>JAECXV010000058.1:6042500-7285000 GCA_018153235.1 Drosophila malerkotliana malerkotliana | reverse complement strand
AAGGTTATTACCAAGCGGCAGATGCAAAACAAACAAAAAATGGCTGGGAAAAAAAAACGGAGAAATGGCCAAAGGGAAATTTTAAATAAAGTTAAGGAATCGGTTATTATGAACAGGATGATCAGGTTATAGAAATTTGTAGCTATAGTATTTTTTAGATTTTTTAAAAGAATTTTTTAGCGAACTTAACCATTGCCGTTTTAGTTTTTTGAGAAGCGTGGAGAAGGGCGGTCCTTAAAGAATATTTTATAAAAATGTTTTCTTTTTATGTCTTAAAATATTATACAAAAAAATTAAGCTTCTTAACTACAAATTGTTTCTTGAGAAGTGGTGAGAAAGGCATTGAACCTATGAAACCTTCACCAGCTTAGATTTTTGAGAAGCGTGGAGAAAGGCGCTACTTTAAATCAAAAAATTTATTTCCAAATATTTAAAAAGAGTATACCCTGGCCTATTATAGAAAAATCCGACCAGCGAAAAAATCAGCGACAAGTGCTCAACAAACGCGCCATAATCCGCGCTCGCCGTCACCCAAAGTTCCGGGACATGGACAAGGACTAGGAGGACATCCACCGAACAACATCCTGCAGCGAGTCACGCGCGGTTTGTCACCTCATTGCTGTGCCAGTGCTAGGGCCAGTTCCCAGTTGAGATACAATTTCTTTTTTTGCCTCCACAATTTTTTGTTTGTTAGGACGTGAACTGGTGGACTGACCAGACCCACAGCTATGCAGAGGCCAGACCAGGATGAGAGGCTAAATCAAAATTCATGGTTGCTGTTAAAACTGGCGACCCCGGGTATCAATAGACATGGACACCCGACCGGAGTTGAGAGTGGACCGGGTTACACGCAAGTTTAACCCTTTGATGGCCGAAAAAACCCCCCTACCCCGCCCCCCCTAGCACTGAAGCACTGATACCCCCACCTCGATCCAATTCGCGGCCAACACATGTACAACATGTAAATTGTTTCAATTTGCGGCATTTGCCGTAAAGCTGCGCAATTTTCGACATGCCATGGATACTCATAGAGTCCTTTTTCGAGCAACCCTTATGTCCTGTGTGGGTGGTGTGCTTTCTATACATATATTTTCTTTTTTTTGTTGTCCAGCCATAGTTTGGATGTTGGTCCATCGACGTGTCCAGCTGTTGGTCTCCCATGGAAAATATCCCTTTTTTTTTTTTATTCTTGCTGTGTTGAAGGCAAAAAAAATGGCAAACCCAAATACTAAACTTGTTTAATGTTATACCATATCGTATATACATATATATAGGGAGAAAGAGGTTTGTGTGCGTGTGGTGTCGCCGTCTCATCTGTAAAAAGGCTACTGCTGTTGCTACTTTGATGTAGTTAAATTTTAATTGGACTTTGGGTTTTTGTTCCCCCGGTCTGTGGTATTTCGAACAGCAGCATCAACAATGCCAAGTATTTGGCCATTGGATGGGTGCTGTTCCAGTTAGTTGTTATTACGGCATTTTCTAGTTTTTAACCCCCATTTAGTTGACCAATTTAACGAGTCGAGTGAAAAGGATAAAGTCATGTGGATTTTGGGTTTCTGAAATTAAGATTTAAGTAAAGACTTAAACGAGGCTTGACTGTTAAGGAGATCCTTCTTACATTTTTAAGAAGCGTGTAGAGAGGCGCTCCTTAGCTTAAAATTTTGAAAAGCGTGTAGAAAGGTTCTTCTTAGCTTATATTGTTGAGAAGCGTGTAGAAAGGTTGTCCTTAACTTACTTTATTGAGAAGCTTGTAGAAAGGTTCTCCTTAGCTTACATTTTTGAAAAGCGTGTGGAAAGGCTTTCCTAAAAATATTTCCCTTTCTACATAAAATCAACCAATCCAAGTAATATATACCCATTTTGCTGACCATAAACCCCTTAAAGCCCCTCATTTTAATTTCTACAAATTTGAGAATTAGCTGCTCCTGCAATCAATTTATCTTTTCATCCTGGGCAGCCAGCCAGGGTGTAAGACCCGAAATTAACAACATTTGCTAACTGAGAACAAATTAAGTCATACATTGTTTATAAGTGCTCAAAGTGGGCACCACAAAAACCAGGACAGGGGTACACAGGATCCCAGATTCTGGGACTCAGAACATAGGACGTAGTACGTATGTGTGTGTTCGCTTTAATGCCTAAATCAACTAAATTTGTGGGCAGCAAACTTATTTCCGGCATGCCCAGAGAGAACACACACACAGACGGATGCATTAAGTGAGTGAGTCAAAAATCAAGAGTCCTGCAAGAAGGAGGAGCCGTTCGTTGGTCAGCAAAAGGACACCAAAATTCAACCATAAATTGATGCAGTAACACGCCTTACCCTCTCAACAAGCATACCCAACAACACCAACTACATACAACGAAAAAAAAAAGTGCAGTCTTGCTGCAATCCAATGCACTGCAATGCAATCCTTCCTGTACGGCTCGCCCTTGCTATACGTCCTGGCTATGCGTACTGTTTGGTCCTGTTTTTGTCCTGTTTCGGTCCGTCCCGAAGTCCATACCGAAAAGCGAGCAACCAACAATGCCAAGTTTTCGGTCAACTTTCGGCCAAAACAATGCCCAATCCTGTGTGTTAACCCCTCGAAGCCCCCTGCTTAACCCTTGTCCACACGACACCCCTCGACACCAAAAAACACCAAACACACCAAAAAAAAAAAAAAAAGACACACAGCCACACCACACACGCACACACCCAGTCTGAGGGGACACGCATCTTGTGCGAGTCCTTGGTCCTGGCTGCACACTTTTTGCAATGCGTGTGCACTGAAAGAAATATTTGAGACCTGGGATTTGAATTCAAATTCAATTCTACTTCTTTCTTAAAAATGGTACTTTTTAGAACTGACAGTATTTTTTCTGAATTAAATACTAGTTTCTTTTTAAAGCTTTAGGCACTACTGCCTGCGCGCCAATCAAATTATTTTTTATACATTTGGTCACACTAATTTGCCAAATTTTTCGCAATAAATCATTTACTACATCTTTTTGATGAAAGTTTTCTTTTCATCAAATTTTTTTCGGAGTGCAAGTGTGCCAGCATAAATAACGAGTGCAGCAGGACACAGGCACACGTCCTGCTCCTGCAAGTGCATCCTGCAACTGGAGTTAGAGTTAGAGATGGAGTTGGAGCTGCAGATGCAGCACCAAGAGCTGCATCCTGGAAGCCCGGCAGCCTTGATGCCTGGCAGCCTGGGACTTTCTCTGGTCAATTCGCGGTTTTGCTTGTCACTTAGCCGACGGCCGGCGGCGCAGTTTTTGGCCATTTGATAAACGACAAACGACCATCCACCAGGAGACGAGGAGACGACGACGACGACACCGGCTTTAACTCAAACTCTGCCACCCGAAAATCCAAACACCGACAAGGACAAGGACAAACGACAGTCGGCGAGGAGACGACGACAAGGACATTGCCAATGAAAGTGGCGGAGGACCTTCTTTTTTTAATGGCGGAGTGAGTGCGGGCCACTGAGGATTGCGGAGGAGTCGACAATGTGACGACATTTGAGGCCATAAAGAGCGGTAAGAATGGGAATGCCGTTCTGGTGATACACTGTGGCACAAGGGGCATTACCCCACCCCCCTCCTCAGTCGTTGCAACACCATTTGTGATGTGAATTGTCGCACAGAGGTTCGTAAACTGGAATCATTTCGGAAAAGCGTTTTTTGGTGGAGACACTTTGCTGCCTTCAGTTTGCTTCATTGAATTTCAAGCATTTTGTTTGGACTCTACTGACGGTGGACTTTAAGAACTTTTGATCTTTTAGGAGTTTATTAGGGGTTTTTGGGGAATTATTTTATAGATAATTGTTCGGAGATAGTTTTAAGAAGCCTACAGAGAATTTAAATTGCTCTGGAATATGGGTTTAGTTTTTTCTTAAGAATGATATTATTTTTGAGAAGAAATCTAGCATTTTGTTGAAGCTATTATAGGCATATGTAAGTCTTATGTAGCTTTATAGAAAATATTAAAATTAACCAGTAATATTATGATGAAGTCTTAAAAGCCCTTCTTAAACTCATTAGAGTTCTAATATATTTCTAGTTGAGTCAACTCTTAAATAATTTAAGATTTTATCAATTAAGATTCTTTTTAAAAATGCATACCTTTTGAAACTATTAGCCCTTTTTTTAAACTTTTCCATAGAATAATTTATTTATTATTATCCTGCCCCTTTCCCACTAACCCTTTAACTTTCTTAGGGTATTAGGACCTTCGCCTTGATTATCCTTAAGGACATGCTTCCTGTCACTTGTCCTCGCTCTCTATTTGCAAATGCAAGTCTGTGTGTTATGTTTAAGCTTTAAGTGGCGTAATAAGTCCAGATTGCAGCCTGCTCCGTGTCCTCTGAGGTAACGTAGGAGGTCCTGGGTGGTCCAGGACGTGCTCTCGCCTGGCTGGCTGGCTGGCTGACTGCCTGCCTGCCTGCCATCCATCCTGGCCATCCATGTCCTTGTTTGTTTGCTTGTGCCCGCAGAGCTTGCTTTTGGCTTTTGCTTTTAAGCCAGAGGACTCGAGGACCGTAAAGGACCAAAAAGGACTAGATGGTAGGACATACCCTCCCACACTCTCCCTTGGAGGCGTTTAACATTTTTGAGGCTTGATTGGATTTTGGCCGAGGCCTGAGCCTGGGCCTGGGATCTGGATCTGGGCCTGGTCTGTGCGTAAAGTGAAAAATTGCATTTTGAGCAGCTGCTGTTGCATTTGCATTTGCAACTTTTACTGCATGCTGCATACTACATACTACATACTGCATGTTGCATGTTACTATTGCTTTTGTTGTTTTTATTGTGTTTTTCCTTTTTTTTTATTGTTGTTGTTGGGTTTGTTGTTGTTGATGAAGTCGGCTTTCGGTTTTGGTTTCATTTGGTTTTGCTGGTCAGCCCCAAATGCGGCTGTCTGTTATTTTGAAATACTCGTTGAGTGGCTCGTTTGCGGTGAAATGCATGTGGCCACGCCCCCTTCACCAAAAACACCGCCCAGCACATCATCCACTCAACCGCCCACTTTTTATACACATGCACACAGTAGTAGTAGTAGTAGTTGATAAAAACAAATCGTTTTAATCTATTTTCTTACTCAAACTCAATGGATTTAAGAAGCTTTAAGGTACCGCCCATTAATGGCATTATTAGCACCTTGGGTGCCATGCCCCCTTACCTACTCTCGATGCGGCAATTAAAATGCATTTTCCGGTTACTTGACACATAACATAATTTGCATTTCCTTCAATAGGGGGGAGTGTCCCCCAGTATCCTTGGCAAATTTTGAAATCGCACCCCGGGGCGTTAGATTGTTTAAATGCATAAATGATCCCCATAAGCAAGGGGGCTGCTGTTGCACGTTGCACGTAGCACGTTGCACATTGCACATTACATATTGCATATTGCAGATTTCAGATTGAAGATTGCAATTGCAAATGCAACAACCGCAGACGCAACCCCTGCTGCATGCAACATGCAACTTGCAAGGCTTGCCAGCCGTATCCGTCTGGATTTCTCAGTCTCCGTCCTGGCCGTCCGTTTAATGTCACCTTCAGAACAAACACTAGTCAACATAAAGAGGTGTTTTAAGTTACATTTACTTTACATTTTAAGATTTAATAATTTCATATTTTATTTATATTTTTAAATGAATTTTATTCAAATTTCTGGCCAACAAACAATAACGAGAACAGTTCATACTTGCGCTCACTTAATTAAGTCCTTACTTTATTTTTATATTTATTTACTTTATTTGATTTTTGTAAGAAACAAAGTGTAAGAAACAAATTTTTAAATATATCAATAATTTAAAACTCATGTGTGTAGAGTAGATGTTGATATAATTTTTAAGTTCAAACAGAAAATCATGTAAAAAGGGTTTTAACTTCGGAAAACGAGGAAAAGATGTTTCAACAAAACCCTAACTTGTACCATGGATTTTTGCTATTTTAAAAACTTGTATTAAATTTAAAAAATATGTATAAAATTCCCTCTATTTTCCCATAATGTATAGGCCATTAAAAATATTGAAAAATTTTATTTTCTCCGACCTAGTGATGCTGCCGCATAGGGTAGAGAGAATTTATAGGGCAGATCCGAGACTAAAAAAAAGTGTATAAGATGTGGAGGGAAAACAGTGACAGTTTTGCTTAAATAATGGCTTATCATTAAAATATAAGATCTACATATCTTAAGTTAGCTAAAGAAGAGTTAGCCAAGTCAAATTTAAAGGAAGAGGTCATAATAATTCCAACAGAATACCCTCAAGACATTATCCTAGGCATATGTTTTGTTACAATGGCTACGAAAGACTAGCCTCAAGAATAACAATTTTTTGTAGCTTAGTCTAAAATGTTATCACCAATGTACAGCACATATCTCCTTCCCGAAAACATCACATATTACCGCCACGCCACGCCACCACCAACACCCCTAACCAACCTCTGACCCCAAATAAGACCCCTTTTAGTAAAGCAATTGACATGCCGGCACTCACCGAAAGAGACGGTTAGTGTGGGGGCAGAGAGAGAAGGGCATATGGTGGTGGTATGAAAGGTGCCAAGCAAAAGGTCCTCTCACTTCACAGTTTGTCCAAATCACCGAGTTTAACAAATTAAATGACTTCTAGTGCGTACATTGTTTTGACACGGATGTGATCCAAGGACTTGCACAGGAAGGAAGGACACACCTACACCTCTGCAGTAGTCCCCGGGCCCACACTACCAATTATCCTGAATGTCTGGACTTTGGGCAAATTGCTGTTGATTGCTCAACACCCACGCCCTTTCTCTCTCCCGGGAGAAGGCCCCCCAACAATGTGAAGGATGTGACACGCCCCCCAAAGAACACATCCCCATTCCCCCGCCCACTTTATTGCACTTGTCAACTGCAGTCAACATTTCGTGTTCGACTACGTTTGTCGTTTTGAAACAATTCTTTGTTTGTTGTTTTTTTTTTTTGGTAAATTTTTTGGTAAATTTTCTGGTTTGATTTCACAAAAGAATACATATACCATGGACCACCCAAAAAGTTCCCTTTATATATATATTTTTTACGACCTTGCGCCGATCTCCGACTTTTATGTCTTTATAAATACACAAAATTATGAGCAATGTTTGTTTTGTTTATGTTTTATGGCAATTAAATTTTGATGCAAACAAATGCACTTCATCCGCCAGGAGGGCGATTCTGGATGCGGTAGGTTGAAAAATTGTTTATGCCTCGCTTTCCTCAACCAAATTGCCCATAAAAAGTGTGTGGCATGCACCAGCAGCGTCCACGCAGAAGTGTGTTGCAGGGTCACAGGGAATTATGGTCCAAAAAAACGTAGATTTATGGATAAAAAAAAAATATTAAAAAATAAAGGGCTAACAATGCACATTTGCGCATTTCTGTGTAATTTTGTTTGGTTTTCTATCAATCTTTCTTAAATTAAAGTAATAATATGCATCATAGCTGCATTTTGTCTTAAAGCTTACTCAAAAAAATTAGGGGAAAAAATATGGAATATATTTTAAAGGAATATTTTCTCAAACTCGTTTTCTTACTTTTGAAATTGTTACAATTTAAAAAATAGTTTTCAACATTATTAAATCAATTCATTCTGTTTCATTTAAATGTCACAAACTAAAATTTGAAAGATCTGCTAAACATTGTTTCTTAAGGCCTTTTAAAAATACGTTTGATAATAAGTATTCTTTTTAAACAGTACTATTAAAAATTTTCTTATTTTTATATTACTTTTTTATTAAGAAATGTCTCTACATACCATAAGAAAGTCAGTCAGTTGTCAGTTTAAAGTCAGTTGCTTAACTAGAGTATACCCTGCAGGGTTTCATCATTTAAGAAAAACCTATACTTAGAATTGGTAAAGTATGCATTATTGAATACCCATATTATTTATTACACATATTTGAACTTTAATTCCTATATTTTAACTATATGTATCTACAATCCTTTACTTGTTAGCATTTCACTTTTAATTTTTCACTTTCCTTTCCATTCACAAACTATGAATAAAATCCCCTTTTTTAATCATCTAACAAAACCTCTAAAATATTTCCATAAAACCCCTTAATATAGCCACTTAATTGTGCTAACTCGTATTAATTTAAATTAAAATGAGAAAAATTAGATAAATATAATGAAAAACATTTTTTTTGTCATATTTTGTTGAAAAAGGAGGAGCCAAGAAACAAAGGGGTGCGGTTACCGGGTGGGAGAATGGGGAAAATTTTAGGTTGGGGGCACTGGTTGATGCCCCAATGGGGCAACCACAGTGGCAAGCAGCAGATTTCGTCTGAGTCGGAATCTTAAACTTATTTTCGAGTGGATTTTCACTCTTTATGGTTTATTTTTTCTTTTTTTTTTGAGAAGGGGGACTGAGATATTTCGTTGTCTTGGCTAAACAAATCCCATTGGATCCCGTTACATTTAGGGGTTGGGGGTGGCATTTATATGTGCTTCTATATGCTCTTGTGCGGGTGGTAGGGTGGTAGGGGATGGATGCCTGGTTGGGTGGCCTTTGAGTCTTCTTCTTTGGCGCTCATGTGCCGCCTTTGATGATGCCATTAAAAAAGAACATGTTTTTTACGACCACTCTTTGAAGTCAAACATTTGAAAAAATACTCAGTTGTATGTCTCACTCAAATGTGAGAGTTGTTTATGGTTTTGAAAGTTTGAGTAGAGGCTCAGAAATATTTTATAAAAAAAGGCTAGAATTTTTATTATGTTAAAAAACTTATTTTATTATTATTTCAATTAAGCCCCTAAACTTCTGCTCTGCATCTTCTGTTCGGAACCTGCATCTCAAACAATCCCCCCCAATGAGTGACTCTATTGCTCCCCCATTTCGAGCTCCACTCACTTTTGAGTTCTCACTCGCTGCTGGCGTCATGGTCTTTAGTGTAATGCGCCGTTGCAGGCTCTCAATTAGCAAATTAAGCACTCACACATGACCGGCAAGGGTTGAACTCACTGGGGGCTTCCTTTTGCAATTTCTCTCGCCGAAGTTCTCGCAAAATTTCACTGCAAGCTGCCCCGCCCCCTTTTCGCCAAAATGCAAAATGCTAATTGAGACGAGGCTTCTCTGTTTTTGAGTTAAAAATATTGTTACGGCTATATTACGGTTTTTTTTTTATGTTTTCTAGAGATTATTATGGAGAATCTTTTAGAAAGCAGTTGTGTATTTTTTATTTAAGTCTTTATAATAGTTTATTTATAAGAACAGAATTTCTAATAGTGATATTTAAGTTTTTAAAATAAAATAAATAGCTCTAGAAGCCTATTTTGAAATGCATTCCTTAGATTTAAGAATTTATTTCCGTTTTCATTTCAGAATTTAATTTTTTCTTTATTTTTTTGTTGTATAAAACGTAAAATTCATGCTTTAAGTCATGTTTACATTTGTTAATATTTTTAAGCTGAGTAGACTTTTAATATTTTTGGATGAAGAATAGAAATACATAATATTGAAATATAAGAAACAAACCTAGAACATATATTTGACAAATATGTTAAGTTAATTATGGTATGAAAATAATGCCTGAAAAAAGTATTAGGCATTCTGTAAAACCTTCTTTAAATGAAGTTACTTATATTACAATACTTTTCAATTTTGATCTTAAATAATACCTTTATCAATTGACCCATTTCTAGACCCAAATTATTATTAAAACACTTGCCTCTATCAAAAATTAAAACCTTTATAATTTCACTTTAAAATGGAAAATTGAAGCTCCCGGAATACACGTATATATGTATGATGGGAAAATTAGTTGGGGTAGCTCCCATGATGCAAATTTTTTGGGAGGCCTGATTTTATTATGGGCACTGCGTGTGTCGGCAACAAATGTATACAAAATATTTTACGGCCTGTATTTTGGCCTAATCACAGACCCTCACACGCACACCCACACCCACACACACGCACACTGCCACACATTTTGCGGTGAGTGTGTGTGAGGGATATTTGTGTGCAATTTTTAGTTAAATTATTTTGCACCCCGAATGGCAAACCAGAAACCAACCAACAGAAAAAAAAAAAAAAATCACTACTAGAACCTGAAAACACACAAAATTCGATGCCATTTGAAATTTTTCAGGGCCCATGAGATGCGTTTCTATATATACATACATATATGTATATTGTGTGTGTGTGTGTTGCAAATTTTAGGGCCAACTCCCCAGGTTCCCCTCAGATTCCTGCAACCCACACATGGACAGAAAGTGGCAAGTGCAGATTTGAAGTTATTACGAAAAACTAACCAACATTTTGTGGGTTTGAAGTTGTGTGGAATAATATTGGTAGACCCGAAAAGCCTTTGCTATGATTGTTGTTGTAAATATTTTTATTGCCTACCAGAACGACCAGAAAACGACAGCATCTAACATGTCTGTATATCCTTTATCCTTGTATATATCTGTGCCAGTGTGTCTATGCTTTTCTGTTTTTTTTTATTTTTTTTTTGATTGAGTTGCACCTGCATTGGCAATTGATGTATTGAGTTTTGGCCAGAAAATAATTAACTGGACGAGAACAACTCCACTGCAAAATGACAAACGGTTTTGAGGAAGATTTGGGTGAAATTTTGAACATTTTTTTAACGAAGGTTACCTTACCTTAAGGTAAGGAGCATGGAGTACCTGCAAGTCTTCCAGAACATACCTTAGGTGAACTTCTGTTTTTTAATCTTTAAACTAATAAAGCTTATAACTGGATAGTTTCTTATTAATTTAGGAAACTAACTTTTAAATATTCGCTTTTTATTATCTTTAGTTTTATATGTAATTTTTGTATATTTCTTTGTGCTAGTTTTTATAATTTGTTACTTAAATATAAAGAAAAACTCCATATTTCTGTACACAATATGTCTGTCTTTCAGAGAGCTTTTAGACACTTTTTAAGACTACACAGTAAATTAGAAAATTATAAAGATTAATGTTGAAAAGTAATGTATTTAATAGTAATTATTATTCTATTCGTTCTTTTGTACTAGTTTATAAACAGTTTTAACCCTTCTCGGTTCAAAAAAATAATTTGCGAAGGCGATAACTTGGGATATTCATGGTTCTTAAATGCTTAAATAAATTAATTTAATTTTTCGAACCCTCAAATACGTTTGAACATCTCTAACATGCCAAGTATTCAAATAAAACCCTGAAAAATACTAAAACCCAAAATATTGTTTTTTAATAATAATAAATTCTTTATTTTACATATTATTTAATTATTTCAACGATATTTTTTTTTTTCAATATCTTTTGCAAACCTCTTCTCAATAAAGAAAGGCCCAACCAATCACGATGTTAGCCAATCATAACTCATTTGTAGGCCTTGCAACACCATATTTTTAAATAAACAAAAATGAAAAACTTTTCAAAAATATAAAAAAGATAAAAGTTTAAGTAAAGGCAGGGGGAAGTGAAGTATAAAGTTTAAAAATAAAACCCCAAATATTCCAAAAAGAAGGTGAAAAACCGCCAAACACACACGCAAACAAAAACACGCAACAAAAACATGAGAAACAAACAAATGCAACAACAATTGGCGCCTGTGTCGGCATTTGTTGGTGTTGTTGTTGTTATTGTTATTGTTGTTCTTGGTGTTGCTGTTGCATTGCGGGTAGGAAAAATTACGAAACCAAAAATCAGCAACCAAATATGTGGTTGCCACCAACAAAAGGCCCAAAAACAGAGAAAACATATCCCCCGAGGGGCGATTTTTTTTTGGTGTGCCTGCGAGTCCTGGGAGTCCTGTCGCCCCCTCAATTTTTTTCGTTCTGGTTTTTGTCTGGTAAAATGTGTGGAGGCAGGTGAGTTGTTTGGTGGTCAATTTTATTTTTCCACTCGCTCCTCTCCACTTGCCCAGACTCGCTGTATGTTTGCCTGTCAAAAGAAAGGCAAAAAAACCAAAAAAAGAGTGAAAACCAGGGTCCTGACTGCACTTCCCGTAAGGCCAAAGGACAATGCAACCATCGCATATCTCATCCTTCACCAATTTGTTGCTGAAATAATAAACATGCGAGAACATGCGTGCTTTTCTTCCCTTTTTTTTTACGATTTTTTTTTAATATTTATTTATTTATATGCTTGGGAAAGGGTATCGTCGGTTTTTTAAAGGAGTTTGTTGCGATATGGAGGTGTTCTATGATTTTGGGTTATGGTTATGGGTTATATTTGGGTTATGGCGTAGGATAGCCATCTTATCGATAAGTCTTATATAGCCTATAACCTTTTAATATAAATTATCAATATAATCTCTTCAGTATATCTATATTTTTCAAGATATTTTCTTCACATTTTCTATCACTTTCTTTAAAGTTATATTTCTATAAACAAAATACTCGATATTTGAAGCTTACAATAAAACCCCTTCATTTGATTTTAGTTTAGTTACTTTCTTATTATTCAATCTATGCAATTTTATTTTTTTCAATACTTTTTTTTAACATTTCCATAAATGTATATCTCGTTCGTAAAACCATAAGGATCACTCTTTCCTGCTATAGAATTATGTCCGCTTATCCGTCCGTCTGTTTAGTTTTGTATCTAAACTAGCCTGAAAGTTTTAAGATAGTTTTAAGGTTCTAAGATTTACACACTTTTCTTTAGTTTAGATACTCCATTAATTTACAATTTACTCCTAATTTAATCCTTCATTTATAATTAAAACATTTCGCAAAATATACTTTGAGCTTTCTTTTCCAAATACCATTGGTCCCTAAAACCTTCTACATAAATATTTAAAATTTTCTTTAAAAATTGAATCTCCATTTCCATTAACTCCCAGTATTTCGAAAGAGCATATAAACTTCCGTCTAGACCTTTATTTTTTCCCAGACTTTCTTTTATTTTAAAAAAATTTTTTATCGCAGAGCTGGGAGACCAATAACAACAATAAATGAATCTTTTTCCCTCCCGGCCCGGCCCGTGCCGACCAGAAGAACACTGCAGTTGCGGGCAGGACGCGTGCAAGGTGTGCGAGGAGGGAGGCGGGAGGCAGGACGAGAGGCACTGACAGCTGTACAAACGCAGACCGACAAACAAGGGTTAAGCGTGAGGGATGAGGTCTGAACAGAGGGAGGGGGTAGGTGGGGGACAGGACGCGTTTGGTCAGTTGGCTGGTTTCCGTTGCATACGCGGCGTATGCGTAATATTGCGCACATGCAAAAAAGGCACAAAGAAAAATCAATACAAAAAATAAATAAAAATGCATATATATTTGTTGTAAAAAAAAAAAAAAACAAGTAAAAGGAAAAACGTCTCTTCCTCTTTCTTTCCATCTTGTATCCTGCAGCCCCACTCCTCCCGTTGCTTCCCCTTGCCATTCCCCATTTTTCCAAGCCGTTGCAGTCGAAACTTGTTGACAATCACGTGCAAGGACCTGCTCGTCCTGCTCGCCTCTTGCATTTTACTCCTTTTTGGGGTTTTGCATTTTGAGGCCAACATTGAGGCCACGAGCTGCGGAACGCAATGGCACGGGGGTGCCACCTCATGCCACCGCCGAACGGATTTTTCCACCCAATTTTCATCACCCTTTCCCCTCATCCAGTTGGGCTTTTCTTTTTCCTTTTTTTTGGTGGTGGGGAAAGGAGGCGGGAAGTCCTCGTGTTTGCTCGTTTGGTTGGCGTGTAAATTTATGAGCCTGGTTAAGTAGTTGCAGCCAGTTGACTGCCCATGATAGGCCTTACCGAAGGGGTCCTGGTTAAAATCTGGCAACTCCCAAAAAATATTTAAAAAAAAATAGATGGCAACATATGCCAGAAACCACAAAATGATCTTTACAAGCCATAAATATGGTTACCGAAAGTGGTTGAAAATGTTTAAAAAAAGTTATATGAGGGCTATTATTAAAATATATTTAAATTAAGGAAATATTATTTATCTAATAAATGAAAAATAAATTAGCAAAAAAGATTTAATTTGATTTTGTAATATTGTTTTTCTCAGAAAAGTAAATTAAAAGAGTAAGCTTTTTCACGTTCCTAACAAACTATATTTAATTTAATCAAATTTTTAAAGATATTTCTTAAAAATATGTATATTTATGGCCCTTACTTCTTCTTCAAAAAAATTATTCCAGTGAGTTCTTAACTCCAAAGTCCTTAATTTACCTTGGCCTTCTGACCAGGACACGTTTGGTTTATGGCCTGATTGGAGAAAGTGAAAGAGATGGCCGGAAAAGGGTGGACGAAGAAAGGTAGATGGCCCAGCAGGAGGAAGGGTAGACTAAAGGGTGTTATGTCAGGCCATAAGTGTGTGTGTGTGGTGAGGTCCTTTCTCTGGTTACGCATCCTGTTGGCCTGTTTGCCAATTTTTCAACAGCTTGTTAACATTTTGTCGCCCATCAATGCGAAATGCAGTCCAGGACATGCAAGCCAAGCCGGCCAGGATATCGAAGGAGTGTATGGAGTGTAACTTATCTTGACAGCAAGGACGGACCAAAGGACCAAAAGGGGGCCACCGAGGGGCTAAAAGGGGCAAAAAGAAAACGCGTTAATGAAGTGTTGCTTGAGAGCTCATTATGCATTTTGCTCACGTTTTTAATTTTTTAATTGCATTGCCAGGATCTCTCTGCATGTGTGTGTGTGTATGTGTGAGGGAAAGGGTAGGTGGCGGGAGGGACAGGGGGCAGGTCCTTTCATTAAACGGCACCGCACGACAGCAAACGATTAAAATGACCGCCGAGCAGCAAATCGAATTAATTTTTGTAACGTGCAAATGGCCGGACAGCAAAAGTTTCCCTCGGAAAAGCGCTGAAAATTTTTCGGAAAATAAGAAGAGTATGATGGCTAAAGGGGGGCCAAGGGCAGAGCAGAGCAGGGCAGGGGCAGAGTATGCATTAAATCCTTGCTGCCACACGACACATTTAAGTTGCTGATTAAGCTTACTGTCCTCTGGTGCCCCTTCGCCGCTGCCACATTATTATGTACTTGCCAATATTTTCCCATTACATTATGTACTTAAGCACATAAAGATGTAATGGCCAGAGTGGCACCTGGCTCTTTTTTTTCATTTTTTTCCGCCACAGAAACCAGCAGTCTCTGCTATTGGTAGAAACAAAAAAACACAGCAAAGGATGTCCAGGTTCGGCTTAATAAACTGGCTGGCTTGGCGCTTTTTAAATGGCTTTAATTGATAAAAGGCAAAAAAATAAAGAAAATAAAATAAAAACTCAAAGAAAAAAAATAATGGAGAAACATTTAAGTGTTTACTTTAATTTGAAAATAATTTTAAGACAGATTTAGTTGGGAATTCTTGAAAGAAAACTATATAAAATATGGTTTTCCTTCAAAAACAGGAGAAACGTTTTCGAAAATTCTTATAAATATGATATCAAGGCTTAAAATATTTTTTAATAAAATAAAATAATTATTTTAACTATTTTCAATAGTTTTCTAAACAAAAGTTTGCAAAAAACAAACTCACAAAAACATAATTTCTGAGAAATAATAGGCTCGCCGACAAAACCTTTAAAAAATCCCTTAAAAACATTTCCCTATAAAATAAATATTTTAAAAACTATATAAAAAAAAAAACAACAACAAATGTAACAGCCTCAATCATAATTAAACATCAGAGGCAAGACCACCGCCGGCAGGTCGTTTCATATTTTTTAATGAATATTGAGGATTTAAGGAATTTCTGCAGGATTTTCATTGAATTATGCATTTATTTTCCCTCTCTGTTCTGTACATACATATAAACATATATATATATTTATATATATGTGTGTATATTTTTACCAATCAGGACCTGGGCATGGTCGAAAACCATCGGCCTCTTCCTGGCTGCGGTTAATGGCTCCCCGGACCTCAGATCCCGAACCTCGACCCCGACCCCGAACCGGACCAGGAACATATATCCCATATATTTCTTTGTCGCACGCGATGATTTATTAAGTCATTAGCACTTGTGCGGCTGTTGTTGCTTTTGCAGCAGGATGCCAGGATGCAGGATGCCAGTATGCCAGGATTCAGGATGCCAGGATCAGCCCACACACACATACCAGCATCCACCCGCGTATTCGTCCCTTTCCACACACACACCCACACACGCTCACCCACATACTACTTGTAATTCTTATTAATTGTGTGCGCTGTTGCCACTCATATATATACATATATATATTCACTAACACACACTCGCACATACTTATGTATTTTTCAGGACATTAATGTAACGGGTCCTGGACATAACATTAACTCTTTCAGCTTGCGCATTTTTAAATAGAACAGCACAGATTGCAGGTCGTTCCTGAATGTTTAATGTGATATATGTTTTATGAAGTATATATTTATAAACAGGACTGGAGAACTTGGTGGGGTTTTAAAAGATATATCTTATAAAGAAATCTATTTAAAAAATATTTTTAGATCTGCCTCAAAAAAAATTAAAAGAAAACTCCCAACATTGATTGAGGCTAAGAGTTCTTGAGTATTCCTAATAGATCAAAGGTTTTAAGATCATTAAAGATCATTGTTTATATTCAATGGAGGAAAATCAAAAAAGCTATGTGACTTCAATAATGTAAAATATTTCATAACTAACCATAAACTTCGTCAAAGACACAAGATTCTCTACTTTAGATTCTAGAAAATTCTACCTTTGGCATTGACATTTTTTTATGTATTCCTCAAAAATCTAAGAGATCAAAAGATATTTTTTAATTGTCTTTGTAATAAAGACCAACAAACTATATAATTTTAATGTTTTTTGTTCTTAATGTATAAACAATTTGTAGAGTTTTTGCAATTTAAACAATTTTATCTTTGAAATGAAGACTATTTTATTTACTTATTCGAGGATCGGATATCTTCTGTCCCTTCTCAAAAATAACAATAATTAAATGATCATACATATGTTTAAAAAAGGCTTTATTTTTTTTTAAATAAACAGAAAATTAAGAAACCTTCGACACTTCACAACTTATAACATAAACTTTTTGCAATAATCGAAAGGATATATTACGTATACGTAAAGGATTGGGCGTAGTCTTAAAAATAGGTTTAGGCTAGCTTTAGGTTTATAATATTTTGCTTAACATTTTAAATAACTTAAGCTTTTATTAAATCCATAATTTAAAATACATTTTTGTTTAAATTTCTATAATAATTAAACGACAAAATATTACGTATACGTATTATCCACATGGCGTATACTTAATTAATAGAATATCGTTCCAACTCAAAGCCCACTCTTTGTAAACTCAAATTTTTTTTTAAGATTTCAAGATCTTCCATCCTTTCTGAGAAGAATCAGTCAGTCAGGAGAAAAAAACAGCAAAAATGGAGAAAGAAAATAAGCAGGAACGGGAGGAGATGAAGCGACGGAGATGGTTGGGCAAAATGTCAGAAATGCGTGTGAAAAATAAACGAGATTTTCGCAACGCGCTTTTGATATTTTTGCATGACAGAAGCCAAATGAGAAAATGCGATTTTCCGCATTGCTCCGGCCAATGACATGGACATGGACATGGCGTTGGCAAGCCAGTAAAGCGGGGGGAGAGTAGGAGAATTCCTGCAGCAGGATGCTGGCCAACAACGGTCGGCCTACCAATTTAATGTGCTGGCGCTTCCTGCTCCTGGTCCTCGTCCTGATCCTGCTGCTGCTGATGCTGATGCTGGGCCATGAAAAGAGTCCTTTTTGGAGGCCGACGGCATGGGGAAAATTCAGCGAGACAGACAGTCAGACAGACGCACACAATAATTTTTACAATTTGCAGCAATGCGTTTTTAATTTAAATCGATAAAAGTTGCATTCGCATACAAAAACATCAAAAAAACAAAAAAAAACAGGTCCAGACGAAAGCACAATGCACAATATAATTGCCAGCAACCCTCATAAATAAATATATATCCAACCGATTCTATACATTCCACATCACCATCACAATCAGCCTCAGACGCCATTCTGGAACTCAGTTGGGTTTTAATTATAAAGTGGAAAATAAACACAAAATAGAAAAGGTTGTATTACATTTTAAATGTTTTTAAAATTAAAAGTCTAATGTCTTTGTTTTGGTGTTTATTTTATTTGAAAGTATAGCTAAATAATATTTAAATGTTGGCATTTTAACTAAAACCTTTAGAAAGCACTACTCTATTCGAAGCACTGCTTTTTATATAAACTTTTGGTTTTAAATTCATTCACTTTCACAAAGAACCTGGTTCAAAAAAACAAATCTCATTCGTAAAACAAAGTTTTTAAAAACTTACTTAAAGTATATTAAAACAACAATGTAAAAAATGTTGTATTTTTTTAGATTTTTTAAATTTAGAAACAGCAAAAAATCTTAAAAGAAGCTCAACGAAGTTTTATGTTTTTTTTTCGTATTTTTGACACACTTTCAAATATAATTCATCTTCAAAACTAAGCTTCAAAAATGCATCTTCAGTAATAGTTTACTCATTTTAATTTTTTCTTTATGCCTTTCTAAGAATTTTGATAAATTACAAAATAGTAAGATTACAAGATACTGACTGATTAAATATACCCAAATATTTCCCATATTCTAACAGGTTAGAACTATTTCATAAAATCAAATGTCATTTTCCCTCTCTCTACTTCCTTTCTAAATACTCTCCCATTACTTAAAAATTATTTATTCATTAAAAAACTGTCCATAATTTTCACAAATTAAAACAAATCATTAACTTTGTGCAAAAAGCAACCAAAAAGCTGGCGACTTTCAAATTGGCCAATCAGTGATAGTGGCTATAACCGAAACGACAAAAAAATACCAAAAAAGGAAAAGTAACAAAAAAAACAATAA
Organism: Drosophila malerkotliana malerkotliana; assembly: GCA_018153235.1. Taxonomy (NCBI): domain Eukaryota; kingdom Metazoa; phylum Arthropoda; class Insecta; order Diptera; family Drosophilidae; genus Drosophila; species Drosophila malerkotliana. The sequence goes on along the minus strand of JAECXV010000058.1, from coordinate 7,266,234 downwards.
AAACCAACAATGCTAAACATTTTGCTATAAATATAAATTAAATTAAATATTTTAAAATGAATCGTTCAACTGTCGCATTGCATTAGCAAGTAACAAGAACCAAAAAAAAATGTGAATAAAAATAATGCAACAACCGTGACCAACAACAACAAAAAAATAGATAAAAATAAACAAAATGCAAACAGGAAAACAACAAAAACAAAAAAAAAACTGCAAAATTTTCAGAAAAAAATTAAAAGGAAATAATTTCATTGCCTACATTTGAGCGCCGGCTGGCTGGCTGACTGGCTGGCTGTTGCAATTTGTTTTGTTTTGTTTGTGATTTGACTGCCAGGCCACAAATACAGATACAAAATACGCATACACACATACACATCCATACACTCACACATGATATGTCCTATCTGTCTGCGTGTGTTTATTTCATTTTATTATTTTTTCTCTTTTGTGGTCAACGAGTTGGTTGACCACTTTCAAATACAGCCCACCAATGGCCCTCCCGCTCTTTATTTGTTTCCATTTTTTTTGCTCACACCACACCACGCCCCTTTTTGAACAGACGCCCTTGGCTCTTAAGTGACTGCCACGCCTACTACACAAACGCCCATAAAATACTGAACGCCTATCTCTTGATTTGGTCTTGATTTTTAGTGTCTTTTTGTTTTAATTGGCTTTGGCTTGAGATTTTTTGAAGATTTTTAATGTAAGCTTACTTTTTTTTATATTCCTTGTAATTTTATCTATTATTTTTTATATTAATTTTAAAAGATTTAGTGTTGTAACTAAGAATTAAGGTAGCAGCTTGAGTAAACAGTTTCTTAGCCTTATAGGTTTCATAGTTAAAAGTTAAGAACTGGTCTTCAAACACCCAACTTTTAGGTTTAAAAACCTTTAATTCTTATTCTTAAATATTGAAATATTTTTATTCAATAGTTTACTTTAGTGTTGAGTCTCTAAAAACTAAAAATAAGCTTTAAAATAAGTAAGCCATAGACTTTAAGACTAAAAACAAAGCTTTATGGTCCGAATTCCTAGCATAAAAATATTCTAATCAAAAATTCTACTTAAATATATAATGAATATAAAATATAACCAAATTCCTCTACAATTAACCCACTACCCTTAACCCTTAATACCCTCAAGGCCTCATACCTCAGTTTGTTTGCAATTGCACTTGCCCTTTTTTTGTTGCCTTCTTTGTTGATTTTAAACGTTTAACACTCATTGTAGGCCATACATTTTTTCGCCTCTCCCTATTTGGTTTTGACCGTTTTTTAACTTTATTTATTTATACTTGGGTTTTTTGTTGTTCTTGCTGTTGTTTTTGTTAGTTGTTGGCCCGTTTGGTTAACCGTTGAATTATCAATTTCGCGGTAGAACTTGCGGTACATAAGTGCGGTTCACCAATGAGTTTTCCAAGGTATCATATTATAAAATGCACACAATTATTGGTCGGTTGGTTGTCTTTTTGTTTCTTTCTCTTTCTCATATTAACTACCCATCTCTGTCACTCGCACCCACTCACACTGACAGAAGTTTGCCAGTTGGAAATTAATACGTTAAATTTTAATTAATTACATTAAGTAAAAATTGCTCACTGTCCGTTTGTATTTTTTGACATGTCAAGTGGTTTATTAAAATGCCTTTTGTTGGCCAAAACCATCATTTTTAAATGGCAATCTGATTGTTATGATGTTTGATTGGCGCGATAGAGTGTTAAGGAATTTATCAAAAATATAGGTGTTTTTTTAAAAAGGATAACTTTTTGAGACTCAGTTTGGCTTTGGAAGTTGGTAGGATTCAATTAAGTAACTAATATGGAGATTATTTTGGTTGCAACTGGCTATTCAATTTCCTTTGATAATAAAATGTTAGAAGATACTGTAAGATCTCTATTTTTAGGGTCTTTGCAATTCGTATTTTAATATTTTCATGACTGTTTCTTAAAAGTATTCTTGGTATTAATATTTATATGGCTTTTCTTCTACTTTCATAGGTGTTTCTTTATAAAATAAACCATATAAAGGTTGTCTTTCTTTCCGTTATTTCTGTTAATGCTTTCTTTTGGAATAATTAATACTTTCAACCTTTGTTTTCGTTTAACTGCTTATTTTTTTTGCTTTAAAATCCAGTCTTTTGATAAATTCCTTTACACTTCTATTCGGTTGTTCTGAGTTTCTGAAATATTGAAATACTGGAAATATCTATCTGATTCTTTCTATTTGATTCCCTTTAAAACTTCCCTTTTAATCCTTTAAAATTCCTTTTATTCATTCTACTATCAATTATCTATTGAATTCCCTTTTAAGTTTTATTTTTTAACCAAAGAAGTCTTCAGTTTAACTCTAAAAAAAACCTAAAAAATCAGAAATAATATAACCGCGTTTTATGTTGAATTTAGGAACTGAGGAACACTTAGGAACTATTATATTTGGATCTATGTATTTATTAAAATATATCATAAAAACCTTATATTAATTTAAACCCAAAAAAAACCCTCTTCATTTCAAACCTTTGTCTTTCGTTTTCAAAAACCAAAACTTTGAAAAACTTACCTTTTGTAGCTGTTTTCTTTGAAACTGCACAAATGTGCAACCAAGTCCTGTATTCGGGATGATATTCTGAGCACTTTATTGTAAGTATAATTCTTAATATTAGTATATTTTGGATCTCTAATCACTGTTTTGCAATTTTGCGATCTTTATTTCGGGCACTTGAAAAAACAAAAGCTGCTGGCCAACATGGCGGGAAAATCACTGTTTACAAGGATCTCTCGATAGCTCTCGGATCTCTTGGATCTTTCGCGAATCTTCCTTTCTGTTTTGTGTATTGATTTTGTTGTTGAATAATATTTTTAAAAAATATTTTCTTGATTTAATATAAATTATATTTTTATATAATTTTTTGTAGAATTATTATTACGGAATTGGATTGAAAAATATTTCTCGTTTTTGGCCACGTATCGTAACGGATAACGGTTAAACGGCGGAACGCAACGGAAGCACGGCCGGCGCGTTAGTGGTCAAAATGCAGAGTGACACATTCGGGGCCACCTGGCCAGAAGCAGGCAGGCAGCCAGCAGCAGGCAGCACAACAGTAAAGCAAAGCCAAAAGGCAAAAGCAACAACAACAAGAACGAAAGAGCCTCCACCCAGAAGCTCCACAGTGTTAGCCGGGATGCAGTTCGTGCCTCGGCAAGCTCGTTGCTACTCGTTCGTGTCTGTCTGAAAGGTGCCGAGCTCGATTTTCTATTTTTGAGCGAACACGATTTGCAGTTTGCAGTTTCAGCCGAAAGCCGAACGTATATCACGGTATTAACCCGAACCGAAAAAACACTAAACGATGCGACGGTACCGAAGAACCGACTAACCAAAGGAACCGAATCGCATCGAATCCAAAATCATACGAACTCTCGATATATACGATTTATATATAGTATTATTATATACTACACATATATACGTATATATATGTAATGGTTTAAACTATAATTCAGTATTATTTTGAAAAAAGTTAAGTAAGTAACCTTTGTTTTGGTTTTTGAAGTCAAAGGAGTGGAGCGCGTGTTACGCTTTGAACCGGTTAACGGCACAATTGCAAATGATAACAACACACACGAAATTTTCGAAAATTTCTAAACGAAAACTCAACCTTTTTGTCGGCTGTTTTTTGGGAAATTAAACAACAAAAAACCAAGAACATCCAGAATCCCAAAACAACAACAACAACAGCATGCATGAGCAAATGAAATGAAATGAGTTGAGTCGAATGGAGTGACGTGGAGTGGAGAGAGGAGAGTAAAAAGTGCTCCCCCGCAATAGTCCCCAACCACACTCATACAACACACATGTGAGTTATTTAACTCAGAAAAAGGGAAATTGAGTTTCGGCTCAAAATTGGCAGAAGCTGAAGCAGCCAGCAGCAGCGACGTTAGCAGCAGCCGGTTAGCAGCAGCAGAGAGGAAGAAAGCAACAGCAACAGCAACAATTAAAACGACTCGAGTTAAAAAGGAAATGAAATTAGGGAAAAATATCAGCCAACCAAGCAAGGACCACCCATCCTTAGGACCCCCTCCAACCTCCCACCCCATACTCTCTCTTAACCCGTTAACCCCCCTTCTAGCTCTATAGCCCTATAACCCCTATAACCCCCTTGTGCTATAAATTTTCTAATAAAATGAAACTGACCAAGTGAAAAAAGAGGGGGGAAGGAGGCTTTAAAAAAAAAATTTAAAAAAAAAAAACTGACCAAACCAAACCAAACCAAACCAAAAGCAACCCCCTTCACTTGATTCTGGCCTTTTTGGCTTGTTAATCTCAAACAATTTCTCACTCATTTGGAAATCTGGTTTTATTTTCTACACAAAATACATAAATTTTGCATCATTATCTCACGAATGGGTTGAAACGAGATACCAGATACCCCGATACCAGATACCAGATACGAGATACGACCGAGTCGAAGGATAATAGTATTGGAGGGAGTTGCCATATGAGCGAAATGCTCATTATCATAAACAACAAAAGCAACAACAAGTGGAATGAGAAAGTGAGAGGGTTTTTTTTTTTTTGTTCTATCAAATAGAGAAGGGGGGAGGTGTGGTGGGGTGGTTGGGTGGGGGATAGCAGCAGAATATCCACCCGCTTTTTTGAGTTGGAAAGTGCAACATTTTACATAATATACGCGCGCCAATATGCCACACACACAGACACACACGTGAGTATTTACATATATAGTTTTCACTACATATATAATATTATATATATATATATATTCGTGTATGTGTGTTTGGTTAGAGCACTCAGAAAATACATACGTAGCTCAGTGTTGTTGGTTTTATTGTTGCATTTGCCAAATGAGTGAGTGAGCGAGAGGGAGCAGGCGAGCGAACGAGATGGCCGGAGTCAAAGGATTTGAGTAGTTTCCTTCCACACTTGTACATAAACATATATAATGAATTTTAAACTATTTTCAAAATGGGGGTTGGGCGGCCAAGAGTGGGTGGTGGAGTGGGTCGGTTGGGCCGGCAGGGGGAGAGAGAAAACTATCGCATTCGTCGCCCTCATTTGCCATTTGCCGTTAGTTTGTTGCCGACTTTGGAATCGGACTCTCTCGCGTCGCTCCTGCTGCTCCTGCTCCTGTTTCTTCTTCTTCTTCTTCTTCAAATACTACTACTATTACATCTTCTTCTTATTCTTATTCTTTTTCTAAACAAAAGTTTTTTAAATGTTGGGGGAGGTGGGGGGTCTGGTAGTGGGGCTAGTGGCTAGGAGGGGGTGCACACATTAGTGTCTAACTGTAAATTAGTGTGCGAGTTCCCCAACGAGACTGTACTTGTTACTTAACTTTCATTCGAATTGATTGTTTTTTACACTCACTCACCCACACACATGTATTTATTTTTATTCCTATTTTTTTTACACATTACAAATAAGAAAAAGATGCACAGTGGGACGACAGCATAGTTAAAAATTTTAAAAAATTTAATACTAAAGGGACTGAACTAAGGATCTATATTCCTTAAGAAAAACATAGAATTTCCATTTTAAATAACTTATATTACTTATCTATGAAATATATATTTTGAAACTTCTACTGCATTTTCAAAGGTAATTTTCAATTTCAAGGTAAATTTTAAATTTTTTAACATGAATTTGAAGATAATGTATGTATCTTTTTCCTTATAATGCTTGAAATTGAGCACAATTATTATTGAATAATACTCGAATGGCTTATTTGTATGAAGAAACATTTGATTATTATAAAAAAAATAAGTGTAATACATAGTTATTATATAGTAAAATATATATTACACATATATTTCTGCTATTTTATTTCATCAAAAGCATCTTAAAATGTATTCTAAAATTTTAATTAATTTTCTATTGATCATAAAGGAAATCCCTACTGAAATATATTAAATTTGAGGCTATTATATCTATTATTTCAAGACTTCCTAGACTTTCAAAACCCGACCTATGAAACCCATGTATGGCATATTACTTAGTTTAGTTGCACACAAATAGAATATATTCTACTTCTTTATTTCAATATTTTGAATTTATTTCATAAATCTATACCAAAAAGACCGAAAAAATTAACTATATTTTTTTAAAAGAAAGTTCTGAATGCCCAAAACATTATACCCTGTTTTTGAAAACTATTCGAAAAGTTAAGATATTGGTGCTCATATAAAAAATAAATTAATTAAATACAATACTTTCTTAAAATATATTTAAAACCTCATATTTTATTAAAAAAAAAAAACCCTTTTAAGCCCACTGTACCTTGGCATGTGCAGTTTTCTGTGTTGCTTCCTCCTCATCAGGACATCATCGGCATTATCCTTACAACGGCCATCGCTGGCATCGCCGAGCGACCTTTTCAACTTGTCTGCAGGGGCGTGGCATGCAAGAGGGGGGTGGGGGCGTAGGATGGGGCATTTGACGGACATTTCTAATTTGCAAATGTATGCATGTGTGTGTGCAAGGATATGCGTGTGTGTGTTAGTGTGTGTGAGCCTGGCAAACAAAACAAACTCGATGGCGATGGCAACTGTGTTAATGATTAGAAAAACCTTTGCATGGGCTACCCCTTTTTTGCCATCATACCCTTACCCTTTCCCCCCCTAACCCCAACACTGTAGCCATCTGCCTCCCCGCATGCCCCCGCAATGACCGTGCAACGTATCTACTTCCTGGCAATTAATGTGTGCAACATACGCGTTTTAATTTAACGCAACGCAACGCAACGCGACTCTAGGACTTTTTCACCCAACCACCCACTTTGGCCCACTCCGGCCCACTTTGTCCCACTCCTGCCCACTTTCCCCGCCCCTTTTTCTTAAGTTGGGAAAACTTTTGTTGCTTTTTTGCCGTAATTTTAAATGGTTTTCCACACACACACTCACACCACCTCCCTAACGCACACACACACCCATATGGGGAGTGAAGCAAGGAAAAGGACGCTCCGTTTTGAAAACTAAACCAACCAGTTTGGCAAGTTCCAAAAGGATTCACTTTGGCCCAAAAGGATATGGGGTGAACGGGGAGCTGCAGGAGCGGCCGGGGCTCGGAAGAATCCTTGTGCGTGCGCGAATATGCGTGGCAAGGATTGCACTGGGATGAGCCAGGAATGGTGATGGTGATGAGTTGTCCTGCCAGAGGCACTGAACATAAAAACTATGGAGATTCAAAGGATCTAAAGGAATTAATTCAAATAATTAGAAGGTATATATTTCTATTTTTATTTTTAAACAAAGGATATATGTATGCTTTTTAATCAAATATTTAAACATATTTATTAATCCAAGGATGGGATAGGATGTATAGGAAATATATGTACCTTCTTATATATTGTGCATTGAGAATTTGGATTAAGCTTTTCATTTATTTTCCCTATTTTATGAAAATAGGGATTCAATTATAACTATTATTTTATAAAAATCAATAAGCTCCACATAAAGAATATAAACTTGGTAAAAAAAAGGTAATAAAATAGATCAATAAGATTGGAATATTATAAGATCGGATACTATATTGTTTCAAGTTTTTTTAAGGAGAAACCAAAGTCAAAAATATAATACAATAAACTAGTGAAAATTCTCCTTATGCTTCCCAAAAAAGAGCCTCTTATCCTCAAAAAATCTTAAAATGTTTCCCATATCTCATATAAAATGTGTTCCCAATAAAATACCTACCACCATTTTTTTTCAGTGCCACCGTGCATACAACGCGTTGTGTTCAATAGCGAACTCAACCTGCGCTGGTTAATGATGGACCCGGAACTTTCTCACTCCCCGGATTCCGGGACTCACACCGGTCTGGTTCTAAGGGGTTATGAGAGAGGCACGGTTGGGGGGAGTTGCGATAGAAAATGAGGAGCAAACGGGAAGCGGCAAAGGGGTCAGGGGGTGCGGCGTTAGGCCCCGTGTATACCGTTCAACAACTAGGAGGGATAGGACCTCCAACACCGTCCTGGGGCCGCTTATGCAAATGGCAAATGGCAATGCTGTGCGCGGATTTGCATGAACATTTTGCTAAACAAAAGTAAACCAATGCACACGCAATCCGAGCGGAGGAGCGGCCATTTTGCATGAAATAAACCGGCGAAGCGGAACGACCACGGGACGGCAGGTACCGGGAGATCCGTAGCCATAGCCGGATTCGGATCCGGATCCGATTCCCGGACCCAATCGACCTCGGACTCGAGGCAGGTGCGGCCGCATTTGCGGGATTCTGAATGTGAGGACGTAGCAGGATAATGAGGTGGACGGTGAATGGTGGATGGTGGAGGACAGGGATCGGAGGTTGGAGCAAGTGCATCCTTCCGTTGCCATGTGTTTTATAGTTTGGCGCAAATTTTATCTTATTTATGATACTATTTTTTCTTAAGTATTATTATATTATTTTTAAAGGTAAGTCATAAAAAAAGTAGGGGTTAGATTGTATATCATTTAAGGAATGAACTCAGACTTGTGTCTATGGTAAGCTATATATATTTATTTAATTAAAAAATATGTGCTATTTTTGACTTTTTAAATATTTTAACCTAAAAAGACATCTTAAATCAATTTATTAAATGATGCTAACATTAATATAAAAAGAAAATACTAAGCATATGATATAAAGCATGGATACTCCTTGAATTCCTCGAAATTACTCTAGTTATAAGGAAATTTTTTAAAATATAAAATATGTATTTAAAAATTTTAGCAAAATCCCTTTTAAAATGGTATTATAGTGCCATTTTTAATTTTATTTATTTTAAGCTATATTATAAGTGATAATATGATTATGATTATTTTATTAAAATATCTATATTAAAACAAACTTTACAAGCTATGCATGTTTATTAAAAAAATATATAAAAGTAGATTATTAAATCTAAAATTTAATTTAATACTTACTAGTTAAGTATTTATAATATATGTATTATAATTATTGAAGAATTAACATATTAAATAACCTATAACAAGTATTCATTTATTTATTTTCCACCATTACTTTTTTTTACAAAAAAAACCCCCACAAATAAGTAAGAAATAAAAGCTTAAGTTTCCTTTTGAACTCCTTACCGCAGATCTCTAATCCTAGACGCATTTGCACAGCATCCCCCCTCTGACTATGTAAAGTCGCATAACCTCACCCCCCAGCCCTTTGGAAATACATCTACTTCCTCCATATTGGACCTCCCACGCGCGCCCTGCACTTTTGTGGCTTGTTTACATTTTGTGTGCCACGTGCCACGACATAAGGCAATAAAAACAAAAGGAAAAGAATCTGCAGGCTGCCTTCAATAATCTCATGCCCCCACACCCCCCCATTAATACCAACACTCAATCATAAAAACCCCCACACACACACTGAGAGCCTTGCCCAATTGCATTTTCATGACAAAAAAAATATGAGAAAAATATGAAATAGTTTCACTCAATTTTCTTTAGTTATAGAGTTGTCAGAGCTTCAAAAAATAAATGAATATAATTATTTCATGTTTATAGATCAAGTAAAATAATTAATTAAGCTTGTAAGAAAATTATTTATATTTTTTATTATTTTTTGAATTATTTCTTATTTTTCAAGACAATCCTTTTCTGCAAACTTGAGTTAAAAATGTCTTCGAAATCACTCCATATGCTTGGTGGGGGGAAGCCTCTCATAATAATAAAAGCAGGCGGAGCCGTTGCTTTTCTAGTTTATTTCTGTCTTTCTGATTTTCCCACTTGTTCTGTTTATTTTTTGTGATTTTTCCTCGTTTTCCCGGACGCTTTGCCTCCGTCGATGAGAAAAATGCGCAGCCATCGGATCCGCTGATTGGAAGAGAACCGAAAGCCCCACTCGACTCCACTCCAATTCACTCAAAACTCAAATAATCTCGAGTCGGAAAAGCTTTAATAGTTTCTAGGGTTGTACTCACTTTCTATATATGTACATATATATACTTATCTATTTTCTTTTTTTGTGTTTTTTTTTTAGCGGGGCTATAGAATCTCACTCTGCAACCCTTTAGGGGTGCTTTAGCATCCCCATCATCATGCTGCACTTTGCGGCGTACGCCACTGGCTGGTTGCATGCCCCAGACTTGTGGGTGACAATCTCGTTTTATTTTTCCACGTTCTGTGCCTCATTTTGTGTGTTTTCTATGTCTTTTTTTAAGAGGTTGTATAGAATCTTTAAGGGGTTTGTATAGTATGATAAGAAAATTGAATAAAAATGTTTAAAAAGTATGTATATGTCTTCATAAATAAATTGTGGGGTTTTTGATGTTTAAAACTTGATTAATTTTATCAAAAATTAAAATTAATTTCCTATTATATATAGAACATAAATATGAATATTTCATAATATTAAAAACTCACTTCTTTTTTCCTTATTTTAATATCAATATCTATTATAAATGTATACTTTTTAATATATGGTTTAAAATTATTCTCGAAGTATATCATTTTGAAATTATGAACCTCAAAAAATCCTAATTCAATTATTTTTAAAGAGCAATGAAAAGTTGTAAAGATCTCTGTTGAAATTTTCCTCCGCCATTTTGGTCTATGTTGAATGCTGCTCCACTAACCTGCCCCAAAAGCTGTGCCCTGCCCCTCTAACCCTTAGACCCGGAAAACTCTCATTCATCCAATGCATTTTGCTTTTGCATTTGTGTTTTCTAGTTTTTCCTTTTTTGTTTTTTTGTGAATTGGGGATAGGGAACATGCGCAGAATTTTTTACACCCCCGCCCGCCACGGCCCGCCTTCGGGCTGATGATGTTTTTAAACAGAATTGCAAAAAGGATCCTCCATCCTTCAATTTGCAACACCCAGTAAAAAATACTAAGCCCCAGTAGAGTGGGTGAGGAGGGGGGTATGGGGGAAAAATAAATGCAATGCAATGAAAATTTTCACGAGTTTTTGTGTGTGTGTGTTTGAGAGTGTCTCTGCGTCTGTGTGTGTGTTTGTATGTGTTTTTGTGCTTGAGAAAAATAGAAAAAGGAAAGTTTTCGTGTTTCCCATTTGCTGTTGACTGCTCCACCGAGTGGCGCCCCCTAGCGGTGGTTCGGCGGTGGTTCGGCCTCAGCGTGGCTGTGGTTGGCTGTCTCGTCTGGGTGACCCACCCTACCCCCCTACCCCCCTACCCCCCTACATTCCAGTACCCCTCCCACCTGCCACCCTTTTTAAGAAATCTCAAAGACACCCGCAAAAAAAATACACACATACATAGATAAATATATATATATATTTAAATGTAAGGTGGGGGAGAGTGGGGAGGACGGGTAGGTGTTGCCTTAGGTGTCGCCGCCTGCGGTGGGCGTGGCAGAACAGTAAGGGGGCCATGCCATCACTATTAGTATGGCATTAATTAGTTATGGCAGACGATTTTGAGGTTTTTTTTTCGCCGGCAGCCTGAAAGCTTTTTCTCTCTCGAGTGCAAAAAAAAAAAGATATATGGAAAAGATATATATGTATATACGATCCATGTGTGCCCGCCAAAGTAAACAAAGGAAATGAGAAACCGAAAAAGAAAATGTGTTTTAGCGAAAGTTATGAGCCAAAGAGTAAAGGGAAATAGGCGGAAATAAGGTAATCAAAATTTAATGGAAATATTGGCCAAGTTCTCGTATGCTCTATAGTTTACTTTAAGACCTTAATATGGGAAAGAGTATAATAATATTTAATCTAATTATATGATATATGAAATTATTAAAATTGTCCAAGGTGGATAAAGTATCATTTAAGGAACTTACAATTTTAAATAAATAACTTTAAATAGGAAGGTTTAAGCTATGCCTTGATGGGGTCGCTGACATATATTGTACGGCATGACATGAGGTTTCAGATTAAATAAAGTAAAATTGTTATATATTATTAAACAAAAATTAAAGCAAAAATTATAAAAAAATATTTATTGCATAAAATATGAAAATGAAATTGATACAATGTAAATAATAGTTATTGGACTTTATTAAGTATTTAATAAATCTATAAATTAAGATTCTTGTTCTATAATTTGTATTTCAAACTCTAAGGAGTAAATACCCTTTTTTGTGTTAAATTTTATTATACATTTTTTTAAAATATGTATTAAGAATTATCATCTTTACAACTAAATATTAATCCTACAAATTTTGTTATAATAATAGTTATTTCTTGAGAAGAAACCATAAAAAAAATTATTGAGAAATAGCCTCTTTTAAGATATATGAAGCCCCAAATGCCTCATTTAAAAAATATTTTTTGAAAATTCAAAGCAAATCGAACAATCTGTTTTGAAATTCCAATACCATTCGACAAGCTTTTGCTTATCCAATTTATTTTTTGAAATATTTTAATTAAAAATTTAAGGGAATATTTTCGAAAAAGCAAACATTAAGAGTACTCCCCCTCCCACCGCTGCGCCACTGTCTCTATCCTTCACACACTTGAGTGACTTTCAATTAGTTGCGCCACAACTAAACAGGGTATGCCGCCCCCTTTCCACCCCAACCACCTACGCCTCTGCCCACACCCCCTTTTAATTTCTGCACTTTATTTGCTCGTTTATTTATTTAAAAAGCAATAAATTCATGGCAAGTTTTATGCGCAAATATCTGAAAATTAAATGAGCATTTTGCCAAAGGGTTGGACAAAATATCCTCCTCGTTTTTTTAAGGATGGAGAAGGAGGTGGCGGGGGTTTGGGGTGATGTTGGAGGGGGTGTAAGTCCATGATGGTCAGAAACAAGCTTGAAAAGGAGTTCTCAAAAATGAAAGTCCTTTGGCGGCTGGATGGGCATCACCCTTTCCATGAAAAGGATGGTCAAGAAATTTCCGGATAAGGGGTGGGATTGACTTTTACACTCAGAGAAAATAAAGCCAAAAACATGATCAAGAGAATATATAGGCTTATCTTATATTCTGCAAACTATAATTTTGTATTTTATTTGTTTTTTTTTCTTTCCAATGTAATCCATAAATTAAATTATAAATATTTATAAAATTTCTTTTTTTATTGTTTTTATGGAACTATTTTTTTGCAGTGCACTGACCGTTCCTTCATTATCAACACCAAAAACTAAACAAAATTATTCGCCTTTGCCGGAAGTTGGCAATAAATTAGTTGGGTTCTCACACACACCCACACTTTCATACAATTTTCCACACTTTTTCAGACCCCCACCTCCCTCGCCACTCGTTTCTGCATGAAAATCTCTCCAGACCTTGTCCAGACAAGCCGCCATAAAGCATTCATAAATCCCAAAGTAAACTAGAGTGAACCCAAAAACACACACAGACACAGACATACACCCACACGCACATGGACAACACCCGCACACTTGTCTATAAAGTGTAACACACATGGATGTCATACAAGTGGGGTTAAAATAATAGTTTTTATTCATGATAATTTATACTTGGGAAACTAATGATTATTATGAAACAAAACATAAAGCTTACATATTTTTATTTATTATACAATTTAGTGTGGCCTTCCTATTTTAGTTATAATTACTTTAAAGTTCTGGTCACACTAAATTAATGATTTTAAAAGGCAGGGTTATTGAAAAATATAAAAACCATTTTAGTGACCCAAAATCTATAAAATATTTTCCTTTTAAGGCTCTTGTTACATCTTTTGTACATTAACTATATACAAAACCCAAATTTAAGAGTTAGAATAGACATTTATAATTATTTAATGTGGCCAAAATCATATCTGCCAGTTTCACAAAATATAGTAAGACCATACCTATACAAATATTTTAATTTGGAAATACTGGCCACACTAAGTCTTTAAGAAGTTAAATTTTTAACGATAAAGCATTAAAAATAAACTGAAAATATAAACTAAAGGAATAAAGGACCATATTTGGTTAAACTATTTCCATCCATATTTTTTTAGTCCCACTAAACATTGAACTTTTTTAACCAAAATTAATTTTGTAGAATAAAAGTAACATCATAAGGAAAAACTATTTATTTAAATTGATATGCATGTTTAAGATTTAGAATTATTTTTGACAATTTCCTTTATAATTTCAATGTTTTTTTCGTACAAGTACTTGGTTGCTAGTATCTTAACCTCTGCTGTGTAGTGTCTACACTTACACCTACACACCCGCGTATGCAAAAGAGCAGACTCCTGTGTAACATGCGGTGGCCTTTATCCATTCATCCGTTTATTCATTTAACCTCCTCCGCTTGACCATGCCCACCCCGCCATCTTCCCTCTGTATCTCTTCCTAACTCTTAACCCTTCTGTGCCGCACCATACCATTTCCATACCCATGTTGGCCCCCCGTTTTTCGAACCACATAGTTTCACTTTTGTTTTCGTTTCAACTCTTCGGGGGCTGCTTTTGCATGTGTCTGGAGTTCAGGCCCACAATCGGATTCTTTCCATCAACCTTTGCGTTTTCGGTCCTTGGTCCTTGGTCCTTGGCCCGTCGTCCAGTGTCCTTTGTCCTGTGTCCACTTCGTTAGTTGTATTAGAGAGTTTGCGTATTTGCGGGTCATTTTGGAGATCCCTCAATTGGGGGTTAAATTAAAACGGCGAATGTGGAATGTGGGCGTGAAGTCTTGGGTCTTAATAAGTTCAAAAAGGATAAAGGCTTGCATAAGCCTGGTTAATCACAGGCAATAGCTACTGTACTTGAAGGGATTTTATACGAAACATAGGTGGATATTAGGGTTGTAAACAGAAAAGCTTAAAGAATTTTTAGCTTAAAATGTTCTATTATTTTACTACTTTTATATTTAAGTAGTTTGCTTAATTATTTAATACTTACTTATTTTAAAAATTGATGCTTCATTACTTTCGCGATCAATATAGCGCCATCTAGTGATCAGGTTTTATTTTTGAGCTCCTAAAAAGTATGCTATATTTTTTGTGGTATATCAAAACATCCAAAAATAGGCAATAATATTTTAATAAAGGATCGTTTTGTTTCGAGAAAATGCCAGAAAATAAAAATTATAATCTTAAACAAATATTTTTGTTTTAAAAAATGTTTTCTAAGCATTTGTTTTATTTATTTAAAAACTAAACATTAAAGAAAAATATAAAAGGCACGTTCATATAAAAGGCATCTTTAAACTAAGAACTTGTTTTGAAAAATCTTAAATTCTAAACATAAATTATTTACTATTTTATAACTCATTCAATATAATTTCATAAACCAATTATATTTGCAGATAATTGTTAAAAAAAGCAAGCTGCATCCTGTGCTATTTATTTTTCTTATGGAATACAAAAGTGTTGGGCATATCCTGCTTAGCTCCAGCCCGCCCCTCTCCAATTTTTTTTTCCTATAATTTTTTATTGTTCCCAGAAAGTTCCAAGAAGCCGAAACGTGAAAAAAAAAGAAACAGTTTTGTAACAACTGACGGAATGTTGGGCAAACAACCCCCGCAGGACATGGCGCGCCTGAAATTGAATAACACTCATAAAGCCATTCAAGGAGCACAGGCCAAAGATCATCGGTCGTGATCCGTATACACATATATACAATCATATATATTTGGAGTTATATAATGCGTTGATGGCGCAGGCGTATAATAAATCAATTAACAAGAAATGTAACTGCTGGATTAGTGGAGGTTCGCCCTCTGCTCGCCCTCGCCCTCGGTTCGGTATTTATTGTTTACAGTTCCGGCTGAAGGATCACGATCCCTTATTTGAAACTCAACTCAACGAAAAAAAAAAGGAATATGCGAGGGATCATTGATCGTGTTCCGAGAGGGAGGGGCCAGGGCATCCAGGATCCAGGAAATGGCACGCGTTTTGGAGGCCAATTAACGCATCCTTGGCAACGGCTTAGGGCTTTGTCGGTCGGGGTTTTATATTTTTATGATCCCCATTTTCAAGGTCCACCAACTGCCGACCCAATATCCTGTCCTGTGGCACCCACACACGTTGCCAGAGCCGGGTTGGCCCTAACGACTGACGAACGTGCCCCGGATTAGTGTCGCGCGTTTATTTGTTGATCTAACTTGGAGGCTTATCCCTAAAAATATTATTTCAGGATTCAGGATTTTTCCTTCCTTTTTTGGATAGGGGTTTAGTTTGAAACTGTTTTATTTTTATAAAAATTGTAATACTTTTTATGGTCACATCGCTAAATATAGAGTAAACATGTAGTTAAAGTAATCGTGGAAGCTTTTTTTTTTTTTTAAATTAAGTTTAGTTCAATTCTTATAAAAGAATAAATTATACATAGAGCCTCTTAGCCTATTATAGAGTGACCATGTACTGCAAATATTTCAAGTTACCATCTTCCAATTCAATCATTAATCTAATGTACTGTGTTTTCCTTTTTTAAATTAAATTAAAATAAATTCGCCCATCTACTTGCTGTAATTAATTTCACGTCTGGCCAAACTATTGCATTAATCAGTCGGCTAAACTTGAGAAGCGCGAACGAACGAACGCCTCGGGGAAAAGCCGCAGGAAAAGCCAAAACCAGGAAAACCCCAACTTATCCACCCACCACCGCCTCCTCTTATTCTCCTACTCCCCCCCCAAACAGCCGTCAAAGTCGCTGGCAATGACGTTTATAATTTGTCAAAAGTGACAGCGTGCGCGATGCGTCGTCCTTTTCAACTGAGGTGTCCTGTCACTCAACGCCACACACATGAGCATATCTTCCAGCCACGCCCCCTTCCGGCCACAACCCACTATATATGTGTTTATCTTGGCTTAAACCCCAAACTATGCTTTTAATCTAAGCAATTTAAAATACGTTTTTTTTTTCTGCTTGTCCTTCTGAAAACCTGAAAGGGTTGAGAGAACTTGAGTGTGTGTTGGCTCATTAATTATGTTTGTTTTAGTGGAAGGATACACACATAGATGGCTGAATGGGCGGGCTACAAGGATAAACAAAAAAAAAACTTAAGATCCCCAGCTTTGGTTTGATAGAGTTGAGAGATAAATCCAATTAATGGAACACTATATGCAAAGGGGTTTGGGTTTTGAAAGGGATTTTCAGGGGTTACAAAATAGAATAGAAGCTTAAATATTTGATTTTTATTAATTAATTTAAATATTCTTTAGACAATTATTTATAATTTTTGTATTTAAGAGAAGAAAGTATTCTAATTAATAGAGCAATATTTCTATATATTTTATTAAAAAGAGAGTTCTAGCTAAACCAAATTTTATTTTGATTTTTTTAATATTGTTTATATATTTTTCTATTATCAAAAAATTGTCTAGTTTAACATTTTATTGTAACAAATAGTCCAAAGTAACAAAGTAACAAAGTCCATTGTCTTAGGATTGGTGCAGAATGGTGATACATACTGCAGAAGAATTGATCCAAAAATCGTTTAAGGTGCTCCGATATAGTGCTCCGATATATTAAGATATAGCCATCCCCGTGGGCCATATAGGGGAAAACCCCATTTTCAAGGGATCCCATCACGAAAAACGAAAAAAATTCTAAAAAATATTTCGTCTCAGGATTTTGATGCAGAATGGTGGCGAATTGATCCAGAAATCGTTTAAGGTACTCCGCTTGAGAATCGGATGAGAATTGGGGAAGATGTAGCCATCACTGTGGGCCATATAGGGAAAAACCCCATTTTTAAGGGATCCCATCACGAAAGAGGACAAAAAATCTAAAAAATATTTTGTCGCAGGAATTTGATGCAGAATGGTGGCGAATTGATCCAGAAATCGTTTAAGGTACTCCGCTTGAGAATCGGATGAGAATTGGGGAAGATGTAGCCATCACTGTGGGCCATATGAGGGAAAACCCCATTCTCAAGGGATCCCATCACGAAAAAGGACAAAAAATCTAAAAAATATTTTGTCGCAGGAATTTGATGCAGAATGGTGGCGAATTGATCCAGAAATCGTTTAAGGTACTCCGCTTGAGAATCGGATGAGAATTGGGGAAGATGTAGCCATCACTGTGGGCCATATGAGGGAAACCCCCATTCTCAAGGGATCCCATCACGAAAAAGGACAAAAAATCTAAAAAATATTTTGTCGCAGGAATTTGATGCAGAATGGTGGCGAATTGATCCAGTAATCGTTTAAGGTACTCCGCTTGAGAATCGGATGAGAATTGGGAAAGATGTAGCCATCACTGTGGGCCATATGAGGGAAACCCCCATTCTCAAGGGATCCCATCACGAAAAAGGACAAAAAATCTAAAAAATATTTTGTTGCAGGAATTTGATGCAGAATGGTGGCGAATTGATCCAGAAATCGTTTAAGGTGCTCCGCTTGAGGATCGGATGAGAATTGGGGAAGATATAGCCATCACGGTGGCCCATGTGGGGGACTATAGCCCATAGCTGCCATATAACTGAACTATCTTAACCGCAAGGAACTTCGGTTACGCCCGAAGTTAGCTTTACTTTCTTGTTTATTATTAAAACCTATTAAATCTTTTCAATTTTCTAGTAAACCCTCTATATAGACTTCATGTCCTCACCTTACAATAGCAAACACTTCTTCAAAATTACAATGTAAACGTATAAAATCATTTTATTGACAAAAATTGTTGTAGTTTAAGTTTTAATTACAATTTTAATGCACTAACAATTAGTTTTACCAACTAATGTTTTTTTTTTTATCAAGGTAGAGACAGTTTCAAATATCACTGAAGCCACAGGAAATAATCATAGTCTCTAGTACAGCAGTTAAAAAAAAATGAAATAAAAACAATCAATCAGTCGGCAGGCCTTTCAGACTTTGAGGCGGTCCCCTTGTTCCGTTCTCGATCACAACATTTAACGATCGCCGGATCCAAAAATAACAAATCATTAATTATTTGTCATGGGTCTGGGGCTGGCAGGATCCTTTGATATTTGATAGCCAAAGTTCCGATAGGCCAAGGCTGGTCAAGTGGTTGGGAAATGACCCGATCGGTTGACCGCCGCTGCCGCTGTCGCTCCTGCAGGAGTCCCGCTCTCAAGTGCCGGAAGCAGATACATGGGACATTTGTCAGACAGCTTGGCGGCCTCAAGTGGATGTATGTCTTGTACTTGAAACGGCAGAATAACAAACAAAACGTTAGAAAAACCCACATAGACCACCCACATATGAGGGTCCAGGATATATCCTCTAGAGCACCACATTAATGGATTATTTTCAATTACAAATGACTACCAGATATTTAAGGGATAAAAAATAAAAATAATAGAAGCAAAGCAGACACGAAAATGTTTGCCATTAATTTTGGCTTTACCCTTTTACTTTTTTTTTTTTTGAAAGCAATTAAAAGTGTCTAGAAAACAACGAACAATATCGAAATAATGAGCACACAAAGCAGCACATTTGGTTCAAAACGAGTGCATCCAACAAGAACAAATAAGGTACTGATAAATAAATAAGGTAAATAAGGATCCATTTGTAAAAAATAATATAAAAAGAAAACATGAATTTAAAAAAATACATATAAAACAAAAAAAAAAAAAAACACTCAATATCTCAGCCCTTAGCATTATAGTATACCATTATTACAAAATAAAAAAATAATTGAAATTAAAGTAAAATAAAAAAACAAATAAAAATTAAAAGACAATTTGCAATACCTCTTGCATCGTGGAGCCGACACCAAAGCCTTACCAAGGGGTGTAAAAACTATTGCATTTAAATTTTATTATTGATCAATTAAAAATTATTTTTTTATCTTAGTAAAAATAAATAGATTTTTTTCTTTTTGTAAAGTTTTTGTTCTCAAGGAGTTACTTGAAGTTTTTTAAACAAAAACCAATACCAGCAAGGAGAACAACCAACAACAACGACAGCAGAAAGGAGCTGCAGGAACTTTTTTAACCCTTTCGCTTTTTAAGCCAAAAAGCGATGGCGCCAAAGCTTTCGCGATTCAAAAAAAATGCCAGCATTAGCCCGATGGCCGACAGAGGGCGTTTGCTATTCAAACTGAACTCTCGGGTCTTCAACGGGTTGGTGGATTGCGAGTATTTTTTAAAGAAAAAAAGAAAATAAAAAGACAAATAAAAAAATAAGAAAAATAAAAACAGAAATTAAAAAAATAATGAAATTACCTAACTTCCAAAACTGGGAGCCAAACTAATCCTCCTGAGGCTTGAACTAATTGGGAATTATAGCCTGTGGAATGACAAACGTCCTACTATGACTAGTATTCTAGTACATTTAACCAAACTATCAGATATTTTCCATAATTTTCCTGCTTTTGGGGACTAGTTACCTAATTATTTTGAATTTAAACTTTAAGATGCAATAATGAAAGGTAAAAAAAAAGGGAAACCCAAAACAACCGCAGAGTAAATGTCGAATGTACATACGTTTCTGGGGTATCCGGGGTCCATGGTCTAAAAATCACGGTACATCCACAAAACGACCAACCAATTTTTCCGAGTCTTAAAAGGGGGCGGTTAGGGGTTAGGGGCACCCCTCCTACACACCTCCTACACACCTCCTATACTCCTACACCAACCAACGGCCAGCCGCCCGTGTGCAATGATTTTGTGCGTGCAATTTTCGATTGCAATGGCAGTTCGTTCCGTCATTTGGAAATGGTATCCAAAATGCCGGGAAGGGGGTCCCGTCTGGCTCTTTAACGAAGGTTAAGAGAGGGCGGGTGGGGGGTGGGGGGGTGTAGGTCTAGGGGGGTGGCAGCTCACTGAACCGGAAATTGGAGGTGTGCGGCAAAACACGACGTGACGTGACATTTCCTCTTCGTCAAAATGTCAAAATGCAGCCCAACGGCAGCCCGAACAGCGACATGAATGCAAACAAAGGGAAAATGCAACAGCAACAACAACAACAGCAACAACAATAAAAAATGCAACATGCAACAACAACAAGAAAAACAAGAATAATGCTGCAACTGCAACACCAAACAAGGGGCAAGACCATAATAATGAGGTTGAAATTGATGAAAATTAAAGCTTTATTGGTTTTTGGCTTAAAAATTGTATAAATATATAAACAAATTCGCAAAATCTTTAAGTTAAATTAACAAGAAATATAAAAAAGCATTACTGATTTTTTAAATTAAGAAACAAATAACTCTTTCTAGACCCTAGAGAAAGTTAAACGCAACGTAATGGTTCAATTTAGCTTTTCTTGTAAGGCTACTACTTTTGTAAAATTAATCATAAATTGAATGACTAAAAATATATTTAAAATACCTTACCTTATTTTACAATATTTAATAGTCTTTACTATAAGTTTGAACATATTATCAAATTTTTAAATATTATTTTACCTTTGTTTTAAGTATTTTTTATGTAAAGATCTCTTCAAACATTCTTATTTGTAACTAATCTTAAAATAAACTCCTAAAAAAAATACCTTTTTTAAATATTCCCTAATCGTTCACCTCTAAACATATTTATGGTTTTCTTTTTCCGGTTTTTTGTTTCAATTAATTTTTATGAGGCCAGAGTTAAGTTTCCCACTTATGACAGACACTGGCCTTTTAGGGCTCCCATCTCTATTAGTGTCACGCCCCCTGCGACGATTAGGGGGTGGCATGGTTGGGTAGGCTTCCAGTGTCTAGTGTCTTAAGAGCCCGAAAGATGGCCAAAACGCAGTGAGCCAATTGGTTCCAAGTGAGTAGCCAGCGGGCTTGGTCAACCGCAACGAAGCAACAACAAAATTGATTAGCCGAGTCACGGGTTGTAATTGTTATTTTTATGTTTTTTTTTTTTCATACCTACACATATATATGTGGATATACATATATTTAAATATATATAGTTGGAGTTACAGCTTGACGCCTGGCACAACCATGAAACAAAGGCGAAACCCTTTGACAACATAATTACATAATTAGCTACCAATGGAAACTGGTCGGCAAAGCGGAGGCGGAGAAGAAAGAGAGTTTAGAAGGGCTACTACAACAGCATTTCTTACTTCCCGCTGTTTTTTTTGAACACTGAGAGAAATAGTTTTTTATTTAAAAAGAGCTAAGTTAGATAAAGCATGGTAAGAAAAAATTAAATCTTTAGAAGTGCAAAATGTCAACTAGACTTTATAAAATTACTGGGTATAAACATATTTTTTGTTTAATAAACTATTATGGCTTACAAAAAGTTTATTTTAATTTGGAATACGGATTTTTCAAAGAATGGATTATTGAAGAGGAAGTAGAATAAGAAATTTAATAGATTTAATAAATCATATAAGATAATATCACATAATACCTCTCTAGTCTTGACTTTAAAAACCTCCCCAAGTATGAATTATTATAT
This sequence comes from Drosophila malerkotliana malerkotliana, assembly GCA_018153235.1. NCBI lineage: Eukaryota > Metazoa > Arthropoda > Insecta > Diptera > Drosophilidae > Drosophila > Drosophila malerkotliana. Next base: position 7,244,073 of record JAECXV010000058.1, on the reverse strand, counting down.
TGTCGGTTTTTTTTTTGGCAAAAAATATATCTCCCTTCTATAATATTACACAAATTGGTTTATATATTGTCTTAAGTTTTGTAATTTGGGGTCCTTTCTCACTTCAATATAGAAATTTACACTATTTTAAAAACTTCACAAGTACGGGTAGAGATATCATTTTGTTGTTGATGTACATATGTTTCTTTGTTCAAATATCTTTCAAAAAGTATGTTTGTACATATATTGTCTTAAATTTTATCATAAAGATCTATATTCCCCTCCCAAAAGATCTTAAAAGACATTTTGAAAGGCATTAAAACCTCTACGAGTACCGGATGTGAAAAACTTTTTTTTAGTTTCTAGAAGGTTTTTAGATACAACTATGACTATGATATTTTATAGAAGGTTCATATGTGGTCTTAAATGTTGTGATAAGGATAGCTATCCTCCTCCCGAAAGGCTACTAATACTTTGTCTATGATTTTAATTTAAAAATCTCTACTAGTACTGGGTGTAGCTATCTCTCTTTCTAGTTGTTAATACGTTTCTAAATATGCGTGCTTTATAATGGTGTTATATATTGTCTTATACTTTGTAAAATTAATCCCTAGTCACCTCCATAAATTAAATAACAACCATTACCAAGACCTTAATGTTATAACCTCTACAAGTACCGGGTATAGATAGTCTTACAAAAACCACAAGAGCCAAGAAAAACTTTCAAAACTTGTTTTGTATAATTCCCACAATATTTTCTCTCAATGTCCCTAACACAAGCCAGTTGTTTGAGTTAAGAAACGCCAGGATATGGCGAGTTTAAGGACAGCGGGTAAGGATGATTGAACGTCGGTGGTGTATGGTAGATGACTCCGAAGGAGCCAAAAATAAGCGAAAAAAGAAAGAAAAGAAAACACAGTGTAGAGCGTAGGGGAAAGAGGGAGGATCATCTGTCAAGCGCATTTAGCTAAAAAGCATTAAAACCAAACAGAAGCAACGGGCCAACGGACAATGCCCCGTGGAATGCCTTTAGGACAGGAGCCGAGCCGAAAGATCAATAGAAGGACACTTTGGCTAAGCGGCTTAACCCACAAGATCGACTCGGAAGTGCCTAATGCATCATCTTGCATATATACGCCGAGAAATATACATGTACATATACATTTTTGGGAAGGAGATGATGAACAAAAAAAGGACAATGCATCTAACCGTGCGCAAGCGGCTCAGCTGCGATAACGGCGGCAAAAAGGACATGGGAAAATCTAACCTTCCTCCCCCCATAATCCCAGCAACCTGTGGCAATGCTAAGGACATCAAGTTGTGGCCCAAAAGGACAGAAACGACACAAACAAAAAAAAAACAACAAACAAGTTGAAGGAGGATTGATTACTCAGCCGATTAAGAGCCGATTACCAGTGACATTTAGTTCCCATGAATGAATCAGTAGGCCTTCAGGAGCCAAAAAGGACGATGAATGAAATGAAAAGTCCTGGAGGAGATTCCTCCACTTGGTCCTTGGCGAAGCGGCAAAAGATCTGAGAAGCCAAGCCTAAGTAGCTCAAGGATATGTTGCGGCGTGGGAGCCTGATGGCTTTAATCCAAGACAGGTTGTAGTTTAGAATTTGCTAAAAAAAAGGGTGTTTTTTGTAAAAAAAAAAAAGGGGGTTTTGAGTTGTAAATTTTTTAGGATTTTAGGTGTATACGGGTTAATATAGTGGTATATTTTGGAAGAAAACCAAGAAATCTTGAAGGAAAAGCTCGAAACTCTCTCTAGCTTGAAAAACTACTACTCTTGAACAAGTTTCTATCTTATGTTTAATTTTTAAACTAAAAACTAAATGCTTTAAATATGAAATCTTAAAAATGTAAAGTTTTTAAAAAGTTAAAACATACACATTTTTTTGTGGAATTTTTAAATTTGTAAAAAAAACAAAAAAAGGCACGTATTTCAAGAAGAAAGTTAAAGAACTCATTCCTTAAGCATACTTATACTATAATGCTTACTTTTAAAATTTAAAAATATTTTATTAAATTGAAAAAATATATTTCCAAAACCATGCAGCCTTAAAAATATACATTCCTAAGCTATTAACTATTATTTCTTTCTTTTAATCTAAATATTTAATATTTCTTAACCAAAACTAAGTCCGAAAATCCCTTCAAAACTAGCCATTATTTATTATCCCTTTTACCTTAAACTTTAACCCCAGAGCTCTGCCTATTTTTTGTGTCAGCAATCATGGCCTTTTAATCAATTTGTCAGCTCAATTAGTTGGCTTCACAATTTTCCGACGTCGACGCTTCCGCTTTTCTCCATCCGCTTTTCCGCGCTCACCTTTCGCGAGACGTGGCATTGAGAAATGGCCAGTCATCATCGGGTTATCCGGAAAAGGCTTTAAGTATTTGCTGATTTATGAGATTCTTTTTTTTTTTTTTTGTTTGTCTGGAGTGGGAGCTGGTAGACTATACCTGGTATTAATGGGCTTCTTGGAAAGAGGGGGGAGAGAGAGAGATGGTCTATACCTTCTTAAAATTATCCCTCTTGGGCGCATCTCTTTTGTCTCTCAGGATGTCACTTTGCATAAAGAAACAATTAAAAAATTGCCAAAAAGCCAAAACGTCTTTTTTGGGGGTAGCCGCACCCGGGCCCGGACAGACACAGACAGATGGCCCGAGTGAAAGAGATGGGCCTATCCACCAAGAGAGAGAGATGGCTTTAAAGTACACCCGCTGGTAAAATTTTGGAAAGGCGCAAAAGCGCGAAACTCATTAACTTGTGTCAGCGGCAGAAGATGCTACATTGCCTCCCCAAACCCCCCAACCAACCCGCCACCCCTCTTCCTCAAGGAAAGTGAGAAAATTATCATTATCACACAGCTCCCGCCTCCTTCCCACAAGAAGGAAAATGCCACCCACTATTGTTAGGCTTAATTAACAAGAGAAAGTTGAGCGTGGGACGGGGGCAAGAGCGGGGAAAAGGCTCTAAAGAAAATCCCATTCCAGGAGGAGGCTGGCAAAGGACAACAAGGACGACGACGGTGTAAACGCAAAGTACTAATCATGAAAATTAAAAATAATTAAAACTTTTCTTTCAATTTGGCTTCCGCGGAGTGGTGCGTGGTGCTTGGTGCCGTTGTGCCGACGGGCCATAAAAAGGACTCGAAAAGGACTCGCTCGCAAGGACTCGGTCTCTAGCCTGGCTAAATGGCCGTCGCGGTTAAATGGCGCTTCAGCGATTTTCATCACAATTTACGCCTCGAGAAAGGTCTTAACCCCTTAAGACGATGCTCGTAAATTATCATAATAAGAAAAAGGAGGCTTTCGCTAAAGGATATCCTCATTTAAGGATAAGAAGGTGTTGCTTTCAATGCCGTGTTTATGGTTCTATGTTGATTGAATTTAATTAATGTATTTGTTTCGAGTGATTTTTTAAAAAAATATAACTTGAAAAATGGGGAACAAATCTTAAGTATGAAAGTATCTTCAATAAATTTCAAAAATAGTCTTTTTTTTAATTTTTTAAATAAGTAGAACATGAACTCCATTTGCGAAAGTCCCAAACCATTTTTTATAAGTCTTAAAATAAATAGCACTTAAAAATCTTGAAGGTTTAGTTTCTAGAAAGACTAGAATATGCATTCTAGAAGCTATATTCTTAAAGGTTTTAGAAAGCTTTATAAAAGTTTTAATACAATTTCTGTCAAATATGTTTTCAGAATTTCAGAAACGCTTTGTTTAAGCATTCTAATATGTATGTATAAAGGGTTTTGAGAACCTAAACAATTCTTTAAATTCTTGGTCTGGAAACTATATTTTTAGAATTTCAAAAACCTTTTTTAGGGTTTAAGTGTTTTAATGTTATTGAAGGCTTCGAAGGTATCCTTAGATCATATATAAGAAGTATAGCTTTTAGAGATTTTTAGCTCTTTTCAAAAGTATATTTTAAAATTGCATAGATTATCCTATAACTTAAGATATTCGCAAGCTTCTTTGTAAAGATTTTTCGCAGACCCTCACTATACTCCCTATCTATAACTTTTCAACTAGCATGTATATCCCACAAAGAAAATCCAAATATTTCCCCTGATTTCCATTTAGTTGAAATAGAAACACTTGCTTCTTTCGAAAATAAACTCAAAGAGCTAACCGACAAGCCATTGAAAGCCAAAACAATTCCATTCATATTAGCCTAGTTAGTGACCTGTCATCGGTTAAATTCCCAATAATTCCCGTAAATCTCAAAAGCAATTGTTCGAAACGACAATTTGTTGGCCCGACACGACAAACCAGAATCGAAAACAAAAATTATATAATAAATGGAAATACTTCTGAGGGCGTTGCCGACTATTTTGAAGAAAAAACAAAAAAAAAATTTATTGAAAGAAAATGAAAATAAATTAGTTATATTTTTTTAAAAAGAGAAAAGAGAAATAGGTGTGATTCCTAGGAAAATGGTAACATCGTAACAAGTCTATTTCCCAGTGACGAAATGAGATGAAAAGGCCGAAAGTCAAACCCCCGAATACTGGAAAACCAAAAACTGACCGTCCCAGACAATAAGTCTGGTTGTGTTGTCCGTTTTTTTGCCCTTTTTTGGGCCATAGCCTTCTTGGGCAGGTCAATAGGCAGCAGAATGTTTACAAAACAAACTACCACTGGGCACAGCCTCAATTTAAACTAAATCAGAAGAACTACTATTGTTTGTGGAAGGGCGTGGGAAATGGATATTATTTTTAGTAATATCTTTTTGGCATTTCTTTAGTATATTTTGTACAATAAATATGTATACTTTTTTTTGGCATCACGACACAAAACCACCCATCTGCGTGAATCCGCAAAACACACACAAAAAATATGCCACAACGAGAAACGAGTCTAAATCCTCAAAAACCGCCAAATAAACTTTGTCATTTTAATATTTTTTATTTTTTTTACTTTTGCTCGAAAATTAATGCCTTCTGCTATATGGTGTGTCACTTATTTATGGTATATGGCTGATAATATTTAGATATAGAATGGCATTTATTTTGCGACATTATTATTTTCGTTTGGCGATTTATGAGCTCAGACCCAACCAGCCAGTCGATTGTGGCCAGCCGCAAATTTTCAAAAAAATATATATTTAAAAAAAATCTGTTTTTAGTTTTTGTTTCTAGAATGATACATCTCAAGTACCCCTTTTGTAATACCTTAATATCCGTTTCCCTGACTGCATATTGACTTGGATTTGTTGCGGATTAAAAATAAAAAAAAATAGATATTCTCACACGAATGCAACCCCCCGTGGTAACTCTGTTCTCCAGAGAATCGAAAACCATTTTGGCCAAAGAATGCAACCCGCAGATTGCCACTACAACCCGCCAGAGCCCACTCCATTCCGCAACTATCCCAGCCCCTCCCCCTTTCGAGTATTTTTGTAACAGTCCCTGACATTTGCGCCATTTTGAATGAATGAGTACTATCCGTACTATCACCCCGAAAAAAATACAAAAATACAAAAATAAATGGGAAACAAGAAGAGTGAGGGCCCGCGCTATGCCCACGGTTGCATTTAGTGTTTCGAGTGTTCCCACCCCACTTTTTTTTTTTTTTTTTCATTTTGAAAAATGAAACCCCACCCCTATTTTTCATAACAAGCATAAACCACCGTTGGGTGTGAGTTGGGGTGAGTGCTTCATGTGTGTGTGTTGGTGTGTGTGTCTGGAGTATCTGTGTGAGTGCGGAAGGCCGCGCGTTTTTGGTTGGTGACGATCATCATCGCGATATCATCATCAGAATCCTCATCATCGCATTCTCAGCTATGGATGGAATGAATGGCAATGGGAATGGGTATGGGATATATATCCCCTTGTTTTCCGGCGGTGGTGAGTGCCGCTGTGCCGCGTGTCATCCGCCTTGTGTCGAAACTCCCCGAGATAATACTTTCCCGATAATAATGGTTCGTGCTCAACAGCACCCAACCAAAAAAAAAAAAAAAAAAAAAAAAAAAACAAATACAAAAATGGAAAATATCTAAAAGGAAAGATAGCTTTTATAATTAAACTTTTAGAAACTATGTAACTCTATTTTTAATTTTAAAATAAAAATGTACACTCATAGTAGGCCATTTGAATTAAATCTAAATAAAATAAAGGTCAAGGTTTAAGTGCCTTTCTTATAATTCCCAAATAGTTCAAGGTTCTCGAACCTTAGAGACCTTAGAAATCCTTTCAACTCCAGCGTAAGTATTGGTTTAGTATTTTCCTTCCCGGTACTAGTTACTGGTTTAGAAAAAAATACTATACCTACGATAGTACCTAGTACTAGTTCGATGGTATTATTTTGGCACTTATAAATTTCGCGGATATTGTACCGTTAAAGTGTTTCCGTTAACACTTTTAAACCATTTATAGTCGTTTCTGATAAAGGCGGCTACAATTTTCGGAGCCATTTCCCGTTGTTCCTATAACTAATGATGAGTTGAAATTTATTTCAAATCTGAAGGCTGGACTACGTTTTTGGTTGGAAATTATGCTTAGAGAATTGTACAGGGGCTTTTGCGGGGCCCCATTTATCAATTTTGCCCAGCGTTAGTTGAGACGCAAATCAAATTTTTTAAATAATAAATTTCACTTATATCCGAGTTTAAGAAAAACAAGAAATTAAGCAAATTTAAGAAGGAAAACTTACCTTTAAGACAAAAGGTAAAAAAGGGTTCCTTCCTTTAAAATTGTGCTTTCTTAGAATTCTTTCAATCATCATATGTGTAATGCCATGTTTGATTATAAAGAGAGAATTATCTATTCCATGATACAATCATGGTTGTATCATGATCTATCCTCCATGGCCTACTGTACTTTGTATTGCAGGCTCTTCTGTATAGTACAGAAATATTTAAAGGATAAAGGTGCTTTTTTTTAAGAAAATTAAAAAGTAAGTAAGCTTATTAACTAAATATTCTAAACCCCCTTGCGCAACCTCTTATTTTTCACTCCTCCAAACTTAATCGAACAAAAAAACCCCAGAGATAAAAATAAACCAGAAAAACTAGAGGTTTTGTAAAAGGGGCGCGTTTACAAATATTTGTAAAGTTGCTCATCCTTTGGATGCTGGAAGCGGGCAAACGAGATGATATAACAATCACAAAAAACGAAACGAAAAAGGACATTAATTTTATTTTATTGAATCGTTATTTGGGCTGTCGCCGCTGTCGAGGACAACAACATAATTCTTAGTAGCATTTGGCGACAAAAGGATAACATTGCATTTGTTTCTGTTTCTGTTTTTTTTTTTTTTTCGCCCCGGCCAGGAACTGTCACAGCTCGCTGGAAAGGATCGCTGGATTTTTCATTCACCCGCTCAACCAGCAGAAGTTTTTCATTGATCCTGTTTCGCCAGGACAATGGATGCATTCGCATGGAAGGGAGAGTGTCCTTTTCATTTCCCAACACGCCAGCAGCAGAGTTTTTCCAACACGATCAGCCCCCTTTTGTTTTGTTTTCCTTTTTTTTTTTTTTCATTTTTTCTTCTCGGTCTCGGTCTCGCAGACAATGCGGAGACTTTGACATCGAATGTCTTCTTCTTGTTGCCATCGCTTTTGGACGGAGGGAGGAAGGGTGTCCCTTCGATGTCCTTTTGTCGCCAAGTCAATAGATTTTCCCATTTACCGTTTATGGTTCACAGTTGCAGTTGCATCTTCCGTCGCTTTATTTATTTATTTATTTTACGACGTCATTGCCTCGAGGCCCATCCGAGGCTGATGTTTTAATTTACGCCGAAGGATGGGGGTGATCAGAAAGGACACAAAACAGGATCGATAGGCTATTTTAAAAAAGAACATCTCAATATTTTCATTTGGCCAAGTTGATGGAATGTCAGTGGACATTAATGGTTTTTTTCTGAGGAATTTTGTCTTTTTTTAAGGACTATAGTTATATGGTCAGTTTTTGTTAAAATTATTTTTACTTTAAGGCCTATTATACTTACTTTTTGCTTACCAGTTTAATTTCTTAATAAATAATATTGTATAATAATAAGCTTTATTAAGTCAATTATTCAAGAAAATAACAAGAAAGAAAAGCTAACTTTGGGCTGAGATACATTTAATATACCCTTGCAGCTATGATCGGATATATTTTTCGCATATATTATTAGAATTATTTCGCATTATTAGAATACCCTCTGCAAGGTTGTAGAAAATAAATCAAGACCTTTAAAAAATGTACTAAGCAACCATTAGAAAAAATAAACATATTGTACTGTTTATATTATTTGAAAACCCAACCCAATAAAATTTATGCATAAATCTCAACCTGAACTTATGTTTTCCTATCCAACGAAAAAAAAAATGAAAACAAAAATTGTTCCAGAAAATTTATGGCATATTTTACAAGGCCAATTTAAAGTCAATGGCATATGGATTTGGTTCTTCAACCAAAAACGTAAAATCCAGATCCAAAAAAAAAATCAACATTACAAAGTAAAGTAAAAGGAAAATCAGGAGTCTCCCTTCAGATGGCACTTGGCATCTGCTTCTGTTTTCCCAATCGCTCTTTAAACGACTTCAAAGTCGTATTAGATGGGCGGACCAAATGGGCGATGGGCGGTGGGCGGCGGGTGGTGGCAGTCAGTGAGTGGTGGGCATCAGGCATCAAAAAGTATCTATGTGTCTGGGGGGCTGCAAAGTTTGCGAATTGAATCCGCCACACGACTTGCCACACGCGGCTCACCAAATTTCGCACAATTTTGCGTGCGACGCGGCCGTGTAATGATGCCATCTGCCTAAAAAAGGGGGTTGCTAGCACGCACACCCAGCTTGTGTGTGTCTCAGTGGGGGCGGTTAAATTTTTTGAAACGTCGGTGGGGGGTGGTGGAGGCTTGAACTGGGCGTCTGTGTGTCAAAGCACGTCATAGAAGAGCCCAAGGATGTGGGAGTTGCAGCTCATCGTTCTTGTCCTGGTAGTCCTTGTCGTTGTCGTCGTCGTCGTCGCCTTTTTGCAATGAGGCCAATAAAGTCAACACTGGGTATGACACTGAGAGATATAAAGGTAATTTTTATTTTTGTAAATACTTGGATTAATATAGAGAGGTTTTCTTTTTAAGATTGTGATCATATATTACTATATGTTTATTTTAATGTTATTTATATTATAGCATATATAGATATTAGAAGAAGTATAATATTAAAGAAATATAATATTTTAATAATAGCTAAAGTAGTCTTATTATATTTTTATGTTTTTAAAACCTTTCTAAATTCCCAACCAGCCAACCTTGTGCATATATCCTATATGTGCGAAGAAACATTATTTCCAATAAAATAGCCACTACTAAATGTTTTAAAAAATTTTCTGTAATTCCCAATCAAAATTCTCAACCATTTCAAGCCCTAATTGTCTTTTATAAACCCTTCTTTTTCCTAGTTTTTCTTTCAGTGTCTATACAACACACTCTTCCTGGGCAATTCAATTCAACTATTAAAGGATATCCATTGTGTGCGTGATTTTTGATTATCGTGTGGACGGAAAAGAAAAGGCAAAAAGTCACGTCATGGACTTGGCTTGTGGCCCACCTCCACCTAAGGCTTTATTATTTTTTTTTTTGGTGGCTTAATCAAACGGGGGGCTCTTACAACAAGAGAATGTGGTGGCATCATCAAGCTCAATTGCTCGGAAAAATGGCAGAAGAGAGAAAGCCAGCCAGCCAAGTTGGCAAGCCGAGGCGCATAAAACATATTACGCAGATTGTATTGATTTCTGATTATTCCGTCGCGCTGCCGTTTGACGCTTAGATTTATGGCCCAAAAAAAAAAAAAACCCCACCAGAATCTGTGGGGGGTATTATTATTTTTTTTTGTTTTTTACTACAGGGGGTACGAATCTTGTATCGAAACAATTGATTTTGGAGGAGGGATGTGGTTGCGGCTGCATGTTTATTTGGATACTTGTAAGTAGCTACTAAGCTGACGCATCTCAGAGTCGTCTCGGAGGGGACGGATTTCAATTGGGGATTTTGGTGGAGTTATAGGAGTAAGGATATACGTGTCCTTGGGTACTTTAGGGGTAGAGGTTAGAGCTTAAAATGAGGGCTTTAAAATGTTAAAGTTGGAAGGAAGATAAATGGTAGAAGTTGTTGGGAAAAAAAATAATAATAATTCTCTAAGTAAGGAAGCTATTTGCATGTATATTTTATAATAAAAATAATATAATTTTATTTGACTTGTATTTAAAAAAATATAAATTTCGAAATTCTCTTAATTATAACTTTTCAAAACGAATATATTTCACTTTTTGTATATTTTTGTATGTTTTTGAGACAAATTTTAACGAAATTACTACAAAAATCAAGCTTATTAAATTTTAATGCATTCATAATCTATCTATATTAAAGAATACAAGATTTAACTATGTTAAATATTTTTTATATTAAAAAATTGATTTTTCAAGTCCTAAAAGAACTCCTACTTTTAAGTACATTTTGAAAATTACTTTGCTGGCCAAAAATGCGTCTGATGCCCTCTGCTTTCTGATTTTTTTTTATTTGTTTTTTAGGCAATTTGTTGTTTAATTATTTCCAATGTTTTCGATTTGCTATTTTGTTACTCGTTGGTTTTCCTTCTTTTTTCCCCTCCCATTTGCTTGTTTTATACGCGGTCATAAAAACGCGTAGCCGTAAAAATGTTTCCAATAAAAATTCTGTTCAGTTTCAGTTCGGTTCGGCTCGGTTCAGTTCGCCCTGGATGGCCCAATGAATTGGATCTACTTTTTGGTGGATATATGGGGGATATATCTATGACTATGTACTTGTATAGCTGGTTGGCGCCTTGCTCTTTTCGGGCATGACCAGAAAACCAAATAATTTCTGTTTGTTTGCTGGCATTTTATTTTTTTTCTTTTGTTTTCCACATTTTTAACACTGGACTTTGTTTATGGCCAAAGCGGTTTTTATGGCCAGCCATTTAAGCGGGTGGGCGGTTAGTCGGGTGGGGTGTGGTGTGTTCATGGGGCATGGATCATGGGGCATAAGGCGAGGAGGCGTGGCAAAAATTCTCACGCTACCATTGCATAAACAAAAAGTGCAGGCAGGCTAATTTCAAAAAAGGAAATACACAGTAAAAAGTTAGGGTCTGTCTTAAAATTAAAAATTAATGGCTTTACAAATTGTTGAAACATTTAAGAATAATTTTATAAGCAGAAATATATGTAAAGCTTCAGAAAAACCACGAAAACTAACAAAGTTATTTTCAAAATTATTTCTTTTCATTTTTTTCCCTTGAAGATTTTCTTAAGAATTTTCCAATTTTGGAAACCTTTTTTCAATTTTTCATAGTTGTTATTATTTTGTATACAAATTGTCCTAAACTTTTCTCTTAGTGCCCCAACAAAATACACAAAGTATCTTCTGCAGTTTTTTTCCTTCAATTTTGTAAAAGTTGCAGAATGGAGTTTAATGTTTATTATGAGAAAGTGGCGCCAATGGTTAATGATTTTTAATGATTGTTTACACGAAGCTTAGGGCTCTATTTCCACTCCTTTTAGACATTTTTTTCGCTTTTCAGTCTTCATTGGATCTTTTGAGTTTCGAATCGGAGTGATTCTGCAGCTGCCCGGAAAGATTTATGGGCATTTAAACAAATTTGATGAGATTTTCCCTAGATGCTGGCGTAACTCTTTCTAAAAGATCCCATAAATCTTGCCCAGATGTACGAGTATCTGTATCTTTAGCATCGCCATGTATCTGTATCTTTAGCCGTGCCTGACTTTGGTAGTTTTGTCAAAGCTACTTAAGTGGATTTTCCTCAAGTAATTTTTCACCAACGGAAAATATTTCGTCTCCCCCCTTTTACACTTTGGCATCTCACGTATGTATATATTTATTTTTATTCAAGTTTCCATCTCCATTCCTTGCGTTAAAGGGGGAATCTCCGGGTTTTCCTTTGGTTTTTCACTTGATTTTTCCCCTCCATTTATTCATTGCCGGCTGATTGAAATTCGCGGATAACCTGAAATGGATTTCTCCATCCCACAATTGCTTTTTGGTGGCAATTTTTGGCAAACCACTTTCCAAAGAAAATCCACACACTGGTAGAAGATATAAGACTTTTTTTTTAAATTAAAAGAAATACTTTAAAAAATATGTTTTTACTTGAAAACCCTGAAAACTGTTTAGTTATGCAAAAGCATTGGCAATTTATTTGGAAAATTTATGGCCAACAAAGTGGGATTAGTTTGGCCAATTTATCCAAATCCAGGACCATGGAGGCACTCTCCCTCTGGCCAAGGATCACAAAGAGGCCTGCCAGGATGCCAGGATGCCGGGATGCCAGGGGAGGGTTGCAAAAAGGCAAGACCAAATGGGGGCAATTGAATCCGAGGCGCGAAATTGCGAAATTAAATTTGCAGTTATTGCGCAACCATTGAAAATTGGTTAGCGCCGCCTGTCTAACGTTCTTCGTGTATCTTTGTATCTGTATCTGTAGGCCTGCATCTCCTTTGGGTAATTGCCGCGAAGTGAGACATCCTCGAACAAAACAAAAAAAAAAGGATGAGAATGAAACGGAACTCAAATCTCAACTGCAACAGCAGATGTATCTGTATCTGTATCCGTATCTGGTTTGAGCTGCAGCTCTTCTGGCATCTTTATGGCATCTTATAAATGGTTTCAGCTTTCAAACTGCATTTGGATCTAAATGGCTGCCGTTTTGGGTTAACCTAGGATCTAGGAAAAATAAGAAAAAGTGGGGACTTTAATGAATGAAGGGGACTAGGGGCCTCAGAGAAGTTTTGAGTTAGTAGGGAGCTTGGATTTTAAGATGGAGACTGGTTTTTGTTAAAAATTTGTTCAGTATAAGAAGCAAAGGATATAAATTTTAGGACAGAATCTTTAAAGAATCTTATTTTAAACCTATCTAACCTAGTACAAGGTATGAATTTTAAGTTAGAGAAAGAGAAGTTGGAGATAATATTTATTGGAGATTAAATATTTCAAATAGAATACATGGATAGTTATTTTATTACATTTTACAGGGAATAAATAGTTTGAAGAATGAAGTTTAGGATACAGCTCGTTTATACTTAAAACCTAAATATTTAATCAGAGAGTATTTTTATATCTTAGAGACAAAATAGAATATAAAGAATATAACTTGTTTAAATATTTTAAATAGAAGTAGTATCGGGTACAGTATATTAGTTATGGATAGTTATTTGAGGAAAAAATAGTAGGTATGAATTAGGGTGTGTTTATCTTTAAATATTTTATACTATGGGTTAAAAGCTCTTAGCTGAAGAAAGTTTTTTTATTTATGTATTTATTTTTCTAATTTTAAGGAAGCAGAAGTACCGGGTATAAGCACGATATAGTACCGGGTATGAATATAGTATTGAGTAGGAGTATAGTACCGATTATTTTGAAGTTATGAGTATGAAAACAGTACCGATTATCATAATAGTGGGTTTAAAAATGATATATTCCCCTTTCTAAAAATTTTATAGTAGTAGTTTTTATTTATATAATAGTTCGATTAGTAGATATTATAGTGGATAATAATATAATTTGTTGTATTAATAGTATCTAATGGGAATATAGTTAGACTTAAATGTATCTGGTACCTATTTTAGAACCTTCTTTATATAATGGTAAACAGATAATTTCGTTATCTATAAAACCAAAGATCTAGGTTCCATAAGCTCAATAATTTCATAAAATCTCCAAAGGGATATCCTCTCCTCACAAGTCCTGATAATAATTTCGCCAACCGCTTCCATCCGCACTCTTCCGTTGTCGACAGGCAGAAATAATTATGCGTGTGCATTCCGTGGCCACACCGAAATGAGCTGCGATTTATGAATGCCAGGACGCAGGATACAGAAGCCCAGGAAGTCCAGGAGCCGAAAAAGCAGGAGTGCATGCAGGAGGAAAACAACATTCCTGCTTGTCCTGGCCCCCAAAAAAGGATATCCCCAACACACACATACATTTTGGACGTTGGAGGGGTGGAGGCCGTCAGACATTATAATTATTAATAAATGCAGCAATGTGCAGTATATACGGCCAGAAAGGATTTCGCAATGGAGGCGGGTAAGAGATGGAAAAAGGACGCCGACCAGATCGGACGACCAGCGACAACAACTATTTATGGCATTTTGCAGGCGAGCACGAAAAGTGCGAAACTGGAATTAATATGTGGCACCCAAATGATGAAGCTGCCACTGCCACTGCAACACACAGACTCCAACCTCCTGCCGCTTTAAAATTTATGTTATGAAATTGATTTTATTAAATAAAGTCCTTTGGCTGCAGCGGGCAGTGCATTAAAATCGACTCCTTAATTGAGAAGCGCCAAATAATCAAGGAAATTGGTTGTGGAAGTGCCAGTGTGTGCTTCAGTATGTGTGTGTGTGTGTACTTGTGCTTTTGCCAGGATGTGTACGTAGGGGTTAAGGGAAGCTTTAACCCATTTAACCCCCCAATGGCCCCTCCGACAGCCAAAGGCAATCCGGACCTTTTGTTCAAGCAGCTCCTTCGGCATTTTCGCTCCCAAACTGTTTGTCTACACCGCTAAAAAAAAATTAGAAAAATATAGTAATATAAAATTATTCATTTTAATTTAGAAATAAAAAAAAGTATTTCGTTTTAAATATTTCATTTTTATTGTTACCGGTATAATATGTATTAGGTTTCTATAACATAAAACCCTAGATGAAAAGATGATGAAAAAAGTTATAAGATGAAAAGTTTTGAATAATGAAATCGTCATAGGAATTGGCTAACTATATCCGATGTTTTGGGGAATATATGCGATCTGAGATGAAAAAGTATTTAATATATGTCATATAATATTTAATTTTATAATAATTATTTATTTACATACATATTTTAAGGTTGAATTTTAAATGTTATAGATAAGGGGACTTATAGCTCATTGAAATCTATTTAAATGGTTCTTTCCTATTGAGGTTTATACAAACATATGTAAATAATATTATACTTTTAATAAAAGGTATATAAAATATAAATAATATATTAAATAAATAATTAAGCTTCTATATATTAAAAGAACAAGAGTCTTAGAATATAAATAAGTTCTTGTTGCTAATCACCTCTCTCTAATCTCGAATAACCTTTAACATGCCATCCATGAGGCCAATATTTTGGCTTTACTGTGTTGCCCCACGTGTACCCCGAATTCCCCAGTGCCCCAGTGCCCGTAGACAGCACACGCTTGAAGACTGATCTTCTTATCAGAAACTCTGAAGCTCAAGCTTAAGGCCGAGGATGGCTTTAAAAACCCGGAGCTTCAAGACTCGCAGCATCAGTTGAAATATTACCAGTGATTCTATCAGAAGCAAGTTTCTTTAATAAAAAAAATACAAAATGATCTACCCGGCGGCTCTAATTTCTGTGCTTCTCCTAATTTCTGCCTCCATGGGATCGGAAGAAGTAATAGCCTTTTTGAGTGTTATTTTATTTTATATTATAAATTAATTGAAATTATAATTCCACAGTCCTGTTATCTCTCGGAGGAGCAGGAGGACCAGTGTGCATCGGTTTGTTATCCTATTGTAAAGCCTTTACTCCGCTATTTTGAGAAAACCAACGAGAAAGATACCCAACTCTCAAAGTGCAAGACTGATAACTCGGAATTGCAGAAAAAATATTCAAGCTTGCTGGAAAGACATTCGGAACTTAGCGCTGAGAATATTAAATATGAGAATCTAATAATTCAAAAAAATGCGGAAATCGAACAATTAAAATATCAAATTAGTGTCTTAAAGAAAACAAGTGAACTTGCAATATTGACAAATCAGTTCCGCGAAGACATTGCCAAGTTGGGAGAAATAATAAAGATTGGTGGAATGAATCAAAATAATCAAACAAACTCCAATAAGCAGACAAAGAATGTGGAAGTAGAAACTGGGGAAGTCGTAACAACACCACTGCCCAATATTAATAATCAGACAACGTCGAAAACAGAAACCATAGGTAAGTCGACAGAACACAATAATTTTCAAAATAATGCATCGAATTTTTAATTCTAGATCTTTGTTCACGAGGCCAAGATAGCAGATTCGTCCGCGAAATCCAAATTCCAGGCTCAGAACCGTTTAAAGTGGTTTGTGTGTCATTTTCGGAAGGTAAACATGGATGGCTTCAGGTTTATAGTTCAATTGCTTTTTCACACAAATTCAATCGCACATATGAGGAATATGAACGTGGATTCGGAGATGTCGGACCTTCATGGAGCGATGAGTTCTTTATTGGGCTCAAACGATTGCATCTTCTAACGAATAAAAACCATTATGATGTGATATTACACAGCACTGCTGGGCACCATAAATGCGATAAATTTGTTGTGGGCGATCGACGCGAAGGTTATATGTTGAAAAATATTGATAATTGTTTTGAAGAAACCATAAGGATAATCCCCAAACCGGGGTCCAAATTTTCCACCTTCGATCGAGATGAAGATGGAGTTCCTGATCGTAATTGGGCGAAGGAACTGGGCTTTGGCTGGTGGTTCGATCCTGATATGGGGTGTGTATTTTAAATTTTTTTTCCTAAAATGAACCAATTTTTGTAATTCTATTTTTTCATTTCTAGTAATTTAGTAAGCCTCAAACGTGAGATAATAGACATTTACATACAAAGAACAGAATGAAGAAAACAAACAGCCTTTTAAAACGGTTTTGGAAAAGGAAACATCATTAGAAATATTTTGAAAATAAATATGAAGCATAATGTAATGCTTATCAATACACGTTATAAATATGTAATTAAATTGCATAATAAAACATATAAAATGAATCGAAAAATAAGTTTTCTTACTCGAAAAAGTTTGAGGTTTGAAAACAGAAGCAGAAAAATTCAAATTTTTAATTTCAGATATTTTAGGATCAGCCCAAACATCTGTTTGCAATGTTTTAAAATAAAATAGGTATAACATTTATAAAATAACAATATAACAATAACAACAAAATATTTTTAAACAATAAGTAAATTGTATTATTAATATTGAATAAACAGAAATATAAGTTTTCCAATGAACTCTACTATTATATACATATGTGTAACATCTTTTCAGTTGGTTGGATTATCTATCGGGAACTATTGTTGAACTATTGTCTACTAGACTTAAAGCTAATTTATTTTCGTGGTTATGAAGTTTATCAATTTATTTCATACTAATTTTATTTATTTCTTCTTTTTTTGTTGGGATATTAGGATTTTTGTGAATATTCGCATTTGATACATAATCAAAATATATAAAAACAACCAACGATTTCCCCAGTGCAGATTAGAACCTCAAAAATGGGGCGTGTGGGTTGGTTGGGTTTTCGAGCCGATTTCGAGGGCACTTTTGCTGCACTTTGTTGCACTTTTCAACTGCACACATTGCCAGAAAAGGAAAGAGACATGGGGGGACAGAAACAGAAACAGAGATGTATAGAGGAGTACAAGGGGGACTGGTTTAGGGAATGAACTGCATTTTGTGGGCTTGCACTTGTGGCCAAATGTTGGCCAAAATGGCTTGGCTCGGCTCAGAACATGGCCACGACACGTTGATTGAGGCGTTTTCCCAAAAAAACGAGAAAAGCCAGAAGGGAAGACGACGGAAATCATAGGAAATCAGGGGAATGTAGAGCTGGAGCATTCTTTTGGGTGGAAAACCAAAAGTTTCACCAGGAAATCAAGACGAAATTGGTAACAAATGGGCCTAAAAAGGGCCAAGGCTTGGCTTGGAGTATAAATGTAAATGTTCTATGTAATTTCGATTTTTTTGAAAGGGGTTTAGTTTTTTTTAGTTGGACCAAATAGAAAACTTTTCTAGGCATGTAAAAAAAATTAAAATTAGATAAATAATTGAATAACACAAATAAGATAGCCTCAACCATAACAACAGGCTTTTTATACTTATATATTATAAAAAACATTTTATAAGTATATTCCTTTTAAAAAAAAACTCATATTATAGAGTTTCACCCAAAAAATATTCCCCTATTTTTTTGTAAAGTCCTAAAATTTTCCACTTGCCTGCAAATCAAATAAATTTAATTAGAGCATATAGGCACTTCGATGGGTATTTTCCCAAAGCCATTCACCGATTTTCCAGACCCCTCAGACGGCACCTCCCCCGCTTTAACCATTTTCCCCATGGCCTTTGTGATTTTCCGATTGAGATTTTCACATGGACGCGGTGGCCCAATTTTGGTAACTCGTCTTGGCCAACTTGGATGACCACCGCTCCGAAAGGTGCGAAAGAGACGCCCCGCCTGGGATAGAAAGAGATGGGCGTGGAGGAGCCAAAAGACACCGCAGTAATTTGTACAAATTGGTTAGGGCTCATAAAAAAAAAAAGAAAAAAAGGGAAAAAAGGGCCCGAGTCTTCAAACTCCGATCTCCGATTCTCGAGGAACAACACATGGCGCTGCATATTGACGCTGAGAACCCGCCAAGAAAACAAAAAGAAGAAATTAATTGAAAAATTAAACGAAACTCACACGATGAGCATCTCATCATCACAAAAAAATATATTTATATTTTTCAACAGCAGCAGGTTGAGACATCAAAAAGGGAATGGGAAAATATAAATATTAATATTTTTGTATTTTTTTTTTCGAGGTCCGAGCTGACTTATGCGACAGTTTTATGGACAGTCGGCATCTTTTTTGAAAAAGAGTCAGTCACAAAGGGGTTAATGTTAATTGCTCCTTTATATTTTCCCCGGCGGCATCTTGACCCTAAGGAAAACGCTTAACTCTTAACCCGACCTCTAAACTCGAAAGTCAAGACACCAAATTCATATTGTTTTTACATTTCGAGTTTTTTTTTCGAGTTCGATTCCGCGTAGTCCTGCCAAAAAAAATAAAATACAAAACTATGTAGAACCAAAAACACATAAAAAATTAACCAGAAAAATCAATTGTTATTAACCCATTCGCTGACCGAGTCATAAACACAAAAATCTCACACGCATTTTTTTAACCCTTCGTCGAAAATCGAAACCGTATCCTGTTCTCGTTCCACATTTAGTCGCCTTTCTATTTTTTCCAAATTTATGTCCTCTTTTTATGGTTTTATTGCTTTACGATCTAGCTAAAAAATAGACAACAGACAGCAGGATAAAAACTGAAGCAGGGCAGTCGGAAACTGAGATTTGCATTGCCAAAATGGCGTCAAAGATTTCTTAAAAAAAGGATACGATTTATGCTTGTGTGATACGAGAATTTCTAGAAAATTGTAAAAAATATATAGATAAATCTAAATATATTTAATTAATCAACTAAAAGGTTCTATTTAATTTTTATCAAACAATATTTGTAATTTTTACTTTATTTAGTAAAAAGGAGTATCGAGTTCGATAACGCTTTGAGTTTTTTTTTTAAATAATTTTATTCTGTTTGTAGGTATTTTTCATAATTTCTTGTAAATCTCATTTTTAAAATATATAACGCCTAACAAAACAAATAGTTTTTTTTTAAATTAACCCTCAAGATCCTTTTAACATAAAAAACTTCCATGTCATATAGCCATAAATATTTATTGGCTTCGACCTGAGGTCCTTTGCCTTCGTTTTTTGTCCCTCCTTACCTACCCTTCCCTTCCTTTTTTTAACCCCTTTTCGCTCTACAAATACAATTTGCAATTGTTAGCGTGGGCAAAAAGGGGTTAAGCCTGGGCATTGGTACCCTAACTACCAGGAATCGCGTTTTACGGTTGTTTCGTCGATTTGCAATCCTTTTTTTAGAGGGACATCCTTGCATTCTTACTTAGAACTTGACCCGATCTATTTAGGTTTGTAGGTTTCTAGTGCAGTTCACTTCTGCGTTTTGCTGTTTTTTGTCTTTCATTATTATATTTTTTACTTTTCTTAGAAGTATATCCTTTTTACCTTTTCTCTAAGTTATTTTTAATGCAGCGGGAATTTTTCGTATTTTTTTCGAAAACGACTTCTGGCGTATTTTTTGTGGATTTGTTGACTGCGTTTTGACTTTGCATTTGTTGGGTTTGACTTTATGGCCAGGTCAAGGTTTAATTAAAGGTCTAAATTGTATTTTTAGGGCTAACAGTTTTTGTTGAACTTTAAGGGATTTAAAGGAAAGTTGAAAGAGTCAGGGTTTCGAAATGGTTCTTGAAAAAATTATATGGATGGGCTAGTACTATACCCTGATCTTTATTTTAATAAGATAGTTTTTATTTTAAAATATTTTTTTAACCATTTTTTAAACCATTTCCAATTAAACAATCTCCAGATCTAAAATACTAATTATCGTATCTTTTTTGCAGACACATTTAATTGTATCTTTTTTGTGATTATGCGTGTGTGTGTTCCTTTTGGGATATCCTTGTTGTGCAATTTGCTTTCATCAGCCGTCTATCTGAAAATAAAGAAACTCAAAAACAGTAGTCGGAGAAGGGAGCAAAAAAAAAGATACATATTTGCACATCTTAGGTGCGCATCATTTAACTTTTCGAGCAAAAACGAGCAGAGTGGATTACACACATGAAAGGGCATTCGGTTCAGATGCAGATACAAAGATACAGCTACAAGGATACAAAGATACACAATCTGGATGTGGCCGGGGTTGGGGTAACAAGGAGTAATCGAAACCCGTCAAAATGGCAAACACAACAATGCGTCTTAAAAAAAAGAATTACAAAACACACACATGCCGAAAGGACGACGAAGGTTTCCATCCTAAGCACATTACACGATCGCAATCTTAGGGATACACACATGTGCATCCGCATCCGAGGGATACGCATCCGTATGATGTGTGCCAGTGTGTGTGTGTCCCGTCCCGATCAGCTGCTGACAGATTATTATTAGCGTAACATTAACGTCAAATTACGCATCTATTTTGCGCACTTTATCTTCACAAAAAAATAAAATAAAGCGGTCCAACATCAAAACGAAGGATTAATCCCCCCGGGGATTACTGGACCATGTGGGTGTGTGTTTTTATTATACAGTTTTTTTTTAGGTTATTGTTTCCATTTCACCTTCGATGGTCAGTGCAGCATCTTAAAAGGAATGCGTCTGCACTGGTCTGGACTGTATCTCACAGATACAAGATACTCCAAAACGTATGTGAGAAATAAGCACATTCAGGTGTATGGGGTGAGTTTTAATTACAAGATGTTAAATCATAAGATAAACAAGAAAAACAATTGAAATTTACATTTTTTAAGGAATGCATTTTCAAGGGAAATAATTGGAAAAGAAAAACAAGCAAGAAAGTCTTTGGAGGAACAATTATTTTCGAGAAATATAAAGGCATATTTTGACGAATTCTCAGGCGATTCATGAGAATAAAACACTACAACATTTGTAGATTGTTTTTCTATAACTATGCATTTTAACTATCCATATGTTTACCTATTTGCATACGATTGTCAAGGGGAATACCTTAACAGATTTATGGATCAAATATCCACTAATCTGCATTAAAACCCGATCAAAAATTATGTTTTTTTATTTTTGTCAATTATTCTGTGAGATCCTTTGAAAAAATGGCAAAGTCCATATGAAGCCCAATTTGGCCAAAAGCGAAAGACATAACTTGGCCAATTTTCAAAGCGGAATGCCTTAAGTATTAGTTGGCTAATTTTGCATGGAATTGCATCAAAACAAAATCACAAATAATTTTTCCCATTTTTTGCCAATGTTTCCGGGGAAGTCCCCTTGAGATAACCAATGTGGCCAAAAATAAAGGTTATATCTTGGCCATATCTTCTATCCCATTTTTATCCGAAACACCTTAAAAGTGTTGTGGGTCAATTCTCCATATATCTGCATCAAAACCTTATCATGAATTATTTCTTAAATTTTTTCGGCCAATTTTTCAAAGGAGATCCCTTGTAAATATGCAGAAGTTCATATGAAGACCAATGTGGCCTAAAGGAAAGAACATATCATGGTCAATTTGTATGCCATTTCAAAGCGGAGGACCTTCGAGGGTTTGCGGAATAATTCTCTATAGACTTGCATTAAAAGTTAATCATAAATAAAAAAAACAATTTTTCTAAGAAGATTTTTTGAAGTATGGAGTAGTCTCCATTAAGAAGCCCAATGTGGCCAAAAGGAATCGTCATATATTTGGCAATTCTATCCGATTTTTTTGCGAAGGACCTTTAAGTTTTTTTGGATCAATTTTCCATAGATTTGCATCAAAAAATTATAAATTTTTTCAATTTTTTAGTTCATTTTTCTGAGGAGCTTCCTTGAAAATATGGAGTAGTCTTCATGTGGCCACCCAATGTGGCCAAAAAGAAAGGCCATATCTTGGGCATTTTTTATCCCATATTTTTGAAGAATATCTTAGAAGATTAATGGGCAATTTCTCCCCTAATCTGCATTCAAAGATGAAAAGGAATAATTTTTATACATTTTTTTTTTAAATTTTTTAGGGAGTCCCTTTGCGAAATCCGTATGAGACCCAATATAGCCAAAAAGAAAGGCCATATCTTGAGCAATATTTATCCCATTTTTATGCGGAATGCCCTTAATTTTTTTTATTGTAAATCTCCGCCGATCTGCATAAAAAACCTATTCACAAATTATTTTTTCGATTTTTTGTTAATTTTCCTGGGCAGACCCTTTAAAAACATGAATATATACATACATATGTCCATAAGAAGCAAAAAGTGGCCAAGAAGAAGATTATATCTTGGTCCATATCTATCTGGGTATCAATCATTATACCTGAAAATAATCGTGGATTAATTAAGATACAAACAAGAAAGCAAAGCTAACTTCGGGCGGAGCCGAAGATTATATACCCTTGCAGTTAAAACCGGATATATATCGCAAATATCGGATATAGTTGGCCGATCCTTATGAGAATATGATAATATAACCCAATTTATTATAATACAAAAACCAAACCTAAAAATGTCCCAAACTTCTATCTTCAAAAACACAAAAGTTGGGTCATTTCCGATCGTTCAGTTATATGGCAGCTATAGGATATAGTCGGCCGATCCTAATGAAATTTGGTAGGTTGGATCAACTGACCAAAAATAGAATCTGTACTAAATTCCACCTTTCTATCTTCAAAAACACGAAAGTTGGGTCATTTCCGATCGTTCAGTTATATAGCAGCTATAGGATATAGTCGGCCGATCCTTATGAAATTTGGCATGTCGTAATGTTTTGCCAAAAAATGCTCTCATGTCAAATTTGAACTCTGTAACTTTAAAAACGTCAAAGTTATACCATTTCCGATCAATCAGTTATATGGCAGCTATAGGATATAGTCGGCCGATCCGGGCCGTTCCGACTTATAAACTGCGTGCAAAGGAAAGAAGGGTGTGTGCAAAGTTTCAAGTCGATAGCTTCAAAACTGAGAGACTAGTTTGCGTAGAAACAGACAGACGGACAGACGGACAGACGTACAGACGGACAGACGGACATGCTCATATCAACTCAGGAGGTGATCCTGATCAAGAATATATATACTTTATAGGGTCGGAGATGTCTCCTTCACTGCGTTGCACACTTTTGGACAAAATTATAATACCCTCTGCAAGGGTATAAATATAGTATAAACCCCTGATTATTCTCCCTCTAACAACCCCCACCCAGACGCGAACGTAATCGCCTAGAAAATCGCCAAACACCTGACGCAACTCCCACAAGTGGAAACTACTTTACGAATGGAAATTTGGTGGGTGGTGGGTGTTGGGTGTTTGGTGGGTGGAGGTCAAAGGTTGAGGGGGCGTGGATGCGTGACAATAATTAAAAGATTTCCAATGCAAACAGCGCAAATGGAATGAAAACAAAGTCGCAGGCCGAAAACTAAATATCGTAAGGAGATTTTCCACCCTGCATTACCGCTTCACACCCCCCCAGTGTCCAACACACACACTCCCCCTCCTGAGGCGCACACCTTAACCCACTGTCGACTTGAAATGCGCACACAAATGTTTGTCTGTCTATTTGTTTGTTTGTCTGTTTGTTTGTTTGTTGATTGAGACGGCTTTGATTTTGAAGGGAGCGTTGTGGGAGGGGGGAGGGGCTAAGACAAGGACCAAGAGGGCGGAGGGGGTGTGGCTGGAGGCATATTGTTGCGACAAGTGCGCTGGTGTTTGCAGAGCCGTTGTGTGCATAAGCGACAGCGATTATTGACACACCGCCCAAGCAACAGTAGGCACTCGATAAATGAAATATATTTAAAATAATTTTTAAAACTAAAAATTAACAGTAGAGATGATAAAAGTTTCGCAGTTTCATTAAATAGTACTTATGTTTCTAGTTTACATGTTAGCCAGTCTTCACTGTGGCTATAAAATGCAAATCGAACTGCAAACGGTGAAGCGCCCCAAAAAGTCTCAAAAATCTCCCTTTTCGTGAAAAAAACCCTTCCAAATCGGTCGTGCGTGAAATTTAATCAAAGCCAGCCTTAACCCCACAATGCCCCTTCAACCCCACACCGTACCACACCACCCATCCACTCAATGTGGCCAACCAGACCAAAAAAGCAACCGGAAATGTTGCACATTTGTAACTAAGAAGAAGAAGAAGAAAATTGCAAATTTCTGTCAATTGCCGTAAATGGTGTTTCCGGTCTCCACTCCCGCCAACAATTTGTTGAACAAAGTGTCTTTTGGCCAAAAGGAAATAAAAGCCAAAATTTACACTGAAAAAAAAACAATATCTTATATATGAATATCTTAAAACTTTTATTTCTTTAAAAACATTTATCTCTTAAGACTTTCACATTTCAATAAAAATAATTTTTTAATTTAATGTAATCACTGCTCCTAATTTCTTACAGTGCTTAACTTTTGCGCCCAGCCCTGGCAACAAAAAAAATTAAACCAGGGCAAAAACATAAAAAAAAAAGGTAAGAACAATCAACAACAACAACAAGTGACCATTGTCTTCCACCGGCAAAGTTATCGTGGCTCTCTCTGTCGCTCTCTTTCTCTGGCGGCGCTCTTCGTTTGTTTTTATCGAGAGCTTTGCGGTCGCCGTCACGTGGAGCGCAGGCAGAGCAGTGACAGCGCTGCCTCCATTGTGTTTGTTTTTGGCCGAGGCATTTCGCTTTTATTTGCGGTGCTTTGGCATCCTTTGTCATCCACAGTGGGCCGCATAGCTTAAATTGCAACAATGTTGTTAAAAGTAAATAAATATCTATTTAAATAAGTTGTGTTCAATAAATCTCAATTAATAATATATATGTTAATTGTTTCTTTAGAATTTAATTTAATAGCGGCATTTAATTGCACTAACAGTGGGCCGAATATATAAAATTTTTATTCTAACATTTTTTAAAAATATATTTCAATGATACATTTTAGCTTTAGTTTTAGTAGTTAACATTTTTATGGATATATTTTTTAAGATATATAAAATCAAATTTTTTTTGTCCCACTGTAAAGCATCGACAACGTCTGCCTTCAGAACCGATGACATTTCAGATTCTTTGGCGCGCTCTCGCGAGATCTCACTCTCTTTGGCTCTCTCTCGCTCTTTGGAACACCCCCAATGTAGTTGTTGTGGCTTTTGGTTTTTTTTTTTTCTGTCGCGCCTCCCGCAAACTTGCGATATGGGGGCGGCGTGGCTGCCTTGGTGGGGCCGGCTCCCGTCAGCGTCGCGTCGTCAGTTGAGTTGGAAGCGTCAACTTGTGGAGCTAGCGTGCTTTTTATTTATTATTTATTATTCGCGGTTTTTAAGTTCGGAGTTTTTGGCCAACAAAACTCGCCAAAATAATAACAAATTGCGCTCTCTATTTGCTCCCATTTAAGCGCTTCGGTCTCTGACTCTCTCGCGCCACTTCTGCTTCTTCCACTGAAGCAAGCTCTCTTTGTCGTCTCATTCTACGCGTTCGGCGTGGCTGTTCTGCCACTGCTTCTTCTTCCTCTTCTTTGTTGTTGACGTCGCGTTGTTTTGTGCATTTAATTCTTAATTTTATTGTATTTTTGCGGTTTATAGATATTTCAGCTAGTTGTTTCAAAAAAACCATGTGATATAATTTCTTAAGTATTTTATTTATAAAACGCGACGCGAGAGTGAAGTGTGAAAAGAAAAGCAGAGAAAACGACAACAAAATCGGCAAGCACAGTGGAGTACAGTGAAAAAAAAAATCCAAAATAACAACAACAAGTCTGAACAGAAACAACAGCTAGGAATTGAAAGACGAAAATAGTGATAATTAATAATTAGGATTTTTAATAAAAAGACAAAAAAAAAATGTAAACAAAAACAACAGAAAAACACAAGCATTTAATCCAAAAAAAGAATACTTATATTTTTAATAATAAATACCAATTAACATTACGAAATATTTATCAGTGCATTCGAAATAAAAATAGTGGCAGAACAGTAGAGCTTGCCACAGAAAACAGCGAAAACGGGGCTGATAAACGAAATAAGCAAAGAGGGGAGGCACTTGCAAAGGCACACAAAAGCACACAAAGCAAAACCAAAAACGTCACGGGGAAAAGAAAGAGCGAGAGCGAGTGCGAGTCCGAGTGCTTGCGGTGCAAAGCAAAGCAAAGTAAAACCAAAGCAGCAACGCCAACAGAGGCTTAAAATAAAAGCAGCACAGGAGCTGAAGAAGAAGCAGAGACAGCAGCAGAGACCGAAGCGCGCTCTATTTTATTCAACTTGGCGTAGTTATGGCCTATTCCACCAATATTCTTTTGGCGATCGTGACGATTCTAACGGCAATATTCATCTGGTCTCGTCGCACCTACGTCTACTGGCAGCGACGTCGCGTGAAATTTGTGCAGCCTACGCACATTCTGGGCAACTTGACGCGCGTCCTGCGTCTGGAGGAGTCATTTGCGCTGCAGCTGCGACGCTTCTACTTCGATGAACGATTCCGCAACGAGCCGGTGGTGGGGATCTACCTGTTCCACCAGCCGGCCCTGCTCATCCGTGACCTCAACCTGGCCCGTACGGTGCTCATCGAGGACTTTGTTAGCTTCTCGAATCGATTCGCCAAATGTGATGCCAGGAGCGACAAAATGGGCGCCCTCAACCTCTTCCTCGCCAAGCAGCCGGAGTGGCGCGAGATACGCACGCGACTCGATCCCGCTTTTGCGGGCGCCAAGCTCAAGCAGATGTTCTCTCTGATGGAAGAGGTGAGTCATGCGCCGAGGGGGCCGGAACGATAGGAGGGGGCAATCGAATATCAGACGTTCGGCCACGCCACCAAACGAAATACACTGAGAAAAACGAATGGGTAGATTTAGTTTATGAATTTGGAAAGAAATTAAAAACAAAAAAATTTTGATATTTTTAAAATGTTAAGTATATAACATTCATATTTAAAAAAAATAATAAAAACTTTTTTCTAATTATAAATTACTATAAATTAATTTTAAAAAATAATAAAAAATTTTTTGTTATAATTTTTTTTAATTTTATTGATGCTAAAAATGTATCAATATTTATTTCAGTATACTAAACAAATTTAAAAAATTTTTATATGTAATTTTCTAAAATTATGTTTACAATTTTTTACTTCTCTTATAAACCCCTTTTTTTCTCAGTGTTCTATAAGTAGGCAAGTGGGTGATGTCTGATAACCGCAGGTCTCATCAAACTACTTGTGTTTTAATTTCCAGCTTATCAAACATTCTTTCATTTTTTTTTTCTTTAAAAAGTTAACTTATCAAAACCACAAAAGTATCGGATGTTCACAGGAACTACAAAAAGAATCACAGAGATTGCAAAGTAATTAACTTGAAATTGGTCAGATATGAAGCTTGTAGGCTAGTGTATTATAGAGTTTTATGCAAATATCATAGAATATTTTATCTTTCTTAAAAAAAAGATACAACAAGATCATGACTAATCAGTTTTGAAGTGTCGGTGACAAAGCAACATTTTTTGATTTATGAAAAAATAGGCTAGTTTAGTTAAAGTATTTTATTAAAATATTTAATATATTTAATATTTAATATAATAATGGTTCACAGGTTCGCATATAAGCTCCGCATTTTTGTAAGTTCGACCGAAACAAGCCGAAAATTGAAGTACTCTGAAAATATAAAATGGAAAAATTAATATCAACGACTAAAATTAATTCAAAACCTAATAGAATACTTACATTATTTAACAAAATCTTCCCAATTTAATTATTTTAAGCTTTCCTCTACCCGAATCCATAGTTTTCTGATTTGCACTGGTTGCTTTTAAAAATTGCATCATTTCTAGAAGCTCCGCTTCAATGACTAGTAGCTCGGTTGCACGATTCATTTCTTCCAGTTTATACAGAAAAAGAGGAAAACTTTCACCAGGTATCCTACTACAGCTACAACTCCAATAATAAGTCCAAGGATAAACACAAATTCCGTAATCATAATGATTTGTCGGTTGTCGGAAATGCTCAATAACCTTTAGAGATGCTGTATCTGAGGACTCAAATTATAAATTGAAAATATTATTGGGATGAATTTGTTTGGATAAGTGCCTTTGTTTACCCAGCCTACTTTTTTGGAAAGAAATTGTAGATTCTATCGATAACATAGCATATGTGACAGCCATACAAGAAACAATAAAGGAAAGCTTACTTCTTAAACCCATAAACCCATAAAAGTTTAAACCCATAACCATTATAATCACTAAACCAAAACTACCTTAAAAATATACTTTCAAAAATCTGCAACTCCAAAACTGATGAATATTTTAATTTTTGATTATTTTCTATGGGCTTCTGGACACATAATTCCCGACCCACCCTAACCAGATCGGTTGTGACTTGGAATGGTATCTGAAGCGTCTGACGCGAGATCTGCGACGTGGCGATGCGGAACGAGGAGCCATCGTCAGCATCAAGGATGTGTGCGATCTGTATAATACGGATATGATAGCCAGCATAGCTTTTGGGCTGAGATCGTATAGCTTGAGGAATACGCAGTCGGAAATTGGATCGCATTGTCAGGATCTGTTTAGACCGAATGTTTGGCGAATAATCGATTTGTTTGTGATCTTCTACCTGCCAAAATTTGTACCGCTATTGCGGCCAAAACTTTTTACGGAGCCGCACTCGGAATTCCTGCGTCGTGTCATCCAGCTGGTGATCGAGGAGCGGGAGAGGGGCGGCGATCTGCGCAACGATCTCATCGAACTGCTATTAACCCTCAAGAAGGAGGCGGACCTGCAGCAGGATAAGTCGCATTTCACGCATCATCGCGACTTCCTAGCCGCCCAGGCGGCATCCTTTGAAGTGGCTGGCATCGAGACCTGCTCCTCCAGCATGTCCTTCGCCCTTTACGAACTGGCCAAACAGCCACTGATGCAATCCCGCCTTCGTCGTGAGATAAGCACGGCATTTGGCGAATCACCAGGCGGAAAGCTCACCTACGAGGCCATATCGGGAATGGAGTTTCTGGACATGGTGGTGAAGGAGACACTGAGGAAGTATCCCATCGTGCCACTGCTGGAGCGCGAGTGTACGCCGATCAACAAGAAGCGCTTCTATTCGTTACGACCCCATGCCGAGTGCTATGCTCGGAGGGGCATGCCTGCCTTTATATCGGTTCTAGCCATTCATCACGATCCCAAGGTGGGTGTTTCTATAAGGTTATTATAAGGGGTTATATTTTGAAGTTTGGAGGTATCTTGTCTTGGAGGTTTTTAATAGTCTTGTAAAGCTGTATTTATATATATACCATATATGGTATTATATTTTATTTTCATATATTACCTATTAAATTATAGAATTTTATAAAATAATGTACACCGTCTAGTGTCTACCATAGATATGTATATTGGGGTTTTTATATTATTTTTTTAAGGTCTTTATAGACCCTTTTCAAGGTCTTAAATACCTTTACTAAATTACTGCCAATAATGTTTATTTATCCATTATTAACAAAAAATGTTTCCAGTAATATAGTCTATTTATAAAAGGTTTTATACACCCAGTTATAAATCAATTGATTTGATTTAATACAATTACAAGTTTCAGAACTTAAAATATACAAATATTTATATTATAAGTGTTATACCAGATACTTTTAAATAATTTTGATAGATTTATAGAATTTGATGAATCCTTTAACGAATTTTTAAGGTGATAAGGATTAATGGAATAACTCTTAAAGCTTAAACGGTTATAAAGGTAATAAACATTTAATAAATATTACAAACAATTTTGATTATAATTATAGTGATATATATAGTGATATATATAGTGATATATATAGTGATATATAGTATATATTGAACACTGGTCGGAAGGGTCCCATTCCAGGAGCATAGGAAATGTTTCTGCCCGAGCTCTGCCTCTCATACAAAGTTTAGAACTAATATATTACCAATACTTATGCATTAAAATCATATCACTGTATTGAGTGCCGACCACTGGAACCAATAGAACCACCACATTATAGAACCCCTGGTATATTAAGTTATAATTTGTACCTATGTATCTCTTTATTTTCTAATAATTTGTTCCAAATAAATATTAATTTTTATATTTCTACAATTAATTTAAATTTATTTATATTTTTTCAATTACAGTACTGGCCAGATCCGGAGCGCTTCGATCCGGAACGCTTCGCTCCCGAGTGTCGGTCGCAGCATACACCCATGTCGTACCTCCCTTTCGGGGCCGGACCGCACAACTGCATCGGCATGCACCTGGGCCTGCTCCAGATCAAGCTCGGGCTCACCTACTTCCTGCACCAGCATCGCGTCGAGCTGTGCGAGGAGACCTGCGAGCAGATCCGCTTCGACGCCAAGTTCGCGCTGCTGGCCAGCGAGCAACGCATTTACCTCAAGGTCGACTGTTTATAGCCCCACATGGCGGCATCGCCTCGAATGGGGCGGACTAACATTTGTACATATATACGGATAGCAGCAGCAGCAGCATTATTATTATGAATACCGCCTCCGCCTCGTCATCAAAAATGTAAATACTTCGTTTTTAACTTTTTTTTTTTAATTGTGTATAGTTCGGCCTGCCTCAAATAAACTTTGCTATGTTCATTTTTTTTTTACCTCAACACATCAACTTGGCGATTATTTATTTATTATTTTGCTTAATTTATTGACAGGGTGGGGGGTACGGCGGCGGGGGGGCAATGTGTTGGGGACTGATAAGCGTTATCAGTCCCACGACCGGCTGGGTCAGGCCATTCAGGCCTTTGCCCGGTGGTCTGATCATAGCGATTCGGCGGCTCCAGGCGGGGGGCTACGTCATCTTGGCTGTCCAATAAACAAAGTTCAGCTTTCAGATTGTCCGGCCGGGGAGTTGCTCGGGATTAGAGTGGACCTCAATAGCATAAAAATAATGTGTGAAAATAAATAAATGTGAAGTATATGAAAATGGTATAAGAGGTGGTATTGTAAATAAATTACAAGAATATTTTTAATTTAAACTTAGATTGACTCTTTAATTAAATATCTGTATTGTAAACAATAAAATCATGAAGTAATATTTTTTTTTAGTTCTAATATTTATTATTATTTTTCTAGATGTATTTCTAATAAGTCTCACAATGACACCCACAGTTTATAATAGTATAAAAAATCCAATCAATCGGATACAACAAAAAAAGCAACTTCAAAGTTCAAGTTCAAATCTCACGCGATCTCTCGGTCTTTGTACAAAAACCGGTTTTAAAAATAGTTAATTAAAAGAGTGTTGATAAAAATTAACATTAATTTTTGAGAAGAAGGCTTTCAAAACAGAGAATTCTAAAAGCTCAAATACTCTCTTTAATAGCTTATCTGTTTAAGCACTGAAAAAAATTGCTAAAATTAATAATTGAAAAATATTTTTAAGTCAAAAGCGTTGAAAATTAACAAAAAATATTTTTTATGTCCCTTTTTATAACGTAAAATGATATATGATATGGATTTTTTGTAAAGAATATATATTTTTGGTAACGAATATATGTATTTCATACAAAGAAAAATTAAATTGACATTTCATAACATATGAAACTTAAAAATCTTTATTTTAAACATAATGGTCATATTATAGAAGGTACATATATTAAATAAAGACATCTTGAGTAAGATAAAGCCAAGTTAGTTAAGAATATTTTAGAATTGATTAGATTTAGTAAATTTATTTTAAAAATAACTTATTTGTTTTTTAAAATAGGACATTTTAATTTTAGAGATTGGTTTTATCCGGGTATCCTACCATAGTTTCATGTGTAAAAATTATAGCCATTATTTTTTTTTAAGGTGCACCCATCAGAGTTGGCGGCGTTATGCAAATGCTCACACCCAAAGCACCAAAGGCGAGTGAGAAACGGACGATATGGCCGAGGATGAGGCGGGCAAGGGGGGTGGGGGTGGAAAAGAAGCGGAAAACCGAAGGGTTTTTGTGATTTCCTTGGAAAAGTGCGTGTGCAACTCTTTGAGGGAAAAACCCGCTCATTTTTCCACCGCCGTTTTTGGGCTGTTTTTATTAGACCGCGAAAAATCAACAGTGGCTGCTTGTCAGGGTGGTCTGCTCCTTCCTTTTCATTTTCCCTCTAAACCCTATATGTATATACTCCTTTTCCATCCTTGTTGTTCGCGCAAGGAGCACCGGCCTCCTTTTTTGTATTGTTGTATATGTACATACATATATAGTTTGTTGTTTTTGGTCCTTGCGCGCACGCCGCTAAAAGGGTTTATGACAGCCTCCCGAAAAACGTAACGTCATAAAGTTCCGAAAGCAAATAGTTTTTGGGTTGTGTGTCATGCACTGAGGAAAAAAAGTATTGTAAAACATAAGATTTAATATTTTAGATTTTAAGTAATTTAATTTTATTTTAAAATTTTGTATAATTTATATATTAAACGCATAAACATCTTTGTCATACCCGCATAAAC
The DNA here is from genome assembly GCA_018153235.1 of Drosophila malerkotliana malerkotliana. NCBI lineage: Eukaryota > Metazoa > Arthropoda > Insecta > Diptera > Drosophilidae > Drosophila > Drosophila malerkotliana. The sequence goes on along the minus strand of JAECXV010000058.1, from coordinate 7,211,321 downwards.
GCCTGAGTTCGAGTAACAAATAACTGTTTTGGAGAGCACTTGACATCTTATATTAGAGAGAGAGTGTGTGGAGCTATGCTTAGCACCTGCTCTCCCCCAAGCACTTGCATCCTCTCCCGGGGATCCTCTGTTCTCTAACTCGCTCTTTATTTTTGCTTTGCACTCATTTTTGGAGTGTTCGGATTTGAAATGTCGCTTTGTGGCTTGAGGTCCTTATTAGAACGGCGTCTGTTCTTGTGTTTAAAAGGTTATTTTTAAGAAATAGAAATAGAACTTTTAAGAAATAGTTTCAATTTTTAATAAATAAAGTCCTTGTCTTTTTGGTTATTATATGTGACATTTATAACTTTTAAAACAGTGCTTTTAAAGTGAATACCTGAGTTACGATTTATATAATTCGTCCCCGTCGCGTGTGTTTAAGTGTGTACGTAAGGATGTAGACGGCCTCCAATGAACATAGCGTCTCTCTCTTAAGGTCCAGTTATTTAAGAAAAGCCTGCACTCTACAGATGCATGTATATTGTACTTTAATATTTAATATGATATTTAATATGAATGTATAGATATGATAATGATTAAATATATGAAATATAAGACAATTATTTAAAATATGAAAACAGGTAAGTTTAATTAATTGTTGTTGTTTTAAAATAAATGATAAGAATATTTAAATACATTTTCTCAAGGAGTGGGTTATTAGGATTAAGGTATAAGTTCAAAGATAAATAAAAATTATCGTAGATCTTATAATAATTTTATTATAATATTTGTTATAAGCCATAAGACCTCCATACCACAAATCTACTTAAAATTTCTCAACAATTGTTCTCTTTGGTAAAAATTTCTCCCAGTGTACTATTTCCCATTTATTTGATCTACAAATTTGTTTTCCCCTTCTTTCGAGAGTGAATGAAATGGAAAAAGAGTTGCAGTTGCATTTGCATTTGCATTTGATGTTGCAGAGTGCCGAGCAGAAGAGCAGTTGCAACTTGAGTTGATGTTGCAGTTGCTGTTGCCTTCTGGGAATCATTTGCGCCTTCGACCTTCCGCTGACCCGCCGACCTGGGCTAATTTACATAAACCTACGCAAACATCGGGTAACAACAAACAACTAAAATAAAATGAAATAAAATAAAAACCAAACGAAAGGAAGAAACCGAAAGGGTGAAAACCATCTGTTTATTGTAGGTATTTTGTACGTTTTTAGTTTTTATCGGCTAATTAGAGCCCCTACTCCCACGCACGTGTTCGATCCTCATGCACTTGTTGTTACTCATCCTCTACGGTTTTTAATTTTTTTATTTTTTGTATTTTTTTTTTATTTTTGTGTGAGGGTCCCTCTGACAGTTGCTGTTGTTACGGTTCACCATGACCAACGCCAACAATTACCGCCGCAATTCTATTGTCTCTCGATTTCCTGGGCCCCTCTGATCATTTTTTTTTTATAGCTCATTTCCCACATGTCGCGGAGATCCCCGACTTTTTCCCAATGACACTTCTCTCGCCTTGTGGCGGAACCATTTTAATGAGCCCAAATTACTGGCACACACACTCACACTGCGGAGCAGTTCAATCAGCCAAAAAAAAAAGAAAAAGAAATGAAAGGGGAACTGGCAACGGGGCTGAAGGGAAGCGAAGATCCCAAATGCACATGTCCGAGTCTTCCAGGCGGAAGTGGCCATTAGCCGTTAACCATTATCCATTAACCATTTACCAGTTGGCGCAGTCGGAGGATCGAACCTACATAGCACCCATCGATCTCCGAAGACAGACAGCCGTTTGGGAAATGTCAAACAAATTTCAAGCGCCATCAGAAATTATGGATATTAATGAGGGTTCACTGTGTTTATGACTCAATTAAAGCCATGAATACGGAAAGAAATTAATTTTTTTGAGAATAAGAGGGGGTGTTTTTGAGATCTATATACCAGGTAGCTATTATTTTTTTAGTAAAAATTGAAGAAAATATTTATTGAATTTCAAGACTGTATTTTAAGAGAAGAAATGGACTTGCAATGGACTTTTTCTTTATTTTTGAAAATGCCTGTACGCTTATTGGGGAAAATTATTGGGGAACTAAGTGAGAAGTGCTTTCATTTAATTAACCATTTACGATTTATTTATTAACAAAAAAATTCTTTAACACATGCTTAAAAGTGTGTATAACAACACTAACAACATATCGGGATTTTAAATAAGTAAGAAAACTTTATTATATATTTAAAGGGTCTTAAATTGTTCATAGTTTTCAAATTATCTTTAAAAGTATGTATTATATAAGTACTACAACGTTTCTACGAAGAAACTTAAATTTCAAATTACCAATTTAAATTATGGTATAAACCGAATAACACCTAAAATTTTACACTTTATATAAGAGCGTTATTGGGTCTATATTATAGTATTATGAAAAAATTTCGAACTATTTCTAAGCGTTATAAAGTGTACATATGTTATGCATACTACTATTAAATCTTGAAATATCTTAAAAAGATAATGACAACTGGTACTTAAAAGTATCTTTTGATTATCGGGCTATCAATATCCTCATAAAAAAATGTATTGCTGTTACATTTATTTTTAATTTAAATCATCTCTTAAAAGAATCAAAAATCGCTACATCAAGTCTATACTTCCTTAAAGATTTAATGTCTCATAATGTCTATATAATCATAAAAAAATGCATCTCCCAGTACATGACCTTACAATATTTATTTCTTAATTCTTATTTTTTTTTTATTGCATTAAATGATATACAAAGTAGGGTTTATTTGCTTGAGAACTTTGATGTTGAATGGGAACATGTCTCACAAGTGGCCGGATTTGGTTTTACGAGCTCATCTCCCTCTGATCGTCTGATCGCACATTTTGCGCAATATACATACCAGTGTACTTGATTTGTATCTGAGACACTGAGTATCTGTATATCCGAGTATATCGCAAAAGGCATATCTGCTTTGTGTATCTGTGTGTGAGGTAAACAAACTCAACCCATCGGATGCACAAAAGATGCGACAGATTTTTCTACTTTATGAATGAATGCGATTCTTGAGGGGATGGAATGTTGTAATCCAAGAAGTTGTCTCACTTCTCTACGGTTCGTTTATCGGCCTGCATTAATATGCGTATCTGTAAGATACTTCCGTTTCAGTCAGCTACCATACGGCTCCCCACTCCCATTCCCGTTCTCATACCCATAGCCATTGCCCTGCTCCTTACCTGGCGCTACTTAAGTTTTCTTCGGGGATTCTCATCTCATCTACTCGTCATCATCATCACGGTTTTCATCGCACATCCCAGAGGAAGTTCCAATTTGCTACGTCAATGAACCATGCTCCTGATTTGCTCATCAAGTGTTCTGGCCTGGCCTGGGTCCTTTTTGGTTTTTTTTTTTTATTCGTTTCGTCTTCGTCCTTGTGCTGGGCTGGGCTGGGCGCGTATTTCCTTTTTTTTTTGTTGCCACCCCACCCCAAAGGACCTTGTTCTGTATTTCTTTATGCCATTCGTGGGTTTCTGCTTTTTTGGGTCGTGATTTCTGACACGGCGCTGAATGTTGGCTGTCAGCTAAAATCATTTTTGAATAAGGCCGCCAGTTTAGCGAGGGTAGCTAAATGAGTTCTTAATAAATACGACAAATATTCAAAGAGAAAAGCTTTTTTAAGCTTTAAAAAAGGTTATAGTTATCAAGGGTATAATGGTATCTAGTGTTTTGACTTAAATTAAGCCCTAAAAGCTGATTATTAAATATAAAATTTGAATGGCAGATGTACGGACAAAACTATACTTCAGATAATAACTATTTTCAGAGAACTTATCCCTCTAAGATCTTTAATATTTTAAAACCACCTCTCTCTCTCTGGTAAGCCTATATCCTTGTCTTCAGCTCCAGGACCAACAAGGACAACAAAAGTTGCGCCAAATTGTCTGTTTACATTAAATGCATAAATTATGCAGCATTTTATTTACTTATTTATGTTTGCCCTGCGCCAAGAATTTCACTTTGATTCCGCCACTTCACCCAAAAATGTCAAATGCATAAAATATGTCACTTGGCCATGGAGGGGTATGTACATATATTTCAGTACATATCTACTATATATAATACTTGTATATTGTTCAATTTCATTTCGTATGCATTTGTAGTTGATGATTTTTCCACGGATTTTCATGGTTGCTCCACGGTTTTCGCCCATTTGCCGGGATGCCCTAATGATGATGTCTTCTCGCTTTCAGTTTTGGGTCATTTGCTTTGCCAGCGGGTTCGAAAAACCTCCCCTTTTTTTTGGGATTTTTTTTTTTTCGCCACTGAATTTAACCACCGGGAAACGCAACCCACCCGAGGGGTACGATAGTTGACAGTTATGTGTTGATGACAATGTTGTCGACAAACGCCTTGCAAGGACCTCTCCATCCTTGTTTTCATTATTATTCTACTTTTTGTTTCTACCCGCTGACTTTTACTGTCATCCCATCGTGTATTCGAAGCTACTTACTCGTGTAATCACCCGAAAGAAAGTGCCTCTAATAGGTAAATTTATCACTAATCAAGGGAGGTGTGTTTTACAAACGAATTTTGAATTTCAATTACTAACTGGGAACTTTTTTGAGTTCCCTTAAATAGTATACTCACTTATTCCAATTTATTTGCTTAAAATAAGTGTATTAACTATAACCATGTAAATAAACCATACTTTATCTCACATAAATACAATTTATATTTATATATTTTACAATCTTAGGAACAGAATGGAGCCTAGAAAGCGTTTGTTTCTTTTAAGTTTGGGTACTTTCTTGATAGAATTGTGGAATTCTTCATTTCTTACTAAGGTCCTCTGTTACTACGGCATTAATTATTTCTAAAAGTAGTTATAAAATACATATATAATTAAAAAATAAAATAAAGCTGAAAAAATAAATAAATCCACAATCACTTACCAGCCGAAAAAAAATTAAAATTGAAGAACTCTGAAAATATAAAATGGAAAAATTAATATCAAAGACTAAAATTAATTCAAAACCTAATAGAATACCTACATTTTTTAACAAAATCTTCCCAATTCCATTATTTTAAGCTTTCATCTACGTCAAGTCGGTAATGGAATAAAAGCATTTGACTCAAATGCAAAGTTTTCTGATTTGCACCGGTTGCTTTTAAAAATTGCATCATTTCTAGAAGCTCCGCTTCAATGACTAGTAGCTCGGTTGCACGATTCATTTCTTCCAGTTTATACAGAAATAGAGGACAACCTTTGATTAGGTATCCCAACATAAGGCAAATAAGTCCGAGGACACACACCAATTCCATAATCATAGTGATTTTTCACTTGTCTCTTTATCGGAAATACACAATAATATTTAGTGATGTTTTCAGTTTTAATTTACTGCCTTTGTCTTGATGATGTTTGCCTTTGTTTACCCAGCCTACTATTTTGGAAAGACATTGTACATTATATCTTTAACATAGCATATGTGTCAGCCATACCAAAATAACAACAAACAAGAAAGGAAAGCTAACTTCGGGCAAAGTTTGTATACCCTTGCAGTCAAACCGGATATATATCGCAAACATCGAATAAAGTTGGCCGATCCTTATGAGAATTTCACAGTATAACCAATTTATTACAATACAAAATCCTAAAAAAAAAAAAAATAAGTTACTATTTCTACCAAATATCATTTCCGATCAATCAGTTATATGGCAGCTATAAAATATCTGTCACCGGCCCACGGTGATGTCTATATCTTCCCTAATTCCCATCCGATTCTCAAGCAGAGTACCTTAAACGATTGCTGGATCGATTCGCCACCATTCTGCATCAAAATCCAGAGAAAAAATATTTTTTAGATTTTTTGTCCATTTTTCGTGATGGGATGCCTTGAAAATGGGGTTTTCTTCTAAAGGGCCCACGGTGATGGCTATATCTTTCTCAATTCTTATGCGATTCTTAAGCGGAGTGCCTTAAACGATTTCTGGATCGATTCGCCACCATTCTGCATCAAAATCCAGAGAAAAAATATTGTTTAGATTTTTGTCCATTTTTTGTGATGGGAACCCTTGAAAATGGGGTTTTTCGCTATTGGGCCCACGGTGATGGCTATATCTTCCCTAATTTCCATCCGATTCTCAAGCGGAACACCTTAAACGATTGCTGAATCGATTCGCCACCATTCTGCATCAAAATCCAGAGAAAAAATATTTTTTAGATTTTTTGTCCATTTTTCGTGATGGGATGCCTTGAAAATGGGGTTTTTCGCTATTGGGCCCACGGTGATGGCTATATCTTCCCTGATTCTCATCCGATGCTCAAGCGGAGTACCTTAAACGATTTCTGGATCGATTCGCCACCATTCTGCATCAAAATCCAGAGAAAAAATATTTTTTAGATTTTTTGTCCATTTTTCGTGATGGGGTTCTTGAAAATGGGGTTTTTCGCTATTGGGCCCACGGTGATGGCTATATCTTCCCTGATTCTCATCCGATGCTCAAGCGGAGTACCTTAAACGATTTCTGGATCGATTCGCCACCATTCTGCATCAAAATCCAGAGAAAAAATATTTTTTAGATTTTTTGTCCATTTTTCGTGATGGGAACCCTTGAAAATGGGGTTTTTCGCTATTGGGCCCACGGTGATGGCTATATCTTCCCTGATTCTCATCCGATGCTCAAGCGGAGTACCTGAAACGATTGCTGAATCGATTCGCCACCATTCTGCATCAAAATCCAGAGAAAAAATATTTTTTAGATTTTTGTCCATTTTTTCTGATGGGAACCCTTGAAAATGGGGTTTTTCGCTATAGGGCCCTCGGTGATAGCTATATCTTCCCTGATTCTCACTTAACTTAAAAAATGGTCCTAAACTAATATATCCATTGTTGGTTAATGTCCGTCTAAGAGAATATCAACTAAAACAAAGTTTAAGAATAAACCTTATCCTATGATTGATTCTATGACTTTATTTCAAACTTGCTATTATAACTCCATAACAAGAAGCTCTTAAATAGCAAAAAACTAAACAGCTAACTGCCCTCTGGCTAGCTGATATCCCCCTTTTTGAATGGCTAGTCTGGAAACAACCCCTGAATTAGTTAAACACAAGGATATATAGTGTCGGAACTATCACACTCACTCGAGACAGTCGGCAATTCGGGGTCTAGTGCCGTTTGACATGAGTCGTAATCGAATCCGGGGTGCCGGGTGCTGGGTACCGGGTCTCGGGCCGAATTTGAGCTCTCGATGACCTCCCCAGATGATGATGGTGATAGAGCAACCCTTAAGTGAGAATGAGATTCGCACAGGGCCGTATAATTAGTGTAATTACCTCAACAGCCTACTAAATTTGAGAAAAATGCAAACAAAAATTAAGAAATCACAACATTTATATCCCTCTGTCAACGAGCCCCTCTCTATCAAGCCCTCTCTGTTACTTTTCGAAATTTTCTAAACATTTTTCTGAACAATAGTAAACCCAGAATACCGAACTCAGAATCGAGAAACCCCGAATCCGTGTATCCTGCATCCAGAAGTCTCCCTTTTTTTTCAAACAATTGATGGCATCTAATGACAGGGTGGATTGCAATTTTTCGTTTTAATTTCAGTGCCAACTTCTGTTCATTTCAGATTGAGGGGAATGTGTGTACATCTCTCTCTCCAATTCTATTTAAAAGTCTGCAACTTTGCAGTTGCATTGTCAGGACATTGCTGTTATAAATTATCGTTCATTTTCCGGCCAACTTCCGTTGTAGTCGTCGTAGTCGTAGTCCTTTTAGTTCCAAAATGAAGACAGCGAAAAAGTTGCCACATCACTTTCTTTGGAATCTTGGCGGGTATGCCTTGGATGTCTTTTTGACATCCGACAAATATTTTGTTAAAAACATAATTAACGCTTAATGAAAATATTTAGCAACGGCATCGATCCTTTGAAGTCAAATAATAAAGAAAAAGGAACACACACGCACACAGTGGCTGTGAAAATTTGTTAACTGGAAAATTTTCTTTTTTTTTTTCGCAAATTAGCCAAAAATTGCCAAATCATAGTCGCTCTTTTTTTTCGCAAAGTCATTGGTAAATATTTTGGGCATAGAACATTTATTTAATTTGTAAATATTAATGTGTTTGCTGTTCCAACAGATCAAGTAGTCCTTGGAATAATTTTTGTCATTTGTTAGAATGTATGAGCCTGAAATATCTCCGGTATAGTTCATTCAAATTCCGAAGCTCGTTCAGAGAACATGTGCTTGCTCTAATATTTCCAGTGAAATTATTTTTTTGTCAAAAAAAAAATATATAAATAATTAAAATTTCAAAATTCTTTGTCGATATTTCAATTAGAAAAGTGTGATTAAAATGTCGGGCGCGTCAAGAACTAAAATGGTTTTTCGTTTAGGATCGCAGATTCGAAAACAGTAAGTAAATCTACTATTATAATAGAAGAGCATAGCAATAAGCACAAGTTTGTAACAGGATGGGACGATTCGCTATGCCACCGCAACCGGAACGTATGGATATTACAAAGGCGGTTGAACTTGTCGAGTGGGGACATGGACCCCTCTCAAGAATGAAAGCTGGATTCCAGGAACCGACGGCCTCCAGTAGGTCGGCGAGGATGAATTATATGGATGGTGCGACTAACAGGGCCAAAGTTCATAACAACCTGTCCATGAAGTACTCATCAAAAGCCGATAGGCCTCGTCCGGTAACATCAGATAAACCCAGTAAGTTCTAAATAGTGATGTAGAGAGGTACGAATTATAATATTTAATAAAAATATTTCTTTCTAGTGGAAAGCCAACCAAAGAGTCAGCGCAATGAAATATCCAAAACTAGTCGGTTTATTTTATAATTATTTATTTTTATTTTATTAATTATTTATAATCTCTAACAGATACTACCCCGTGTCAGAAGATGTCCGAACAGAAACGTATAACCGAAAGACTTCTTAGTCTGTTCATGAATTGAGTTCATGAATCCTTTTTGTTGAGAGCCGTTCTTCGCTGGCTTCGAATAATGCCACTCGCAATTAATTTGGAATGTCGTATTTTAGGATTTATATTTGGGTTTCTACATTTGTAATACGTAATAGATAATTAATTAGTCAAGATAATTTGTTTAAAACAGAAAATATAAAAATTCAAAATTTATTTTATTGGAGTTTTTTATTTTTTTTGGGGGTTTTTTATTTTTGTTGTATGTAAATAAAATAAAAATTGATGTGAAATAAAAAATAAAATATATAAAACCACCATTTGTGATTTTTATTTGGTGGTTTTTATTTCATATAATAATTAAAATTCATATGGAAAAACAAATAAAATATATTAAATCTTCAGAATTTGTGATTTTTTATTTGGTGGTTTTTATTTTATATAGTAATTGAAATTGATATGGAAAAAAAAATATTAAACCTTCAGAATTTTAGCTTACATTCGCCTTTCAGTCTGGTCTTCTATAATAGAAGTACATTATACGACAGCGCCACTCGTTTTTTTTCTTTTTATCCTCAAAATTGCCTCCAAATGATACAGCAGCGTGTAAAATTGAAAATATTAACAATACAGTTAGCAAATCAATTAGCAATTAGCTTCTTTCTATATCAAAGTTATTGATATATATTTTCACTTATACTGTTAGGAGAGGGTAGGTGTTTAACCCCCCAATTGATTTGAAAATCGAGCAATAACCTAATACTTAGCCTTAAACCGATCTAGTAATGAAAACACCTTATATCCAACACCTCTTAATAAAACACCAAAAATGTACACCGGAAGACACGAATGGTTGGATATATTCTCTAGCAACACTGTAATAACATATAGTACAACAGAATTGTCCGATTTGCCCAAGGAATCTGTCTCGAATGGTGGGCTGCAATTGGACATCCTACCGACCAGGATCAAATATATATATAATTTTAATGGTTATATATATATAAATATATACCAAATTCCTGTACTTGAACGGTGTGGTTTGCAGAGCATCTCGAATTGGTCGCACATCCTTGGGCACTTGTTGTTGTTTCGTATTTTGATACAGTGAAGCTTCTTGATTCTTGGATGTTGAAAGTTGAAATTGTAATCCATTTGTTTCTAGCGTCTTCCTCTGTGTGTTTTTTTTTTTTTTAATTGTTTGCCGTGTGTTGTGTATATTTTTTGTAATATTTTTCGTATATTTTTCATAAGTATACGTTTGTATGTGAATTTCGAGCTTGTAAGTTCTTAAAGTATGTGGCGCTTCTGGGATTTGGGTCCCCATCCTTTCTATAAAGCGGCTATGTCTTAGGCGATAGTTTGAGGACAGAGCACGGTGGACGGTGGACGATGGACGGCTGACAGTGGACAGTCACTGGTGGACGGTCAACGATGGACAGGACGTAACAGGGGCGTGGCAGTAGATACCTTCTTTTCTTTTAAATTTTTTCTTCAAATATTTTCTTCAAATTTTTGCTTCGAATTTTTGTTTAAAATTTTGCTCTTTTTCCAAACTAGCCTGGTTGTTTACGATTTTGGATTTTTCCTTTTTAACGCTGATTCTTTTCGAAAATTATACTGGAGAGGTAACTGGTGGCCGACTCCTTGGATCCTGCCTCCTGGATGCGTCGCTTTTCCATTTCGATGGCCCGTGCCTTGTGTATATCCATCACGGAGTTAAAGGGACCCCGGGATCTGGGCGGTTGCTCGGTCAGTGGTGGGCATCGAGCTCTATCCTCCGAGTCCTCCTTATTGGAGCTCTTGTAGCCTAAACGGCCGGAACGGGACAAGGACTGAAAGGATACAGATTTGAGTAAAGGAAGCTGGTACTTTTTATAGAAAATTACCCGAATACGGCGCAGACTTCTCATCACCTCTGGTGGCTCGCCCTGCTCTAGTCCGCTCCTGGGCGGCTGTTGCAGGACATTGTACTGCCGGCTGTAATCCAGATCCTTGATGGCCGCTGCCGTGGGACTTAGGGGTATGAACTCGCGCGGCATGGTCTCCCGTGGCATATCAAAGGCCTTGGCATCCGGAATGGGCGGCAGGCTAGGCTTTTGAACAGTGCCCGACTCCCCAATAGACTTCAGGGATGATGAACTCACCTGTGGATCCTGGGAAGGATCAGGTCTGGGCTCCTGGGCAATCATAAGCTGGGTCATTTGCTTCTCCTCGTCGCTGCGAGAACGCCTGGGCGGCTCTCCGCCCAAGCTGGCAATTCGCATCTGATCCTCGCTGTAGCAGTGGTCCTGCAGGTCCTGTGCGAGCTGATCCTTGTCGGATTGCTGCTGCATCAGGTCCAGCATCTTCTTCTGGGCCCGCCGCCGCTCCCGCTCCTTGCGCACTCGCTCCAAGGCACTCACCGAATCGATCTTGTCCAGATCCACTTCGCTGTCCAGCTCCAGGGGTTTGTCCTCCGGAGTATCGTTGGGACGATAGTCGGGCACACCGTTGCCATTCAGAATGCTCTGCTGATAGAAGAAGTTCAGTGTTCTGACCGGCTTCAGGGGCGGCATTAGGCTGTAAGGTCCTGGCTCGTGTTCCGGCAGATCGTCCCCGTCGTCCTCATCGCCATGGACTCGATAGGGATTCCGTCCCCGGGCCGCTGACAACGCCTTCATCCACAACTCCTGACCCCGACTCACCGTCAAGGCAGCGTTCGATTTGCTTGCCGTCCTCCACGACTTCCACGCCGATTTCCTTCGCAGCTTTTCCTGTTGTTGCGGCATCGTCCCCTCGGCTATATTCAGCCGCGATGATGCCGCCGATATGTCCTCCGACTCCGAGTCCCAGTCTGGGGAAATATCAACATTGGGGAGCCTCCTTAATACCGGCCTGGCGGAAATAGGCATCGATCTGAATTGGGAGGACCTTTCAGCATCTTCCGAGTCTGAGTCTGATTCCATTTCAGCAGCTCCCCAATCTAACCCTGCGGTTCCGTTGGTGCCACCTCTGTACCGATTGATTTGATGACGCCGCATACCTCCGGGAGAGGGATACGGAAATTGGGGCTTCATCCGAGTGGTCGAATATCTTCGCCACCATGAACTCATGGCAGTCGTCCAGATTGGATTGACGACTAAGAGATGGGATATAAAAGTACATGGTTTTTTTTTATAAAAAAGTTATATTAACACTGAAACCAACACTATTATTTGTGGCAACTGTCATTAAAATAAGTGAGAAAGTGGCAAGTCATTGTGGCACTAGTTGAAAAATTTTAATAAAATATTACGAGGGCCGAGGGCTTCTTAAATATATATCTGTTATGATATTGGAGGTATTTCAGATGACTATTTGTGGCCTTCTTAGCCTTTATAGCGGATAAGCCTTCAAAGGCTAGGCTATCCTTTATATTTTATCTTCAATACTCACCAGACATGGTGATCTGAATTTTATTTAAACCGACAAATCGCCTCCACATTCTGCCGATGTTCGAAACGCGCTTTTGAGATTAAAATGATTTATAATTGTGATAGCAGCGAATTTTGTAGACAATTAATTTTACGTTTATATTTTTGTTTAGTTTTTTTTTTGTGTAGAAGGTACCGATGTTTAAAATCCGAAAAAATAGAAAAAAAAAAAACAAAACAAAAAAAAGTACACGTAAAAATTTGTGCTCTTGGCTTGTCTAACGAATTTATACTGAACTATTTCCTCAATCTCAACTGGGTAGTTGACATTCGACGACGATATCAGGGCCTACTAGGTATTTATTTTATGATTTCCAAAGTTAAAGTTATGAGTGTTGGTCAGTGGAAAAATAAAATAAATGTATATACAAATGTATATAATAGTAGAGAATGTAAAACGAAATGGTTTTGATGTGTAGAAGGCTGCGTATGTGGTTGTAATGAAAATAAATGAGAATATTAACTAACTATTTCAAAGCCATCTGTTATAGAGAATTTTTGTTTATAAGAGATCCCAAAAAGGATCTCTCAGGTTACGTCATCTACGGGCCAAGGTGTCATAAAAAATCGAAAACCCAACAAACCGAATGTTACTCAAAGTCATAAAAATATTTTTCGCGAAAAAAAAACGGTTTTGAGACCAAAAAACTGAGCTACAGAACTAAAAAACTGAATTCAAGACTTACCATAACCAAGGCAGGTTTCGTTATTTTTTTATTATTTGATTTATGAGGCTCAGGCTCAGGACACACGCGATTGCATTTTGCGTAATTTCTTTTGATTTTTCCAAGGAATTTCAGGATAGTATCCTAGACCAGGATACGCGTGTGTCTTATTTTTTTTCTCTTCTGTTTTTTGCATGTTTTTTTTATGATTTTTTATGAACTTCTTCTAGTTGCGTGCAGGTTTGTCAGTTTTTTAGTCTGACACGCGAAAGGACTCTGTTTTTTTTTTTTTTAATAATTCGCAGAAGCAGATCCTTTGCCGCCGCCCTGGACCGGATTTTTATGGCTTACGCAATTTGAGATGTTTGGCCCGAGCCCGAGGCTATACGGCGATCCTTCGATCCTTATTATCCGATCCATGGCCATAAATCCAGGCAGCCTGCCAAGCAGCTGCCCAACCCAAAAAAATTGCCAAATAAATAAAAAGAGAGTGTGTGCCAAAAAAATATGGGTTTTTAGTAAACAAAACATTAAATACATATTAGTTGTTAGGATCTTTAGGATTAAAATAAATAGCTGAAGAGGAAGTATTATATTTAAGTTGGGGACTAATTGGGGATTTCTATTGCTTTGAAACTTGGGATAATTGCGTTTTCTAGGCTTAAATTAAGGCCTAAAAAAGTAAAAGGCTTAACTAGTAGTTAATCACTAACTGTCTTAGTAAGCCATTGTTAGATTTCATCCCAAATTAGGTTTATTTTTCAAAAAAAAGGTATCTTCAAGGGACTCTTTTAAAAGGCTGATCCTGAAACCCATTCTGCGTTTTATTAAAGATTTCCGACATTGGGAAGCTTTATTTTTTTGTTATTATTTTAAAACATATTTTTGATATTACAGTAAATATTACAAATATATTTTATATATATGTATGTACCTCCCAACAGATTAAAGCCACTTATTAATGCTTTGCTCAATATGTATATTTAATATAAACCAATTGTATTGTTGACAACGTTAAGAGTATGTTATGAGTAATAAATATTAATAATAATATTAGTAACTAATAACTAATTCTTTGTGATTGGAATGTTGCGTGTTTATACAAATAAGAATGGTCTGTTCTGGAAATATTGGTCATTATTCTACTAGTCCTTGGAGCTTAGTTGGTCTTCTTGCGAGTGCTGGCCGCCTGGGAACCGGATGGAGGATCAGCATTGGCCTTAGTGTCGCTGCCGATCTTGCGCCAGATATTCTTCATGAAGCCCTGTGCCTCGTTGGAGTCGTCGTTTGCTTCGGGTGCCACACTTGGGTTGATGTTCATCGATGTCTGGGCACGGTAACCGGCAGCTCCACCGCCGCCCACGGCCATCTCGGTGGCATGAGTGGCCATGTGATGGATGCCCCTCTCCATGCACCCTTGATAGACGGGGCGCATGAAATTCTCCCACATCATTGTTGCCAGATCGTCCATCTTGCCGCCAAAGTCGCACAGCGTGCCACTGTATCGGATGTAGGCCCATAGGGATAGGGTTATCAATGCCACGCCCATCAGAAGATTGCAGAAATTCGCAAAAGTGTACAGTCCCAGGAGGCCAAAGATGCCGCTAAGGATGTACATAATAGCGGCACAGGTGAAGTAAACCGCAGGAGTGCGTGCTGCCTTGAAGATATTTTTGCTTTCATTATGGGCACGGTAGTTGTTAAAGACCTCCTCGAGGTCTGCTTCCAGTTGGACCCGGAACTTCTCGGTAAACTCCTCTCCGCCCATCTTACGCTTGGTGGCAAACTGAAAGAGCGCCTTGTCCTTGACCCGCAGATGCTCCGTCTCCAAATGGGCGGTGCTTAGGTAGAGCCGGGTGCCACCGCATACTTCCTCCATGAGCTGCTGGTATAGCTCCTTGGCGGCGGCAACGGCAGTGAGGTGGTTAGCCTCGGCGGTGGCCACCAGCATGCTCTTGGGCTCTGGCAGCTCGTTGCCCTTGTAAATGCTCATGTAAGATTGGAAGTACTGTATGAGCTCACGGGCCCGAACCCGTTGGCCGCTGATCTCCTTAAAGACCAGGTTTTCGGGCGCCAGCAGCATCGGCACCAGGCTGCGCAGCCCATGTTTGAACTCGGCGGTTATGTCCGAGAGTCTTCCGTCAAAGTGGGGATTGGTGGCCACATTGAGGCCCGGATGTGGCATCAAGAAGCATGCCACTTCGGTGAAGCAAGAATTGATGTGTCGGCGGAGGGACTGCAGCTCCGGGTGCTGCTTGTCAGAGACCTCTAGACGCCTCTTCACAATCTTTTCGCCACCAACTGCTCCATATTCCGCCTCGTAGGGGAATGACCAATCTCTAACAACCAACTGCAGCCGTTGGAAAGGTATCTTCCCAGTGTCGGCCAGTGCAAGGCGTCCGTATTCCGTGAAAAGTTGCAAATGCTGCAAGTCATCCTCTTGAATATTCTGGGATAAATTGTAGATTTGCACAGAAGAAAGCATAGTGCTGAGTGCAAACACAGTTGCGCAGTCTCGAACAGTACTCTGACTGTCAAAAGCACCCTGGGTGTCCATCAGTAAGATAGCGATTTTGTCGCCATTGGGATAGTCGTAGAGGAACACATCCGACCACATTAAGATGCCGGTCGTGTCGCGTTCCGAACCGCCACGCCATGAAAAGCCCTCCAAGGGCTTGGACTCGTCACCGAGCCAATCGGCAGCATCTTTATGCACATACTTTGAGTACATGTACCGCAGGAAAAAGTCCAGAAGGAAGCTCTTTCCCTTCCGGAAGGCTCCGGCCACAGAGACTACGCATACGTGCCGGTCCTTGACGGCCTCGCGCATCAGCACCTCACGCAGTGCCTCCTCGTTCAGCGCAAAGCTATGCTCCTCAGAAGCGGTGATTACTTGGACTGCCGATCCTACCATTTTGATATTTAATTGTTGGTTTTCAAAGGTTTTTTTTTTCACAAAGGTTTTATTATTTTTTGGGATTTTTTTTTGGTTGAAAATTTAATTATTATTTGAAAATTCACAACTGATATACTTCCACCAGCAACGACTGACTGACTCAGACTGAATTTTTTTGTCGACCGAACTAACCCGAATCTGGAAATTATGAAAATATAAAAGTCAATGAAGACTTGATCAGTTCTATCAAATGAAAATGGTGTTGAAAAAATAATTATTTTATATCGAATATTTAGAATTCTTCTTTTATCGATTTTTCGATACACATTCAGATTCGAACCACCAGCCAAAGTCTAATTTCGTTGCCTATTTAATCCAAGGATCGAGACTCTTATCTCGATCAAAGTTGGATAATTTAGAGCCCCAATTAAGACCCACTGTTTTCCAATATATCGATTGCCCATCCCATCGATAGTGGTATCTCTCTTCCCCTCCAATGGGGCTCGTGGGGCTTTCTATTCGTCAGAAGGTCCACCTGCATATTCCCCATATTTGTGAGCAACTATCATCCAACTAGATCCATTCTTCCAACCATCTGAGTAGTACAGTATATAGAACGACTCCGATCCAGGGACTTAGATTTGGATGGAGGACCCTGGTTTCGTGTTGGACAACAATCTGAAAGACCTATGGTTTCTTTTTCCGACTCTGTCTGATATTAAAAGTCCATCAGTGTCTACTATTGCGTTTGATTGTTATTTTGGTAATTATTTTGATAATTTATTCCTCCAATCTTTATCTATTTCTCGCTACATGACAATGTTTTTGCTTAATCCTATTTTTTAATATTTTACGCTCCCATCTTTGGTGGAATTTCCAATTCGGTTACTTTTCAAAAATAAAAACATTCAAAACGACTATTAAATTCTTCCTTGACGTCTCCCAATCCCAAGGAGCCGGAAATATTGAAAAATGAAGAAAAGAGGGCCATCGGGAAGATCATCTTGAGTTTTCTTGGTTTTCTTCCGAAAAATTTTTCTGGAATAGTCATTTCAAATTTTTTAACTGATTCCTCAGCTCAAGCCTTTTCAAATTATCGTCCTCGACCGTAAGCTTGCTCTGAGCTTGGCATTTAAAGTGAATACCTACGAAAAGTAGTGCCATGCACTACAAAAAGACCAAAAGAGCCATTTATTTCCACCAAGTCTACGTTAAATTATTTTTTAAGCCAGCAATAAAAACGAATCCTCTATACCCCTGCAGTTGAATGGAGGGGCCAATGGTATGATTTAATCGGTCCGGATAATTTTCTTAAATAAAGCCATATAACTGAAGGATCGCCGCACCTGAAACGCTGAACCTTTAGTGTTTTTGGACTGGGAAAGCTGGGAGCTGGGAAAGCTGGGATTTTTTGCATAAATTGTGTTTTGAAGAACTGTTTAGATAATAAAGGAATTAATGTTTGACCGACTACATCCATTCTAACTCAACTGCCACAGAACGACCATCTTTTTTAGGAAGGACCAATATCCTTTGAATATAATCCTCCAACTGTTTAGTTTTTTAAGTCACTTTCCACAATTCAATTAAAGTAAATTGTTCATTTTTAAAGGATTCCGTTGGAGCTGATCCTGAAATTAAAAATTTGGGTTTGTTTGTGTTTTCTCACCTTCTCAAACTTTTTCCAGTTAAAACTTTTATTTTTGATTACTTTTTATATAGTTTATTCGGGAATTTTATTCAAAATTTAAAAATTTTTATTTAAACAATTGTCTTTATAATTTTAAAAATAAAATTATTACATTTTAGTGGCTATTTATATTGTATATATTTTCTTAAACTGTGTCATTTTCCAAAGTCCGCTATAAAGGTGTTGGTTTTCTTCAACCTGTTCTTCGGATGTACATTTCTATGAAATGTTTGTTGATGCTAATGGATGCATATTATAGAGATAAGAGATTTTTTGTGAAATTTTCAGTTGGAGATTAAACAAAAGGAAAAATTAGAATACACACCTCATTCCAGGATTGAACCACCAGCCAAATTCACATTCCTCCGCAAAATTACGATCAGGAACTCCATCCTCATCCCGATCGAAGGTGGAAAATTTGGAGCCCTGCTTAGGAATTATCCATACGTCTCCAGTACAATTGCCAATACTTTTTACCTTGTACCCTTCGCTTCGATCGCCTACAACAAAGGTGTCGCATATTTTTTTGTCGAATAGATAGGATTTTAAAAGCACTTCATGAGGGTTTCCTTTCGTCAGAATGTGCAATCGTGTAAGTCCAATAAAGAACTCATCGCCCCATAAAGGTCCAACATCTCCGAATCCACGTTCATAATCCTCATAGGTACGATTAAATATTCTTGACCAAGGAAGCTTCCTATAAACTTTCAACCATCCAGATCCAATCTCCACTGCTGAATCACAAACCACTTTAAACGAGTCTGAGCCTGGAATTTGGATTTCGCGGAGGCCTTCTGTGCCTCGTGGACAAGGATCTAGAATTTAAAATTCGATGTATTATTTTGAAAATTATTGTGTCCGGTCGACTTACCCATAATTTCTGTTTTTGACGTCGTCTGATTATTAATATTGGGCAGTGGTGTTGTTACGACTTCCCCAGTCTCTACTTCCACATTCTTTGTCTGATTATTGAAGTTTGTTTGATTATTTTGGATCCATTTTTCCTCCGATCCCATGGAGGCAGAAATTAGGAAAAGCATAGAAATTAGAGCCGCCGGGAAGATCATTTTGTATTTGTTTGATTGAACGAAACTTGCTTCTAAAAGAATCACTGGTAATATTTCAACTGATGCTGCGAGTCTTGAAGCTCCGGGTTTTTAAAGCCATCCTCGGCCTTGAGCTTCAGAGTTTCTGATAAGAAGATCAGTCTTCAAGCGTATTCTGTCTACGGGCACTGAGGCACTGGGGAAATTGGGGCACACGTGGGGCTACACATCGTAAAGCCAAAATATTGGCTCAATGGATGGCATGTTAAAGGTTACTCGAGATTAGAGAGGTGATTAGCAAGAAGAACTAGCTTATATTCTTCTATTATTGTTCTTTTAAATATGTATGTATAACAGCTCAGTAAGAACTTAAGTATAAATTAAAATATATGAATGTATAGATATATAATTGTATATCTATTGAATTATTTATTGTGTATATTATTTATATTTAATATATATTTAGTTATACATATATTAGCTTCTAAAAACCTCAAATGAAAAGTAATTTTTAAACAGATTTTAATGAGGTTATAATTACCTTATCTCTAACAAATATATGTACATAATATAATATATGTATGTAAATATTAAATTATCATAAATCATAAAGGTAAAGCCTCATGCATAGGTTTAGCCTTCGGAAGAAAATAATTTCAAAGGGAACCAAAGTTATAAAGTCCTCAGTTACCATTATTATAATTTATTTAAATTATTATACTCTTGCAGAGGGTATTGAATATAATAATATATAATAAAATATATATACTTCATCACTACCACCTACTGTATCGATATCAGTAGTCGCATCTCTTAGGCGTTTTTGTTTGTATGTTTAGTATTAATTTTATTTTATTCATTTTTGTATTTATGTTTGAAAATAAAGTGTTCAAGTTTTTCAATTAAAATTGGGGAAAGAAGGAATCGTAAGGAAACCCGTATATGGCCGCAGGATATCCCGCAGATCCTGGCAAAACAATGCCAAGTACTCCAGTTGGCATTCCTGTGAGTTATCCTTGGCTTCCGGGGTGGCTCCTTTTTCGATTTGGATTACCAACTGCTGCTGGCTGGCTCATCCATTGACTTTGACTTGACTTTGTGTCAAAATTGAGTTATTCCAAAAACAGAAATCAACTAAAAGAAATAGAAATAATAAAAACACAAAACACAGGAACATGCACAGACAGCCTTTGGCACATGGGCTGATTTTGATAATGGTTTCGGTTAAAATTGATATCCTGTTGCGTTTGTTGGCACAAAAATATTTACCTTACTCATAATTGAAGTGTCTGGCGAAATATATTTTTTTTTGCGCCATTTGTTCGCATATCCTGGCATATCCTTGCCGGTCCCTGCTTGGCACCCCACGTGGCATTTCCTACGGCTGCTGTTGATTATGTTGTTGCCACGTCGAGTGTCCTGCATGCTGGGGGCAGTACTGTGAGCTCTGTGAGTACTCTTGTGTTTAGTCACTGAAAACCCTTAAAAATGGATTCCTTCTGCACTAATTGTTGTCATTAGGTGGCCCTAACGGACAAAGAACAAAAACAAAATAAAACGGTATAGAAAGGATGTCCATCTCCAGGTTGCCTGAATGGGAATCTTGGCCACCTGCATTGGCATTGTCCTGGCCGATGGGTCTGGCCATTAGTTAATTGAACAAAAGAGTTTTTGGCCAACTTTGGGTGGCATCCGACAATGAAGATGTCCTTTTTGCCATTTCATGAATGAAATGCCACCTCACTCGAACATCCACTCGAAAGTCAAACAACAAAATTAACCGAATTTAGCCAAATTTTTTGTGCCAAGTCCTTTTCTTTTCTCTAATTCTCAAAAGAGCATTGTCATTGTCGCAAAAATACTCAAGTATTTCTGGGTGGCCT
The DNA here is from genome assembly GCA_018153235.1 of Drosophila malerkotliana malerkotliana. Lineage (NCBI taxonomy): Eukaryota > Metazoa > Arthropoda > Insecta > Diptera > Drosophilidae > Drosophila > Drosophila malerkotliana. Next base: position 7,190,764 of record JAECXV010000058.1, on the reverse strand, counting down.
GGCAAAGTGATGAATTAATTAGGAAAGTAAGTACTTAATTATGAAGGACCTGGTTTTTAGTTCAACTTTATAGGGGAATATATAATATGATAAATGGCTTCAACATATTGAGATAAAAGTGACTAAAAACTAAATATTAAAAATATATCTTAAGAGCTAAATAGCTCTCTTAATTTTTCTTATCTAATTTATTACAAGTTAGTTATGCTTTATATTCTTGTACTTTTATTTATTTAGCGTAACTGTGACTTATAAGCAGAGCACATCCCTAATATCCTTGATATCCCAGACTATATACTTTTTTTGTTCCCATACATGCATGTCGTTGCGATTTTCTTGAGACTTAATCTGAAATTCAAACAGATAAATTGCCGGAATTTGCAGCTCAGAACCCAGGACCCAGGACACACGGCGCAAGGACACGCACCACCACCCCCTTTAATATGAGACCACCTTAACCCTTTGGCAGCCCTTTTTTTTTGTGTGTGTCGGGTGGTGCTTTTGTCGAGCCATGAAAATAAATTGGCATTATTAGGCGAAGCGGCTCAGTGAAAATTGATTATTGACAAAAGTCGCATTAAGCGCCGTTTTATGAGCCAAAAAAAAAGGAGCAAGCCTCGGCCATTAAGGTTCGTAATGCGGTTCAAGCTGTCCTTGAAAATCCTTTCCCAACACACACACACCACCCACCAAAAAAAACACGAGTAACTTTAACTGGAACGTATTAATTCGTTGGACTTGTCTTTTCTTTATTACTTTTTTTGTGGCTATTTAATGTTATAGATATTTAAAAAATATATAAATATAAAATTAATTCTATAAGCTTGAACTGTTTTAATCAAAAAATGTTTTAATTTTCAACACATTTTCACTCTTCCAGGCTTTTGAATTAATTATGAGAATCTGTCGCCTTTTCGGAATATCCTCAAAGGGTTTGTGGGTGAGAAAAACTTCTTAAAGTTGTCACTTGAATAATTGAACAGGTTGCCGAATACTTAAGGTCCTTTGGCATAATTAATTTCAATTAAGCTTGTGATATACCTATGTACACATATATACCTCCATATTCCTTTTAAAATTTTAATTTGCAAGGAAAAAGACATTGAGAATAATCCTGAGGGATTATTTTTCAGTTTTTTTGGTAAAAATTATAAACAACTTATGAGCTATTTTTTTATTTAAGTTTAATTTTAGTAAATTATATATAAAACCTATATAGTATATATGTTTTGTAAAAGAAAGAAAGGTAGTGTCCCCATGGGTGTAAGTTTGTCTCTTATATTTAACTTTCAAATATACCTAGTTTTTGTCTCAAAGTTAAAGATTTATTAGTTGAATTTATTTATTAGTGAAAGTAAACCAAATACTTCTTTTAATATTTTTCAAAAAATCATTAGTCCATTTTGTGTTAAATGGGTTTTAAGATCAACCATATCCTTTATTTTAAAGCTATAGACTTTAGATCTTTTCCTTATAATACAATATAACTTCTAAGTCATTATAGTCCCGATTAAATAACTATATCCTATATAAATTCAATCTTAAAGACCTGATTCCAATTTAGATATTTTTTTAAATTTAATTTTCCTTTTTTTTTATTAAAACTCATGCTCTGTAGATAGGAAACCCCTTTAAACTTCTACCTGCTAGCTGGTGATACATTTGTCCTGCTGCCGCATCCTTCTAATTTCGTTTTAATCCTTTCGCCAGTTGTACGTGCTGCACGGCCACTAATCCGGCCGAGTTTTACGGGTGCCAGAGTGGCCAAAAGGACAATGGCATCATCTATAAAGATGACAATTGCAAACAACAATGACGACAATCGCGACAAGGACAAACAGTAGTGTTGGCCAGGCCAGTGTCCCTTTACTCCTTTCTTGGCCTTGTTTCGGGCCGCGAGTCCTTTTCCCTTTTATTTCTCACTCCTTTCGTTTGCCGCTATTCATAATTAGTTGCAGGCAATTAAGGCTGCCCCGCGGTTACCAGCAAGGACACACACTCGTCCATCGGACTCACGCAAAATCCTGGGCGTTGCTTCAACGTTTCCACCCGAAATATCAGAAAATCAGGATCCCATGAAGGGATATACATACGTATATGTACCTATGTAGGCAATGAGGACCATGTAGGATCTTCGGATCGAAGGAATCGTGTGCATTTGCAATTTGTTTATTTTGAAAACACGGTCGCACCCCTTTCGATTTTTGTTTTGGATCGAAAATTTGGTAAATCGGGTAACGGTATAACGGGTATATGTGGATAGATCCTGATCCCCGGATTCTGTTGCCTTAATCCTTTGACTTCGCCACCCGATTTAAGTCCGACTTTCCGGAAAGTGTGGCTTACTTTGGTTCCGCTCTGGCCGTCCAACTTTTGGTAATTAAGATGGCCCGTGGTCCTTGTGGGCGTGGTCCTTGAACCCATGAATTCCTATCCCAGGATCTAAGAAGGAGACCCACGACCCCGGACACAGAGGGTCCTGCAAAAGGGTTTAGTTTTAATTAGCTGACTTTGGACGCGCCTCGTTCCCAAAAAAAAAGTAACAATTTTTGGTGAAAGTGTCGGGTGGAAAATGTGGAAAATCGTGTAGGCGTAGAGGCGTAAAGGGTTGTGCGAGGGGGCGGGGCGATTAGTGAAGAGTTTGAAAACATTTAAATGTAAATTGAGGAGAAACATAAATAGCCATCGATTGGGAAAAACACACTATAGTTTTCACTGAGGAATTTAAAGAAGATTTTTTGGGTTTTTAGTTTTGGTAATGGAGATAATGATAAAAGATGTTTTCAAATAAATTCTAAATATAAATTTTAACTTTAAAAGAAATCATTTAAGAAGAGATTAGCCTTTATTTTTGGAAGTATTTATTCTCTTTAAAGAAGAAATTATTTCAAGCATTTAGGGACTATTTACTACATTATTTTAAACTATATCTATAATACAAATTTAAAATGACTTTTGGTTAGTATTTTAGTGTTTTTTTCTAAATAACAAAATGTTTTTTTTAAGGGATGCTATTTTTATACAAAAAAGAGATACTTCTTAAGTCTGTTTAAGAGGAAAAAATTGTATATTAAATAGGGTAATATATAAATATTTTCCCGCATCTCCCACTGCATAAGTACCGACTATAAGTCGCTTATCTTACTAAAGGGCGCTATCGTTTAATGTACGGCTGTGATTCAAAAAATGTAAAAAAAAACACAACGATAACATGGAAGGATTGGTGTGTTCAGATTAGATTGAGAAGAAAGAAGTATGTTTTAAGATTTAAAGATTTTTTTTTTGTAATAACATTATAACATTTATTTAAAACTGTCCTTTAGGGAAAACCTTAAATGTTATTATATGAACATCACTTATAGTTAATTTTACATATTAATATTGGAGACCTAAATTAGAGTAGTAAGTTAGCTTAGTTTATGGTATTTAAAGATTATGGTTAGGATATCCAGGGGAGGTCCAGCGGGTGCATCCTTTTTAGTCTTCTGGGCTGCTCGCTGTTGTCCAGCAGGGCCAACAGGTTCGGAAAGATTTAAAGATAAAAGCAAAATAAATCAGCAGACTTGTTAAATAGAAAAAATAGCCTTAAACCTGGTATTAATACTCTCAATATTTATCCAAAAACTATAAGAATTCTTATAATTAAACCCCTTTACCAAAATATATTCCCCCATATGTGTTGCCTTATCCGTTTTCATTTAATTTGCTGATTAAGTTTTATTAAATGTTGCAACTGGCTGACCAAAAAGCGGCAAATGCCGCTTAATTCCCCTTCAAACCAAACCGAAATAAAAACAAAAAAAATAAGAATATATATATATATATATATATATGAGAGAGAGAGGAAACAGTACCGGGACCGAGTGTCAAATTAATTAAAATGTCAGCGAAATATGTTCAATTGTTGGTCAGGGAGATGGATGGGCTGACAGTTTTTGGGAATCGGAATTGGAATCGAAAATCGGATTCAGAATCGGGTTTAACTTTGTTTGGTCCTGCCGGGCTGCCAGGCTGTCGGGCTGGAGGGCTGCCTGCCTGTCAGTGATCCGGAAGCCGGGTAGAGTGGGGGTATGCCCTAAGCAGTAGCAGGATATCCAGGATATAGCCAGGATTTTGACCAGCAAACGACTCGCTGTGTTGTCATATTTTCAATTTTGCAATTTCGGTTTTTGCCTTTTTCGGCCTGCTGCTGGCTGGCTGGCTGGCTGTCATTCATTGTCCGATTTGTCTGGTGTTTGGCAATCTCATGCTCATTTTCCACACCATCCCCCCCACCCCGCTACCCAACCATTTCATAGCGTAGCCACCCCCGCCCCTCTGTAAGGATAACAACCCCCGTCAGAAAGTATCCTTCAGTTAATGTGCATTTGACATTTTTTCGGGCAAAATGAGAATCCGGGCAAATGATTCGGATTTATGGCAAATTTGTCGACCGATTTGTGTCGATTTACATGAAGTGGCAGAGCCAAGTGGCCACTCCACTTATTGTTTGCCATGGATATGGGATATATGCTCCTACATGTCCTTGCCATCCTGCCATCCTGCCAAAAGGCAAGCGGCAAACGGTTTGTTATGTTAATGAGGCGAAGGATAAGAATACTTGGATGATGGACAGCTGACAGGATTCAGAAGTCTTGGGATTTCTTAAAGGTTCTTTTTGGCTTTTCTTTTTCTATTTTTTTTAAAGATATTAATTATTTTAGAGTTTTTAGACATTAATGCTTAGTTTGTTTCTTTAAAAATGTACTTTTAAACCCAACTTCCTAGTACAGCCATAAATTTATTTGAAAAAAAAACCCCTTGATTATTTTTTACAATATTTACCTTGACTTTTAAACAATAGAAGGGTAAAAAAAAATTCATTGAACAGTGCCAGAACCTAACATTACATGATGGAATATTTCCGCGAAAAATAAGAGTTAATTTTCCGCAACTCCTTACTTTCTTTGCAGTTTTTTCGCACCAAAGTCAAGGACACTTTCCCAGCAACTCTTCTTCGGGACAATCCTTGCCTTTCATCCTTTCCTTTTTTTATATATATGTATATATTTATTTTTGTATTTATTTTATTTTACGTTGCTTAGGGTTCGCTGTTGATATTTGCCCTTTCCTGTTTTCTGGCTAACTCCTCCACTCTCATGGCTTATATAACGTTGCGTTTTGTTAAACAAACCATAAAAATTTGCAAGAAAAAAAAAAAACAAGCGATGGGGTGTTCATGGTTAAGCAAATCCTTTGCTGCCTTTTGTCCTGGCTGGCCCGTCCTGGCTGGTTGGTTGGTTGTTTTTTTTTTCTTATATTTTCGCGGAGTTTTCGCAACGACGAAGTCAACAATGGTAGGTAAAGTGCGAAGGAGTTGCCTTCGGGTTTGCCAATTGTTTGGTTTACTGAATGCGCCATAAAAACGTCAACGGAATTCGCAATCGCAATCACCTTTTGTCCTGCCTGAGTGTGTTGCCTTTGCTTCTCCTTTAGCCTTTTGCTTTTTCCCCTTTTTTCCACCTTTTTTGCGCCCAACGCTTTTCCACCTTGCTACTTTTTTGCTTTCCGAATACCCTTTCCGAGGTATCTACGACTCGAATATGAGCACTTTCGGGTTAAGATGCAGGATGTCTGTGTGTCCGTGGGTCCGTTCGGTTAGTTTAGTTTTTTTAGAATATTTGTCAATAAATATTATTATCCATACTATTATTGCCTTGTCCGTGTGTCCGTTTGGTTAGTTTAGTTTTTTGTGTGTCTAGTTAGTATTTTAAATGGGTCTTCAGGTGTTAAAGGCAGTATGGTATTTCAAAATATATACAAATTTGTAAAATATGTATTTATTAATGCCTGTTCTGTGAGTCCGTTTCTCTGTTTGTATAATATGTATAATCTAGGCTAAATATTTGTCCAAATACAAATAAATGTTCCCAATTTTTGGTATAAAATGTTCAAGGAACTTATCTTTTCCGTACAATTCATACAAATTTATAATCTGAGTTCATTATAATTTTTTTACGGCTTTGTCCGTCTGCCTTTTTGTGCTTTTATTTCAGTTTTTTGACCAAGTTATTGATCTTAAAGGGTTTTAAAGATCTAAATAGACTACTAAGCCTATAAAGAATGTATTTACCTTCCGAATTTGTTTTAGATACTATTTGAATAGCACCTTATCCGTCTGTCCGCTTGTCGGTTTCTCCTTTTTTTCATCAAAGTAACTATCACGAATTGGTTTAAGAATTGTCAACTCCTTAGAATCTTCTATCTTAAAGCAGTATGGATAGATTCTTAAGTAATTTTTCAGGTTTTTAAAAAAGTGTCCGCATGTTTGTATGTCCTTTTACTATTTCTTCGTCAAATATTCAAAAGTCAAAGGTAGAAAAGACGAAAAATATGAAAATTATATATTTATATTATCATAGGAAGTACCTATTTTTACGATTCTTTCTCAAGTATGGTTTTCTTATTTATAGAGCCATGCCCGTATGTGTGCTTGACGGATTAGTAGCTAATCTATTATCCTAATATTCATGTGATTTTCTCTAACTTGGCATCTATAGCTTTTTATATAAATTGAACTATATAAACCATTAATTAATCAAAATCAGATGACTATATCTATAGGTTTTTTTTTAATTCCTAAAAGAAAGGTTCACTTTAGATCTTTAATTTTAAGTCTTTACCTTACCAGATCCTCTCTTCTGAGTACTCTTTGTATTAAAAAAATAAAACAGAAAAAAAAACTAAAATATTTGATTAGAGAGTATTAAACCAATCGTCTTGGCCCGAATCTAGACACTTCTTTTATTTTTTTGGCGGCTCCTTGTGTGAATGCAAAATGAAATGACAGCCGGCAAGGACGTTGCTGACAACACGAAACGAAACGCGAAAATGTCAGCGGCAACAAAACAAAAAAAAACGAGAAAGAAAGAAAGAAAAGGGAAAATGGCAGTTGAGCACTTGCAGCCCACCCACTCCACCAGCACTCCCCTCCGGAAAGGATTACTTTACTTCGCCGATTGGGGCGGACCAGAGAAAGGGGGGGTCTGCAAATAAATAAACAACACACCGAACACGAAACGTTTTGCATACGGAACTTGGTCCAATGTAATCATGCTAAGCATACAAACGAGTGGGTGTTGCAAGGATAATGGTAAGGACTAATAGATATCCTGGTTAAGATACTTAAGATCAGAAAAATAACTTATTTGAACTCTAAATCGGAGAAGGTTCATAAAAACTCAAAGCCATAAAATCTTATCCTGAAAGTATTTCCATTATACCCATGGATACCCTTTAAAAAATAAAACTCAATCCCCCCACTAAAGAAGTCTCCAATGTGTGATTGTGTGAAGAGCCTTATGCAATCGGTGTCCATATATTATGACACCTCCCAAGCCCTCCTTATAAAAAAATTCACCACCACCTTGACAAAAAAAAAAAAAACACCAATCCCAACTCGAATGCCAAACAAATTACTTGAACATGAAAATTTTTGGCGATTATGCGCTATTTCAGGGGAGTATTTCGATATTGTTTGGGGATTTTATATTGAACAGTCTGTGGGGAGCTGTTCTTTTTTTTTTTTTGGGAATTTTGTTATTTTGGTAATAAAGAAAAAAAAAGAGTCAATGCAAATTTAAATGGCTGGGAAATTGAGGAATTGTTGGAATAAACAGGGTTTTGTGGGTAATTTGGTAGAAAAAGGTAAGGGGGTAGAGAAAAATATAAAATATCACAGTTTTGGGCTTGATTAAACGGCTAATTAAAAGCTTAAGAAATTGTATTAAATTTAAGGTGTAGATTCTAATATTTCTTACTTTAAAATTATATTTAAGACTCAATTTTAAATATTTCCTTCTATTTTTAATACTTTCCTCTTTCTCATAAAAAATAAAAACCTCTATCTAAACACTTTCCTTACCTAAAGGAAATAAGAGGTTTCCTTGCCTTTTGTCAGTCATTTTCCGCTTTTCCTGCCACTTTGTTTGCCTTTTCCTCCTTTGTATTTTTTTTTTGACAAATAAAATGTCAAATTATTAACAAAACAGCTAGTCCCCCCCTTAACAAGCTGTTTGTTTTAAGGGGGGGTTCTACTGGGGTATAAGACATAAAAAACACCCTCCCTCACGACAAAGGAAACAAAAAATCGCGACATGTTGGCAATAAACAGCAGGTGGAAATGGCGTTTACCAAATAAAATCTAAAAAAATAAAGGAAATACAAAAAATATATAATTTTTTTGCTCTAGTTTTTTGACCAATTTTTAGTGCAGGTCTGTGTATTTTTATGATTTTTTTTTTGGAAATTTTTATGATCCCGACCAAGAGTCGTTTAGGGATCAATCCATCATAAAAATAAGGAGGCCCCTGGCTCAATTAGTTCGAACAACCTTTTAGCTTTTTAGGCCGAAAAAAAATAAGGCAAAAATTTCCATGGCACAGTTTTTATTATGCTACCAGAGAGAAGAGAAAAAAAAAATAAGGCAAAAACATACCAAATATAGGACACAATCTCAGCAGGATGTGCGACACTGGGACACTGGGACACTAGGGCTCCGCCGTTGGTCATTTATGGTTGCTCTCGTTTTTACACTTCTTAGGTAATTTTTAGGCCAATTTTCCACACAGCGGATCACATGATGAATGAAAAGCAAAAAAGGACGAGGCAACACACAAGACACAAAAAAAAACATGCAAATTATTACGCAAGAGTCCTGCGAGTTTTTCGGGGGCTTCTGGGAATTTTTTGTTTCGATTTTTCGATGTTCGATTTGCGTTTTTGCATTTTTGGCCTGTTTGTTTGTTATACTTGGTGTATTTTTTTTTAGGTCAGATTCAGATTTATGGCCCACAAAGTTGTTGAGGTCCTTGTCGAGGACTGGCGATGTTACGACGTAACCTGATCTAGATCTAAATAATTTTTATGATTCTTTTTTAACAAGAGGACCAAGCCATAATAAAACATTGTATGTCCTGTGAAGGAAGAGAAAAAAAACTGTAACAAAGTTGAGAATTTGTTGCTCTGCATTTCCTCATAATTGCTGCACAGGATCCTCATTTTCTCGGGAACTCTTAATTCGCTGCTCAGGCTGCACTAGTGTCCTTTTGTTGGTCCTTAGAAAAACGGAAAGAACAGACAGAAAAAAAACGAAAACGATGGCCTCTGCACAAAAAACTGCACTAAAAATTGGTCAAAAAACTGGAGCAAACATTTTATGGACTTCTGGCCATTGTATTGGCTTTTTTTTTCCTTTGCGCCGCGATTGTTTTGCCCAAATATTTCGATCGTCCTTTGTCCAGGATGATCTGCTTTTTTTCTCTTCTGTTGTTATTTTTTTGAGGTTTTTGTTTTTTGCGGTTGAGTTGTAAAAAATGCAAACAGTTTTCTTCGATGAGAGGGAGAGAGTGGGCGGGTGAGTGTGAATGGGAATATAGGTTGGGAAAAGCGGGAAATTAATAGGTGTTTATGATTTTATGTGTTTTTTATTGGGTTTTTAAATGATAATTTAAAGAAAATACTTCCAGTGTGTTTTTTGGGCTGAATTGGTATGAACGGGCAATAAGGTTTGTTCCTTTAAAATATGTTCTAATTTGTATCCCTTTCTTTTTTGGTTTTGTGATTTTTTGTACACATATTATTTTGTAGCTGTTATTATATCAAATATATTTTTAATTATTACATCGATTTAATGTTAGCATAGTGCTACTTTTGGTTTAAGTAGTGTAAAAATCCTTTTTGGGGTTCTTTAAAAGGTTTAAGCAGGGTAAAGGATAATTCCAGTATCATAAAACAAATCCAAAAAGTCTTAGATTACTTTTTTTAGATTACTCATCTTAGATTACTCATACTGTATACCATAATAAATCGATTAGATCTAATTTCCAATCGCAACTTATCGAAAGTTATCATATAAAATCACTTTTATAGTTAAAGATCTGATATTTTTTTTTTAAAGGCCTTAAAAAATGTCTTATTTTGTTAATATAAAAATTAGAATACCTTTACAAAGAAAAACTTTCCTACTCCTTTCAAACATTACTAATTCATTTATTATTAATACATCGATTATCTTTTAAATCGATAATAATCGAAAATAATCATAGCCAATCGAAAACCAGAAAGTCTCATAGCAAAGTAGTTGTATTACCTTAAAAGACCGGCTTAAAATTCTTTAAAAAAAACTTAACATTAACCTGATAATAGCTCAAAAACCCTCCACCTATTTCTTATCACTGCAATAAATTGTCAATCGTCCTTCACATTATTTTGAAAAAGCCATTAAATAACTGACCTAGCCATAACACATCAACCCATTGACCCCTCAATGTTGTGATCTATTTTTTTCTGTCGCTGTTGAGGCCATAACTTTTTTGTGGTCATATTGTGTTTTCGCAGATTTTCCGGCTTTCCGGGCTTTTCCGGCTTTCCCGACCTTGTTTGTCTGCTGATTAAATGTGCGTATTTAAATGGAGACGCGAGTTAATCAAGCATTTTTGGTCAAGTCAATATTTTTTTAGCGGTTTACATTGACAAACTTTCCCCAACCTTCACAACCCCTCTCGCTTCCACGCATTGTGGCCAACGGATTGTGCCTCTCTTTCTGTGTTATTGGTCAACCAACCACGGTTAACCAGACAAAAGGCCACAAAAATGCCACGAAAATCCCAAACTAAAATTGCACACAAACAACCAAACACGGCCAAAGAAATGGCTTAAATCCCCCCCACTTTCTCCCACACTCTGTCTTTTTTGTTGTTTTTGCTGCTTTTCCCCCAATGAGCGAGACGGATATAGTGAGGGAGGGGGCCCCATCATCAGAGCGAGAGAAAAACTGCGCAAAGTTGGGCATAAAAATTCAAGGCAATTATGCACACAAGTTGACAACTTCCAGTGAGGGGCGGGGTGTGGGGTTAACCCGGTGTCGAGAATGGGGCATTCCGGGTTAAAGGGGGATGCACTGGGAAAAGTTTGGGAAGACTCGGAATTTTTTAAATATTTTTAAAAGAAAATAAAGGCTCTATAAAGTCATTAACTCTTTATTTATTATGAAAAAAATGTTACAATTTTATTTTAAGTCGTAAGGCACTTAATTTAGTTATTTATTTTAAATTTATATAGAAAGAATTATATTTACAAATAGCTTATACTTTTTTTAAGAAAACCATTTTAAAGAAAGTCTCAACTTTGGAAATAATATACATAGTATTGTTCTTAGAACTATATTGTACTTATTAATAAATACTATTAAATACACCAAAGTAACTCTAAAAATAAATGTTAAATATATTTTCGAATAAAACTATTTCTTATTTCCTAAATCATTACCTATTCACATTTTTTTAAAAATATTTTTAGATTCCAAAACCATTTTTACAAGCCTAATAATATCAAAACAACTTTCAGTTCTTAATAAAGTCTATAAATCTTCAGAAAACCTCCAAAAAGCCCCTATAATATTTCCACAAATTTATTTAATGCCTTCAAAACTAAAAAATTAATATAAATCTTAAATATTTAAATAATAATTCATCGAAATCTTAAAGGTTTTTCTTTCACTGCAAACCAAGTGTCAATAATGGCGCTGAAAACTCTTTAATATCAAGCGTTGAGCTTTTGCTCCTTTTATTTTCCGTTATCCTTCCTTGGTGCTGTTGTTGTTGGTGTTGTGTTATCCTTGTGCGCCATATGCCCACCCCGTCGCACACAGCATGCCGTCTCTGTCGGCATGGGAGATGCTTGAAAAGTTACGACGACTTTGGCCAGAAATACAAACCAACAAACCGCGTTTTGATTTGCAACCCTTGGCGGTGGCGTCAGCGGGCCAAGACGACGAACGGGCCCGGCGCGAACGGAGTAAAACCAGAAAAGTGGGTGGAAAATATGGTTTCGCCCCCTCTCTTTCACACTCATCATTGGTCTAGCTACTATACTCCGTTTCCTCTCACTCACTCTGTCTCTGTCACACTGTCTAAGTGTCCTTTCTGGGTGGCTGGCATCCCTTTCTGGCAAAAGCCAAAGCCAAAGCCAAACTAGTTTTGTGGCCGCAGCTGCCGCAGTTCTGGCCAACCTCTCCCAACCCCAAAAAAATACAAAAAAAAAATAAAGAAACCTGCACCCCATTTTCTCTCACCCCTTCCCCGTCAACCCCCTTCTCTGGCCTTATTGGGGTGGAAACATAACAACAACAACAAAAAAATGAAAAAAAAGCACAAAAGCAAAAATTAAACATTTTCCAAGACGCGTTACTCTCTGGTCTGGAAAGCGGACAGAGAGCCAGTGAAAGAGATGGCTAGAGAGTGGGGAAAAGAGAGCGAGAGAAAGTTGTTAAAAAAGAGTTGTCATGGAGCCGCGATAAAAAACTGTAGGGAGGCGGCAAGTGGGTGGCCTGGGATGAGAAAAGATGGACTGCAGTTCCAAGGACAGAGGCAGGAGGGATTTTTCAAAAAAGGGGGGTTTTACTTAACAGAAAAAAAAGTTGTTTTTCCAAAACAAAGTCGAACTTGGGTATGATTTCCTCCCCCAGAATCCCCTTTGGAGCCTACGCCTCTCCCTTAAAAGAAAAGCCTGGAAAATAGCTGGGGAAAATGTCAGAAAAATAAAAGAAAATCTAGGGAACGAAATAAAAATAAAATCTATGGTTACCCTACCTTAAAAAATTGCGGCATTAGCGGCATCTGCTTGCCACAACAAAATGGCCGCCAATTAAATGAAATTTGATACGTTCACCATATTATACATATTATTATTATTTTTATTTCACATCTTTTATTTAACATATCAAATGGTAGAAAGAAACTGGTTCTCGAAGGGTCGCAATCGCATTAAGGGCGGAATCTATAAGGGCGGGCTTAACGGATTTTCAGCTCTAATCTTCACATTGTCTGTCCATCACAACTCGAAACTCGAGTGTCTGGCATGGAGTGTGCTACACGAAAGGGAGATATTGTATATACATATATCTATTATATGTATATCCAAACACCCTAGTGATTATACTTTACATAATGATGGCTACATCGTCTCAATGACAAAAGCCAAAAGTTGCAGTTCAGGAGTTAGCGCCGGATATTTTGGGATTTTCGATTTTCGAATTTGGATTTAAAGGGGGTTTTCAAAATGAGACAATGAATAGGAAAGTGTTTTGAAGACAGACAGAGATCAGTGGGTGGGTAGTTTGAAAGTTTTCTAAATATAATCACTAGAAGTAAATAGTATTTTACTTATTTGAGATTAAAAATAAACATTATAAACAATATTTGGTGGTTTTTTACACTTTATTTTATTTTTTAAGTTCTTAGTTTTTACTTTTCATGTTTATAAATATATTATAATTAATAGTGAATAGTTTTAGCTTTATTTTAGACTTATATTTTAAAATATATGGTTCTTAAAAGATTAAAGTACAGCTATAAACATAAAACTATATAATAACTTTATAAAATATTTTATTGTAGTATACTATTTATTGTAGTTATATCAAAAAACCTGAAAATATGTCAAAGCTGTCATTTCTTTTGGCAGATTTTGAAAATGTCAACATAAATGTCAAAAATATAACTCAAATCCTCAAATAAGCCTAACAAAAGAGCCTAACTTAGAGAAACAAACCCTAAAAATGTATGTCTTAAAAACTCATAATTTATAAAAAAATGTCTCCCATTCAAAAGTCTAAACTTTTCAATAAAAAAATGCACAAAAAAACCAAGAATAAAATAAAGAAGCCGCCATAAACACCATCTGGGGGCTCGTTAAATGTCCTTTTTTTTCTTAAAAAACGAAGGTTCTTTTTTGTGACTTTACAAAAAGAAACTTGCAGCACTCCTCCACGTTCTCCATTGTGCATGTTTTCCAAACATTCTCCTCCTTTATTATTTTTTTAGTAACAATTTGTAGATGACATTTTTGTAACAATCGCAGGAGATCATTAGGATTTCAACAGCTGCCTGGAAAATGTTTTTCTTCATTCAGCTAATTGTCGCGGGCCCAAAAATAAATTCAGTTTTCAAGTAAAAAAAAAAATAAATAAATGAAACAATCCATATATTGTAGAAAAATAAAGTAAATAAGAAGAGAGAGGGGAAAACAAGGAACAAAGATCATTCGAAGGATGCGACCAAGGTAGTGTACCGCACAAGGATCAAAAGTAAGAGAGCCAGCTGCTCTGGCTGGAGAGTGGGGGAGGCAGAGGAGTGAGCCAACCAATGCTTGGGCACCTAACCAAAAAAAAAAAAAACAAGAAAATAAAATGAAAATAAAAACACAATTTTGTGGGAGTGTCGCAAACGCAAACGGGAAACAATTACAAAGACATCAGAAAACACACACAACACAAAGCAAAAACCCACAAAGAAAATGCAAAGACAGGGCAAGAAAAAACCTCTGAGTTTCAAAAAAAAAAAAAAACACTCATTTCCCATTTTTCACCACAGCAACGAAAAGAAAAAAAATAAAAACAAAAAGCAAAACCAGCCCCCAAAAGCAAAAAAAAGAAGAAATCACTCAAACAAGGCATTTTCCATTGGAAAGTGGTGAGCCTGTGGCTCTGTGGTGTAATTTTTTCGCTCTCACTGTGCGCTCGAAGGGGGTTGTGCTCCGCAGGACGAAGGACACAGTCGGCGTCGGCATCGCTCTGCCGCTCAGTGGCAGCGCCACAACCAAAACAACAAACCACAATTCACTTACACAGTGCGCCGCAGCCGCAGTCTCTGCTGGCTTCTCTGCCTCGGTTAGCAGCTCTGTCGGCTCCGTTTTTTTAAGGCTGGACTTTTTTGTTTTTTTTATAAAAAAATACGAATACTTATTCACACAGAAGGGCAGGTGGATATTGTAATACTCTTTCGGAGAAAGGGGGGTTTTGTAACGGGTTAAATGTGAAAAGTTGTTGAAGAACTTATTTAGTATTTTAGTAAAATTATTTTTTTATATTTTTTGTTAGAAAATCTATTTAAAAAATTGTTGTTAAGGAAAAAGGCTTAATTTTTGTTTCATAAGTATTCGTACCCCGTACTTCTAAATATTAATTATAAGTTTTTGAATTAATTACAAGATGTAAGTATGTGTGTATAGTTATATTTTTATTATTATAAACATATTTCTAAATTTAGGAAACCATACATTTTTTATAATACATATTTCCATTTCGCTTATTTATACCCGGTACTTATAAATATTACGTATACGTGATACGATCGTCTTTATTTAAATATACAGATCTAATCTCTATAATTTCAAACTTAATGTACTTGATAGAAATTAAAAGAAAAAACATTTAACATTTTAGTAATCATACCTGGTACTTACTTACATACCTATGTTACGTATACGCCATGTATTTCAAAGAAAACACAAATAACTTTTAAAAACTGAATTTTAGCCAATCAGTCGTTTTTTTAATAACAATTAAATAACTAAATAAATTAAATAAATATTCAAGAATGGTTTGTTATATATCTAAGCCTTTCTTAAAATGCAAAATTCTCACTTATAGACCAAACATACCCCATTTCTCTGCAAGAGTATACAAATTTGTGTGTTCTGTTTGACTTTTTTACGCTTTTCCTCAATGAGAATTTCCCCTGCGCCACTGGAATTTCCATAGGAGCCAGAAATTTTTCCTCCTCTTTTGGTTAAGAATTTATTTTTCTCTTGAAGCTCCTTTTTACATTGTTGACCTCCAAAAAACAAAAAAAAAAACAAAGAAAAACGAAGAGGCGGAGCTATACGATCTCTTTTGTGTTTTGCGGTTACACAGCTATCTCCCTCTGTTTGTGATATACCCATCTCCTTCACGATCGTACGCTTCGGTTGGCACTCGCTCTATTAATAAATCAACCCCTCTGTGATCTTGTATATATATATATTTATATTTATTTTTCTTTGTGTTTTTTTTTTGCCATCTGCTCGCCAACGGTTGGTGGATCTTTGTGGTTCCCCCAACCCCTCGATCGTTTCCCATCTCACTTTAGGGAGGAGGGTTGTTTCCATCTCTTTCCTCTGGTAGGGGAGGGATCTTGAGGAATTGTAATGCAAATGTTTGGGATATATATGCTAATTAAGGGATGATAATGAAGGTTTTCTTTAAAATTCAAATTCTGCATTTCTAGAATTCTTTATGGTTCGGAGTTGGGATAGAGAAGTGGTTCTAGGGGAGTATTATTATTATTAATTATTTATATATCAGGTGAGTTAAATATTTTAAAGGTGGTTTAAGTTTTTTTAGAACTTATAATTTAATAGTGCTTTTATTTGAGTTACTTAAAGATCTATTGAATATTTCCATTTTATTATATTCAATATTGAAGCACCTAAATGGTGCTTAAGATTTCTATTTTTATCTATATCTATCTATGGTGTATCTGCATCCTAACTCTAAAAACAACTATGTATGTATTAGAATTATATTACCATTTACCATAACCATTTTTAATATTTCTTATACATATATCCCTATATCTTACATTCTATCTCCTATTTAAAGTTTTATTTTTCTTTATCCTTTATTTTAGTTACTAGTCGTACTAGCTCTAATGACTATTCAAAAGTCCTCATCTCTGATTTTTATGGAGTGTATATAGAGTTGTATTAGCTTAGTGATCAATTAATTGAATAGTACATATTTCAAATATTTATCTTGTGTTTCTTTAAAATATAAGACATATTCTTATAAACCTGATTTTTATTTGTTTAAGGAACTTACTTGGTGAAATCTTTGTATACCTTATGTTATTTTTAGTATATAATACGTATACCTCTACTGTGGATAATCTCCACTATAATTGTAACTAGTGTTTTCCCTAAAATATTAACCCAAGTCCCTTAATAAAACTACTAAAAACCTAAATCCCTGCCTTAACCAAAAATAACCTCAATTAAACCTCTATAAAATTTATAAAATAAACCCAAAAACCCACCGACAAATCCCACTAGTTTAAACCCACAAAAAAAAAATAAAAATGAAAATCCCCCAGAGACAGGTAGAAACTTTGCAGAAATCGGTGGTATCCCAGGTATACTATAGAGGACTATAATTTTTTGTCCCATATTTTATGGCCCGTGGCGGGAGGATAATCGGCCAAAATATTTGCAGGGCGTGCTGGCTAATCCGAGAGATTGACTTTCATAAGCAAAAGGATTAAGATTGCGCGGTTGCACTACCTGTTTATATCGAAGGATCGTGTTCATATATATTTACCTGACTCCGATATATCTTTGGAGTTTTTGGAGCAAAAAGGAAAAATTAAAAGAAATTTCCAACGTTTATAAAAAAAGGGTTTTTTATTTGGCTCCTGTACAGTCCTTTTTGGCAGGTTGGCTGGCACACCTACCTGTGTGTTGATGGGTAGGCGTGTGTGTGTGTGTTTGTATAAGTGCGATATATCCTTCGCGATCCTGGCCGGCGATGCGCGTGCTGCTGTGGCAGCTCCTGTCGCAAATTGCCAAGGAATCACAGCAGGATCCAAAATAGTATTTCGACAGGAGCACCAGGACGACGGCGGTCGTTCGTTTGACGGACGATTTCCCGGGAAAACGCGAGCGTCCTTGTCGCACGCTCAAAGGGACGCACAGGATATACACAGAGTAGGGCAGGATATAGAGGATATATGCCAGCTAGGTCCTCGGACCGCTCAGCAAGCGGCCGCGCACGTACAAAAGCAGCGCTGCCGTCCAAGAGCAGCACAGGATTTACTTCAACTTCTCCTATTTGTGTTTTTGCTTTTTTTTTATTTTTACTGGAAGTGTGCGGAGGATAATATCCAGCTGAGAGCGGCGCGTTCTCGCGACATTTTGGTTGGTCTTGTGGAGGGGCCTCTTCAATATTCCAGTCCCTACGCCTCAGCCCCTCTTGGTCCTTGGGCCTCTTTAGTCCTTTCTGTTCGTGGTACTTTCCCCTTCAAGACTCACGCCACTTTTTTACGGGACGATGTGGCCTCGTTTTTAAGGTTGTTTTGGTGGCCCGCAATTTTTTGGCCAGTCAGGCATTTGATTTGCCATACACTTGGATTAGTTCTATGATGAAAGATTTATTAAAAAATTATATATGAAATTCTTGAAAAGATTAAAATATTTGTTTGTAATAAAATAATAATGCATTTTAATAAACTGGGAATAGGATGGTAAAGTTTTTCAATTATAGTTTAAATATTTTGTGATATCCGGTACTCCTCTCATTAACCATTATATTATAACCATCATATTTTTAACATCCTCGTGTTGAGATCATTGAATTTATTGAATCTCTATTGAATTTTTATAGAGGACCTATATGTAATTTATTTTTTAATCTATAAGGAACTATAAGGATATATTGTCTTTTTTATAGTTTTTCTAAATTCTAAACTATTTTGTTAAGGTGATAATCAATATTATTGGGAAGAGAGTATTTAACTATGTAGTATCTCAATGTTTATAAAGTTTTATGCTGAACTTTATTAAAAAATCCATCATATTTTAATATTTTCAAGATATAACCCCTTCTTAATTTCGAAGTAGTTCAAATAATTTTCATAGATATGACGAGAAAATTCTTATATATAGGATAAATGAGAAGTCTTAATATTTGGGAGGAAAAACAATAATATAAACCCTATAGATAGAGTCCCTATATCATCCTAATATCATAAAAACCCTTCAAAAACAACACTTTTGACATAACTATTTTAAATTATTTAAAAACTATATTATTTTAATTATAAAAAACACTACAGCCTTTTTAAGAAATAGCCGTTCCATTACATACCAAATTTTTAAGAATTCCAAGTATAACACTACCGGATGAGATGAAAATCACAAATAAAAAAAAAAACAAAAACAGATCAGTTGGCTACCAGAACTTGATCCAATCATGGATCGGAAATGAGACTGAAATCCAAGAAGATCCGAGGATTGCGCCACTTCAAACCAACAAAAAAAAAGAGACAGCTAGCTGAGGAGAAACCAACTGCGAAAGAGACAGAGACACACAAATATTTACATGACTAATCGCAGGATAATCGCCCCCGATCAGCATCAGGATTAAAGCGATCTGGAAGTGAAATTTAGATATGATTGTTGCCCAAGAATCCAGCCCTCACAATGGGTGTTAGTTGGATATAGATTGTGATCCAGTAACCAGATCGGTATCAAACTATGTACGCCAGCAAGTTGATCAAGTTGCTAGGTTGGGCAATATACAATGCATGTTAGATTGAATCTATTAGATCTATTTCCAAATCGGTTAAGGAGTAATATGATCAATGAGGGATTTTCCGGCTTTACTTACTCTCTTTTTGAAGATTTTGTTTTTCTTGTCCCGGGGCGGGATCTGTTTTTCTTGTTTATTTTGTTTATTAGATTTATTATTTTGCATATTTGTTTGGTTTTGAAGAGGTCTAGAGAGGTATCATATAAGAGGTTTTAAGAGGTCTAGAGAGGTATCATATGGGGTATTGCATTTGAAGGGTTCTTAGGGATCTCTAGGGATTTTTATTGTGAATATATATATATATATATATAATATATATCTGAATATTAATTAGTATATTTAGTTTATATCTTTAGGTTTAGTAATAAACTGACTTGTAAATGATTGGAAATTTATTTTATATCTGGTTTTGTTTAATATTTTCGTGGTTCGAGTTTTTGGAGGATTATCTTAAGAAGTTCTCTGATCTAGCCCTTTTTCTATCTGTACTGATTATTTTTCAGATGTTAATCTGAGGTTTTTTTGTTAAAAAGGTTTCAAATATGGTTTGTTTTCTTATTAAACTTTTTTTGATTCTTAATTAATTCTTAATTCTTTAATTTCTAAAATATTAAGTAAATTTTTATATATATTTCCAAATATATGAATATCAATTCATTTCGACTATTCATCTTAAAACCTTAAACCCTTTTCATTTATTTTTCCAAAAAACTATTTATTACACTTCTTTCTAATTTGAATAAAATTTTAAAATTATTCTTTATGTATTTTTTAATCCTCATAATTAATCCCATTTTATGCATAATATTTATGATAATTTTTTGGGTAAATATTACTCTAAGACACGATCGATCCCCTGATGATCCTCCTCCGGCCGGGCCTAATTGAGTCCTCATGTCCTGTCGGCAGGATGCCCTGTCCTCTCCAGTGTCTCACTGTGTACCAGTACCAGTTACCTGTGTGTGTGTGAGTGTTGGGATGGGGGCACCCCCCGTCACCCTCGCCCCCCCGCCAGCTCACCGCTGGAAGTGGAAAACGCAGCAGCATCCGCACCATCAGCAGCAGCACCACTAGCGGCAGCAGCAGCAGTGCTGCGAAATGGGAAACTGTTGCACGGGCCCCTGCCTTTTCCTTTTTGCCTTTTGCGTTTTTCCTTTTTGGCGTGCGTGGCATGGAAATAAAAGAAAAACGAAAAGAAAAAGCGGCAGCGGCCGTGGCGTAGGAGGCTGCGGGGGCGGGGTGGTAGGAAAACACACACATTTTCCAGACCGCCTGTTGTGCAAAAAAGAGACAGAGTGGCCAGAGAAAGAGCGAAAGAGAAAATCGGAGAGAAATGCGTTTTTTTTCTTGAACAAATTTTTTTTCTGTTTTTTATGTTGAGTTTTTCTTCTTGGTGCAATTTTTTTTTTTTTTTTTTTGAACGCCCGCCTGCGCCTTTCCAGTGAAGCTATCTCTTTCCGTACGCCTGACTTTCTCCCACCGTGCTATGGCCGGGCTATAGCTCCCTCTCTTTCTGGCACCCTCGCGTATTTTTATTTTCATTTTCCTTCGGTACGGTTTTTTTTTTTTTTTTTTTTTTTGGCCACAAGTAACAAGGCAGAGGCAATAACAAAAACAACAAGAAGGAACGCACGCCTTTAGAAATGGCTCTCTTTCGCTCTCTCTCGCGAGAGAAAGTGGGTGTGTGTGTGTGTGTGTGAGTGTGTGCGTGTGACGAACCGCAATGGAAAAATGGGAAATTTTTACTGTGGTTGTTGTTGCGGCGGCAATGGTGGTTGCTCCGTTACCTGCACCCTTAAAAATACACACAGATACACACACATACATATACAGTGACAGAACAGAAGTGGATAGTGTATGGGTAGGTAACCAACCAAACCACCAGGCCAAAAAGGACAGCTGCCCCTTGGCGACCTGCAAGTGGGAAAGGGATGGCCGCCGCCGCCGTCGCCGTCGTCACCGTCGCTGACGTCCGACAAACGCTGGCAGCGCTGTCGGCGGCGCATTCCACTTTAAATACTGCCAACGATCGCAGCAGAGAATCAGTTCACTCAGCGACTTTAGCGTGTCGAGAACGCAGAAAGCCAAGCCTCTTCTCACATCCATTACATTAATATTTCTCCTCCTTCCCAAATAACGAAAATCTCACAAGACCAAGTCGAAGGCGCGAAGTTTTTTTTTTTTTTGAAAAAAAATTCACCAACAACAACAAGAAAAATATATATCCATAATATTGAATATATTTTGTAAGAAAATCAAACCAAATTTTTTCCAAGTGTATAAAGTGAAGTGTTACACCAACAACAACAACAACAACAAGCTACACCATTACAAGGATTACCATTCGGATAAAAACAACATAAAAACACTGAAAAAAAATATATATCTAGAATATATATAGAAAATGCATCTGCCAGCGGGTCCCACCATGGTGGCCAATACCACCACTACCACCTCATCGCACACACAGGTCCTGCAGGCTGCTGCCGCAGCGGCAGCGGCAGCGGCGGCAATTTCCGTTTCCGGCTCATCCTCGGCAGGATCCTCGGCCAATAACCAGGCCAATACCAGCACACACTCGGCCAGCAGTACGGGCAGTTCGACCCCGGATCTCAATACCGCCAATATCAGTACCAGCACCACATCCTCCTCCTCATCATCTGCCAACAACAACAACAACAACAGCAGTAGCACAAATTCGGCCAAGATGCCATCCTCGATGACGGACATGTTCGCCAGCTTGCACGAAATGTTACAGGAATACCATGGAGAATTGGCCCAAACCGGCTCACCATCGATCCTGTGCAGCGCCCTGCCCAACCATTGGCGCTCCAACAAGTCGCTGCCGGGTGCCTTCAAGGTGATCGCTCTGGATGATGTCCCGGATGGTACACTGGTGTCCATCAAATGCGGCAACGATGAGAACTACTGCGGCGAGCTGAGGAACTGCACCACCACCATGAAGAACCAGGTGGCCAAATTCAATGATCTGCGATTTGTGGGACGATCGGGACGCGGCAAGTCCTTCACGCTGACCATCACGATCGCCACGTATCCTGTCCAAATAGCCAGCTACAGTAAAGCCATCAAGGTGACGGTCGACGGGCCGCGGGAGCCAAGAAGTAAGCAAAGTGAGTTTTTTAGTTTCCATTATGTTTTCAGTTATCCTTAGTCCTTTTCCACCTCAACCCCACAAACTCCTCCAAATCCTTAACCAATTTTTACAAAAAAAAAACTTTGGAATATCCTGAATATCCTTACTTATTGTTTTTCTTTTTTTTTCTTGATCCTTTTTAGGCTATGGCTATCCCCATCCCGGCGCTTTCAATCCCTTCATGCTGAACCCCGCCTGGCTGGACGCCGCCTACATGACCTACGGATATGCGGACTACTTCCGCCACCAGGCAGCGGCCCAGGCGGCCCAGGTCCATCATCCCGCCCTCGCCAAGGCGGCTGCCGCCCAGGTCTCTCCCGTCTCTGCCGGCTCCAACAGCGTGCCAACTGCCGCTTCGGTCGGCGGTGGAGCTCCGGGTGCTAATGGCGGTGTGGCGCCACCACCCACCGGCGATTACCATCCCGGTGGTGCTCCAGGACAGCCGGC
The DNA here is from genome assembly GCA_018153235.1 of Drosophila malerkotliana malerkotliana. Taxonomy (NCBI): domain Eukaryota; kingdom Metazoa; phylum Arthropoda; class Insecta; order Diptera; family Drosophilidae; genus Drosophila; species Drosophila malerkotliana. The sequence goes on along the minus strand of JAECXV010000058.1, from coordinate 7,168,001 downwards.
GGCCATGATGCCATCGCCACCCGGTGCCGCTCCTGCGGCCGCCTATGCCATGCCCCAGTTCCCGTTCAATCATGTGGCTGCCGCCGCCGCTGCTGCCGCCCACCAGCATCCCAAGGCCACGCCCCATGCCTTCCATCCGTACAACTTTGCCACCGCCGCTGCCGTCGGCCTGCGGGCCCGCAACGCCGCCCTCCACCACCAGTCAGAGTCCGGCGGTGTGGCGCCGCTGAATCACGTCAGTCCCGCCTCCTCCCGCCCCTCGAGCTCGTCGCCCACCCAGCAGCATGTCCTCCTCAAGCTGAACACCTCCATCGAGACGAGCTCGATCCACGAGCAGTCCGCCTCGGATGCCGACTCCGATGACGAGCAGATCGATGTGGTCAAGTCGGAATACGATCTGGACAAGAGCATCGACTCCACGCGCAGTTCCCCGCCGGTGGCCCACCACCTGGGACCGTTGAGGATGCGCTGCGACCTGAAGGCACCATCGGCCATGAAGCCCCTGTACCACGAACCATCAGTGGTGGCCGTGAATCCGCGTCAGGCCTCACCGGAGACCACCATCCCAGCAGCCACCAAGCTCAAGTCGGCGGCCGTGCAACAGAAAACGGTATGGAGGCCCTACTAAAAAGGGGTTATACCAGGAAAACCCCAAACCCCAAAAGTGATATGACGGGCGGCGCAGAGCGGCAAGGGATATGAAGGAAAATATGGATTGAAAAAGATATTGTGATATAGTGTTTTAAGAAACAAACAACGCCTCCGGCCGGCAAACGGAGTAGCAGGAAAAAATCATCCCAAGAAAAAGTTCACCAACAAAATACAAAAAAAAAAATCCAAAAAAAGGATAAACTAGAATAACCAAAAATATTAGACGAAGCTGTGGACTTCGAATTCTGGCGAAGTTTTATGCTCGATTCATAAAATCGTGCAATGAGTTCGTTGGCCATCAAAAATTTCAAAAAGATTTTCGATAAAAAATCCTCAAAAATCTTCAAGAAAAACTTAAACGCAAAAAACTAAAAAAAAAACAATGATTAGTTCAATACCGACACACACCTACACTCTTGTACAGTTAGTCATATATAACACTTTCCAATTTTTTTTTCAAACTATATATATATAGATATATATTTTTTTTTTTGGTATTGATAATATGCGAATTTAGATATTGGTAATTTTTAAGTTTAACTAGTCGTCTAAGCGAAAGGAAATCAATTTTTTTGTCTAGCCTGTAAGTTTTAGCGCGAAAACAACAACAAAAAACCAACAACTTAACACAAAAAACGAATTTGACCCAAAACCAAATAAAAAACAAAAATCACACACAAAAATTATTTACAAAAAAATTATGCAGTTTGTTTTTATTCAAGGATTTTTTCAGCTTTCCTTTCTATATATTTCAGGAAGATTTCATTACAGGACTTCAGAAAAAAAGAACCTTTCAGGAAAGAATGGTTTTAAAGAATCTGACATTTCTTAAAAGTCTTTCAAGTTTTAAGGTTTCTCTTTAAGCAATATTTGAATTTCTTAAAGTGGTTTTTAAAAATATTGAAATATTCATTTAAAACTTCTGTATATTCAGAAGTACATATGATATACTACATATTTATGCTCTGTTTTTAAGTTTTCTTATAACGAAAGACTACATTTTTTTCTACAAAAAACTTGAACAAATTTATAAAGATTAAATTCTACAATATAATTAACAAAATATAAGATTTTTTCTTAATTCTCTTCTATTTCTTTCACCAAATTATGAGCAGAAATTAGAGAAATTCCTTAAAAATTCGCGCTCTAACTCACGCATTGACATTAAACCTAACCATGAGTTGTTATAATAATGGTTCATCATTTAACAATTTCCCTATTTTTAATATCCATTGATTTCTTCAAGTGTACTACTTAAAGTGTTAATTATCAATCAATAAATACAACAGTCGAGCCAGAACAATAAACGAATAAACCAACCAATTGCCCACAAATTGAGAAATTCCGCATTTAAATTATCGAATCGAAATCAATGGAAATACCAAAAGCAAACTAATATATAAATATTATTTAAGTAATGCTTATCTTTCGAGTAGTTGGAAGGGGTGTCTCATAGATAATACAAAAAATTAAAAAAATTAAAAAAAACCCAAGGGAGTGAGGAAAACCCCAGTGTATCGCTCAGATAAGAAAACAGATATAACCATGATTGAATAATTTTAAATATATATGTACATATATTTCAGTTCGAAGTGAAGGTTTTTAAAAACAGTATGAGGCATTGGTTTGCATGGTGGTCCTGGCCAAGGACATTTTGTGACCGCAGGACATGGACATGCATCGGAAACCAAATTGATGGCCATTAATGCAGATTATTGGTGATTAGGATACATCGTTCGTTCAATCTGCAGGAGCTCTATTTTCGACAATTGTCGCATTAATTGGCATAACTAACTCGATTTAAGGATGCTGGACACAGTCCACGCTGGATGTTTGGATGGTCAGAATGTCCAGAATGCCCAGACTTGCAGCAGGACTGGCAGGACACAAAATTCACAGACAGATAAGCCAATGAATTTCGGCCAACCGCAGTGAAATTTGTCGTGGCCATTAACCGCACTGTCGATTGAGTCCTTTGAATGAATGTCCTGCCGTTGGGCTATCAACTCGGCTCAACACCTTTTGCGCTCCTCTGGCCCTCAAGGCCTCGTCCTTGGCTTCGATTGGTCAAGGTCGTTTGGCGTAAGATTTAGAAACTACGATTTCCCTTTTTTTTTGGTGACACAACTCGATGGGGTTCCTCAACGACACTTTTGGCCAAAAATCGTCAAGGGGAGCCGGTTTTTATGGTTTCTCTTGTTTTTTTTTTTAATTTTATATTTGTAATAATGTATTATAATTTGAGAGTAAGATTTTATTGCTCTAATATTGAATATTTTTCACCTAATAAATCAAACAATAAAGAGCATAATATTTTAACTTAAAGGCAAAGCCCTTCCATCTCTTAAAATTAGAGCTTGGATTATTATTTATTATAACATTTTTAATAAATAATTTAAAATGCTAAAAATCTCTCTATTGCTTTTAAAATTTTTAATATATATTAGGTATTTTTTTTTTATCATAACTAATTTTAAATTGTTTTTTTTTTTATAAAATTAATTCTTGATGTTACACCACTTTATAGGAACACTTTCCTTAGAAAATAATGTTATTTTATACACTAAAGTTGTCCTTAATTTTCTCTTATTTTTCTTAACACTTTTTAAATTGTACTTAATGTTTTTTTTTCAGATACTATGCTAAGAAATATATATTTTTCGTTAAAATATGGGTGAGTTTGAGTTTAAATTTTACAGAGTTTTTAGTACTATATAAAGATATACATACATATATCTCTAAAAAGAATGTTACTTTATATAGGTTCAAATTCTTACAATTATTTACTTATATTTTTGTACGTTTATCTTATATTTAACATTAAATTTTAAAAAGTTTCAATTATACGTCAAAAACCTTAAATATCCCATAAAAAATAAAATCAAAACAAAACGCATAAGAGAGAAGGTAAATAAAATACACAAAGAAAAAATAGGAAGGAAAATGATGGGGAAAACCTGAAAAAGGATGAGCGGGTGAGAGTCTGGGGGGGAGGCGTACAAGTAGGCGGTTGTTGAGTGTTGAGTGCGAGGGGGGCGGTGCCAGCGAAATGAACCGAAAATATAAAAATGGCCAATGCAATGCCAATGGAAAATGGTTGGCCAGAAATTACAAAGAGCACTGATAAGGGGGGCCAGGGTACAGGGAGGTGGCATGCCCCCACCCAAAAAAAAAAGAAAGGTGAAAGAACTTCCCTCACTCCTACTCGCTTTTTATTCGCTCGATTTCGCCCCCCAACCCTAGATTGCCAATTTATTCGAACAAATTACAAACGAAATGAGGCGCGAGTTCAGGTTTTATTTTGTTTTTTGGTTTGTTTTTTATTTTTGTGTTTTTGGGTTTTTTGTTTTGTTTGTATTTCATTTGCTTTTTCGGATTTTTGTTTTTGAAACAAACTGTGTCTCTTTAAAATATTGTTTAAACTTTAAGGTTTTTATATTATTTTCTTTACGTGTCTAACCCTTTATTAGTTTCGCAAAATTACGCTATTTGTGTTCTCCAATTAGAGAGAGTGTGTGGTGAGTGTGGAGCTTGTCTTGGCTCCTGCTCTCATTTGGAATTTCGCTCTTCTCCCCAGTGATCCTTGGCTCTCGCTCTTTCTTGTTTTTCCTTTGTCGCTTATTCAGTTTTTGAAGTCAAGATGACGCTTCAAGAGTGTCCTTATAACGCGTGTGTTTATTTGGAGTTTTTAATGTTAATTTTTGGTTTAAAATTAGTTAATATCCTTAGTTAAAAGTGTCCTTGTAGGTGTGGTTAGTATAGAACCCATATGAACCCATTTCGATAGTGTTTTTGAGAGTAATTCTTGAATTGTGTTTGTGGCCTTTGCTTTAAGGATCGCTTTCGCGTGTGCTTAAGGATTCATAAAGAACAGTTAGTAAGAAACAGAATGGAAATATGAAGATGCTTGTAAAAAGAGGATTATAAATAAAATACTGTATTGCAGTACTATAATATGTAGTATACATTTGGGGGAGTACATGAACAATGGTAAGTGTTATTATTATTATTAATATAATTACTATAAAAAATGTATAATATTAACATAAATGTAGATCTTGGTTTTTTTTTTAAGATTCTGTTTTTTTCTATCTTATTTTTAGATGAATTTCATATATACTATACGCTATATGAATTATATATATGTATACGCAATAAGCAAATATAATTTAATTAAATAGTTAATTATACCATTGATATTATATTATATATGTACCATATGTATTTGATTCTTTCAAGATTTTATCTTATCCTGTCTTTTTTTTATGCATTTCATATATACTTTATACCCCTACGCAATAATTATGCAAAATAAAAAGTGTAATTAAAAGTTAAAACATACAAGAACATAAATAAATACTTGTATATATACTCTTGAATCATTACAATATTTTTTTTACATAAATACCCACTAGTTAAAGACTAGTTAAAACACTCTAATAGCACATTTAGCTTAAGGATAGGTACCCATAGGAGGTACCCTTAGAAATCAAGAACTCTAAAGCCCAAGAGGCATAGTCACTTACCACAAAATCCAAATCGTCACGCAAACAAAGTCAATTGTCTGAAAAAACTTTAAATTGTTGCCGTTTTAAAGCATTAGACTCGAAAAGCCAATGTTGGCAATTTGTAACATGTCACCCAAAGTGATGGAATCAATAGGAAATTAAATAAATAAATAGAATATAGAATAAAAATAAAAGACTGAGTGAGCGAGCAGTTGGCAAAAACTCCATCGTGGTTAACCCAGACTTGGCTTCCTGTTTATTTTCTAATGCGCTTAAGTGGGGGGGAGATGGCAAAAAAAAAATACAAAATACAATTAACTTCATTCCGAGAAAGTAAGGGAATCCCCTGCCAATTAGCCATTGGTTCGACATAATCCCCAATAGCTGAGATTCCTTTTACTAAATCCATGAGGAGTTGGGGGTGTGGTGGAAGGGGTATTAAGTCGGGCGGTGAGTATATAGTAGTAGGGCGGTGGGTGGAGTGACGTGGGCGTGGCTTAGCTTCGATGATTTGGAACAACACGGCGGCACTTAATTTGCTAAATTAAAATGTTGCGCACAAAATAATTCACGCTAATTAAATGTCCTTCAAAAAGGAAGAAAATTGCCAAAGGGTCTAAGGGTCTTGAGCTTTGATATTTTTTTACTGGGGGAGAAGTTAAGATATTTGGGAAATCTGAAATATTTGGGGTTAAGAAAGGATAGGGTAATATTCTCACCAAGTTACTAGGAAATTTAAATTTTATAAAATGAAATTTAAAAAAAATATGCAGTTTTAATGAAAAAAAGTTACCGTTTGGGCTTGCAACCATTTCCTAACTTAAGACTAAATAATCTCTTCTTAAATATGATTCTTTGACTTGAAAAAACTTCCTTAAAAAATTAAAATACCAATAGTTTAAACTCAAATAAACCTAGAAACCTTTAGTCCTTAGTCCTTTTTGAAATCTGCCAACCTGTTTGCTTTTTTCGTCAATTTATTCCAACTTTTTTGCCCGCCGTCTGATAAATTTATGCAAACTGTAAGCTCACAATAAACACTTGGGGCTAAAAATCCTTTCTTTTTTTATTCTGACAGCCGGTAAATAATATAAAAATAAAAAACAACAACAACAAAAATAAGGGGCAACAAATATTTGACCAGCTTTCGATTGAAAGGACATCGAATCCTTTCGACAGGACTTTGAAACCGAAAGTCTTTTGTTTAATGTCAGCGTTTGAGTATTTTTGTCAAGCGTGTGATTGACTGATGGAATGAAAGGGTTTTCTGTTGTGATTGAAGGCGGAAAGGACGAGTTGAAGGAGGTGTAGGAAGGGGAGACGGATGGGGTAACAAGGACCTTGTTGACGCTTAACCGCATTTAATTTTATTGAATTTATTAAGTGATTAAAAAGTTGTCAATATCAACGAGTCATTGTTGGTCCAGTGTCCTTTTGCTGCTCTGGCTGTTCTTGTTGTTGTTGTTGTAGTTGTGACAATGTGGCTAACAAAAGCAAACAACAACAACAATAATACTGAAATGAAACCGTGTCCGCTTTACTGTCCGCTTTAATCCTTGCTGTGGTTGTCCTGGCAAAAACAAATGACACCACCGGCGGGCAACACTTTCTGCTTCGCTTCGATTAAACAATAAAATAAATATGAAAAAAATAATGCACAAACACATATCTACATATCTATATAAAAATATTGTATATATGAAAATATATAAATATGTAAAACACTGGCCACTTGATGAACAATTGTGTAGAGATCGGTTTTTCAATATTTTTCCACTTTTTTTTTTGTTTTTTTCCTGAAAATTTATTAATGCGGCTTCGTGTGTGTGGGTGTTTTTGTTTGTGTGAGTATGTGTGTGTGGGCGTGGCCTTTGTGGTTACTGTGGATTATGCGGTTGTCTCACTTGTTGCTGGTTGCATGCCCTGGCGTTATCCTTGCAACTGCAATTGAATTTTCCTTCACTTGCCGGCCGAAACAACTAGAGAAAAATTTACAAAAAACGAAGACGCGTCCTTCAGCACTTAATTGGCCAGGTTTACAATGCCTTTTGGTTGGCAAAATCAAAACTTGTTGGCTAAGTGAAAATTGTAGACCAGCTTTTAGCCAAAAGCCATCATCCCAGTCCTGGCCCCATCCTATTTCTGCGGTCAGCAAACTCAACTGGGAAACTGTTCGTGGAAATTACTTAACTAGAGATGAATGCAAACACTGGAGCTGAGAGGGTTGATTAAGGAATTCTTGGCTTAATTATAAACACAAGAGAAATCAATGAAAATATTTAAAAAATGTAAAAAATTTTTGAATTTAATTAATTTTTGTAAATTAAATTAGATATTTTTAAAAGAGCAAATAAGCTTAAGAGTCGGTAGCTACATAGCTGTCAAAGAGAATTTATCGAAATCATCGAAAGAATCGAGAATAAATTTTGAGAATCTTAAGTTTCTAAGCTTTTATTAATTAGTGAAATTTAAGGGATATTTAAGATAATAAATTTGTTTCAACCTTTTATAAAAATTTACACACAATTCTATAAATCATAATTTTTGGAGGGAAGATATATCGAAAATATCGGTACTAATCGAAAGAACCAAAAATCAACACAAACTTTGCTATTCCGTTTTATTTAATATATGTTTATTTGTTAAAAAATCTCCTTACAAAAATATTTAAATATTTTTCCTTTAAATAATAATTTGTTTAAAATTTGTTGATTTTTGAGAATTTGAAACGAAACCCACCTCGTTGCATTTTTGGGGCATATTCGTTAAAACCCCCGACGCTTTTGTTTAACAAACCAATTAGCAATCAAAATGAACTAACACGCCGTACACCTCCTCAGCCTTTGCCCGTATTTTTCGTCCATACGGCCGTATAGTCCGTAGTCCGTAGTATTCCGTATTGCCAGGAGTCTGTCTTTCTACCGGGAGTCTGTCGCATTGGTGTGGAAACTGTTTTCGGCAGCCAATCCCCGTTCCTTTGGATTTTGGTTGGAGCACACACTCTCTCTCACTGTTGACATGTCGACGAGGAATTATGGCAGGACCCCAATTCCCCCAATACTCGATCCTGATATTCCCATTCTGCCCCACAATTTCCATTTCCATTCCCCAACAATCAACGTGGGACGAATGGATGAAAGGATGGGGGTGGTGGAGGAGGAGGTGGTACTGGCTGGCCAAAAAAGCGACGAGAGCAACGTTAAGAGTTAAATTTTCAGAATTCCCAGCTCGAAAGACAGGAAAACCAAGCCAAACTCAACCAAACCGAACAGAACAGAACCGAATTGGGGGCAAAAAGGATGAGTCCTTTTCCTCCAACGGTAGCCATGTTAACAAGCAGAAATCATGACAACGTTGATGCCACTTGATGGTTGCTATACACTGAGAGGAAATGGGGCTTTGATTGAAATTTATAAACTTTAGGTAATTTTTCTTAGTATTAGTTTTATTTTAAAAGACTGAAGAAACTCTTGAAGAAAAGTAAACTGAAGAAAAAGTTAAGAAAAGCTGTGACGAAGGCTTTAAAGTTCTAGCTGTTTTGTGACGAAAGTAAGTTCTTTAAGAAATAGCTCTTTCTTGGAAGACAAAAGTCGAAGGATGTCTACAATAATTAAAAAGCTTATCCTATATGTTTCTTTTATAATAAATTATACAAAATAGTAAATGTTACAGTGCCGAAAGAAACTCCATTTTCTTACTAAGGTAACTTCTTTAAGAAATAGCTCTTTCTTTGAAGACAGAGGTAGGGGGAAGTCTCAATCAAAATTAAAAGCTTATTCTATATCTTTCTTAAATAATAAATTCGAAAAATATTAAATGTTCCAGTGACGAAAGAAATTCCATTTTCTTTTTATTTTTTTAACAACATACTAGCCTTTTTTTATATTGTAACCCAATATTTCCTCTCAGTGCCCACCACTTATGCACTTCCTTCCCCTTACCGCCTTTTGGGAGTTCATTAGGAGACGAATGTTGAAAATAAAACAAAAAGCGAACGAACACAGGGGGCACAGAGTGGGAAAAACAAAAGGCAAACTGCAAGATACAGGTGACAGAAATACAGGTGGGTGGCAGGTTGGCACTTCCATCATTCACTGATTGCACTTATTAGTGATCCCTGATCCCTGATACCCGATACGCCCCAGCAGTTGCCTCCCCCCTGGCTGCATTAGGTTGTTTAAATGTTGAAGCATTACATTTTTAATTTGATGGATCAACAGAATAAACGAATCGAAACGAATCGAATCGAAAGCAAAGCATCCCAAGAGTCTGGGTAATTGGGGAATCTGCATTCTGCAGATGGATATTCTGCTTCAGTTTGACTTTTGGAATTTTAAACTCCCACCCATTGATTGGAAAAAAATGGAGAAAATAAAGGAGTAAAGGAAGTAAAATTGTGAGAGTGCTAAGAGCTTCTACTGAATGTCCTGAATATGTCATATTTGTGGAGAAGCAGCAGGACCTGGCGTATCCTTTCTGGGGGGGTCTCAGGTGTGGGTATGTTCGTTGCTAGATTGAACTAATTGGAAATCATTTGCATTTGCATAGCGGAAAAGTCTCAAATTTTATAGCTGCTAAAGAGTTGGGAGTGTTTACTATTTTTTTTGTTTATTTTTTGGATAAAAAATAGAGCTTTAAGTTAATACTTATCATTTGTTTTTAAGAGAAAGAAAAAACACAAGTAAGGTTTCTAAACACATGGGCACTTTAAACTGGTTTCATTTGAAAATTATTCATGGAATAATTGTACGTTTTTTTTGTAAATTCCAATGTAGGTAGGCTCATAATATAATTTTTCTTAGTTAGGTTCTTAGTTCCAAGTTTTCTTAGTTATATAAATAATTATATATTTTTCTAATTTATATATTAAATTATAAAGGTTCTTAAACTTGAAATGGGGTATGACGGCGCAGGGTTCCCCATTTACTTAGACTTACTAAGTCGTTGCTTATGTATTCATAAATAAAGACAAATACATAGCTTACAAAAACACTATATTTTACATAGTATTCTTAATATTTTATATGAATACAAACTTATTAATATTTTAAAAGTAAAATAACAGCAATATTGTGCTTAAAATTTAAGAAACTCAAAGAAACTAAAGCTTTATCTAAGACTTCAATAAAATATGCTTATTTTATTAAGCTTAGCTTTCAGTTCAAGATTTTTCAGTTTTAATGGAAAGATTTTTAAACAATATCTATTATTTTTCAATGCTTATATTGATATACATATTTATCTTAAATCTCCATCAACGCTTGGAAAATTGCATGAATTCTTTTTCTTGAAAGTCTTAAGAATTTTCTTCCTCTAGAGTCTAGACTTTGATTTAGTTTCTAGATTAGATTTTTAGGTGTACCAACCTAATCCCTATATGTCTATGTATTTCATACCTCCTTAAAGTCATTTATTGTTCACCCCCTTTAATTTTCCATGGACGTTGCAGTTGCATTTGCTTTGAGGCAACCTTCGTGCATTGTTGAGAATGATGATGATGATGCTGATGATTCTGATGGAGCTGCGTTTTAAATCCGCCTGATGGTCAACATTTGCCGGCATGTCCATTGTCCTGGTTTTCCTCCTGCAGGACACAGGAGACCCCCTCCTCATGGCCACTATTTTTACCTCCCTCTTAATGCTGCCGTGAATGGTTTTTTCGGGGGTATTGGAGGCCATTAATCATGTCATGTAATGCCGCCATAAATCCAACAACAATTTTGCTGTCCAGCGTTGTAATAAAGCAGAGGGGTGCACGCCCTCAACCGCCCCCTCCCCCCTTTATGCCACGCCCCCCTGACTCTATGTCCGTTTGTCCGCGTGTCCGCGAGTCCGTGTGTCCGCTCTCGTCCGTTTTGTCCGTATGTGTTTGGAATCCCCTTTTGTCCACATGGCGGCCTGGGCACATTGCATTTTATTAAATGACCAAATGAAAAGTCGCGCTTGTTGTCTGCCTTACTGACAGGCGGTGGCAACCAAAAACAGGGGGCGTGGCACGGAGGCAAGGTGGCCATGGGGGGCAGTGGGTGGCCCCTGGGCGTAAGGCAGGGGGGGTTGGGGGTGGTGGCCTTGCATATTTGCGGCGCGCATTAAATTTGGCTGACAACGGCGCATGAAACATGGCCATCAATACGATCATGTCGATGTATCTGTGTGCCTTGCCTGCTTTTCGTATCCGCCAGATACGCCTTTGTGTATCTGTGTGTGTGTGTGTGTTTGGCATGTGGGCGTGTATGCAAACGCAATATGGCGACCGCAATGCTTCGGGTATTTCACAAACGAGCTGAAAAGTGTGGAGAAAAATCAAAGAGGGGGTCGCGGCCGGTACAACGACATGGAGAATTCAAGGGAAAAGCTGCGAATTGCGAAAAAAAATCCATACATATATATATGTAAAATATATATACGTATATATCGGAAAGAAAAACAGAGAGAAATGCCATAATGCAAGCAGCAGGCAATAAAAAAAAAACAATTGAGTGCTAAAAACCAACAACAACAGCAACAAAGAACAAAATTACATGGCCCAAAGGAAAAGGTAAAAAAAATCAGAAATCAACAAAAGCAATAATATAAATATAAAGCATTTTTGATTTTTTTTTGAATAAGAAAGCATAAAAACAAATGTAAATTTTAAAACAAAGAATACATAAATGCCTTGAATATATTTTGGCGCCCAACATTGGTGTTTATATCTTGGGGGATATATTTTATTGGGAATACATGTTTACGAAATGTTTTCAAAGAAAAAAATGCTCAAGTTTATCTTTTTATGGTTAGTTATATTGGAAATTAAAGATGAAATGTTTAAAGTCTCAAAACAATACTTGAAAACTAGCCCGGTACTTAGGAAAATATTTTTATTTTTAAAAGAATGATTATTATTGATTGTAAGATATCAAGTAAGATATGTATCACATGCCTATATTAGTATAAATTATTGCATATTGGTTAGTTACTTATTTTTTTGATTATTTATATTATTTATAAATAAAGAAGCTCTTTAGATATGCTAGCTCTGTATTTTTTGTAAATTTAAGTTGACACTCAAGTATACCCGGTACTCATGAAGCATCTTTAAGTCACAAAGACGACAAATATTCCTACTATAACTTCCTATTATAAGCTTTTAATATGACACTTTTCAAGACACTCATTATTGACCTCTTGGTTTTTATGTTTGGACCTTATAGAAGTAGTTACTTATTTTAAATACTTGAAATATTTTGCTTCTTAGGGTTATTGTTCCTAATATTTAATCTTATGAGTTCAACCATATGCATATTATCATATCCGGTACTCATGAAGGATTTCTTTTACAAATAATTATAACAAAAATACTAAAATGTACTAGTAACTAAAATCAATAAACGTATGTATTCCATTTATTTTATTTCATATTTAAAATAAGCTCTTAAATTCTTAAACTCCAAATTCACATTAAAATAATCATACGTAGTACTAACAGATCATTACAGAGTAACTCTCTTAAAAAAATACTTCTTAACCCTTTCTAGCTTAAAATTGTAATTATTATTAACCTTAAGCTCATTATATTAAGCTAAAAATTTTCTAACCCCATAATTCTTACAAATTTTTATCCCAAAACTCCAAACAATAAAAACTCAACCATATGCATGCCTTTTCTTGACTTCATTTTTGGTTTGCAACTAAAACGTTTCAAATTGCCAACCGCGAATCCCGAAATTCTCGCCAGAAGTTTTTGTCACTTTTCGGCATATCCCCCTGTCATTTAACCCTTCTATAGAAGCCCTTTAGCCCCCTTGATATGCCCGCCCCCCCTACTATGGAACGCCCATGGTTTTTGTGTGACAGCCGCATAACACTTGATTCGATGAATGACAGGCAGCGGCTAATGCACTTTTGCAACCGCAGCAACGTCGGCAACTTGAAGCCGTCAAATAAATTGCCAAAAAATTCCGGCAGTCGGGGGTTAAAAGGTGAAACAATTGCAATCGCCAGACAGGGATGGGAAATAGAGAAAGAGACCGACAGAGAGAGAGAGGGCCATAGAACTGGCCGGAAACTTTTTATGGCTGTGGAGAAAGAAAGCGCTGCGACGGCGAATGAATGTCACTGTGAACATGGAGCGACATGTGCACTTTATGGGTGGAAAAAATAAGGGGCGTATAGTGGGGGAGTGGAGAAAGGTGGAGAGAGAGAGGGGGCAGAGAGGGGTCGACGGTGCATGAGCCATGAAGCGACAAAATCAAATTGCGTTGCAACTGATTGCGCATTGCTGCAGAGCCAGAGATCGAGCAGAGGTTGTTGGCTGCACTTTCTCTATGGGGTATCCCTGTTTTTCAAAATAATTTGTAACGATATTTAAACTTTAAAACTTGAAATATTTCTTATTTTTTAGAGAATCTTAAGGCATAGAAGTTAATTGTTTTTTTAATAAAACAACTTTTGCATTATAGTAAATTGCTATTCTGAACAAATTTTGTCTGATTACTATTCTCCTTCATCGTGATCTTGTTATTCCTTATTCTAGAGGCTCTATCCCCTTGATAGGCTCTTTTTTAACCTTTAATGAAGGAGTAAAAAGGAATTCTGTTATTAATCAAATTTTTAACAGCACTCTGAAAGGAGTAATTTTTTAGAGGAAATTCAGTTTTTAATGGCATTTGTTGAAGTTTTCTCAAAAGGGTAATTTTTTGTATGAAAAAATGCAGTTTTGAATCGAATTCTTTGAAACTTTCTTTAAAAAGTAATTTTCTTAGAAGATCTTTTTACATATGTAGATCTGGAATCTTTTTAGCAGAGTACGTTTTATTTTATTCAAAGGGATTTTGAAAGAAAAATAAAAAAAATTTAAGGTTTAGGAACATAATAAAGTTTAGTTTTGTCCAAAAGTTATACAATTTTCATGAAAACATTAATTTGAAGAAAGCTTATTACTAAAAAGCCTTTTACTAATTCTTATGATTTTTCGAATAATTTTTAAAAGTTTGTAGAGTATTAAAATCGTTGTCTATTTCCTGGTTTTTGCCAATTCTTCTCCGTAGCTTTGTTGTGTTTTTTTTAGCGAGCCCCTGTTGTTTTTGGCCTGACTCTGTTTTTTTTTTTTTTAACCAGGGCGGTGGCTGACAGTCACGGCGGCAGCTGTCACTTGGACAGTTGTACAACAGCAACACCAACAACAACACCAACAACAACAAAAGCAACTGCAGCAGAAATAACAACAACAAGGAGAACAGGGAGGCAGAGTGAAACGAAGCAAACACTAACAACAAAAAGCGTCGCGACAGTGACATGAAGGCATTTTATTGGCAACAGAAGTGGGGGTGGTTGGGGTGTTTTGGAGGGGGGTTAGCAGTGGAAAAATATCCTAGAGTTGCATTTTCCCGTAGACAAGAGTGTGGGAAAGAGATGGAGCGACAGTGCAACAGCAACAACAACAAAAACAACAGCAACAACAATAACAGCGGTCAGTCAGCAAATCAAACGAAATTACAGAGAAACCTTTTCCCTAATTGTTCGGCTAACACTTTTCCGAACTTTTTCACTTTGCCGCCGACTTTTCCACATTTTCGGCCATTGACCGTATGGAGTCACCAATTTGCGGTTAATTAAGGCCAACTAATGGCCAAAAACTGTTCTTATTTGGCCAAAAAGGTATTAAAAATAGCCAGAAGCTCTCATCAGCGCTATGTCACACGCGGCGTATACGTGATATAGACGGAAGTGTGGATTGGGGGGTTCTTAAGGTTGAAGGGGGTGTTTGGGAGGATTAAAAATACTTGAATATAAATACAAAAATATGTAAATTTTTAAAAAGCCATAAAATACTAAAAAGTCATCTTGGTATGCCCTCCAAAAACGCTCTTAAACTTCCAACTCTTTCTGCACCAAAGCTCCATTCAATCGCTTTAATATCTGAAATAAGCTGCCCAGACCCTAAATATATATATACGTAATTACTTGTATGTGTTAAACCAGCAGATTAATCAGATTTTATCGCCTTTATTCCGGACAAAACTCTTAATAAACCTCGATCGCTGGCAATTGATGATTTAATGCACTTCTGGCTGCTGCGAGCGAGCTGTTTGTGTAAATGGTATCTCCGCAGGCAAATAATAAATAATCTGAGCTGCTTCCCCCTTCTCCCCTTGGGGGCAAGCTTCCCCTGCATACCCCCACCCCTTCTAGAAATCTGCACAATCACATATATGAAAATGGAATCCTGGCTCCTGGCTAGCCACAGACAACACTTCACTTGCAGTTGCAGTTTGCAGTTAGCCGAACTCCTCCGGCCACACCCCCTGGTGTCAGTCACGCCCTCGCCCCCTCTCAGCCCTCCAGCTGTGCCGCCGCCAACGGCCCTCCTCCTCCTCCCCAGGCTCCTCCACACACACATGTCAGCTTAGCAGCGCCATTTTGAAGGCACTGGGAAAAATTTTTTAATTTTTGGTTGGTTTTAAAGAAAATTTATTTTAAATAATTTATATTATAATATATTAACTAATATTAAGTGATTTTGGTTTTAATTTTTAGTTCTAGGTGTGATTTGATTAATTTTCTTACATTTTTTTAAATTAAAATAATTTCTGAAAATTTTAGCTTAAAGAAAATAGTTTAAAAAAATATATTAAATTTATTTAGTATAAAAATTGGTTTCAATTTAGCATTTTCATATTCAAAAAAATATTTCCAAGCTCATACAAGTTTTCAATACCATTTCTGTTAATATTTAATTCGTTTATTTTAATTTATTACAAAAAGAAATCCATAATCTTAATATATTTAGTAAAATTCCATATCTAACTCTAATTCTAACCTGCACTTTTCTATTCATTTCTATTCTTTTTCTATTCTGTGCATAGATAACAACAAAAATAATACCTGAAAAATATTTTTAAAACTTATATTGCTTTAAGCTTTGTTTTAAATTAAATTTAAAGAAATATTAAGAAAATAATAGCCTTAAAAACACTATAAATATTCCGAAAAACACTAGAAGAAGTAGAAATCGATTTATGATTTTTATTTGGGAAAAACTTGCTAAAGAAGCTCTTCCTAGGCCTAACAAAAATATTTCAAATACCAGAATTATATACCTGAAGCTCCTGAAAAAGACCCCCTATTTTCTTCCAGTGCACTGCGTGTGTGTTTGTTGTGCCTGTCTGTTTGGTCTGTGTGGATTATTTGCGCGAGTGAATATTAAATTTGAACCGCAACCGAACGAGCCAAGCCGCCAGGAACAGCCATCCACGCGGGGGCTGAGCCGATGGGGGGATAGAGGAGTGGGTGCACCGTGGGTAGGCGGTCCAGTGGGTGACGGTCGAGTGGGTGGCGGTCCACTGGGTTGAGATTCATTTGGTAGATTCGACGGATTCAGTGGCGCCCGGAACGCAAGTTAACTTCCGCTCTTGTGGCTAGACAGAGACAGTCGTCAAAATGAAGAAAGAGAAAGAATGCTGGTGGCATAAACTCCAATTATTTGGCATTGTCCGGACGGCGGAAGGGGGGTGTGGGGAGAGTCGACAAGGGGTTAAGGTTGTATTGTTTTTTGTTGTGTTGTGTGTGTGTGTTAACCCATTGCAGCTGCTAATGTAGTGGCGTTGTTTGGCGGTCACGGGTAGGCATGAAAAAATTTCATGGAAATCATTTCGGTTTTATATTTCTTTTGTATCTTTTTTCTTTCATTTTAAATTTTTTTAAGGTTCTTTTTTTTTTGTACATGAATGAAAACAAATTTGCAACTTGTTAGTCAAAGGTCAAACATGTAAATGCAATACACACACATCCACATCCACATTCTGTTCGAGGGCTTTCGGAGGCGTTAAGGCGGGGTTATCAGGTGATGCTAATGGATTTAATAAATACTGATGGCTTTAATAAAGTTATTTTAGCTTCGTGTGGCTGAGCATTTTCAGTTCGCAGTTGCATTAAAAGGCTTTCGAGCGGTTTTCATATTTATTTTATTTATTTAGTTCAATTAATGATATATGGCATGGGTTTTGGCTACAAAACTTTCATACAACTGGTACTTTTTTACAAATTAAAGTTGGAAAAGCTTGCACATATTTGTAATAATTAAGATTATTTTAAAACAAGTGATTTTTATGCATTTTTCAAGTTTTAGAATTTTTAAAGCAAAAAAAAATGGCTTATAATTGCATTTTGTTTTGATTTCTTTCCTTAGCAAATAAACATTTTTATTCTTATAAATTACTTAAGTGTTTCTACAATGTTACATTATAATAATTAAGTTAGAATATTTTTCGTAAAATATTAATAGATTGGATTGTACAAAATTAGTAAAATTTATTAAAAACAAGAAAGGAAAGCTAACTTCGGGCGGATCCGAAGTTTATATACCCTTGCAGTTAAAACCGGATATATATCGCAAACATCGGATATAGTTGGCCGATCCTTATGGGAATAGGAATATATAATCCAATTTATTACAATACAAAATCTAAAAAAAGTCCCAAACTTCTATCTTCAAAAATACGAAAGTTGGTATTTCTACCAAAAACCATTTCCGATCGTTCAGTTATATGGCAGCTATGGGATATAGTCGGCCGATCCTAATGAAATTTGGTAGGTTGGATCAACTGACTAAAAATAGAATCTGTATTAAATTTCAGCTTTCTATCTTCAAAAACACGAAAGTTGGGTCATTTCCGATCGTTCAATTATATGGCAGCTATAGGATATAGTCGGCCGATCCTTATGAAATTTGGCATGACGTAATGTTTTGCCAAAAGTAGCTCTCATGTCAAATTTGAACTCTCTTACTCTAAAAACACCAAAGTTATACCATTTCCGATCAATCAGTTATATGGCAGCTATAGGATATAGTCGGCCGATCCGGGCCGTTCCGACTTATATACTGCGTGCAAAGGAAAGAAGGGTGTGTGCAAAGTTTCAAGACGATAGCTTTAAAACTGAGAGACTAGTTCGCGTAGAAACAGACAGACAGACGGACAGACAGACGGACAGACGGACAGACGGACATGCTCATATCAACTCAGGAGGTGATCCTGATCAAGAATATATATACTTTATAGGGTCGGAGATGTCTCCTTCACTGCGTTGCACACTTTTGACCAAAATTATAATACCCTCTGCAAGGGTATAAATATAAAGAATAACCTAGAGTTAAGAGGCCAGAGGGCTAGAGAGTTAGAGGTTTCTCGACCATTTCTAAGGATCTCAAAATTATGAGCAAGTATTTTTAGTTTTTTTTCAAAGTAATTTTTCAAATAAGGTAGAAAATAAGATAAATAGAAAAATATCCATAAATGTATTTACCCGATTCTGTCTTTGTGGACACGGATCTGGAAAAGTTGAAAAATTCGATGTTTTATTTTGCAAATGACTGGGTTCTGCCGACTTACCTATGGTTTGGGTTTTCGCCGTCGTCGTATTTTCAATATTAGGCAGTGGAGTTGTTAGGACCTCTCCAGAATTTAATTCCACATTCATAGTTTTATTGTTCAAGTTTTTTGGATTATTTGTATTCATTCCTTCAATCTTTACTATATCTCCGAACTTTGTAATGTCTTTGCAGAACTGATTTGTCAACGTTGCAAGTTCATTTGTCTTCTTGAAGTCACTAATTTGATATTTTAGCACGTCGATATCTCTATTTGTTTGATTTATTAGATGCTTATATTTAACTTTCTCATCTTTAAGTTGATTCAGCACTTCCGTGTGTTTATTTTGCACTTCCGAGTTCAATTTCCCCAAGTCCTGGGCATATTTCTCCAGATCCTCGCTCTGCAAGTCCGAATATTGTTTCTGAAGTTCCGAGTAGTCTGTCTTGCACCTTAAGAGCTGGGCATGCTTTCCGTTGCTTTTCCCGAAATAGCAAAGTAGAGGCTTGACAACAGGGTAACACTGGTATTCCTGCTCCTCCGAGAGATAGCAGGACTGTGGAATTAGAATTTATTTTACTTTTCATAATAAAAACACTAAAAACGGCTTTTACTTCTTTTGATCCTAAGGAGGCAGAAACAAGGAAAACTGCTGAAAGGAGGGCCACTGGGAGAATCATCTTGTATTTTTTTGTTTGAACTAAACTTTCTACTGAAAGAGTCACTGGAAATAATTCAACTGATGCTGGGAGCTTCGCAGCTCCGGGGTTTTAAAGCCATGCTCGGCCTTAAGCTTGAGCTTCATAGTTTTTGATAAGGAGATCAGTCTTGAAGTGGGTGCTGTCTACGGAAATGGGCACTGGGGCAATGGGGTATAGAGGGGTACATGTGTGGCAACATATAGTAAAGCCAAAATATTTGACAGACAGAATGCGTATTGATAGGTGTCAAGGGTTATTAGAGATTAGAGGGAGGTGATTAGCAACAATAACTGGTTTATGGTATTCTTTTATTGTTCTTTATATATACATATGTATATTTAACAGTTAAGTGATAATTTTAATATATATTATTTAATAAATTATTTACCTTGATATAGTTTATGTATTTCTTATTATGCATACCCCCCGAAATTATAATATTATACATAAATTATTATTTAAATAGGTACAAACGACGCACAAAGAAATGTCAATCTCAAAACTTCTGCATTGAAGTAATTAATTGAATAAATAATATATATGTAAGTGCATACAATAATGCACATATGTATATATATTAAATAATATAAACATACCTCTGTATATGAGTCATTACTGAGCCGTTGATGAATGTATAGTATAGGTTCGTGAAGGGTATAATTACTATTGTAATTGTCCATAAATATTTGTTTTACCACCATTTTTTTTATTTAATAGTTCATATTTATTTTTTATTCATTTCTTATATTTTTCAATATTTTTTAACAGTATCATTAATTATTTAATGGACTCGAGTCCAGTCCTTTAATAACCAAAGGACTTCCATCTTTTTTTAAGATGGGAACCAGGCTGATACATTTAGTTTGATAGACCGCTCTAATGGCATCCCCCCCTCGGGCAATATTTTGAGGCCCGCCTTTGGCTATTTATTTGAGCGAACAGAATTCATATTAATTTTTGTGTTTATGATGTTGTAGCGGGCAAACTTATAAATATTTACTTACATCCGGTCGAAAATGCGTTAGACAAGAACGAGGGCGAGGAGGACGATGATGATCAGGGGGAAGGAGAGGGGGGGATTACAGGATTCGCGGCTGAAAGTAAATAAAATGTAGCAGGACCTCTCTGCACTCTGATATCTCACTCTCTCTCCTGGGTTTCGATTTGCGAGCGACCCTTCACCAAATCTGGTCATATCCATCGGCCCTCTATCACTCGGCACCCCAGCACCCCTCCGCCACTCCACCCCCCGGCCCCGGGGGCTTATCTTTTTGGGAAAATCGCTAACAATAAATAATTTATGTGCAGCGGCAAATGATAATGAAAAAGCCACCCCAATGCAAAAATACCAACCAACAAACAACAAAAAGAAAGAAACAAAAAAAAAAAAAAAGCGAAATAATAATAAAGTGAAAGGACAAGGGCCAATGGGTCGACCTTCTTCCTGCCATTCCATATAAAATGTATCTGCGGATGTGCAAATGTATCTGTATCTGCAGTATCTAGAGTGGCTTTTATATGGCGGATATGTCTGGGATATGGTCGGTCTATATCCATAGATGTGTGTATGTAACTTTTTAAGGCGATTTTCCCAGCGGCCAGTCGAGTGGCATTGAAATTGCTAAATTCGAAATTCGTACCAACCAACCAACCAACCACTTCAGTTTCTCTGGTGGTTCAGTGGCTCACTGTCCCAGTGGTTGGGATCAGTGGGCTGGGTGTCTTCCCAACATTATCGTCCATATGCAGACGCACTTATGATGAATGTTCGCGCGCCGTCTCATCCTTTTTACATATTTTTTTTTTTTCGGTTGGGCTTGGTTTTATTATTTTTGATGCATACCCCCCGACGGGTATTAGATAACCAAACAATGGGGTAACGAAAACAAAGACAAGTTGTTAAAAAAAAATGAAATCACAGCTAGTTCTTTACCCTTTTAGAGGAAGAGGTGGCCATTTTTGAAGGGGAATTTATGTCAAGGTTAATATGAGGAAAATATTGTAAATGGTTGCTAAGAATTTATAATACGACCTATTAAAATAAGTTATTAACTACTTTAGTAAAATATACAAGTATGTTTTAATAGAATACTGCTTAGAGTGGTACTAGAAAATAAGGGTAATACTACTAGGAAGTTTAGATATTCAAAAAAAATTCAAACTCAAGGGCTTATGGTATATCTTGAATTAAAAATCCCTTATTATAATCCTAAAAACCATTCTATCATTAACCTTCTTAAAGATGTTGTTTCTTTAAGGAGAAATAATACTTGGCATAAAAAATTTCAAATAATTTAAGAACTTTTAACTTGAACTCCTACTTGGGGATAGTTGGTGAATAGCTTTAAGAAAGTACAAGTGTTACAAGAACTTACCAAATGAGTTTCATTTGAAGCTACTAGCCTTACTTGGACAATTTTTAAGAAACAGAATAATACTAGAATTTATTTCACTTTTAGAATAACTGGAAACAAGGGATTAATTTTTTGCAATATGAATTACCAGCAAGTTTTATTTCTTTTATTGTAAAACTTCTATTCATGATACAATTATAATATAATAATAATTATAATTATGTATCATTGTATCATGCTTCTATTTTCTTGTTTTTTAAAATAAATTCAAAAGGTTATTTTGTTTTGTGCTTTTTGTTATAGAAATTAGTGTTAATACATAAAAGTATTGCTTTGTTTTTTACAACTACTTAATTAGTAGGCTTAATATTAATTAATTCTTTAAAAAATAAGTATGGGCTTATGGGCTATTTTAGTAATATTGTAAAAATAATCTATTTGTTTAGCAAAACAAAAGTAACCGACAAATAGAACCTCCAGACCATTCCAGTCTAGATCAGTTGGCTTTTAGCTTTATAATTTATAACAAAGCCTAAATAATTATTTTTGTTTTTAATTTTAAAATTGCTGCATAAGTCTAAGGATTTTTTAAATAATATTTTAGTGGGAATCAAGTGAAACTTAGAAACAACCTCAGTTACGACCGCACTTCGCAAGAAGAAGTCCATATCTTAAAGAGACTCTTTTAAAGAAGTAAGGTCTATAAAGCTTCCAGTACTATAATAATATATAGAACCTCTTCTTATAAACAGTTAAAAATCAATTATCAATTAAAATCAAATCAACAATTTTTAATAAAACAATAAACTATTTGCCATAATTTTGTACTGATTTTCGCACAAACACATTTCGCTCATCAGAAGGTTAACAATTTCCCGTTTTGGTACTGGTCTGTTTTTTGGATAATTTTGTTACAATTTTTTTGTGTCTTTGGGTTTCCAGTGAATGGAGTTTTTCTTTTGATTGTTGGGGGTTCTGCGAAAACAGTGTTGGTTGGGCAGTCGTAAACAGAGGCGTGTCAATCGATTATAATGGTGTCGTGTAGTCATTTTCTTTATGAAGCATCCGTGGGTGCTTGGGTGCTAATGTGTGAGTCCATATATGAGCTTCGGGTAATGCTTTTGTCTTCGTTTTGAAATGACGGCCTTTAGGGGATCCCACAGAAACATAAATTGTATTATTTGTTGGGTAATGATGTCCTGTGAGTGCCAGATGGGAGGGAGCGCCAATTAGAGGTTCTTCTTCTTTTGCAAATCGCGCTCCTTCTTATGGGCCAGTATCTGTTGGTCGAGTTCCTCAGTTCGGTGCTTCAATTGTACGGAAATTTTCTCCAAACGCTTGCGTATGTTCTGGCAGAGGCTGACAATGTGTTCCAGCTGCACCGTTTCGATATCCTCCTGGCCAGCATCCTGAGCAGCCGCCTGATCTTCGCCATCGTTGGATGTGTTATCTTCAACTTCTGGAGCCTCCATTACGTCAACGAGTGAAGCCTCGTCGATGGCGAACGCATTCTCGTCGACCTCTTCCTCCGCCTCGGAGGATAAACAGATCAGATCGAACAGCGATAGGTTATCGTCCACCTCCTCCTCCTCCTCGTTGTCGGAGTCTTCGCACTTCACCTCCAGCACCATTTCATTTTTAGCATTTTTAGCCATTTCAAGAAAAAAAAACCAAGAAAATTTATTTAAATTCGACTTTGAATTTGATTCGACTTCTCTGTGAATGGTGACCGAAACCAGCCTCAAATCTAACAGGGGCATGATTTTCAAGTCAGAGCCTACTTGTGAGATATATATTTTATTTTTGTTGCGTTAACTAATAACTCTTCCAACACTAATCTTAAGAGAACTCGTAAAAAAAAAGAAGGACATTCGAGCTGGCCAACAAATCATATTACAAAACTTTACACGCTTAAAAGCGCATGTAATTGGCTTTTGAAATGGACGCGACCACCTCCAGTATGAGGCCAAAGGTTAACACGTCCTGTGCTCGAAAAGGACCCTCTTGATCCTGGGATGCTAATAACAATAAGTGTCGATGTCCCAGCGCCACCACACACACCCTCACGCCGGCCAGGGCCAGGACGTCTGTGAAATATGAGGAGCAGCCGTGTCGCAGCAAGGACACACTGGACACAACCCTTGATTTTTTTTGTTTTTTTTTGTGTCCCAGCCACCCACACTTTTCGCCTGTTTCGTATCCTTTGGCTGATATCCTTTCTGTCTGTTTATGCCCTAACAAAGGGTATTGTTTTTTTTGGAGAAGGGAAGTTAAAGAGCTTTAGGTTGGGTTTTTTTAAGGAAGTAGGAGCCGTGTCCGTGTGTCCGCATGTCCGCGTGTCCGTTGGTTTTGTTTCTTAAATTTGTTCGCTTGTTTCATTTATATTTATGTTGAAAATTAAAAAAAACGGAGAAAATTTACTTTTAGAATATATGTATATTTCCCGTAAATCATATAGTTTTGTTTTTTTGGCTTTAAGGATCCTTGTCCGTGTGTCCGCTTGTCCGTGGCATACAGTTTGCTTTTCTTAGCGTTTGGTATAAACTAAACCCAAATCGGTAGGTAGGAACTATCTACCATACTTTATTCATAAAACCAATAAATATCTTAAAGCCCCTACTTGTAGGCCTTTTCTCTACTTATTATAATTATCCTTATTTTTAATATATTTCAAACATCCAAAAAAAGAGTAATTAACTTTCGTATTTAAAAGAAAAACCATCTTTTTTTGTTTTTATTTGTATTTCATTGCTTTTTCAGCAGCTCTTTTGTATTCACCTCACTTGGACTCTTTTTTTGGTTTTTCGAGGGGGGACTGGCTAATTTTTGTTGAAAAGCCACCCAAGCACTTGTCCCTTTCAACAAAAAAAAAAAAAAACCAAACAAAACCAAAAAAGGTTTCAGTATCCTATTTCTTAGTTGATAATTTTTTAAGGGGCTTAAATTAAAGGTTTTTAGATTACACAGAAAAGTGCCATGAATTCAATTAAGGTCTATGGATTGTAAGCGCTACTTAGGTGTGTAAATTAGTTGAGTAAATTATAGTTCATTTTTTAAAAACTGGATTTACAGTTTAAAATAATTGGTTGTAATTTAGTTATGTATTTGTTTTTTTTGTTGAGTAATTTATAAAGTATTTATTAAGTGAATGGCTTAGATTTCTTCTGAAATTAGTCTTCAAGTTTTAAGCTTTGGCTAAGGGAATTATGTATATAATATAAAAAATGGACTTTTTAAGTATTTATTATGGTAGTTTTTTGGCTTAACTAAGCTTAAATACCAAGATTTGCTATTTATTATTTGAATTATTATACTGTTTATCATATTTTATACTTATTCTGTTATACTATACCGATTATTAATTTTAAACGTTAAATACGTCTTTGGACTTGTACATATATTCTTTACTTATATAATCCATTCTTATTTCTACATAAAATAATAATATTAATCCTTAAATGTATAATAACTATGTTTAATTTATAGTTTACAGTTTCTATAATTTTTTCAAAATCTTCAAAAGTTTAAAAACAAATATTGAAGAGTTCTGATGTCTCTTGAAAATCCAAGGAATGAAATACACCTTTTTTCTTGGGTCTTGTTTATACATATATCCCCCCTTTTTTGAGTGTTTTATTTCCAAAGTTTTCCAAAGCTTTCCGTTTTTTTTTTTTTTTTGCTGGAAACATTTAACATTTTTCCACAATCACCAAATTTTGTGGACGAACTGCGCGTCAAATAAGTTTTTGGGTTTAATTTTGTGCTGCCAACAACTTAACGTTTTGTTACACCACCTT
This sequence comes from Drosophila malerkotliana malerkotliana, assembly GCA_018153235.1. Classification (NCBI taxonomy): domain Eukaryota; kingdom Metazoa; phylum Arthropoda; class Insecta; order Diptera; family Drosophilidae; genus Drosophila; species Drosophila malerkotliana. The sequence goes on along the minus strand of JAECXV010000058.1, from coordinate 7,142,641 downwards.
GTTGGTATATTTTTCGTTGTTCTCCTTGTTGTTTTTATTGTTGTTGTCGTTGTTATATCCTTGAAACTTTTACTGTTGTTATTGTTGTTGTTGTTGGTGCTAGGCATGTGCTCGTTGTAGCCAGTGACGTATATTTAACATGCCGCACCGCAACTCTGAACCACCGACACCCATCACAGTGAACACCTCCCTCAGCCTTACCGGACGGAACGGAATGGGACGCCAAAAGGACTCGCGCGCTAGCTGGTTGCCTTGTTTGGCCCCAAAAAGCATGCTACGATTTTTGAGTGTTGGCATGTTTGCTGTCAGAAAATTGTCAGAATCGTATGCAACATTGCCAGCCTGCGCTCTGGGGTTTTTTGTGCAACCATCATCCATCCATACTACCAACCTACCTACCTACCTCTATTTTTTTTTGCATTTTTTGATATATATTTTTTTTTGTGTTATTTTTTGTTACCATCGCATGCCAGTGAGCTAGATTTTTCATTAGGCTTGATGATTGGAAAAATTGACAGGCGCTTTTCAAAAGCGATAACTTTATAGCCATGTGTGTGTGAGCCGAATGTTTGGCCAGACAATTGACGAAAATCTATAACAACAACAGCAGCGGGTTCAGGCCTGTTCTTTGGTAGCAGCTATGCATAAAAAAAACCATAAAGTAGTAGGAGAAAAAATAGCGTTATTGCACATGCCAATGCATTTTGGCCAAAAAAGAAATTGCTAAAAAAAAATTAAAATAGGCAGTAAATAGGAAATGATGTTATTTTTTTGGTTTTATTTCCACTGATTAATCGGAAAAAAATTTAAATGAGGGTTAAAGTTTGTACTAAGTTCTAAGTATATTTAGGATGAGCTTAGAATTTTATATTTGGACTTGCAATTTTTGTTAAAATTATAGTAATAATATTTGACGCATATTATGATATTTCATATAAGAATATTATTATAATATTATGGTAAAGTATGTTTTCTTGTACGGTTTTTGCCAGAACTCGCCTTTGTTCTCCTTATAAAAGCTTTAATGTCGATGTTATCGAGTTTTGTCCATCGCTATTACAGCTATTATCGATACATCGTGCTTAATCTGATATGACAACATTGTGAAAAGTATTAGCATTGTGTTATTATTCATTATTATTTATACTTTTTTTCCGGAAATTCTTTTTATTCTGAATAACATTAAATTTAGTTCCTATTCAGTTCCTAATAAACAAATCTTATCAATTACAACGCTTGAATTTTGAGTCTTATCAGTTCCGATCGAGTTGTGCTCCAAACAGAAAACCAAAGCAAAAATATCCGTTGCCTTATTTATAGATCGGCTAAGCTATAGATTCCTTTTTCAATATTCACAATATAGTTGTAGTTCCTTTTCATATGGAAGAGACCAAGCCGAGAGGTTGAGAAAGTCCAGGTTATCATGATTGGTAAGTCCTTGCAATGAATATGGTTAGTCCTCGTTTCGAGACGGCGTCCACACGTCCGAGCCAAAGTCCTTAATATGAGCTTCGCTTGAGAAGCAGAGAAATCGTCCCAGTACCGTGTCAGAGTCCGGTTGGAGAACTTGATACATAGATAGTGGCGATCCTGAGCCGCTGACCTGCCTAAACACTTTAGATCAGAGGTCGGCACGGCCCTATCTCGGGGGCATAGGAAATTTCTCTGCCCGAGCTCTGCCACACACACACAGTATAAATGTGTGGAACGTCATGCTCACAGCCTACTTTCTGCTATTCGTTACTAACACTAATGCGGTAAAATCATATCAATGCATTGGGGTGCCGACCACTGCACTAATATATGTTATATGCCTCTTGTGGGTATGCGCTCTAAGTACTTTACTTATTACTTACTAGCATATATATTTATTAACGTCTATTTTTTGACAAGTTTATTTATCGATATGTGTATTGATATATCCAATAGCAATCCCAATGCGTCATTTAGCTCCAAATGTAGCAAAGTAGTCTTTGAGAATTTAGTTTTAGGAGCTTGCCCCTATTTAGCGTCATATTCGTTTGGAGTTCATCAGTACACAACGTTAGCAAAAAGTACGCTGCGATCCTTTTTAAAATTTTATAGACACATGTCAGAATATATATGTGTACCTACGCATGTATATATGTATATGTAGGAAAAAAATTGTAAGGAAAACAAAAAAAAGTTTGAAAAATTTGATCAAAATTTTATTTCAGAATAGGAGTCACAGAAAATTCAAAATAGACTGACAGAAAAACAGAGAAATATTTTAGATTCAACAGAGACTCAGTGAGTGAGAGGCGAACTGACATAGGAACAGATTATTTTCGGAAAAAAAAAGTGTAATTGAAGAAATTAGAAATAGAACGAATACAGGCCAACAATTTGAACCAAAACGTAAAGGACTAGGCCATTCATACAGCACACAGAAGCCATGGCATCAACATCATCATCATCATCATCAGCGACATCTTCAGCCTCTTCATCCTCCAGTAACAACAACAGCGATAACAATGATAACAATAATACCAACAACAACAATGAAGCACCGCAAGTGCAGGACGCGATGAATCTCAATCCTCTGGACACGATCGACGAGATCGAACGAACCTTGCTGCCGTACATGAATCGGCTGTTGATGCGCCAGGAGGCGGAGGCACGAATGCGAGCCCTTGGCACCCTGGGCACCCTTGATCAACAGGATCCGCCGATAGTCCACAATCCGGAGCGGTACATGCGCCATGTCCTGGGCAGTCGACGGCGTCCCGTCCAGCGGAATGATGGTGAGGCTGGGGACGTGGGCGATATCGGGGACTTCAATCACGGCTTCGCCTTTGGCATGGGCATGGGCGTCGGTCTCGGACTGGGAATGGGGGAGCCGCACGTGATGAGTGTGGCGCGCCACGGCGGCGGTGATGCCGAACTGGTGATCCAACCCCAGGTACCGGGACACATTGGCTTTGCGCAATATCGCGGCGCCGGTGATGGCAATCGGGATTTGTTGACTTTGAACGATGTGATGCCTTTGAATCAGCAGCGGTACATACAGTTTGGTCATCTGGGAGCTGGACGAGCCGAAGGTGGCGGGGCAGGTGGTGGAGGACCGGGCGAAGGAGCAGGCGAGGGTGCTGGAGCTGGTCCGAGACAAGGTCCTGGAGCTGCGTTCGGTCTGGGACCGAGGCTACGCATTGGAATCAGACTGAGAGGAGGAGCGGCAGCAGCTGCGGCGGCGGCAGCGGCAGCTGGAGTTCCACTTGAGGACTTCGGCGCCGGAGGAGAAGCTATAGAAATAATGGCGCCTGTTGGAAGTGCTAGACTAAGAGCTGTTGCCAGAGATGAAGGACTAGCTGGAGTTCCAATTGAGGATTTCGGCGCCGGAGGAGAAGCTATAGAAATAATGGCGCCTGTTGGAAGAGTTAGACAAAGAGCTGTTGCCGGAGATGAAGGACTAGCACCTGTACATGGTATCAATAGAGGAGCAGCACTACCGAGAGCTCTTGGGCTGCCAGGGTCACAGGGAAGAGGAGAAGCTGGACCAGTTGTGGAAGTACCCGAAGCAGGAGTCTCTAGAGCGGCAACACAGGCAGTGGTAGTACCCACAGAAGCAGGACCTGCGGTGGAAGCACCCGCAGTACGACATCCGGAAATCTCATCTATAACCGACATACTGGGTACTCTGGCTGGAGGAGGACTCCCCGAGAGACGATTGGCGGAAAACGGACGAGTGCGTGCCCCTGCACGTGTCAGATCTCGAGCCGAAATGGAAGGATCTTTCTCTCGATTGGGATATGAAAGGCCTCGCGACGAATTTGATCCAGCATCCCTAAATAGTATTTTTGGCGAAGAGGGATTACCAGTTGGAAGATCCCGTGCCGAAGTCGGTAGATTCCCATTTGGAGGAGCTCGTTCTGATCGACGAAGGTCCCCGTTCGGAGGAAGCTACGCCGATGTGGGATCACGCTCGCTCGGAGGAAACTATGCAGATATAGAAACACCCTTTCCTCAGGGTGGTTTCGGCGATGGAAGTACATCCACTACCATGGAGCCAGGTTTTTCTCTAATGCGACCTCAGCGATTTCCGAGACTTCAGCGACCTCAAACTGAAATGGGAAGACCCTCTATGGAAAGAGCATATGCGGAAGTGAGAACTCCACCTGTAACAATGAGAGCGTCTTCTGTAGGAAGGACCCCTGAGGAAGTGGGAACACCTTCAGTGGTAGTAAGAGAATCATCTTCTCTTGGAAGAAACCTTCCGCAAGTGGGAGCACCCTCAATAGATACGGTCTCTGCCGAAGTGGGAACACCTTTAATAAGAGTGAGGGGATATTCTTCTCTTGGAAGAAACCTCCCGCAAGTGGGAGCACCCTCAATAGATACGGTCTCTGCCGAAGTGGGAACACCTTTAATAAGAGTGAGGGGATTATCTTCTCTTGGAAGAAACCTTCCGCAAGTGGGAGCGCCCTCAATAGATACGGCCTCTGCCGAAGTGGGAACACCTTCAATAAGAGTGAGGGGATTATCTTCTCTTGGAAGAAACCTCCCGCAAGTGGGAACACCCTCAACCGATACGGCCTCTGCCGAAGTGGGAACACCCTCTGCAGGAGCACCAAGTTCCGATGTGCTTCCACCAGAAGTACCAGAAGATGTAGTAGCCCCCCTGGAAGTACAACCTGTAGAAGTGGCCTTGCTAGAACCAACATCGTCAGTTACTGCGCCCCCAGTAGTACCCACTCAGGTAGACGTACCTCCATCTGGAGCAGCATCGGGAGTAACCACTTGTGGTCTGCGCAACCTAACAATCTACATCCGTAGAGCTTTAGATCGTGCGTTGGCCCTGGAGACGGAAATGTTAAGAGAAGCCGAATCTCAAGCGACCCAGGAAAGCGAGAATAATACCATTATCGGGAATAATACCATCGTCGAGAACAATACCGAATCCCCGGAATCCCGACGACATGCCGACGTCCGGAATATACTGCAATTGTGCGAATACATTCAACAGCTGCTGACCGAAATTTCCGAGCATCTCGATTCCTTCGAGCAGAAGCTGTCGCTCCACCGGTCCTCCCGAAACCCCGATGGCGATGCTCTCTAGGATCATTAGCGTCGTCCCAGCACCGCGTTCCCCTCCCCGAAATCCAAGAAGAAGGAAAGTCACACCTCCCATCCGAAGAAAAGAATGAACTTTTAAAAGTTGAGAAGAAATCCAAAAAGGTAAGCCAGAAGTTTAAAACAATTTTGAGAACAAATATTTTAGAAAAGAGGATAAGACCTGCAGAGAAAGAAAATGATTTGGATTTGACAAAATTTTAGAGCTTGGATTTAAGAAGAAGTCAAAATGGCTGCTTTTGAAAAAAGAAATCTTAAGAAACTGAAGAAAAGGACAAAATTGCTAATGCTATATGTTATATTTTAATATTCGAACTTCAAAATTTGGAGTAAGACAACGTTTTCTTAAGTAATTGGAAAAAATGCTAAAAAACAGATCCTGCAAAATATCAAGCCGCAGCTAAATGGCTTTTTCAAAACTTTTACAAAAAAAAGTAATGGATGAAACAAGAGCTCAACAAAATTTTAAGTTAATTTTAAATAATTTCAAATTTTAAATCGAAAAGAGACTAACAAAATTCTCAGTACTATAAAGCCCTCTTGAACGTATATGGAAAAGCTCTGCTCTTTTGGAATTTCCGGAAAATAATATTTGAATAGAATGGAAGACTATAGAAATCCTCCACTTTCCTAGCCCCACCTGAAATGGAAAAAAATCTAAGACAAGGAGAAATTTACCATCGATCATTAATCATCAGTTTTCACTAGTTGTTGGCGTGTTTTTGACAAACAAATTATCGTATTGCGGCATTTTTGGGGCAAGAAGCATTAGGAAAAGGAATATATTATATAGTATATATAGTATGTGGTGTATTTCAGTTTTGAATGACGATCCTGCAGTCCCCGCATAGCCTGAAGATGGGCGATGAAGAAAAAGATGTGGTGGATGTGCCATCGAGTGAGTGTCCTTTTGCCCCGTACTATGCCGCCGAGAAGCCCCTCCACTCCCCAAAAATTGCCTTCGATTGCACGTGTTATCCTTGGACGCACAATGATCATAATGCGATTAAAGAATGTGCGTACCAACAAATGTGTGTATTTTGTAATTATTTTGGGTGGGTCCACTTTAGAAACTATAGAAACCTCCCTCGAAGTTTTGCAGGCATTTCGTGCATTTCTCCGTTTCAAGAGTCCTAAAGAAATGACATGCAAATTAGTTTTGTTCAAATGACTGACAAGTTGGCAAAAAAACAGACACACCACGGCGGCAAAAGGACCAAAAACGGACGAATAGTAGTTGAAAGTTGAAACGGTCACGACTGAGAGTTTCGGGGAAACGCGAAAAGCGAGACGCTAAAGGGAGAAAGGGGTTTTATGGCTAAAATATCGAAGCACACACACACACACCCACATACACACTACAATGCAAAGTGCATAAATAAATACAAAAATTTCCCTGAGACAGTCGTGCGAGAGGTAAATAGGTATGCAGTAGTAGGATGGATGGGCGAAAAAAGGATGTTTTTATGGCCTCACTCCTTGCCAGCCCACTCCTTTCAGTTGGCCCAGTCTCTGACCGCAGTGAAAGGATTGGTCTCAAAGTCCCGAAAAAGGATTGATCCGGTTTTTGGGTTACCTGCTGGGCTACACAGGACCCAGGACTGAGAAGACCGAGGTCTGAGGATGTTGCAAAGGACTGCCTGCACGCCCAAAAACAACAAAAATATTTGACAATTTAATTAGTCGAAAATTTGACAGGATTATCGCTGGGCATGCATCACATCACATTAAGTTAAATAGAAACCCACCCACAAATACACAGGACACTGGGAAAAAAGTAGACTTACTTTGAGATTTTTAGGAGAGTTTGGGTATATTTTTGACTATTTTTTAATATATATTGTTTTATATAGAGACATGGATATTTTTCAGGAGTATTAAGAACATACATGTTTTTATTGAGAAGGGATCTCAGAGGGTCATTAGAGACTGTATAGGGACACTACCTTATAAGACACATCACTCCACAGATTGCGGAAATGGGTTTCTACTAGAAATCTAAGGTATAAGAAAAAGTAAGTTAATATAAAATAAAATATAAAATATACCTACTTACTCATATAAACTTTTATCAATAAAATAAATATGTATATTTATAATATTTTCGAAGAGTTCAACAATGAAAATCTTAAATTTAAGGCCTAAGTAGACGGTATATAATTTTTTTGGAGCATTAAATAGAAAGAAACCATATAAGCCTTGAATAAAGATTCAATTTAGACGAGATTATAAAAAATTTGAATAGAGTTTCTTAGTATTTTATTGAAAACTTATGAAAAATGCATAAGGGAGCATAAAAATAGTTTATTTAGAATATGGACTATTTCTAAATAAATGTAATAAACAAATATTTTCTCAAAGAAAAGTTTATAATTATTCAAAAGAACCTGCTTTATGCTGCTTTAGAGACATCCACTTTAAAAGAATAGTTGAATAATTATTTGTAAGCCTTACAAATAAAAAAGAATAGTTACTTAAACGAAAACATTTAAATAGCAGACTATAATACAACTATAATTAATAAAACTGTAATAATAGTTAATAATAAATATATAAAATATTTTAAAAACTTCTTAAATTTTTCTCCAAGTGCACACATGTGATTCTAATCCTGCAAGAGTGGGTGATAGGATGCGTGTGTGCTTCGGGGAGTGGGGTGCTTGGGCGATTGGGGGTGCTCGTGTCCTGCAGCTTGTGGTCGCCGGTTGCCGCATCTGTGATAGCAATAGCTTTTGATCCACACAGCTGCTTAGTGGAAATTTTTTAATTAAAACGGCGCTTGGCTCATTTGCCTTTGACCTTTGACTTTGGCTCAGTTTCCGTTCCGTTCAGTTCTTTTCACTTTTTCTGATTTTTTTTTCGTCATTTTTTTTTGTTGGATGCCACCAATCCCCCCAACCGCGTGGCCAAAATTTAATTAGCTTAGCTCAGCCCTGGCTCCCAGGCTACCAGGTTCCTTTGACCAGAAGCCGAAAAAGAAACATTTCACTCTCGGGGAAATCGGGAAACTCGTGGAAACTGAAAAACCAAACAACAAAAAATGTAAAAAAAAAAAAGAACGAGGTTTTTTTTTGGCGACGAGTGGCGCTTCTGCATGTTAGAGTATCTAACTAACTTCCGGTTCCTGTCTCTATTTTTTGTTCCACGTTTTTGCATCGGATTTGGCATTAGAAATGCGTTAGATGGACAAACTGAGATGCAGAGTGTCCTGTACATGTCCTGTCCATGGCGACAGGAAATGTTGGAGTGCAAAGTATACAAAAAAGGAGGTATTTCTATAAACACTGGGGATTTTTAAAAGCTATTCGAGATCTATAAGTTGGAGAAGTGTGGGGATTTTGGACTAAAAGTATCTTTGTTTGGGGGTACTATAGGATTAATTAATCAGGGATATTAGGAAGAATAAAATAATTCAGGTTTTCGTTTTAAAATTAAATTCGGCATTCAAAAAGAGGACTTACATATATGTATTAATCATGTTCTCGTTTTAAAAAAAACTCCCAAATCCCTATATTTAGTGTAGAAACTTATATTTAGTATCTCTTTATTTAGTAGTCAGTAGGAATAGTGATCTAACGATTATTTTTCTTCTTTGGATTACATTTTTTATATCTGGTATATTTCATGAGCTATGTATATCTATACTTAAGTATTACACTATTATTTTTATATTTTAAAGTAGTTCGGATAATATTTAGTTCTCTTTAATTTTATTTCATAAATATTTGTGAATTATATAACATATTTTATTGATTGTTTTTTCCAATTATAGCTATTAACTAAAAATAATCGATTTCCAATGATTTTATTGGAATTTTAGTTAATTTCATGAAATTTTTTAAAAACTCATGTTTGTAATCAAATTATGGTTGTAAAATAAATGAATATTGTATTATACCTTTTATTTAATTACATTTATTCTTATTTAAGAAATTCAGAAAAAGAAACTTGTTTTAAACAATTTCAAGGCTAATGCAAAACATAATATTAGTATTCAGATATATTTAAAATTCAAACTATAGATATAAGGCAGTTTAATGAAGGTATTGAATATAAATTTGAATATCCTATATAATAAACATTTAAATATTTAGTTTGAATATTTTTAAAAATTAGTGTTTTTTATTAAAACTAATATTGCTTAAAAGGTACAACATTTAGTAGAGTCTCGAGTCAAAAAAAACTTATATGTATTTAATATTTGTTTCTGTTTACAAAGAAGTTACTAAAAACGACTTAAATTTTTTTCCTAAAAATGCTTAAACATTTTCCCCAATTTTTCTTACTTTAAAAAATAAATCAAGTTTTTTTTGTGGAAATTGTGGGAGAAGATCCATTGCCGAGTTGTAGAGCTATGCCATCCCACTTTTAACCGCCGAACCATCAAGTATTCGTCATGTATTCCCTTGGGTGTGGCTGCCCCACCCGCTCACTCCCCTCGGATCCCTCTGAGTCCACTTGCCATATCCTGGCAGTTTTCGTCCTGAAATTGATTGCAGTGTGTTGCACGTACATTTTAAAAACGGAAGCGCACGAAATCGAACAGCAAACAACAAACAACAGAGAGGCTGAAAAATAACAAACAAAACAAAAACAGAAATAAAAACAACAAACGAGAAACGAGAAACAAACAAACAAACAAATTTCAATTCGTTAGCACCAAAAACCATTGTAGGATGTTGCAACAGCAGCAACAAATTGCGGCAGGAGTGAGCGACCCGAAAAAGGACACCCTATCCTACCATCCTAGCCCACTCGCGAAAATATAGAAAACTAGCAAGGATGACAAGGACAAGCGGCCAAGTGCCGTTAAGTTTTTTGCATGTTTTCTAAACAACAACAAAAATACTACAAAAAAATACTAAAAAAAAAAGAACTGCAAAAAAGGATCCACGAATTGCCTGCCTGCTGCACTTTTTCGCCAATGCAATCTAAACCGTAATCCAATAAAATCGACTGCAGGAATGTTTCCTTCCCGTCCCCAGCCCTCCATCCGCTCCCCATCGCTGTTGAAAAAATCCTCAAAAAACAACAACATTTTTGACAGTTCATTGTGCGAAAGCCTCTCTTCGTCCTATCCCTCTCCACAAAAAAACCCCACTTTCCCCCCGCCTCTTGCCCCGCAGCAATCTTCCTGCCCCCGCGATTTTGTTTTCCAGGACGAGGCAGCAGGACGAGGCAGCTTGTCAATAGATGCGAAGAATGTTGCACACGGAAAAAGCTCCTCTCCAAGGCTCTACACTGAGAGAGCACTTTGATTGGGGATACTAAATCGAAATAATATTCTGCCTTGGAATTTTGATACCATCCTAATAGAAAATGGAAATATAAAGCCTTTAAGACATTCCTCTTAATAATCGTATAGGAATTGACAAAGAAGACAAAGATATACCCATGGTTGTGGGCCATAAAGGCATTTCTGCGACTTTTCCAAAAACGTTCTTTCGGAAATCTTCCTACAAAATTTAAAAAAAAATTTTAAATATGCTCTTTTAAGATTTTTGATAAAAATGTATAGGAAATCAGTATCCAAATAGTTTAAAGTATTTTGCTTAATAATCGAATACAAATAACAAAGTTACAGACATTGCCGTGTGTCATAAAGGCGTTTCTCGTAGTCATCAAGAGGGTTCTATGTGAAAAATTGGGGGAAAAAAAACTAAAAATTGTTTTGCATTAAGATTTTAATGCAGATCGGTGGGAAATCGATCCACAAATATTTTAAAACATTTCTTTCAAAAATTAGATCAAAATTGGAAAATATATAGCCTTAGCCGTGGGCCGTACTTGCCTCGCCACGCTTTCCTGGACTTCCCAAACTCCCCTCAGAAAAAATGACATAAAATCTAAAAAATATGTTGTACTAAAATTTGAATGCAGATCGACGGGCATTCGTTCCACAAATCGTTTAAGGTATTCCTTTCAAAAATCGAATCAAAATTGGAAGAGATAAAGGCTTTGCCCTGGGTCATACTTGCCCTCCCATTGCTTTTCTAAGGGTTAGAGCAAGACTTCGACAGAAATAAGTGGCAAAAAATCTAAAAAATATTTTTTCATAACATTTCAATACAAATTCAAGGGAAATCGATATAGAAATCGTTTAAAACACTCCACTAAAGAATCAGATAAATATTGACAAAGATATACTCGTCTCTGCTGGACATATAGGCGTTTCTGGCATTATTAAGGGGATCCTATCGAAATAATTGCCAAAAAATCTGAATAATATATGGCTCCAAAATTTTAGTACAGATTAAAGAATAATCGAACCACAAAGGGCTTAAGGTAATCCATTCAAAAATCTGACCAAAATTGAAAAAGATATAACCTGCGTTCTGTACCTGTCTTGGTTTCATTCCTTTGTAAAAAAGACTTCCCTATAAAAAGGGGATAAAAAGTAAAAAAAAATATTTGGATCCTAGATTTAAGTCGAAATTAATAGAAACTGAATAAAAAAATCATTAAAAATAGTTCTTTACCTTTAGATACCACATAATATATTCAAAGATATAGCCTTCCATTTGGGACACGTTTTGTTTCCAATGCCAATAAACTAAAATAACTTATTAATATAATAAAAGCATGTGTTTCTGTTAAAAGTTCAATGAACCTCTCTATAATACCTCTTATTTTGAAAACCTATTATACAAATTCTTTCAAATATTTTTAAAAATATTTTTAAAAGTGCATTGAAAGAGTCTAGAGCTGGGGAATCTCGGCCTAAAGTGCTGAAAGCAAAAACGAAAAGCAACGAGCGAACGAGAAGAGATTCGGCAGAATTGTTGCGAAATTGCTATTTGCACTCAATAACACCCTGCACCGCCACCCAGCCCCACCCACTCCAGATCCACCCCCAAGTCCCCCCAAGCCCCTACACCCCCTTATACCCTGATTTTTTGCCATCATCCCCCTTTGAAGAGCGGTGGAGTTGGCAACCAGAACCGTTCTGGCCACAAGCGCTGACCCAACTATATCGGATACCCGCAAAAAAAACAACAAAAAAAAGGGAGGGGGTGGTAGAAATGAAAATGTATGAGATTGGGGGGGGAGTGTGGGCCAAGGGGGGCGTGGCATGCGGGTGTGGCACAATTGCAGCATGTTGCAGAAACAGAAACAGAACCAGAACCAGAGACTGCAAGCAAGGAAGCACAAAAAACGGCAAAGGAGCGAACAAATTTGCGCCATAAAGCATACACTCTAAAAAATGAAGAAAAAAATGAGTAGAAAGCGAAGAAGGAAGGATTTTTTGAATGGCTGACAAAGCGCAACAGAACGGGTTAACGGGGTCAGTCAAGGGGTTAAGGGTTGAGGCATTGCAGCAGCCGTTAGCATATCCTTTCTTTTTTTTTGTTTTGCAAGAGAAATGAGATCCTTGTTACTCGGAAAGCCAAAAGGAGGATGCCCTTTTTCAGAAAATCTGGATACAAAAAAAATAAACCTGAAGATGGGGCGCCCGGCTATATAGGGGTTCCTCAGACTGAGGCCTCTGACAGTGAGGAACATTTATTGTGGATGCATCTGTGGATAAGTGTGAAAGGGGCCAACCTAATTTATGGCCAACCAAGGCTAAGAGCGTCAAAACAAAGGCCTGAATTATACAGAGAGCTGGGCAGCAGATTTTCAGACCAGCTTTTGCATCAATATTTTAGATAGATATATAGGAAATATAAGGTCCTTTATTGTAGAAATATTTTTAGAAAGGTTTTCATTTTAAAAGATTTTTTTATTTAATTGTAAAAGAAAGCACAAGAGCACTAGAAATCTGTACAAGAAAAGATTTTCACATTTTTTGTTGAAGAATTCGAGTCGCAAAGTTTTATCTTGGATTTAAGGGAAAATTATTATGAAAATGTGTTGAAAATCTTCAACAATGTTGCTCTAAAGTGTCGAATATACGTACGTGAAAGGCTAAAGATATGTATACTCTTCATAAAACAAGGTCACAAGAAGAAAGTTTGGCGAAATTCCGCAAATTAGAAACAAAAACCACAAATATTTTGCAAAAATCAAAAGATCTTAGCACAATTATTCTATAAATCATTTAAGATATAACAAGATTCACTAAAAATGGTATAATTATGGACAAAGATAATAGACATTACACATTATACATAACTGAACGATATATCATAGTTATTTCATATAAAGACTTTAAAAAAATTGACCAAAAAAATGTTTCAATAGAGAACAATAATGTTTCAATAGATGCTTCAAAAGGAGAATCATTTCACAAATCATTTAAGACATTCTATCAAGGAATCGGTTGAAAAATACAATGTGTGTATATACGTACATATTTGAAGAGTGGACCCTCAGAAAACTTTACAATAAATCTAACAACTTACTCTGATTTTAATATAGATCTCAGGATTGAGTAAGAAATCTATTGAGATATTAAGATTGAAAATCTGATACATATTTAAGGACACAATTTTGAAAATTGAGTTCCCTACTTTTTCAAAGCGGTGGTTCTAAAAAAAATTATACCAAAATTCAATCATAAATATGGTTTTGAGGTTTTGTTTTAAGTTTAAAACCAATTAAAACATGAAATATATTAGGTATTCCGTTTAAGGATTAGAATTATAAAAAATTATAAAAAATATAATACTTATAGATGATATAACATTACAAAAGGAATCCCGAAGGAGGTTTATATCCTTAAGGAAGAAAGAAACTTAGCAAAATAGAAAACTTTAGTCTCCATCTCAAAATATCTCTAATCCTTAAACACAGCTCGTATTATTTTTAAAATTTTATGGATACATTTGATTGTGAAACTAAATGCATTGATTTTTCACCCTGCACCCCCTGCATTCCTGCATCCTGCACCCCTCGTCCTCCTGCTCACCCTCGCCCTCGTGGAAAGCCACTTGAAAATGTTGAGTTGTCCGGAAAATCAGAGTGACAGGAAATCAATTGCACGGCATGAGGTCACAGCCAAATATATATACATATATATATATATTTTTTTTTTTGGGTGTATGTGCATTTAGCGTAAAGCGGTAACACCTCAATTTTCCGAGTTGTATATATAGTTTCTTGATTTCCTTGATTTTTCCCAATATACCCCGTACTCGTGTGTTTAGAAATTTTATTTTATTTTTTTTTTTTTGCACGCGCTCAGCGGGAAATGCACGCGACTGACGCAGCAGGACGCTTTTAGGGCCAAACTTGCAGCACACAGCGAGTGATCCTGCCTCAAAAGGACATGCTCGAATTTAGGATCGGGCTGGGCTGCGCCGGACATCCCGCAGATACAAGATATACGCGACGGATGAGAGATTGCTTTCCAATGAATTTCGGTGCTAACTTCGCAGAAAGTCCGGTTTCTTAGCTCCGCGACTCACTACCTCTCACTATCTCTTTTTGCTGCTATGACTTTCTCTATGGCCTTCTCTTTCCATTTCTCTAATTCTCCCGCTTCGCACTCTTCTCAATTCGCGTGCTCGACTCAGCGGGGGAGAGAGTCTCTGACCGACTGGCTGCCGTTTTTGGTCTCCAGCCGAGTGCTGACAGAAATCGCTGGCGAGAAACCCAGAGAAAGGTCAGAGAAAGGCAGAGAAAGAGGGAGAAGGCCAGAAAGAAAGCGCGCGAAAGAGAGAGGGCTAGATGGCTAGAGAAAGGTGGCAGAGGGTGCGAGATGTGTGTTTTTGGGTGAAACGGCTTCCGTGCACGCGCGAAAGGACACGGCAAGGACAACGATCAGCGGGTTGCTCCGTGTCCCTCTCATTAGCATCCGCCCAAGGACATCCAAGGACCAACGGGTGGTCCAAGCGGGGCGGGGGGCAGCGGGCAACGGGCAACGGGCAGGAGGCTGGCTGTTAGGTGGGCGTGGCTAAAGCGATTCAATGCAATTCGTTGCGCGGCAGACGCGGCACACGAACAGCCCAGCAGAAAATCCAACAACAAAAATCAGGACCTAAGTTAGGACTTGGTCCTTTAGCGGAGCGCCACCTGGTGATCAGTCTAGGGAGTTGCTTAAATAGTGTCTTTTTGGGCAGGGGAGGGGTTATAAAGCAAAAGGGACTTGCATTTTTGAGAGATTTTAAGGAAACTTGACTATTTCTTAATCTCATAGTGGAGTGAGAGTACCGGGTATCATAAATGTGGGCTCTTTGATTTATATTTAATTTATAAATATTACTTAAGTTATTTGTTTTAAGATTTGATTTAAGGAATTGGAAACTAAAATAAGCTTATTGAACTTAAAAAATGTTTCAACGAAAAATACGATTTTTTACTTTCAAAGTCTTGAAACTATAGAGTCTTGAAATATTAAAACTCTACAACCAGTCACTCTACAACCAGGAACTCTTAAAAGTATTAAAGGAAAATCATGGAATTTTGTAAGACAAGTCTTCAAAGCATCCAGTCCTCGAGTCCTATAAAAATAACATTTTTTTATAACATAAAAATAACATAAAATTCAAATAAGGATAAAATCCTAACCTTAAAGGCCTTGAAACGAAGAAATATGTCCGATTTCAATGTTTAAAGTAAATAAAAACTTAAAAAAACGATAAGTAAAATATAGTACACAAAACCCTCTTCAAAGAACTTATATTTTGTATATCATAATTTTTTTGTTTATTATTTTGCAAGTCGTTAATATATTTCCTAAAAAAAAAACCAAAAAATATGTGTCTTTGAAATTCGTTTCCAGGTCGGAAGTTGAAAAGGATATTAACACATATTGCCGGCGGAGTTAATTGATTTGCTGACCCCGCCGGTTGATGGATAAAATGAGCTAGACATTTTGCCGCCCATAGCTCACAGGGGGGCGTGGCAATGACCAGGGGCTACAACACACATGGGTGTGTGTTTTCGACGAAAAAAAGGGGTGACTGGAAAAGAAACAAAAGGCATTGGACTTTTGTCTGGAACTGAAAACATAAAAACTCAATTAGACTCGTTACACGCCCAATTATGTAATATGAAATAAAGCCCAGAAAGGTCCACCTGTACACCTATCTGGCTGCCAACCCACCTCTCCAATGGGTACTCACTGTGATCTAAACTTTTTCTTTTTTTTTATCCTTTTATTTTTTTGTTCACATTTGGCTTTGGGCATCTCTTCACGGCCCAGTTGAGCAGCAAAATGCCAAATCGTAAATCGTCAAGCGGCTCCACTTCAGTGTTTCGGAGGAAAAAATAAACCAAAAAAAAGCCAACTAAAGAGCCACCCACTGCATCACCCGTGGCAGGCACATCGCCCACTCCACCAGCCACTCAACCGCCTCCTTTACTTCTATCACTGACTAGGTGAAATCCTGCACTGTACAAAAAAATCAGGGCTTTAGAAATGTTTGCAAATATCATTAAAAATTATGAGAAAAATACCCAATTTAGTATCCTTACAATTTTTAAAAGATTTTCAAAAAGATGTATAATTTTTTGTTGCCTGTTCTGGCAACATCTTTATTGTTTTGCTTTTGGTATGCCTGGCTTTTTATGAGATGGACTCCACAGCCAGTACTGGTACCATCTCCATACCCTACATCCTTGCTCCTCCTCCTTCTCACCCTCACCGCCTCCCTGAAGGACCAGCATATAACGGGGTACTCAACTAAATTGCCAAAGCGTTGAACATTTTTCACCCGATGTGGGCCAATAAATATAACGAAACTACCAAAGTAACTAAACAACAGGAGCAGGCAACCGAACCAGTGGCAAAATCAGCGGCAGCGCCAGGATCCAAAGGACATGCTCGGGATGACACAGCAAAAGGCAGGAGCAGTAGCAAAAGGATTCACAAAAAAAAAGAAACAAACAACCCAGTCGCAGGACTAAAAAATAGAGAAGAGAGGGAACTTTTCAGGATAAAATAACGAAGTTTTTATATCCTTAAAAAAAAGGATTTTTAATAAACTTAAAATAAATTAAATTAAGAATTATAAAGAATATAAAATTATATATAATGGAAATATTTTTAAGAAACGTTAGAAGTTTGTAAAGATGCGTTTTTCGACTCAAGAAACTTTATGGTACTTCTTTTTATCTGCTTAGTCTTAAAACAAAACTTTAATTTTTTAAGCTAATAATTTTATATTTCTTTAAAGAGCATCTGGAATTCTTTTTAAGAAATTTTTGATCCAAAAACATATGCACTCACACACCCAGACCCAGTGCCAGACCCACACCCAGACACCCACCCAACCAAAAAGTCCATCCACAGTATCGCGCCCACACACATTCGGTTAGCCATTTTTTAGTGCACCACCAGAACCACCGACACCACCTCCTGCCTCCTGCTCATCTCCTGGTGGTTCTGGGTTCAATTGCAACTCTACTTTGTTTTTTTTTGTTGCTTTTTTTTTTTTAATTTTTTTTGGATCTCAGAGCTTGGGTTGCAGTGTCGCTGGTTGGATGGCCTCCACTTTTATGGCCACAGGCGGTATTTATATGCAGGCCTTACTATTGCAGCAGCCCAATGAACACTGAAATAAAAAAGTTTAAAAATTTTAGTAGCTAATACGATAGAGAAGCAAAGAATTTTGGGTGTTTTATGGAAGAAATTTTGGTTTGGCTTTAAAAATTATTAAAAATAGTTTAGGTTTAGGTTTCAAAAAACCAGGTAGGTTTCAAAATATTTAAGGTTTTTATGCAAGAACTCTATTCTAGCTTATAGAATTGGTTGGGAACATAATCAAATAATTTTTTAAATCTAATTTTAAGGGCTGATAAGACAAAATTTAATATCATTATTAAGAGAATACCTTAATGTATTTTTCCATAGATACCTCCATAGAAATCCATAGATACCTTAAGTTAGTTTTCGATATGAAGCCAATATAGGCATCAAAATATTCCAATATTATAATTGTTAATAAAAAAGTTCTACTCAAGGATCGCTTAGAAAGTTAAACAAATAAATTTGTTATTAATTTTTAAGGCTTCTAAGTGAAAATATAATATCTTAAAAAATATATATAATTTTAAAGACAATCTCAACTTAGCTATCTTCTTTTAATCTTTTACTTTTGAAAACTCTTGAGTAGCCTGGTTCCTGATTTTTAATGCAAATATTTAATTTATATTTGAATTTTTTATCAGTGCATTTGCACCCACACTTGAAGCATCTTTTGGCCAGTACTTTTGGCCGGCACTCGAGTTATGTTGGCAATTGAAAGTGGCAACTGTGTCAAGTGTTGCCCACTTGTCGTACATGGCCGGTTGTCCTCCGGTCGAGGTCCTCGAATTCAGTCTGTGTCCAGTCACCAGTCACCGATTCCCCTCCAGTATCCTTATTCTCCCTCTCTCTCTTTCTTTTTTTTTTGTTGTTTTTGTTGGCCGGTTTAAAAACGGAATTTTTTATTGCCCTTACCAAAAAAAAAAAAAGTAGAAGGTAGAGGGATATTTTTTTTTATTTTGTGAGTAGAGAGGAAAAACGTCGCTTTGGTCGATTTTGAATGGCGAACTTTTCGTCTCTCTGGGTGGATATGGAAGTGATTTCAATTTATGAACATGCCGCTGTCCACACACACACACTACACTACACCCCTCATACTAACACATTGAGAAAATTTCAGGCATTACAATCCATCTTGCCCGTTTTCCACACGTCTGGGGAAAAGTCGGGAAATATTCTGAGGGGGAGGGAGAGGTGGGAGTATGTAGATCTGAGTGACCTCTCTCTTTCTGCTTTGGCTATGGCCTTTTTAAAACGAATTTAAATTTTTCTATAATTGGTTCTAGGGGGAAATTGCAGTCCTGAGTTCAACTTCCGTAACTTAATGAATTACCAAAAGTGTTTTACTTTTGCCCTACAAGGCTGTAAATGCCCTTTGGCCATTTCTGATTGCTCTCGGATTTTATTCTTGTTTTTATTGTTGTTGTTGTTGTTGTTGCTTGGTGTTATTGGTGGCAGGATGTTGCCGGTTGCTGCAGGACACATGTCCTGCACAATTTGACCATTCATATGAGTTTATCTCTTTTTTGTTCGTATTTGTTTTAAGGGTATTTTTTATTGGTTAAATAATAATATTTTTTTTAATAAAAAAACGTTAGCTAAATTAGATATTTCCAGAGAGTTTTTAACTTAAAATTTAGACTTGTTAGCTGGAGACTTCTATTTTGAACATTGTAATAGTATATTAATTCCCAGTACTCGGTAGAGTTCTAATGAACCTTGGTAACTACATACCTCAGGGAAAGATGTATATGTGCACTTTTTTATTTTCTTGTATTTTCTCTAAAGTACTAGAGATAGCGGCCTAAAAGATTTATTTTAGACTACTATCATTTTACAATTTTAATTTTTTTTTTAGAATTTAAGCCATGCCTTCTTTTGCCTTATAAAATGACTACCAGCTATCACTTATTCCAAAAGCCCCAACTTGGGAAGGTATTTTGGTCTTAATTTAAAAATTAAATTGAAAAATACCCTATTCCTTTAGCATACTTTTAAACAATGAAAGGAAATTCTTTTTCTTATAATATTTATTATATTTCGTTTGTATTTTAATATTGAGTAATTAAAAAGTATCATAAAATTATTAAAAACAGCCTCAATGACTTAGAAAACAAATCTCTTAGAACCTTAAAATCTTAAACCACTTAGACTTGATAAAAATACCAATCAAAACCCAAAAAACAAACTAGATTTGATACCAAAGAATAGTCTATAAATAATTTAATTTATAATTATAAATAAAACCTTCTATTTAAGCTAAGAATTAAAAACAAAAACCCCTATATTACCCAAAAACCCCCACGACTAATTGAGTCTCATTAAATGGCCATGCCTCCTTTGGGCAGCCCCCCCACGCCACACGGATTTGTACTACGACCTTGGAGGCGTGTGCCGGCCACGCCCCCTTCTTGTCTCAATATCCAGAAGATGTATCTACCGAGGGTAGAAATAGTTTAACGAAAAACGCCGGCCGTGGACCATGGACCGTGAGGCGTTAATTAAATTTTTAACATGCCTTAATCCAGAGCGACTGTTGCCACTTAAGTTTTTCAATTAACCCTTGGCAACCAAAAACGATTCACCCGATTCTCCCTGGTGTGGGAAGGGTGTGCGAGTGCGGGTGCGTGTGCGTGTGGTGGGGGCGTGGCAAATGGGGTTGCTTTATTTTCATATTCATACAAAATTAAACAGCGCGTGCGACAACATAATCAAACAAGTCAGATCACCGACTTGTCTCGTCTCTCGTCTCAAAAGATTCCTCAAATTACACAAAAGGCCCAAACTATAAAACACATGGTTAACACTAAGAGGGGTTCGTAAGGGGACGGAGTATTCTCAATGACACCTAAAATAAGGGGCGGCTATGGAGAGGGGGCTATACTTCACTTAAGACAAGTCACGAGCCAAAAGTCGCACTTAAGCGTTTTCTAATCTGTGAAGGGGCTGACGGGCTATAAATATTTATATTAATGCTTCAGTGTAATTTTTGGGGGCGATGGCTAGGTACACTGTAATTATATAGGGACTAAATATTGAGAAAAGAGAGATATTTTACATAATTTTACTTATTACTTATAATTTTACTACAAAAATTTGTTTTTGAAGAAAATTAGCAGCTTAGCAGATATTTATTGTTTTATATCCTAAATTTTATATGTACTATATGCTACTATCATATGAACAGTTCAGTAATTTTATAGTTTTTACTGCAATATTTCGGTTTATTACTATTAATTATAATTAAGAGGTTACCAATAATTAATTACCTATAATGATAGTTAAGAGATAAAATTATTTGTTTAATATCTCAAAACTCGCTACGATACTATACGCTACTTAGAATACTGAATGGTATACGGTACTTCTAATTTTTTTCCTTATACTACAGCTCTTTAAATTTTATTAGAATAATGATATGTCATTGAAATATATATTTTTAAGTATATTTTTCAATATTTTAATTGTAATATATCGCAAATTTCAAATTTTAAAAGAGACTACTAAGAAAACTATGTGAGACCTGGTACTCTTAACGCAATCTAGACCAACTTCTTTGTTACATTTTTTAATAAAATGTAATATTTTGTACTAAAACTTGCATTATAGATTATTTATATCTATGAAAAATGCTTTTAATCTTTGTTTAAAAAAAGAATAAAAGGTAAACTCTAAGCTAACCAGTACTTCTAACATACCTTCTTCCTAAATATTCCAAATTTTCTACCATATATACTCCCCTTCATCAAATATTTTTATTCGCTTAACTTTTTGAGAAAAGGCTCAAGACCAACTATAAAATCTATAAATCTATATAAACAAAACTAAAATATTTCTACAAGTACATAAACAACTGGAAAATATGTGACAACAAACTGAAATGAAGTCAGGCGCATTACTCACGCGCCAAGAAGGGGTGACGATACTTAGGGAGGGGACTTTTCACAGGACTGGATTTCCCAGTCACTTTTCCTAGTCCGCCTCCAAACAGTGGGTCATACAGAGGGTCATGTGATTTACTCCCTCGATTTTCCGTGCGTCATAAAAGCATCTCAAGAATGTTGTCAACAAAACAAAAGTGTCACGAGTCAAATCTATATGTATTTTCCGGACGATGGAGATACGATAGGGGGGGCGAGTTGCTCTGGAAAATTGTCGGAAAACTCAGAGGATGGGCGGTGAAACTTCTGTTTCGTGTGCGGCATTAAGTGATTACTCCCCTTTCTCAGGGAAAATAAATACGTAGAGCCCTATTGATTAGCGGCTTATTTTTGGCCCTCTCAACGAGTCAGCGACAACAATTGCCGTCGAGCAGCTAGCTCATTTAGTGGATTGAGTTCCTAAATAGCCGAAAATTTATGGGATTAGTCGGGCCGATTTGATGGGGAATTTATAAGAATTTTTGTCAGGCCATTTGAAGGCAATTTTCCGATGATTTGTGATGTTATGGAATGCCATACTCGTCCTATTTGTTGTCTAAGTTTGGGGATTTTATTTTAAGTATGAATTGCTATTTAAAAACTTTCCTTGGAATGAAATTAATTTATTTTAATGATTATTATTAATTAATCAGAAATAATTAGAAAGATTAAGTTACAGATATGATAAAAGATATACCATAGCTGTTAAAGGAGCAAAAGTACTGGATATCCTAAAGTTCTTTGATGTTATGGAATTCTATATGAACTATTTTCAGAATTTAAACACTTATTTTTCTAAAAAAATTTTTTATTCTTAAAGATATATGATTTAAATTTAAATAGAAATGATAGAAAACAGAATAAAATAGCTCAAAAATAAAATAAACCATAAGACTTTACTTTTTTAAACCACCTTAATGCCTAGTCCTTTAATAGACAACCCTTAAGCAACTGTCCAGGGTCTTGTATCCTTGTTTTTCTTGTGTCCTTTTCTAACACAAATTGCGCTAATTTCACACCTGGCCAGGGTCGAAGCTCGCTGGGAGGGCAGCCAAGTGGAAAAGCGTCACAAAAGTGCCATAAAATGGCGACACCAAATGGCTGCGATTTAATTTCCACACTAGGTTAGGATGCGAAAGGGCCAAGAGGTAGGCAGGACAGAGGGCCAGGGGTTAGGCAGGACGGAGGGGTGGTGGAAAAGTTGAGGCGCCAGCTGGTGGAAAACTCGCCTGAGGTCTGGGCTTGAATCCTTTGGGACATTTGCGCCTGTTTAGCGCAAGTGAATCAAAAAGTCATTTCTCTTAGTCTGCATTTGGTTGTAAGGACACTGAAAAAAATACATCAAATTAAACTGAAAGATTATAAATTAATTTTGGATAATTATAAAAATTGTAAACTAAAAATAGAACTAGAAGTTTCAGTGTTAATTGTGTTTAAATGAAAATATATTTGAATATTTTTAATAGAAAGACTTGATAACTCATAATAATTGGTACTTTTTGGGACATTCATATTGATTTAAGAATACAAGAGACTCTAGAATTAAACAAAAATAAGAGATTATTCAATACCCAATACTATTATGATTTAGATTAGGTTTTGAGTTTAAAAAGCTAGTATTTGTAATTTATGAATGAAAAACAATACAAAAATTAATATAATACCCGGTACTGTAGGGATTAATAATTTATTTTGTTAAAGTAAAAGATATAGGCACCTAAAAACAGCTTAAATTTAAGCAGTAATTGTGTTTCAGAAAACAGTACCTCATTTACTATATACAAATATATAATATCCGATACTTTATGGACTTCTTTACTGTTTTTTAGATAATACATAAGATAATAAGATAAGATAATAGAGCTAATAGATGTGAGAAAGCTAATGAAACTGAAGATAAAAGTGTTTAAAGGCAAAGCTCTTTCAAATGATTAAAATCAAAAGAAGCTATGCGATACCCGGTACTTCTACAAAATAATAGAACCATAATTGATACAAAATAAACTCCTTTTACAAAATAATAGGCACATATACTAAATAACTCTTCTTACCTTTACTTACATATTTATTTTTATTAAAAAAATGCAACGATTTCCTTTTTTTAAAACAAAAACCCCAAAAAACCCTTAAATCCCTTTATAGTATAACCTTCCAAAAGACACATTTTTGCCACAATTTTTCTTTCTCTGTAGAATTGTGCAAGCTTAACCCGTTTTCTGGTCCGGTTTCGTCATGACAAATGGGCCAAGTGGCACGCCCACCGTGTAAATGTATCTGTATCTGTAACTCAACATGTATCTAGATCTGTATCTGTGTCTGTAGCTGCATCTGCGTGTACCTCTCGGCCTAGCATTAACCCTTTTTTTGGGCGAAACCACCTCTGCCTCCACCTCCCACCCTCTAATAGATTCTGAGACCATTATGCGGCCTTGTCGATGGGTTGGATTTCTGGGCGTGCGTAGATGACAATTTAGTTTTGTTTTAATGCCTTTCCCCTTTTAGTTTAGTTTGCTTTTTATGAGTTTATTACCACGTCCAGCATCCCTTTTGTGTCTCAGCGGAAATACTTTATAAATTGAATGGCACATTGTATCGAATTATATCTTGGGTATACAGTGGTTCTATTTTTAGTGGTGGAGTAAGAGGGTTAAAGGGTTTATTGTCAGAGGTAACATTAATGTTGTATTAAAATAATTAAAAAGGCTTGCCAGGGCTTTTGGGAGAAGAGTTTTTTCTTAAATTGGTCTGGAAAATTGGTGTTTTTCGGGAATTTGTAATGATTTTTATTTGGCGTTGGAGTTCTGTTCTAAAAATCTTAAAAATTTTCAAAAATAATTTTAAAAAATCTCGCTCCACTGTAGGGAGCAGAACCTCAACCTTACCTTGACAGGATTCAAAAATTTCACACTTAACCAAAGGCGATAGTGTGTGTGTGTGTGCGTTAATGTGCGAGTCCTGGACAGCTCCTTCGGCTGCTTTGTGTCCTGTTTAATTAATTATGTAAACATAACTTTGCACGAAGCAACTGGAACCCTTTTTTCCAACCCTTTTCCTGACACGTTTTGTATTCTACAGTGTGTGTTGGTTTTTTTTTTTTTGTATTTTATATTCGTGTGTGTCGTCGCGCATTTATGGAAATTAATTTGCGAAACTCAAATTGAAATTGAAACCGAGAAAATGTAAATTTTTTGAATTGATAAATTAAGAGATTAACGGTAGGCCGCCGTAACCAAAAAAATTGGGAAAAAAGTAAAAGGGGTGAGTGAGTTGAGTTGAAAATTGAAATGGCTCGTTTAAATGGTAAATGGGCGTGGCCCAAGACTCCTTTTTTCTGGTTCTGGTTTCGGTTTGCCGTCCAAAAAGGATTTCAAAGGAACGGGACAAGTTACAGTTGACAGGATAACAAAACATCAGTTTACAACAGGATCATAAATGCAGCGGGCAGACGACAACCGCGAAAAAGGTATACTCCGGATAGGTTTGAGTTTTTGTATAATATTGCGACAATAAAAAGGATATGTCCCACGAAGGACATTTGCATACAAATGCGGACAATACAATTCTTGGCCAAGTTAACCCAAATATCTAAACACATACTGCGGATATTGTTATGAAAGTGGAAAGTAGAGCAAATACCTATTCTCCACTCAATTTTCGTTGGAAAAGAAAGACTCACCCACTCGCTGGCTGGCTATTTGTCTAATTAACCCAAAAACCCATAAAACCCGAAAACCCACTCGGAAAAGTGTGCTTGCTCGGCAGTATTATTTCAATAAATTTTTCCAACTAAATGCCAGCATGATAGGTCTTTCTTATAGACTCGTATAGCGAGGTATACAAAATTGCATCATAAAAACCAGGCAGCGACGGCGGCAATGTTGCAACATTGCGATCTGATCCTTTTATGCAAATTACCCGCCCATACCCGCCCGTCCCAAAAGGATATGACCTTGAGGTGAAAATTGTTTGGGATTTTTCCGAAAAATCACTAGAATCAGTGGGCGAAAGAAATGGCTAGAGAGCTGTGTGGAAAAGAAAGACCTCACAGGAGTGAGGGGAACTTGAAAATGATTATGCAATATGTTGCATGATTTATGCTTTTTCGTGCTGCGATTTTCACCCTTTCAACATTGCAACAGCAATTTTCCGCACAGCATCCCGAAGCTCTCACCCCTCCCTGGGACCAAATATTAACTTCAATAAATTTGACGCACAAAGGCCAAATTATGAGGCACACAACACACACACAGTGAAGAGAAGGGAATAAAAAAAAGGGGTTCCCAAACAGCCCAACCCCGGGCATTGGAAAGGGGTGAGCGCGGCGGCTTTCGTCCTTTCGTTTTTTAGTCCTCTAGTCCTTTCGGCTCAATTGCATTGTCATGTTCACAAGTTGTCCGACACAGGGTGTTGATGTTGTAATGAAAAATTAGGCATTATAATGAAATCTGCAATTTGCTGGATGCGGACGCAGGACAGGATGCGGCGGGTCTCTAACAAGGTGAATCCAAATAGGACCTTCATACAAGGACAGTGATTTCATTCTGATGGATAGACATCAAGTCATGAAAAAAATATTACAAATAGCCCATTATAGGTAGCCTTTTTTTAAATAATTAAATTAATGGTTGACTAATTATGACCCAAATTAATTATTTGGCAAAAAAATAAAGTCAAAGAAATAAAATATTTTAATAAAAATAGGGATATATTTGATTACTTAAATCATAGACTTATTAAAGCCTATACCTGTAAAAAAATATAATTTAGAATGAAAAGTAATTTGAAGCATAATATAGATAGGTTAAATATTGGGTTAGATACTGTCTTAAATATGTCTAGTTTCTGAAACAAAATGTTCAGATTCCGGAGGTTCTCCATATTTTAAAGGAAATTTCTAGCTCTAAATGTGAAAAATATGTCAAGAATTTTAAAATAATATTTATACAAAATTTATGCATACACCACAATCCTACAGAAATTCAAACCATGTTCAACCCAATTCAAACAAAAAAGTCTGACAAAAATATTGTATACATAGAGATAATACTTTGACATCAATTATGGAGTAATTCTAGATAATCTCTTTAAAGTTTTATCAATCATTTGTTTTATCTATTAATAATTAATAATAATAGCTTTTATAAATGAAATTACACTGTTCCTGAAGCCATACGAGCTCAGAGCTGAATCATACAAGTATACAATCATTACTTAATATATATATATATTATATATATATCTATATATATTATTTACTTAATTAATATATTAAGAAACATATTCAAAGCCTGAAATTTTTTAGAGATAAGGTGACTAATACGTCATTAAAATCTATTTGATAAGTACTTCTAATTTGGGGCCCTTATATATATTTAAGTTTTTACGGAGCTGTTATATATTTTGAGACAAAGAATCTAAGAATATAAACTAGTTCTTGTTGCTCTCACCTTTCTCTAATCTCTAATAACCTTTGACATCCCATTCGTACGAATTCTGTCTGTGAAATATTTTGGATTTTCTATATGTATGGGTATCTTAATTCCTTATCAGAAACTCTGAAGCTCAGCCTCAAGCTCAAGCTCATGGCCGAGGACGGCTTTAAAAAGCCGGAGCTTCAAGACTCGCAGCATCAGTTTAAATATTACCAGAGTCTCTTTCAGTAGAACCTTCAGTCCAATCCAAAAAATACAAGATGATCTTCCCAGTGGCCCTCCTTGCTGCCTTTATCCTTTTTCCTGCCACCTTGGGATCGGAGGAAGTAAGTAATAGACTTTTTAAGTGTTTTTTTTTAAATATAATGGAAATTTTAATTCCACAGTCCTGCTACCTCTCCGAGGAGCAGGAAGACGAGTGCGCGTCAGTTTGTTACCCTATTGTCAAGCCTTTACTTCGCTATTTTGAAAAAAGCAGCGAGAAGGATGTCCAGCTCTCTAAGTGCAAGACAGACTACTTGAAACTTCAGAAACAATATTCGGACTTGGGTCTGGAAAAATATGACCAGATATCAAAATTCCAGAAGGATTATTCGGACTTGGTGAAATCGAATCGGGAAATGCAAAGTAAATATACGGAAGTGCTGAGACAACTTAGTGATGAGAAAGTTAAATATGCACAAATGCAAACAAAGCAGCAGGAAGTTGACAATCTAATAAATCAAAAAAATAAGGAAATCGAGGTACTAAACGATCATAATAGGTACCTAACGAAAACATGTGAGCTTGCAACGATAACCAATAAACTTAGCAACGACATTGACAAAATTGGAGAACTAGTTAAAGCTGGAGAAGTCTTAACAAATCAACTGGCTCATATTAAAAATAAGACAAAGTCGAAAAAACAAAACATAGGTAAGTCGGCAGAACCCAATCATTTGGAAAATAAAACAACAAATTTGTCCGATTTTTCAGATCCTTGTCCACGAAACCAAAAAGAAGGCAGAGTCCTTCGTGAAATCCAACTTCCAGGCTCAGACTCGTTTAAAGTGGTTTGTGTTTCAGATTCGGAGTTTGGATCTGGATGGTTGAATGTTTATCGTAAGCTTCCTGTTTCAAACAAATTTAATCGTACCTATGAGGATTATGAACGTGGATTCGGAGATGTTGAACCTTTATGGAACGATGAGTTCTTTATTGGACTCAAACGATTGCACATTCTGACGAAAGGAAACCCTCATGAAGTGCTTTTAAACACCAATAACTTCAAACAAAAAATATGCGGCTACTTTGTTGTAGGCGATAGACGAAAAGGATATGAGGTCAAAAATATTGGCAACTGTACTGGAGACGACGTATGGATGATCCCTAAGCAGGGCTCCAAATTTTCCACCTGGGATCGGGATGAGGATGGAGTTCCTGATCGTAATTTGGCGAAAGAACTGGACTTTGGCTGGTGGTTTGATCCTGGAATGAGGTGTGTATTCTCACTATCTTATTCCTTTTGTTTCATCTCCAACTATAATTTTCTTAAATAACTAATATGAAATATTTTTTTACTCTATTGTTTATATCTAGACCTATGGGCCACCAAACGGACTTCATAGACCTGTACATCCGACAAAAAATTGATGAAAACAAAAAGTATTTTAAAACGGACTTGGAAAATGAAAGATCAGAAAATATACAGGATATAAATATGGACTAAAATGTAATTATTTTTGTTTAAAGATTGGAAACACGATTATTTGATAAACTTTACTCTTATATTTTCTTAATTTTCAACAAAATGCTCAAATACAATATGTGAAAATTTACCGAAAATAAAATTTTTTACTGAAAAAAGCTTGAGAAGGTCTCAAAACAAAATTTTTTAATTTCTGACATTTCAGGATCATTGCCAACGGAACCCTTTGAAAAATAAACAATTGACTAAGAAAATGTATTTAGTTAATTTGTTTTTTGTTTATATAATTATAAATTATAATTATCAGGTCCGATATATGTATATCACACCATAGGGACCTTCATTTAACTGCCAATGAATGTATATAATGCCTACTCTCCTTGTTTTTTTGAATCGCATTTCCGGCAAAGGGAATCGCAAATATTCTAAATTGGAATTGCCCACACAAACGGGCCAAGATCACGTGCTAAGTGAAGGGATTTTCAAACAAAAATGTGTAAAGCTTAAAACACAGAATCAAAATCAAACAAAACGTAAATAGAGAAAACACAAGAAAAAAACAAAACAGAAGTTGCAACAAAAATATTTATTTTATTTTTCAACGATGATGATGATGAAGGATGCTTGCTATTTATTTATTTTAGACAGACACGCGAGTGAGTTTATTTTTTATGGTTTTCAAATGATTTTTAACCCCGTCACGGCGACCGGAAACGGATGCAAATTGCATGCGTCACGTGACAGACAGACGGACTAACGGACAGGCGGACACACGGATACACGGACATGGCGGATAGAGAGACGCATGCCGAGTATTAAGCTTTTAGCGCCGATTTCCACTCATACCTTTCAAAGGATAACACATACATATATATGTCTATATATGTTTCGGTATATTTCGTATATTTTGTATTCTATATCCCCCGATTTTTATTTACTCTTCACTCCTTATTCTGTCAAATGGCAAGCAGAACCAAACACGCTTGCGTTTTAGTATTGATTATGCAGTTTGTTGCTGCAAATCCCTGCACCGAGTAGAAGCATCACAGAGTTGCAAAAAATCAACAAGAGAATAAGTTGCAGTGGCAGTCATGCACCGAGAAAAAAAACTAGAATTTTTAAAAGGTCAATTTGTAGTTACTTAAGGCTAAGGGTTAAAGATATTTGACTCTTTTCTTTACAAATGATGCAAATGTTTCAAAGGAAATGTCTATTTTTTATCAAACTATTTTTATTTCTGTAAGTTTTGGCATCTCTGATATGGCCAAAGTGTAAGGCAATATATGGCCAAAATATATAAATAGTTTCCTAATCAAAATACTTTCAAAAACCATAAAGAATCATTTTTAAAAGTATTCAATAGAGGCGTATTATGTTTTGCACATTTTCTTATATTTTAAATATATCCCTAAAATATTAAAACATTATTTATTTTTGTTGCCGTGTAACAACAACATCTGCCACCGTCAGTCAGCCGGGCCAACACGGCTTCAAACTCAATAAATCTAAATTGCTCACAAAAATAATTGAATCACTAAACCGTGCACAGAAGCGTTGGCGAATTCGAATCCCAGAGTATCACAAAAAAAATGGGTAAAATCTGGAAAAAGGGTTATATATAAAATAAAATCAAGCAAAAGTTTTTTTTTTTGTTTTTTGTAACGTTATCCCACATCTATCGTAGATACACATATATAAATTCACTCACTGGTTCTAGTTTTTATTCGGTTTGTTTGGATCAAGAGTGTTTTTTTTTATTTTTTGGTGGAGATTTTGGGGCAGATTTTCCACACATCGTTGCGCTACTTGATGCCACTTTATTGGGGCTTATTGACACTAACAGATCAGAGGAATATATATTTATATATATATTTTATAGAAGGGTTAGAATTGTCTTCATGGTTAAGATTTTAAAGAAAAGTTGCTGCTTACGGATATGGGTTGGATTAAGGAGATTTGTTTGGAATAAGAATTAGAAATAATTTTGGTTGTTCTTTCTAGTTAGTTTTAACATTATGTGAGACTTCATATAGTTACTTAAGTGACAGCATAGTTTTTTGGTAAAAACTTGCTTTAAAAAGTTAAACAATTAAGAAACTTGTAGCTATGTACATCATATAATATATTTAGAATATTCTTATGAATAATATGTAATCTTTTCTTAAGATAGATTCGATATGCTTTAAATTTTTATTCTCTTTCCCGAAAACCAAGTAATATTTCACCATTCTTGGACCAAAAACTAGGGCATCTAATCAGCCAACTAAACCGAAACTAACTGGCCCAAAAAAATATTCAAAAACCAAAATAAAAACGAAAACTAAACCAAAAAACAAACTATTGCCCAAACATAGTTTGTAAATCGGTTTTTTGTTCATTTATTGGTGAAAAAGGAGCGGAGAGTGAGAGGCATCGGGGGACTGTGGATGCACAGGATGCAGGATGCAGGATTCGGGATTCAGGAATCGGGATTTGGCCATTCGTACTGGCCATTCCCCAGGCATATGTATGGTAAATGGAATGCATAGATTGCTTCATTACAAATTCAAAACATAAAGCTGTCAGGAAGGAAGGAAGGACATTTTGAATGTCCTAGCAATCCGTTTATTGTTCGCTTTGCGATTCTGTCACATTTCTGTTGGCGATTTTCCAACTAAGTCCGTTTCCCAAATTGAAATTGAAACGCAATGCAATGTAGATATACATATACATTTATTTTTGTTTATTTAAAACCTTAAAAAATTGCAGGCGCGAAATGCACAAAAATCAAATAGCAAACAATATAACAAAAAATAGTAAGCTTTAAGACCTGTGGCAAATAAAATAAAAAATAAATATAAAATCAAACACAACCCCCAAATAGACAGAAATTAAGAATTCGATGTGCGGGAATAATTTGCATCTCTGGCTGCTGTTTTCGAAAATCAAAAAAAAAAAAAAAGGGAATAGAAAGGAGTAAATAAATAAATAAATCCTACTTAATGTCACAATCAATCTGAAAGGAGTAATCACTAAAAAAAAAAAAAACAGAATCAAACCCTAAACTGAAATCCGAAAACTGAAAAACTGAAACTCGGAAATCTGAAATGTGAAATCTGAACCCCTATTAGTCCGCATTTAGCTGTTCATTTGAAAGTTTTACTTTTACGCGGCGAAGCGTTAAATTCGGGGCACAACAAATAACAAATAAACCGAATAAATGCCGAGGGTTAACCGAGCACAGGATCAAGGTCCAACAAGGACCAACAAGGACCTCAGCTGCCACAGCTACTGTACTGCCCTGCTACGACGAGCCCAGTGACATGTATAATTTTAATCCGGCTGTAACATAAGTTTTTGATTTGACAAATCCGCGAACAATACGAAACTATTTGACAGAAATTGAACTCCGGCTACCATGGGCTACGAGCTTGAGGGTGGTGATTTGCATGTGCACTAAGAGAAAAAATATATGGCAAATATTATAGATACATTTTAAAGAGATTGTTTAGAAATGCTGGAATATATCACACTTGAAAACTTATAAATAGCTTAATGATTAACATAACCTATAGAAGCTATTATGACTTTCTTCACAAAAATATTTGTTTAACTAACGTTTAATTTATTTAGAAAATTTTAATGATGACTTCAAATGACTCAGTATTTTTTAATTACTTGCACAATGAAACAATGTCTAATTTTATTACTTCAAATATTACTTCCAATTATAGTTAGTATTATTGTAGTAATTAATGTTTCTATTTAAAAACTCAAACCATTAGTGAACTTCTTTAAATAGTTACGCCCCAACTAGAAAAGAATCCTTAACCCTACTTAATTTTATTCTTCTACATGCACCCCCCTATTTCCGCCCAGTGTATTCAAATACCCTGCCAGCCTCAAAGGGTGTCTCTTTGGCAATCAACGAATAAAAAAAAAAAAGGTAAAGAGGTCGTAGGAAAATAGAAGAATATATCCAAAAGGGGGTTGCATCATAAATATCTCTACATTAACATTAATTGCACTCGATGTCCTCTTGTGTGGGCCCACACAAGAGCTCCTGCATCCTGAGAAATCGAACAAATGCTGGCCCCCCCTTTCCCACTCATCCCTTCCGATCTTTTATATAAAAACTTTTCTCCTGTTTTTTTTTTTTTGTTTTTGGTTGTACGGGGTGGCCACAATGGTTTGCAACTTGCTGGTTCGGTTTTCCTGGCTCGACCGTCCCTGTCTCTCTGGCCACAGGACTGGGCTCTGCTTTTGCGTATTTCAATTATGAGATCCAGGGGCGTGGGTGATGCCAGTTATGGTGGTGCTCTGGCAAACCACGCGGAATGGCATGAAGTCCGAATCAGGAAACGAAATCAAAGACGCCATGGAGTGGGTGGTGAGGGGTTTTAAGAGGAGGCAGCTGCACCACTTGCCCCGGGGTTGATTGACCCACCAGACCATACCCTTGTACGTCCCAGCTTTTTACAATAAAAAAGGGGGAGAGCCGAAGAAACTAATAAGTTGGCGCATTAATTGGCTTACAAGGCATTCTTTACATTTTTCCGCCAAACGTTGTCCAGACTCCAGGCAGGAAGAGGAATATCCTTCAAGGATGAGTCACTCAAATTGATCCGCTTAGCAACAGAATGTGTGAGATCCTCCAGAAGACCAGAACCTGCAGGATTAGCCATTGTCCTGTTTGAAGACTTATAGTCTTAGGGAAAATGTCATTTTCGTTGATAGTTTCCCAGGACATGTCCATTTTTATAAGAAGATGTCCTTAAACCTAGTTTTTCAAAAGGAAAAAAATTACAAAAAAAAATTAAGTCAAAATACCAAACCGTAGTCGAACCCTTGTCCCTTTCAATCAATTTATCAAACTTCAAGCCAAAATTCAAATTAAAATGCTATATACCTTTTGTATTTTGCAGTTACGAGCCGCGAGGATCTGCTGTCATTAACAATGGACTCTGACAAGTGAGTAACAACAGCAACAACAATAGAACGGGGTCCACCCTAACCACCCCAGTGCGCCTCATTTGAGTGACATATGCGTTTTGGCATCAGAATCCGGTCCGGGGCTTCCCTTTCCCTTTCTCTCTTTTCATTTCCATCCGAGTCCCTTTCCACTTTTCAACTTTTCCGCTCTTCAGCGTTTTTAATGAGTTCAACGTGTTGTTTTTGTTGTTGTTGTGGCACAAGGACCTTACAATTGAGCTTAATAATTTAGGTTAAGGATGTTGAAATGTGAAATAGCTTTGATTTAATATTTTTGAAATACAATCTTTAATATACATGGTTTTTTTTTATTTTTTAAATACATTACATGGTTACACTTTCAAGAAAATAAGGCAGGCTGGTCTTACTGATAAAACAGTGTGCCCTTGCTAGCTGACTAAAAAATGAAACACCCATTTAGACCCTAAAAAAAATAATATAACGTAACTATTATGCTTTTAAGCTAAATATATTTATTACAAAATATTTAATTAATTATTTTTTCAAGGAAACCCCTAAAAACTTGTCCCATTTTGTAGCACCCACTGCTATCCTTTGTTGATGTTTTTTTTTTTTCTGTGGGCCCTTGGCTTTCTTTCACTGCGATTTCGATTCAAATTTTTGTGTTGTCGTATGGCTGAGTTGTTTGGGTTTTATTTTTTAATATTTGCGGTTGTCGTTGCTGTTGTTAAGCCATCGCATCAGATGCCATTCCATCAACTTGAGTTCAATTAAAATCCACATCAAACAATGGCCAGGCACGTAGAAACTACTTCACGAACGATATCGGGGGTGGTTGCAAATCATTTTGCGATATTCTATATACATATATATTATTCGTGTAGACAGTGAGAGTGAGAGAGTGGCTCGTGTCCTGGCTTAAGTCCTGGGCGCTTCATATATAGACTATCCCTTTCTTCGGCGAACACGTGTCCACGCAAAACTTGTTGCCCTACACAAGGATTTAGGTCCTTTTGATGAGAAACAGGACTCATTTATCCATATGACGCGATTCGCACGAAAAGTGTTTGCCCTTAAGTTCAAAATCATGTCCTTTTCGGAATCGAAAAGCTTCTTGGCATCCTTGAAAATCCTGTGCGTGCTGATTAACCCAATAACCCATCCACATGTGGGCGGTTACTGGGTGGTTTTTTGGGTGGTTGGACATCCACGGGTTGGGCGGTAATGGATGGTGGGTGGGTGGCGCCGGTGTGTGGTTATTGTGGTGCAGCCTGTCTGCTCCGCTGACTTAATCCCAAGAAATATGTATTATTGAAGTAAGGGGTCGAGTGAGGCGAGGTGTGGGGATTCAAAGTTAAGTGCAAGGCCAGATCGCGAAAGATTTGATTTTGATTAGAAAGAGATGTCCTCGAAGCCTTTGAAGTGGCTGTCGAGTGCCGCAAATTAAGAAGGATCCTTGTCAGAAAAGAATACGTGACTTGTTTTTCGCTCAAAGGCGTTTTTAAGTGCTTATGGTAATGGGTTTTAGAAATGAGGAAGTATTTTAAATGTGGAAAATTGTGTAAGGTAATGAGGGATTGGTAGGGGTTAAGCTTAAGTATTAACTAAAAATATATGTATATTAACTAAAACTAAGCCTAGTTAAAATATATAATTTTTAAAAGGCTTTTTAGAAAGAATTTAAACAAGATACTATAAATATTTTTAAAAATTTGAACTGTATATTTAGTATTATTATATAATATATACCCCTGTATCAATATCTAAGTGTAGTGACGAATAGGTGCAGATAGGTGACGAATCGCAGTAGTCCATAGTTTATATTATTTGGCAAAGGCTCTTTTTTAAAAAAGAAAATACAATTTCGAAAAAATTTGGTAAATTTAAATTAAGAAATAATATATATATATGTATTTAATATATATTTAAATGCTTATACAAGTATTATTTAAGAAAACTGTCAATTTTTCAGTGACTGTGGATAGTATGGTCCTCCCTTAAAAAATCTATACTAAACAATTGATTACCTAACCAAATTAGACAATTTTAAATGAAAAATACCTTTCCTTAAATTAAAAAAAGAAACCCTCAAAAAAAAAAAAAACAAACCAAAACCGACACAAAATGGTAGCCATTTATTTTTTGGGAGGCCATCAAAGAACTGCGCAGTGTGACTACAATTTCTTTCATTTTACGAATTTAATTTTTTTTGTCCCCGTCTATATAATTAAATGGGCATTGGTTACGCCCAGTAGAACCCACACCTCGCCCACCCACACCACGAACTCCCATCCGGTTGATGACAGGACTTCTGGCTCTATTGTGAGCTACTTTCCGGAAAGCAACCCGATGGCCGAAAGCCGAAAACCAGCGAAACCTGATGACAATATTATTGTTAAATTGCAAAGCGCGCAAATCAAATTAACAACGCGCCCTGCACTTGCTTCACGGCCGCAGAAAAATTGTCGTTGGCAACCACAGTGGTGGTGCAAGTACAGAGTACACCCCCGAGCCGCCCAAAAAAAAAACCCAACAGCCCAACAAAAAAAGACAAAGTATGTTGAATCAAGGGCTAGAACATCCCAGTCAGACAACCACCCGGATAAGATGGCCTTTTCCCCCACCGCCTACCAACCTATCCACCAGCTGTGACCCGACGGCGTTAATGACGCACAAGTGTGACGCTCACCTCGCCCCACCAACAGTCTTCCGGCACAGTGGGTCAACAAGGTGCAGCAACAGTGGTTCGAGTAAGGTGGGTTCTTGGGAGGTTTTTTCTCATATTTATTAAAATATTTTAAAAATATATATAGACAATTTTTATGATTTAGGGGAAGAGTCATTTTTAAAATTTAAAGGTATTAGTTTTATATAAAGACTAAGAATAGGTTTTGGATTGCTTTCTAGGCCTATTTTTTAATGATTTGTTTTATTTTTAATGATATTGTTTTTTTTCATCATTCATAAATTTTAAGTTCTTTGTTGTTTAAGGACTTCAAAATTAAAAAACAATGTTTTTTCCGATTACTTCAAAACTCTAGACTTCCAAAAATTAAAGGTTTTTCAGAAAAACATAAACTTTAACAAAAAATACCATGAATTACTATTTCAATCATTTTATAATGCAGATATAATCAAATATAAATATATTATATTTTATTAAATTAAATAAATGTAAATTTTCTTGTGTCAAAGAGGGCTAAGAATAACTTAAAAGTAGAAAGCTTTTAAAAAAAACCTTTAAAAAGCATATATTTTAATGATAAAATCCTTAATAAACCTTGCATAGTTAATGTTTTAAAGTAAGTTATTATCTGATAATTTTAATAAATACCTGTTTGGTAAAAAATGACTTAGAATTTAGTATATTTTTAGCATATACTATATAAAGCATACCATAATATAGCATACACTATACATAAATATTTGCTTATAGTATATGCAAATCTTACTTACTCATTTTGTTATCAGTGTATTTTTGTGGTAGCAGCAAAAAAAAAAATTAAAATAAATAAAAATAAAAAACAAAAAGCACCAACAAATAGAGAACAAGCGACACCGAAGAGAAACGAAACAAGGAGCAGTAGCATGAATAAATGAAAACAGAAAATCAGTTGATTTTAATATGAAATTTCACGCTTCTCATTCTTCTACCCACCCTCTCCCTCGCCTTCACCATTTCACATCCATTCTTTTTTTTTTTATTTTGTATCCTTGGCGGAAAAAAGGAAAACGCAGTTTAATTGAAAATTATCGCAACATGGTTGTCACGCAATTATTTCACGTTATCACCAAACCGAGAAGAAAAAAAAAATTGAGAAAAACTGGAAAGAGAAAGGGGCAAGAGGGAAAGTCGGAAAAGGGGGAGGTTGGAGTGAGGAGGGAAATGAGGGGTGAAAATAGCTGCTGAGAATATCATTTATAACCTGGGCATTGCGAATTTCGCGTCAAACAAGTGCAACGAGGGGCATACCATACCATCTTTACCAAAAAAAAAAAAAGGAAAGAGAAAGAGACGAGAAAGGAAACCACCACCAGTGGTAGCACCACCTGACGCCCACACATCATTTTTGGTATCTTTTCACATGTTGCCATGGCGTGAAATTTTAATTGCCCAAAAAATCAGTCACCAGTGCCTTTCAATCAAAGGCCATAATTATGGGGGTCACGCCAGGCAATACAGATCAAAGGTCATGCAGTCAATTGGTAGAGAGGTGACCTTTTCATTGAAATGCTTTATTGAATTTTGAGCTGATATTAGCTCTCTTAATTAATGCTTCGCATCACTCTCTCTAATATGCATCTCTCTCCCTTTAAGGATCCCACATCTTATCCTTTGCTTTGCCTACTTTTTCGCATTAGCTGCATCTGCTCCCACCCATTCTCTCGCACTCTCTGTGCTTAAATGGCGTTTTCGCTTACACCCGCTCTCGCCTATTTTCTCTCAATGCTTAAATGGCAATTGTGGCTCTCTCCTTTTAGGATCCTTCCTCTTGTTGTCTTTGCTCCAAAACTGTCGCCTACACTTGCTCTCCCCTTTTCTTATTCTCACTTTAATAAGTGTGGCGTTTCTTAGTCCGTTCTTAAGGCTTCGCGAGTGAAGAGGTGAGTTATTGTAAGGATATTAAAACTCCAGACTTTAAGAATATTAAAAACTAAATTACATTTATTTGCGTAAACTTCTAATTAGTTTAATTAGGTTTCTGAAGTAACTTTTTCAAGAGTAACTATACATAATATTTTCCTTTTTGCAGTTTCCTCCTTTATGTGTGTATATTTCGAGGCTTCAACAGCAGCTATGTATATGTGTGGATTGTATTAGAAATGCATACTTACAGTTATTTGGATTTCGTTCGAAGGATCTTTGTTAATAGAGATGATCACTTTCAATAACTAAATATATTATAATAAAAGGACTAAGGTAAGTTTAGTTATTGAATAATGAAACAAAAATCTTAATGAAAACACTGAAATATTGAATATTTTAATATATTAAATTGTAATATAGTATGGTATATTATTTTACAATTATTTATTTAAAGACTATATATATTTTTAAAACCTCTCCCTACGAACCTTCCTTAAACAAACTTGGTTGACAGACCAGACCTCCCATTGAGTCGCCGAACCTGCGACAGTTTATTGAAACATTTTTCAGGATTTCTTAACACAAATCCGTGGTCTTGGCAACGCAATAGTGAAACGAATAAAATTGGAAATAGGGGGGTTACCCTCATAAATCATCGGACACATCGGTATCGGTGCCAGATAGTCTGGTGCAAAAGGTCTCTAAAAGTGAAATCCAAAACTATTATCGGGGATTTTTCACTCTCGTTCCGAGGGCTCCTTTGTGCGGTTTATTTTTGGGGTTTTCATTTCAAAACCAGTATCCAGAAAAGGAAAAGAAATATAAAAAAAAAACCGGGGTGGACAAATGAAAACATCAAATCATTCATAACACTTGTTTGGCTGGCATTGATTGAGCCAACAAACAACACACACCCCGTGATCCTGACCATTTCCTTGTTATTGTTTTTAACCGAATTCTCAGTTCTCTGTTCTTGATTCCCTGGATTCTCTTTTTTTTCTCCACATTTCTCAGTTCATAGGTCACAGTTCTTGATATCCAGTTTTGTTTTCTCATTTCCAATTTTTTTTTTGTGGGATTTGATTCCCAACAACCTGTTCACTTTCATTGAAGACCTCGGGAGCCTCAATTGTTTACGGAAAACATTTCGAGTTCGGGTGAATCGCTCATTGTTTGATTGGAATTGATTAATGTGCCCCTGGTTTCTGATTTTGTTTTTTTTTTTTGTGGTGTTAGGTATTTTAGCGTTTCCCTTTTTTTGGTTTGTTTTGTTTGCCTATTTTATGAAAAGATGGTATTTTTCTCTGGTATCGGGGCACAGGACCTCGACAGGTTGAGTTCGGTTAATGAGGCCATCAATAAGTCAATTAGTTGACGGCAGCAGGGGATTAGGGTTGATCCCCGTTTTGTTGCCCATTCCAGGGGGCATTCTGCCAGCTTCTCAGCTCAACTCGTTTCGATTTGGTCAATTAACTTGTAAGAGATGATTGCCTACCGAGATGTCATTTTTTTCAACAGCCAGATTTTTAATAATGCCATTAGGAATATAATTAATTTTTCGAGGTCAGGGTGTGGATATTACTAGAGTAATGGTTTGTATGCCAGCCGGGCAAGAGTTCTTAGAGAAATCTTTCATAGTTGTGGGATTATGAAAAAAAAGAAACATTAAAAAATTAAATAACTCTGTGCTTTATATTTAAATTTTGTGTTTTTGAAACTTAAATGCATTATAATATCATACATTATGAACTATTATAATATTATCTGTATACTACCGTGGTTTCATATTAAAATAGCACGATAGCTTATATACTATGGTTATACTAATATACTATAATATAATATACTATATATTATACTATAATATCATACATTATGAACTATTATAATATTATCAGTATACTATCGTGGTTTCATATTAAAATAGCACGATAGCTTAAATACTATATTTATACTAAAATAGTACTCAGTTCTAGAGTTCGAAGACCAAATCTTTCAAGACGCCTATCCTTCTATAAGGATACCAATGTATACCGATGTGATCTATATAATATTTTAGAATCTTAAGTTTCATTTAAATAAATCGTTGCTGTATTAAAAAAATTCTTTTCTAGAGTTATAAGACTAATATATCTATAGTATCTAGTCTCTATTTGACCCAGTTAGTCTCTGGGACCTAAGAGACCTATAATTCCCAAGAGACCTTTATGATATTTTAGTTTTAAATTTTTCAGTTCAATCATTTCAAATTTATTTCTAAGTAATCCATTTCCAGAGTTATAAGAGTTATCTAACCTTACTCTAGTTTCTTTTAAAGCTAGTTAGTATCTGGGGCTTTGCTTTTTCACTTATTTTTGCATGGAATTTCAATCTAAGCCATAAAATTTCGAAGAATTTAGAGTTTCATTTTTATATCTCGATCCTTGTATTAAATACTCTAGGTCTAGAGTTATAAGACTAAGCCATCTATAATATCTAATCTCTTTTAGAGGCACTTACAGCCTGGAACCATACTTTTTTTTATTTATTTCTCTATGGAGTTCCTATAAGACCTATATAATATTTTAGAATTATGAGTTTCAGTTCAATTCTTTAATATTTATTTCCAAGTACTCCAGTTCTGGATCTGTTCCGTTCCAATTTTTCCCACAATTTCCCCCAAAATTCTTACAACTAGGGTGTATATAAAAAAATAAAAAAAAATTAAGTAAAAACCTTGCAAACAAGGTGACTAATTTCCACACAAATTTAATTTCCGGTGTTTTGGTTCTTTGGGGTCAGAAAAGATTGCCAAAATGTCATTAATCATGGCCGGCGCACAAAAGCAGGAGCAGTACCCCGAGCAGTTCCCCAAGAAGGCAATGAGTTTTGTTTTGGAAAATGTCCACCCAGAGGCCGACATAAAAAAAAGGATTTCCCAAAAGGCTAAAAAGAAGAAAGGAGTGGTAAGCGTGTGGGAAGCGTGTGTTACCTTACTTTCCCGCCGACAGGTAGAACGTCCTTGACTCCTTGCGTTTAATTGCATCCTTGGCGTTGCATAAAGTTTGCTAAGCGCGTACAGGTAGACCCGCCTATGGATGACACAACAGAATGCAACCCGCAAAACCGCTCACCATAAAAACCGATCGTTTTACCAAGAAAAAGCGGGACAGTCCCCAGATTCTGGTTTGTCTTTAGCCTTTTGTATATTTATTTCGTTGCCTTGCCTTCAATATAGTATAGTATTGGTATGTGGTATGGTATCGGGTTTTAGTTTCCAATGTCCTGCCGGATGGATGATCCTTTGGCTAATGATTATTCATCGGAATCGGCGTCGGAGGTCAGATTTTGGTCCTGGACCTGACTGCGCGGACCGGGCATGGGGCTGTCCTCGATGGCAGGCACCTCCTCGCCCTCGCCGGATATGTAGCCTGAGGGACCCCGACGGGGCTTCTCCACCTTGACGGTGACGATGCGCTCACCCTCGCCGGTCCAGTAGACGCCCTCGACCTCTCCGTCGCGCATCTGATGGTGGGGATCGGCCACTTCCTCGGACTCCGATCGGGTGACATCCTCCTCCTCGACCAGATCCTCCGCCTCGCTCTTCACCTCCGACTGCTCGGCCATCTTCTGCATCTCGTCGGTGGTCTCGGCGTCGCCCCCCTCGCTGCGCTTGGCCATACGAATGGCGCGTATGTCCTCCCGATCCTTCTCGGTCAGTTCATCGGTCAAAGCCTCCGAACCGGCCGAGGCGTAGGGGCCCGCCTCCTCCTGATTTTCGGTCTCCTGCGGCAGATCGAGGTCTTCCGTCTCCTGGTTGCCGCGAAGGACATCGCGCAGCTCCTTCAGCTGCATGCCCAGCTGGCGGCGGAACTCCTCGTCCTCGTCGCTGCTGAAGCTAAGCGTCCGGTCGCCGGTCAGCAGGCGAAGGAAGCGCGGCGGCACCGGACGACCGCCCAGCAGATAGAGCCGTCCGTGGAACAACCTGCCCAGCAGGTCCAGCGAGCTGAATAAGGATCGGGGCGCTGTCTCGGTAGTGCCACCGTCCTGCCCATCCTGCATCAGGACGGGGCACTGATGGTAGTCGCGCTGCTGCGGCTTTTGTTGCAAGTTCAGTTTGGAAAGGACCCGGTAGC
Source organism: Drosophila malerkotliana malerkotliana (assembly GCA_018153235.1). Classification (NCBI taxonomy): domain Eukaryota; kingdom Metazoa; phylum Arthropoda; class Insecta; order Diptera; family Drosophilidae; genus Drosophila; species Drosophila malerkotliana. Next base: position 7,100,464 of record JAECXV010000058.1, on the reverse strand, counting down.
AGGCAGCTTTGAAGGCGGTGCGTTGCATGATTGTACTTTTATCTTTCGAATCTACAAAAAAAATGTTCAAAAGTTATTTTATTTTTATTTCACTTGAATTTTTCGTTTTTTGTTTCTCAAATAATTTAATTTCTGTAATATTTTGTTTACTAACTTGGCCAAAAATAAAAATGAAATAATTTTGTTGGGTTGTTGAGGAGCCAGTAACCGGCTAGAGACTGAAATTCAGAAACGAAATCGTTTTCTATCAAAACTAAAATTAAAATCACGGCCTGCTTTCTTCCAAAAGTAGCATTGAGCCTCCAAAAGATAGATATTTCTATTGCCACACCCTCTGTCCTGTTTGCTTCCCTCTTTCCATAAAACAATTGACTTTCTAACCATTTAAGGGAAATGAACATAAAAAGGGGAAAATCACCCAAAAAAAAAAAAAAACGGTTACAATTTTCTCCGAAAAACAGCGAAAAAAATAAAAGGATTTAAGGAGGGTTAGGCAAAAATTCTTGCGAAATTGCATATTTTTTTTGTTTTTTTGGGTTTATGGTGTCAGTGGATTTTTAGGGTTACAATGGTTGGACGTAACCCTAGCTTACCTGGCCAACCACCCCTTGACGGGGCGGGGACCCTAATTATGTCATTTGGCGAAAGTCAAGGCTGGAAAGTCAATTGCCGAAAATTGCCGAAAAAAATGGGAAAAAATGCAACATAAACGAGTGTCATAAAAATTGAAACAGGGGTTGGCTTGAAAATATATAATGCAAGCTGCAATATTGCAAAATGTGCTACAGAATAAAATACCAATAGTAGATACGAATATAGTTTTCAAATGTTAATATATTATGAGGCAAAATTTAACAAATAAAAGTATGAAATTTAAAGCGTAATACACAGACATATAAGAACTATATTTTAAAAGAACCATAAACCACTCATAAATCTAGTGTTTACTTGACAAAAATAACTCTCCAAATAAAGGCCAAATTACTCCATATATTTGCATTCAATTGCCAGAAGTTGTAATGAAAATTGAAAATGACGATATGAACTATAATTATTAACAATTTTTGAATAATGTGCTGTTCTTTTTCTTCGTTTTAAATAAGAAAATTTCCTAATTTTAATTTTAAGAATTAGACGCAGCTAGGATTTTTAAATATCCCTATAAATACAATTTTAGCTTTTGAATATTTCAATTCCAAACCGGATGTATTGAAAGTATAGTATTTTATAGTACTGAAAAGTACTATATTGAAAGCAAGAAAGCTTCTTCTAGGAAACTACTTATACAAATTTGTACAAAATATACATTTTAAATATATGTATTATAGAAATACAAAAGTTACCTCCACCATCCGCAGCCATATCCTGCCAGCAACTCACCAGCATGTTGTCGTCAGTGTCCAGGACAATTTGCCTGCAATATTGCGATGACAGCCACGAGAAATAATAGCCCAACAATTTATACAATTTATGAGTTTGTGTGCGACATCAGTGGCGGCGTTGCCGAAAGGGTTACGAAAAAAAAATAGCATCGCATCCTTGAGGGGGCACGGCAGTGGGTGGTGGCTGGAAGGAACAACCCAAAATAAAAATATATACATATACACAATAATAATAGCAGAGAAATCACAGTCGAGAATCATAAATTCGGCATGTCTAATGACATGAGGGGTTCCCAAGCAAAAAAAGACCTAGCAATTTTTATTGTTTTGATTTTTTATGCAAGAACATAAAAGTCATTTGTAAAGGGAATCGATATTGTTTTGATTGAAAATTGAGATTTTATGTTTAAATTTTAAAGGTTTCTAAAATGGGGCTTGTTGAATTACATTTTAGGCAAAGGATTTATAAATTAATAACTTGTTGAATTATACTCCATATATTTTCCCTCAAATAAGTTCTGCTCTATCATGCTTTCAAAAAAGTTCCAAGACAATTTGGTTAAAAAACTATTTTTCAAAATACATCCAAATATTTTATTCAGAACTGTCCTAAATTACATTTTAGAGAAAAGAATCTACAATTCGAGTTCCTGCAATTCGATCGTTACTGAACGATCGTTCCTTTGCCTATGCCGTAACTTGTTTGTTTTTAGACACAGAAGGTTGAGAGTCTGCTTCATATTTTTAAATAAAAAAGGGCCAACGTCCAAAGGAAATCATTATCCAGCTGCTTGCCAAGTTTGTTAGCCACGTTCCTCACCTAAACCAGAGTCGATTATTTATTTTTCAAATGTTTCCGTTGGGGCTGATCCTGAAATTTCTGAAATTCAAAATTTTGTTTTTCGACCTTCTTTTCTATTAAAAAGTATTATTTTCGATAGCTTTTTACATATTTTATTCGGGAAATTTTATTCAAAATTTAAAAATACAGGATTACAGTTTATCTTATAATCATCTTTATAATTTTAAAAAATAATATAGTTACATTTTAGTGTATATATATATATCCCGATACTTATCAAAAATATTACATTTTCCAACTCCGTTTTAAAAGCCGTTTTGTTTTCTTCAATATGTTCTTCGGATGAACATAAAAAAATCATCAATTTTGGGGCTAATAGATGAAAAAATAGAATTTTCAAATTATTTAGAGAAATGTCCAGTTGGGAATGAGACAAAAGGAAAAACCAAATTAGAATACACACCTCATACCAGGATCAAACCACCAGCCAAAGCCCTCTTCCTTCGCCAAATGACGATCAGGAACTCCATCCTCATCTCGATCGTAAGTGGAAAATTTGGAGCCCTGCTTAGGGATCATCCATAAGGCGTCTCCAGTACAATTGCCAATACTTTTCATCTTGTACGCTTCGCTTCGATCACCCACTACAAATTTGTTGCATCTCTTAGAACTATCTATTGTCTTGAAAAGCACTTCATAAGGCTTTCCATTGGTCAGAGTGTGCAATATTTTGAGTCCAATAAAGTAATCTTGGTTCAACGGAGTTCCTTCACCCATGAATCCACGTTCATAATCCTCATACGTGCGATTCAATATGTTTGAATTATACCGTTTGGCATAAACAATGAACCAACCAGATCCAAGCTCCGAATCTGAAACACAAATCACATCAAACGAGTCTGAGCCTGGTAGTTGTATTTGGCGGAAGACTGCGAATACTTTTTGGCTTCGTTGACAAGGATCTGGAAAATCTAAAAAATAATGTTCGTTTATTTTTTCCAATGATTGGGTTCTCCCGACTCACCTATGGTTTCTGTCGACGTCGTTTGATTAATATTATTAGGCAGTGGAGTTTTTGGGACCTCCTCAGTTTCTACTTCCACTTTCTTTGTTGTATTATTCGACTTTGTCGAATTATTTTTATTTATTCCTCCAATCTTTACTATTTTTCCCAACTTGGCAATGTCTTTGCGGATCTGTTTAGTCAATGTTGCAAGTTCACTTTTTTCTTTTAGTTCCTTAATTTGAACTTTTAGGAGGTCGATTTCCTTATTTTTTTGATTTATTAAATCTTTTAGATTGTCAACTTCCTGATGCTTTGATTGCAACTGCGCATATTTTACTTTCTCATCCATAAGTTGACTGATCACTTCCGTATATTTGTTTTGCATTTCCAGATTCGATTTCACCAAGTGCGAATAATCTTGTTGGCATTTTAATATCTGGGCATATTTTTCGAGACCATCGTTATGCAAGTCTGTCTGGCACTTTAATAGTTGAGCATCCTTTTCGTGGCACTTTTCGAAGTATAATTGTACGTTTGAATTTAAATTACTTTTTAAAACAAAACACTCAAAAAGTCTATTACTTACTTCCTCCGATCCCAAGGTGGCAGGAAAAAGGATAAAGGCAGCAAGGAGGGCCACTGGGAAGATCATCTTGTATTTTTTGGATTGAACTGAAGGTTCTACTGAAAGAGTCTCTGGTAATATTTAAACTGATACTGCGAGTCTTAAAGCTCCGGCTTTTTAAAGCCGTCCTCGGCCATGAGCTTGAGCTTGAGACTGAGCTTCAGAGTTTCTGATAAGAAATTAGGAATACCCATACATATAGAAAAGCCAAAATATTTCACAGACAGAATTCGTACGGATGGGATGTCAAAGGTTATTAGAGATTAGAGAGAGATGATTAGAATTGGTTTATGGTGTAAGCTTCTTCTTTTGGTAATATATATACTAATGCTATATATATATAAATATGTTTATGCATGTGTGTATATATGCATATATTAGTACATATATAATATATATAATTTATATATATATTTATATATAAATTAATTTATATGTTCTCACACTGGAAAGTAAGATTCAGAAGATTTCAATGACGTATTAGTCGCCTTATCTCTAAAATTTTAATGTCGCGCTTAAGAGGGGGTTTTCTAGTCGAAAAATTTAAGAAAATCGAGAGGCTTTATTTTAATAATTCTTTAGTTTAGATGTTAAATATCTTCGTAACAGGGGTTTAAAAAATCAAATTATTTTCGAAGTTAGGGCAGTTTTTGTGGTTTTCTCGAAACGAATCGTGCTGATACGATATCTCAAGTTTTAATGGGTCGAATTACTTGAAACTTGGAATGAATATTCCTTAGACATTTTATTAACGCATTAAAGCTTAAAGTCTTAAACTTAAAATATGTTTAAAAATTTTCCAAAATAAAAAAAATAGTGAACTAATTTGTGTCAACCAAAAGACCAGCTTTTTCAGCTCATTTTTTAAGGTTTTTTTTAATACTCTTTGAATATGAATAAGCAAAGCATTTAATTAAAAAAAAAAAATACTGATACCATTTTTTTAACGAATTTTTAACAACTTCTCAAATATCGGGAAGCTAGAATATTGTGTTGTGTTGAATATATGTATTGAGTTATTATTTAAATAAGTTTATATAAATATATTAAATTTAAATTTAAATATACGTATATATAAAATAATATTTTATTAATACTATAGTATATACTAGCTACAGGGGCCTTTCTTTCAAATAAGATATATCATAAGAAGTCATTATCGAGCTGTTGCAGTAAAGAAGTCTTGACCAAAATTATAATACCCCCAGCGAGGATACAGCAACACCTTTTATAAAGAGTAATCCATATATTTTATCCAAAAATGTCTGGAAAAATATTTAAAAAATAAAAAATACCATCTTCTATCAAGATATATCCACATACAACACCCGATACCTATACCAGAGGCTATAGCAGCTGTTTCCCCAGGACATTTATGAGGCCAACTGTCGTTGGCAGGACTGCGGACGCATCCGCAGTATAAATCAAAGGCTACCAAGGATCTCCTCAAACACTCTGTTGATCTCATTGTGGAGAGTGGCGATGCGCTGGGGTCGACCCATGGGTGGCCATAACTCATCCGCGCCACGAGAGCTCTGGGCCACTGTTTCGTCCCCGACTAGACTCTCTTACCCGTTGCTGGCCGAGAATGAAGCAATCAATGGGGGCCAACAACAATGACACGAAGGGAAAATGGTAACAGGCCCCGGGTAATTGTTGTTTGGCATTTTGGCCGATGATGTCACCACACACGGAGAGCCGAGGCATTGTCGTTTCCTCTTCCTGTCGTCCCAATCCTAAACTAGACTTGTAGATGTAGATGTATCTATCCATTCGGTTTCATTTTGAGACGTTTTACGATTGTTTACGGCTTCTGTAACATTTGGAGAGAAAGAATAGCGGAGATGGGTAGGGGGGGAGGCAGTAATAGAAAGGGAAACCCCCCCAAAAAGTCAGAAAGCCAGAAACCCAAACCCATTGTGGCCAAGGCACTTTGGTTTTTGTGTGCCAGCTCGTGGGTGTTCCCATACAACGTTGTGTCTTCTGTACAGTATAGGCCATACTACCCCGTCCCTGGTAATAATACCCATTGCCAGGCCCATTAAGTCCCGATAAATACGCATTTGATTTGGGTCCAGGCGTCCCAGCCATCCAGGCGGGCAGATAATAGAAATCGAATCGGTTCAACTTATTAAATCAACCCTTTTTTTTCGCCTCTTGTTTACCCAAACTATTAGCCAAGTCAGTCAGCCGAGTTGGCCATCCGAGATTGGGCAGTGGAATCGAAATCGGCAGCTGAATCGGGGGATTTGCGGCCACTGGCCATTGAAAGTTTCTGACCCGTTCCGGGGGTCATTCTCTTACTCCAGAAATAAAATAAAACACAACAAACGTCACGGCAGAATAATATAAAAATTACAATAAACAAGTCGACTTTTAAAGGCTCTTTTTTGGGAGGTATATTCCATATGAGATATACTACTGGTCTTTATAAGAAAGAGACTATCATAAACTCTAACTATCTTATTCTCATTTAAGTAAGAATAGCTTATTGCAGAAGAAGATTAGAAAGATTGTCATTAAAAAGATTTCCATTTCCGTCTAAGAAAAATAAAACTTAAGATATAATAAAGAAAACTCAGGATACTAGTGAGATACAACCTTAAATAGAATTTTAAATATTCTTTTGGACAAAGGATTCTATATATTTTATATGTTCCATTCTCTATAAGAAAACTTAAGAACCAAAACCATATATCCTGTCAATACCTATATCCTACGTACTTATATACTTCTCTAAGTAGAACAAGAAAGAAAGCTAACTTCGGGCGGAGCCGAAGTTTATATACCCTTGCAGTTTAAACCGGATATATATCGCAAACATCGGATATAGTTGGCCGATCCTTATGAGAATATGATAATATAACCCGATTTATTATAATACAAAAACCAAACCTAAAAATGTCCCAAGCTTCTATCTTCAAAAACACGAAAGTTGGGTCATTTCCGATCGTTCAGTTATATGGCAGCTATAAGATATAGTCAGCCGATCATTATGAAATTTGGCATGTCGTAATATTTTGCCAAAAATAGCTCTCGTGTCAAATTTGAACTCTCTAACTCTGAAAACACCAAAGTTATACCATTTCCGATCAATCAGTTATATGGCAGCTATAGGATATAGTCGGCCGATCCGGGCCGTTCCGACTTATATACTGCGTGCAAAGGAAAGAAGGGTGTGTGCAAAGTTTCAAGACGATAGCTTTAAAACTGAGAGACTAGTTCGCGTAGAAACGGACAGACAGACGGACAGACGGACAGACGGACATGCTCATATCAACTCAGGAGGTGATCCTGATCAAGAATATATATACTTTATAGGGTCGGAGATGTCTCCTTCACTGCGTTGCACACTTTTGGACAAAATTATAATACCCTCTGCAAGGGTATAAAAATCTTAGTGCAGAAATAAATTCTCTTTAGGGAGATCTATCTATCTTCTATAAGCTATCTTCTGAAAGCTAGTGAAGAGCCAGTAACTAGTAAAAATAAACCAGCTAGTAACCAGAACCAGTAAAAGTAACTACAGTAAAAGAAAACTATAGAAATATTAAGAAAAACTTTAAATCAAGCCAAAAATAAATAGGCATTTATTTCTAAGTAATAATCTTAAATAGTAGGCATGTTTCATTTGGGAGATATATTTTCTAAAAGCTACACTACTACTCTCCTCAAGAAAACTATCCCTATACCAACCTATCCTTATACAAATATAACCCTCGCCAAAGATAGAGTATCTCACTGCCAAGTAGAGTGACATAAAAATAAGCATAAAAATAAATGTGCCACATTGAGGAATGGTCAGTAAGTTGGACCCAAGGGGTTAAGGCGGTTATCCTTTTGGGTCAGCTGGGTGTGTGTGTCTCAGTGCGAGTGTGAGGCGTTTAAGTTGATTTCGTTTTGAATGTTTATTTTATTGCGTGGAAAATGACGCCAACGTGGCCAAGAAATGGAGTTCTCTCATACCACGCCACCCCCAAGCACCGTTTCAAATCCTGGCTCGTTATCCAACCATTTTCGGGCTAAAACCTGGAAACGTACTGGCCAGAATCGGATTGGCCAGGATTGAATTGGATTGGCAATGGTAGTCGTCCTCCTTTGGCTCCAGTCGCTTTTATGGCCGGCGATTCTATCTGAGAGCATTACGTATGCAATAAAATTCAAATATACTCGCGATAAAAATCAAATCTTGTTGGGACATTCCCAACACACCCAACTCTCGTGGCTCTGAGCTCTCGGGTGAACTGTTTCAATTTTCTCTTACTGCCCCCAAAAATTTCATTTTATTGTTTAGACGTGTGCGATTTTGTTTCAACGTTGTTGCTTTTATCTTTTTATTATTTTGGCATTTTCCGGTCAAAGGCATCAATGTCCGCCTCGAAGTTACATTCAAGTCGACATCAAAATCACAGTCCAGATTGTCAAGCGCCAATTATATCCTCTACATTTAATCGTCTGAGAAGGTACATTCTGATAAGTCCAATGTATTATCAGACTCCGAGTCGTAAATAAACTCTCGGCAAAGCGGGCACCTGCGGAACAAATGGAACCGCAGGGAGTACACCAGGTTATCCAGGCACACGCTGCAGAAGGAGTGGCCGCAATTCACGAAGATCGGATTGTGCTTGGGTCCCCGGCATATAGCGCAGATATCCTCCTCTTCGGTATCAGGTTTCCCCATATCAGGGTTCTTGGAGCCCCCGGGCATCTCGTTTCCGGCTCCCGATCCGGCTGCTTTCATCATCGATGCGGTGGAACTCATGCTTCTGCTTTCAATGAAAAAAATATTAATTATTTTTTTTAAATATTAATATATTTCCTTAGACGAAAACTAGTAGGACTGTCGCTCGGCTCGGTTGGAATGAAATGATATCTAGATTGATATACTTTGGGTATCAAAAAATTTATTTTCCAGGGCCTTCTTGTTTGGCTTTTAAGAATATTGAATTAACTCGGGTTTTCTTTAAGGAAATAAAAGCACAGCTTTTGAATTATTTTCACATTTTTTTCATGTTCACTTTGGTTATACTTTTCGTGAAAATATTTAAACTATATGCTTCAGTAATAAAGAGCTCTGAAATATGATTTTAAAAGTTGAAAGTTTATTTTTTTTAATTTTGACGGAACTTATAAATAAAAATTAATAATATTATTATAGACATTAGTATATTAATGCATATTTTGTGAAATAGGTCTCACTTCAACGGTACAAGCCATTTTTCAAAGCTATGGTCATACTTTTCTTAAGTTATGCGATGCTCATGTGATATGGCACCTTGGCTTCTAAGAAAGCCTACAATTCTTGTCTCTGACCGAAATCTTAAGTAATAATAATTGTTACCAAAATATAATATTTTAAAACTTTGGTTATACTTTTCTTGAAGATAAGTGCAGCTTTTCTAAAATGGAGCCTGGTAATTCGTTGTTCAAACAGACTCCAATTGGGTCTCAAGAAAATCGTAAATAGGTAGATGTATATTCATAAATATTTTCTTTAAATTTTAGCAAAAAGGGAAATTTTCAATTTTATATGTTTGCTGAATAACTTGAATATTTCTAGCATGATGGTACTAGTAATACTTGTAGATACTTATTTTGAAATAACTTACTTTTATTGAATTATGCATTATTTTGAAAGCCTGGATAATATTTTCAATCATAATAGTATCTAATTCTCATGTAATACTTGCCACTCCTAACAAACTTCCCATTAAAAACCCAACCGAAAACCAAAATATATATTCAATAATCACAAGAATAGTGATTGAAAATACCGCCACCTCTTGAGCTCTGAGAAAAGGTGAAAAGTGAAGTTGAGAAATCAATTTCCATGGCTTGGCGACAAAAAATTTTCATAAAAGGACACCGACACCACAAGAAAAATAAAACAAAAACCCCAAAATGAAAAAAATAAAGACTACAATTTCTAGGAAAGTGACCAACTGCGGTTTCTGATACGGCCGTACGTCAGTTTTGTTTCAGACTGTGTCTTGGTTTCATTTCGAGTTACTAATGAAGTGCTCTTCTGGGCAGCATATCTCTAAGTATCGGTATCTGTATCTCTAGTCAGAGTTAGAGTCAGAGTCAGAGCTAGAGCCAGAGCTAGAGCCCCCGGGGCGTTGTCGGATGCATTTGGCAAATAAAACACCTACCGACAAGCCAGCCTACGAGCCTGCCGACACAAAAGGATCCTGCGCAACTGGAACTGCTGCCTGCTGCCAAAAAAAAAAAGCAACAAATTCAAGAAATATATGTGTGCCCAAACAGTAGGAGCCCCGAAGGACCCTGGTCCAGAATCAGAATTGGTATCGCAATGGTGTATATGGGACCCGAGGCTGCAGGGCAATTAGAACATTATCAAGCGGCAATAATCGGCTCGTTTGCACCCAAGTGTCGTCGTCGACGTCGTCGTCCTGCTGTTCCAATTGCTGGCTGATGCCTTCTGGCTTGTCGTAATAATAAAAAGGACTCCTTCTCACTCTCAATATCTTGTGGAGCAAAAACAACAGGACATCTAGGACAGTTGCCGGTTCGGTTCTGTCTTTCTGTCCCAATGCATTTGCTGCAAATGCAAACCAGTCGACAGTCGACAGTCGACAAATTTTTAGATAGCCCGGCACAGGCGACATTGTCGGCGGCGACAGTCGGCCATCAAAGTCGATTATCACAATTTTTGGGATTTGCCTTAAATCACGCACCAACGCATCCAACAAAAGGGACAACTCTTGCTGGCTTGGATAGCCAAACAACTCAATTAAAATTCCTGGAATGTAGATGCATTTTTCGAGGCGGTTTTTGTGGTTTTTGATGTTTGCTGGCCTGTCTCTCACTCCACCCTTCGAGCCACTTTGCTAATCCGTTAAATTAATGATAATGCGCGCAGCAAACTCGTAAATATTTTTGGATTTCTGTGCACCATGTTACATGTTTTTGTCTCTCGACTCCCATACCCCTCTATTGCTCTAATTTCTTTTCACACATGATGCCAGGGGAGCAGGAAGTCAGGGGATTAGACCAGAGCCATAGGGCCGACCAGAAGCTTGACTTAGGAGGGGGATTTGATTGCTTGACCTACCACCGCAAAAGGATCATGAGTTTATGAATTTCTAGACATGCGCAAATATTTTCTAGCCCCGCCTCCTTGTCCATTTAACAGAACTATGGACTGACCATGACCCAGGTCGGCCATATTTGGTTAAAATGGGGTGTGGAATTAGCCGCAGGGGGGATACATTTTGGGGTTTCTAACTAAGGGATGATGGGGTGCCATGGGTTAACTAGAAAAGGGGGTTTTTGTTAAAGTATTTTAAGATATTTATAGAAATTACCTTCAAAATAGGTAAAAATTATTAGAATAAACGTAATTTCAATATAAATAAACACGAATAATTATTAATTAATTATAATTAATAGAAACTTTAAAGCTGTAACTTACTTGGGGCTAAAAAGTTTTCAGTTTTCTAAGATATCCAGTGTAATTTTCTTTAAAAATGAGTGTAAAATTAGGAAATTAAACAACAATGAATATGCTTGAAAAATAATGAACATTATCGAAAATAAATAATTATAAGATGTGACTTTTTTGGGGCCAAGATGCAGTTTCTTCAGATCTAGTTTTTGGAAAAACGATTTATAATTTTCTTTAAGAGGGAGTTCTTTTCTTAAAGAGATATTTAAAAATAGAGAGAAATATCATGATTAAGGATTATTGAAACTGACGCAACATTAATAACCATAAGAAACCAAAAGTTTTGATGTTTTTGAGGCTATAATGAAGTGTTTTCCAACTATACTTCTCAAAAGAAAAAGTTTTTAGTTTTTCTATCAAGTTTTCTAAGGTATTGGTGAGCTTTTAACTTAAAAATAATTTTACATTTAAAAAAAAAAATATTTAAACATTGTAAACCATAAGAAAACTTTAAAGTTTTGATGTTTTTTGTGCTTTCTACCCCTTTTTTTCTAATCCAGTACTGTCTAGTCCAAGTCCAGCCTCCCATGTGTCCTGTAGCCCATGTCCTGGGTGTGTTGTTTATGTCACTATGGGTTAACTGTGCCAAATCCAACGCCATCCCCAAATCCAGCCGGTGACGAAGGCAATTTGCATTTGAAGGGGTCGTGTTAGCCACTGGGTGACAGGCATTAAATAATTAACTCGCATTCAACATTTACAAGGACCTTTTGCAAAATGTACAGAACAACCCAAAGAGTATACAACAAAAAAAAGAAAAAATGAAAAAAACAGTAGTACTGTTGAGAAAGGGAAATGGGATTTTTCCGGACTTTTCCTGTGTGTGGAGGGAGGGAAGGTTGGTGGAGCTCAGACAACGTCAAGTAATCCCCAAAAGAAAAACATTTAACATACGTAAGTGGCAATTGAATTAAAAACCAATAATATCAACCAAAAGACAGGAATAGCGATTGGCAGGCAAACAAGTAAGCAACAAATACACATATATCCTTTGGAGGGAGGACGGTAAACGGAACATGTGTAGAGATATTTATTTAACAAACATTGCAAAATAACAAGCTCGTAACCAGAGACACGCAGAATCGTTCACAGGGGGAGGAGGCAGTTGGGGTTCTTACAATAAAAAAAAATAGGAAAAATGCGAGGAAAACCAAACAGTGGGGGGGTGGGGGAGAAGAAAATCTGCGAATGCAAAATCAAAGGTGAAAAGATGTGAAAAGCAAACGGAACGTGCACGGGGAGCATTTAACCGCCCAAACCTGCCAGTGTTACCGTTTCCGTTTCCCCCATGGCCATCCCATCGCGCAGCTTTCCTTTCGCAACCGTACCCGTTTTCCCATTTTCCATTTTCCGGGTAAGCCGCTGCCGGGGCACACATGACGTATTGGCACCAGGTCTCTTAAGACACTGAAAGAAAATTGTGAAAACTATAGAAGCTTTATTTTTGGGAGATCTATTTCAAAGGATAATAGGGTTTCATGGGTTAACAGAACCCTCTTAAGAACGGGGGGTTTTATTCTTCTCCTAAGGTTTCTTGGTTTTGAATTCAATTAATTTCAACTAAAACCTACACAAATAAACAGCCTCCAGTTTCTTCAACAGTGTAGTCCCAGAACACAAGCCCAGGACCCGGGTCTTCCGCTCTTCCGAGCTCTCCCAGCGCCCGGGCACTTGAAAGCCCCGGCATATCTTGATTGTTTGCATGTAAATCTACACAAAATCCCCAAAGTACCCAAGTACCCTGAGGTGCCCAAAGGAAGAGACCGACCCAACGACCGAACGAGTCCTTGCACACGCTGCTCTGTCCTTCTCCTCTAGGATTTTCCTCGTTTTCCATTTTCCCAGCCCAGCGCCTCGTTTGGTGTATTTTCTCGATGACGATGATGTCCTTGGCGCATCGCAATCCCTTGCACAATTGAACCGAATGGGTGAGTCGAGTTACCTGTGCTTTTTTGGCCAGGTGTGCCAGGGTTCTAGGTGCTGGGTCCTTGGTCTTTGGTACTTGGTACTGATTCTGGGTACTGTACTTGGTACTGTTTCTGGTCAGTTTAAGACGAAGCGTTGGAGGTCCTTTAAGGGGTTTCAAGCTTTGCTTTTTTATTAATAAATATATTTTTTTTATATTTTAAAAGGTTTAAAATAAAGGTGTTAAAAAAATAACTCAAGAAATATTTTAAAAATTTACAAAATACTTAGTATATAATATTTCAAATTATTATTTCATAGAACTTACTTAGAAACCATTATTTTTTTCAAAATTCTTATAGCTCAACAATCTATTCTTTTACCTTGAAATATTACCTTTAAAGGTTGTTTAAATAAAAAATACTTTTAAATATAAATATATATTATATTACAAGTTCTTTTATATTTTTAATATTTAAATTCCGAACTAAAAACCTCAAAAAAACTCTCTATAAACTCCCCTTTCATAAAAACTCTCTTCTCTCGAGCCTGTAAGTCATTCAATTGGTCCTGTAAACTTAATCCTTTAAGGACCTTTCGCCACTTCTCTTTACTTTCCCCAACGATCCCACATTGCGTGGCCAATTTTCCGATTTTCTACGATTTTCTGCTGTTTGTTTTTTGCATTTTTTTGTTTTGCGTACCATTGTGCGTGTTGTGTGCTTCTGTTTTTTCTTCAGACAGGAGCCTTCCTCCGAGCGGGTGTCTTCCTCTGGTCCCCCATTTGGGGGCAGCATGGTGCAGGCCTGCAGCCAACATCCTGCACATCGTTCCAAACGCTCCTTTTGGCAATACCTTTATGGCACGCCACGCCCCTTTGCATTTATTGGAATTTCACAATAAACTAGGAGTGATAAAAAAAATGCAACAAATTGTGAAATAAGGACGAGGATAGAGGGGCAGGTACATAGGACAGGCAGGACATACTGGACACCATCGGCGGCAGATACTCGTAGGCCAAAGCCAAACCATGGCATTTGTACAAGTTTTTGGTTTGGTCGGGTGTATTTTCCTTTTTTTCCCCTCGGGGGCATATTGCAATTTTTTGTTGCATTTGTTTTTGTTGTTGTGTTGCCCCCTTTCGAAGGATGTAATTAAAAAAAAAAAAAGGAAGCAACAGCTCGCTCAGCCTGTTGTTGGCTGCAACAGCAGCCGGAGAAGGGGACAAAAAATGAGCTCCGGAGCTTGTAAACTTTGCTGCACACGACACTCGAAGTTGCGACAACGCCACACCACCAGCATGCCACCATCGCACCACCTCAGTCCTCAGTCTCAGTCGTCAGTCACTCAGCCAGCCACGCCCTCACTTGGGGCGGGGCGGTGGGGCGGCCAAATCGATGAGCTGCTCTAACGATATCCATAGCTCAAAGCTAAATCTCGGCACAAACAGGATATACATATGGCTCGGCAGTCAAAGTCAATCCTGGTGGATCTGCAAAGGGCACTGAGAGAAAATGTATACAATAATTAGAGGTGGAAAGTATTTATAATAAAAGGAAAGTATAATGAAAGTTATTTAAGAATAAATAAAAGTGTTATTTCTTCTATCAGCCCATGATACAATTATATTTGTATCATGTATCAGCCTGGTGCCCTTCTGAGGTATATCTCTATCCCTCTTAGGATAATTTCTTAAAGCTTAAAATTAATATCCTTAGGGGAACATACATATTTCATTAAGGAGTTTCATAGAAGTATGTTTTTAAGATTACTTTATTTTTAATATTACATTTTTTAACACCACAAGCGTACCTCTTTTTTTAGCGTATAGTTATATCATTGTTGATTTGTGGTTTCTTTATAAGAAGACCCTTTCTTATAACTTAAAAATAAAATCATTTCAGGGAGAACTTTATTTGTTAGTTAGAAGTATATGAGTTGTTTAAAAATTAAATTATTCAACCTAAAATATATAAAAACAAAAACCAAATAATTACTTTTAAAAAGAGGGTATGGCGGAGTTATAACCCTACCTCTATTAAATACCATAATAAGTAGCATACAAAATCTAAATGTTGATCTTTTTAAGGAGGATATATCCCTTTTAAATCTACCAAGTACAATAAATACATACCATAATATAATACAAATAATAATAACACATAAATACTATATAATACCTATATAATCTAAAATATCGAATAATTTATACCATATATAAAGCTTCTTCCAACAAAAGACCACAATTCTTCTATATGAAGCCTTTCGAATATAAAGTTTGGTTTTTAAAAGTGTACTCCCTCCCTAATTCAAACAGGACCCTTCCACCTCTCAACTGTTACCCATCGAATCTGTTCGATGATGCCGCATCCGTTGCGACTTGGGTTTTGTAGTCAAGTCAGCTTCTGTTTTCCCTTTTGGCCACCTCTCGATGTTTTTTCTTGTTTTCCCTTTTTTTTGTTTTTGTTTTTTTTTCAGAAGCCTTTGTTTCTTATCCCCCCTGGTTCGCTTTCTTTTTTTTTTGCGGGTATTTTCCCTGTGATATTGAGCCGGCTGGCACTCAAAGGAAAGCCAGAGCTTTTCCTACTTCGTTCCGCTCCCAGCCCCCTAGTTTCCTTGACGTATTTGGTTTAGAGTGATTTGTTTGGAGACTGGGCTGAACTGGACTGGACTGGGATGGTTAAAGCCTGGCCAAGAGCTGCGTTAGCATTGCGATTTCATGCTCCAAAACGGTTGAGAAGGCGGGTGGCGAACAAAAATCAACTGGCCATCAAACGGAGCTGAAAGTGAAACGCTTAGTTTCCATCCCGATTCTCATTTTCATTCTTTTTCCCAATCACTATTCCTCGATTCTCTGATTCTCCGATTCACATATCCAGATTCAGTAACTCGGGTCTTAGCCGGACTCACTTGAGTGGACAGCAACAGGAGATGAGCGCCTGGGGCATCCTTGGGCAAGGACACACTTTAAGCTTTAAGTTTAGGAGTTTATGAATATATTTTAGTTGGATGGTTGCAAACTTTATTAAATGAATTGAATAGGAAATTAATTAATGAGTCTATGATACTGTGTTCTTTCACCTTCTCGTTAAATTAAGAAAACATGTTAAATCCTCTCGTTCTTTAGAGCCAGAAATACTCGTTGGATCATATTCTTCTTCAACGAGTAATGGGCTTTTCTCTTTCATTTTAAGAACTTTTCCTTTATATTTTATATCATATAACATTTTATATTTACAGGGGCATCCTTGTACAAAGACACAGATGAAACTTAAAGAGAGTATGGGCATAATATTTAGTTAAGCACTTTATTAAATTATTTAGATAAGTATGATTACATGTTTAACAGGTCTTCTCAAGAACTATTACCTAATATGGGCTTTCATCTTCTCTTTAAATTAAGAAAACTCGTTGAATCCTCTCGTTGCATCGACTCTAACATATTTCTTTACTTTAACGAGTAACACCATTATCCATTAACAACTTTTCATTTAAGAATGAATATTATATCATATAAATATTCGTTTATCTTCCACCATCCCCCCAAAAAGTAGAACCAAATTCTTATGTTGTTAGCGTTAAGTTCTTTTTAATAGATTTTGATACAATTTTGAAATTTTTTTAGTTCTATAAATTTTTGCTTCGTTTGTTTCAAGTACCAGAATATTTAACATTATTGAATTAAAAACAAAAGTCTTGCTCCGCATGTCTGTCTGAACGAAAGCGTTGTGAAACATAACAATGGATATTTGCCACGGCCATTTGTTGTGGCAGTCTCGTCTAGGGTAAAAATTATTGATTTTGATTTATATTCTTTCCGCTTCGGTATTCCGGATGGATTCCGGATGGTTAAGTTATCAAAAAAAAAAAACAAAAAAAAGCTCTGGCATCTGGTAACCGGTAGTACGGTAGTCGGCCAGCCAGGAGAACGTCATCCTGCTGCCTTCGGTGGTTCTAATTGATCTTGTCCTGGCGTCCAGAATGCAGCGAGTGGCGAGTAACGAACTGCTTGCCCTTCGGTTTGCGCAGCTCGACCTCGTGGGCGAGTTCTCGATGCTTTTCGTAAATATACTGAACTCTCGACTGGCTAACCGAGTGGCGGCGGCTCAGTGGGTTGAAGAGGGGTCTCCGTGGACGTTGCTCGCTAGTTGGCTCCATCTCCTTTTCGGTCTTCTTGTCCTGCATGTGCTTCATGTCATCGAAGGAGTTGGATGATCCGCCGATCAAGCGAACAGGTCCGCCGACGTTAGAGTTGGAAGGTCTCTCTTTGACGGTCACGGTCTTCGTTTGGAAAAACTTTAGGCCCCCAAAAGGACGTGCACTGAATTGGCGGGTGTCTAAGGATTGTAAAGAATTTTTATTTTAATTTCAACTTAAATATATTTTAATAAATAAAAATATAAGAAAAATAATTCAAAATATTTTATTAAATATTTAAGAAAGCTATTTGATTTCTAAAAATAATTGATTTTGTTCTGAAATTGAGAAAACTGGTGGCTTTAGATGTCAAAATTAAAAATAAATAAGGGAAAGTTTGAAAAAAAAGTAAGAGAGCCAACGAAATAAATGTAAAAAAAAAATGTTTTGTAAATTTTTTATCATTTTTCCCAAAATTTTAAAATAATTTTTATGCTTTAAACGACATTAAAATAGCTTCAGACTCAAATAAAACTCTTATTAAACCGCGATAATTTAAGAGCGAGGGATTTTAAAAAGGCACTTTTAGTATTAAACCAAAAAAAAACATTTAGGTAGCTGCAGAGGAGTATTTTGAACCGTGATAACTTTAGAGCTTGGGAACTGAGCATGAAAAAATAATGCTGTGCTACTCCATAAAGGATATATGCAAAAGACCATTGAGAAAAGCGAAGGGATTAGACCCACACAAATAACTTATAACCATTGTTTTTAGATGAAATATTCACAATAATTAGAATAAATAAATTTAAATCCTGCATCCTTCTTATTGTAATGATGGTTGTAGAATATTTAAACAAATTTAGAACCGCATACCGCGACCAAAATGATCTTAAAAGCAACTTAAAACGCGATAGGTTTTTCTTTCACACCGATGATACCACTATAATGAAATTATACCACTATTATAATACCACTAGTATAATACCACTAGTATTATACAATACGATTATATCACTAGTTTAATTATTTAAAACTTACTTAGTCCCATTGCACCCTTGAGCAGTTGAACCTGCCAGTTGGCACGCACTTGAATCTGACGCAGCATATTGTTACGATGGTTGTTAGTTATCACTCAATAATTATCAGTTGTATTGTTTATTATTGAGAATGAATCTAAAACGCGCTTTGAATTTAGAATTCAGATTTCACCGGCAGCCGAATTATTATCGCACAAAACTTGGTATTAGATTAAAATAACAAAAATGTATAATACGGTTGAGGTGAGGGAGAGAGTTCGTATACTAACGCACGGCAGCACGACTTTCGATTGAAAATAAACGTTTACTGATTTTGATTGACAACTCCCGAGCTAGCTCGATGGGGACGTTTTGATTTTCGTTACTACTTTACTCGATTTTCCAGGAATACCGATTTGAAAAAAAAAATTGTTGTTTATAAATTTAAATAATTTTTATTTTGCCAGAGTAAAAAATAAAAATGATACGACCAGAAGAGTGAAATGTGCTCCACGAAATCGAATGAACTGAACTAAAGTCCTTATAATCGACGTTACTTGGCTCTGAATGTGAAAGCAAGGCCTACTACTCTAGTACTATTATTTTTTTTTCGGCATTCCTACTCTGAAATATTTTTTCTTTTTTTTTTTTGGGCATACATACACTCGTATGTACGTTTCACATTTCCACTTGGCAGTTTTTCTGTTTTTCCGTTTTCCATTTTCCGCCTGGTAGTAGTGGCCAGCCACTTGCCATTCCATTTCCAACTCCACTATTTTTCCGCCAGTTTTTTGGGAATTTCTTTTTTTTGTGATTTTTTTTAGCAGGCTTGCATATTTATAGTTCCGCCTGTTGACAAATATCGCGCCCTGTTGACTGACGGGCCGAAAAATCGTGGGCAGTCCGGAGAACCGGAAGATGCACTGATTAGAAACATAGTGTATCCAAAAGGGCAGAAAAAAAAACCGGAAAAAAGGGAACTGGAACTGAAGGGAATGGCTCGCCAAAAAACTTTGGCGAAAAAAACTACGCATGGTCTGTCCGGAAAAATTTCGACACAAAATTCTGTCACGCTCTAGGGTTTTATGGCATTTAATTGGAGATCATGGGGTTTTTTGGAGGAAACTTTGAGTTTTCTAATCTTAATAAGTTAAGGAAGTTCTTAAAATATTGTTAATTTTTAGTTAAAAGTTTTAGTTGAATATGAATATTAATATGTGAATTAAAATGAACACAATAAACACTATTTATAAAGAAAGTGATCCATGTATTTTCTTCGGATCGACGAATTATTAAATTTTAAACAAGAAAGGCAAACGAAACTTATACATGCATTTAACCTTGCAGTTGAATAGAGGTGTATATGGGATGACATATCAATTTTTTTTAAAGAAAGGCCTATGTCCAAAGGAAAAAATTTTTAAGCTGCTAAGTTTGTAAACCCTTTTCCACAACTAAGGCAGAGTTCCGTTGGGACTGATCCTAATAAGTCTGAAATTCAAAATTTAGTCTCAAATTTTAAGCTTCCAGTGAAAACTGTTATTTCCAATCAATTTTCACATATAATATAATCATCGTCATTACAATTTTAAACTTTAAACAATTACATTTTAGTGCATATTTATAATCTTTAAATCTTCCTAATCCTTAATGGTATAATTTTCCGTTTTAAAAAGTCCGTTTTAAAAGCCTGTTTGTTTTCTTCAACCTGTTCTTCGGATGAATACTCCAATGTGCTTACTTTCGAGGCTAATAGATCCAGCAATGAAAAAAATAAATAAATAGAATTTCAAGTTAATTATTTTGGGAACTGCTAGTTGGGATAAAAACAAAGTTGGAATACACACCTTATACGACTCATACCAAGATCGAACCACCAGCCAAAGCCCTCTTCCTTTGTCAAATTACGACCAGGAACTTCATCCTCATTTTGAACGAAGGTGAAAAATTTTGAGCCCTGTCGTCTCCAGTACAATAGCCAATACTTTTTACCTTGAAGCCTTGAACTAAATACATTTTCTTAGTCAATTGTTTATTTTCCAAAGGGTTCTGTTGGCGATGATCCTGAAATGTTGTTTTACGACCTTCTCAAGCTTTTTTCAGTAAAAACTTTTATTTTCGATTCATTTTTAAAATAATTACATTTTAGTGCATATTTATAATCTTCAAATTTTGTAATGATGTTTCATTTTCCAAAGTCCGTTTTAAAAGGGGTTTGTTTTCTTCAATTTGTTCTTCGAATATACATGTCTATGGAAAGATTTTGGACGCTTGTAGAACTAGCAATGAAAAAATAGAATTATAAAAAGGATTTCAAGTTTTTCAGTTTTCAGTTGGAGCTGAAACAAAAGAAATAACCAAATGAGAACACACACCTCAACAAACTCATTCCGGGATCGAACCACCAGCCAAACCCCCCTTCCTTCGCCCAGTTACGATCATCCTCATCTCGATCGAAGGTGGAAAATGTGGAGCCCTGCTTAGGGATCATCCATCTGCCGTCTCCAGTACAATTTTCAATATTTTTCACCTTGTACCCTTCGCTTTGCTTGCCCACAACAAAGTTTTTGCATTTTTGAGTCACGCCATTGGATCTTAAATGGACTTCGTGAGGGTTTCCTTTCGTCAGAATGTGCAATTGTTTCAGTCCAACAAAGAACTCATCCTCCCACTCAGTTCCGGCTTTTCCGAATCCATGTTCATAATCCTCATACGTGCGATAAAATATTTGTGATTCATAATTTTTTCTATAAACATTTAACCATCCAGATCCAATCTTCGAATCTGAAACACAAACCACTTTAAACGAGTCTGAGCCTGGAAGTTTGATTTCGCTAAGGACTGTGCCTTCTTCTTGGTTTCGTGGACAAGGATCTGGAAAAGCTTAAAAATTCGTTGTTTTAATTTGCAAATGATTGTGATCATCATGATCATCTGATTGTTAATATTAGGCAGTGGAGTTTTTGGGACCTCTCCAGTTTGTACTTCCACACTCTTTATTTTATTATTCGACTTTGTTGAATTATTTTCGTTTATTCCTCCAATCTTTACTATTTTTCCCACTTTGCCAATGTCTTCGCGGAGCTGATTTGTCAACATTGCAAGTTCACTTGTTTTTTTTTAAGTCACTAATTTGATATTTTAGCAGGTCGATTTCCCCATTTTTTTGAATTATTAGATTCTCATATTTAACTTTCTCATCGCTGTATTTATTTTGCACTTTCGAATGTCTTTCCAGCAAGCTTGAATACCTTTTCTGCAATTCCGAGTTATCAGTCTTGCACTTCGAGAGTTGGGTATCTTTCTCGTTGGTTTTCTCAAAATAGCGGAGTAAAGGCTTTACAATAGGATAACAAACCGATGCACACTGGTCCTCCTGCTCCTCCGAGAGATAACAGGACTGTGGAATTATAATTTCAATTAATTTATAATATAAAATAAAATAACACTCAAAAAGGCTATTACTTCTTCCGATCCCATGGAGGCAGAAAAAAGAAAAATTGCAGAAATGAGGGTCACTGGGAAGATCATCTTGTACTTTTGCGGTTGAAAGGAACTTTCTTCTGAAAGAGTCTCTGGAAATATGGTAACTGATGCTGCGAGTCTTGAAGCTCCGGCTTTTTAAAGACATCCTCGGCCTTAGCTTGAGCATGAGACTGAGACTGAGCTTCAGAGTTACTGATAAGAAGAGCAGTCTTCAGGCGAGTGCTGTCTATGGAATTGGGCACTAGGGCAATGGGCTACTTAGCAACCAAAATGTTGGGAGTTCAAAGGTTATTAGAGATTAGAGAGAGGTGATAAGCAACCAGAGCTTCTTTTTCTTGATACATACCTAGACCTTATTTATATATTCATATAAACAATTATTAATTATATTTAACGTTTTTTTTTTTATATATTTATATTTATTATTATATATATTCCCCAAATGGAAAGTGCTTTTTAAGTAGATTTCAAGACGTAATAGCCGCCTTAAAAAAATCAAAACTTTTTATAATTTAGTTCAAAAGTGTGCAACGCAGCAAAGGAGACATCTTCGACCCTATAAAATATACATATTCTCGATCAGGAGCGCCTCCTCAGTTGATATAAGCATATATAAATCTAAATATAATTTTTATATCTAGAAAACTAAGCAACTTAATACTTATTTCCAGAACCATTAAGTCAAGGCCCAATACTGAGCCTAAAAATATTCAAAATAAATACACAAGTATATGAAGCTTTACGTTCACTGTATCCATCCATATTTGATGTAACTTTTTTCAATACTCCTCTGGCCCTAAGCACATCCTCTGCCATGAATGCCAAATCGACTTGCATCGATAGGTTAGTTTCTGTCGCTGATTTTAGTGATTAAAATATTTATATGGGAGCGGCAGCGATAGAGATACAGAAAAGAAAACAAACAAAGAAACAGATACAATTGCAGATATAGCTACAAAGTATCAGATACAGATATAGAGCGGGGAGAGGGGAGAAAAAAAAGGATATAGATCGTCGACGGTGGCAGCGCCGGCGCTACACTTGTCTTTGTTCAGCAATTTGCAGGACAATGGCACAAAGGAGCGCCCGCGGCCGCACAATAAAAGCCACCCAGGACTACAGGTATCACTCGCATGTGTGGATTAATAATCCTTAAGCCACACATAGATGGCATATATTAGCATTCGGCTAAGCCGCACTTAGGGTCCATGTAGGCCCTAGATATGTTGTTATGCTCGTCCTGCCCCGTACTGCCCCGATTGCCAGACAGCCAGTCTGGGATAATCCTTTATCGGTCGATCGTGCAGGTTCTTTGTTTTGGCCCGGTTTTTCGGGCCATTGTGCAACCGACACTTGTCCTGAAAACGGAATACTACTCCATTGAATAGAAAAAATAAACAAAAGCACACCCGGCTACAAAGGGATATCTTCTGGTAGGTGCTCCTTCCTTCGGGTTTCCCTCTTTTGTTTTTATTATTATTATTATTTTTTTTGGTTTTTGGCCCAATTGATCCACTCAAGATAAATTAGGCCACAAAGTATGTGTAAGCTTAGCCAGGGGATCAGATTGGATTTTGTAATTTTAGAAGGTTTGAGCAATTGTTGGGCTCCTGCCATCCATACTATATGTGGACGGTCTCTTGAGATCTCAGACAGCACGTCTTCCGGTTGCTGATTGAAAAACATAAACAGGTTGAAGCAAACCGAATGCAGATGTGTTTGAAATTATGCCCATCAAAAGGATAATAAGGGATATGCAGTGTTTTTGGAAAAAAGAAACAATTGAGGGGTTATGGAGTTATGACTATAGACTATAACTATAACCAGGAATCGTTTGAGATACTCGCTTGAGAATCAGATGAGGATTGGGGATCACTGTGGGCCCTATAGGGGAAAACCGCATTTAAAGGGATCCCTCAGCGAAAAATGGACAAAAACTCTAAAAAATATTTTGTCTCAGGATTTTGATGCAGAATGGTGGCAAATCGATCCAGAAATCGTTTCAGGTACTCCGCTTGAGAATCAGATGAGGATTGGGCAAGATATATCCATCACTGTGGGCCCTATAGGGGAAAACCGCATTTAAAGGGATCCCTCAGCGAAAAATGGACAAAAACTCAAAAAAATATTTTGTCTCAGGATTTTCATGCAGAATGGTGGCAAATCGATCCAGAAATCGTTTAAGGTACTCCGATTGAGAATCAGATGAGGATTCGGCAAGATATATCCATCACTGTGGGCCCTATAGGGGAAAACCGCTTTTATAGGGATAGCGAAGAATGGACAAAAACTCTAAAAAATATTTTGTCTCAGGATTTTGATGCAGAATGGTGGCAAATCGATCCAGAAATCGTTTAAGGTACTCCGCTTGAGAATCAGATGAGGATTTGGCAAGATATATCCATCACTGTGGGCCCTATAGGGGAAAACCGCATTTAAAGGGATCCCTCAGCGAAAAATGGACAAAAACTCTAAAAAATATTTTGTCTCAGGATTTTGGTGCAGAATGGTGGCAAATCGATCCAGAAATCGTTTAAGGTACTCCGCTTGAGAATCAGATGAGGATTGGGGAAGATATATCGTGGGCCCTATAGGGGAAAACCGCATTTAAAGGGATCCCTCAGCGAAAAATGTACAAAAACTCTAAAAAATATTTTGTCTCAGGATTTTGGTGCAGAATGGTGGCAAATCGATCCAGAAATCGTTTAAGGTACTCCGCTTGAGAATCAGATGAGGATTGGGGAAGATATCTCCATCACTGTTGGCCCTATAGGGAAAAACCGCATTTAAAGGGATCCAATAGCGAAAAATGGACAAAAACTCTAAAAAATATTTTGTCTCAGGATTTTGATGCAGAATGGTGGCAAATCGATCCAGAAATCGTTTAAGGTACTCCGCTTAAGAATCAGATGAGGATTGGGGAAGATATATCGTGGGCCCTATAGGGGAAAACCGCATTTAAAGGGATCCCTCAGCGAAAAATGTACAAAAACTCTAAAAAATATTTTGTCTCAGGATTTTGGTGCAGAATGGTGGCAAATCGATCCAGAAATCGTTTAAGGTACTCCGCTTGAGAATCAGATGAGGATTGGGAAAGATATATCCATCACTGTGGGCCCTATAGGGAAAAAACCGCATTTAAAGGGATCCATTAGCGAAAAATGGACAAAAATTCTAAAAAATATTTTGTCTCAGGATTTTCATGCAGAATGGTGGCAAATCGATCCAGAAATCGTTTAAGGTACTCCGCTTGAGAATCAGATGAGGATTGGGGAAGATATATCCATCACTGTGGGCCCTATAGGGGAAAACCGCATTTAAAGGGATCCATTAGCGAAAAATGGACAAAAACTCTAAAAAATATTTTGTCTCAGGATTTTCATGCAGAATGGTGGCAAATCGATCCAGAAATCGTTTAAGGTACTCCGCTTGAGAATCAGATGAGGATTGGGGAAGATATATCCATCACTGTGGGCCCTATAGGGGAAAACCGCATTTAAAGGGATCCATTAGCGAAAAATGGACAAAAACTCTAAAAAATATTTTGTCTCAGGATTTTCATGCAGAATGGTGGCAAATCGATCCAGAAATCGTTTAAGGTACTCCGCTTGAGAATCAGATGAGGATTGGGGAAGATATATCCATCACTGTGGGCCCTATAGGGGAAAACCGCATTTAAAGGGATCCATTAGCGAAAAATGGACAAAAACTCTAAAAAATATTTTGTCTCAGGATTTTCATGCAGAATGGTGGCAAATCGATCCAGAAATCGTTTAAGGTACTCCGCTTGAGAATCAGATGAGGATTGGGCAAGATATATCCATCACTGTGGGCCCTATAGGGGAAAACCGCATTTAAAGGGATCCATTAGCGAAAAATGGACAAAAACTCTAAAAAATATTTTGTCTCAGGATTTTGATGCAGAATGGTGGCAAATCGATCCAGAAATCGTTTAAGGTACTCCGCATGAGAATCAGATGAGGATTCGGCAAGATATATCTATCACTGTGGGCCCTATAGGGGAAAACCGCATTTAAAGGGATCCATTAGCGAAAAATGGACAAAAACTCTAAAAAATATTTTGTTTCAGGATTTTTATGCAGAATGGTGGCAAATCGATCCAGAAATCGTTTAAGGTACTCCGCTTGAGAATCAGATGAGGATTGGGCAAGATATATCCATCACTGTGGGCCCTATAGGGGAAAACCGCATTTAAAGGGATCCATTAGCGAAAAATGGACAAAACTCTAAAAAATATTTTGTCTCAGGATTTTGATGCAGAATGGTGGCAAATCGATCCAGAAATCGTTTAAGGTACTCCGCTTGAGAATCAGATGAGGATTCGGCAAGATATATCCATCACTGTTGGCCCTATAGGGGAAAACCGCATTTAAAGGGATCCAATAGCGAAAAATGTACAAAAACTCTAAAAAATATTTTGTCTCAGGATTTTGATGCCGAATGGTGGCAAATCGATCTAGGAATCGTTTAAGGTACTCCGCTTGAGAATCAGATGAGGATTGGGGAAGATATATCCATCACTGTGGGCCCTATAGGGGAAAACCGCATTTAAAGGGATCCATTAGCGAAAAATGGACAAAAACTCTAAAAAATATTTTGTCTCAGGATTTTGATGCAGAATGGTGGCAAATCGATCCAGAAATCGTTCAAGGTACTCCGCTTGAGAATCAGATGAGGATTCGGCAAGATATATCCATCACTGTGGGCCCTATAGGGGAAACCCGCATTTAAAGGGATCCAATAGCGAAAAATGTACAAAAACTCTAAAAAATATTTTGTCTCAGGATTTTCATGCAGAATGGTGGCAAATCGTCCAGAAATCGTTTAAGGTACTCCGCTTGAGAATCAGATGAGGATTGGGCAAGATATATCCATCACTGTGGGCCCTATAGGGGAAAACTGCATTTAAAGGGATCCAATAGCGAAAAATGGACAAAAACTCTAAAAAATATTTTGTCTCAGGATTTTCATGCAGAATGGTGGCAAATCGATCCAGAAATCGTTTAAGGTACTCCGCTTGAGAATCAGATGAGGATTGGGGAAGATATATCCATCACTGTGGGCCCTATAGGGGAAAACCGCATTTAAAGGGATCCAATAGCGAAAAATGGACAAAAACTCTAAAAAATATTTTGTCTCAGGATTTTGATGCAGAATGGTGGCAAATCGATCCAGAAATCGTTCAAGGTACTCCGCTTGAGAATCAGATGAGGATTCGGCAAGATATATCCATCACTGTGGGCCCTATAGGGAAAACCGCATTTAAAGGGATCCAATAGCGAAAAATGTACAAAAACTCTAAAAAATATTTTGTCTCAGGATTTTGATGCCGAATGGTGGCAAATCGATCTAGGAATCGTTTAAGGTACTCCGCTTGAGAATCAGATGAGGATTGGGGAAGATATATCCATCACTGTGGGCCCTATAGGGGAAAACCGCATTTAAAGGGATCCAATAGCGAAAAATGGACAAAAACTCTAAAAAATATTTTGTCTCAGGATTTTGATGCAGAATGGTGGCAAATCGATCCAGAAATCGTTCAAGGTACTCCGCTTGAGAATCAGATGAGGATTCGGCAAGATATATCCATCACTGTGGGCCCTATAGGGAAACCCGCATTTAAAGGGATCCAATAGCGAAAAATGTACAAAAACTCTAAAAAATATTTTGTCTCAGGATTTTCATGCAGAATGGTGGCAAATCGTCCAGAAATCGTTTAAGGTACTCCGCTTGAGAATCAGATGAGGATTGGGGAAGATATATCCATCACTGTGGGCCCTATAGGGGAAAACCGCATTTAAAGGGATCCAATAGCGAAAAATGGACAAAAACTCTAAAAAATATTTTGTCTCAGGATTTTGATGCAGAATGGTGGCAAATCGATCCAGAAATCGTTCAAGGTACTCCGCTTGAGAATCAGATGAGGATTCGGCAAGATATATCCATCACTGTGGGCCCTATAGGGGAAAACCGCATTTAAAGGGATCCAATAGCGAAAAATGTACAAAAACTCTAAAAAATATTTTGTCTCAGGATTTTGATGCCGAATGGTGGCAAATCGATCTAGGAATCGTTTAAGGTACTCCGCTTTAGAATCAGATGAGGATTGGGGAAGATATATCCATCACTGTGGGCCCTATAGGGGAAAACCGCATTTAAAGGGATCCATTAGCGTAAAATGGACAAAAACTCTAAAAAATATTTTGTCTCAGGATTTTGATGCAGAATGGTGGCAAATCGATCCAGGAATCGTTTAAGGTACTCCGCTTGAGAATCAGATGAGGATTGGGGAATATATATTCATCACTGTGGGCCCTATAGGGGAAAACCGCATTTAAAAGGATTCATTAGCGAAAAAATGACAAAAACTCTAACAAATATTTTGTCTCAGAATTTTGATGCAGAATGGTGGCAAATCGATCCAGAAATCGTTTAAGGTACTCCGCTTGAGAATCAGATGAAGATTCGGCAAGATATATCTATCACTGTGGGCCCTATAGGGGAAAACCGCATTTAAAGGGATCCATTAGCGAAAAATGGACAAAAACTCTAAAAAATATTTTGTTTCAGGATTTTTATGCAGAATGGTGGCAAATCGATCTAGGAATCGTTTAAGGTACTCCGCTTTAGAATCAGATGAGGATTGGGCAAGATATATCCATCACTGTGGGCCCTATTAGGGAAAACCGCATTTAAAGGGATCCATTAGCGAAAAATGGACAAAAACTCTAAAAAATATTTTGTCTCAGGATTTTGATGCAGAATGGTGGCAAATCGATCCAGGAATTGTTTAAGGTACTCCGCTTGAGAATCAGATGAGGATTCGGCAAGATATATCCATCACTGTGGGCCCTATAGGGGAAAACCGCATTTAAAGGGATCCAATAGCGAAAAATGTACAAAAACTCTAAAAAATATTTTGTTTCAGGATTTTTATGCAGAATGGTGGCAAATCGATCCAGAAATCGTTTAAGGTACTCCGCTTGAGAATCAGATGAGGATTCGGCAAGATATATCCATCACTGTGGGCCCTATAGGGGAAAACCGCATTTAAAGGGATCCAATAGCGAAAAATGTACAAAAACTCTAAAAAATATTTTGTCTCAGGATTTTGATGCAGAATGGTGGCAAATCTATCTAGGAATCGTTTAAGGTACTCCGCTTGAGAATCAGATGAGGATTCGGCAAGATATATCCATCACTGTGGGCCCTATAGGGGAAAACCGCATTTAAAGGGATCCCTCAGCGAAAAATGGACAAAAACTCTAAAAAATATTTTGTCTCAGGATTTTCATGCAGAATGGTGGCAAATCGATCCAGAAATCGTTTAAGGTACTCCGCTTGAGAATCAGATGAGGATTCGGCAAGATATATCCATCACTGTGGGCCCTATAGGGGAAAACCGCATTTAAAGGGATCCCTCAGCGAAAAATGGACAAAAACTCTAAAAAATATTTTGTCTCAGGATTTTGATGCAGAATGGTGGCAAATCGATCCAGGAATCGCTTAAGGTACTCCGCTTGAGAATCAGATGAGGATTGGGGAATATATATTCATCACTGTGGGCCCTATAGGGGAAAACCGCATTTAAAGGGATCACTCAGCGAAAAATGGACAAAAACTCTAAAAATATTTTGTCTCAGGATTTTGATGCAGAATGGTGGCAAATCGATCCAGGAATCGCTTAAGGTACTCCGCTTGAGAATCAGATGAGGATTGGGGAATATATATTCATCACTGTGGGCCCTATAGGGGAAAACCGAATTTAAAGGGATCACTCAGCGAAAAATGGACAAAAACTCTAACAAATATTTTGTCTCAGGATTTTGATGCAAAATGGTGGCAAATCGATCTAGGAATCGTTTAAGGTACTCCGCTTGAGAATCAGATGAGGATTGGTCAAGATATATCCATCACTGTGGGCCCTATAGGGGAAAACCGCATTTAAAGGGATCCCTCAGCGAAAAATGGACAAAAACTCTAAAAAATATTTTGTCTCAGGATTTTGATGCAGAATGGTGGCAAATCGATCCAGAAATCGCTTAAGGTACTCCGCATGAGAATCAGATGAGGATTGGGGAATATATATTCATCACTGTGGGCCCTATAGGGGAAAACCGCATTTAAAGGGATCCCTCAGCGAAAAATGGACAAAAACTCTAAAAAATATTTTGTCTCAGGATTTTGATGCAGAATGGTGGCAAATTGATCTAGGAATCGTTTAAGGTACTCCGTGTGAGAATCAGATGAGGATTCGGCAAGATATATCCATCACTGTGGGCCCTATAGGGGAAAACCGCATTTAAAGGGATCACTCAGCGAAAAATGGACAAAAACTCTAAAAAATATTTTGTCTCAGGATTTTGATGCAGAATGGTGGCAAATCGATCCAGAAATCGCTTAAGGTACTCCGCATGAGAATCAGATGAGGATTGGGGAATATATATTCATCACTGTGGGCCCTATAGGGGAAAACCGCATTTAAAGGGATCACTCAGCGAAAAATGGACAAAAACTCTAAAAAATATTTTGTCTCAGGATTTTGATGCAGAATGGTGGCAAATTGATCTAGGAATCGCTTAAGGTACTCCGCATGAGAATCAGATGAGGATTCGGCAAGATATATCCATCACTGTGGGCCCTATAGGGGAAAACCGCATTTAAAGGGATCACTCAGCGAAAAATGGACAAAAACTCTAAAAAATATTTTGTCCCAGGATTTTGATGCAGAATGGTGGCAAATCGATCCAGGAATTGTTTAAGGTACTCCGCTTGAGAATCAAATGAGGATTGGGCAAGATATATCCATCACTGTGGGCCCTATAGGGGAAAACCGCATTTAAAGGGATCCAATAGCGAGAAATGTACAAAAACTCTAAAAAATATTTTGTCTCAGGATTTTGATGCAGAATGGTGGCAAATCTATCTAGGAATCGTTTAAGGTACTCCGCTTGAGAATCAGATGAGGATTGGGCAAGATATATCCATCACTGTGGGCCGTACAGGGGAAAACCGCATTTAAAGGGATCCCCTATAGGGGATACGCATTTAAAGGATTGGGGAAGATATATCCATCACTGTGGGCCCTATTGGGAAAAACCGCATTTAAAGGGATCCAATAGCGAAAAATGGACAAAAACTCTAAAAAATATTTTGTCTCAGGATTTTGATGCAGAATGGTGGCAAATCGATCCAGGAATCGCTTAAGGTACTCCGCATGAGAATCAGATGAGGATTGGGGAATATATATTCATCACTGTGGGCCCTATAGGGGAAAACCGCATTTAAAGGGATCCCTCAGCGAAAAATGGACAAAAACTCTAAAAAATATTTTGTCTCAGGATTTTGATGCAGAATGGTGGCAAATCTATCTAGGAATCGTTTAAGGTACTCCGAGTGAGAATCAGATGAGGATTCGGCAAGATATATCCATCACTGTGGGCCCTATAGGGGAAAACCGCATTAAGGGATCACTCAGCGAAAAATGGACAAAAACTCTAAAAAATATTTTGTCTCAGGATTTTGATGCAGAATGGTGGCAAATCGATCCAGGAATCGCTTAAGGTACTCCGCATGAGAATCAGATGAGGATTGGGGAATATATATTCATCACTGTGGGCCCTATAGGGGAAAACCGCATTTAAAGGGATCCCTCAGCGAAAAATGGACAAAAACTCTAAAAAATATTTTGTCTCAGGATTTTGATGCAGAATGGTGGCAAATCGATCCAGGAATCGCTTAAGGTACTCCGCATGAGAATCAGATGAGGATTGGGGAATATATATTCATCACTGTGGGCCCTATAGGGGAAAACCGCATTTAAAGGGATCCCTCAGCGAAAAATGGACAAAAACTCTAAAAAATATTTTGTCTCAGGATTTTGATGCAGAATGGTGGCAAATCGATCCAGGAATCGCTTAAGGTACTCCGCATGAGAATCAGATGAGGATTGGGGAATATATATTCATCACTGTGGGCCCTATAGGGGAAAACCGCATTTAAAAGGATTCATTAGCGAAAAAATGACAAAAACTCTAACAAATATTTTGTCTCAGAATTTTGATGCAGAATGGTGGCAAATCGATCTAGGAATCGTTTAAGGTACTCCGCTTGAGAATCAGATGAGGATTGGTCAAGATATATCCATCACTGTGGGCCCTATAGGGGAAAACCGCATTTAAAGGGATCCAATAGCGAAAAATGGACAAAAACTCTACAAAATATTTTGTCTCAGGATTTTGATGCAGAATGGTAACAAATCGATCCAGAAATCGTTTAAGGTACTCCGCTTGAGAATCAGATGAGGATTGGGGAATATATATTCATCACTGTGGGCCCCATAGGGGAAAACCGCATTTAAAGGGATCCATTAGCGAAAAATGGACAAAAACTCTACAAAATATTTTGTCTCAGGATTTTGATGCAGAATGGTGGCAAATCTATCTAGGAATCGTTTCAGGTACTCCGCTTGAGAATCAGATGAGGATTGGGGAAGATATATCCATCACTGTGGGCCCTATAGGGGAAAGCCACATCTAAAGGGATCCAATAGCGAAAAATTGACAAAAACTCTAAGAAATATTTTGTCGCAGGATTTTCACGCAGAATGATGGCAAATCGATCGTGGAATCGTTTAAGGTACTCCGCTTGAGAATCAGATGAGGATTGGGCAAGATATATCCATCACTGTGGGCCCTATAGGGGAAAACCGCTTTTAAAGGGATCCCTCAGCGAAAAATGGACAAAATCTCTAAAAAATATTTTGTCTCAAGATTTTGATAAAGAATGGTGGCAAATCGATCTAGGAATCGTTTAAGGTACTCTGCTTGAGAATCAGATGAGGATTGGGCCAGATATATCCATCACTGTGGGCCCTATAGGGGAAAACCGCATTTAAAGGGATCCCTCAGCGAAAAATGGACAAAAACTCTAAAAAATATTTTGTCTCAGGATTTTGATGCAGAATGGTGGCAAATCGATCTAGAAATCGTTTAAGGTACTCCGCTTGAGAATCAGATGAGGATTGGGCCAGATATATCCATCATTGTGGTCCCTATAGGGGAAAACCGCATTTAAAGGGATCCCTCAGCGAAAAATGGACAAAAACTCTAAAAAATATTTTGTCTCAGGATTTTGATGCAGAATGGTGGCAAATCGATCCAGGAATCGTTTAAGGTACTCCGCTTGAGAATCAGATGAGGATTGGGCAAGATATATCCATCACTGTGGGCCCTATAGGGGAAAACCGCATTTAAAGGGATCCCTCAGCGAAAAATGGACAAAATCTCTAAAAAATATTTTGTCTCAAGATTTTGATAAAGAATGGTGGCAAATCGATCTAGGAATCGTTTAAGGTACTCTGCTTGAGAATCAGATGAGGATTGGGCCAGATATATCCATCACTGTGGGCCCTATAGGGGAAAACCGCATTTAAAGGGATTCCTCAGCGAAAAATGGACAAAAACTCTAAAAAATATTTTGTCTCAGGATTTTGATGCAGAATGGTGGCAAATCGATCTAGAAATCGTTTAAGGTACTCCGCTTGAGAATCAGATGAGGATTGGGCCAGATATATCCATCACTGTGGGCCCTATAGGGGAAAACCGCATTTAAAGGGATCCCTCAGCGAAAAATGGACAAAAACTCTAAAAAATATTTTGTCTCAGGATTTTGATGCAGAATGGTGGCAAATCGATCTAGAAATCGTTTAAGGTACTCCGCTTGAGAATCAGATGAGGATTGGGCCAGATATATCCATCACTGTGGGCCCTATAGGGGAAAACCGTTTTTAAAGGGATTCCTCAGCGAAAAATGGACAAAAACTCTAAAAAATATATTGTCTCAGGGTTTTAATGCAGAATGGTGGCAAATCGATCTAGGAATCGTTTAAGGTACTCCGCTTGAGAATCAGATGAGGATTGGGCCAGATATATCCATCACTGTGGGCCCTATAGGGGAAAACCGCATTTAAAGGGATTCCTCAGCGAAAAATGGACAAAAACTCTAAAAAATATTTTGTCTCAGGATTTTGATGCAGAATGGTGGCAAATCGATCTAGAAATCGTTTAAGGTACTCCGCTTGAGAATCAGATGAGGATTGGCCAGATATATCCATCATTGTGGTCCCTATAGGGGAAAACCGCTAAAGGGATCCCTCAGCGAAAAATGGACAAAAACTCAAAAAAATGTTTTGTCTCAAAAATATTCAATAAAGAATTTCCGAAAACTTCTTATATGTTTTAAGAACACCTTTTAGAAAGGTATGAGCCAAAAACTCCACAAGAATTAAGCTTAATTAATTCGAATGTTGCTAAAAAGCTGCAAAAACGAATAATCTAATTTATAGAATAAACCAAAAAGAAATCAAACTTCTCAAAAATCCTACCCAATATTTGCCAGAAAATATTTCCTAACAATTTTCGTGTAAGAAACGCTCTTCTCTAAGTACATAAAAAATTACAATAGAGCAAAGTTTATTACGAAAAATCCATGAAAATCAATGGAATGCGAGTAATAAACCGACAAGAAAACAACACGGAGTGACCCCGTCCTCTGTGGATACTCGGGCTGAATAAGAAGGACGGAGGCGGGGCTGAGTGCAATTATTAAAATAATGTCCACAGGCCATTGAGTTCATAACGCGAATGAGGCCGCAATAAAATAAATAAATGAAGAGGAACTTGTCCTCAAATGAGGCATGCAAATGTTGCCAGGCGAACAATAACAAAGGCGAGCACTGCCAGGAGCCGGGCAGGACACTGCCGGCCAGGATTCCAGTCATCAGCTTTATCATGGCCATGTCCTGGCCCATTCTGGCCATGAAATTTATTAAAAACAAAGACAACAACAAAAAATCCCGGCCCCAGAGTTCACAATACAGAGTTCAGAGTCCACAGAATTGGAGGCAGAAAAAAAAATAAATATATCGAAAGGGGAGGGCCTGGGCTTTTGGATGGTGGATTGCTCAATTTTCGGCCATTGGCCACAGCTGTTGGGTCTGATAGATTAAAGGGCAGCCAGATATTAAATCTGGGGCTTTCTTTTTTTTGGTTTTATTGCCCTAGCATTCCTTTGCCGCGGAAATCAGAGAGCGAGACAGCTTGGATATTATTAAAGTTATTTAAGAGATTCTGAAAAGTATTTAGGGGGAATAAGAGGCTGGTTTCCAGAGAAGAGGCTAGGAAATTTTACTAGTCTTGGGGTTTTAAGCTTGAATGTCAGGTTAATACTTGGGTTCTATATTATACACTTTTAAGGCATAGACTTAGTTATAGACTTTCTATTTTACTTTATTCCAACTTTCATTTGCATTGTGCTCCATACAATACTTTAGACTTCCGAGATACTTTTGGGCTTATAATTAAAAAAAAATAAATAACTACCAATATCTATTTTAAATGATTTTATATTTCAAAGAATTGGGTTCTAAAGGTTTTCAAGTACTGTTCCATATGGAACTATAGTCTTTATCTTTCATAGTAATCATCTATATAACATTAGGTCCGTAGGGGCAGTAGGGGCCGTAGGGGTTCTTTTTTATAAAATTGAGGTCTAAAGACTGGTATTCTAATATTCTTCTATAAAGAACTATAGTCTAAAGATTCCTCTGTAATTTTCTATATGTGTAGAAGTAGGGTCCTAAGGTCACAACTAAGTGTTTTAAGACTCCTCCATCTTCTTTTTTTAATAGAATTAAATTCTAGATACTAAATACTTTAGAATTTAAAAGAAATAGATTTTAAAGGTTCCTGAGTAATCTTTTTTATAGACTCTATACTATGGAAGTATGGGCTAGGGAATTAGGGAACTACAATTTTCAGTACTTTTCTATATAGAACCAAAGTCTATAGTTCCTCAGTACTTTTTACTTTCTTAGTACTCGTTTATGTATAACAAGAGTTTAAAGGTTCTAAACTAGTCCTCTTTATAAAACTACTTTCTAAAGATGTTTCTGCATACGTTTCGGCATAGAGTCTTCAAATTCCACAGTATAATTTCTACATATAATTGGGAATATAATTATATTAAATATCATAAGGTCAATAAGTATTCTTAGATTCGGATTGGGGTCTAAGGATTCTACGATATTCTTCTATATAGAACTGGGGTCTAGGTTCCTGAGATTCCTAAGATTTCTAAGATGCTTTTCCATATTGAACGAGGTCCTTAAGGTTCCTAAGTTTTTCTCCATATCATCCTCTATATGTTATATTTATAAATTATACAATTTTTGCATTAATTTCCAAAGTCTGTTTTTAAACAATTTCTATAAACGGTAATATCTGGAGGGTTATTTTGGAAGGTATTATTTAAAATATTTATCTATTTTTAAGTTGTTTGTGCCTATAACTCATGGATTTGCAAAGTGATACTGTTTAAAAGATCAAAGGTTTCAAACTAGCATATTTTCGATATACATAAAACTAGGCCTAATATTTCCCTATATAACTAAACCTAAAGGTTTCTAAGTATTCTTTTATACAGTATATATATAATAAATACTAAATACTATACTGTTTATACTATGCCACACTCAGCTAAAAATATAACCAAAGTATTACCCAAATACCTAAGACCCCTCCTAACCCCTTCCCAAAAAATGAAAGTAAAAACTTTCTCGTATGCTAACTTTCCCACACACTTTTTATGGCAACTTTGGCCAATACTTTTGCCAATAAATTGTTGCAATTTGTTGTTGGGAAGATAACCCATAAGGAAGTGTGACTGTGACCGGGAGCGATTTGTGGGATCAGGATCTGTGAACTGACCTCCGTCTGGAAAGTCCTTAACCCGCCAAAAGTCGAGGGGGTGGATTCGACAAAAAAAAGAAAAAAACGAGCCATGAAATGTGGCACGACCCGTGGTGGACGTGGAAAAAGGCAGAAAAAAAAGAAAAAAAGTTGAAAAGTTCAAGTGTATAATTTCGTAACAATTGGGACAGTTTTAGTGCTTCGCCGGAACACAGGGTGTTGGGTTGGTGGTTGCTCCTGTTCGTCCTGTTCGTCCTGCATACTGCGGCCGTGTCCTGTTTTCGGGCAATCTTCCCCCGAAAAACCATTCGGCGGGCGACTTAAATGCGGTTTCGTGTTACACATGTGCGTCTAATTAGCGACTGTTTAACGATAACAAGGACAACGGGTCCTGTAACTAATATGCCAGAAAATTGGACACAAGCCAGCGGAGGTAGGGCGGGAGGGAGACTAGTGTCCTGCGAGGGTGAGGTCCTGTTAACGAGCATGAAATTATTATCGAACTACTATTAATGGGTCGCCCGCCCCCGCTCATAACACAGGAAACTCCTTGACACTTGTCCTCAAAATGTGTGAAGCAGGTCATATTCTATTATCTGGGATCCTTGGCACATATCCTTGCAACACTTTTCACACGAATTCCGGCGCCACTATGCTCTCAAGTACCTTTTTTTTTTGTTTTTTGAAAATCCACTTCCGTCTCGAAAAATCAAATTCGATTTCCAAATCTCTGGGGACAAAAAAAACTAAGGATCTTCCGACCTGGCATAGCAGCTGTTTTGGATTTATCCTTCCTCTAAAAAGGACACCACCAATCACTTTGCATATCATCCCGGGGATTGACTTGGTTTTGGTCCGGGGGTTTTGTGGGGTTTCGTGGGGTCTTGGGCCTCCCAGCTTGGGGTCCTCGGCTCCAAATCGGATTTGGAGCTTTAGGCGTTAATAATTTTGGACCCCGACCGCTCCGATAAGTGAAAAGCTGCCACTGTCCTTTTGATCCTTGGCCGAGGGTTACCATGGAAAGGGTAATGAAGGGGTATACTGGACATAAGGAGACTTTACTAAACGCCTTTCCGCAAAATTATTTTAAGTCGAAATTTACAGTAAAAACATTTCTTGACAGAAATTTGTGAGAAAGGTAGAATCGGCAATAAAATCTCAATTTTCAAATAAGTAACATACCATACTTTTGCGGAAATGTGACGATATATTTATTCTATTTCCCTGAAAT
Source organism: Drosophila malerkotliana malerkotliana (assembly GCA_018153235.1). Taxonomy (NCBI): domain Eukaryota; kingdom Metazoa; phylum Arthropoda; class Insecta; order Diptera; family Drosophilidae; genus Drosophila; species Drosophila malerkotliana. The sequence continues at coordinate 7,062,632 of JAECXV010000058.1, read as the reverse complement.
TTTTATGCGTTTTTAGTATATAATTCCAATGGAACTTGGAATTGGAAATTTGTTGGTTTAAATGGGGGTTCTTCTCTTAATATCTGTTCTTAAATATTGTACATTTTTGTTAGAAGTTTAAGGAAAGTTTTTTAAGTAGATTCAATATAGGTATAAATAATGAATAAATATAAATAATCAATAATGATCGAATAAAATAAAGATCTTCTTAATAATAGTCTAGGGAAAGTCCATTGTGGAGTTTATTCAACGTTTGTTACTTGAAATTATTTGTAGGCATATACGAATAAAAATATTATACGAGATAGAAAAGTTAACAAAACTAGACTAACTTTTATGATATAGCTTTGGCTACAGTGCCTTTGGTTTATATTACTTACAATTTCAAAAATATAAACATTGTAGTAACAAGATCTTTTATATAATTATGTTTTCTATGTCTAAGACTTGAAACAGAAAATGATCTAATATAACATAACATACTATACTTTACTACAACAATACTTAGTTACAGTACACATTATAAATATAATATGTACTTATAGAGTTATGAAGCTCTATAGTTCTACTACAAATTTATACAAAATAGCTTTTTCATATTGTTTTATATAATTAGATATAACTATATAATATTATACTTCATTCTCATGTGGAATATTATATTAAAGAATCTGAAGTTTAGTTGTATATATTGTATATTAATAAATTATATTAGATTAAGGACTTCAGATCTGAAAGATATCTTAGAAGATTAAAGTAATCTATGGTTTGTAGTCTAACTTTTGAGAGAAAATCACCTTTTTCTCAAAGAGTTCTTTAACTAAAATCTCTAGAACATTAGCTTTTAAAAAGATCTATAGATAGATCTATAGAAAATCCTGCCTTTTCCAGGGTATCTCTCCCGTCCTAGTCCTTACTGACTTTACTTTTCCCTTTTGTGATACAATACACTGGCCTCGACACTCGCCCTGAACTTAATTTTTTCGCTCTGGCCCTTCTTTTGTTTTGTGCAAATTGAGTTACCCCCCCGGAGTGGGTGTGGGGCCCGTGTGGGTTTCGACTTGGGCTTCGGGTTCTACATTGATGCCCACTTTGTTTTAATGCGCGCTGATATGTGAGCCGCAGGGCTTAGGCCAGACACATTGGCCCAAAGGACACAACCCAACACCAAAAACAAAAAAAAAGGGCAAGAAAAAGGGGCACAAAAAGTGGATGGGGCCTGGGGTGACGGAAATAGAGAAGGAAAACCTTAACCCCCAGTATATGTATATATATATGTATATATAAAAGCCCACACATGACCAAGACCCACACCTCTCTTTGGGGCCGACTTGGTGTTGATTTTTCAACCGAATCGAGAAAATTTGTTGGCTGAGATCCGTTGAGGCGTAGACCATAATCAACTTCAGTGGCCAAGACTCAATTTATATTTTGGCAATAACTTGCAGCAGCTGTGCGAGACCCACTGAGAGAAAAGTTACAGACTTTAAAGGGTTAATCAATGGATATGATGATAGTCTCTGCCAGAGTTTTCTTCAAGTATTTTTTGGCCAGACTGGCTTGGGTCTGGGTGCTGGTCCATTTTGTTATAAAATAAAATTGAAAAAGGATTTCCGCTTGTAGTCCTTCGGTCAGCCAGGCAACCAAAGTCCATCAATGAAAGTCCAACTTCCCCCTCCCCCCCAAGCGGGACATGTGAAATTTTTCGGTTCAAAGGTGTAAATTTTATTTGAATTATTCGCAAAAAGGTCAACGTGAGCTTGTGTTTGTATATTTGTATATTTCATTTGATTTTGATTTTGATTCTGATTTAGACTTAGTTGGTTACGTGTTTGGAATACCAGTGACCAGAGACTCCATCTCTCTGCCTTCTCTGGCTATGACTTTGACTCTGGTTCTGGCCATTTGGATGTTGGTTTGATTTAACTTCCGGTCATTTCATTTCCTTTCCTATTTTTTAGTCTCTCCTTCAGAATTGAATGTGAAATGCCTTTGAATGCAACGAAGGGCAAATAATACAAAATATATATATATATATATTTATTCCTGACTTGAAAGTCAATTTGTGAGGCGAACTTTGAAGGAAAAAAGTCAATTTTCGGATAAAATATTGTTTCTTTTTGTCATTTGGAAATTTTTTCTAATTTTCTACCACGTTTTATCCATAAAAACCGCTTTTTTTGTCCATTTTCCAGCTGCACTGTTGAACAAAAAATTGGTCACACGCCACCACTTAGCACTTGAGACAGGACTACAATAATCGTCCTGCGGCTCGAAATGAATACATCACAGATCACACCTCGCAACGAAAGGCGTTGAAAATGTTCTTCTTTTTTTTTTTCAAACGTCACGCTCATCTATGCAATTTTCAAATCGATCCTTTTAAAGGATATCCATACAGACTATATCCCGCTGTGGCCAAACGACTGCGGTCGACCCCACCAAGTGACAACCAACAGGACTCCGAAAAACTAGCAGAAAAAAAGGACAAAAATTTAATAAAATAAAAGCCAAAAGGACACGAGGTAGAGGACTCCCTTAGAGGACGTGGATCGGAAATCCATAATGATGGTGCAACGAATCAATTGGCAGTCCTTCCATTTCGCCAATTGGCGAGTAACATTGCAGCATTGTTTTCGATTTCTGGCTTTCCGAATTTTCGGGACGAGAATTATCTGCCGAAAAATTGCAATTTTCATGCTCGGCAACACATGCCAAGCCGTGTCCTGCCGAAAGGACGTTCTGGTCTCTTTCCACTCGAGAGAATGGCTCACAACTTTTGTGCATTTTTCCATAATAATGTCATCAATTTGGTCGTGATTTACTGGAAAATTAGATAAGCCTCTGGTCCGTGGATGGTTTTTGTAAATTTCAGGGGAAAAATATAAAAGATTGGGTAGGAAATTGGGTCAACATTTTGGAGAGTTTTTAATGGAATGAAGGGGGGCTATATGTTTAAGGATTTTTTAAGCGAAACTATGGTTTTAAAAAATAATATAACGTTAAGTTGAATAGAAATTAAACCTAATAAGTGGTGATGTAAAGTAATATCTATAAAATATGCAACATATAGATTTCTATTAAATACTATATATTAAATGGTTAGAATTTAATCTTCCCCAATAATTTTTTCTCAAACAATTTTTATCATCAAATATGGAGCCATTTACTAAAAAACTTTAATTATCTTGCTCTATTGTAGGTTTTAGAAGGATTTAGAAAAAATATGTAACATTTTGGATGGTTTTGAATGAAATTTGGAAAGGTCCTGAGAAAACATAGTAACATAACATAACGTAACATAATTCTACTATGGAAAGAGCCAAAGAAAGAGAGTATAAAAAATACTGCATATAAAAGGTAAGTAGAAAACAACATTAAAGACTAAATAAAAGTTTAGTTGCATGTAAGTAATATTATTAGTAATATCTATATTACTTATGTAAATATGTTCCTAAGATATAGTCTTCATTTAGACTCCTTAAATATTTACTTATTAAAAAAAAAAAGCACCATTTCCTGAAAAATATGATTTTTGTAATCTGGGAAGGTCATATTTAATGGGATGTCAATTATTTTGGATGAAAGTTGGAGAGGTTCTGAGAAAATAGAATTATTAGAAAGTAAGGAACAAAGTAAAGTAGAGTTCGATAGCTTTAAAAGCCAGTTTTCTAAAGAAAAGTATTAAAGAAATAGGTTTTTGCAAATAAAAAACGCACAAAACTTATAAATTGTTATAAGTTATTATAAACTTATAGAGACCTGGGTTCTTGAGATCAAAATTGGATCGAAGTGTTGTATATTTTTGGATGGAAGTTAAAGGGTTTATATGATTAGGGTTTTTTTTAAGAAAAGTTAAAGGTAAGTATAAGATAAATCAAATAATTTGTAAAAATGTATGTAATTAGCCATGTAATTATTTATCCGTTGGCGAAAAAAATAAATAAAGTAAGTAATATCTTAAACGATTTGGATATCTCTCCTTAGAGATTCCTTCCACAACTTTAAACAAACAGAAGCCCAAACTTTATAAAGCTTTTGTCTAAAAAAAGACTTGAATATATAGTATTGTTGTTGAACGACAACACCTCTTAGTCCTTTTGTTTTCGACCATTTCCCGTGGAAATTGCCGAACTGGACATTCTATTTTATTTGATAGGCCACTCGACTCTACAATCTACACTCGCCACTCTCCACTCTCCACTCGACTCCACTTGGAGTTTTTGTGTCATTCATCCGATGGGTTTCCGGCCAAGGGGCAAGTCCCCTCTTTTTGTTTGTAGTCTCGCCTCTATAGTGGTCCAAAAACTACCTCCCTCCACTATATCCCCCTCTCTTTCAAAGCTCCGATGCCGTCTCTTTCAGTAGGGAGTTTAGTTTTTTTTTATTTTCAACATATTTGCATGTCGATAAAGTTTCAAACAATGGCAACTTTGTCGGCGGTTGGCATTGAGGCCGTTGAGGTTAGAGCAGCTGGTTCTGGAAGCTGGGAGGGAAAGGGATCCGTGCCGGGGCACAAATCTAGCGTCTCAGGGGCGGCAATTATGAGGCTTTAATTATGATGCAACGACTTCATTCCAGGCGGTCGGGTCGAGGCGTGATTCCAACAAAAGCGATGATCCCCCTAGGCTCTGGTTCTGGTTCTGGCTCTGGGTGCTGCTGGTCACTTCCGCGGTCAGTCTGGAGAGAATCTAGAGAGTTAATATGGAAAGCACCCAGAGCGGTCAAGCGTTTCTCCGGCATGTGGTGCAATCGGAGCAGGCTGCTTATCTACAGCTGATTTTTGATTGTGACTTGCCGGAAGGCCCGGCGCTCTAAGGACCTCATGCCGGGCTAATTGCCCTACGAACACGGCCAGGCATAAGGCCTACACTCGACCAAATTAGCCTTTAAAGAGACTGAGGTTTTGGTTACTAGTTACTGTATTTAGAAGGAAATTTCTTCGAGTGCATGAAACGATCAGAAAGGACAACAGTTGCCAAATCAGAACAGCTGTCCTATTTTTAAAATGGATCAGGTAGTAAATGGATAACCAATCTATTTAGATCAAAGTGCAAATGGAAATTGATCATTGCGCCAAAAGCAGCACCCCAAAAGAAAAAAAGGATCTGGGATTCCAATTACACCCGAGCTAATGTCAAAACATGCAACGTCCCTCAAAAACAACAACTGCTTCCAGTTAAAATGAGCATATTGATGAAGTAATAAGCCAGAAGAATGCGATCAGGTTGTGTTTCTTTTTTCCCGAAAAGGGATCGTTTTCGGACTCAATTACAAACAAGGATAATAACAGACTCTCCTATTTCCAAGTAGGTGCCACTTGTTTCTCCCCGCATTTGACAACTCAATTGCAAAGTGGTTCCTTCCCTGAGGATTGCCGATCGACCTCAACCGGCCAACTGCTGTTTTTCCATAAATCAGGCCAGAGACCAAAACGCGATTGGCGCCAGTCTAGTCTAATTTGTACAAATTTTTCAAGTGTCACATTTTCTCGGTTTTGTTGTTCCATTTATGTAAATATTTGAGACCAAAAGATCTAATCTGGCCTCTTGAAACCAAACACCATTGCATAATCCAATAAAATTCTTGTTGGTCAAGGATGGAAAAGGATTCTAAGAACGAGGGGCAGTCAGTAGATGATGCGATATCCGATACTGATTAGAGTGGGTAATACGACATTTTATTCTTAAAGAATTGGACTATTTTAAGTATTCTTATACTTTGTTGGTATTTAAACTAAAGTTTTTCAAGCTTAAGCACATAATAAGCTTAAGGATCTTTGATATCGATAAATGTTGATAAAATACATAAGAAACCCTGGAGCATCTTGAACAAGCTAAAACAATGCACTTTAAGAGTACTTTGTAGGTATTAATGATAATATTTATCAAACTTAGGCCTTTCAAGCTTAGAGATCCTAAATATCAACCAATATTGGTATGCGTATTTAAAATAAGGAACCAAGAAATGTAAATAATTTACCTCAAAATCTCTGGATCATATTTTATTTCAATGCATTTTGTTTTAAGAATATGTTATTAGTATTTATGCTTAAAAGTTATTAAAGTATTTAAAGTTAAAGTAAATATTTATAAATCTCAATCAAAATCGATGAAGTTCTTTAAATAAGGACGCTAGATATATAGCTAAATTACATAAGAAACCCTGGATCATCATATATTACAATGCACTTTATTTTAAGAGTATTTTGTTGGTATTAATGCTTATTTGTATTAAGAATTAAGATCTTTTAAGCTCTAAGGTCGGAAATATCAATAAACATCGATAAGCTTCTTAAATATAATGACGCTCTGGCATTCCTTAATTGACAATGCTGAAGGGATTTGTTGGTAATAATAATGATATTTTTCAAGAACTAAAGTCTATAAGTTTAAAAATATGTAAAAGGTTCTAAATTCTAACATTTTCTCGATCCTAGTAGGCTGTGGGTTTTAAGTTTTCTAGACTAGGTACATGTCGACATCGGTTATTCAGTTTGAAACTAGTATACGCGTAGACAACACGTCTCATTCGTAATATTAAGTAATATTAAGTTTTATACAATAAATTTGGTCTTTGGAAATTTTTAAAAAACTGTTTTGCAAATTAAAAATTTCTATAAGTAGTTCTATAAGACTATAAGTAGTGCAAAATTCAATAAAAATGTTTAAACGTTGTCGTAATCAGATAAAAGCCATTAAATCGGCCGCCCTAGTTATAGCAAGTGAGTATTTGGATGGAAGGGAATACCTTCTGAGAAGTAGAGGAGGTATACCTATTGGAAAGTAGAGCTACCAAAGAGGTAGGGGATCTACAGTTACTAGAGGCGTTTCCTTTTATTTTTTAATAGGCTAGTTATAGTTAAATTAATACTAACACTATTGGTAAAGCAATGGCAGTGAAGGCCTCCAGCTTTCAGGCCTTTCTTTTTTTATTTTTCGCAAATATATTAAGGAAAAATAAAAATTAAAAAAAAAGTGGAAAGTTATCATGATTTGACAGGAATAAAAGCGTTTGTTTAAAAAAAAACCCTGGATTATCTTTCATAAAATTTGAAGTTTAAATTTTTAAAAGTTACTGAAATCTCTTAAAAAAATTTCTCCATTCTAGTAGGCTGTGACTTTTAAGTTTTCTAGAGTAGCTACATGTCGACATCGTTTCCATTCAGTTTGAAACTAGTATAAGTGTAGACAACACGTCCCACTCGTAATATTAAGTAATATTAAGTTTGATACAATTTTGGGTCATTTTTAAAAAACTGTTTTGCAAATTAAAAATTTCTATAAGTAGTTCTATAAGACTATAAGTAGTGCGAAATTCAATAAAAATGTTTAAACGTTGTCGTAATCAGATAAAAGCCATTAAATCGGCCGCTTTAGTTATAGCAAGTGAGTATTTGGATAGCAAGGTATACCTTCTAAGTAAAGGAGGTATACCCATTGGAAGGTGGTACTACCAAAAAGGAAGAGGCTTTTCCTTTTTTTTGGAAAATATATTAAGAATAAACAAAAATTGAAGAGTCATCATGACATGACAGAAATATAAGTTTTTGTTTCAAGTTATAGATATTAATAGAGTTTTAATTTAAAGGTCGCGGTGAGGTCAAATTTACCAGCCCCCGCATACCCATGTCCTGGAAAGTTCAAGGCGTTACTACTCCGGCCCCGCCGTCCGATCAAGGTGTTACTACTACGGCTCCGCCGTCCAATTGGAAGACAGAGGGATACATGCTCGTGGCCCGGCCTCGACGACAAGAGCAGAACCGCCTGTGGCTGCGAGCTCGTGAGCCTTCGACCTCTGTAAGCGAGCTTTATAAGCGCCAAATTGCCGCTCGGGTGATGCGGGAAATGGAAATAGCAAGGGACTTGGAGGAGGAACTGGAAGAGCTCGTCCCCTGGATTTTTACAGGAGGCAGTGCCGCGTGTGGCGGCGGCAGTAGCAACGGAGGCGGCAACAGAGGCGGAAACGGAGACGACGAAGGCGACGGAGGCTTTCCGCCCTACATCTCGCCCATGGAATTGCAGCGCCAACAGAAGCAGCGCAAGAAGGAGGAGCTGCTGGAGATGCGCCGGCAAAAGTTCGAGCAGCAGCAGACCCTGGGACTGCTGGCCTTTGGGTCCCCGACGGGTGGCAGGATCCGCCTGAGGAAAAAGTCCGAGCAGCAACAGACCGTGGGACGGCTGGTCTTTGGGTGCCCGATGGGTGCCAAGATCCGCCTGAGCATACCATCGCCTCTACCAAGAGCTTCATTGATAGTGCCGGAGCTGAAGAAAGTAATCAAGTACCGCGGCATACCCCACAAGCCACTAGGGGTGGAACACATGGAGCGGGTGAAGGAAGCAGCGAAGAAGGCCCAACAACCGGAGCATAGCTTACAGGAACATGAACCCCAGGAGAAAGACTCTGCCGGTCAAAAGATAAAACTGATCGCCGGGTCACTGCACGCCCTGGCCCACTTCTACAAACACCGAGATATATAGGAGAAGAAGGATAACAGTCCTCTCTCCAGAAACCCAGCTCTTCCCATAGGAATTCGAACTCCGTAGGATATTAGAAAGAACACCTCGCTTGGACTTCGAATCCTGCCCAACCAAATGTGCCAAAAAAAACTTAAACTTAACTTAGCCAGGACATACTTAGCATACCCAAATTGCCGCAAAATTCAAAAACTTAGGGATTCCAACAGAGACTCCCCGCCAATCTTTTAAAACAAATTTTCGGAAACTCGCTCCTTAACCTCATTACCCACAAACCTCAAAATCGGAAGCAAGGCGAGTAGTTGATCCTCAAATGCAAGAATACTTACTCCATATGTATGTAGTATCCCATCAAGTTCAGAGTGTGTTCAAGTGGATTTATGTACTATATATGTCCCATATAGTCCCGAGTCCAATTACCTAGAAATCCGTCGCGATGGGAGATGACTGTATAACAATGTGGATGTTGCTGTGAGATCATTGTACTTGATTGTTTCGTGATTTTAGAGAAGATGACAAATAAACTACCTTTTTTTTAATATATATTTTTTTGTTGAGAATTTATTGATATTTTAAGGGGGACTATCTGACATATACTTTAGGGCTTCGCTTGACATTTAAACCCTTTTTTTTTGTCAGACCACCGCCATCATACCACCCCCTTCATTAGCCAAGTTGCAGAGGCAAACAGGCCAAATACAATATTATTTTACATGGCCAAACAATGCGACGACGCCACTCGAGTTGAAAATTTACAGGTAAACACGCCGCTGACGCTGCCACTGCCGCCTGCCACTGCCTCCTGCCAGTGCCACTGCCGCTTGCCGCCTGCGAAGGTGTAAAAGTCAAAACAATGACAAGAAAATTAGCTATAAATGTTGGCCCCCTTTTTTTTTTTTGCTTAACCAGCGCTACTACTGCCGTCACACGGAAAAAAGGGGGCACGACGAGTGCAAAACGGTTGGCAAGTCAATAAATAAACAAGTGACTGACGAAAAAAAAAATTGTATATAAAAAGGGGAATGTGGAGATGGGGTCTCTGAGTACACAGAAGGTTGATTAATACGGGGCCAAAGGTCGGGTTAGCTCTGGCAATAAACAATATTTAATTTTACATATGTCGGCTCTATTTGGGGAAGGGGAATATATGCAATTGAACATTTTTGAGAGCAGAGAGATATTTTGACAGAAAAAGAAAGGATATGATGGGGGACTTTTTTAGAGCAGGGTTGTCATGTGTAGTCTTTTTTAAAAAAATAATAAATAATAGAGCGTAGTGATTATTTTTGCTAAAAATGAATAAAAATCTAAAATAAATCATTATTTTGGGTCCTTCTTTTTTTTTTTTATTAATTGTCTTGTTCAAGATAAGCCTGTCAGAGTTATAATTCTTATTGAAGTTTTTTCATGAATTATTTATACGTTAATTCTTTAATTTAACCAACGTTAATTTAACCAAAAAGTTTTAAACAAATTGACATATTGACAACACTGCTTATTGCTTGAATATTTGAAAAGAAATCCTTTACATGTTTTTATTAAAAACGAAAACTACAGTCTAAGAAAACAAATGAAAAAGAAAAACAACATTTCCTAAATTGAACTAAGTGGCAACACCTTACAGTATGTATTTCAAACTTATTTTAAGGTTATTTGCAGATATTTTATTTCAGGGAATTGTTACTATGTCTTGTTATTTCATTATTACCCATCTATGTATATTCAAAGTAAAAACTACAGCCACTACTGCCAAAAAACACGAATGTTTTCAAAAACAGTACAACGTGGCAACACTGCTTAGGAGATTTTTTGAAAACCTTGGCATATAGTTAAACAAAAATTAGTTGCATTAATATTACTTCCTTGTATTAACATTGCTTTTTTATTGAAATTTAAAAACTAAAAAAAAAAAGAAACTTTTAAAAACTAAAAACTAAACAAAAAACTAAAAAAAATTTTCTCAAAAACTGGTCTAAATGGCAGCACTGTTTTGAATCTTTAAAAATGTTTATTTTTCAAAATCGACGAGTATTTAACTCAAGTCTTGTATTTATTTATGGAATTATACACCAAATGGTCTAAAATTTAGGGACCTACTTATTTTTCAACTTATTTTATTTTTCTTATATTACAGTTAGTCATATAAATGTTAGTTATAGGAGTAATAAAAAGTTAAGTAATAAATAAAAGACCTTTATTCATCAATAATATTTTTTAAGATAATATCTAAAAGAGAGCATAGTCTACGCCCATATCCCATATGTACCATATTCACCCCATCTTCTAAGCGCCCGGTTATGTTTAAATGGTTCTGAACGATTCCGGTAAGTTAAGTTCTATATAATTTAAATTAAATTTTAAAACAACTATCTAAGGATTTAATTGAATTAAGAAACTAAAACCACAAGTGCCTTCTTTAACTTACATTGCCCCTTCACTTTTTTTTTGTAAAAAAAATCCAATCAAAGAGAATCATGGCTTCGACTTTTGAGTTCAAACTCTAGACCAATGAAAAAGGTCAAAGTTTACCCACCGCCACCGCTGGCAGCCAGTCGATTTTTTTGGTGTTTTTCGCAGGACTTTTCCGGGTGTTTGTTTTTTTCCCCCTGAAAACCCCGAACCGAGCCTGGCGCGCTAATGCTAACAATGTTAATTAGCGCCGAATGCCTTTTGTTTTAATTGTGCCCGGCCCCGAGATTTGTTCGGCAACTAAGCCGGTCGGTCCATAGCTATATAGTATGGGGTTTAATAGTAGGGGATGGTAACAGAGAAAAATAGAAAATTTTAAAGGAAAATCAGTGAAAGGACGAGGGTTAGATGGCCAAGTTAATTGCATTTCTCGCGGAAGAATGCCTTTGGCCTTTCAGAGCGCCACCCGCTGGCCTAACTCGGCGAGTGTTGGCACAACACGAATCAAGCCTGAAGGATCGTCAGGCCAAGGATCGGGGCTAGCTTAGTCCTTGCCCAAACGAGTATAAATAAAAAAAAAGGAAGCCAGGAGCTAGTCTAATAAGGTTACCACTCGAATGGAAAACTATTTAAAGGCAAAATAAAAGGGGTAGCCAGCAAGAGGAGGGCTGAGCCGTGAGCCGTGAGCTGTGAGCTGTGGTGCTGTGAATTCGATTAAAATTACATTTTTCACAGCAAGGAACAGGACACGCTGCGTGAATCCTTTTGATTGTTGCTCGCATTTGCAACTTGCGCAGCGCATTTAATTTTATTTCATTCGAGTTTCATTTGCCAATGTGTTTCTGTATTTTATTTTATATATACATTTTTTTTTTCTCGGCTACCCCCCTCATCTGCCTTCCCAGCCCATTTGTTGATGATGACAACCCTTCGCAGGACGTACCGCGCACCACAGGACACTACACTCCTGGCGAGGATCGGGTCGAGGAGGGCATGGCGCGGAGGCGCAGGGCGGACAGGATGCAAAGCCAGCCACGTTGTGGGCTCACGTACCCGGCCACAAGCGAGGTCTACCAGAGCAACCCCCAACCAGATGGAATCATTGTGATGCACTTGAAAAAAAAAATATAGATATTTTTTTATAAAAAAAGGTAAGAAACAGCAATAACATTAGGAAGTATTTTTTAAGGGCTTAGTGCATAGATTTCTTCTCTTTTAAAAAAAAAAATATAAGATACATAAAAACTCAATTCTGTTAGTTCTTCTTTTAACTTCTACTACCCCTTCTATTAATCCATAAACCTCCTAAGTTTTGTTCAATAATTTACATATATTAAAATTTATTATTATAGATGTATTATAGAACAATACTCTTATCCAAATAACCATTGCATTTAATTGCAAAAACATATTCAAAAAAGTTATAAATAATTTTTGACAAAAAAATAGTTCAAAATTAATCAAAATTTATATTATATTATTATTAAGACATTTACACGTAATATAAATTTCATAAATGTATACTTTATTTTAAATTCGAACCAGAACTCTAGTCAACATTTTTTCAAGTGAGAGTCCTTGCTGGGCTGCTGCGTGTTGTCGTCATCAAAAAGGACACTTGACGGGTACAACAAAAGCCGATGTTGCGCTGCCACCGTTTGCTATTTTATTTCTATTTGCCTCATTCATTCATTTGCAGCTTTTAGCGCTGCCTTTTGTCCGTGTCCGTCTCCGTCTCCGAGTGTTGTCCCGTCTCTTTTTAATTCCCTCTCCCTTTCTCTGTCTAACTCTGTGACGAGTCCTTGGCACTCCTTGGCCGCTGTGCGCCTGATTATCCTTTCAATTAAATTGTAGCGTAACATTTTCCACATCGCTGCCAACGCAGCAGTAGTCATCTATAGAAAGAGATGCAAATGGAGGGTGTGAAAGAGACAATAAAATAAAATCTAAAAAATATATATATATATGTACATATATAAACATATGTATATACATACATACATATGTATATGTTTATGAAATGTAAGTATTAAGTGGAACAACTGGCCTTTTCTGGGCAAAAGTGTGAATGCAACCGAGGGAAAATGAATGCCTGAATGGATGCCCCAGTGAGTGGATGAGTGAGTGCAAGATGAATAAGTGAACGGTTGAATGAATGAATGGGTGAGTAAGTGAACGAGTGAACGCGTTTACGAATGAATGACTAAATGAGTGTGGCTGTTGATTTTTGGTGTTTATTTTAGTATTTTGATTTTGCTAATGGTTTAAAAGCTGTTCTAAGATAGGGGATAGGTTGAATTATTTTATATACATTTTTTTAAAATAATTATAGTGCTATTCTCTAAGCTAATGTGTGAAACAGTGTTGACTAACACTGTGTGTGATATTAACACTTAAACGGAGACAATGTGATATTTATTCGACGTAAAAAAAAGTCTTAGTGCTCTCTATAAGTGCTCTCCATATCGACGCATTTCCGCGAATGTATCGTATGTTGAAAAATCCAATTTTACAGGAGAAGCTTTTTTTTTTATTTAATCTCTTACAAACAATAAGCAAAATCATAAGATGTTTAAGCGATTATTTCTTTATTTTTGTGCGTCTGAAGTATTTCCATGCAAAAAATTTGTATGGAAATACGATAATTTCGCGCGCAAATTGAAAAGCACTGTAACATACGATAAAATTGAAACTTAATTTTTAACAATTTTAAACCTAACAATTTCGCATTAAAATCTCAATTTCGAAAAAAACGACTTACGAGCGACTTACGTCGATATGTTTCTATAATTTTGTTTTAATTCACAAGTATTTGCTGTTATTGTTTTGGTACATAACATTTTATACATCAAACACAACATACACAAAAAGTCACTCTACGCTTTACAACACTAGATGATGATACTACCTTATATTTATTGTATTAAGCCCAAAAACACTCTTCATCAAATAACATTTTAATTAAAAATGTATCTCTAATTTTTTTGCATAATTTTTTGTAATACCTTTTCCTCTGAATACTATGCTCTGGCATTTTTATTTTAGATTTTCCATTTGCGATTTCTAATCCAACCTGCCACTAATACCGCCTGTCCTGTCCGTTGTTTATTGTGCCCTGGTTCTGATTTATTTATTTATTTATTATTACATTTGACTGATTGCCGACACCAGTCCATCCCACACCCATCCCCATCCTCATCCCTAGCCTTACCAGCCCCCTAGATTTTTTCCATTACCCTCCCAAAAAGAATAAAAAAAATGAAGAAAAATAAAATACTCCCCGTCTCAAAAGCTCATGTATTATGAACAAGTTGATTGTCGTGTGGCTCTACATGGGGGGCTCCCTTGATTTGCGTTGATTTTCGTTTTGTGTAGGCAAATCATATTATATATCATATCATCTATTATGCAGCGCTGCCCAAATAAAATCCCATTTAGCCCCAGACCAGAAAAAAACGTGAAAGGAAGCAAATAAATGGCAGTGGCATTAGAATCGAAATCAAATTCAGAGCTCAGCCCATCTTAATCCTGTAAAAAATCAAAATAAGCTCATCAAATTCCATGATTTTTTAGCCCTTTGACATATTTTTGTCACCAAAAGAGAGTTGGGGGTTTTTTTAATAAACTTTATGTAGTACAGTTTTTTAATAAAGGATAAGGGGTTTTATACAATTTTGTTTAAAAATATTTTCTTGTTTTTCAGATACAGGAGGAATCTGAGGACTATGACAATTAAAAGGATTCACAATCAACTTTTCAAAAAACTTAAAAGCCTATTCGCTTTTTTTTGTAAGTATTAATTTTTAATTTTGACTACTTATTAGGTATTATTAGTATAATTCATTGGAGTTACTTATATTAACAAATATTTCTATAAACACTAATTAGTTGCTTCCTTTTTAGAAGCTTTATCATATTTTCTGATTTATGCTGTTAGATCTGTAAATTAAACTAAGAATACAGGACAAAAGGAAACATGAATCCATTTTTAACTTTGAAGTCAAAAGTTGCCTTTCAAAAATTAATTTTCGAAACCTCCAAAAAGCGTCAAAGAGTCGAAAAGGCCATAGTATGTAAAAAAAAAATCAGAAACCAAGAGAATGCAATAAAAAATTAAAAACTAATATTAAATTAATTTTAAAATGAAAATTAGCATTTAAAGTCGAATGTGACAATTAAGTTGCGGTACCTTTTATTCCAGGCCTTTTCCTATTCCATATTTCCCAATACATGAAAAACAAAATAAAAAAAATTCTAATAAAATTTTGAGATTTCCACGATTTCCATGATTGAGCCATGATATCCCGAAAATTTCATCTCTAAGACTAAGACTTAACGGAAGAAAAACTTTTCTTTCAAAAATTAAGTTTCGTAATCCCCAAAAAACGTCAAAGAAAATGCCATTGTATGTATGTAAAAAAAAGGGGAACGCTATAAAATTGTTATTTTTGTACCCATGGAAAGTAGAAGAGCTAAAGGCACAAATTTAAAAAATTTAAAATAAAAAGAAAACAAGAGACCAGCTGGTGCACTAAGTTTGGTTTCTAGACTCCAGTGTATTTAATTTAATAGTATTTAATAAAACTATTAAAAAAAAAAAATGAATACGAATCTGCATTGCGTATTTAGCATCAAATGGTCTTAGAACCATGGCATGATCGAGGTTAAGTTAAAAAAAGAAAAGAAAATGAGACCCAGTGTATTTAATTTAATAGTATTTAATAAAACTATTAAAAAAAAAAATGAATACGAATCTGCATTGCGTATTTAGCATCAAATGGTCTTAGAACCATGGCATGATCGAGGTTAAGTTAAAAAAGAAAAAAGAAAATGAGACCCGTGAACCGTATCGCGTTTATGGAATCACATGCTCTTAGAAACATGGCATGTTCGAGGTTAAGTTAAAAAAAAAAGGAAATGAGACCCGTGAACAGTATCGCGTATTTAGCTTAACTTAGAATCATGGCATGTTCGAGGTTAAGTTAAAAAAAAAAGAAAATGAAACCCAGTGTATTTAATTTAATAGTATTGAATAAAAATATTTAAAAATAAATGAATATGAATCCGTATTGCGTATATAGCATCACATGGTCTTAGAACCATGGCATGTTCGAGGTTAAGTTAAAAAAAGAAAAGAAAATGAGACCCAGTGTATTTAATTTAATAGTATTTAATAAAACTATTAAAAAAAAAAAATGAATACGAATCTGCATTGCGTATTTAGCATCAAATGGTCTTAGAACCATGGCATGATCGAGGTTAAGTTAAAAAAGAAAAAGAAATTGAGACCCGTGAACCGTATCGCGTTTATGGAATCACATGCTCTTAGAAACATGGCATGTTCGAGGTTAAGTTAAAAAAAGAAAAGAAAATGAGACCCAGTGTATTTAATTTAATAGTATTTAATAAAACTATTAAAAAAAAAAATGAATACGAATCTGTATTGCGTATTTAGCATCACATGGTCTTAGAACCATGGCATGATCGAGGTTAAGTTAAAAAAGAAAAAAAAAATGAGACCCGTGAACCGTATCGCGTTTATGGCATCACATGCTCTTAGAAACATGGCATGTTCGAGGTTAAGTTAAAAAAAAAAAGGAAATGAGACCCGTGAACAGTATCGCGTATTCAGCTTAACTAAGAACCATGGCATGTTCGAGGTAAAGATAAAAAAAAAAAAAGAAAATGAGACCCATAAAAAAATAAAATAAAGAGCTGAGAAGTCAACCGTTTGGCGAGCTGTTGACAACTGAATGGAAATGAAGGAAAGGCCGCCTTATATACAGATTTTGGGGCCAAAAAAGCCTTAATAAGCCAAAGGCCTTACTAGTCCCGATAACAAAAGATTGGTAGGTTGCACTTATCGATTGTTGGCAGGGCTGCAAAATGCAAGTGGTCACACTTTTCCAAGGGCTTCTTTCGAGTGTAGCCCTGGAAGCTGGCTGTCAAAATACATACATAGTTTGTGAAAGTTTGTGAAAAGTGCAAGATTTGAAAAGGTAATTCGCAGGAAGGCAATCACGTGAGTTTGTTCGAGTTGTTTGGCATTCGCAGTTAAGCTGAGATACCTGTCAGCACCGCTCTTAAGAAACAGAAACAGAAGACGGGCCAGAGGGCAGACCACGATGCAGATCCAGTAGGGAAGCAGATCATAGAGGCTACTCCTTGTGTAGCGGGTAAAAGCGGGTATTATCACAGTTATTTGTCTCATATTGTTTGTCTTGAAGATAAATTGACCCTGAAGAGACTTTTATTTCACTTCCTAAAGAAAAATTAACAACTTTCGTGTGGTTTTTAACCTCTTTGCTGGGTAAGTTTCTTGGAAAGAGAACGAAGCGATTGTCAGGCTCTCCAAATTTCACAAAAAAACCTGAAAGTAAGTGCCAAATTTTGAACTTTGCAAAATTAGACAAGGGTAACTAATACTATAATAATTAAATCAGGGGTGCCCATACTGCAGAGCAAACTTCCATACCAATGCATAAATTTACCAATACATTGCACTATGGGGAATTTGGCCGATTTCATGGTATTAATTAATAACTTTTAAACTAAGTAAGATTTTTCGAAACGGTTTTTTTATTATTGTTATAGACACCGATAGGAATGTTTTTAGAAAAATGGGCGTGGCTCCGCCCCTTCCCTGACGAAATATTATTTATTAACTATTAAGCTAAACAAGATTTTTCGAAACGGTTTTTTGTATTAGGCTTATGAAGATCGTTGGAAATATTTTTTGGTAAAATGGGCGTGGTTCCGCCCTCCCATTTGGATAAATTAATCAATAACTTTTTAAACAAATGAGATTTTTCAAAACGTTTTTTTTAATATTCGCCCTCCCAGGACTAGAAACAATTTTTTTTATTTCATATAAAAAAATTGATAAAGTGAAAACCAAATAATAAGTTTATAAAATATTTTCATTCTCAAGGTCTTCGTCAGACATAAAATAAAAATCGTCAATTTCATCACTAATTTTCTCATTTTGATCCTGGCCTTCAAAATTGCACAATAAAAGGCTTAAAACTTCTGAAGGAAGTTCCATACTTTTACGCTTCCGAATTCGCTTCATAGGGTTTGTTGAAGTAATAACAGGATCAGAAGTATCTAAGGCTCTGTTGAAATTATTAACACGACTATGCTTCCGTGCGTGATGCAGTCTATCTGCTTTATAAATTTTGCGTGCTTCCGACGCTTCTTCTCCGAAACAGCCAACGGAAAGTATTGTATTTTCCATAATTTGCCTTGAGTGGACCGTTTCTCAAGGCTGAGCATAGGAAAAAACATTTTAAAGGTTATACTATTTAAGCGTCGGTAATCAACGCATACAATATCCTTCATTCTTTTTTAAAACTATCACGATTCCAGAGGCATACGCTGAATTAAAAGGGCGAATAATGTCGTTTTCAGGGAGCTCAAAGCTGACACATATTTTTAGGGAACATTTTCCAAACTCACTCGTTTTATTGGAAAAGCAAGAAGAGTTCTTGCTTACATTTTTTTCGATTTGTTTGGCTTCGAGGGTTGATTGATGTGGATCACGTGTGATCTGACGGATGTTTTCGATGAAATACTGGTTGTCTTCTATTGAAAGTTTATATACTTAGCCGCACAATATATTTTTACTTAGAAAAATATCTTGCGATAATAGTTGGTTTTCCATAATACAATTTGACTGCACAAATACATTTGTCAATTATATTAGTTGCGACAATGGCTTGTGGATAAATGTCCTAGTACTACCGCGGGCAAAGAACGCTACAGTGTCGTTATCATTTACTGAAAGTGGCTTAAAGAAGCCCGAAACGGCAGTTGATTTTTTTTTGTGTTTGTTTAAGGTCCTGTATTTTCGAGGCAGGCATCTCAATTGTGCGTAGTATGATTGCAATGAGTAGAGAGTACATCTAGAGTACTAGAGTACTTTTTGGAAGTTGAAACACTTAATAGATAGTGGACAATTTGGTGAACAGTTGCCGTCATTGGCAACCATGGATAACAATCCAAAATTTGTTCCCCCAGTTTAAAAAAAAAAAATGTTCAAATTTCTTCAAATCAATCGGCAGTTGACAAGACAAGAAAATGAATATAACTCTTAGGTTCCGAATTTGCAGCCAATTTGCAAACTTCTTCTCAAAATATTTTTGTTTTCTCTTGCATATCTTTCATTTATTATTTATATTTAGGCAAAATAAACTGCTATTCTTTTTCAAATTGTTGTTGTGTTTTACAACATCAATATTTCTACTTATTTTGCTCAAACTAAAATCAAGAATTGATCTTTCTTGGTTTGAGTTCTCCGTCTTCGTACGCCATACTTCAAAAAGCTCCGCGTTCGAAAACTCGAAGACACCTGACAAAAAACGAAATTACGCAGATTGTGCGCATTTTTGGACATTGACACAAATTTCCTTTTATTCATAATTAATGGCTCTACGACATATATTAAACTTACACTGTTGCAACGATATGTTTTTTTTGTAAGTCTACGTAAAGTTAATTTTTGTTTTCAAAAAATTACCTTTTAGACCTGTTTTAAAATTGACAAAATATTATTAAGACAGGCACATAGCAAAATATTAGTACACACAACATTTAATACAAGCCAGTATGATTGTTTTCCATCATAAATTGAATTAATAACTTGTTTTACTTTTAAGTATCGCACTTTCAAAGTAGTTAACCAAAAATTGACTCTTCTCAAACACGTGCCTTTGGGATGCAACAGCTGACTTTAACAGTGCAAAGCTTTAAAAGTGCACTGTTTATTAATATTTTTGGTATGGAGTCATATGGAGCCATATGTTTTTAATATGTTTACATAAAAAAAACCCAAATATTTAAACTTTGATAAAATGACTAAATACCATGAAATCGGTCAAATTCCCCATAGTGCATTGGTGCGATAATTGGTATATTATATATAAATTGGTGTATATGGTGTATTGGTGTCCAGCAACAAAATGCATTCGGATTACCACGATTAAGGAGAATGGGAGGAAGAAGAATGGGAAGGAAGAAGATAATAGGAGGAAGAGAAGAGAATAGGAGGAGAGTACATATATGACTTTGCATTTTTCATATGAAAGAGCAAGAGATATGATATAGTAGCTTTCCAAAGCAGCATTGGACATTAAATTGCATTGTACCTAAAAGGAAGTACATTAACAGGTTGCAATTGCTTATTTCTGCAATATTTCTGCAACAAGTCCTAGAATGCTTTTCTAAAGGACTTCGATAAGCTCTTACTACAATTTTTTTAAAAAATGTCACTAATGTAAAATGTCACTTATAGAGGTCCTTTAGCAGGGCATTGATACAAAAGGGATGCCAAAGGAATGGGTTAGAGGAAACTCTATGAACGTGTTGGAGTTACTTGGGCAGTTGTCTGACTTCAATCCCACAGTAAATATCTAGTCCAAGGTCAATGAGCTTGTTTTTGAATATATTTCTACTATCAGTGGAATCATTTTGAGAACTTTAAATTTGTTGATCAAAATATTCATATAACATTGTTAGGATTTCACACCTCGTCGCGCAGGTGTTTTTAGCAATAAAGGACGCGCTACTAAAAATGTATGATTGCAGGTGATCTTAGTTTTAATATTTATATTGTTGAAGGATAAAATTTAAGGTTCAGAAGCCATTTTGGAAAAATGGTGGTGCGATTATTTTTTTTTTTTTGTCAATTTTGCGGCCTTTTTGATTTGGCGACCTAATGATAGTTGTTTAATTTTGACTTTTTATAAAGTTTTAAACTTCTTAAAATGTAATCTGGGTATCTCTAAAGTTAAAAACATGAGTACGGTGACCATTTAAACATTTACTTTGCTAATGATGCTATTTTGTAGCTACGCCATATATTTTCCATTCTTAGTTAAACAATTAGTTAAAGTGACACTTATTTTTAAATATATATGTATGTACAAGATAGATACTCATTATTATTTTATCCTTTACTTTTAATAGATATGTATTAAATTTTACCTTTAACCTTAAAGATATCTAAGAACTCAACACTCCAAAATGTCTATTATTTTCTTATTTTAAAAATATCCAATGTTAAGTAATTTTTATAAATTTTCTCTCTTTATCCCTTTGTCTAATTTCCTCTTTTTAAATCATCAAATTTTAGGCATTAAATCGACAATGAAGGATAGTTTTTTCGCCTCCTGTTTGAGTGTCAAATGCGAGTACTCGAGTAGGTTCGAGTGTTGCCCGAAAATGGAAATTATTTGACCAGAGGCGGCAGCGGCGGTGGCAGTTCCTCGTTTGGTGAAAGAGGTGAGCAAATACGAGACACGTACCGATAACTAATGAAAAGCGGCCACTGGAGCGTGGAAAAGCAGGTACAGTGGAGCCTGTGGAGCCGGGCACGCACCACTACCGACTATCCTCGCCCCGCCAGGCCATACTGTCCAGTATTTTTTGCAGATTTTTCTTTTGCATTGATTTGAGAGGCAAACAGGCAAATAAGCAGGCTGCCGCTGTTGCAGGCAAACATCCAGCCAAACTGGCTGGCAAACAAGCAAGTCAGTCAACAAAAATTCGCAGGCCTCTGCCCCAGACCCCCTCGTTTTTTCCTCCTTTTTTTGTTGCCAGAATGTGTGCATTTCCGTTTCAAAAAAAAAAAAAAGAAAACAAGAATTTGGAAAATAGAAGAGAGTGCCGCGGGAAGAAATAAAGGGGCAAGTAGCTCAAAGGTGCGTTTATCGGCAGGACGGAATCTCAGTGGCAAAGGTCGGTTGCTTTTTGTCATGCGATATCCTATATCATCACCTTTGTGACAGGACCAATTCAATCAGCGGTAATTATGTCGCATGTAAATCGTATCGTCCTTCCAAATCTCAGCCTCTGAAACTGAAACTGAAGCTGAAACTGAAGCCGAGGGTCAGGGATTAGTCCTTGATGTTTATTAAAAACACACCCGAGCAGGCAGCGGGCCAGGGAGGTGATTATTCCGATTCTTATCGAAGGGTGCAGGCTCCTGGACTCCTCCATTCACAAGTTACTCAATATTGCAGGGCCGGATGTCGAGCCGATTGCCATCTAAGGGGATCACCTGAGAGTGAGCCGGAAAAGGATCCTTTTTTCAAGGACAATGACTAAACTGCAACCCATACAGGTGAGTCCTGCACAGCATTTTACAACAAAATATCAATAACTAGGAATATAAATCAGTATAAGTATAAATAACTAAGTTAAACCAAAAGATATAACCTTCACCCTGAGTTATAATAGCGCTTCCATGGTTTTCTTAGCTTTTTACAAGGAATTCTATCAAAAAAAAATTTACAAAAAATAGGTTGCATTGATATTTAAATGCAGATCGTCGGGGAATCGATCCACAAATCTCAAGAACCGGGTAGATATTGGATAAGATGTAGCCTTGACCCTAAACCACACTTCGAAATACCATTTTCGAATCTCTGATTCATTCTCCTTCGATATAAAGAAACGGGCTTAAGTAAATTCATTAATAACTTTTTTAATTTATTTTTGGAAATTTTCATAATGTTATCCCTTGAAAAATTTTGGTCAAATTTTAGTTTATCAGATTATTATAGGGACTAGTAGTAAAATATTTCAAAACCCATTTCAAATCGACTTGAAACTTTGCACACACCCTTCTTTCCTTTGCACGCAGTATATAAGTCGGAACGACCGGGATCGGCCGACTATATCCTATAGCTGCCATATAACTGATTGATCGGAAATGGTAAAACTTTGGTGTTTTTAGAGTTGGAGAGTTCAAATTTTACACGGGAGCTATTTTTGGCAAAATATTCTATATATTCTATATTCTATAGCTATATTCTATAGCTGCCATATAACTGAACGATCGGAAATGACCCAACTTTCGTGTTTTTGAAGATAGAAAGCTGGAACTTGGTATATATTATTTATATATATTATATTATATTTTTGGTCAGTTGATCCAACCTACCAAATTTCATAAGGATCAGCCGACTATATCTTATAGCTGCCATATAACTGAACGATCGGAAATGGTGTTTGGTAAAAATACCAACTTTATTATTTTGGATGATCGAAGTTTGGGACTTTTTTTTAGATTTTGTATTATAATAAATTGGGTTATATTATGATATCCTCATGAGGATCGGCCAACTATATCCGATATATATATCCAGTTTTAACCTTGCATATCAACTTCGGCTCCGCCCGAAGTTAGCTTTCCTTTTTTTTTTAGGTAATATTGTTATTTTTTAAACAAAAAAAAGTGTAGAGTTCAAAAATTTGTATAATGACTTGCGAAACCACCCAGAAAAGTTAACTATTCGCGGATGTATATTTCGAGTTTTGACTTTTTATTAAGTATTAAAATATTTAAAAAATTAAATTATATATGAACAAATTATTAAACGGTAATGCAAAAAAAAAACATAACGATTACGAGTTGAAGCGATAAAGCTGGGTGCAAACTGCTCTCTCGCTTTGCTCGTTCTCGCCCAATATTATTGCATCGCTTTTGGCACACACTCAGATATCAGCCTATCAAATGAATGTCGCGCTTAAGGGGGCGTCTAAGAACGGTAAAAAAATCCATGTTTATTCATAATCCTTTAGTTTTAAGATGTTCTAGAATATCTACCTAGAAGAGTTTTTAAAAATTAAATTATTTTCAAAATGGGGGCGTCCTTAATCGTGGCAGTAGACTGGGTTTCCCGAAACAACTTGTGCTTGTTCCATTTCTCAAGTTTCAATCAGCCATATCACTTGAAAGCTGGCATAAATATTCCTCAAGCATCTCATAATCCTATTCGGAAAATGTTTTGGAAATGTAAAACTATTAATTTGCACCCAGAAACCCAGAAATTCAGCTAAATAGGATCATTTTTAGAAGAGTTATGGACTTTTTAGTCTGCTTCAGTATCTTTCAAAACTTTGATTTATATTCAGTATAAAAAATTAACATCTATGCTTAAATATATGGTAAAAAGTTCCATCTTTTGATGGACTAAATTAACAAATTCCCAAAAATTGGCTAAAAGATGGGTTCAATGTGGTTTGACCCCCTAAAGAATAGGATCTATACAGGCAGACTTAGAATATAGACGAATTGTGGTTTATATAAACGTTTCGGCGCTTCGCCAGAATCTAAACAAAAATTTCAAATTTAATTTTTTTTTTTAATTTTAAGGTTTAAATTTTTTAATATAGAATTAATTTTTCTAATCAAAGTTAGTTTCAACAAAGCCATAAGGTTTTTAAAGGCGCCACCTAGAGCTAGGTTTTGGAAGCTATGGAGCGACAGATAGCTCTGAACAGATTGGATTTTATAGCCCTGAACTTTTATCAATTTACTAATTAAAGGTTTTTTAAATTTCATCAAGTACTTATTTTTTATTATTTATTTTCATTTGCAATCTAGTTTACGGTATAAATAATTCTTTGAAACACAAAGCTGTAGTTTTCCAAAATGGATTCCACAAAGCTATACAATTTGAAGGACATCTACAGGTAGATTGCAGAAGCTGCTTTAGTTGCCTCTTTTGGCCGACAGAGGGCGCTACTCAGCTTGCCGTATATGCCGGTAGATGGCTGTAAGAGACTTTTAAATATTTTATTTGATTTATTTTAGAAATTAAAGTTCGATCCCCACTCCCCTAATGAATAAAAGCCATTGAATATTTATGTATATTTCGTAACAAATCGAAAATTGTTTTTATTACTTTCTGATGAAAATCATACAACGTTGTCAATTCGTTTTTTTGTTTTTTTTGGTTTTTTTTTTTTTTTTTGTTGATTACTCAATTATCGCATTATAATGTGTCTTGTTTATGTTTATGTTTGGTTTTGTGTTTTTTTTTTTTTTTTTGTATTTTTGTAATCTTGTTTTACGTTTGTTGCTTGCTTTCTTTAATAATAATTTATAATTATAATAATTTATATAATAATATTTTTTATAATATTACTTGGTAATTTATTAATTCCCATCAACATATCTCCCGTCGGCGGTTCGGGGTTAGGGGAGTCTAGGGTAAGGGTTTCTAGTGGTGTTGTGGTGAGAGAGGGGTCTCTCCACAGGCGCCACGCCCTCTTAACACTTCCGTTTTAGCCTCGCCCCAACGCCCCTAGCGCCACCGGAAGCTGGCTATTCTTTCGCTCTGCTTTTGCTTTGCTTTCGCTCTGCTTTTGCGTTTTTTTTTTGCGTTTACCTCTTGCTTTGTTTTTCTTTCTTTGTTGTTTTTGTTTTACTTTACTTTAATGCATATGATTTTGGTTTTACTTTTGTTTCTGGTTTTTCTTGCCATTTTTAGTTTTTCATTTTCTTTTTTGTTTTTTCATTTATTTTTATATAATGCGCCTGCTGCAATAATTTTAGTTTGTAAAATTAACTAATCGTAAAATGTAATTATGGTTGTGAGTGTGTGTGTGTTTGTGTGTATGTATACTGATGTGGCTGTCTGCGATCTTTCTTTGTGGGTGTATGTGTATATGTGTGTGTGTATAGTGTGTGTGTGTAATGTGTGAGTGTATGTTATTTACAAGTCTCTTGTCATGTGTGTCTTAATGTTAAGTGTTTCATTTCCGCTCTCCCTTTTGCCATTTCCGTTGTTGCTGTGTGTTAGAACTCACTCCTCCACTTTATTGCATAATGTAATTATTTGTATTAGACGTATATATATAGATATATACTTGTATATACCACCTTGCACCCATCTTGCGCTGCTTGCTGCTAGTTGGATTATGTAATGCGGCGATTCGATCATCTAAAATCGCTTTTTTCTCTCCCTTTTATTTTCTTCTGTGTATTTTGTATTCATACCCGATACTCGTAGAGTACAAGGATATACATATGTATGCATGTTGTCTGTGTGTGTGTATGGTTGTGTCTGTTTCTGTGTATAATTTATTACTTAGTTTGCTAAAAATTCACGTTTATATCCTCAATATAGGGGCTTTCATATATGTGTATGCCATGTATTGTATATAGATTTGTTTGCCTCTCCGGTTCGGTAATTAGTATAAGACTAAAAATTCTCCTCATTCATGTATTATGCATATAGTATATATGTTTGTGTGTGAGTGTGTGTAGTGTGTGTGTTTGTGTGTGCATATCGGTGGATATATCCCCCTTTTTTTCTCCATACACATATACTATATGTATTTATTTCTTTAGAAAAAAAAAAAAAACAAAAATATATCCAAAATCCGCATATGCACACATAGCACTCGACCTATCCTGCTTTTCTCTCTCTACTTTCTTTTCTTGCCTTTCCTTTTTGCGCTTTGGAAACTCTGTTTTCTTGTTTGCTTTTTGCCATTGCTATCGTTATCATTATCATTATCGTTATCGTTACTTTTATCGTTAATCGTTAATCGTAATCGCTTCGTTTCGTTTCCATCGTTTTTTGCTATCAATAATAAATTGATTTCGTTAAATAATTTTAATTGTATTATACTTATATGGGCCTTAAGACTTAATTACTGTTTTCTTGTGTGTGTTCTTAATTTTTTGTTTTTCTGTCACTCATTTGAAAATTTATAAACTGAGGACGTCTCTTCTTCTGTCTGTGTCTGTGCTTTGTGTATATGTGTGTGTGTGTTTTTCGTGTCTGTGTGTGTGTGTGTGTTTTGTATATATATATATGGGCGTATATATATACCTATATAGCTTCAAATTAAAGCTTTATTAACCATGCTCGCGTTTTGTTTTCGTATTAACAAAATTAAACGTTCCATAATAATCGTACTCAAGACTCAATAATCGATAATCATAAATTACGATAACTGCACGTTATAACTAGTTAAATGTCCATTACCGTTACCGTTTACCGTTACCATTACCATTACCATTTATCATTATTCATTTATCATTAGCGTTTTATCATAAAATACAGTACAAGTAATAAAAAAAAAATTGTTTATTTTTTCGATCTACTGTCTTTTTGACTTGTATCGATATTTATCGATACAATCCTCTGATAACCATTCAGATCTCTCCCTCTGGCTAGTTTTATGCGGTATTTTGAGTTTATCCATAGGTCTGTATATCTGTATAATTATGCTATATCCATATACCTAGTTATATCTGTGTGTGTGTTGTATATATATAAGAGATACAAACTATGTAGAAGTACGCTTAATGCCTAAAAGTATTCTCTAGATTCGATCTCCTCCTCCATTTTGCTTTCATTATTTCATCTTTTATTTATTTTCTTCCTCGTTTTCTCGTTTATTAGCATTTCTTTTAGCTCTTTTGCTGTGGTTGTGCATCATCTGTGGTTGTGCTTCTGTGGTTCGGTTGTGGTTGCAATTGTGGTTGTGAGTCGATCGATTCTTTCGATTTGTTTTTCTTCATATTTTTGTTATCGATTTTTAAGGGAAATTTTGTGAATATCTAGGGGTGGTGGTGGTGGTGGTGGTCTTTCGATAGGAATGGGGAATAAATGGGAAAGTAATCGACGTCTTTCGTTGGATATGTGCGAGTGTTTCTAGTTCGAGAGAAAAAATACATAGGATATTTAAAAAAAATACCGAAATAAAATACCGGATTGAATTTGGGAAGGGAAGCATTTTCCAAGGGGAATCTATCGGTTATCGGTATCTGTTATCGATTCGGTTTAGTCTAATATTGCGTGTATAAGTTGCGTACTTTCTTTAGTGTACAAATATGAATGCTTTATCTTGTTTTATTTTTTATTCTTATTTGTTTTGTTTTTTGTTTGCCATTTGTTACTGCTTTAAAATCTTTGTTTTTACTTCAGTTCTTTTTGAATTTCATTTTGTGTAGATTTGTTGTTCTTCTTCGACTGACTGCTTCGGCATCTTTTCATCTCTCACATCCTTTCTCTCCTCTCTATTTATAGTTTTTATTTTTATATTTTTCTTTTATTTTCATTTTTAGTTTTGTATAAATATTTCAATGCATTATTTAATAATTTCAATTTTTTTACCATTATTATTAATTATTTAGTATTCGTTATTCATTATTAAGTTTAATCAAAATTCCTCTAGTTGAAGGCAATCGGCGAATATATTTGAAATTATTTATGCAATTATTTTACATACTTTTCCTTTTCTTAATAATTGGTTTTTGGTATTTAGTTAAATTTACATTACATTAAGTTGACTAAACTTAGGATCTCCTGGAAAACAAGTTGAAATACAAATAGTTTCTTACTCTGTCGGCATTTCTACATAATTTTTCTCTTTCATATTTTTCATTATCTATTCAGCTTGCCAGCCTGATTTCGAATGATTCGTTTTTTAGTTTCTTTTGTTTTTTATTTGGTTAAAAAGTCATCTGAATCTGGAAAACTTAGGTGTAATTTTGCTAAAGATGTCTCGCTCTACGTTTACCAACTAATCATCATCATCGTCCACCTCGTTATAAAACATTCCCTTTATGTATATATACTGGTGTGTGTATATGCTTGTATATGTATCTATAGAGTATATATGTATATTTGCATGTATATATGCTGCCCATATATCTCTACACATATATATCGATATATATCGATATATACATATATATTTAGATGAGGGTGTGTGTTCTATGTACAAGTCAGTATGCATGGCTGTGTTAAAAGTTAGGCTTACTCATAGATACGTGGCTAAATTGGTTTGTTTAGTAAAAAAAATTGTCACCTCCCGGATCTTACACCGATCTCTGTCCAACGGCTCTCCGCGACTACTATCGACTATTATCGACTTTCTTTGACATTCCTTGACGTTCATCTCCTATATACACGGTTTGCTGGTTTATCGATCGTTCGGTCTCACTTTGAAATCACTTTAAGGCAGTTTTCCTATACACCATCCATCAAATGCTGCTGAATTCTGGCCATCAACGAAATAAATCTCATTTTCCTTTTCTTTTTTTGGCATTAAGCTATCGAAATCGTACGGATTTGTGTTATCGATAATCACAAAATAATATGATAAAAAGGCGAAATATTAATTTTATTTTTTTGGACTGTTTAGGAACCTGCTTTTAATTCAAAAATAATTGATTTAATAATGTACGCTAGGCTGGAAGACAGTAAATTATTAGTTTTTTTAAATCAACAAATTTCAAATAACTGAAGAATATTTCTGGACTCTCGATTTCGATTACAAAATAGCCTACTCGCGCCTTTCACTAATTATTGTCTGCTATTTGTTCACACACACACAAATTGATATACGCTAAGTGCCTAAAGTAAGCCTGTACCTCAGAGTCCGAAATCCGCAATCCATTATCGGAAAACGGATATCGAATATCAAATATCGGTCATGGGTTATCGGTTTAATCGGAAATCGGGGGAAACGAAACGAAGGTGAGGATCAAATTCGAAGGCCTTGTCAATTATTATTATTAAATTTTGTTTTATTTTAGATACGTTTTCTAGATACGAGTTTGAATTGATTCTCAATATTTTTTTGTTTTGTTTCGGAAATATTCAGCAATTTTGTATATATAATATATATATATATATATATGTTTTTTTTTTGGGTTTGCTTAGTGCTATTAATTGGGTAATGCTCGATTTTGGTTTAGCTTCGTAAAAATTTGTCTGAGAATGTGAATTGGCAGTTTCAATTTGTATGCAATATCTATGGTTGCCTTTTTCATGTTTTTTTTTTTTTAATAAATTTTATAAGATTTCTTTTTGGTTTTTACAATTTTGATTCGATTAGTATACAATTAAAAAATGTTCACTTTCGTATTTTGTCTAATAAAAAGTTCTCACTATTCGATTCGATTCGATTCTGCTAGGGGATCTTTCAACTAAATGGTTTTTATCATTATATCGTTACCATTGCGCTAATCACTCACTAATTTGATTTTTTGTTTAAAATATAAGTTACGATTATTTCACCAATATGCTTCACTAATTGTTGCTTTTAGTTCGTTTCATTGCGTGTTTTTGTTGCTTTTGGTTTTTTTGAGCTGTGAGAAATTGACTTTCTTTTCGCGATTTCTTGGTGCTGGGGCGGGAAGTGCTACAAGAGAAAAGGATGGACAGAGTTAAGTAGAAAGAGATATAGGTGGGGAGAAAAGGAAGAGGTATCCCCAAGGAACAATAATAATACCCAATAAACAATGATATGTATACAAGTCTCGTTTTTTTTTATTGCACGAAAGAACAAATGAGCAAGTACGTTAAATGTTTTAAAACTAAAACCTAAATACATAATAATTATACAAAAAAAAATAAAATAAATAAAACCATAAAAATCAGTATTCGGAAACAAACAAACAAGCAAAGAAAACTATGATTCGATAGCCGATATATATCGATTAATCGATAAAAACAAATAAATACCAAATAAATACTTGAAATTTGGGGAAAAGAAAGTTCAAGAGAGTAAGAAAGAGAGGTAGAGGAGAGAAAAGTGCTGTGCTGGTGTGTTTTGAAAAATTGGACACAACTGTACCGGAAGTAGTGGTGGAACTTGGTGTAAAATCATCGATGTTACCGTTAGCTCTGCCTGCTTTCGTTTCTGTTTCAGTTTCCGTTTCCGTTTTCGCCAGTGCCTATTGCTTCTAGGGAATCTATTGTTTCCATGTGTTTGTTTTTGTTTGTTTGTGTGTGTGTGTGTGTGTGTGTGTCTATGAAATGTCCATCTTAATTTCTATTTATTCAGCTAGTATAATTTTTGTTCTTATTTAGTTTTAAGGTAGAGTAAATATTGCGGCAAAAACTTTGAAAAATAAAGTTTTGCTTGTTTGTTTGTTTTCGATTCGATTCCGAATCGCCTTAAGACTTGTTACGATATTTTACAATTGCTTTTAGTTTGTGTGTGGTTTTCTTTTTTTTAATTTTATTTGTTTGGAGTTACGAGTTACGAGATACGACTTGGATTGAGCTACACTATATATTCTTGTTTTTTGGTTGTGTGTGTGTGTGTTTGTTTTTTTTTTAACCTAGCATTGTAGATCATATACGTATCGCTTTAAAACTATCGACTAATGGCAATTTCCTTGTAATATGCTTACGTTTTGGTATGGTATTCCTTCGTTCGGTTCGCTCTCCTTCACCTTCTCTCTATAATTACAGTTTAATTTATCCTCGGATATCCTTTAATTATATGTTACATTTGCTTTTCGTTTACCATTTCGATTTCATTGCGTGTCTGTGTGTGTTGATTTGTTGTGTTGTATGTTTGTTGTGTGTTTCTGTATGTCTTACCCTACTGATACACGCCAAAAAAAAAAAAACGCAGACAAAAAATGGTTCAGTTTGAACTAGAATTACATTTACTTTACTTAGTTGGCTATAAGCTGTTAAAAAAAAAATACGCTAAAATTACTTATTAACATTTTATTGTTATAATTATTGTTTTTTTGCTTCAACATCTTACTCTTTCCCCCACCGGCTCGGCTCCTCCTAGAATTTGTTTTTGGTTTTTTTTTTGCTAATTTTAATGCGTCTTTAAATATGCTGGATAGTTGTGAGAAAAGACGAACAAATCAATAAAGCATTTTAACTAATTTTGAAAAAAAAAAAAAAATGAATACCGTGAGGTGAGGCTTTAAATTCCTGGCGAACGTTTCGGCAATTCCTGATTCTCAGACAAGGAACCTTTTAATCTTTTTTTCTTAAATTTGGAAACTAATTCCTTTTTGTTTGGCATTGCAGTTGTCCTTCCTCGGATCCCCCTCGAAAACCTTCTCCCTCCGCCCCCATACTCATCTATTTTTTATGTTTTTTTTTATTTCTTTAACTATTTAAATTTGTTTTGTTTTTTTTGTTTTTTAATTGGTTGGCAGTGATATTTTGTTGTTAGATTTGCATCTCTGGCTTTTGCTTTCTGGCTGTGTTTTTCGTCATTGGTCGTCCTTTTTTCTTCAGAGAGTGAGATAGTGATATAGATGAAAGAGAAAGAGACAGGAAAGGGTCAAAGGTTAAAGGACAAAAGGGGGAAAATGGAGAGAGATCGCTTTAATCAAAGGAAAACTTTTGAGGCATCTGTGACTTGGTATTTTTGGTCCATTTTGGGTTTCTTTTGTATGTTAGTATTTTTTTTTTTGTAGTGGAAAAGCAGCCTGCTGGGGAAAGCACAAATAATGGCGCATTGAAATCGATACTATCGATAGCTATCGATAAGCTTGTCAATGGAGCAGGAAGGTGCGCTTCAAAAAGTTTTCTGGACGGATATTACAATTTGTAGCACATAATGAACCTTTCATTTGGTTTATCTTCGATAATGATGACTTTCTATGGTTCTTTTTCTTGGCTGATCGGCTTGGCTAACTACCTAAATGGGTCTAAGGGGGGGTGGTGATGGGCTTTGAGGTCAGAGGTCAAGCAACTGCAATGCCTTATTGTGATCTTTGGAATTGTCGCCGAAATCCAAACTGAACCCTCGTTGCATAGGACATTATCGTATTGTTATCGATATTATTACACTTGATCGATGTATGTATGTATGTGTGTTTGGTTTGTGTGTGTGTGTTTGTGAGGCAAAGCATTTTCATTTGGTATGATGTTTTAGTATTTTTTTTTTTTTTTGGTAATTTTCCGCTTTTTATCGTGGGGGTGGCTATTAGGCGTATTATCTTTAAGGGAGAGAGTTGAGTATGCTCTATTATTAGTTGAGTTAATTGATTTATGCTGCGAATGTATGCTGATCGATAATAATATATGTATATGCATTATATACTATAATGTAGGTGTGTCCATGTGTGTGTGTGTCTGTATGTGTATGAGTTTTAAAACATTTCCATCCCTCTGTCTGTCTTTGTTTTGTATTTTTTTTTTACTTTTTGGTTATATAATGATGCGCGCTATAGTTTTCATTTCCAATTTTAAACTATTTAGTATTTTTTTTTTTTAGTTTTTTTGGTTTTTCGGTATTCGGTATGGTATTTTCTGATATTTACTGATATTTTTTGTTCGTTTCGTTTCGCCTCGGCATTTTTTGAATCCTTTTCTGTATATATAAAAAAAAAATTGTGTTTTTGCTTTTTTTGGGATTTTCTTGTTGCTTTTTTCCATCTTTTCTTCATCATTTGGTATTTTTTTTTTTTGTTTTAGCGGGTAATACAAATGCTTAGAGTTAGACAAAAAAAAAGTTGTTTTTGTTTTTTTTTCCTTTCCTCCATTTATATACTATATACTATATATATATAAATATGTATATATACATATAGATTCTCCTTTTATATATATATATATATGTATATATATATAATCATATATGTATATATGTAATGTAGAATTATTTTGTATGCTTGACTTAGTTAACCTACATTCGAATACATGAACACTTCAAGATATCATTGTAATAAGTAATTTAATTGAATTGAATTTAATTTAATTAAACTGTTACATTTACTTTCTTTTATTTCTTTTACTTCGTTTTCTCTTTGCTGCTGGTTTATCCTCCTCCTCTGCTCCTCTGCTCCTTCGTGACTTTTTCTTTTTTGCGCTCTCTCGTTGTTCGCTTATTTGGTGTCCTCCTTGTTTTAGAGGCGACCGGCGAGGATACTTGACCTCTCACCTTCGTGTTGTTGTTGTTGCATCGTTTATGGTGTCCTGATCTACTCTGCTCCTTCCTCTAGGTGATAACATGATGCTAGTGATGTTGATTTTTTTTTGGGGTTAATACAGAAATGCAATTTTCCGCGGGCGTCGTCTCGACTTTGTTGATGTTTGGTTTTAGTTAACGCTGCATGACAAGCAAAGTGCGATGAGTCTGTGTTTCTTTGTATGTGTGTCTTTGTGTGTACATGTGTGTGTATGTCCTACGGGGCGTATGATTGATGTAGCTATAAGCTATATGTGTATCCGTTTCCGTCTCCGTCTTTCCGTTTGTCCTGCTCACACTTTGTTCTTGTCCTTAGGGGCAACTTTTCTATGGATCGCAGATCGCTTAGCTTTCGTTTCTTAGCTAAGATCCTTTGACTCGTGACCTTGTATCCTTGTGACCATTGACCGGCGGCAGGCGCCACTTGCCTCCGGTCGCCGTGTCCTGTCTGCTGGATAGCAGTTGTTCTTGTCCTTCGAAAGGACTATTCTACTATTCCAATGCATTTCCTGTTGTTATTCCTGTTTTACATTCTCATTTGATTTTCTTTATAAATTTATTTAATTTTTCATCCGCTTCCGATTAGTTTCCAGTTCTGCCCTGTGTGTGTGTGTTGGTTT
Organism: Drosophila malerkotliana malerkotliana; assembly: GCA_018153235.1. Taxonomy (NCBI): domain Eukaryota; kingdom Metazoa; phylum Arthropoda; class Insecta; order Diptera; family Drosophilidae; genus Drosophila; species Drosophila malerkotliana. The sequence continues at coordinate 7,028,641 of JAECXV010000058.1, read as the reverse complement.
GTTGGTTATCGACTATCGATAGACGCCTGCTATCGACCATGGTGCTAGTGACTTCACGACCATGCCGGATTTTTATGTTTGATTTCAAAAATGACTGCGCGCTGACGATAGTTTTTTTGGTTGTATTTTTAAGATACGTTTTTAAATATTTTTGACATTTTTTTTGTTGTTGCGATTGTTGAATGGTGATTTTAGTTAATGGTGTTTCTTTGAGATTTTTTCATTATCTTTTTTTTGTTTCTGTGAAGTTCATGAAGCGGCTGCTGCTGTGTGCTGTGACGATTCTCTAAGATATTCTCTAACGATATTCTCTTCTCATATGGTATCAAGTCTTTGTTTAGTTATTCTTGCTTTAGTTGAGTTTTAATTGCTTTTTGAGATGGTTTTCAAATGGAGACGACAAATTGCATTTTGTATTGTTTCTAATACTCCCAATATCATGCATCCTGTATTTCACCTTTTAAGCCAGGCACCCTGTGGTGTTGGTTATGTCCTAAACGATTCGCTAAGTCCTGTACAACATCTCGAAATATAACCGTATCTATGTTTTCACCTAATAAATACAACAAAAACCAATCGCCCATCTTTGAACGACGAACGATTATTTCAATAGCGTCACGACGCACTAACCTGTAATTTAAAAATAAAAATATATATTAATAAAAAAAAAAAAAACTAGATATGGTAGGTAAAACTCACCTAAATCGCATACGAAATAAGTAGACCCTCATTCGAGGTGAGAATATAATAACCACCCTGTATATTAGCGTTAATAATGTGAGAAACGTTAATAAGATGAACCAAAACCAAAGGAAAATGTAAATTTTCTCATTAACAACGTTTAATGGTAAAATGCAAATGGCGTCGTGTTTTTCCACCTAAAAAAAAAAATACCAAATTGTTTAGTATTAAAATATATATTTTAAAAATGTATTTATAACTCACCTCCCCACTTGAACCATATTTAAAAAATGTACATTTGGTCATTCTGGGAAATATGTAAATCATCGGATCCATGCGATCTTCCTGATCGGTCTCCATATAATCTATCACATCCAGGCCAAATGTCATAAATTCGCCATCGAAAAATCGATTCATAAGAAACATTTGACCTGCAAAGGTGAAAAAAAAACAAAAAAACACACCAATTAGCAAGTCAACGATTAAATCGTAAGATATAGTATTCACAAATCCATTCCATTGTTTACACACACGATCACTTAATTAATGGCTTTCCTTTTCCCGCATTTTCTTCTCTTCTCATTTCAAAAAAAAAAAAAGATCGAGATACTTTTTTTCAAACTTGAGAGTTTCTCTGTAAATTTTTGTGTAAAATAGCTTCGGACTTCTGACTTTTTCCAAGTCGATACACTTGATTGATCGTTTGTAAATGAGGCGGCAATGATTTCGATTCGGATACTGATTCAGAATTCATTCACCTTGCGGCCAATTAATTATGGCAGATAAACCGACCGAATTCACTTTGGTGTGATCCATCAATTGTTTGGGCTAATTGCGGCTAATTGGCCGTTGAAAATGGAGGTCAATGAACAAACAAACTGGATTGCTGAGAGGCATCAGGGGTATATATTTTTAAGGTAAATACAAGTTTTTAATTTGCCAGAGAACTTTTTGCTAATTAAATTCATTATATATAAATATTTAGAAAGAGAACTCTACAAAATATTGGGCCAAGCTAATTAATAAGCTATTGGGTAATTGGAAGAAAAATAATATTCTGCTCAAAAGAAGCTTTTAAAATCTATTCTATTTTAGTGGATTCTTAAAGAGGATTTTAACGAAGTAAAAGATGTTTAAAAATCTATAATTTTGGTACTTAATAAATAAATTAAATGTTAAGGAGCAGGGTATGTTTTACTGTTCTTCAAATAAAATAATAAAAGATTTTCCAGGATAATAAAACTGATGTAACTAGCAACTAATAACTAGAAGCTAGTATCTGGAAACTATTAACAAGAAACCAGTAAGTAAAAACTGTTAACTAATAAAAAGTAACACGTAACTAGAAAATGGTAACAAGTATCTAGTAAATATTAACAAGTTACTGGGAAATAGAAATTTGAAAGTAATATAGTAACTACTAAAAAGTAACATTGAACTAGAAATCAGAATCTGGTACGTAGTGGATAGTAACTAGTATCCAATCCAATAAGTAGGAAATATAGAATATACAGTATACAGAAGTAATTAATAGTAAGAACTAGTATCTAGAAAATTGTAACTGTTGAAGAAAAACAAGTAACGAGTAACTATAAACTAGAGAGTTGTGCAAAGTAATTAACTAACAGTAACCAGAGAATAGAAAATAAAAATTAGTAACGAGTAACTAGAAACAAGTAATTAGAAACTAATAAATAGAAAATAGAACCAAGTAACTAGAAAATATTAAAAATTAACTGGGATATAAAATCTAATAAGTAATAGAAACTAAGAAGTAATAATAAGTAATAATAGTGTAACTAGGTACAAGAGACTTGCGAATATTAACTACCAAAAAGCAAATTTAACTAGAAACTTTTAACTAGATAATAGTAGTAACTAGTAGATAACTAGTAAATATAGACTTAAAAAAATAAACATATACCCAGTCACTAAAAACTAGGAACTTATGCAAATAGCCAAAAACAACTAAAAACTAATAACGAGTAACCAGTAGCTAGAAACAAGTGAATATCGTATATTAACTATTAACTTTCAACTAATGCATGGTAACCCTTAATAAATAACGATTGAATAGTATATATATTTATTTTAAATTAAAAAGCAGTAACCATTAAATAGTACCCACTAATTATAAACAAAAAACTCATACCTAGTAACAACTGAAAAATTTCTCTATAAATGCCTTTATTTCCCAAAACGTTCTCTGGCGCCTTGAAATTGTATAATATCCATAAGAAAGAAATCCCGAAAAGACTCTCCAACCCCTGCTGGCTAATTGACCCATTTAGAATTTGGGGCGGGGGGAAGAAAAGGCATTTAGCCAATTAGACAATGCATTTAGCTTCTGTTTCTCAACAAACTCCCCTCGCACGACGAGATGTCAGCCATTTTATAAAAACGTGTATTACTCGCATTATTATTGTTTATTTCTCATGTTTTCTGACAGTTCATTATTTTGTCAGATTTCGGATTTCAGCGTGCGCCCCACGAGGGGCGACCCAACCAACCAACCGACACAGTGAGAGAAAAAAAAAAACATTTAATTTTTTTGTTTATTTTGATGTGGGTCGGTCGGTGCGATCGGTCAGTCGATAAAAATTCGTCATTGATTTTTGTTGGCAGAATGTCGAAGGAAATTCAGGGGAACAATCCAGGTTAAAGAATGCAGCAATGAAGCCGCAAATTTATGCTTTAAACCAGAACGCAAAATTGTTTACTTTGCTTTTTGTTTTCTCTTTTAGTTTTAGTCAGTTTTTTTTTACAGTGTTTCTAGTATTTGGCACCTGGAAAATGGAAAATTGAGGAATAAATTGAATACAAATACCACTCACCTATCACATTTATAAGGGCGAGCAGCTCACACACGTAATATCTGTACGCCCACCAATTGTGATATCTGGAAATGGAATGGAATGGCATCCCAAAAGGGAAGTAATTAGCAATGATTCAGACTCAGGAGATCTCCGACCCGCTTCCGATCGGTAAATATATAATAAATTTCCTAAATGTTTGTTTAAGTTTCCTTTTGTCTCAACTGAAATTTTTTCTTATTTTTTTTTTTTTGGGAGTGAATCACAATGAATTTTTGGTGAAATTTTTCTAACTGATGACTTACTTTTTTGGAAAAATCGGGGTATATATATAAACAGTTAATTGGCAAGTTTTAAATATTTATTTTACAACATTTTCACTTAAAAAGGAACGTTTTCGAGAATCACATTTTCTGAGTAGGTCATTGTTCTTTTTTATTTAAATTATTTAAGATTTATGGAGTGTTTTTTTTAGTAAAATTTGTTTATTGTTTTGGTTTCAATGTTTGTTTTTTTGAAAGTGACAGGAAAATTATTGCTTGAAATGATTTTATTAAATATTTACAATTGGTTTTCTGATTATCTTACTTGTGGAGAATATTTTTAAGTTCAATAATTTATTAAGTAAACTGACTTTTTTTTTTTGCTTTGGAAAGTTAAATTGAAGTAATGAGATTTTAAAATATGTATCTTTAAAAATTTTAAACAGCTTCTAGATGTAGAATATTGTTAAAAATCTAAGGTTATCTAGACATAGGTTAAAACATGTTTTTCAAGCTTTACTTTTTAAAATTTTATTTACGTTAGTATTATTGAGAAGGCTCATAGAAGGATTCTCATAGAAGGCCTTCAATGGCTCTTTTATGAACCATTATTTTAAAAGGCTTTTAATAAATATAAATATTAATATGAACAATAATATTTTAAACTCTTTTTTAATAAGAATTGAACGATTCTTTTCCAAAATCTTTGAGAATTATATAAAATCTTTAATTATTTTGAAAAATCATATATTTAGAAAATATGAACTTTTAAGACTTAGCCTTTATTTATTCAACAGGCTATATAATCAGATTTAAAACGTAGGTTCTACTACTAGTTTTTATCTATGATGAGTACTCACCTTAAATTTTCCCACAAATAATCTAAAAGTAATTTCTTTTTTTGTTTTTTCTCGGCTTCGGAACAAATGCCTATGTCTAAGTCCATGATGAGCGCATGAATCTTGCCACCCTCCCAAGATTTCCACAGCCATCTTGGTGTATAAAATAAGATTGCCTGCAAAAAGAACACACAATAATTAAGTAATGATATAGTAGTGCTATATAAAAAAAAAATGTATAGTATAGTAGCTATAATAGGGGACAGGGAGGGATCTGCAAAGGTGAGCCAGTGGCTATGTGTGGGCGATTGTCGCATTGGAAGTGTCGTAAAACCAAAAGAATACATACTCTGACAAGTGACATTTGCCAGCTGTTTTGGTTTTTAGTCCCCCCCCAGCGCAGCGAACACATAAAGAAAATAAAAGTAAAGTCCATAAGAGTTCTAGTTCCAGGCCAGAGAGATCTTCTCAGGCGCGCTGAAAGGCATTAGTGGATGACCTTCCCCGGAGCTTTATAATTGTCTTTTGCTAATTCCATTCCATTGCTATTTGGATGGGGGGGGTTCTTATATAGAGAGCCCACTATAGCTCCCTATAGTGATGTCAATTAGCCAATGAGCCAATGAGCCATTAGTCGCCGGGTTTACCTATCCACAATAACACTAATAATCATAGTATCCATGAGTCTATCCGAGAGACAGACAGCCAGACACGAATTCTTGCTTAATAGTACCTCATAAAGTGGGATAGATATGGGGGGTATGGGTTCTAGATTATTAGGTATTTTATTATTAAATTTAAGCACGAAAATAGTAACGAGTAAAGACCAAAAAGTAACAAGTTACAAGTAATACTAAAAATAATATTAATGGGCCTATACGAAGAACTGACATACAGAATTGAACCTCATAAAATTGGGGAAGGATATTGGGGGTATGGGTTTTAGCTTATTAGCTATTTTATTTTTAAATCTTATTGAGAAAAAAGTAACGAGTAAGCAGCATTTTACTATTAAATTTTAGCAAGTAGCTAACAAAGAGTAACTAGTAAAGTAAAAAGTAATATTAATTATTATAATTTTGATTTCAATAATATCAATAGACAGACAGATAGAATTGTAGCTCAAAAAGGGGGATAGATACTGGTTGGTATAGGCTCTAGAATCTAGAGCCTCTAGAATCTAGGTGGTTGTTGTTGTAATTTGTTTTTTGGCCGAGCTGCGGCTCCGACCGTTAGATTTCGTGTGCACCACCACTGCTCTATTATTTATTTTACTGATAAATTTAAGCATATAACTACTAACGAGTAACTACTATAGAGAGGACCGATCCGAGAGACAGACAGCTGCATAGGAATTCTTGCTAACTTTTACTTATTCACTATTTATGTACTTAAACTATTCATTACTATGCATTTACTCATCAATTTTGGCAAGTTTACTATCCGAGATAAAGACTTGACAAGAAATCTTGTTAAGCTAATAAAGTCATTTTATTAGTCATTATTATAGTTATTTAATTATTTTTGGATAAAATTTTACCAATTAACTAGTTACGAGTGGGCCAATCGTAGAAAGTGAACCCTTGAAGCCCCTTAAGAACCTTTAAGATGCAAGCTTGCTCTACCTTCCAAAATATTCTAAACTTTTTCTAGTAAACAAACAACTTCTATATTTAATATAATCCTTACTATAAAAAAACCCTTACCCTTTAATAAGAAACCCCCTATTAAGAGGTATCTAAGAACTACCACCCCCCCAGAACATTTTCTCATTCCGAATCCCAAGTATTTTCTTTTCTCGCATGACTTTGAATACCCGACCCGATGACAAATTAATAATAACTTGTATCGTAAATTAGTCGGGCGGGGGATTTGAAACCATCGCGGAATCAGAACAATATCCAAGAGTCTTCAGACAGACTGAGGGGATTGTGGGCTTTTCTTCTGGTCTGTGATTGTGCAAATTGTGCGTTCTGTGTTTGCTTTGGGTCATGACAATGTCGCCGTCTATTCGTTATGTCTGCTCCATGTGGCAGGTGGTAATCCCCATTTTTTTTTATACATTTATTTTTCGTTTAGTGTATATCGCCTGGGAGGTGAGAGTTCAGTTGCCGCACAATTGCCGGCTGTCCATCAAACCAATAATTTCCCTCTCCCCCACGCCCAAAAAATAATATAAAATATTTCATCACACGCGCTGGAGATCGTGCATGAAAATGTTTGCATTTCTATTTCTCAGATTTCAGGTTATACTTGTACTTTATTTAAAAATTTTCTTGGTTGCATCCAATGGAGAGCATTCCATAGCTCAGTGTCGCTGGCATTTTGGGCTTTTAATTGTTTTGGCCAACATCTGCGGCACATTCTACACTCTAATGACGGCAATTGTAAGGCACATGCTCTACAATCAAGGCTGGGGAATTATGATCTAAAGTCTAGAGAGATATATGGGAAATATTTTAAAGGAAGGATATATATATTATGGGATAGGGTCTTCTTCTCTTCTGACTAAAAGCTCTTTTAAAATTTAATATTAAAAAAATTATAATTCCCACCACGACTGTTTTGGGAATAGAACTTGTGGGCACGCCTTGCCGGAAGTGAAATGATGCGTTTGATTTGCTTTTCTTTCGGCCCCCAATCGCATCGGTGGGGGCCTGGGACCTGGGGCTTGCCCTTTTCTGTATACAATTGCTATAGAAAATTGCATTTCCCTGACGACAGACCAAATGAGGAAGACTTTTCCTTCTCGAGGTTCTTCTGTGCGTGTGTGGAAAGCCATTTGGCAAGCGTTCAAATAGCCACAAAAACCATTTCGCATAAATGCAACTGCAGCAGCACCAGGAGCAGCAGCAGAAACAGCACCAGAAACTGAAACTCAAACTGAAGTTGCAGGAGGGGGCGGTGCGTAGACATAATCAAAGCAAAAGTCACACGAGGCACCAGGGCGGTGCACCCACCATCTTGGGAGTCAAGTGAATGCCAGAGACATGCTTCTTGACAGATTTCCAGAGACACTGCTAGCAAAAATTGGACTTGAAATTAAGGGGAAATAATATTCAATTTTTTAGAATTTAAAATAAAATCTTTAAATATAAGAGATATAAAAATAACCCAAAATATAGAAGCCCATCTGTGGAGCTGGATTATTTTTTTGATAATCAATGTATATGGTATTTATATACTGGATTCTAACATATAAGCCCAGTAAAAATATATAATAGAAGGGAGAAAAAAGTTTGACCTTAAAGATCACTACTTTATTTATCCCATCTCCGGTTCTATCTATAATGATCCTATATATCATAGATCTAGAAATCTAGAAGATCTAGAACAGAAATACATTAAAATAAAATCATAAAAGAAAGTACCATAGAAAATATTATTTTATAGTCTTTTATCCATTTATAGCTTTTACATATAGAGAATTTTATTTATAAATTAACAATAAAAATTAATACCTTATATACTTATTCCCGGTACTTATACAACTTATACGACACTTAATAGATTTTAATCTATAATAGATCTTATCTGTTGAACATGATGTTTATGGAAACCCCATAAACATTGTATGTACCCCGGTGTATATACCTAATAATAATAATATTAAATAAACAAAATGAATAATTTAAATAAAATACTATAAAAAATTCTATGGAAAACATTACTTTATAGATTCTTATATATTTTCGACTTCATCTATAAAAGCTTATTGTCATAAAATACCTTTTAAAGTAATGTCTCTATGATCTACTAATGAAAACATATCATAGAACCAGATACGTAAACCTAGAATACTAGATTATAATAATATATTATAATATTTACATCAACAGTTTAGAACCACAAGAGTATAAGTTTTTTTTATAGATTTTTTTAACATTAATATACCAAGAATAATGTGAAATGTAAAAAGAAAACTTTTGAAGAATTCGATTCAAAAGGTATTATACCTACAGAACCTCTAGTAGTAGTACCCTCTATTAGAACCGGTTATAAATACCATTTAAAATCTATAAAAAAAAATATCCATTCCTCTTAAAGTTTTATGATTAGTAATTAATATTAATTAACAGTGCACCCCCGAAAGGGATCACCTAGGAAGTGTCTGATCTCATTTGATCCGATCTGTCACGCCCAGCTCCCACCACCACCACCCGCCCATTTCGGCTGTCGTCTTCGTAGATTTCAGAAATCAGAAAATTGTAGGGGAAGCCAAAAATACCCGACACATAAGTCAAATATAAACATCTATCCCCCACTCCAAGCGTAGGGAAACCTTTGGCCATATTCCCTTTGGGGCAGAGAGAGTTCCCTGTTCCCGATTCCCGATTTAAGATTCCCATTTCCCATTCCCATAACCATACCCATACCCATATAGCACATCCATGGCTTTTTGTTTCAGCAATTCCCTGGCATCTGGCCAGAAATATTATTTCACTTTTATGTTTGTCTGCGCCTTTTCAATAAATATCTAGACATGCCGGTCCGGGTCGTACAGAGAAGATCAGCCGCGTAGGAATATAGTGTTTGGACCAAAAAAAAAAAAATACCATAGTATGAGGGAAAAATGAGAAAGAAAAGAAATGCCAATTTTTGACATATCTGAGAAATTGATCGAATGGATATTGATGGGTTGGGATGGGGATGGGATGGTGCAGGTCTTTTAATTTTTACGACTGCATTGTCCAAGTTTAATGACTGATCTTTGATCGAACTTTTGAATGTTGGATCTTTTGCTGGAATCTGTGGATATATTGGCCATTTAGATCCGGGACCCTGGCGGATTTATGGTAATTGGGCCAGGTGTTGTTTTGGCCATTTCGGGTTTTTATCGTTTTGCGATTCCGTCTTTAAAGTCTATAGAGGTCTATAGAGGTGGTCTATCTATATCAACATTATTGATGATGAATTAAAATAGCAAGTAATTACTATAATTTATTACTTAATTAATGATTCAATTTTAAATTTATAATATTTATTTGTCTATTTTTGTTAGAAAAGTAAAGAAGTTCGAACTGGGCAAGAGTTTTTTTTTTATAATTTTTTTGTTATTAATAAATCGTGGAAGAAAAAAAATAAAAATAGGAGAAAGTGTAAATTATAGAAACGCGTCTACGCGTCATTAAGTAGGGAGAATACCATGATAAATGTATTTATAGGAATTTGGGTGACTAGAACGTCTCTATAATCGCTCTGTGACACTAACCGAGAAAAAAAAAACAAAAAAAAAAAAAATCAAGAATACAAAGTGTGATAAAAATATACATTTAATATTTGTACATTGTTAGCGGGAAGATATATTGTGTAATCGTCGGCGTCTCTCTCTCCATCGATCTATATGTATGTATGTATGAGACAAGATCTATATATGTTTATGGGTATTATTATATAGTAGTGCTGCCATATGGGGGCTGAGGAGCAACGTCACCGATTTCGGGTAGAAGAAAATGGCATCCGTGACACAATCAATCTCCTTTAAGCGGTGCCAGCAATTAGCGATGACAGTTTTCTTTTTTTTTTGGGGAATATATCAGGTGCTGGTATATCGGAGGGGTGGACCAAAACACTAAATTAATAAATAAAAAAAAAATCCCTATGGAAGGTAAAGATATTTCTTTCTTAGCGCCTCGAACGATCACTTTGTGAGCCCCATCGATTGCCGATCAATCACCCACATCCACACCCACACGCAGGGGCAGCATCATCTACGTCACTGCTCGAACTATCTTTGTATCTTTGAGATACAAGGCCAAAAAAAAAAACGCACACACCAGATACTTAAACAATTCTATTTGGCTCACAAAAGGCCAAAACCGCAAAAACCAAAAATTTCTATTTTTTTTCGGTTTTTTTTTTGGGAAAAAGTGGAACAAATATTTTGGAAATCAACGTATGTATTTCAATGGGACGACGCCTGGGGCGGTGAGAAATGTCTTAATTACTTAATCCATCAAATCATTCAACGCCCCCTCCTTCCATAGGAAAAAAATAGAGAAAGAATACAACATAACAATCAACTGATCTATGGGTCTATTTTGATATCGAACTCTATTTAATTTTTTTGGATTTCTATTTTTTTTTTCCAAATTTTTCTTTCAATTTGTTGCGCAGGCGTAGCTTGAGTGCCCGGATCGCTGATTTATGGCATCGATTTTTAATTTTTATTGAGCTGTTAATGTCGGAACAAGTGCGATTTATTTTCAGTGATTGATTTCCATTGATCATCTCTGGGGTTATTCGAATTAGATGGTTTTAGCGTAAATAATTCGGATATATTGACTAGGAAGATTTTTTGATTTTTTTTTTATTTTATAGATATTGTTGAAGTATATTTCCTTTAATTGTTGAAAGGTTTTTGTAACAGTTGGTATATAATATAGACTATAGTAGATGTAGATATATAACTTTGCTTTGGGCTCCTATTGTTTAAAATTTGTTGGTACTTTCTCTATTGTATCTTCAATGGATATATTTCTTAAGCACTATTTCCGTAAATTTTATGAAATCGGGACTGTTTACCTAAGGTCCTTGTTTGTAAAAAGTATGTGATACCATTTGGTTTTAAGAATGTCTTCTTTCTTTAAATATAAGTTTCATCAAAAAAAAACCTTTACGTAAATTAGTAAAAACAGAACCGCCTATAATATAAGCGAGAAACTCCACTATTTTTTTAATTTTACAAATTCTACTCAAAGAAATATAATTAAGCTTTAATCTTAATCAATACTTTACATAAATTATTATTTTATAAAAATCCTCCTTAAAACATAATTTATTCAATTAACTATTAATTTTATTTAAAATATTTTATTACAATTACATTACATTATAATAATTATACCAAAAAGAACCGTGTATTTAATAAATTGCGCCTTTAACCTGTTCTCTTAATTTTGAAGTCAAAGATTTTAAGCCTCTGCTCTCCCGCTTTCCTCAAGGTTTTATTTTGCAAGATTAAATTATTTCTATTAGATTAAATAATATTTTTTATTCATTCATTTTATAATAAAAATGTTAACGTAAATAAATGCCAGTTTAAAAATCACAGTTTTTAAGCAATTGAGCCTGGTTCCTATGGCCTCTTTCTCTTATTTTATTTCTAAATTGCGTCACAGTTTTAGTAAAGCGCTTAGCTGACTCCACCGCTTTCAAAACTGCCCTTGAGGGCCGCTACACACGATCTTTTTTTCCCTGGGGCGGTAGCGCTCTAAAACTGCGCTTACATGGCTCTAAAACTATCGTAAGCCTTCCCAAACCTGGTCTTTCTCGCTTTACCTTTGAACGTTAAATCTTCTAAAACTGTTTCTGTTCTCCCCTAACACTCACTGCTTCTAAAACTTTCTTTCCAACCTGCGCGCTTGGCTTTCCTGGTGCGCTCACAGCTTCAAAAACTGTAGCTTAGTGGCTGCTCTCTGATCTCTCTGCGCCGGCTTGCGGTGAAACTTCCCGAACCCTCGCTCATTTGTGATTCCTCCTTTGCCCTTTCAGGTTGTCAGTTTTTTCTTCAATGGCCGCGTGTGAAAATTATTCTTTTAATTTCAGTTTAGTGTATAAAATAGTGAATTACTAACTAGTAAAGTGCTAAATATGAATCAGTGCTTGGAAAATTATATGAAACAAGTGATTTGGTGATTAATTTAGCAAAAAGGGCTGTTTTTTTTTAATTTTTTATTGTTAAATGTTTAAAAACCTTGTTTTATATACAAATTTAATTAAATTATTATGTTATAAGCCCAAATTGTGTGTTTAAATAGATTTTTTAAGTAAAATAATTCTGGGTGCTTCGCTGATCGCCATTTTCTAACCATTGCGCCATTACACGCCTTTCCATTGCCAGGCAAGAACAGTTAGATTTGGACGAATGGATTCTCACTAGTGATGGATAGAGATGCTCTCTTGGAATAATTATAAACTATTTATCTCTATGGATTTTTAATGTAAGTTTATAAAATTAATTAATTTTTATAGAGTAATATATATTATTTAAAGCTCATTTAGTTTATTAAATGGATTTTTTAAGTAACATCATTGTGGATTCTCATTGCAGCTATTGCTACGTACAGGTACTTGCAAGTACACGTCATGGAGTTGCCATGAAAGAACCGTTACCATTGAATTGAGTTAAAAATCAATTAGAGATGGACAGAGATGCTCAGATGTAAGTGCTTCCAATTTATTTCATGTTATTACTTAACTTTCTTGTTACAAATTTAAAATAAAGAGATTGATTAAATTCTAATTAAAAATTTAAACTTAGTAACTAACTTAGTTGTTTTTGCACTTTACAACAAATATTAACGTAATTAAAGAAAATATTGACTTTAAATTTGAAAATAATTTAAAAAATTTTAATTTTCTTAAAAAATATAAAAATTTAACTTAATACTTGAACTGCCTATTTTTCAAATTAATAATAATATTTAAATATACATGCATCATATATATATTTTAACTTAATTTCTTGTCATCCCTTTTGGGGCATTTCTTTGACCTACCATCCACTAACTGTGGATGCTGTGTGAGATGTAAGATTGGACGGAGAGTTGATCCGTTAGAAGATAAAGGAAAACGAATAGTGACCACCACATGACTACCCCAATGGGTAGCTGACGAATAGAAGGGGGGGATGGTAGTGAGATGGAAGTGAGAGCGTTTTAGAGAATTGGAAACTATTAGCTTATTGGGTTTCAGAGTGGAGGTACTCATCAGTGCAGATCAAACTGGGAGAAGAGGGTAAAGTTTGATAATGGAGTTTAATTATTTGAATGGTGTTTGGGACTCTTTTTTTCTAGGATCTTGAGTAAAAGCCGATCAAAGAATTTCATAAAATTCTTTTTTGAATTGATATACTAACTTATATTTTATAAATATATTTTACTTCCCATGAAGGGAAAATTCCCATAATAAGTGAAATATTTGTTATATTTGTAATATTTGTCTGGTTTTTTTTGTATAAAACCTATGGAACCTATTCAGTGATGGATGTCCTATAGGTATAATTCGTTCCTCTTTCAGTATCATAAAAAAGTGTATATATTTTGCAAAGATTTAAAAAAAAAAGTATTTTTTAATGAGGTTTTAAAAAAAAAAAAAAAGTTTTAACAATTCGGATTTTTGCATTTATTTATAATTCCAAGAGGTCTAGAAATGGTATATTAATTACCATCTCCCATACAATTATTCACCAAATACCACCATAATTATAAGCAGTATTTTTGTCGCATAATTGGCATTATTTTTTTGTAGTACACCGACCTGAAAGAAGAGGCAAAAGCAGACCCATTGGTAGTATTTGTAGTGCTTCTTGTCGGCCGGATCGCCGTCAGAGTTGCCGATACCGGGATATGGCACCGATACGCCCTGTTTCTTTAGGAAGAGGCTCTTGAGCGTGTAGGTGGACTGGATCCAGCAGTAGGTGTTTAGCACATCCTCTGGTATATCCTTGGTGTGAACGCAATCGATGGGATTGCCCACGTACTGGCGGGTGGTTATAATTAGCGAGAATGACATCAGAATCATCACAGTTATTGAGTAGTGCAGGCGGAATACTATCGAATCGGTTTTAACGTGACTAACCTTTACGAGGTTTTTCAAGCCACGAAATATATCTAACATGGTTTGTCGTCAGCGAGCTGGCAGGATCAGATCAGCGATCGCTACTTTCTACGTTTCTCTTCCTCTCTCTCTTTTCTATCCTCTCTTCTCGCCTTTTTTTGATTTCCTCTCTTTAGGGGTTTCTCTTATATCGCTATCTCTGGCGTATCAGAGTATCGATATGTGACTGTTGATCGATTTTCCGATTTCCGATTGGCTTTCCTGCTTTCTTTTGCGCGGCAGGCCCATCATCGGCTCATTTCTTGCTTTTCGGGACTCGAATTCGAATTTCAAATCAAATCCGAAATCAAGGTCCAATACGATATCGATAGCGATAATGTCGAACCGGAACCGGAAGCGATGCTGGTGGTTCCGGTTGCGGTGCGTTTGGCGCGTATGGCTCAAGTGGTCTGTGGCTGTGGTTTTGTGGCTTTGGTTCTCACTGCAGTGGCGGCTCTCCAATTCGACAAGTTGCGACGTGTTCGTTACGGGAATTCGTCTGGCAGTCACAGAGCTGAGCATTTTCGGGTCCTCCTGTTTCTCTCGTTTCTCACCGAATCCTCCAAATCCTTGTTGGACTTACATTGGTACTTTGATTGTTTTATTTTTTGGTATTTTTTGTTGTGATTTATTTTAGTGTTTTTTTGGTGTGTTTTTTTTATTAACTGCTGGTAGTTTTTTTTTAGGGAAATGGTATCATGGCATAGTTTTCTATATTTTCACAAAAGTTTAAAAACACCGCACAAAATTTTAAATGCTTTTATATTTGGCATATTTTTAGATAATTTTTCGGGCAAAGTACTAGTAGGGTGGAGAATTTCTAGCAAAAAAAATGCCATTTTATGGGGAAACAAATATTGTTTAAAAAAATAGAGAAAAAATTAAACAAAAAAAAAATATCAGGGCTCGAAAACTAGTCTCGCTGGAATTTAATAATTTTAGTTTCCGCACATTAATTACAACTGTTCTTGGGCAAAGTACTACTATTACTATTAAGGTTTATTTTTGGAGAATTTCTAGACAAAAAAATATTTAATTTTTATGAAAAAACATACATTGTTTAACAAAAAAATTAAAAAAAAAAAACTCTGGCCTCGTCTTTATAGAAGAGTATTTATTAGTTTACTTTATTAGTTTATTTCTCTCTATATATTCACACAAGCTTGCAACCTACATATTTATTTAAACAATAGATGCCCATTATTTTATAATTATTTGAGTAATTTATTTAAACAAAAAATGAACTTTATTTTTGGCCTATATTTTTTTTTTTTAATTTTTATGGACAAAGTACTATTAGTTTATTTTTGGAAAATACTATCTACCAAGAAATATTTAATTTTTATGGGAAAATGTAAAAAAAAAAATGAATAAGAATCCTATTGAAGCTCAAAAACTAGTCTCGATGGGAGAATATTTATTTTTTACGCGTCGGCAGCATTGAAAATTGCGCAAAGAAACAAAACAAATAAAAAACGCTTCGGGGCATATAAATAAAATGTGGCATCAAATGGAGGCCCCCCCCCACCTCTACCTCTTGCTCCCCTTCCTAATTCTTGGCATATGTTAATAAACTTATGCTGACTGACGTAGAGGAGGGGTGGGGTAAAATTAAAACTAAAAAAAAAAAAAAAAAAAACTAAAAATTAGAAGAAGTTTCCAAATGAACAGTAAATTTTAAAATTGCAATGTTTATAAACAAACTTTCCCGCCGAGTTGCCGATAATAAAACGCCAACAAGAACAACAAAAGGAAGAAGGGGGTTGGGGAGAAAGATTTTCCAAAAAGTACTGAGAAAAAGTAAAAAATTGCGTATACGCACACGTGGCCACCGAAAAAGCAAAGTCAAAGGCGAAGGCTGCTGACCAACAGAGGCATCTTTAGGGCCACCAACCACCTATACCGTACACTGTACACTGTATATAGTGTATATACTGGATCGAGATCGGGCCAAGGCAAGAATCGTTAATCTATTTCGTAATCCAGCAGAGCAGCGTCCAGTCTCCGGATCAGTCCCAGATTTGTTTATAAAACAGCACCCCAGCAGTCCATATCTTCGACCTGTTTGGGCTTCCTGCCTGCACTTGACATTTCAACGAAAAATATTTCGTTTTTTTTTTTTTTTTGTTTTCGGTGGCTCCTCGGTATTGTGAAATATGCCAGGCATGCTCTAAAGATAATAGCCTTGTCTTGATCTCTCGGGTGTGAGGTGGTGTGGATGCATTCAGGGGAAAATCCAAAGAAAAAGGAAAATAAAGAAACGCGTGCCTCTATAATTATGATCTTAAATTGTTTTGTTTTCTTCGCTCTCGTCATAATACAAGAAAATGAGACACGGGGCATTCCAAGAACGAAAACAGTGACTAATTGGGATTTTCCTTAGAAAATAAAGACAAAAATAATACAAGACGATATATAGATATAGGCTATAGAGGCTATAGTACTATAGAGCTCTGTCTCACTTGAGTAAAATTCACTTTTGAATGCATCCAGTGAAGTCTAACAATAACATGTTTTCCTTTGCCGATCAAAAGTGCACTTTGAAGTCTAAAAATCAAATGGGATTTCAGTCATTGGATCTCTAGAATTATTATTAAGTGATAGGATTTAAAATCAAAGATCTCTTGGGTTACTAACAGAGATCTGAAGCAGTGGTCGGCATATTTTTAGTTTTCCTAATCAGTATCAGAGTGTTTTTTTGTATATTTATTCTAAAACTAAAATAAACAACAACCTGAAAATGGAATATTTCATTCACCTTTCTTCATTCATATTTAAAACAAAAAAAAAGAACCTCAATTTACCTCAAAAACTAACTAAAAATAAACAAAAAACTAAAACTAAAAAGTTTACATTTTTGGACATTTACAGATCCAGAGGTATATGGATATTTTTTTCAAAAAAAAAAATCTCAAACACATGGCCCCCGTCCGAAATATTCGCAGTTTGGTTTATTTACTTTGTAAAAGTTAATTATGATGAAGCACAATCCCAATACTATTCTCACACACTACCATACTATATAGTAGTCCAATCCCAACCCAGAGACCTCCGTACAAATACTATATATCGCGTATATATATGTATGTATATATAGTATACAATGTGCGTGTCTATATAAAAATATAAATTCTGCGGGCATGTGGCTTCCTACAACAATAATATATATTATGATCCCACAAATGCAGTCAATGATCTTTTCGTGGGTGTTTGTGGATGGTTTTTTTTTTTGTGAAAATATAGAAATTATTTTTATGCCAATATTTTTTTTTAAAAACACTATTTTTTTGAGAAACTCCCTTACACTCTTTGGCTTAGAGAGTTATCGATTTAATCGGTTATCGGTTATAGTCGCGCTTTTAAAAGCGCGGGTCACGTGTCCGTCATGTTAGAGGACTTTGTTGTTTTTTTTTAATTTTTCACCAAAAAACTTCACATTTTGTTTTAAAGGAGATCGCACACAGCACAATAAAAAAAAATTATAGTAGTTTTCAGTTAAAAAAATTAAAGAGTTTTTGAAGAAAAATTGATTTTCCCGCTTTTCTATAGATTTTTGTAGTAGAATTTATTTGGTAGAATTAGAGATCGGGCGGAGAGTTCGAGGACTTAAGAGAAGAAAAAAAAAGAGCAGGAGTGCAGGATGAGACGCGCGCGTTCACTTTGCCAACGCAACAGACACTGGCGCGGTTATTGGCCAAGAAAGCCACTCGACTAACGGT
The DNA here is from genome assembly GCA_018153235.1 of Drosophila malerkotliana malerkotliana. Taxonomy (NCBI): domain Eukaryota; kingdom Metazoa; phylum Arthropoda; class Insecta; order Diptera; family Drosophilidae; genus Drosophila; species Drosophila malerkotliana. The sequence goes on along the minus strand of JAECXV010000058.1, from coordinate 7,010,726 downwards.
TCTGGCCCCACAGCTGACACACAGCCCGGAGAGCCGAGATGCTGATGAGAGAGCGACAAGAGAGAGCGAGTGTGTGTGAGAGCAGATCTCGGATGTCTAGCCAGGCAGCATTGCTCGCCAAGGCACGCACACTTCCGGTGGGTGGTGGGCGGTGGGCGGCGGTAAAGGGATGGAGAGGGTCAGCACTAGCTATACCGTTGCACTCGCCGGCCGTAAACAATGGAGCGGCGTATTGGTAGTTGCAACAATCTGTGGCCAGCAGCCAGCAGCCAGGCCCGAAAGCAAAAACAAAAGACCACCCCCTCACCATCAGCCCAGCCGCTGGCTCCCATAACTCCCCTACTGCCACTTCCAAACTCCCCTACTGCCACTTGGTGGCCAGCCTCTTGGTCGTGGAACCAAAAATAGATGGTGGTTCTTGAATTTTTTGAATAACAGGATGTGGATTTATATTTTAAATTAATTTTTTTATATTTTATATAAATTATTTTCACATTTTTTCGCAAGACATTTTGATTTAAAAGTAACTATTTAAGCCAAAAAGCGGAATCTGTTAAGATAACTAAATATTTCAAAATTCAGTATTCGATAGCTCAAGAAACCTGTTTGGATACAATTTTTTAAAAATACTAAAAATCCATTACTATGATTTTTCCAAAAAAAATTAAGAAAAAATTTGGAAAAAAAAAATAATAAAAAAATTGGTTTTCTAAATAATTTTTGGAAAAAAAATTTATAAATTTTCTGTAAAGATGCAAAATTGTTAACAATTTTGCTTAATTAAAATATTAGAAAAATATATATTCAAATGTTCATTGATGTTTATTTAAAAAAATTGTTTTTAACATTTTTGAAAAATAGTCCAATAAACTAGAAACTAAGGCTTTTCAAAGTAGTTCTGGTAGAAAGATCGGATGTTTTTCTTATCTGATCTGAAGACAATACAATTATTCGAAAATTATTATTAAAAATTAGTATTTTTTAATAAAAACCGATTTTGAAACTTTTTTTTTGAAAAATAGTAATTTTGTTATACAATTTTTAAAAAAATTTTTTACAAAAAAAGGAATATGTACTAAAAACCAATGCTTTTCAAGATAATTTTGCAAAACAGATGTGTGAGTTAACAATAAAGATAGTAATATAATTCAAATATTAGTATTTTTAGCTCAAACATTTTGTTTTTATTTATTTGTTCAAAAAATACTAGCATGAGTATATTCACTAATAATAGTACTAGTTTTGATACGAATTTTCAAGTATTTCCCAGTTTTCAAGCTTTATAATTTTTAAACATTTTCGAGATGCTAAAGTATGATCCTATTTCGAGGCACTGTGCCCATGAAACAATTATTATTTGCATATTTGTATTTATTTGACGGCCGTTCGCGAGCGGAAAGAACAACGAACAAGTCACGAGACGGGGACAGTGACTGGGAAGGGGGAGAGGCAGCCAAGCCGACCAGGACCCGACACCCGATGATTTGAAGCGACAGGACAACAGCTGAAAGCTAGCAGGACTAGAAGGACTAGGAGTTGTAAGGATGCTGCTTGAAAAACACTCCAAAAAAATGGAGAATCTTTTTAAAAAATAAAAGAAGACTTAGATGAGAGGGTTGTGGGTCTGACAAGTCAGGGATTATAGTTAAAAAGTATTTCTTAGTATTTTTAATATAATTAATATTTTTAAAAGAAAACTTTGATTTTTTTTGAGAGAATATTTCTTGTGAGAACTCTGGCCTTCCGCGCTAGGCATTGTTGTGATTTCCGCTCATTATTGCTGCAATCACAGAGAGAAGGGGCATGGGATGGGGCATGTCTTTGTCCTGTGGCAGGACATGTGACATGTGAGTCCGGGGATTTATGCGTATTTTGATTCTTGCGCCTCTAGACGTCATGCGGGGCATATCAATTGGAGTTTTATGGAAGGACACTGCCACAGCTGGAGAGGCTGGAGTGGCAAATAAAAACTGTCTGACATATCCGCTGGTCGATTTGATTAAGTTGTACCAGCGCGAGTATATACATATATCTTTATATCTTTATATGTATCTACAGCTTCATCTCCGTTCTCCATCTCCATACTCTCATGTATCTCAGACATCTGCCGACTCTTCCAGCCGGCCATCAAAATTCAATTGGTTTGGGGGAACTACGTGAGACGCCTGCATGTCCTTTTTAAATATATATATATATGTATATATTTTGTATATATCCATCTTGAGACAATGGCGGATCCCTCTGCATAATTCGGCCATTAGGCAGTGCTTCTTGGCCAAGACAAAGTGACAAAAAGACAATGTCCGATGTCCGGCAAGGCCTTGCCTCATTAATGCACAAAAAAACAAAAAAAAAAACAATACCGGATGTGAAATGCATGCTAGGGCATTGGTTTCTGGGCTTGCCGCCAAATGTTGCATTAAAATTGCTGACAAAAGGGCTCTTTCGACGTTAATTATGTTCATAGAGGAAGGTAAAGATACTAGATAGATAGATACTATTAGATAGTGGTCTTAGAAATTAGAAATGTCTCAAGAGTAGCTATAATTTGGTGAAAAAAAGTATCTTAAAGAAAGTATCTAAAATAAAGTATCTAAAAGAAAGTATCTTAAAGAAAGTATCTCAAAGAAAGTTGTCAAGTAAAGAGTAACTATAATTTGTTTTTAAAAAAAGTATCTTAAAGAAAGTATCTAAAAGAAAGTATCATAAAGAAAGTATCTCAAGTAAAGAGTAACTATAATTTGTGTAGAACAAGTATCTTTAAGAAAGTATCTAAAAGAAAGTATTTCAAAGATAGTATCTTAAATAAAGAGTAGCAATCATTTATTAAAAAAAAGTATCTTGAAGAAAGTATCTTGAAGAAAGTATCTTAAAGAAAGTATCTGAAGTAATGAGTAAATATAATTTATTTTAAAAAAAGTATCTTTTAAAAAGTATCTTAAAGAAAGCATCTCAAGTAAAGAGTAGCTATACTTTATTAAAGAAAGTATCTTTAAGATAGTATCTTTAGTAAAGAGTAACTAAAATTAAAAAAAAAATATCTTAAATCTTAAAGAAAGTATCTCAAGTAAAGAGAAACTATAATTTCTTTTAAACAAGTATCTAAAGTTTCTTAACGAAAGTATCTGAAGAGTAACTATAATTTATTTAAGAAAGTATCTATCTATCTTGAAATATCTTTAATGATATCCTATATATCTTAACACATTTTCACATTTAATGACTTTACAAGACAGCCGCCGATCCAAATTCATACTAGACCCATAAAACTTGTGGTTATTGGGCAGATAAAGAATAGAGATCTCCGACATATAGTTCTATATAGTCATATAGTCATATCCGAGCATTTCCCATTCCACACTTTCATGTAGTTTCTCGTTTCCCGACAAATACACTTTGATGGACTGCCCGATGATGGTGGTTTGTTGCTTAAAAAAAATAATAATAATTTTTAGGTTTATGATCGGGATGCGGATTTTTATGATTTGACATCCCAAGTGGTTGCGTCAGTTCTGGTTGTGATCGAAAAGAAATATGATTTGTAAGATTGGATATCAAGAAAGTTGGGTTTTTTTAACGAGCCCCCAGGGGTGGCAGGTGGGGGCAACAAACAAAACCCCCCAAAAAAAAAAAAAAAAAAAAAAAGAGACCTCATAAATTATAATTTTTTCAGCACCCGACTCCTCAGCGGGTCGTCGGCGTAAATAAATAAAATTAATGGAAATATCAAGAAGACTGCGCATAAAATTGATAAAAGAGATGTTCGATGTTTTTGGGAAAATCCGGGAAAATCCAGAGAGAGGGTGGGAGTTGGGGGAAACTGCAGTCCACGCCCATTCGTTTTCGAGTTTAAACGGGGTCAAGCGATTGCATTCAAATATTGTATTTTTTTTTTTAACAAAAATAGCGCAGACAAAATATAATAACAGAGCGCATGGAGAACCAAGAACCGAAAACTGGAGAATCGGAGAAAGCCATTTTCTAAAAATAGTTGTAGCTTCGTTTTCCGGTTGCTGCAACAAACATCACAGCGGCGGCATGCAACCAACAGAGAGAGATGTGTGGCACGAGTTGGGGCTATTGGGGAAAGGGAAAGAGAAAGAGAAGGTGGGGTAACTGCAGCGTCTGTGCCGCATTAATGCATCATGGCCAGTATTTTCATCAGGCCATCACCATCTCGATTTTATGATGGCCAACAAAAGAGACAACGCCTCGGAAAGTGCGAAAGGTCATTGTTGTTGTTGATGATGAAGGTGGTGGTGGTGGTGGTGGTGGTGGTTCTAGTGGTTGTTCCTTGTTTGCTGCTGCTTGTTGGCTGATGGTTGATGACAACAACAGTCTAACATCCCAAATATATTCCCCAATGGGCGGCTAGACGACAAGTTTTTGACAATCCCAGACTCTGACTCTAAAATTGGCACTTGAAGGCTTACATCTTTAAAATACTTATTTTAGACTTGAAGAATCGGGTATAACTGAGTCTAAACCATAGGATCTATGAGTTTTTTTTAAATATTATAGTATTTTATAGATTAATTACTAAAATTTGAATAAAAAAAGTCTTAAAACATATTTAAATCATTTGTATAATGTTCAAAAATGTTTATAAAACATATTTCATTAATTTTTTTAACAAAAATAATACTATAATAATATAAAACTAAAGCAGATCTGTGTATTACCCTTTGCTTATTAAATATAAGCATAATACCAGATATACTTAAAACAGAAGTCGTAAAGTTTCGAAAGATTGGCTTAAATCTTGCTTGAACCTGCCATATTTTTATAAAATATATAATACTTCAAAGCCGAATCAATAAATTTTTTTAGAAAAAATTGTCTTTTACAAATTTAAACATGTTTAAAAACACATTTTTATGTTTTTAAAAAAAAAACTGAAACTTGAATCATTAAACCTAAGAGTACTCTTTTTTATTAAACTTTGTTTATTTAATAAGCATATAACACTTAAAAGCTATGTCCCAAAATTGTCAAAAAAAACGTTTAGACATGTTAAAAAAATATTTCATATATTTTTTTAAACAAGACTTAAACAACAATCTATGTTTTTAGACAAGAAACCCTTTGAATTACCCTTTTCTTATAAAATATATCATACTTCAAAGCCTAATAAGCTTAAATAATGGTTTAAAGATGTTTCAAATACGTTCAAACATGTTTATTAAACATATTTTAGAATATTTTTTAAAAATAGCTAAAACTAAAATAATATAAACACTTTAAAAAATGAAAAAAAATGACCTTAAAGTCATTTAAATCCTAAAGCTTTCTGGGAAAACTTTCCCCAAAAGAACCAAACCCTAAGAAAACTTTCCCCAAAGCTTTGGCTTTTTGGTTTGGTGAAAAGGCTGTGAAAATTCCCAGAGCTTTTGCGGGGCTTTCAGTTGCTTTCAGTTCCTTCCAATGCCACAAGAGAAAGCTTTTCAGCTTTCCAACTTTCGCCGTTAGGACTCGATTCAAAGACTAGATATCAGATTATAGAGGGGACTTTCACTTACCTGAAAAAATAGTGTAAACGCTACCCATTGATAATATTTTGTGTGCTTTATTGTTAGAGGGCCGCGGCCCTGTGAATTATGAACTCCGGGAAAAGGCACCTCGGAACCTTGCTTCTTCATAAACGCATCGACCACTGTATACGTTGAGTGTATCCAACAATATGTGTTGAGAACATCTTCGGGAATGTCTCTGTAAAGTCACATATGATTATTAATTAATAATAAATCGATAATTATCGATAACTCACCTTGTGTGTACACAGTCTATGGGATTTCCTACGTACTGCCGCGTCGTCACAGCAATCGAGAATGTGATCAGTAATATAACCGTTGCGTTGGTGTGCAGGCGAAAAACAGGTGAATCGATTTTGACATGAGACACCTGTTGTTATCGTAATCGATTGTGATTTATCGATTTTTTTTAAAAGAGTTTTGTTGTGTGTATGGTGAGATAGTCAAGTGTTATCGATTGTTTTTCGAGTTTTTTTTTTGGGACGAAGAGAAAAAACATTATTATTGAAGGTCATGGCAGAGGTTTCAATATTTTTTAAAACAAAAAAAGATCTTTTTAATTAAAAATTCAAAACTAAAATCGAATGATGAGAGAAATCTCGTTCTTGAACGCAAAACGTTAGCTATTATGTCTGTTCTGGATGGAGAATCGAGAGACTAGTTAGTTAGTCTCTCGGGTGCTTTATATCTTTGTTTTTTTTTTTTGGGGATTATATATATAAGATATATATAGTATCTGGTTATGTACATTCATATAATATAATGGCTAGTAACTCGTTTTTCAAACAATTTCTGTTCCGCTTTCAAAAAGGGTCTCCTTACAATTATCTAACTGGCTTACAAATAAATAGAGCTCTCCGTTTTCAAGATGAATTTTGGATTATTATTATTATTATTGGAAATACAATTTTTGGTGAGTTCTTTAGAAGAGTTCTCGAATTCTTTTTTTTTGGTATATTTTCGGTATTTTTTCAATTATTCTAGGCAGTTAAGTATAGTAAGGTGTCACAGCAAATTGTTTAGACTTCCTCAGCTTAATTCCTTTTCTTATTAAAAAATAAAAATAGAAATAATCAAAATAAATAATAAAACTATGTTTTATGTGTATGAGAAAGAGAGATAGAAGAGGTAGATAGAGAGAGAGAGATAGATTGATAGGTGTGAGAGAAACAAAAAGTTATTGAACTGCTGGGAATGCAAATTTCGTTATAATTTTTGCATATTTTTTTTTAAATGGCGGCCACTGAAATTTTCAAATCAATAGAAATGATTGAGATTTATCGAAATAATCGATATTCGATAGATGTGAAATTTGTATTAATTTTCAAACCAATCGTATTACTGCAGATTTTGATATTTTTCGGATTTTTCTGATGATTGTTAACGATGACCACTTAATCGATATTTTTCAAAATGTTATTGCTTGACTGACTGATTGACTGACTGACTGACTTGATTGACTGACTTTTTAATAAAAAAAAAAAAGAAAACACAGATTTAAGAGAGGGAGATAGAGAGACCTGTGAAATTTCGATAATGACTTTGTCCAGAATTTGATTCGATATTTGATTCGATTGAATATAGTATGCTAGTATCAGATATAGTATCAGATCGATTGGTTAAGAGAGTGGTTTTGGTTAAGTGAGAGAGTGGTACAATTTTGGATATTGGATTTGTTCGGTTGTTTTCGGTGGTGGCGGCTTTTAGCAGAGGTGAGTTTCGTGAGCTGAGCTGTGGTGAGAGACATACTTTAAGAGGTGAGATTTGAGATAACTGAATTCAGTGGTGAGAGACTGCAGTGGTGAGAGATCTGTGATCTGTGATCTGAGTGATCATGGTGAGTTCTTAAACTTTGGTGCCACAGCCAATAAAGCTGCGCTTTGTTTGGTGAATTGTGATTTGGTGGTGGTGGATTTTTGGTGAACTTTGGTGGTAGTGGTGTGGTGTGGTGGTGGTGGTGGTGGTGGTGGTGGTATTGGTTTTGTGGCGAAGTTGAGAACGCGAGAGCGAGCGAAACAGAGATAGAGAGAGTGATCGAGTGAGTGTGAGAGCGTACAATACAAAAATTAATTAATTAAATATATAAGTAATTGAATGTTAGATTGAATTAGATTAGATTAGAGTACGTGGTGACAAAATCTAGGGTGAAGTTGAGTTTGAAATCTTGAGATTGAGATTGATATTGATATTGAATTTTAATTTTTTTTTGGAGAAATGTGGCGAAAAATGTACGAGAACTGCTTATATAAGTTATGATGGAAAATCGGTTTACGGTTTAATCTAATAATTAAATCAAACACAATACACAAGTTTAGAGTGAGACAAACAGACATAGAGAGCGAGAGATACATATACATATTATATATTATATATAGGTATATATATATTTTATATACTGAGAGTGAGAGAGAGAGTGTGTGGTAGTTTATATAGAGAGAGAGAGAGAGTCAGATAGCACTGCAAAGCTGGGTTCTATGCTTAAATACTTGTCCTGATTTTGGTATTTTTTTTTTAAATTATTATTTGGCTTTTAATAATAAACCAACTTAATGTTAAATGGTCTAGATAAAAGGGAATAATTATGTGATCTAAACCACTTTGATCTAAACCATAGCATACTTTTGGGTGGATGTTTTAGCTCTACCTTTTTTGGTATTTTTGGTTTTTCGGTTTTTTAGCTTTACAATTTCGATTTAGTTTATAACAAGATTGGTGTCTTTAGTTAGCCATTGGTTTCAGCTAATTTTGAAACACAAAAAATCGTAAGGATATCAATTGTACATCTGGGATATAAAAGCATACAGTGAGAGAGCTATAGTTTATTCAGATTTAAATATATAAATGGTTCGTATATATATATAGTTTTGTTTTTTTTGGTATTTGGTTTTCTGGTATTTTGGTTTTAGTTTCGGTTTTGGTTTAAGTTTTTTTTGGTTTTGTTTTTGTTTTGGTTCTTCTGTTATTGATGTCACTGGTTTATTGTTGCTGTTTGTTGTTGTTTCTTTGTGTTTTTTTGGGGCTGGCCTTGGAGTTGGAGTATCTTGTAGTTTGGAGTTTGTAGTTTGTAGTTTTCGAGTTTGGAGTTAGAGTTTTGGTTGGTTGCGGTTTATTTCTTTGCTGGTTTTTTTTTTTTTGAGATTTACTTTCTTGTTATATAGACTTAAAGCTGACAGAGAAATACATAAATGTATAAAGATAATATATATATATATAGAGAGTGTGGTTTATTAACTTGTAGTTGCTTTTATTTTTTGGTATTTTTTTTGTTTTACTTTTTGCTTAGCTGGTTTTCTTTTTTTGCATTTTGCATATATTTTTTTGGTATTTTTTTTCTTGTGGGGGTGGGGCAGGTGAAAGTCGTGATTTTGCGTGAGATAGAAAGAGACAGATCGAGTGAGTTTATTTTTATTTTTTTTTTTTTAAGATTGGTGAGTGAGTGATTCCGTGATTGAGTGATTGAAAGATTGAGTGAGTAAGTTTTTATAAAGTTCTCGTTTTTAAGTCAATTTGATTTTTAGTTTTTGGTATTTAATTGGTTTTGTTTTTAATTTTTTTTGTTTTCTTCAAGTGTACTTATACAGATACAGAGGGAGACTGAAATAGAGGTGGTATTTGGTATTTTTTTTCTTGGTATTTTGTTTTAGGCAGACGGCGTTTTGAACTTGATTCTGGGGGGGTCCAAAAGTGAAAGAGTTTGAGGAGTTTCGGGCTTCAAATAGAGACAGAGTGATGGTGAGTTAACGTGAAAGATCGAGATAGAGATACATAGAGAGAGAGAGAGAGAGAGAGACAGAGCGGCGTGATACGTGAGATAGAGACAGAGCGTGAAGGTGTGTGAAACTAACGGAGTTCATTCAGAGGGATAACCTAGAAATCTCCAAGTTAACTATGAAAATAATATACTAAAAAAATACTAAATTTAAATTCTTTTCATTTCTTTGGAGATTTCTGGTTAGGGATTTGGGGATCTTGGGAGAGAAAGGATTTCTTTTTTTAATTAAAGGACATTGTGTGCTTGGCGCGTGTGAAAAATTATTTGGTTTCATATTTTTGAAGCTTTTTTTTGTTTTTTTTTTTAGTATTTTTTTGGGCATTTTCTAATTAAATCCCGTGACTGGTGATTTGTAGTGACTTGCTGATTCGTGACTAAAGATATAGTGACTTTGGTGAGCTGGTGATATGGTGACTTTTTGGTGTTTGTTTCGTGTCCTGTGCTTTTGGCGTGTTTTGTCTTTCACTTTAGGCTGTTTTTATTTTTTTTTGTTCTCTGGCATTGCATCGATTAGGATCATTACTTTTAGCTTGTTTTTGTTGTGGATTTTGGTGAGAGAGAGAGAGAGTGGCAGAAAGGCGGACTTTTCATCACAATTTGGCGCAAAATTTGCCGTTTTTTGGTTCGAGTTCTATTGGGAGGTTTGTTTTTTTTCCAATTCAGTAGAGTTCTTTATTTTTTGTTCACTTTCCAGGGGGGTCTGGGTACACTAGGCGGAAGAAAAAGATATTTCTTATGGGCTTTAGAGTCAGAAAGAGAAGAAGAGGGTGATGTAAGACTAGAAAGAGACAGAGGAGCGAAAAAAAGAAACTAAAACCATAAAGCGAAAGTGTCTACGAAAATGAAATCGAAACGAGCAAAGAAAAACGGGACTCGAAACGGGACTCCTCGCGCGCCCATAAAACAGAAGCAGGCTTAAAGGATACCCTATAGTCATATACACCCATCCTAGTCCTAGGGGGAGTACAGTGCCGACCATAGAGGTAAGTGCTTGAATGAAATAATAATCATTGGCGCGGGAGCTCGACTAATTTTATTCGGATTTTGGTGTCTGTCTAGTTTTGCTGGGCAACTAATTTTCCAATCAAACAGATCCCAACACCGCCATCACGTACTGTACTTAGTGCTATATCCTATGCTGATCCCCCTGCCCTCCAGCGCGCAATCCTTTGACCAACCCAATCTGGCCGAGTGCACCCTTGGGTTATAATGAAATTCAGCCCAAGTGGATGAACAATGACTGCCACTGCTACTGCTGGTGGTGCTTCTGGTGCTTTGCCTTCCCCTTCCTTAAATATCCTTTTGGCTTTCCCACCCACCCCAACTTGCCAGCTTGAAGTGTGTAAGTAGCATGTGTAATAAGTATCATGTGCGCTGGACTGACTTACTCAGGGCTGATTAACGAAATGGGGAGGAGAACCTCTTCCCTATTGCCTGCCTGCCTGACTGACTGACTGACTTATGCCCAGTAACCATAACAATGAATTTTATGCCCAATGCCCTGTCCTGCCCCCCTTTTGGTAACTGCCACTGACTGTCGACTGTTAGTGCCACTGCCATTGCACTGAGAGAAAAAGTTTCTCGTATTTTGAAAGCCCCACGTTAGGGCGCCAATTCTATACAATTTTCATAGCATACTTTTATGGTTTAAGTATTCTTTCTGTGTATTTTGCCTTCAAATGGTAAGCTCTATGGCTCCGGCTCGTTTCTGCTATTAGAACAACATTGGCAATATATTTGGGGCAATAAAAATAAGCTTCTTGCTACAAGAACCGGCACTGGCACTGACTTTGCTTTGTTGGGGCGTTGTATTTGTATTTGTTATTGTTATGGGTCCTGGCGCAGTGCTTGCCACTTACGCTTCATTAGGATGCGTCTAAGAACTCTTGCAGCAAGTCAATAATAAATTGAAGTCAGAGTCGTTGGAGTCTCCAGACTCAGTCTCAGTATCAGTATCAGTAGCAGTATCCGTCTCAGATTCAGTCTCAGAGTCTCAGTCTCCAAGTGCCAAGTGCCTGGTGGCAATAAACAAGCAAACAACAAGGACAGATACACATCAGTGGGCCCCTCCCTTGGCTATACTACATATATATGTAAAGCCTAGAACAGTTAGAACATTCTCCCCACAGTCACACATCATTGGAGTTGACTTTAAATTGGCGACTTAAACGAACTTGGCACGAAATCCAAACTAAAAATTGTACAGGAAATGTGAAAACAAACAACAGGCTTTTATTTTTTGCTTGCAGGGTGGTGTTTCAGAGTGTGTTGAGGGGGTGGGTGGGGGTAGTAGGTTTTATTTTATCTTTATTGGTATTTTTTTTGGTATTTTTTGTCAGTCAGCAGGCAGACTGGATGCTTTCACTTATGCAATATACAAATACAAGGGATTATAGTAAGATATTTATGTAGATATGAGTATATTTATAAACGGATAGGTGTTGGGTACAAATATATATATATAGAATATAGAAGTGTATGAGGTGTATGGTGTATCTGTGTAGGTGTTTCAAACCATCTGCTTTTTTATTTTCAAAATTCATTCGTCGGTTGATCGGAGCTTCTCGAGGCTTATTTACACAATCGTGGGTCCAGACTTCGGGGGGGTGAGGATGAGTAGCTTTTGATATTTTGACTTTAGGGCTATTTTACGGTTTTTACAAAGTTACTTTTTACAAAAATAAAACAACAACATCAGCAGCGTGCCACAAAGAAAGCAAATTAAATTCAATTTTACGTGCTCTTTTTTTTGAAAAGAGATTAGAGAGAGATAGAGTTGCATGCTTCAGTTGAGAGGGGAGAGTTTTAAATACAAAGCCAGGGTTGCCAAAGCTCTTGAACCAAAATGCAAACAACAATGTTAAGCGGTGGCAGTCTGCAGCAAAATAATCGAAATTCTGTGACTTACTTAGAGACTAGTTAGTTATATGATACAATATATAGTGTTTAGAGGTGTGTTTATTATAGTATTTTTTTAAAGATATATATATATAGATTGGGTATCTGGTGTATATCGGGTGGCATCAAAATCAAATACTGTAGTGTAGTAGTGTTTTCTACTCTTTGGGGGGCATCTCTGTGGCTCAAGTTGCACAAATAGTATATTAATAGTAGTATTTATTTTGCGAGTATTATATAGTATAGTTTGGAGGGGTGGGGTGGTTAGTATATGCAGTATATTGATAGTATTATACGGTATATATATGTTTTGTTTGCTTTTGTTTTTGGGGTTTCTTGTTTTTTTTTTTCCTTGGTTTTGATTTCGATTTGCATTTTTTTTTTTTTCATATTTTCTCTTTTATCGAAATTTCAAAATAAAAACAAAAAACAAATTTCGATAAGTTCTGAAGATCTGATGCGAGTGAGTGAGAGATACAAACGAGGGGGGACGGGCGATCGGGCGATATACGGCCCGGTGGGTGAGCGTGAGAGAGACACAGAAATAGTGGGAGAGAGAGAGAGTATAATATATATATATATTGTATATATGGAGAGACAGAGAGAGCGTTAGACGCTTTTTCTTTTTTTTTTTTTTCTTTTACAGAAATTGCTCGATTGCCAACATATATGCTGCCTGTCCGTTTAGCTGTTGGTTTGATATTCTTTTTGTTGTTGTTTTTTGGTTTATCGGTTTATCGTATATCGATAGCTTTGTTTCTGTTAACCAAATTTAATACAATTGAATTGTAAACACACACAAGCGCACGCAACACACGCACACACACAAAAACATTGAAATTAGCAGATTTGAGTGAGAGAGAGACAGAGACAGACAGAGAGAGAGAGAGAAAGAGATCAAGAGAGAGAAAAGTATTTTGGTATTTTTTTGGGGGGAGGGAGCTTGTGTGGTGGGTTGATTGGTTGGTGGGGGTTATCGGTACTCTTCTTCTGCTTCTTTGTCTTCAGAAGTAACGGGGTCTCGTGATTTTCCGAAAAAAACAAAGAGTTCGCAAAAAATGGCGGCCCAAAAAAAATACTGTTGCATACTTTTTTTTTTTGGCCTTCGAACCGGAAGTATTTTATTCTACAGATATATAGATATGGTATTTGGTAGTTTGTGATATTTTTGTTTATACTTGATTATGGTATTATTGGTATTCAGCTTTAGTTTTTTTTTTTTTGGCATTCGACAAAAAAATTCTTTGCTTACACTTGCCTTCTCTGAAACTTAGTTTTTTTTTGCGTTTTTCAATCAATTAAAATTGCACATTTTCAACAACATCAACAACGACAACTACTTTTTGGTATTATGAGTATTATTTATTGTTATTTTTTTTTTTTGGTATTTTTGTCCTTTAGATAGATATATAGATATATATATATATATAGATTTTTATAGAGATATATGTATGTACGGATATGCATATAATATATATATGTATATATGTATGTATATTGAGTATTGGTATATTATAGATATATTTAGATTGAATACGAGTACGAGTAGATAGATATAAGATATTGTATATAGATGGTGTGGAATACGATAGTTGTCAGCTCGATAGTTCCATCGTTAGATTTATCAAGTTTACCGTTAAACTTAAGAAAATTATCGAAATTATTCGAAAAATTAAGAAGAAGCACAATTACAATTACAAATAACGATTACGATTACTGGAAAACACAAAAAAATACAACGATTTTGCTTGCTTTCAATTGCTTTGTGAAAAAAATCGATAAATAATCGAAATAATAATCACATATGTATGTCTACACCGATATACGTACAACTGATTACACATACACATACAGACAAGCATACACATACACAATGCGACATACTTAAGATTGATAAACCCACCAGCACGCATACACGCATATCGATATATCGATAAAATCGATTAATACTATGTAGGTGTGCTGGTAAGTCTGGATTATATCTGGCTTAGTTGGTAGTTAAGGTTTTTTTTTGGTTTGCACTTGACATTACGAATACGGATACAATACCACAAGAGAGAGAGATAGAGATAGAGAGATTATATTACGGTATATTGTATGGTTGCCACCGATTTTAAAGTTTGCTTGCTTTTTTTTTGATTTTAGAGATCTGCTGATTGAAACATTTCCGTGTACGTTACGCTCAAGTTACTACTGGGATATTGGATTATTGGATATTGAATATCCGGCAAACAATACAACAAATTATACAGATTTTGGTACATGTACGAGAGAGAGTAGCATTATAGATATACGAGTATGTATAGTACGAGTATGCATATTATAGAACACAAGAGAATGCAATTGATTGAGTTGTTGCGTACAGTTTTACGGCTTAAGACACGTGCAAGTTGTTTTTTTTCATTTCTTTGGATAGGAATTGGTATCGGTATCGGTTTTTGGTATTTTTTGGTATTTTTGGTACTTTGGTATTGTAATTGGATTGTATCGAGAGGATTAATTAACTACTTGATTTTGGGGAGGGGGGGTCAGGTTTACGAAAAATCTGGGGGTAGTGTTGTACAAAATTATCATTTCAAATTAAATGCTTTTTTTTTTTAATTTTTTGGCAGTAAGAGTGATGTGCGCGGTGTGGGGGCAGGCCAAAAATATTAACTGGTTGGGAATTATAAGGATTATTTTTTAGCGTTTTTCGTTCCTTAATCGAAATTTGAAAAAAGGGTTTTCTTATCTAAGCTTCAGGTTAGGGGTTATCTGGACTCATAGAGAAAGACATATAAATAGAGTAAGAGAGAGATAAAGAGACGGAGAGAGAGAGAGAGCGACAAAGAGAGAGAAAGAGATACATAGGGGTCTGTTAGGTTCTTGGCGATAGTTCCACATGAGGAGGTTTGTTTCAAGTTTGCTCAATTTCAAGTTTGCTTTTATGTGTTTTTTTATTCTTTTTTTTTAAATCTTATGCGCGTTAAATATTTAATTTTATTTTTTCTCATATTTTTTAACACAGAACACCATATACGCGGCAATAGAGCTATTTAAAAAAGGGCTAGTTTGGGTTTTTGCTTTGCTTTGGTTCCTCACATCCTTTATGCCATCGATAGCATTCGATAGCATTCGATAGGTTTTTTGGGGTTACTGTTATCGCTTCAATTGCATTTTGTTGACCTACATACTTATTTCGAGTTAGTACTTCTTAGTTAAATACGCATAAATAGTCATCGTTATTGATAGATGTGGAAAATCATAATTGAAATCAACTGAAAAGTTAACCTTGGCTGAGTATATAATTATCGATAGAGTTCGATTGCCAGCTTATCGTTGTCATAGTAGTAGTTATCGGGCTTGTTTATCGGTTATCGCCAGGCAACGCAACACATTACTATACTTTTACAAAGTCTGCTGCGTGTGTGTGTGTGGGTTTGTACTTGAGTGTGTGTGTTTAATGTTTTAGTTTTTAAATTACTAAAGAGAGAGAGATATATATATAGATAGAGACAGAGAGAGATAATAGAGCGAGAGAGAGAGATACACAAGGAGAGTTATGGGTGGCAAAAAAGAGACGAAGAAATCGATACAAACTTCATTTTGTATTAAATTTGATTTGGTTTTCAGTTTGAGATTTGAGATTTAATATTAGTTTGGTTTTTTTTCTTTTGAGTTTTTCGAAGACGTTGACAGCATATTGTGTGGTAGCAGGCGAGCAATCTGTTATCGTCGGTTTAGGGTTATCGGTTATCGGTCTTTTTTTTGGTGGAGCGGTGCGGCTGCGTTTTTTTTTGACAAAATATCGATTTTCAATTCTGGAATTTGCATCCCCTGATTTATTGTTTCACTATTCTGGAATCTGTTTTTTTTTAGAAATCTTCCTGGAATCGCGCTTTCGAAAAAAATAAACTTAAAAAATGGAATAAGACTGGGTAGAGTTGACAAAGCCAAAGCAAGTTAAAGAACCAAGAAAACATTGCTTAGTGCATCTAATTTTGGGTTAATATTGAAATAATCGATAAACGATAAATTAAAATCAAGAATCAAAGCTAATCAACTACGATTTAAGAAGATATTCGATTAATTAATAGACATTTATGCAAAAAACAAGTCACAAAATAAAGAAAAATAGAGAGAAAGAGGCAAGAAGGGGGAGAAATTAGAGTTCCCTAGAGGAGAGTAGTTCGATAAATTTGATCTCGTTATCGATAGTCGGGATAATCGGGTGAAGAGAGAGAGAGAGAGAGTGGGGTGGATGAGTTTTAAATGAGAACTAGAATTGGTTGAGTTTGTAATTACCATTTTCTATCACTTTGCTCTTGGCGGGGGAGTGGGGATGGATATGCGTGGCCGCGTGGGGCACCACCGCACACACACGCACACACACACACACACACCGCCAGCAGTGGTTCAGAGCCAGTCTATCGGCTATCGATAAATCGCTGCCGCTGCCGCTGCGCGTCGTCTTTGTTGAGATTTTTTTGTGTTTTCTTAAGTTTTGATTTTTATTTTTTATTTTTTGATTATTTTTTGATTTGATCGCTGATTTCGTTGATCGATTATTGCTTAATAGTTATCAATTATCGGTTTATTTATCGATGAATTGCTTTTCGGTTGTTTCGTTCAGTCGCACAAGCTAAGGCCACCTTTTAACGAGTTTGCCCTGTTTTAATTTGATTTTCCTTCTTTTTTTTTAAATTAATATATTAATTTTAATAATTAATTTTTGTTTTTTTTTTTTTTGGATTTTCGGTTGCTGGTGCTAAAGAGGTTATCGCGATACACGATACAATATTTGATTTCGGTTTTACAGTTCGATTGTAAATATTTTGTTTACGTGGATATATACGTGGCTATATGTACATACAAGTTATCACATTTGTTAGCATTATTCGATTATTCGATCATAGTTCATCAATAGTTCTTCTTGCTCGTAATTCACCGCATCTGGCACCGATTGCCATTATTTCTGCCGCACTCTCAACTGTCTCTGGTGGCCGTTGTGCCGTTTTTGCCTTTCGATATTTTCGATTGTTTCGATAACTTTGTCGATGTTGATGTCGCTGTTGTTCCAGTATGCTCGATGCTGGAACTCGGATGCCATGGAGCTTCAGCTTCCTCGGCTGTTGCCGTTGTGGCCTCGGCCTCTGGCTCGGTCTCCTTGTAATCGGTTATCGATCGTCCGATATTATGGCCATTGCCATTAATATTTATCGGCGTTATCGCTTCAGAGTTATCGCTGCTTCTGCTACTGCTGTTGCTGTTGCTGGTGCTGGGCAGGGTTGTCAGGGTTGCCTCATAGCCGACCTCGTTTCCATATCCATTGCCACTGTAGTCGACCTTTTGGTATCGATAACATATCGATATCGATATTTGGTTTTGATATAAAATATAGAAGCATGTTGGGGGATTTTTAGTTAACATCCGATCCGAACTCATGGGGGGGACTCATAGGGGAATATTTTCATCAGTTTTTTTTTTTGTCACAGTGTATAGAGTGTATATGGCAGACTTTATGTATATATATGTATGTATGTATATATCTAAACACACACCTTAAGAGTTGGATATTTTGGAACTGTAGCTTAAATAAAAATATTGCTCAAAATTTTGATGCCACAATTTTGTTTTTAAAAAAAAAAAAATTAAATATAAAAAATAGAACAACACAGTCACACAAACAGCAAGAAAGAGATAGATATAGAGAGATAGAGAGAGGTAGACAGACATAAAGATATAACGATTATATCGATTACAGTTACATTCATAGCTAATCAATCGATAATACAGCCAATTACAAACGATAATTCAACACAGAAAGAGACATCGATAGGTACATCCTCTTTGTGTGAGTGTGAGAGAGAGTGAGTGTGATAGACAGAAAGAGATATAGAGATATATAGTCCGCGAGAAAGAGATATAGAGATGGGAATGTTGGATGGACAATGGTTATTAATGGACAATGGGCTTAGAATGGGTCTCGATGAGAATTTTCAGCGCTCTTTTTTTTTTGTCAGTTAGAGAGAGCTAGAGAGAGAGAGAGAAGTGGGAAAGAGACGGGTAGTGGGGGTGTGGGAAAGGGACAGCCGCTTTGTTTTGGGGGTCATCATTTTCTTGAGCCTGTCTTTTGTTTGTTTTTGCTTCTCATTTTCATTTTCAAAATCCTACTTGATGAATGTTTTGCATATTAATTTCATTTTTTGTTTTTTTATGATGACCTTTTCTTGTTGCAATTTATGTGAATGTTCATTTTGGTTCTTATTTTTTTTTTTTTTTTGGTCTTTTGTTCTGTGATCTTTTCAACAAAAATGTTCTCACGGTAAGTACATTATTACGAGTATTGTTATTCATGCTTTCGTTTTGGCTTTCATTTGCATTTCGCTTTATTGTTATCATCTATGGGTCTGGGTGGTTGGTTGGTTGGGTTATATGGAAAATGGCAATGGTTTCAAAAAAGTCATGGCCACTAAACTCGAAAAATAAAAACGGAAACGAAAACAAAAAAGGTATGGTATGGGGTTTCTTTTGAGAGAAGAAAACGTCGAAAAGGAAAGGGTTTCTTTTCTTGAAGATGGAATGGTTTCCCCCACACTTTATTTTTTTTTGATAATAATTCGATTAATCTCCAGCTGTTTCTCCAATCGATGATTATGATTATTTTGGGGGATTACTGTTGGAGAGTCCACCCACACAGGCATCTGTCAAGTCCCGAAGTTGTCGATTCTCGATGAGTTAGTATTTTTTTTTGTTTTTTTGGTATTTATCGATAGGTTGATGGGATATTGATGGAAGGAGTAGAGATAATGGTGGGGTCAGTAGTAGTATAAAGTGTAATTTACATTTGACGTTAACATATTGCTCTCGGTTTACTTTTATTTTGGTTTTTGGTTTGATTTCTCTTGTATTTTTTTTTTTGGTTAGTTTATTTTTAAAAAAACTGGTAGTAGTAGTAGAATAGTAGTAATAATAAGTAGGTAGTAGAAAGTAGTGGTAACATATTTTCTTTTTTTTGCTTTTTGCTTTTCGCTTTGCGGTTTTTGGTTTTGGTTTTTGACTCAATTCGATATATTTTTTTTATATTTTTTTTTTGGATGATGGAAAAATAGATTTTAATTTAAATATTTTTTTTTTTTGGTTGGTTTCGAGTTGAGTTTTAGTTGTAGAGTAGAGTATGGTATGGTATAATCAATCAATCAACCAAAGGCGGTATAAAAATAGAGCAAGTTCATATGGATTAGTACAGTTGTTAAAATGGAAACAGTTGACACTCACCGATGATCTACTCACTTGCATAAACGCATAGACGCCGCGTAAAAACTCCATGTTATTTTGTTGCTCTTGAGAACCCTTTTTGGTTGTGCGTTGGGCCCGACTTATATACTGCTTAACGGTGTCCGCAACAAGATGTGGCTTTAGTTTGCGTGATAGTACCCTTAAAATATTAGATAGTTGGTTGTGAAGGTATTAGTATGGTATTTTGAAAGGGCTTAGTTTAAATAGAGGTGGTATAGGGTATTTAAAATTGCTCTAAATTAAGTACTTAGCTTATATTCAAGGTATTAGTTTAGAAAGGGCTTTCCAGGTTATATAGAGGTTTGGTTATTAAAAAAGCAGTAGAAGTTGTTTAGCTTATTGTCAGAAAATTGGAGAAATATTAGTAATCGGGGTCACCATTTCTTAGGAAAGACAAATTGGGGTCACTATCTCCTTTGCTTCAATTCTTTAATAAGAAATGGTTTATTTTTACTTAAAATATATTATTTTAGAAAGGTTTGTAGCAAAAACTTTCTCAAAAGAGAAATCGGTAAGCTTCTCCTTGTAAAGACTGTTTTTTTCCGTTCTGGGTCATCATCTGTATTGCTTGAATTTTTATATAAGAAAGTATTTAGTTCTTATTTAAGAAATATTCTATTCAGCTTTATCGTAGATTACCCCAGCAAATATAGTGAAAGAATATTCTTCTTTTCGGAAAAAGTATTTTATCGGGGTCACCACCTCGATTATTTGAATTCCATAACTCCTCCATTTTCGATCGGGGTCCCCATATGTATTCCATATGGAACCATTCAGTTATGGTTTTAGCGATTTTATTCCATATAGCCTTCTAGTTAGGTACTACCGCTAAAGCCTCTTTTTTGGAAGAAGTATTACCGATCGGGGTCACCACTCTAACATATAGTTCTCATTTAAGAAACTTTGTTCTATTAAACCTGTCTTAGACTCCATAATGACGTTATCTCTCAAAAACTAGCAAACCTCATATAGTTCTCTAGCAGAAAATAGATAGAGAGGTCACCCTCCCGTTGGGTATGTGGTTTTAGGTTTATTCTCGGTCGAGGTCACCATTTTTCACTTTTCCACCTCGGCGGCACTTGGCCCTCAGTGCACCGTTGGTGTGCTCGTTCTCGTTCCTCTGTTGGGGGCTCTCGCATCTAAATTGAAGCGCTAAGCAAATTGTCACTTGAGAGGTGCTCGCTTTTCTCATCTGCTAAACGGAAACACTTTCCGCTGCCTTTGTGCTAATTGGCCGCACTTAGTGGCGCCACCCACCTCCCACATGGCGTTCCACTTGCTACTTGCCACTTGCCACTTTTCTGACTTTTCCGAGTGTACCGCACTATGGTTAGGGGTATGGGTATGGGTGTATATATCATGAAATATGCGAAAAAGGCCGCAGGAGAGACAGGAGGTCAGTGGTGGGAGGCATGATGATAGTTCTCGGTTCTTTCGGTGGAGAGTTTGTCTTTGCTGTTGCCTCCTCTAGTTGTGGAATATTTTTGCGGGCCTGGCTAATTGAAATCCTCCTCTGTGGCTGACGACTTTACGCATTTTGTGTGAATTGACAAGGAAGATTACGCTTATCGTTTAATTGCCGCAAGCAACAGGGAGGCAACAGTATTTGCCTCCTCCCTTCATTTCCATTTCTGAATTTTCATCTCTATTTCATTCAGACTTTTGGTCTTCTTTCCCTCAGTCTAGTTCCCATTTCCATTCCTCCCAGGACGTCTAGTTGTGGCTTCATGTCCTGGCACACACTCACGCATAATTCCAGTTTTTATTAGCCAAGCTTTTAAGCTGCGACTAACCAAAGAAACGGAGATTGCGACATACACAGAGAGAAATATTATAGGCCAAGACCCCGCTCCATAGACCAGACACTATAACCATCTCTGTAGGATTTCTCTCAGTCTCAGAGATGGGACAGCGATGGCTGTTGGCTGATAAGACCGAGACTTCATTACTACTCTATTGACTTAAGCAGCCGACAGCAGCAATGAGCTGAGATTTTCTCTGATTTTGCCCACTTTTCGGTGGATTAGCAGAGCATTTAATTGGATTCCCATGTGAGCGAACACACACACACCCCCCCCCAGAGAGGGGAGGGAACTAAAATGTAAGGAAAAAATCTGTAGAATTTAATTTTTTTGAAGGAAGCCCGAGGAAGGAAAGCAAAAAAAAAAATAAACTAATAAACTTAGCTCCAGGCTGACTGGCTGGATGGCTGGCATCGCGCATTTCCGTTTCCGGTGGGCTCCTAATTTATTATTAATGGAAAACGCAAAAAAAAAAAAAAATGAAACAAGCCAGCAAAGAGGCGGGGCTGATTACTTTTGACTGCCACTGTGCTTTCCTTTTGGCCAACTGAATTTTTTGTTGGACTTTTGGCCGCGAATTCGTGTGCATATTGACTTTGGCGGCACGCCCCTTCATCCCCTGCCGTCTACCGTCTCCTGTCCACTGGCCGCATTTTATTTTATTTAATTTTTTTTTCTTCTTACTCGTCGCCGCCCAGGGGTCAAATAAATTCGAGTACAAAGCAAATTGCAGTGGGCAGGCACCAAAGGGCAGGCTGGGGGGTGTGGGGCGTGGAGCGTAGTTACATCTTTGGCTGGAAAATTGAAAATACTTAAAAAGCATCGGCCACTGAATTGGCAGCTTTTTTTTTTTTTTTATTCCCTTTTTTGTTTTTCATCCTCGCGGGGGTAGTTCTTTATCTTTTTTTAGATGCAAAAATAAATAAATGAAAAAATAAATAATCAATAGCTTTAAAATTCCTTTCATTTACTGCTCACAGTTTTTGGTAAGTATTCCACTATTTATTTGAAAGCCCTTTGTTTGCGGAAGTGTTGAGAAAAGTACTTTATTTTATTTAATATTTGAGAGATATTTATAATCGGCACTTGTAGAAGACAAAGGAATTTTGTTGTAGAGGAAGTTTTGATTAAATTTTTCTTAAGATTATTTTTCATTTATTGTTAATCATATCATATGCTATTATCCAAGACCCGGTACTCATAAAAGATAAAGACATTTTTTATTTTCTGCTTTCTTGGTGGAGGTTTGATACCAAATTCTGATTTAAAATTGAATCCTTGCTTGAAAAACAAAGTGAATGAAGAAAGTACCTGGTATTACATATTCCAGAGACTGTGCTACTTATTTATACTTCTTTGCTTTTTAACTTCTACTTCGTAGAGCTCAAAGTTGTATAGTATTTCTGGGTAACGTACTATTCAAAGAATTCAGAAAATAATCCATTTTTGAAAACGAAATTGAAAGAAAGGAGTAACGGGTATCATACATAGTCCAGAGACTCTAAAAGAGCCTTTATTGTTACAGCCGGTACTGTGTAGTAGTAGTTCATTGCAATTCATTGTTTGGTAGAAATTTTTAGTTAAAACTTCTAAAAAGTTTAATCTGTGGTGTGGTGAAAAAATGGATGGGAATAGTTCCGGTATCATATATTCAAAAGAATCTAATATTTCTGGAAAACCTTATATTCAATGGGTTACAAAAAAAAATATTTTATTTTATAGCAAGTGGTGGAAAAGGGTATAAACCGATGTCCTTTCCGGTACTTGTAGTCTAAACTATTCTACAAATTATTCATTAGTTTTTAAAGAGTGGAGAAGAAGAGTCTACCAGTTTTTCAAATTATAGACCTCTGCGCTCACATTTAACAAAAGGGTTTATATAAAAACGGTGATAAGATTAGGTTAGGTTAGAAATAATTGTTTATAAAAAATAATTCATAATATTAAATTAAATTTTATGTCAAGGCTGGTAGTTGAATCCAAGCATGAAGCGGTCTTGAAGATTGGAAGACCCATTCTCACTCGTTCTTAGAACACCTTATAACTTCCGCACATAAAAAAAAAATAAGGACATGTGCAAGGACATAACAGCTCCTACTGCAAGCAAATTTCACTTTTATTTCCTTTCTTTCCTTTTTTCCAAATTTGAAAACCTGCTTTCGGCATTTCATTACAATTCCAAAACGCGAAAAAAGGGGCTTGTCAACTTGGACTGTTTTTTTTGGTTTCTTTTTCTTGGGATTTCCTTTCAAGCTTTCTTTTTTTTGTTGTTTTATTGAAATTATTTGACCTTTCGGCTGTGAGCGGCACAAGCTTTTAATTTATTATTATTTTCTTAACCGCGTTCACCTTCTGCTCCAGCTGCTTCAGCTCCTCGGCCCTTAAGGACTCTGTTTTTTTTTTGTTTCTTTCTTGTTTTTGATATTTTTTTTTTTTGGCGGTTTTTCGGTTTGTTTTCTTGCCGCACCGCCCCGCCTCGCCCCGCCTGACAGGCGTAACAGAAATGTTAAATTGCGAAAATAAATCTTGAAATTGACTTGGTTCGGGGTTTGGTTTTCAGGTTTTCTGGTTTTCGGTTCGCTTGTCACAGCCCAGCCGTATTTTATATATATTTTCTATATTTTTTTTTGTTTTTTATTTATTCTGGCTTTGGGGTTCTTTTTATATTTTTTTTTAACAAACTGTCGCCTTTTTGAGGTGCTGCTGACAGCGTGAAAATCGAGATAAATGTGTTTGTCGCAGTCGCTTGTTGGCGGCTAAGAGAGCAGTTTATTTAATTTGAAAAAGAAAAGGGAAGCCGACAGCAAACAGGTCGACCGGAAGCTACAAACAACAACAACAACAATAACAGAAAAAAAAGGTCAAGAAGTGAAGGTGCGGAAATTTTATTTAAAGATCAGAATCAGAATCAGTACAGCTTGTGGGGGGGTATTGCATTAAATATGTTTGCTGGCAAAGCAGATTATTCTTAAATATTTATTAAATATTAATTATTATAGTTTAGTGATTTATTTAATTTAATTTTATTAATTTCATTAATTTTAAATTTAAAAACTAACAACTTTTAAGTGTTGAACACTTCACTTGAACAAAATAGCTCGCGATATCTGGGCGTATCTCGTATCTTAAGCAATGCGGCACCAACTGATGCTGCCACAGATAATTGCAGTATCTGGCAGATACTTTTGCAGAAGCAGCGCAGTTGCAGATGCAGTTCTTGGTAGTCAGTAGTAGAGGGGGGTAAAGCCAGCTAGCAGCAGTCTATGCCCATGATATTGTTATTTTATGTGATACGTTCACAAAAGCAGGCACTGGATTGCTCATTTCAGTATTTTTCTGTTTTTTTTTTTTTCATTTCTGCTCGTAATAAGCGCAATTAGCAAAGGACACTGGCTGCAACAAAATAAAAAAATAAAGGATTAAAAAAAATTAAATAAAAAGTGAAAGAAATGTGAAAATAAAACAGAATATTATGCTTCAGTGAGCTTAGAGAGTGAGGAGGAAATTGTAAGACTAAGAAAATAAATAATGTTAAAAAAGTATAAATAAAATAAAATAAAATATAAAATATAAAATATAAAATATAAAATATAAAATATAAAATATAAAATATAAAATATAAAATATAAAATATAAAATATAAAATATAAAATATAAAATATAAAATATAAAATATAAAATATAAAATATAAAATATAAAATATAAAACATATAACATATAAAAGAAAACATAATCTTAAAATAATATTAGAGGGATATTCTCCCCTTTATAAATTACATGAAGGCCTGACAACCCTCTTCCAGGGCTAACAAAAATTATAAAATCAGAAGGCATGATAAAAGGTAAGAAATTGTTTAAAAAATATTAAAAATAAAATATAAATAATATTTGAAATATTTATAAAAACAAAAAATGTAATAAAAGATAAACATAAAATAACATTAGGGAGATATTCCTCATTAATAAACTTCTAGAAGGCCTGACAACCCTCCTTCCAGGCCAAAAAAAAAATTTTAAAATCAAGCTAAAAGTTAAAAGGTTAAATAATGCTTAAAAAATGAAAGATATATTTAACCACAAATATAACAAATATTTAAAAACTATAGAAAATAAATATTGAAAATATATCCCCTCTTAAAAGATTTCTCTCAGACCTGACAACCCTCTTTTGGTTAGTCCTGCGACAACCCTATTCCACTTAATTGCCAACTACAATTCACTCTTATGTCCTTTGTCCCTTGTCGGTGTCCTTTGTTGCGGTGAGTCCTTCAAGACTGTTGTTGTCCTCTAATTGCTTCTGTTAACCAGCCACCCCATACCTCCGACCCTCCAACCCCCCAACCTCCTGTACTTTAATTGCATTCAGTGTAAAGGGTCGCCGCGGGTCAGGGGGTCATCAGAAAATGCCAATGCCAAAATAATTGTGCATAATTCCGTTTTCCATTTTCCATTTTCCATATTGCAGAAGGACTTTTGGAAGGAAAATAATGGCTGGGCTATTTACCCAGCAAGCCGCAGCGATGGGCTAAATATATTTATATATTAATCGGGTCATAGTGCACGGGTGCCATCATTAGCATATTAAATCAGATATGTGCACTGTCATTAAAAAAGAGGGCCACACTAGGCGCCATGACAACTCAATTTATGGTTCTATAATTAAAATGCCTCAGTTATCGACTTAATTGGATCTGAAACTATAACTATAGGCCTTTTTTTCTTTCAGTGCCTTTTAATAGCTTTGTTTTGGTATTTATTTTCGAGTCTACTTTCTCTTATGGTGGATGGTAGATGGATGGCCATAAATTTGGATCCTTTTGTTGGACCGTTAATTGGAGCACACTACCTGGCTCCTAATAGGTCCTAGGTCCGGCTGGATGACCCCTAGAGATGGCCGATTAGCATGCATACCTTGTCCTACTTGTGGCTTCAATTTCCGCTGCCAGTTGCATTCCATTCGACTGTGTGCCTACTGCCAGCCTTGTCCTGCTTTAAGGATAAGCAGAGGAAGGGTGGTAGTAGGGGGGAGGTAGTAGGTGTCTGCACCTTCTTATTGTCTTGGAGGGGCTTTTTTTTTTTTTAAATGAGGACAACGCACTCCGTACTCAATTCCATTTAAGTGCTTCATTCCACACCCAGACAGAGACAGAGACACACATACATGCTACCTCACTCACTTGCACACACTCGAACATGTTTGAACATGTTCTCTCTGTAAAGGGATATTAGAGATGGGAGTTGAGGAATAGAGAAGAACATGAAGTCATGAAGAGAAACTTGGTTATTTTTATTAAAGGATTTTTAGTTCTTAAATCTTTATAAATTAAAGTTAAATTCTCTTCTAGAATTTATATATTTTTCTCTCATCTTTATCCTTAATTTTAAAACAATTTGCCTTCTTCGACACATGGTCCTGAGATACTCCATATGTATGTATGTATGTATACGGATGTGTACTATATTTCTGCGTAGCTCTTCCGCCTTTCTCCGCCTGCCACTCCCCCTGGCACTGCTGCTGCGACACATGAAAGTTATTACACTTATTATATGAAGAAAATAATTTTATGGGAGGCTGTGCGAGAGGTGGGAGGATGGGAGGATGGGAGGCTGATGGGAGTCTGGTGGTAGAATTAAAAGAGAAGACTTCAATTGTGCGGCTTGCAGCGTGTTGATAAGAGGCATCAGCTGAGGCAGGGGGGCATGGGAGAGAAAGCTTATATGGTTGGCAGTGGTATTATATTATATAATAATATGTAATAATGATTATATACTCTCTCTTGAGAGAAAGCTATGACTTTGTTAGGTCTTTAAGGTCCTGTTTCATTAACTAACTTTAGTCCTAGCCTTGGACTTTGTTTAAATCCCTTTATTTATGGGATTATTTTCTATAGTCTACTTTTTGAGGCATATTCTTCTAATATATATGTATATGTAGTCTTAAAATTCAAAACGCGCTCGATCCATAAATAATTCGCAACTAGAGTTGGCCAGTCAACCATAAAGCAACTACAACAACAAACCATGCCACAACAACAACAAAAACAACAACACTAGCTAAACAACGAAAATGACAACAAAAACGGAATAAAGAACAAACAACAAACAAGAGAGAGAGAAAGAGAAACAACGAAAACGGCAATGGGAAAATATATATTTTTTAATGTGCACTTTATCATCATCATGTCAGGCTAAGCGAGAGGAGAGCATCTAGACACCTACCTCCCTCCCTCCCTCCTCCCCCCTTAAAGCCTCTAAAAAAAAAAAACAACAGAAATGACATTTATATAGACACGCCCCAGCGCCCCCAACACACACAGAGAGAGAGAGAAACCCAAACCCAAACCCAAACCCAGGCCGGGCATTGTGCAAATGCTGTCCCATTTGTCAGCTGGCACAAATTTGCATAAGCGCACTCTGGCAAGCGGTCGGATGACTTATGGTCGTCCTGCCCGAGTCAGTAGAGATGGGGCTCGGGACTGGAACTGGAACTGGGCTGGAGGCCCCCCTTTCCCTAATCTCACGATCCAAAAATTTCACGTTGAAATTAGCTGTGAAATGCCAACAGAGAGGCACTGGAAAAAAAACTGGGAGATGAAAGCTTTAAATATTATTCCACTTTCCAAAGCCAGGAAGCCTAGTTTAAGAAGTCCTTAGGAAGTCTAAAAGAAGATATATTATTTTTGAAATATTTAAAAATATTAAAACACCTCTTCTTCAAGTGTATTCCAAAAAAGAAAAGAAAAGAAAGCCCGCCAGAAGGGCAGCGGAAATGACATAGAAATGAAACACAGAGAGAGACAGAGAGTGAGAGGGTGAGAGAGAAGAAACAATGGAGGGCAGTACAAGATGGAGGTGCCTGCCTGACAGAAGAAAGGAGGAGAAAGTTCTACCCAAAACCCAGACATACACAATACTGGCCAGGTCTCACCTCTTACCGCAAAACCCAAAGGTTTCCAAATGACTTGGCTGCGAGACTGAAAGCTGATGACGATGATGATGACAGGGATATGACGATGACGATGACGACAGTGGCACAAATCCTAGAAAGGATCCTGCTACGAGGATGACTAAATGAGTCATAGGGCTTTACTAGATCAGCTCCACAAAAGTAATACCTGGTACTTCTTGGAAGAAACTTTCACAGCAAGAGGCCATCACATTACTTCCGGTGGTAGAAAGGGTCCTGTCCGAGTATTTCTGAGGCGGAAGAGGATGGCAGAGAGAAAGACTCCTCCCCCCCCCTGCAGAAGAAGCATCTTTAATGGCTCCCAGGAAAGACAATAAGGTGACGGGAGAAAGTAGAAGAAAATAAAAGACAGAGGCACGAAAGAAAAATGTTGGAAAATAGCAGCATCATCATCAGCAGCAGCCCAAGGGGGTTATGACACAGCCACCACCACCACCATCAGCACCAAGACCACCCCCTCATCCTCTTGAATGGACCCACCTCTGTGGGTCCTTCATCTCCTGCTTGTCGTCGTCATTGTCATCGTCATTATAAGCATAATCTTTAATAAACGAGTGAACACCAGGGAACACCAGGGAACCAACTGAAGCTGCAGGCTTTTGAAGCCGCCAAGGGAAACTCTCAAGCGGCCGCAAATGGACGACTAGAGAGATAGAGGGAGAGTAGGGGGCGGGAGGAGAAATGCCAAAAGGAAAAGCTAGAGGAGGGCGGGGCGTTATAGCGATTTTTCAAGTGAACGAACTTTTTAAATTAATTTAGACATAAGCAGCTCTTTAAACTTCTTCCTGGCTTCCAACCGGCTAAGCAGTTTGCTGCTTTTCCTTGATTTTCTTTCCCCTTTCTTCTCTCCTCAGACTCTCTACCAGTCGTCTGCTCTTTTTTCCACAAACTTGGTAATGTGTCTACCCAACTTGGGTCCTGGCTATGGCCCTGGCTATGGCTCTGACTCTCTGGATGGCCAAAAGGAAACGTAATGTACACTAAATGGATATTTAATTACACTTTGCTTAAAGGAACCAGGGATCCAGGGGCCTGAGGTGATAGCCAGTGGTGGCCTGAAGAGGGGGCGTTACCCAAGGAGCACTATATATCCCCCACCTACCCAAGTCTATGGTATGCTTGATGTGTGTACCTGCACCTGGGTAAGCTTTTGAGTGCCAATTTGCGTTGGTCAAATGGTCTAGTAGCGATGGCGATGGCGGCAGTAGACTTAAGTGCAGGCCAAAAGGGAGACTGGCGAGACTGGCCAGAAGGCAAAAGGAAATTGGTATGGAGATTGGTAAGGAATCACGGCCATCATTCGGGCATCAGTTGTCAGTTGTCTATGGGCAGGTTTAATTGGTCAGGTTTATATCCATCTTACACAGTTGATTAGCATACTTTTTATGATGTGAAGGTCCTTAACAAAAAAGACATCTTTAGGAGGGAATATACATGCATGTAGATCGATGGTTGGATTTTTTTTTTAATTTTTTATTCAAACTCTAAGAACCTCAGATTAAGGTACTAACCTCGATCATAGTCATATTTTATATTCAAACTTTTAGTTCAAACTTTAAGCTGCTTTTTTTCTGCACCAGGCGGATAGGATTTCACAGTAACGTATATGCATCGGAGTCAATCAAAGTTTATTCTCTTCGGTATTGAATTATATTCCGGAATTATTCTATGCTATCATCACCTTTATTAAGGGGATTTTAGGTTCAAATAGGAAATAGACCTCAAATAAGAATAAATATTTATTTAAAGGTTTTTTTAAGATTTCTCAAATAAGAAATCATGAAAAAATACCTTTATGTTAACTGTCTATACCAGTGGTGGTCGTAAAACTACATTCAGATGTTAGATTTGCCTTTGTATTCGAATACGTAGAATTCTCCCGTTAGGAAACTAACATTTACAGTCGTTTACAGAGGCCGGGAAGAGAAATTTCTAACCTCGTGGGATAGGCTTTTGGGCACCACTGGTCTTTTCTGTATATCCCCCTAAAGTATATAAAGTATACAACAAATAGTCTACAACCGTCCTTTCTACAACAGTCCTTTCTACATCAGTCCTTTCTACAACAGCTATTTTCAAAGGAGCCCCAAATAATACGGTCTTACTTAAATGAATTCGGTTTTTAAACTGGCTTTATTTCATAAAATTCTCTATTAAAAATAATATCTTATCATGGAAATCTTAAATCTAATTAAAACTAATTTTGCTACATGTTCCTTTCTCAAGTGCATTTAACGCATCACTTATGTATGTACTTACACTAGTCGGCATATATATTTTGACATAGCGATGCTTCATTTTCTTTTTCAATTATTTCTTTATTTAAAGGAAAACAATTAGTGATTTAATTTTTAATAGATATTAGTAATGTATTACTACCAAAAAAAAAAAATTTTAATTCTTTTATAAATTTATTTTGTATTTTTTTTTAAATTTTAACTAAAATAATCTAACGTCCATAGGTGGCATATGTATTTTGACATAGCTTTGTTTCACAATTAAATATAATATATTGTTATGTAAATTAAATTTAAACAAAAAATTAATAAAAAATATATCCTCCTTTTGTGTCTATGACCTTTTGAAGACGATTTGGAACGGAATCCACCAAGGTTTGGAGGTAGCTCAACTTAATCTTATTCCACTCCTTTGTGACCTCAGAAATGGTTTCATCCCTTGTCCTGGATAGATCGGCGGATCTATTTCGCTTTATTATTGACCACACATTTTCAATAATATTTAGATCCGGACTTTGGGGTGGCCAATCTAGTGTTTCCACCCCTACTTCTCGCAAAAATGTCGTTATCATTTTCGCCTTGTGGCAAGGAGCGTTGTCCTGCTGGAGAATTAAAGCTTCACCGATCAATCTGTCGCCGCTGGGAAATGCAAAATCGTTTAGGGTTTTTAAATATTGACCCTGGTTCATAGAACCATTAATGGGAACTAAGTCTCCCACACCATTATAGGAAACGCATCCCCAGAACATTACGCTCCCACCTCCATGGCTAATTTTTTGGCATACAGGCGCATTTTTTTTACGATAATCTTTGTTTAATCGTACATAAACTTTTTTTGGTGATGAGTGGAACTCAAAACTACTTTCATCCGTCCACAAAACATTTCGCCAAAATGAGATAGGCTTTGAGATATACTTTTTTGCAAAGTCCAAACGTTTGAGTTTATTTTTAGGGGTAATGAAAGGTATAGGCTTGGCTATATATGTTTTTATGCCAGACTCAACTAAACGCCTTCGTATAGTTCTTTCACTTATGGAATTTAAAGCAGTCAAATTCCACTCCAATGCGGCAGCTTTTGGGGTTTTGAGAGGATCCTTTTTAAATTGGCGCACAATCAGGCGGTCTGCTTCAGTTGTTGTCTTTCGTTTTCGACCTGCTCGGCGCGAATTTATTATTTCATTTAATTTTTTATATTTATTAATTTGATAATAAATAGTTTGGCGTGGCAAATTATATTCCTTAGCGATATTTATTACAGAAATACCCAAGTTATATTTTGTTACAATTTCTGTTCTAATAATTGTACTTAGTTCCGATGTTTTAACCATTTTGATTGCTAAAAACCAATTTTTTTGAAGAATAAGCAATAATTTTCAAGAATTGATTTAATTACACTTGGAACCTACCCTATAACAACCAAATCACACGGTGTCAAAATACTTATGCCGCTGCAAAAATCGTTGTCTGCTGGCATTCTTATCAGCAAAAACAAAAGATAAAAGAAAATAGACAAAATATTTAGCTAATTTACAGTTAATATTATGCACTTCACTTTGTGCATCATTTTTGCTTTGTTGAACACAACTCTACTAGCAAAGCAAACGTATGTAGTTAAATGAAAGCTATGTCAAAATATATATGCCGACTAGTGTATATGTATGTTAGGCTGCGTATCACGTTCTTCCATGGATCTTGAAACTTTATCTTAAGAAATCTCATTTCAAATTAAATTCAATGCTCGAACAGATATTCCTCCAGCTAGCTATGCACTATTTCTGCCCTGGAATGCCTCTTTCTGGAAAAACAAACCAATTCAAACCTTGCCATTAGCTGAAATTAATGAAATTCCACAATCAATTCCGATGATTATCCATAATTATTCAAAAGCAACCGATTCTCTATGAAAATTCAGCAATTATTCTAAACGCAATAATGGAGAGAGAATCAACCATTGCCATTGCCATTGCCACTGCCACTGAATGCCGGAGGCAGAACAGTGCACATATGCTAATAAAGGAGATGCCAATCGAATTGTTGCTCTTGAGCGGCAATTCTGCTTAAATATGCATTACCACTTGCTGCTAAATGCATAATTTTCTCAATTGTTGGCCCTCAGTCTTCACTCCTCAGACCTGTGCCCTCCAATGATGCATTTATTCACAATATTCACTTAGGTGCATAATTAATTTTCATTGTGGGCCAACACTGCGTATACGTAATGTGAGTAAATGCCTCAATGGATGGATGGATGGATGGATGGGCCTCTCTAACAAACTCGAGTAGAGGCTGGACCGAGAGGCTTGAATAATTTTAATATTTTAATTCTCTTTCCGGATGTTTGTTTTATCGGCCGATGGTTGAAAAAGAGAACTCCACACTGACAAAAGTAAATAAATGGCTACCTTTCACAGAAATGAATGTACATAGTGGACAACTTATACATGCAACTGCTTCATAGCCTATACATACAATGTATATATATATATATGCTATATATATATTGGACGAAATGAAGCCGGACTCTGGCAAAACTCACAATGAAATTTGCATAAAGCGGTAAACAAGTGAAAGCCATTGCGATATTAAAAAGCCCAGCAGGATATTATGAAATGTGCAGCAGGAGCTGCAAAAGGACGAACCGTTATGCCCCTTGGATCGATCCCCATCGTCCTGCCCCTTTTGGTTGGCCCCTCTGGCTGCTGTAGTACTGCTTCCCCCTTAAACCGCTTAAGTCCTTTCTCCGTCAAAAGGACCGCAATGTTTTTGCATTCACACGAGCTTCCCTTCCGCCCCCACTGCCCACTGCAAGTAGATTAATTTCTCAACAGTTGTTGGATTCGAGCTCCATTGAATTTCCGGTTACTTCCCCACTCCACGGCCTCTGCTTTCGATATCCTTCAAGGGCTTATC
This sequence comes from Drosophila malerkotliana malerkotliana, assembly GCA_018153235.1. Lineage (NCBI taxonomy): Eukaryota > Metazoa > Arthropoda > Insecta > Diptera > Drosophilidae > Drosophila > Drosophila malerkotliana. The sequence goes on along the minus strand of JAECXV010000058.1, from coordinate 6,977,330 downwards.
TAGCTCCCAACGGAGCATTCAAGATTACGGATATTCGCAGATCAGGTCTCTCTTTTTGTTTCTCAACCTTTAAATGCTACCATATCCTGACAGATCTTGTTGAAGGCCAAGGGCTTATGCTATGGCGTACGACAGGGCTACATTCTGCGGGCTACAGGGCTACAGCCTGCAGGCTACATCCTGCGGGCTTCTGGGTTGCAGGGGTACAGCCCTAGTCTACTGGGCTATATCCTGCGGGCTAAAAAGGGTTTCATCCTGCAGGATACTGTGATACATCCTGCTGGCTAAAGGGGCTACATCCTGAGAGCTCAAGGCCTACATCCTGCGGGCTACAGGGCTACAGCCTGCGGGCTACATCCTGAGAGCTCCACATCCTGCAGACTTCTGGGCTACATCCTAGGGGATACAGGGCTACATCCTGCAGGCTGTAGACTGTAGCCTGTAACCCGTGGAATAAACCTCGTATTGAAGTAAGCTTTGGCCGTAAGTTCAAAAAATAGTTAAGCTCTCTTTTAAATAAATAACAGTTTTATAATTTACTTTTGTTTATTTTCTTCAAAATGCACATGATCTTACACTTTTTAACGATTATTTACTTTCTTTCTGCTTTTACAGGCCGTGAAAATCTGCAAACAAGGAATTTTAGCTTGGAGGCGTACTCTGCTCGGTCAAATCCCTTACAAGATCTTTCGGGTTAACTATAAGCAATAGTAATAGTTTACCTGTAAATAGTTTTGTAATATGTTTTTTTAGTTGTAAGATTTATTGTATTTTTTTTTACAGGTAAGCCCATCAAAAAATATAAAGGGCCCGGACGCTGTTTTTCTTATTTTAAAATGTGGCCGATTGCGGGATAATACGGTCACACTAATTTTAAATCTATTAAAATACGGTCACACTAAATTTTAAGAGTTTCGTTGAGAAAATGCGGTCCTACTTTTTTGTTATGTTAACCTGGTCACACTATTTTATCAATAAAAATACGGTCACACTAATAAAATACGGTCACACTATTTTTTGGCTTAAAAATTTTGATTTTGTGAAAATACGGTCATACTTTTTTGTTATGCAAACCTGGTCACACTAAAACAAATACGGTCACACTAATTTTTATTTAAAAAATCGTGAAAATACGGTCATACTTTTTTGTTATGTAGACCTGGTCACACTAATTTTTATCTATAAAAATACGGTCACACTAATATTTTATTTTAAAAAGTCGTGAAAATACGGTCATACTTTTTTGTTATGTAGACCTGGTCACACTATTTTTATCTGTAAAAATACGGTCACACTAATATTTTATTTAAAAAAATTCGTGAAAATACGGTCATACTTTTTTGTTATGCAAACCTGGTCACACTAAAAAATACGGTCACACTAATTTTTATTTTTAAAATGGGACTGATTTTGTGAAAATACGGTCATACTTTTTTGTTATGAAGACCTGGTCACACTAATTTTTATCTATAAAAAATTTTTTTATTTAAAAAATCGTGAAAATACGGTAATACTTTTTTGTTATGTAAACCTGGTCACACTAATTTTTAATCTAATTTTTCATTTATAAAAATACGGTCGCGCTAAATTTTTCTGAAGTTTTAAAACTGGCTGAAACAAATACATATGTATACCAAATATGGAAATGGTAGGGAAGTTTTTAGAATCTTGATCCGGAAATACAGGAAATTTTGATGTGGAATTTTACAGGAAATAGCTCGTAGTCGGTAGACCGTAGCCTGTAGCCCGTAGGCTGTAGCACGTACTTCGTAGCCGGTAAACCGTAGCCCGTAATCCGTAGGCTGTAGTCTGTAGGGTCTAACCCTGCATCCTGTGCCCTGTATCCTATAGATAGTTTGATTCCGCAGACCGTAAATCCGTAGATCGTAGATCGTACACGGTTTTGATTCGCGCTGAGGCCTTTACAGAAATGAAGTAGAACGTAGACGCTCCGTAGTTCATGGTTCTGGATGGGAAGGAACGGAACTGGACGGAGTTGGACGAAACTATGAAGGCTATTAAGGATGACGATGTGAAGTCACAAGTCACTATTTAACTAAAATCACTATTTTTCAAAAGAGCGGTGGGGTAGGAAGTGTTTCTCATTTCGTTGCAGGTGCTGGAACCACAACTCTTAAATAAAAACCACAATACATATTTGTTCATTATTTTGCAAGAACCTTCCAATACCTTTAAAGACCCCAAAAGTGTAAAGTGCAAGGACGAGTCTTCCACTTGGCATTTATGCTGATGTTACAGGACCTGCTACCGGCTCACCCCCCTCCATCCAGCCTGCTTGTCATTCAGATTCTGCAGCTGGCGGTGAGTGGTAGTGAGTTCTCCTCAAAGGACACAAACGGCGCCAGCCATTTCCATATTTGTTTACAAATACAATATACAAGAAGCGCACACGTGTGGATGGGTGGGGGTGTGGGGGTTTGCCTCTTCATTGAAAGTTTAAATTCTTCTTTGTTATTAATATTTCAACAACAACAACAAGAAGAAAAAGTATAAAAAAAAAAAGTGTAAAGGAAAACAGAAAGCGAGACAAGCAAACTTTTCATATTTGCAAGGGTGGGCCGCAAAAAAGTATGCTATGAAAAATTTCAACGACTTTTCAAGCGAAATAGAGCTAGGGAATTTTGATTTTGAAGAGTCGGTTTTTTATTTTTCTTTTGTACAGCCTCCTCTTCCTCCTCTCCGAAAATTACTATTCAAGCGGTCCTTGTCGTCACGGCGTCGCTGTCTTCAGGACCTCTCTCCCTCCCAGGGGCTGCAGCCAAGCAATGCATGGTAGCTGGTATTTACATGCCTACATTTCATACAGGCATAAGAAAATATTTGCAGATATACTCATACTCGTACTACGTACTATATGTATGTACATGTGTAACATATGCATATTTTTTGCAGCCCCACTCTCTCTGGTCTCTGGTTTCTTGTAGCTCAACTTTTGTGTGTACTTTTGTTTGGTTTTCTTTTCACTCTCTGGGCTTCCCACTTACCCTACCCCTCCCTTAACTTATTTTATTCTTTTCTCTGTTTGCAAGTTTACTTTGCAAGTAATATTTTTTTGAATTTACATAGGGTAGTAGGGGGAGGGGGGGAGGGAGGGAAGTGTAAGTAAGCCCAACTTTAAGTCGTTGGCTGTTAAGCTAATTGATGCTTGATGGTGGAGAATCATAGCAGTTTCAGTTACTCTGGAGGGTAATTATAGTTTGGATATTTTTTTTATAAAAAAATACATCTATATCTTAGGTTCTTACTTTAAAATAATCATCTTAGTTTATATATATCTTGATGTCTTAATTCAAACTAAGATCTTTCTTTAAAGAATTTCTAATAAAAACTAACACAGCTCTTTTATTTCTTTTCATTTCAGATCCTTACTTCAAGACTGAGGTTCGACCCCGGCTTCAAAAAAAATTATTTCTTAAGAAATTGCATTATAAACCTCAAGTTTTCTTAAGACCTAAGTTCCATTCTAGCTTTAAAAAAAAAATTGTATCATAAACCTTTCAATAAAAGCTTCAAGTTCTCCCCAGACTCGCCACTTATTTATTTGTATTACAGCCTCAAATTCAAAAATTCCTTGCCAGATTTCTAAGCAAAGGAACCCAAATGGGGAAAATGGGAAAATCGTTGCCCAAGGCTGTCACTCAACCGAGAAGAAGCAGTAACTATGCAAAAATATTTAACAGAATTTAATAAAAGAGAGAGAGGGAGAGGGAGAGAAAGCCCTTGAAGGCATCGATACGCTTCACTTTATTTACATGCCATGCATATTTAAGTTGATTTCCATTTATGTTTCAATTTATTGTTCCGCTGGTGCAGCCAACCGTCAAGTCAGCCAGCCACCGGACCCACCGCCAGTTCCAGCTCCATCACCATCCGTAGCATTGCATTGCATTGCATAGCCCATCTATTTGCATTGGGAACTGAGCTAATAAAATTTGCAATGCATGCGACGCTTGCATATGAAATACAATTAACAAATTGCCGAAACCGAACGGTACGAGGACGAAATGCCAAAAAAGACCAAAGACCACACATGCCACGTATAGAATGGAGGTGTATAGGAGGTGGTGGCACGTACATATACCAGTAATAATCCTATGCCCCCATCCCCATCTCTACCTCAAACCCCCTTCAAAAATATGGCATTCGAAATCAATAAAATGTGCAGTTGGAGCTCTGGCGAAATGGAAAATTGCAAATGGCAGGAAATGAAATGAAATAAAGGTGGCGGCGAGGGGGTCGGAAAATGCAATAACACCTACGTGCGATTTTAGATTTTGCTTCCTGGCCTGGCCTGGTCCGGGAAAGCCGGGAAAATGCCCTTAAAAAAACATTCAAACTATAAGTGCAGTGCTGGCCAAATGGCAAAGTCAAGTTTCATGCTTAAGGGGCGGCGGGAGGTCATGGTTATCGATTAGGGTATCCAGGTATTCAAAATTCAAAGCCAGTGTTGGGCAGGTAACTGCAGGGAAATGAAACAGAAATGGGGTTTCAAGAACAGGAACTTAATAAAAGAACGGAATTATGGTTGATGCGAGGGAGGAGGGTCAAGGAAGGTTCAGCCTAGAGGTTCTAAAGTAGAATTTAGGGTTACCAGTGTTGAGAAGTTAATAAGAAAACACAAAATATATTGAATTTTAAGCACAAGAATCCTAGAAAGATAATAGACCCTAGAAGGACCCTAATTATGGTTGATATTTGCGATCTTGATGGTCCTAAGAGGTAGGTTATTAGAATTTAAAGTTACCAGAGTTGGTTGGTATTCTTTTTTTAAAACTAAACACAACCTGTGTTGAATAAGTAATATTAAAACAAAAATCTACTATAAATCCAAGTCAAATAAAGCTCTTAAATATAGTTGATCTTTGAGAACACATCTAGTTGTAAGTTATCGGCATTTCGGATTACCAGTATTGGCTTTATCTTTCAGAAAAAAAACAACTAATGTTTGAAATTTCCTACCAGTGTTAGCTATGTTATATAAAAGCAAGGTAAAGAAAAGATTCTAAACAAATTCATTTAAAAAACCCAAAAAAAAAATATTAAATATGGTTGATATTTAGAAAAACCTCTTCTTTTATTTAGTGTTAATCATCACTGATAAAATTTGCACCAGTGTTGAGTAAGTAAATTGGTAAATTGGGTAAGTAAAGCTTAACTTCACAAAAATGCTACATTATGATTAATTATATTTTGGGATACCTCTAGTTATTATTTACGAGGGTTACAAGTGTTGGTTTTATCTTTTGGAATAAACACAACCAGTGTTGCATAGGTTATATGAAAATAAACTCCAAATATCCAAGAACCAGAACTATTCCAAGCCCAAGAACCAGACAAAAGAGCTTAGTCTTATAGGTGATCGCGAGATATTTTAGGAAATGTCTAGTTACTTTTATCTAACAGTGTTGGTTTTGTGTTTGAATGGACCAGTGTTGGGTAGGTAAAAAAAATAGCCTTATTGTTTAAATTTAGTTAAAACTCTTCATATTAAATTTTAAAAGCTTCTAGTGATGCTTTTATCTTAAAAATCCCACCCAACCAGTGTTGCATAGTCGCGAAAAAAAGCTAGCTAGCTGCTAAGATGCATCACAAACTGGAGACATTAGAGGAGGAAATTCATTTACTCGCGAATCTCTCGCACACTTTATTGACTCAGTCACGTGAGAGGATTTTGTGAGTCACGTTTCGCAAGTTTTTCCCACTTGCTCGTTCAAGCATTTTCCTCCTTTTTTCCTATTTCATTTTCCTGTTTTTTTGTTGTTGTTTCTAGACTCTTATGCTCTGTTTTTTGTTTTTATGGCCGAATTTTACCTTTCAACTTTAATGATAAAAGTTTGCAGCTCCCGTTCGTCGTTTCGAACGTTCTTCGCTCTAAGCCATAAAAGACTTATTGCAACGGCGGCCTAACAAGGCGCTGCAGTGGCTCAGTGGCTCAGCAGTGGCGTTGCAGTGGCTTGGAATGGTTATGGGTGGTTATGGGTGGTGATGGGTGGTGGCTTCTGTCCATGCGCATTGGGCAGGCCATTCGTTATGGGTCGAGCGTTTGGACGTTTTCCAAATTTATTACATTGCTCCGACAAGTTTCGCGTGTTTCGCCTTTGCGCCTACACTTCACTTGGCACGAACCAACCATCCAACCATCCACCCATCGAACCAGCCATTGCTCCTCCCGAGCTCCTGGTGGTATCCGTCAGCTACCGTCAGGTGAAGTGCAACTTTTTGCACCTAAGAAATTGTGCCAGGTTCTCTCTACTTCTGCTGCTACTACTTCTATTCCTATATTTTTTTCCTACTGGAATTTTCAGTAATAAGTTGCCAGAGAAAGCTGCAGGAAGAAAGCTGCACTGGAGAATAATGGAGTTGAAGGTTCAAGGCTCTATATTTAAACCAAAAAATGGCTTGTAGAAGGGGTTTCTTTCAAAGAATCTGCTAGTTCGAAGGTTTATTTCCTTAAAATTATTTTTAATTCAATTTAATTTGTTTCTTTTTTTTTACAGTGTACTGTTGACAAGCCCCAAAAAGCGCGGCTCAAAACGTAAACATGTTGAACGACTCGTCGTCGTCATCGTCATCGTCATCGTCTGACTGGCTTCACCGCACTTTACCACCTAGCCACCCAACCGCCTCCCTATTTGCCACCCACTTTTCCCTATTTTCCAACTATATATATATATATTTTTTTTTTTTGAGTGCATTGACCTCCGTTGGCGCTTCCACATGCCGCGCCGCTTAAAAAAAAAAAAAGGTCGAAAAAATGCAGCCGGCAAAAGTTGTGCGCGAGTTTGAGGCGAAAAATGGTTGGGTGGAAAGTAGGGGTGGCGGTGATGGGCGGGTTATATCCTGTGCCACTCCCACCTGCCTCTCTAGTGCGCCTCCCCGCATCCCTTACTCCCCTGCCCCTATAAAGTCATCAATTGCTGGCGGCGTTAACATTCTTTAAAGATTTATGTTCAACATTTTCAGCGATTGTAGCTTTGAATGGTCGGCATGGAGGGCTGCCAGGGAAGAGTCTCTAGTTGGAGTCTCGGTGGAATTAAATAAAAAAAAATAAATATTTTTAAATTTAAGAGGGGGTTTTAGGAAAGTTTTTAAAAGATAGAAATAGATGGAAGTCTTTTCGAAACTGTTGTTATTAATTATTTAAAGCCTAGAACTTGGTCTTTTTTGGAAAAAGTAAATTTCTTTCCTTTGAAATATATTTATTTTTAATTTTAAAATTAATTTCTTAAAAAAAAACTATTAAAATAAAGCCTCTATATATCATTATATTTATTTCCTTTTAAAGAAGAGCATTTTCGAGTGCGGTTACTGCTTGAAATGCTACTTATTACGACTGCAGTTTGTCGGTTCTTAGTCAAAAATAAATGCCAAAGCCCTCTCTTGCTGGGTCCTACCACCACCTAGTACCTCTCACTAACCCCCCTTCCTCTCCCCTTGCCTCTTACCATTTCAATTCGTCCATTTTCCAAGGGCTTTTCATGTGCGTCCAGACGCAAAAGTCAAAATGTGTGGTTCAATGAACGTTGAGTGCTCGGCTGGCCGCCTCTTCTTCTGCCCAGAATTTAATGCTGGGCCTTAAAGCCCACCCCCCCATATATAAATGGGCGTGGCTCAGACCCCAATGATAAATCTTTATCACTTAGAGCCCAAGTTCTCTGACCAAATTGATTAATTGCCGCAAATAAGCGACGGCCCTGAGCGACGAATGATTGCCCAAACTTTCGCCGCAAATCAAAAATAATCCACAAATTTTCCAGGGTTGCCCAACTTTCTAAAACCAAAACACCCCCATCCCCCGCCTTAAGCCCTAAACCCTAAACCCAAACGTCTGACAACTTTCGTCACGTAGCGTCCATCAAAATGATATAATTTATCAAAAGTTCAGAGAGGGGGTAACCGGCTGTACTTTTGTATTAAATAGAAGAGTCGATGACAAAATACTCTCCCACCCCTAATTAGAAAAGGATAATTAAAATGGAAAGAGGAAGAATTATAAATCACAATTCTTGTAGTTTGATTTCCAGGTTCTCGAGGTCCTTGTTTCGAGGTCCTTGTTCCTAGGTCCTGTTCCTCATTTATGCAAATTCTGGCGGCGAGTAAACAAGCCGGCTAAACGGCTTAAACCAATTATGGCCCAATGCGGGCTGAACCCCAAGCCCCTTCTTCTAACCAACTTCTCGAGGGTCAAGCGGCAACACTTTTTTAATTAACTTGCCCAACACGCCTGCCTGCCCACCCACGTGGATAAAAATCACAAGAAAATTATACATTTTTTTTGTTGTTGTTTCCAGGAAGTGGAATGGCCCGAAGAACTCGGAAATATAATTACCCGAAATTATGCTAATGTCTAGGAAATGAGGGCCTCAGGACGGCGTTGTCTCATCGGGGTAATTAATCCTTGAGAGAAAGTTGGGTAGTACTCATACCCGGTACTTGTAGGAAAGCCCTTATGGACTATATATGGCGTAAGGTATTCCTACTCTATATAGAGACACTATATAGTAAAATATTCCTACTTTACTCTGCTATACTTGCACGTTTCACAAACTTTCACAAACAGGGATGCATTTTAAGGCAGTGTGACCAGATGCAACGCTAAGAGCTATCGATAAGTGCAAGCTACAAATTGCTGATTTATCGAAATAAAAAGGTTTTGATACCAACCCGAAGATCTCAGAGTCTCATCAAGGACCAAATTATCTCAGTAGCTTGTGTCTTCAATTTTCTAGTCTTATACTTTTCACAAACTTAGAAATTTTAACAGACAGACCCCAGGGTTGCATTAAGAGGAAGCCCTCCGAGCAGTGTGACCAGTTGCATGTGGCAACCTACCAATCGAGAATAGTAGGACCTGCTAAAGGGCTTTTTTAGGACCAAAAACAGTATATAAGGCGGCCTTCCCTCCATTCCCATTCAGTTGTCAACAGCTCGCCAAACGGTTGACTTCTCACCTCAACAATTTTTTAATTTTTTCTTTTTTTTCTTTTATATGGGCCTTATTTTCTTTTTATTATTTTTTTTAATTATAATTATGCTTGATTCTAAAATACTATTATTTTGCTATATTATTCCGGTATTCTTTAAGATTTGGGTCTTCTTACTATTTTATTTTTATATTTGGGTCTTCTTACTATTTTATTTATGCGACCGATCTAGAGAACTGTCGTTGGCGGGCATTTAAACGAGCTTTGGGTCTGATATAGCTTCTTCTTTTTTTATTCTTTTTCCCGCCGAAATCAGTGGGTTCTACTTACGTCGCATGTGACGTTCTATTTGGGTCTTATTTTTATTTTTTGTATTTATATAAAAATTTATTAAAAAATATTTAAATATTGTGATCTTTAGATTTCAATTGCCTTTAACTTAACTTTGGGATTTTCCCTGAAACAGTGGGCTCTATGTACGACGGATGGGTCGCTCTAGTTTGGAATCTCCTATAATTTTAAGTACCATGGTCATGGGATAGGGGTGTCGTCAGACCCGTTATAACTTATTTAGAAAAAAAATTATAAAAAAAAATGTTTTCTTTTTTAATTATTATTATTTTTTATTTATAGCTAGAAGTAGAAGTGTCTACAGTAGCTCTGCTCTCCCCTTTTTTTTTTTTTTTTAAAGACATTATTATTTTTTTTAATTTATTCTTCATGAAAATAACCACATTGGGCCCTTACTTTTAGGGTTTCAGCCAGAAGCTGCCAGGTGTTCTCTTGGAAAACAAGAAAATTGTCTAAAAAATCCACTTTTGTTAATTTATTAATTTAATTTAATTTAATAGCCCCCGAAACTGCCGCGAAAAAATGTAAATTGTATACCAAAAATTTAAAAAAAAAGTCTTTAAAAATAAAGAGAATAAATAGCGCTTAAAAAATTAAATGATATAACTGTAATTATTATTTAAAAAATAAAAAAAATAAATGCAAAGAAAATAAACTTACATAAAATTGACTTTTCATTTGGTGGTTCATCTATATACATAAATATGTATGTATATACAAATATATTCCATTTGTATTACATACAAATATTTCAGGTTATGGCTGCTTCCATCGAACGGTGCTTTACGCTAGAGACTTCTCGGGCCACACACACTCTGTCGCACTCATTCACACGCGCACTGGATGGAGCACCCCCTATGCATTTTTCCATTGAAATTTTGGACACATAATGGCTGCAGGAATGCCACTTGAAAACACTTTTTAAATACTTGCACATGTTGGCTAATAGTTGCACTTAATATTCACTAATAGTTTTCACTTATTCGGCCACAATTTAGAGAAATATTAACAAAATATCACACGTGGTTTTAAGGGCACTTCCAATGCGTTGTTCGGTCTTGCGAAAAGTGATAAGGAAAGCGCAAAAGAAAGAGCAAAGAGCAGTTAAGCTTAAGGCCGCCATGAGAGGGAGAGGTTCGAAGTGAACGGATCTTGCGGGCGCAGCCCATAGGTGGGAGAAGGTGGAAACACTCTATTACTCTGCACTAGAAGAGAAAGTAAGAGCAAGGGGTGGAAATTAATTGATCTTGCGCTTAAAGGGTAAGAGCAGGTGAACATACTTCATTACTCCGGCCTAAAAGAGAAAGGCAGAGCAGAGAGTGGAAAAGAGCTTTGATCTTGCAATGGGAAAGGGATAGTCTTATTGGTGCCCACTCTTTATTACTTTGGCTTAGAAGAGAAAGTAAAATCTAAGGGCGAAAATTAATGGATCTTGCACTTAAAAAAGAGACAGCCTTGGTGGGAGTAGGTGCCCCTACTCTGGTAAAAAGAGAGAGTAAGGGTGGAAGGATGGAATGCGGAGCTCAACACTCTTAATGGCTACAATGTGCGTGGTTTTCCATTACAAGAAATTCAAAGAGTAAATTAAGCAAAGAGCGCTTGTGTAAGAGCCACCCATTTCTTTAATAATTGACTTTTGTTTTAAGAACCCATTAGCCTTGGCGGCCATTATTGTTATTATTATAAGCTGGCTTTTTTTTTTATTTTTAGACTCGAGTGCTAACAACTTCCCTAATCTCATTATCTCGTATTCTCGTGTTTTTTTCCTCCGCGAAGAGCTTGAGCTTTTCATAATCTAAGCGGCACTTCCATAAGCATTTTCCCACCCACCCCCTGACCAAATTACCCCTTGATGGGGGAGTACATACCATCCATATGTGGGAGAAAGAAAGAAAAAAATCAAAACACACACAATCACGTAGCCAGGCGGCGAAATGTCAAAGTCAATAAAGAAAAATTCGGTTAGCTGGCTGGCTGGCAGTCTTCCCTTTCCAACCGAACAGCCTACAACAAAAATAACAATCGTCCGTATCAGACAGACGACGTCATCGAATTCGGAACGTGGCTATAGCCACCAGGTGAGTACCACCACCACGCCCCTCTCCACCCACACACATCTATCTATGTACATGTACAGGGATACACTCCCACACACACACACACGAGTCGCATTACGCGCTACTTTTTAAAAGTCAGGCAGAAAAATGTTTTTTAAACGGTAAATTACTTTTGAATGGCAGGTGGGCGGGCCTGCGCATCGTCACGGGGGCGTGGCCCACAGCGCCAGCGTCACAATTTCATTTTGTGCTTCCTCATTTGCCCCACCACCCTCTCAGCCCCCCTCCCTGGTTCGCGACAACAGCCGCTTTGTCACCAGCGACTGGAGGACGGGGTGGGGTGGTGTGGGTGCTTGGGGGGCGGGTGACGCTTTTTTTCGCGTTGCGTCTGAAGAGCGGAAATGCTTATCCCAACACTTGAGCGTCACGTGCGGCAGCTGCCGCTGCCCCCCTCTGATGCTGTCTCTGCCGCAGTCGACTTGGACGCGGGCTTACTCTTTTTAGTTTCGGCTTTAGTTTTAATATCTTTTTTAAGATTTAAAAAAAAAAATATGGAACATTTTTCAATTTAATCAAAAGCCTAGGAATCCTGTTTCTAACTTAAGTAAGAACTTAGTTAAGATGTTAGTTGCTTAGTATGTACTTTTTTAACTTGTCATGATTTTAATATAAAAGGTAATAAAAACAGCTTTGTTTTTTTAAATTATTAGGTGTTTTCTACATCTTTAATGTAGCTTATTTTTTAATACTTTTTTTTTACTTCTCAAATTTAAGAATTTTGTTTTAAACTATTTAGTTGTTGCTAGTTTTTTTTGTAGGCTTTATAGTTAATAATAAAGTTTAATATAAGCTTTCCAGTCTTAATCCTTATGGTTTTCAACATTGAAATCTTATATACGTATTTTTGTAGATGTAGTATAGATATATACTTTTGTAGATACATATATACTACATATATAGATATAGTATAGATATAGTGAAGCTATATCACTTTTAATATTAATATTTTATATACTCATATTTATTTATTAATTATTAATTTACTAAATAAAAAACACAAAATACCAATGCTTAGTCGCTTAGTGAATTATTTTATTAACCGCCGCCTAAAAACATTTCTTTAACTTTTCAAAACTCTTGTTTTTCCAAATATTCGAAATTTTGTTTAAAAAGTAAAGTCCAAATTTTAAATTTATGTTAAAACTTTCAAAAATTCAGTTATTTAAACTTAATATTAACTGGTTAGTTGCTTAAACGCTTAGTTTTTTATTTTTAAGCCACCGCCTTTGCCTTAAAATTCCTTTTTGCTCTTCTCAAATATTAAAAATATTTCAAACAAAATATAAAACAACAATTTTTAAATAAATTTTAATCAAAACACTAGGTATCTGTTGGTAATCCCCTCTATAAGAACTACTATTCCCCGCCCTATTTCCAGGCCCAGGCCCATACCTAACCAAACCCCTCCTCCAAGTCGCTAAGACCTCCTTAATGCCTAATGCTTTCGGCTTCTAGGGTATTTTTTTTTTAGTCTGTCCGGCCTAGGACTAGGACTAGGTTCTACTTTTTTTTTAGAAATAACTGTGCCACGGAGGCGTAGAAAGAGACAGGTACAGAGGTGCAGAAAGAGAGGGGAAAGCAGACGCTGTCGCAGAAGCGCCTAAGGTCGTTGTCGCTTATGCTGTTGTAGTTGTTGTTGTTGGAAAAGTGGAAAAGTCGTTGACGGGATGAGAGGAAAATCCGCCACCTGGGAGAGGGGGGTGGGGTGGAGTGGTTGGTTGCCCTGTAGGTGTTTTGAATGTTTAGCTCAAGTGGCTTTTTAAAACACATTCTATGCTAATTAAGGGCCGGGCCAGAGCCTAAATGAGTGCCGGCGTTCTTGGCTAAAACGGAGAGTCGGTTGTTGGCTTTTGATAAGCAAAGATTGGCAACAGACCGAGCCAGGACACGACCCAGACCCAGCCATACCACCAAGCCAGCTAGGACCTGCCAATGTAATCAATGGAATAACAGGAAGCGGGAAATGGTTTAAGGAAAATCCTCACCCTCAGCTGGATGCCAACCATCCACCATCATCATCATCATCCTCATCATGATTGCTTATTGCGTAATCCTTAAAGCGACAAAAATTTCAATTCTGTAGGCGGGGAAGGAGAGTAGGCAGCAGGGGGTAGTCCCATTTAATTAACGAATTAACAAAGCCAGAAGTTTTTGTGGTTTTTAAGTGATTTCGGGCCAGTCTGCGGGATAACTGGGACGCCAACCAAGAAAAAAAAAAAACACTCCAAAAAGGGTAGAAAAAAAAAAAAAGGGTAAAGTCAGTAGAGGAAGTCACAGACGACGACAAGGACGAGGTGCCGGAGCAGGAGGAGGTGGCGACGGCGGTGGAGGACCAAGTCCCTGGCAAACATTTTGCGGCCTTGTTATGGCATAATTGAATTATTGCCATATGAAAAAACAAAATGGGCCAAGAAACCCGAAAAAATCGGGCCAAAATAAGGCAAAAGACTGGAAGAGAAGAAAAGGAAGGAAAGCCCAAGACGACGACGACGGCAAACTTTTCTTCAAGTCCTTATTATTTTTATTTATTTTTTTCGTCCAATTTTTTTTTGGCGAAAAAATAAATCAAAAGTCTAACAGAGGCCGGGCCGGGCTAAGACCAGGCCGTCGAAACACAAAATTAAATTAGGGCTTTAATTGAGGAGTTTGGGGAAAGCAGGAGGCGGAGGGCAGGTCCTTAAGAGTACTTGAGAGATAGGAGTTTTATAAGGAAGAGCATGTTGCAATAAGTATGAGGTAGTCTATTCGTTGTCATTTCGCTAATCGCTAATCCAGTGTTGTAAGACGCCAAGTGTTTTGACATATGATTGAATTTTAAAATATATTTCACCTTTATAGGGCAAATTAATAGGTAAAAGTCAATTTTTAGCTATAATACTCTTTATACGTAGATAGATTCATAATAGAATAACTTAAAGGTAATCTTCTTGTTGAAGATGATGTATTTGTCGCTAATCCAGTGTTGTAAATTGTAAATAGATGTGAAGAACAAATTTTTAAATATATTTAACCTTTACTGTGTGTATTAAATTAAAATTCAATATCTAAGCATTTCCGAAAAAGTATTCTATGTCCAAGAACCTGATTTTACAGAATATGCTTTTCTTTACGAAAGTTTATAAGAAAGGTAATGGCAAAACTATAATTAAAGTTTAATTTTATTCCAAAACTATAGCGCTTTAAAGTATAATTATTTGTATATTTGTGGCACACATATTTTATAATAATTTGGTATATGTATATAATTATTTAATATTCTAAAAATATACCAATGTTTTGTAATAAAAAGCAACATAAAATACTTTCGTGGAAATGATACGATATGCCAACCACATATAGAGAAATTATATAGAGAATTATAGGAACAATCTAAAAAATTATTAATTTTATAAGAGGAGGGAAAAATAAGCCCTTGTCACCATTTTAGGGTTAAAAACACTTGTTCCTCAACACTCTTTTATCAACCTCCAGTCCTTCACAACACTCACAACCTTATAGTAATTGTTTCACCAATAAGAGTGGACTTGGAACAGGTGTGACCAGCCCCATTGCTATCGTAGCTCCTTTGTTGTTGGGATTGCTCTTTCATATGGGAAATGCAAGTCTCCCAGCATAGGAAAAGGGCAATTTCAATGTACTATACTACTATTACTAACAACTATTACATTTTACATATTCTCCACAAAAACCCTACCCAACACTATAGCCTTGACTTTATTCTTTCAATCCCTAAAACACCCCATCTAGTAATCATTTCCTTTCGTGTACTCCCTAGGCACAAATCGGTTACAGCAGCAGACCTCAGTACAAATTTTGGTGTTAGGCCAACAACATCAGGACACGTTTTTACTTTCACATCCGAAAAATAATTATATATTTTTGAGAAAATTCAAATACCATATGGAAATCGAGCGATCGAACAGTTACGTATAGAGACACTGGCGTAGAAATACTACCGTTATGCTAATCCATTTGGCCATCATGGCTGGTGCCACGTGGGGTTCCGTCTTCTGGATGCGGTGGCTGTACCTGCACCTGCTAGAACGCCTCTTCGCCTGGGTGCGCCATCAGCTGGCGGTGACCCGCCGGAAGCGTGTGCGCGAGGAGCTGGAGCGCCTCGGCGTGGACTCGCAGGAGGTGTTCAGGCAGGAGGAGGAGCAGGAGCAGGAACAGCTGCTGAAAAAAGACATAAAAAAACACAAGTCGTACAACAGAACCCATTTGGGATTACGAGGCGGGGAAGGCGGAGATATCAGCGATCTACCTTCGCCGCCCATCAAGAATCGCTTCAACTGCCGCATGGAGCAGTTCTGCGACGTTCTATCGGCGGGCTTCAGCATGGTGTTGGAGGACGAGGTGACGCCGCGCTTCGTGGCCGCACCCGCCCCGGCCGGTGAGTGGAACCTTCTCACCCGCAACCTCCGCCAGCGCAAACGGCACCTCAACTGGCAGCTCCGCACCGCCTGGCTGGCGGCCTGGATCGTTCGCTACCTGGTGATGCTGCCCCTGCGGACCGCCGCCTGCTGGGGCTGCCTGTTGATGATCAGCGTGGTGACGGCGCTGCTGGGCCAGCTGCCCGAGTGGTCCTTCAAGCGCCGGCTGGTGGAGTTGGTGATGCGCCAGTGCTTCCGCATCACGGCTGGCTGCCTGCCGATGATCCAGCGCTTCCACAACGTCCGGAACCGGCCCACCGGTGGCATCTGTGTGTGCAACCACACCAGTCCCCTCGACGTCCTGGTGCTCATGTGCGATGCCCACTACTCGCTGACCGGCCAGAAGCACGACGGCATCCTCGGTGTCCTGCAGCACGCCCTGTCACGGGTGTCGCCCCACATGTGGTTCGATCGCCAGGAGCTGGGCGATCGGGAGGCCCTCGGCAAGGTCCTCCGTCGGCACGGCACCAGCAAGGACCGTCCGCCCATCCTCCTCTTCCCGGAGGGCACGTGCATCAACAACACGGCCGTCATGCAGTTCAAGAAGGGCAGCTTCGCCGTCAGCGATGTCGTCTACCCGGTGGCCATCCGCTACGACCGGCGCTTCGGCGAGGCCTTCTGGGACAGCACCCGGTACTCGATGCTCCGCTACATGCTGATGGTGGTCAGTTCGTGGTGCATCTGCTGCGATGTCTGGTACATGCCGCCGCTGCGCCGACGGGTGGACGAGACGCCAGTGGACTTTTCGAATCGCGTCAAGGCGGCCATCGCCGCCCAGGCCAACATCGAAGATCTGCCCTGGGACGGGAACCTGAAGCGGCAGGCTCCAGTGCGGAACTGGCAGTAGGAGAAAGGAGCTTGATGCTAGAGCCAGAACGAACGAAGAACCCGAACACGGACACCATGGAGAACGCTAAGAACTCTAAGAAGAACACCTGGTGACAAGCCCAGAGGAACTAATACCACTATTCGCACCCGAGTTATAGGACCTCTTTTGGATCGTTTCTTAGGATCAGAACCTGTTCACTAGTCTAGTATTTCCAACATTTTGCACCCCCGTTTTGTACAAATTTTTAGCGAATCTGTAGGTCCAAATCCCAGCGAATCCCATTGGCAAATGTTGTCCTTTGGGATATTAGGAAATAGTAGCTTACAAATTTGCATTGGAACGTAAATCATGAAGGCGTCATATACCAAGGTGAAATAGAGCATGTCACTCATTGGAAAGAATAATATTATTTGTATAATTTAAACGGGTTTCGGGAAAGGCACAAGAGAGGGTACTCTGTCTTTCTTGTCACTATGGCGTATATTTAATATTTATAAATCCAATATTTATGAAAGCCTTCGAACTAAAATACTCTCGGTTTGAATTATTTTTCAAAGGAATGAATACTTTCTGGCTGTTGAAATTAAATAATATGATTACAAGTATAATAATACTTGCATAACGTTTCCGTAGGTATGAACTCTTATGAATTCTTAAAGAACTCTTATAAAGTATCCGTAATATTTGGAATGCATTTATATTACCTTGAAACATATATGAATTAGGGCGTTATATTAAAAGCTAACTCATATTATGGTAAAGTAATATTTATGAAAATATCTTTATTAAAATGAACTCTTTTTTAACCATATTTTAAAAGAATTTTAAAGAAGCTACGTAATATGAGAAGCTATTTTTTTTAAATTAACGCATTCTCTTACCTTAAAATGTATATTATAAAGTCAACTTTTATTTTAAAACATATGTGTATATATGTACGTTCTATTTTTCATGAACTTCCATAACGTAAACGACCTATTTGAATTTATTTCTAGTAAGTTTAAACGTATGCATTATATTGTAGGACTTTTAAGCAAAATTGTGACCAAATATTTTATATAGTAAATTTCTTATAAAAATCGGTTATAGTTTCTTTTAAAAATAAGGGGTTTTTTTGGAAGATACAATAAGCTGAAACTAGTACTGTAAGTACGTTATCCTCATTTACGAAGCGCAAGTATTATTTTGTGAAAATTCATCAAGAAAATGCCTCACATGAAGAAGATTTGATGTACTTTTAAGTTAAAACTGACAAATGGAGATGATAAATCAATGAAATGAGAACACCCTCTGCTTAAAATTTTAGAAAGAGATACATATAAGCACTTTTAATGTTTTAAAAAGTAAACCCAAGACTCTTTCATTCAAATATTAAAATATCATATTAAATATTGATTTCAAAGCTAAAAACCATCTACCATCACTAGCCGCTACTTGTTTTTATTTATTTTTTTGGAAAAGACCTACCGTTTGGGCTGAACAATCTTTCGCTCGCCGTGGCGTATGGAGGCGTTGGGTCCGTACCGCCCCAAGAGGGCGCTCTGGGATTGTGAGATGCCACCGGCGGCAGAGGCGGAGGCTGCTGTGATCGCCGCTAGACCGCTGCGGAGCGATGTGCACGGGGCATGGCCCAAACCAACACCGAGGGCTGACTGCGAATGGACCGCATAGTCGAGACCGGGCAGCTCCAAGGAGGCGATCGGATGGATCCTAGTCAGGGAGAGCGTGCTCTCTAGTACCGTGCTGAGGAGCGGGGCGCTGCGGAGGGATCTCAGGCTGCCGCGGCGTGTTAACGAATCCGGCTTATACATCCGGTAGAATGGGAGGTGGCTACCAGTTAGCCAGTCGAGGCCAGAGCACACCTCCTCACCTCCTCCTTCTTAACTAACTACCACCACCTGCCTGTCAGTCACCTCGTTGCGTTTTCTGGCTTCCCGGGTGATTTGTAATTGCCGTAAACGGTCCGGTCCGGCTTTCCAAGGGGTGAAATAATTTTTTTTTTTTTTTTAAAAGGAGTTACTGGGGTGTTGCTTTATGAGCAATTACGCTGTTTATTGTGCAAAACTAGCGGGTCACGCAACGTTCTTTTTTTTCTCAGCTTTTCTTAATTATTTTCCTTCTCGTTTGCTCCTCGGCTTTTTGGACGCTTCTGGTTTGCTTTTCTTAGTTGGATAGCTTGGCTAGCTGGCTGGACCTTCGATTGTATGCTTTTCCTTTTGTTTGCCTCACGTGCTCCAGTGCCTTGCGTGCTTTTTTTTGGTTGCAAAACCCCAATGATGGTTGCGATGGTTGTGGCGTTTTGTTGCCACAAATGTTTCTACAAATTGCTTGTCGCTGTTTTCTGGCTTTGCTTTGGTGCCTGGGCCTGGGCTGCTTTGCATACAAGATTTGATTTGTCAGATTGCAGATTGCGATTGCCACTGTGATTGAAAGTGGACACGAGGGACTGAACTGACTGACTAACTGACTAGTTGATTGACTAACAGACATTGTATGTATATGTAGGGACGGCGTGCAAGGATTGCAATTAGTGCACAACTAATTGATGAATTGCATTGCTGACACTAGTCACTGGTACTAGTCACTAGGCCTTGTCTAATGACTCTGAATTCGCGGCAGCTGTCGGGCTAAGTGATTCATCGAAAGCAACTCTGATGGATGGGCACTTGACGCTAGTCGCTAATCACTAATCACTAAACACTAATCGCTCTCTATTCACTAATCAGATCAACGCGCTAATGAGTTGCACGCCTCGCCTCACCTTCCCTTGCCTTGGCTTGTCTTGTCCTGAAGACGAATTTCTTTTCATTTAATGAGAGCATATTGTTGAGAGTTAAGAAATATTTTAATTATTTACATTAAGAGCCCAGTTGTAGAACCCTTTTTGGCTACAAAATGTATCTAGAGATAGGGGATTTGTATCTGCGTGAAGGGGGTTTGTAGATATTTACAAGACGCTTAAAGTTATTGATTAAAAATACTTTTAAATCTCCAAAATGCTTTTCTTAAATTACTTATTTTTGTGCCTAAAAGTAGGCTTTACTCTATTTATAGTCTACTTTTAGGCTGCCTTATATAAAGGAGATAAAGAAACACATTTTATTAAGAGTTTTTATGGAATGTCTCATTAAAACATCCAAAATGTTTTCTTAAATCTCCTATTTTGTGCCTTAAAGAAGGCTTTATATGTAGCTAGTATGATCTACTTAAAGGAGGTAAAATATTGGAGAACTTTAGGAAGGCATTTTAAAAGAAGTAGTTATAGAGTTACTACTTCAAATCTCCAAATGAGTAGTTTTATACATAGTTACTATTTCAAATCTCCAAAATGCTTTTTTAAATCTCCCATTTTCCGCCTAAAAGTATGCCACATAATTTGTTAAGTATACTTTTCAATATCTAGAATGGAAAAGCTTGAAAAAGCATTATAAAAACTGAGCAAAAACTCAAAATTTACAAAATTCTTTTTTAAATCTCCTATTTTGGTGACTAAAAGTATGCTTTGTAAATTTTGTGGTCTACTTTTAGGCTTTCAAGTGCGAGAGATATTAAGAAAATCATTATAAGGAGAGTAACTACTATCTTTATAGAGTTACTACTTCAAATCTGAAAAATGCTTTTTTAAATCTCCAATTTTAACGCCTGAAAGTATGCATCAAGAATGTATATAGCCCTCTTTTAAGCTCCCAAGTAAGGAGAAATTCAGAAAAGTATTTCAAAAATTATATAGAACTACTACTTAATAACTAAATGAAACTTACTTATAGCTATTGTATAAAAATAATGTCAAATCTTAAAAATGCTTCCAAAAATCTCGAATATTAACACCTAAAAAAATGCAATAAAGCATATTTAAAGGAGTTTGAGCTTAAAGAAGCATTTTCAAAAGAAGTCTTGTATAGAATTACTACTTAATTATTAAATGAAACTCACTTGTGTCAAATCTAAACGAACGATGATGAACGAACGTTGTTTTTCTTGATAATGGCAATGGCATTGGCAGTGTTGGGGCGTTATGCTGTTTATTGTTGTTTCTTGTTCTTCTGCTTTTTGTTGTTGTTTTTTTTTTTTTTTTGAGATTCGTTGTTGTATATATATATATAGTTTATTTATTTTTTATTTTTTTTTTGGATCCTGCAGGGCAGCCCTTGGCCGCCCTTTCACCTTGGTGGACTCTTCTCAGTCGCTCGATTCTTCCCTCGCTGGCTTTTTCAATATTTCTCCGCTTCTCAACACTAAACACTGCACTTTTTTCAAGTTTTTTTTTTTTAAGTTTTGTTGGATTTGTTTATGAAACTAGTTCTGAATTTGTATTTACAATAATGTCGCTAAGTCGATTGGATTTGTTTGTTTGGTGTTTTCGTTTTTTGGTTTTTATTTTTTATTTTCTGAATTAATTATTTTGATGATGGGAATTGCGAGAGTCGAGCTCAGAGGCAAGACTGCATATTATTGACTGACTGACTGATTGAGTGGGTGACTGACTGACTGACTGACTGACTTGATTGATTTGATTGACTGATTTGACTGAGAACCTACGTGAATCGAATCAAATGGGCAACCACCGAGTCTCACAATCGCGATCCTTGCGATACAATCCAGGGCTGCATGTCCTGACAGGGTTGCCAGCTCTTTCTCTGGCCATTTGCCACCGAGTCCAATCCATGGTCCACCGGCTCCTTCGCACCTTCGCCTCCCCCCGCGCGTTGCGATCACTCACCGCCACTCACACATCTGTCGCCGTCGTCCTTTGTCCTTTTCTCGCCTTTTTATGTTTTCCTCCTCCTTTTACTGCCCAGTTTTAGGCGCTCTATACCGCTCGCTCCGACGTGAGTGTGTGAGTGATGCGTGGGGCAGCAGTTGACGAAGGCAACCGTTTGTTTTTTCAAAAAAAAAAACAAAAAACAAAAAACTTTCAGCTGTCCTCATAGACACGGGACGACGATCTGTAAAGATATGGAGAGAATAAAATGTTACTAGTGATATATAATGATTTATGATATATGTATAAAATAGGTTGATGGATTATTTATTAAATTATATTTAAAGGTATTGCTACTTTGGAGGTTGAAAAACTTTTTAGGGAGATATGTATGTATAAAGCCATGGAAATACTTTAGTGGTCTTTGTTTTTACATTATTCTGTAGGAAAAAATTATTTCTATACTCTACTGCCTACTATAATTAACCCCACCTAGATTAAAAAAAAATATTGCCTACTTTTTGGCTGAAAAAAAATTAAGAGAGAGATTAGTTGTTCGTTTTCAAGCAATTCTTCCATTAATTTAAGTTATTTTATGTTGTTTACATTGTTTTAGAATAACAGAAAAATGTACAATAATAAATGTATAATAATAAACTAATAAACAAAATAAAAAAATTATAATAATCTTTTCTTAAAAGTTAACATTTAATTTATATATAAATTATTTTCCTACTTTTAGACACCCTACATAGAGTACTCCCTACTTTTAGACTGGAACAGTTTCTAAGAAGAAGTAACCTTTTAAGCATAGGTATAATTAATAAGCATACAAATTCTTGCGGCTTAATTTTTTTTTATTAGTCTGAAGGTAAATATTTCTTTTCAATAAATGTACTGCATACTTTTAGACGTCATACAGGTATTCAACGATTTCCAGCATTAAGTAAAAGGTCTTAAAAGAAGAAATAAGGGTCTAAAATTCTTTAGTTGGCTTAGTTTTCAAGTGGGCTTAGTTTTTATCTGAAGATACAAATTGCTCATCAATAAATATGCCAACTAATTTTAGGGGTACTATGCACATTAAAATCTGTAATGCATTTTACAGTTTTTTAAGTCTAGAGTTCTTAGAAAGAAATAACCTTCTGGAATGCTTGTGACTTTTTTTTCAAATTATTCTAAATGTATCAATTCTGTATCAATATATTACTGCTTATTCTAAGACGGCCCACCTAGATTACGAGATATTATCTATCTTTAGGCGTGAGAACTTCTAAGAATGAAACAAGGCTATAAAATGTTTAGGTGCTTATATATAAAATATTCTGAAAGTAAAAAGTTGTCATTCAAAACCTCACTGCCTTACTTTAAGGCTTCTCACTCTCAAAACATTCACCAATAATGGCTCTTATTTGAAAGTATAATCTCATAGCTTTTTAGTTTTCTTTGCATTATTAATGACATCAATTTCGTGGGATCAAAATTTGTACAAAAACCCTCCTCCCCTTCTTCGATAATAATCGATAAATATGAAATTTTCTAATCGGGATTTTGCTTTACATTTTCCACACTTTTTGGTTTTTCTTTTTTTTTTCTGTGATTTTTTGTCAACTTTTTCCGTGACCTATCTAAAATCAAAGCCAATATAGAAAGGGAGGTGGACAATATTCTTTTTGGCGGGGGGCGTGGCTGTCCACGTTAGGGTCAGGGCTTGGATAGAGGGAGGAACTGATGATATTGGCCACATTTTTCCACTCAAGCAGGAGTCGAACTGTGGGCGTGGTGGACCGCAGAATGTGTTTTTTTTTTTCTCTTCAGAGCCACTCAAATACAGCTTCTCAGATTTTGCTCCGATTTTTCCACGACACACTTTTCCGCCACAATGGGTGGATGAATGTGAGTGTGGGTGTGGGTGTGTGTGATGTGGGTGATTACAGGCTGAAACTGAAAAGCCAGAGGGAGAATGTGGGCGGAAGGGAAATTTTTGTGCCCAGCAGCAAAAATAATGAAAGTATTTGCTTTGCTAAGCACAAAAATATGTCAAAGTAAATTTCTCTTCATTTTTTTTTCTCCCAACCAACCAACCGACCGACCGACCGACCTCCTTCTTTGTATCCTTTAAGCGCCACAGTATGTGTGTGGGTGAGGTCTGGTGGGCGGGAGTTCACTTAGGTCGCGGGTCGGTTGCGTTGAAATGCGTCGCACGTAGCCATGTAGCAGATTTTCTTTTTAATATTTATACGCTAGGACTCCCTGCCACCCATTCCGAGCCACTCGCAGCGAAAAACTGCAGCAGTTAGATACTGCCACTGCCACTGCCAGAGTTGCCACTGTTACTTGGTTCAGTTACAGTTACTCCCTGGCAGGCATTACAGTTACCGCTTTTTCCCGCTCAAGTCTCTGGGAATCCTCGGGATTTTTATTTCTGAATGGGATTTTTGGGTTCCATTAGTTTTTTTTATTATTTCTTTATTTAATTTTTTTTAAATACCCTTTATTTAAGGGTTGTTTATTATATTTATAGGTTAGGTATTGTTATAGGTTATAATTATCATTGTTTGGAAGAGGTTCTTAATTGCAAAAAAGGAGAGTCTTTTCTAACATTTCTGTCTCCAAAGCCTCTCTTATTTTAACCATATTTTCTTTTATTTTCCAGGGTATTACCCTCTTCTCATCCTGTAAAATCCTTGACTATTTTTCACGTGCTTCTTTTCTATTTTTATTTTTTTTATTTATTTTTTTTTTTTTGGCTTTCCCGGCTCGTTTCTGCTTAATGCGAACTCGTTGCGGCAGTTAAAGTTGCAGCAGCACTGGCAGAGGCAATTGTAATTAACTTTTAGATGGCTTTTCTGAGTTTTCCAGCCCTCTGGCCCCCGCCCTGTGCCCCTTGGCTAGTTCTCCACCCAAGCCCAAACCCACCAAAAACATGTGTATGTCCTGAAGCCCCTTCGGTTCCTTTGGAAATGAAATGCGTATTCTTAGCCTCAAGGAGCCACTACTGACTGCCACTGGCTTTGGCTTCATTCCTTTTGCAATTGTAATGAGATTCAAGGAACACGCACAGAAATACGGGAGTACGGGTGTACAGGAGTACGGGTGTACGGGAATACGGGAAATGGAAATGAAAATGCTGCGGGAAAATAGAAGAGCTAGGAGAGGGGAGCTACCAAATGGGATTCTGGAGGCATTCAGGCAAGTTTATTAGATCATCAAGGCAAGGGTCCTGGTGCAAATTATTAAAGATTATACAAGTCGGGGCAGGTCTATGCAAGTTTGTGCAAGTCTATACAGGTTTGAGCAAGTCTATGCAGGTCTATACATGCCTGAGCTAGTCTGTACATGTGTTTTTCATAAATCTACAAGAGTAACGGGGATATTTTACATCAGACTTGTATTTTTAAAGATTCTACAAGTTTGTGCAAGTTTTTACTAGTCTGTGCAGGTCTATGCAAGTCTATACTGAGAAAGTCTGAGAAAGTCTGTGCAAGTCTGTATGAGTTTTTTTCATGAATTTACAAGAGTAAATGGCATGTTTTACTTTAGATTCGCATTTTTTTAAGATTCTACAAGTTTGTGCAAGTTTTTACTAGTCTGTGCAGGTCTATGAAAGTCTATACAGGTCTGAGCAGGTCTGTGCAAGTCTATACAGGTCTGAGCAAGTCTGTAGGTGTTTTATTTTAAGAATCTTCATGAGTAATGGGCATATTTTACTTAAGATTCGAATTTTTTGATTATTTAAAGGATTCTACAAGTCTATAAAAGCTTATACCAGTCTGTGCAGGTGTATACAAGTCTGTGCATGTCTTTTTCTTCAGTTATATTTTTCTTCAAATGCTTATATTTGAAAAAATATAAAAGATTGTGCAAGTCGACAAGAGTAAGGGATATCTTTAAATCAAAGCTCAAAGTTGAAAAGATCTAAACCCTTTTAATTGCAAAATATACATCCAAATGGCAATTAAAAACCCAAAACAATCACTTGCCAAAACAATTAAAGAACATTTTATGGAAAACATTCCCACACAAACCTCAGAATGAAAGCGCTTCTCCTTGGAGTTTTCCTGGCAAATAAGTGACATTTAAATACAGGATGTGCTGCTCACACTCTGGTCCTGGCCAGTCAAAAAATGCCATTTAAATGCATGAAACACACTTTTTCGGGGTGTCACTTAGCGCCTTGAGCTTTGTTTAAAAACCAGTCGTCTCCGAAGCGATGGTGTGTGGCAGGAGTGTGTGTGTGCGTGTGGTATATCCTTTGAAATCCCCAGGGTATCCTTGGGCCAATTTAACCCCATCAGGAAGCGCTTTGTCTCGGCG
Organism: Drosophila malerkotliana malerkotliana; assembly: GCA_018153235.1. Classification (NCBI taxonomy): domain Eukaryota; kingdom Metazoa; phylum Arthropoda; class Insecta; order Diptera; family Drosophilidae; genus Drosophila; species Drosophila malerkotliana. The sequence goes on along the minus strand of JAECXV010000058.1, from coordinate 6,951,636 downwards.
TCAATTGGCCCTGAGTGCGTGTGCTCGAGGGCAATGAATTGCTATGATTTATGTCTCCGCCCGAGACAGAGAATTCACAATTTACATTTGGCCCAGGCTCTGGCTCTGGCTCAGGCCCTGGCCCTGGTCCTCCGGTCGGGGCTTTAAAATTTATTTTTGGCCAAGACATGAGGCCCGCGGCAGCTGTTGGAAAATGTCGGAAAAAGCCAAAACACACCAGAAAAAAAAAAAAGCAAGCAAGAAATGGGAAACATAGGGTTACCGAGTTGAGAGTAAAAATGAAATCGAGGCAGAAAAATACCCATATCATGCTGCTCGGGCTATATTATATGATATATCACGATTACTGCTGACTATTGCTTATTTTGAAATCTGCTACCCAGAAAAAGGGAAATGCTTTTCCTGCTTCTCTCATGTTTTTCCTCATGCTTTTCCTCATGCTTTCCTCTTTCCAAAAAAAAAAAAAAAAAAAAATACATTCTTGTTGCGGCTTGACGGGCAAACAAGCGAATCCATCAATCAACCGCACGTAAAACGCACACAAAAGTGACAATGTGGTTAGGCAGGGATTGGTCTGAGGTATGGAATGGGTGGCAGCCCTGGCCCCAGACCCTAAATGTAACCCTAAAATGGATAAGAAGGTAGGAGGGGGCGAGAATTCGATATGCATGCTTCGTACAAAATGAAATTTCAGACTTCACAGAACGACAAACAGAATTGGAAAAAGGAAATCATTTCAAGGATTTTATAAATGTTTGTTGTTTTATATACACTTTCAAGGAGTATTATGGTATATGGTATTTATTTAAAGATCTCTAAATGACATAAGAGCAGTTAGTAGATGCAGTTATAAGATCTTCTACCCCTATACTCTACTTCCATATTTCATTTGTAACGTTTATTACTTTCAGAAGGCTTAGATCTTTCCTTGTCCGTGTGTCCCTTAAATCCCTATTTTATTTTCTACTTTCTTGTCCAATTATTTCTAAGGATATGATTACTATTTAAAATAAATATAATCTAACCTAATCTAAAATCGAAATGCTGTCAAACGTTAACTAACTAGGAAGTTTGGCAAAGTATATGCTCTCAAGGGCTTTAGAGGGTTTCATCTCTTAATCTGGAGGGTCCCTTCCCATCAATCTCCGGGTGTCCGTTACTTACTTTTTAAAATTATTATTATTATTATTAAAATGAAAACCCCTTAAATTTAATTGGAAAATCCATATACTCGTTCTGGGGACATTTTGTTTCTGCCCTTGTTCTTTTCTATCTTCTTCTGTTTAAGTCTTATTCCGTATGTCCATAAATGTACTTGTTTCCTTATTTATTAATTTTGGAGTTTTTAATCCAATGATATGAATGATATTTATGATATATTTAAGGTCTTCAAATGAATTAACAACATTAGTAAGTCTCTGAAATGTTTAAAAACCTTTAAGTCTAAAAAGCTATCATTTTCTTTGTAGACTTGTCCGAGTGTCTGTAAATCTTTGCGTTCTTTAGTATTTAATTTGTAATTGCATTATTCTTCAAAAAGCAATATTATTTTTCAAATAAACGCTATATTTTATATGGAAGATATCCTTCTGTTAGGTCTTTATGAATATTTTCGAGCAAAATGACCGCCTAGCTGCCTTCCCCATCTGTCCATGTGTCCATAAGTCTCTATTTTCTTTATTACTTATTTTTTATATTTTGAAAAAGCCTTGTTAACTTTATATAAAATATTTATAGAAGATATATTTATATCTTCCATCTTCCGTTGAATATCCCGGAAGGTTTATACATACATATATTTCTGGGCAATTACATTTTTTCTCAGGCTTGTATGCCCGCTAGACTTTTGATTTTATATTTCCCATTTTTAAACATTTCAAATGGTATTAGTCTTATGTGTATTATTAAGAATCCCTAAACTATTATAGGAGGTAATAGAAAAGTCTTTGGAAAGTCTATATCCTTCTAAAAAGAAGAAGTCTCTATCTTGTCGAACTATTGGCTGCAATCTCTGAAGTCTAGACATACACATCTCATTTTCTAATCATTGTCTACTAATAAGTATAAGTAGACTATAACCCCTAGAAACTTAAGACTTTTCAGTAAGTAAGTAACCCCTCATCCCTGTCATTTTATGAGTCACAAGTCTTGCATGTAATTTCTGAAAAATCAGTACGCACAAAGGGCACTCGCTGAAACGCATAACCATTTGCCTGAATAATGGTCCATTAGTGCTCGTTTCCTCTAAAAAACTTTACCTATAAAAGTGTTAGTTGTAACCAAAAAGTTGCACTTCAAGCGGGGAACTCATTTTCCAACAGAGAGTACAAAGTGCGAATCATAAAGTCCTTCTTCTTCAAAGTAACCGCGATTTGTCAGGACAATCGTGGGCTTATTAAGGGCTTTTTTTATTTGCTGTCCTCGAAAAGGGATGGGTCCTCTCCTCTAAGCAGCCTCATCAATATAAACTTGGCGGGGCCAAGTAAAAAAAAAAGGCACATGATTTCCGCTACTTTTGACTGATAGACTCGTACTTCTTTGTTCGACTTTATTATTCTTAGGAAACTGCTTCCACTTGTACTAAATCTTGGGCACTTTCTTTTGTATATTTCTCAGATATTCCCTCTCTTGTCAGATATATGGGCTACATAGATGTATAAGCTTATTTTTTTTTCGTTTTCGTTCTTGTTGTTGTTGTAGTGGCAAACTTTTTGTTGGTCGTAAATTTTATGAAATAAAATGGCAATAAAACAAGTTCATGTTTGGATGCGTGTTTCTGTATATTCTGCAATTATTTGATTACTTTTGCTTCCGAAAATTTATTAGCTAAACAAACATTTTGGGGGGAGGGCATGGAGGCATGGAAATTCACAAACACACACACATCACACGATCTCTCTGGGAAGGATAACTTTTGCCAAAGCACGTTTTCCACTGGGATGGAGGATAGAGGATGGAGGTTTGGAGGCTGGAGAACGAAGCCTGAGTGCAAATATTGAATTAATCAAATTTCATTCTCTTGTGTGTAATTATTCGTGAGATTATAGCCGCAAAGCTCAGCTCGGGCGTATGTATTTGCACAGAATTTTCCACAGAAAATTTCCCCAAGAAATTCATGTCATCTCACTCAGTACCTATCTACCTACCTTTCGTGTAAAAGTTTATGACTGGCGCTTAGCCAGGTTTTCTGATGACTTTTTGGCTTCTTACCCAATTTGTAGGCTTAGTTAATTATCAACCTAAATGGGATTTAAAGTACTTCAAGTCTATGAAAGAAAAGAGAAGAAAAACCCTCTTGAATTCATAAACATTTATTCATACACCTCCTATACTCCATGTTATGTAAATATTTATAGCCAAGGACAGGGGCAGCAACAAGGAGCCAGGCTAAATCCAACAAAATACAGATCCCTTATCAAGGCCCAATACCTGCGGCATAAGTCCTTGATAATCCTGCCGAAACTAGCCTAAGTCCTTGGCCACACACACACTATAAAGCTATGAAATGACAGGCTTTTGTCAACAGGAGGAGGGCTCCCAAAAATTTGTCAAATCGACTTAAGCTACTTAGGGATCTAAATATATTCGGGAGGGATGGGGGCAGCAAGGATATGGCTATAGGCTGGACTAGTGCGAAAAGGACACCCCCCAATGATGCGTCGATAATGCGATTTCAATGAGCATATGCGTTTATCACATTAAAAGACAATTTGTCGCATTAAAAAAGGAATCAAAAGGACTCAGAAGAGTAAGGAGGGAAAACCAGATCAAAGGCATTTCGAGACACAATCCTTTTTGGTTTGGAAACCCATCACATGCAGAAGGACACAGAACAGAAAAAAAAAGAATAGAAGGCAAGAGACCGCGAATCGAATCGAAACGAATCCCAATCGAATCAATAAAATTCAAATTAGTTTTGGGCAATCAGGGAGCCCACGAGCTCAGGCCTAAGCATTCCAGCTTCCTTCAATCATTTATCCATTGCCATGGCAGAAGGATGGCAGAAAAATAAAAGGATTCGCCAAGGACTTGCCCCCCCCAACTCCCACAACTTTGCCACTTTGAAACAAAAGATGCCGAAGCTGGCTGGGGGTGGCTGGGGGTGGCAGTGACGGAGCTGTTATCTGGACAAATCAAATCAGAATCAAGTAATTTGCCATGATTCCTCAACGCTGTGACCGCAAGCTCAATTAAATTACCAAAAATCCACAGAAACGACAAAGATTCTTGTCTTATAGACTTGCTAATGCTCTAAATTAATAAATATTGGAGGAGAGTTGGTATTTGTTGCAAGAGTGGCCTTAAATTGTGTCATAAGATAGGCTGGTCAGTCTTAAAACACACACAGATTAAAGCTTAGTTTGAAGAAATATCTATTAAAGACATATGTATGTACCTATTTCTTTCAATTAAATAGTTATACATTCTATAACTTCTTTACAATAACTAGTAAAATATATTTTTATTTTTCTACCATTATGACCTTATATTTCTTAATTTTATGTCACAGGGAAGCTGGTCACTCTAGAAACCTGAAGCTTTTAGTTTTAATTTTAAGAAATATATATTTCCCAATTAGAAAACTCTTCTAATTTAATAACTCTTGTATTTTGTTACGTATTCTTTAATTAATTTGTAATAAATAATAACCTATATTCATATTTTACTACAAGTGTGACCATATATTGTTTTTTATGAAAAAAACATAAAGACCTAAGCTTTATTAAAATAGCTATCTATTAATCTCTTCCAATTGAATAATTATATATTTTCTTTTACATTCTATAACTACTTTGCAATAAATTTTGACCTATCTTGAGGTTTTATGCTACAAGTGTGACATTTCGCTCCTCATTTTTGTGTAACAAGGCTGGTCTCTTCAGAAAGATACAACTTTTCATGTTTATTTAAAACATGAAACAATGCTCAAAGTAAATAGTTTATTTAACTTTTCATATAAACGTATTTATTAATTGTTAATGAGTATATGTATATTTAAATGTTTCCTATTTCCACAACTAATTTGCAAAAAATACTACGCTTATTTTAGGATTTTAATTAATTGTGGCCTTAATTCCCTATTGTTAAGCAAGAGTCTCTGTAGAAACATTACAAAGCTTGTTATTCTTGTTCCTTTAAATTACTTATTATGTATATCAATGAAATATTTCTTTTATTTTTTTACATTAAAAACATAAAAGCAATAAATACTTATCTATTTTTAGTATTTACCTCAAGTGTGACCTTTGCTATAAAAGAGACTCTGGTCAGTCTAGAACCCTAAAGCCTTAAGCCTTTATTTTTTGCAGAAACATCCTCTTTATTTTTGGCTACTTGAATTGACTTCCAATTTGATAACTGCTTCGCAAATCCCCAACATTGTAATAATAATAACAATAATGTAAAACATTGCCAAAGATGGCCAAATAAAAAATTTGATTCGATACAGCTATTCGGAGATTTAACTTAATTCGATCGATTTCGATGCGAGCAACACAGCACTTTACGCCCCGAGTGAAAACCCCAACTTTATAGCGCAGTCAATTGAACCGAAATAAGCCAGGGAAAGTGTACTGCGTTATCCCCCATCGATGTGGAGCCACTTTCTCTCGCTGGTGCCTGGTGGAGAAATGGTGGAAAATATCCCTGACCCCACCACGGATTTGGAACGCCTTGTCGCTTCGTTGGTTTTGTTGGCGATTTGCATCCCTCGTTTGGTAGTCCTTCCTCCCCCTACCCACCAAAAATAAAACTTCTTCTCAACTCCAATTTAGACCATACCATGGGCTAGGGCTAGCCCTCTTACCCTTAAATCCTTACACCCTTGCAGGACATCCCTCAGCTAGTTTGTGGGTCATGGTTGCTGCGGCCAAGGCGTTAAGTGTCTTGGATTTATTATTAGATTTGTCTGCTGGATGGTGGATGGTGGAAGGATGTGTGTTATGTCTTCCTGTTGTTGATGATGCCAGTGTGTGGGTACAGAGCGCGAAAAAAGGGGGGGTTACTTTTTAGGGTAATTAAGAGAAAAGAACACAACTTATAAGACTTTTATTTAAATTTTTGTAAATACTTAATTATATTTAGTAAGTGTGACCTTATACTCAACACTTTTCCTTCAAAAGTCACTCTGGTCATTCTAAAATATTTTCTCTCGTTTTTTTAAGTGTATTATTTCGGTTGCGTGGCAAATCTGAACAAATATGCGTGGCAACTTTAGTTAAAGTTTCTCCAACTCTGCCCAAAAGAGCACAGGACCAGGACCAGGATCGGGACCAAAACCAGGCCTTGTATCCTTGTATCCTTGTGTAGACCAAAGGGGAACGCTAATGTGGTTTGTTAGTTTTTCCTGGCAGCCATTAAAAGGCTTTGTTATGGGATTTGTGTACGTGTTGAAATTTACAAAGTTTTTTTTTTCCCCTCCAAGCCTCCAAACCTCCAGACTCTCCAGGACACAAGATCCAGTATCCAGTATCCAGGATTCAGACTGGCGTGCCGTATAATAATCAATTTAGGTGAAATTTTTGGCCAAACAGCTTTAAGCCCATAAAACGTTTGTATCCCTATGAGTGAGTGTTCGTGTGTGTTCGGGTGTGTGCCTTGTATCCTGGCTATATCCTGGCAAAACCGATTATGAGCATCTTAAGAGCAACAAATTTGCTACGCTTTATGGCCCAGGAACTTGAGTTTCTTCTCAGCTGGATAAGATTGAAAGGCTGGCTCCTACTGGCATGTGGGGGCGGTGGCTGGGCTGCACTTCAAGTGTTGCTCAATATTTAATGGTCGGCCCCCGGAAAAAACAAATAAGCAACAAACACACACACTGACAGACATAAGAGTCCTTCGAGTCCTCCCCCAATCGCCCAATCGAAATCTAATTTGAGACAAAAGCAAAATAAATAAGCACAAGTCGCAGGCTCTGGCCACAGATTCTTCCAAAGAAGTCAGACAATATTTATTGAATTTTATTTTTGGAGTTGGAAATGCAAAGGTTGAGGCCTTTACATTGTTTTTTAATTTATTAGTGCCGGAAAGAATTTTTAAAATTATTATGAAACTTGATGAATAATATGTATAAAATATCTCCTAATTATAAAAATTGTACAATGCAATTGAAGCTTGACTTGCTCAGCGACTGGCAAAAGCGATGGAACATTGCCGTCAATAATGAGAAGTCCACTGCCACCACATTTTCTCTCTGCAAAGGCAACTGCCCTCCAGTTAACATCAACGGCTCTCCAATCCCACAGGAAGACAATCCCAAGTACCTGGGATTCACCCTAGACAGGACGCTCACCTGGAGACCACATCTGATTAAAAAGAGGAAACAGGCTAATCAATGACTTCGATCTTCTACTGGCTCATGGGTAGGAGATCGAAGCTGAGAACTTTCACTAAACTTTCCATTTACAAGGCCATAATACGCCCAATCTGGACGTACGGCATACAGCTCTGGGGCACTGCGAGCAAGACGAATGTCCGAACTATACAAGCGTTCAAAAATAGAGCCCTTCGAATCGCCGCCGGGGCGAGGTGGCCATCCACGAGGTTTTCAATTTCCCTTGGGTCAAGGACGAGATCCAAAGAAGCAGCGCCCGTCATGCAAATGCTATATGATCACCAGAACCTGTTGGCCAGCTCCCTGCTGGACTTTCCCTTGGGTCAAGGACGAGATCCAAAGAAGCAGCGCCCGTCATGCAAATGCTATATGATCACCCGAACAGCGAGCAGCCCAGAAGACTAAAAAGGACACACCCGCTGGACCTCGCCTTACTACTCTAATTTATTTCTACCATATTAATATGTAAAATTATCATTAAGTGAAGTTCATGTGATAAAATTTAATGGTTGTCCCTAAAGGACAGTTTTAAATAAACGTTATCCTGCTATTACAAAAAAAAAAAATGAATAACATAATAAGGAAATCGGGAGAACGCATTAAGAAATAAAAAAATAGAATTAAAGATAACCATGTCACCAACGTGCCTGTCGACGCCCCTATTCCAAGACCTTAAAAAAAATTATAGGAGATTGCAACCTAAAGTATATATACATATAAATGTATCCTATGCAGCACCAAATGTTTAAGGGCCATAATGTCAAGAATATATAGGGAAATCAAAGGCCACAGACATTTAAGGACAATGGTATTAAAATGTTTTTAAAAAATTGTTATATAAATACAAAAAATAAAAATAAGACCCAAATAGAACTGATCAGATCTGAGACACTGATTTCGGCGGGAAAAAGAATAAAAAAAAAAACAAGAAGCTATATCAGACCCAAAGCTCGTTTAAATGCCCGCTAGCGACAGCTCTCTAGATCGGTCGCATAAATAAAATAGTAAGAAGACCCAAATATAAAAATAAAATAGTAAGAAGACCCAAATCTTAAAGAATACCGGAATAATATAGCAAAATATTGTATATATAAATATATAATTATAATTTAAAAAAATAATAAAAAGAAAATAAGGCCCATATATGTATGTTTTGAATCGACACCGTTTAGAGTCCACCGCATTTAATTAAAATAAAAAAATAAAAAAAATTAAATCAGAAACCAGAGGAGGTGAGAAGTCAACCGTTTGGCGAGCTGTTGACAACTGAATGGGAATGGAGGGAAGACCGCCTTATATACTGTTTTTGGGCCTAAAAAAGACCTTTAGCAGGTCCTACTATTCTCAGATTGGCAGGTTGCACCATGGTCACCAACTGGTCACACTGCTCGAAGGGCTACCTCTTAATGCATCCCTGGTGTCTGTCTGTTAAAATTTCAAAGTTTGTGAAAGGTATAAGACTGAAAAATTGAAGACACAAGCTACTGAGATAATTCTGTACTTGATGAGCCCCACTGAGATCTTCGGGAAGGCATCACAATACACCCTTGTCCCCCCAAGTACCGGGTATTAGCATAAAAAAAAATAAATACAATATTCATTGTAAATTCGCGAAAAGCTGGAAGGTAAAAAGAAGATTTGTTCCAGAAGCATTTCGGTGGCAAATTTCTTTGGCTCTTCGGCGGCAAAAGTTAAACAAATTTTAAAAAAAATCGATCGAGCGAGCAACGCGTCAGCTTTACGCAAAAGTTAAAAAAATATAAAAATGCCAAAAGAGTACAAGCAGAAAGTTCGGGATGCGTGGCTCAAAAGCGAAGAGTTTAAGGCTTGGGCTCGTAGAGACGACACCGATGAAAGGCGAGTTTTGTGCAGTTACTGCAAATGCACAATTACCGCTAAGCTTTCTAATTTGCGCGCCCATGCAATGACAAAAAAACATACAAATGCATCAGGCGGATTCCAACAATCCAAAAAATTGGATTTTGTCACTTTGCCCGTCAATCACTTTGGCCCGGCCCGACCCCGCACGAAAATTATTTATTAAACCTATTTCAAAATTTAAAAGACATGTTATTTATAAATACATATATATAAGTTCATATTTATTAATCCTAATTCATGTTTTTATTTTTATTTTATTTTTCAAAGTTTATGAATTTTACAATAGGACGCCAAATTTTAAATAGTGGTGTGCAAACAAGTAAAATATTGTTTAAGCAAATCGATAGTAACATCGATAAGCAATTAAAATACGATAAATGGCGGTTGTAATTCGAGAATAAAAAAAAAATAGCGCGGTCAAATAAAAATTGTTTTAAGGTCAATTTCGGGTTTTTACGGGCCGGGCCGTTTTGCAAAGGCCCGGGCCCGCACGAAGCCCGCACGAATCTTAATTTTAAGGCCCGGGCCCGCTCCGGGCCTGTGTAAGCCCGCGGGCCACGAAAAAAGCCCGGCCCGTGCCCACCTCTAGTGGGGACTCAAAGTTTAGTCTCCAAATAGATGAATCAACTGATATAAGTTTCACTAAAATTCTAGGTATGTATGTTTCATTTTAAATTTTTTATTATATTGCTTTATATATGAATCTTAAATACGAGCTTAAAAGTTGTTTATGTAATTCTATATGTAATTAGGTGTTGCCATCAATTACTTTTCGCGGCAACATGGAGATTTGTTTCCACATTCTGAAACCTCATTTCCCTAGAGCAAGGGAATGCGTCTTGCATTGCTGCGGCCATAAAAAAAGAGTTGAAGGATCGGGATCTCGACATTAAAAATTTAATTGGCATTGGCACCGACAACGCAAATGTGATGATAGGCACAAATAAAAGTGTCTATACGGAGCTAAAAAGGAAGCACCTTACTTGATTTTAATAAAGTGCGTTTGTCATTCCATACAATTATCTGTTAGTCACGCTTGCAAAGATTTTTTGCCAACAGATTTGGAGTTTTTAGTCCACGAAACATACAACTGGTTTTCAAAAAGTTCGGCTAGACAATTTGAATACCAAAAAATATACCAAAGCCTTAACGACGACAAGGTTTGTTTGAAGAACCCTCAACTTTACTGTGTCGTGATGTTCTGTGTCGATGTAAGTCGTTTTTGTTCTAACTCGTTCTTGTTCCAACTAAATAATTTTATAATTAAAACTAATAATTAAATACACTTCTCTAAGACTCCATTGAAGATTAAAAAAGTGTGCGACACGAGATGGCTTTCGATTGAGTTGGCGGTGTCACGGATTTTACAGCAATGGAAAGAACTGAAAGACTATAGCCATTCAATCTCTGAAGAAGGGCATAATACCACCAGAAATAGATATAGATTTATTAGCAACAGAAGATTTTGAGAAATATATCGACAGTAACCTCACGCAAGGTTATGAATTTTAAAAACATATTAAGTTAATTCAGCTGGATTCCGCATCTGAAAAAGAAATTCGAGACTGCTGCTCAATATTTTGGATGGCCCTTATTAAACAATTAAAACTAAGGTAAGAAAATTAAACTTGATAACGTATAAAAAATGATCGTCTCTATGTGGCTTCAAGGCTTCCAGATAACTATAATATATTGAAGCAGGTGGATATTTTATCAGTCAGGAACGTATTGCGCCACAATAAAAAAGACATCATCCCTCTATTGGAAGCCACATTGATACTCAATACCACAAAATTCACCTCGTAAAATGGGAAAATATAAAGAACACCTCGAAATTCTGGATAGAAGTAAATAGCTATAGGGACTCCGGAGGCAACAATTCCTTTGCGGAGTTAGCCAACTTTGTGATGTATATATTATCGTTGCCTTGATCTAATGCCGAAGTGACTTTATATACGTAAACGGACGTTTACAGCTCTGGGGCACTGCGAGCAAGACGAATGTCCGAACTATACAAGCGTTCGAAAATAGAGCCCTTCGAATCGCCACCGGGGCGAGGTGGCCATCCACGGGGTTCTCAATTTCCCTTGGGTCAAGGACGAGATCCAAAGAAGCAGCGCATGTTACATGCAAATGCTATATGATCACCAGAACCTGTTGGCCAGCTCCCTGCTGGACTTTCCCTTGGGTCAAGGACGAGATCCAAAGAAACAGCGCACGCTACATGCAAATGCTATACGATCAACCGAACAGCCCGAGCAGCCCAGAAGACTAAAAAGGACACACCCGCTGGACCTCGCCATACTACTCTAATTTATTTCTACCATATTAATATGTAAAATTATCATTAAGTGAAGTTCATGTGATAACATTTAATGGTTGTCCCTAAAGAACAGTTTTAAATAAACGTTATCCTGCTATTACAAAAAAAAAAAAATTATAAAAATTGTTTTCACAAATGAATAACAAAATAAGGAAATCGGGAGAACGCATTAAGAAATAAAACGTGCCTGTCGACGCCCCTATTCCAAGACCATGGTACTTAAAAAAAATTATAGGAGATTGCAACCTAAAGTATATATACATATAAATGCATCCTATGCAGCACCAAATGTTTAAGGGCCATAATGTCAAGAATATATAGTGAAATCAAAGGCCACAGGCATTTAAGGACAATGGTATTTAAATGTTTTTAAAAAATTGTTATATAAATAAAAAAAGTAATAAGAAGACCCAACTAGAATTTAGCTATAAGCATACTCGTGAATTTTGCGTAGTGGGGAGCATGAGCAGTGGAGAACGAGAGAGTGGAAAATGGTCATATTCTGTCACTAAACGAAGATGATACTTTACGGGTTTTCTCGGCTAGCTCTCCCCCGCCAAACTCATAAGAAACTTCGTTTCAAAAATTGATAAATGAAAACAAAAATAATAAGAAGACCCAATTAGGCCAGTCTTTGGTCTTTGTTAAACCCACTGATTTTGGGGGAAAAAAAATAATCTGAGAAGCTTCTTTGAAATTAAAAAAATATTTTAAAAAATATACAAAAAATAATGAGACCCAACTAGAACGACATATGCGACGTAAGTATAACCCACTGGCATTTATAATATATTTAAATATTTTAACATATTCCATTTAAAAAGAAAAAAAGGAAAGGAAAACAAAATATAATGCGAGTTGTTGACGGATTCAGCATCAGACCATCAAGTTCTATGTAAGTAGATTGAACGAGAGCAGAGTTGGAGATCAAAGCGGAAGTCAATAAAAAATAATAAAAATAAAATAAGGCATGTCCCATTAGGGTATGTCCCTAAGTAAAGTTAAGGGCAACTGAAGTCTAAAGATCAAGATATTTAAATATTTAAAAAAAAAAATTGTTAAATAAATACAAAAAATAAAAATAAGACCCAAATAGAACTGATCAGATCTGAGACACTAATTTCGGCGGGAAAACGAATAAAAAAAAAACAAAAAGCTATATTAGACCCAAAGCTCGTTTAAATACCCGCTAGTGACAGCTCTCTAGATCGGTCGCATAAATAAAATAGTAAAAAGACCCAAATCTTAAAGAATACCAGAATACCAGAGGTTTCAAAAACTATTGCAAAATACTATTAATAGAATCAGGCATAATTATAATTTTAAAAAATAATAAAAAGAAAATAAGGCCCATATATGTTTTGAATCACACAATATATAGGTTGAAGAAGACCCATATATAAAAATAAAATAGTAAGAAGACCCAAATCTTAAAGAATATCAGAATAAGGTTTCAAAAACTATTGCAATATACTATTAATAGAATCAGGCATAATTACAATTAAAAAAATAATAAAAAGAAAATAAGGCCCATATAGGTTTTGAATCACACAATATATAGGTTGAAGAAGACCCATATATAAAAATAAAATAGTAAGAAGACCCAAATCTTAAAGAATATCAGAATAAGGTTTCAAAAACTATTGCAATATACTATTAATAGAATCAGGCATAATTACAATTAAAAAAATAATAAAAAGAAAATAAGGCCCATATATGTTTTGAATCGACACCGTTTAGAGTCCACCGAATTTAATAAAAATAAAAAAAATTAAATCAGAAACCAGAGGAGGTGAGAAGTCAACCGTTTGGCGAGCTGTTGACAACTGAATGGGAATGGAGGGAAGGCCGCCTTATATACTGTTTTTGGGCCTAAAAAAGCCCTTTATCAGGTCCTACTATTCTCGATTGGCAGGTTGCACCATGGTCACCAACTGGTCACACTGCTCGAAGGGCTACCTCTTAATGCATCCCTGGTGTCTTCTGTTAAAATTTCAAAGTTTGTGAAAAGTATAAGACTGAAAAATTGAAGACACAAGCTACTGAGAAGTTCTTCGGGAAGGCATCACAATACACCCTTGTCCCCCCAAGTACCGGGTATTAGCATAAAAAAAAATAAATACAATATTCATTGTAAATTCGCGAAAAGCTGGAAGGTAAAAAGAAGATTTGTTCCAGAAGCATTTCGGTGGCAAATTTCTTTGGCTCTTCGGCGGCGAAAGTTAAACAAATTCATGAACGCAGATTTGCAATGACAAAATGGTTTCTCGCCCAGGGGGTCCTGCCTGCCTGCCTGCCAGCCAGCCGCATCCTGTCGCAGTCACCCGGCCTGGCCATCTAAGTATTCCTAGCCCTGGGGATTGTATTTCTGGTGGTGGTGCCTTAATCCCAGTCTCTTTTTTTTTTTTTTTTGGATTTTGTCGTCTCGGTTTTGGTTTTCCAGTCTGACTTGTGTGTTTTTTTTTTTTTCGTCATCGTCGTCGTCGTCATCGTCGTAGCCGTCTCTGTTCATCGGTTTATTTTTATAGTTATTACACCCAGAGCCTTTGTCGTGGGTTGTCTTTATTGTGTCAACTCTTTGCCCGGCCCGGAATGCTTGGGCTGAAGCTGGTGGTGGAGGTGGAGTGGTTGGGATTTTCCCCCGATCCTGGTGTGCATCCTCTCAAGCACCTTATTGTTCTCATCGCCCATCATCCATCGTCGTCGATTTCTTTGCCTTCGTCCCTGGATTTTCCTCGCTTTTCCTTGCTTTCCTCGCCTTACTTTTCCTTTTTTTTTCGTGTTGCCTGCTGCTTTGCGGTTGTTGTTTCTTCGGCTTTTATGTGGTCTCAGTTTTAAAAGGATTAAGCTGTCGTTAGGTTTTTGTTCGTCACGCCCCCTGCCCGCCTACAACCCACCGCCCACCACCCACTCATCCTGGATTTTCTTTCATTTTCTGCCGTCTTCTGGCTTTTTTTTTTTGTGGGTCTCCCATATATTTCTTGTCTTTGAGTGCGTCTCGACTTTAAGCATCGATTATCCATAAAAAGCTGCCTGCACCGCCAGCGGAAAAGGACAGCACTGAGCTCTAGCGATAGAGAGAGCACTAGGCGACGGTCAGTCTCTGTTGCATCTCACGGATTCGATATGCAAATCAGATTGAATTTTTATCAATTTGCCCCGAAGGACCCTGTCCCTTGTCCCTTCGGGCCACAGATTTAAATTTCCTTTTGAACTCGATGAGTTTTCATATTTTTGCGATCAACCTTTCCCCAAGAGCCCTCCAGACAGCGGTATCAGTAAGGGCCCAATGTGGGCGTTTTCATAGAATTATTAAAAAAAAATAATAATATTTTTATAAAATTAAAAAAAGAGGAGAGCAGAGCTAATAAAGGTGGAGCTGCTTTAAACAATTCTACTTCTAGCCATAAATAAATCAGTTAAATCAGTCGTAAGTAGATCCCACTGTTTCAGGGACATAAAGTTAAATTAAGAGAGCATGATATTTAAATGGTTTTTAAAAAATTGTTAAATAAATACAAAAAATAAAAATAAGACCCAAATAGAACTGATCAGATCTGAGACACTGATTTTGGCGGGAAAAAGAAAAAAAATAAGCTATATCAGACCCAAAACTCGTTTGAATGCCCGCTAGCGACAGCTCTCTAGATCGGTCGCATAAATAAAATAGTAAGAAGACCCAAATATAAAAATAAAATAGTAAGAAGACCCAAATCAAAAACTATATCAGTATAACATAGCATGGCAAGTTGAATTCGCTCCTTCAGTTTAATTGTTATGGTTTAAATCAAGATATTAAAAAAAAAAAATTGAAACTCAAAAATGAAGGCAAAAAATAAGAAAATAATTACAAATACCATAACATCATCATAATATAGACCCAAACTTGATCAAAGTTATATAAATTATATTAAGAAATTAATACAAAAAATAATAAGACCCAACTAAAGCTGGTCATTGGACCTCGAGATAAAACCCAGATTTTTGAAAAAATATTTTGAAAAATTCTTATATAAATATAAAAATATAATAAGACCCAACTGGAACGTTGTATGCGAAGTAGAACCCACTGATTGCGGCGGGAAAAATAATAATAAAAAAAAAAAAGAAGCTATATCAGACCCAAAGCTCGTTTAAACTCCCGCTATAGACAGCTGTCTAGATCGGTCGCATAAATAAAATAGTAAGAAGACCCAAATCGATTATATTCGAGATATTTAAATAAAAATAAGTAAAGAAAATATAGAGCGAGTTGTTTGCGGCTTTGATGGCAGCCGGCAACTGACCCTGGGTGGAGCAGTGCACCTCCTTATATACCAAATCTTTACCAAAATTCTGATGCTTTGCAACACTAGTCTGGTGTTTGCGTTATGAGCTTTTGCAGCACTGGCTGAAGTGTTAGTAGAAGGAACAGTGCTGCTAACTTGGCCAAAAGGCAAGGGCAAAAGAAAGAGCCACGGAAAAATACATGCCACGAGGCATGAAAAAAAGAATATGCCAAGCAGAAGGCCAATGTAAGTAGATTGAAAGAGATCAGAGTTGGAGTTCAAAGCACAAGTTAAAAAAACCATAATAAATAGAAAATGAATCCCATTTTCGTTTTGAATCAACACCGTTTAAGGTTAATAGTAGAGTAGTTCAAAGAAGCTACCCTGCTTTCCCAAAGAAATTTAAAAAAATAAAACAAGAGATTTTTTTGTTCAGAAATATATGGGAAATATATCAGATATCAGATATATTGGAATATATATATCAGATATATTTTGACGATCCTTGTGGAAATTTTAATTACAAAACCATTTCTTAAAAGAAAAAACTCGTAATATTTGAAATAATTTATGTTGAATTCATTTCTTAAGTTTCATTGTAAAGGTTTAAATCAAGATATTATAAAAAAAATATGAATAAATGAAGGGAAAAAAAATTAATTACAGTCACCAAACATCAGAAAAAGAATAAATACCACGTAATCGATCATAATATAGACAATATGTCTAAAGTTAATCAGTATTATATGAATTATATTGAGAAATTAATACAAAAAATAATAAGACCCAATTAGAGCCGAACATTGCTACTAAACCACAAAACCCACTGATTTTGGGGGGAAAAATAATAAGCTCAGAGCTTCTTTTAAATTTAAAAAATATTTATAAAAATTGTTAAATAAAAACAAAAATAATAAGAAGACCCAACTAGAATTAAGCTATAAGCATACTCGTGAATCTTGCGTAGTGGGGAGCATGAGCAGTGGAAAAACGCTCGACTGTGGAGAACGAGAGAGAGGAAAAATGGTTATTTTCCGAAACTCAACGAAGATGATACTTTACGGGTTTTCTCGGCTAGCCATCCTCCGCCAAACTCATAAGAAACTTCGTTCTAAAAATTAATAAACAAAATAAACAAAAATAATAAGAAGACCCAATTAGGCCAGTCATTGGTCTTCGTTAAACCCACTGTTTTTGGGGGAAAAAATAATAATCTGAGAAGCTTCTTTGAAATTAAAAAAATATTTTAAAAAATATACAAAAAATAATGAGACCCAACTAGAACGACATATGCGACGTAAGTATAACCCACTGTCATTTATAATATATTTAAATATTTAAAAAGAAAAAAAAAATATTTAAAAAGGAAAGGAAATAAAACAAAATATAATGCGAGTTGTTCACGGCTTTAGCATCAGACCATCATGTTCTATGTAAGAAGATTGAAGAAGATTGAAGAAGATTGATTGAGAGCAGAGTTGGAGATCAAAGCGGAAGTCAATCAAAAATAATAAAAATAAAATAAGGCATGTCCCATAGATTATGTCCCTGAAATCTAAAGATCAAGATATTTAAATATTTTTTAAAAAATTTTTAAATAAATACAAAAAATAAAAATAAGACCCAAATAGAACGTCACATGCGTCGCAAGTAAAACCCACTGATTTCGGCGGAAAAAAGAATAAAAAAAAAAATAAGAGGCTATATCAGACCCAAAGCTCGTTTAAATGCCCGCCAGCGACAGTTCTCTAGATCGGTCGCATAAATAAAATAGTAAGAAGACCCAAATATAAAAATAAAATAGTAAGAAGACCCAAATCTTAAAGAATACCGGAATAATATAGCAAAATATTGTATATATAAATATATAATTATAATTTAAAAAAATAATAAAAAAGAAAATAAGGCCCATATATGTTTTGAATCGACACCGTTTAGAGTCCACCGAATTTAATTTAAAGAAAAAAAAATAAAAACAATTAAATCAGAAACCAGAGGAGGTGAGAAGTCAACCGTTTGGCGAGCTGTTGACAACTGAATGGGAATGGAGGGAAGGCCGCCTTATATACTGTTTTTGGTCCTAAAAAAGTCCCCATCAGGTCCTACTATTCTCAGATTGGCAGGTTGCACCATGGTCACCAACTGGTCACACTGCTCGAAGGGCTACCTCTTAATGCATCCCTGGTGTCTGTCTGTTGAAATTTCAAAGTTTGTGAAAAGTATAAGACTGGAAAATTGAAGACACAAGCTACTGAGATAATTCTGTACTTGATGAGATCTTCGGGAAGGCATCACAACCTATTTATTTCAATAAATCAGCAATTTGGAGCTTGCACTTATCGATAGCTCTTAGCGATGCAACTGGTCAAACTGCCTTAAAATGCATCCCTCTCTGGACTCTGGTTGCCAAAACTGCGTGTGGAAAGTTTGTGAAAAGTGTTAGATTGGCGGAGTGGAGACCCTGGCAGGTGGTAATTAAGTAAATATGACACCCCATGGGGCCCGCGGGAAGCATATGCGTGAATTATGCGAGTTGTTTGAGTTTCGCAGGTAATCTGAGTTACC
This sequence comes from Drosophila malerkotliana malerkotliana, assembly GCA_018153235.1. Lineage (NCBI taxonomy): Eukaryota > Metazoa > Arthropoda > Insecta > Diptera > Drosophilidae > Drosophila > Drosophila malerkotliana. The sequence continues at coordinate 6,933,263 of JAECXV010000058.1, read as the reverse complement.
TGTCAACACGCGGCGTAAGAAACTCAAACAGAAGCCGGCCCGAAGGCAGACAAAGATGAAGATAAGGCGAAAGACAAAGGTAAAGACAATGGGAATGGGGAATGGGAGAGGGGAAAAACAAAGACAAAGACAAAGGAAAACGGAAACAGAAACCAAACAGAAAACCGAAACAGAATCGTCCCTTTTTGCATTTTTTTTTCTGCAAAAATCAACACAATGTAGCCAGAAAGTCGAAAAGGTGTCCGACAGGAACAGCAAGAAAAGCAAAAGGATACGCCATAGCAGTGAGTGGAAGGACATAACCGGCAAGGACCCAAAGACAAAAGGCGGCAATAAACCTGAAATAAATGGCTCGAGAGGGGGTGGTCTCCAAAAGGTGTTGGACAAAAAAAGCATATTTTGCTGTTTTCAGGCATTCGAGCGAAAGGGTTAGACTCTCACGGCCATAAAGCGGTGGAATGACTTGACAAAATTGATATTCTCCAAGAAGGAGAAAATACTCTATTATTAAACCCGAAAATTTCACCTAACAGAACTCCTGGAAGTAAGTAAAATAATCATGTTTTTAAAAATACCATATCTCTTTAAAGATAAAAGAACACATCCACTTATATATCCCATAGATCCTGAATAAATCCTTATACTCTCCAGCAAAAGGGTATTATTTATATGCCACGATAAAAAATAATAAAATTTAAAATGTAAAGGACCGGGATGGAGTTGGTGGTCAGGTTGGAATGACAGCGGAATACGTACGTACATATCTCGGCCAAAAAACTGGGCCGAAAAGGGGAAAGCTTTAGCATATTGTAACGCTGCTCGTTTTGCGGCTTGTATACTTTCTGTGTGGAGGGCGGCAGGCTGGAGGTTGGTTCGCTTTTCCCTTCTGCTTTTTATGGCCACGTTTGATCGGACCTTTCCAAAAACCCAAAAAAAACTTCCCCCGAAAAAAGTGTATAAGCCTCCGGCCCGCTCCTGCCATGTGAGTGTGTGGCTAAATTAAATGCCGCAAGAAAAAAAAAACCGATTGGAGGCTGAGTGGATTTTTACCTTTTTTTTTTGAGGTTGCTTTTGTTTGGTTTATACATTCTTGTTTTCTTTTTTTTTTTCATTTGTTAGCCCAAGAGGTCAGCCGGCAGGTGAGGCAGATGACATCGGACAGATTGGGTTGGCTTTGGAGTCCGGACCCTCGTTGATGTCCATCAGGTGTGGATTCTGGATTCTGGATGCCGGATCTTAAGGGGACACGACGTCAAGGTGAGATCATTATGACACAGAAATGAAAATGAATGGGCTAGGGTGCAGTCTTCTCTAGGAAAGTTTTTACTTTAAAAGTGAATTTTTAGGCAAGACTGTGTTCAGTAGCTCTTTTACATATTAATAAAAATTATTATTTTAATATAATCATATAAAATCATTGAATAATATTTAAAAGTGAAGACTATTATGTACGATACCCGGTACCTCGAAGATAATTTAATTTTTAATTTAAAGTCTCACTGCAATATATGAATCTAACTTTAAAAACATTCATTTTTAAGAAAAGAAGTACATAGTGAAATGAGTTCAAATCAGGCTTGAAATATCTACATTTTCTAATATTTTTTATTTTATTTGTGTTATATTTTGATTGATTTTAAGTATTTTCCAAACTTTATAATCCTCTCAAGAAAAGTTCTATCTCTGTCGCACACACACAGTATAAATGTAAGAAATGTATTCTTTACTAATACTTATGCATTAAATTCATATTAATGTATGTATTGAGGGCCGATCACTGCTTAACGCCATTTTAAGTTTGAAGTGGAACGGGTTCCACGACAAAAAGCAGTCCAATTGGAGAGGGAAAGGGATAACTATATTTTTAGGCCGGTGCATCTTTGGAACATTGGAATAATGGAACATAACACGGGTACAAGAGAAAAGAGATCAGATATATCGTCTGTTATCTTTACTCTTTGACTCCATGATTTTCTCTCGTTACTAAGGCATCGTCATTACGAAATTAAGTTAAAATCTGTAGACACGAATAAAATGACAGATACATACAAAGTCGCTCCTTAGCAACAAGCTCGACGAAGTTCGAAAATTTAACCGTTTTGGGCCCTGATTTTGGGCCCATCTATGTATGTATTTGTGGTATAATCTTTGGTACTATGGGATACCATATAGGATATCTTATAGAGTATCTTATATGGAACGATACCCGGTACTACTCGTAAAAGAGTCTTTTAATCTTAATCAATTTTTAATTTCACGTAATAAATGAAACTTTTAAAATTAATCCTTTTAAAGTTCATAGTTCAAAGTGAGTGATACCCAAGTGATAGCCGTTACTTCTAATAGAAGATATTTAAGTTAATAGCTTGATTTTACTTAAAAAACCTAATATTTTTAATATTATAATAATAATTTTATATATTTAATCACTTTTAAATATGGATACTTCACCAACAGGAAGAAAATGCACAGCTGAGGTACATCCAGAATCTCTCGCCAACAAGCACAAAGTACCCCCTGTGGAGGGCCCACCCAAATCTTAGTGCCCCAATTGAAACGACCACCCCGATAAGAAACTCTTCGGGATGCTGGGCTCGCAGCAACGAAGACCGAGCTGAAACATTCGCCACACATCTCCAAAGTGTCTTTCAGCCAAACCCAGCCTCAAATTCATTCCTCCTGCCAGTAATTCAGCCAGAGTCCTCCCCTCAGCCAGCCGCACCTCCATTCCGGCCGAACGAAATCGAAAAAGTCATAAGAGGGCTAAAACCAAAAAAGGCTCCCGGTGGTGACCTATTGACCCCAAAGATGCTGATCGAACTTCCAAAATGCGCTATAGAGGTCGTCTGCAAACTATTTAATGGAATCATTAATCTTGGCTATTTCCCAAAAAAGTGGAAGAAATCCATTATTATAATGATACCGAAGCCTGGAAAAGACCACACAATTCCGTCATCATACAGACCAATAAGCCTTCTATCTTGTTTGTCTAAACTGTTTGAAAAATGCTTGTTAACTCGCATAATACCACATCTGGAAGCTTGCAATATCATCCCGGCACACCAATTTGGCTTTCGAAGAAACCATGGAACCATCGAACAAGTGAACAGATTAACATCCGAAATACGCTCAGCCTTCGAACAGCGAGAATACTGCAGCGCTATTTTCCTCGACGTATCTCAAGCTTTCGACCGAGTTTGGCTCATCGGACTCATGCACAAAATTAAAACGTATTTGCCAACATACACCCACAAGCTACTGGAATCATACCTCTTCAATAGGGTATTCTCAGTGAGATGCAACGCAGCTACTTCGGGCGACTACACCATCGAAGCTGGAGTTCCACAGGGAAGCGCACTCGGGCCGTGTCTATATGTTTTGTATACTGCGGATATTCCTACGAGCGCACAACTAACAACGTCAACGTTCGCCGATGATACCGCTATTCTTAGTCGCTCCAGATGCCCAACGCAGGCAACAACCCAACTGGCTAATCATCTCACAATAGTGGAAAGGTGGCTGTCCGACTGGCGCATTAAAATAAACGAACAAAAGTGTAAACATATAACGTTTACTCTTAATAGACAAACATGCCCTCCGCTTGTACTAAACGGTATGCAGATCCCTCAAGCTAACGACGTAACGTACCTTGGCGTTCACCTTGATAGACGACTTACCTGGCGTAAGCACATCGAATGCAAAAAGATGCACCTAAAACTGAAAGCCAGCAGCCTCCACTGGATCATAAACTCACGATCGCCACTGTGCCTGGACTACAAGTTACTACTGTACAATTCAGTCCTAAAGCCAATCTGGACGTATGGCTCCCAGCTGTGGGGGAACGCGAGCAGCAGCAACATAGACATCATACAGCGCGCACAATCAAAAATCCTGAGAACTATCACAGGGGCACCTTGGTATGTTCGCAACGAAAACATCCACCGGGATCTGGGCATCCTCGCAGTGAAAGACGAAATCCAAAAGCAAAAAGAGTCATACAAAGAAAAACTGTCTTCGCACCCAAATTTTCTCGCTCGGGGATTGACTCGGGTTTCTAGCGTATCCCGCCTTAGACGCAACGACCTCCCAACCCAGCAATCGATTTTTAGGGCCGTCTAACTCCGTATCAGTCAATATGACTGTTAGTTAAGTTAAAAATATAAGATTTGATACACCTCTTGTTAGTCTCGCAAAGAGAAGATTCAAGAAATAAAAGCAACGTTAAAAAAAAAAAAAAAAAAAAATATGGATACTTGTGGTAATTCTGAGACAATTTAATTTTTAATATATGGTAAAGAAAGGAGAATCTAGTAGAGAATGCAGACCAAACTAGTATATATCGATAAGAAGCCATTTTACTCATCCCTAATTTATCTTTCATGCCTATTCGATGTCTGAAAGCCTCTAGAACAGGCACGTGGAAAATAAACTTAAGTACATATTTCATTAAAGTGATATTTAATCTCAAAACCCACAATGTATGTAATACCCGATACTTTCTATAGACTTTAAAGCTTTTAAGCCTCTTCTCCCCCTAATAACCTTGACATTTAAGAAACTATTCGCTAGCCTCTTTTCAAGTGAAAAGCCATCTCTGGACTGGTAATTAGCATATGGCCCGGACAGACACATCCACAATGCATATCTATAATTGCTAGATCTCGAGCAAGTGCAATCATACTTAATGCAAAGTGGTCAGCCAGCACTCCCCATCAGGAGGGTATTATTTTTCTTGTCTGTCTCTCTCGTATATTTTTTTTTTGTTGTTTTCTAGCCAGGATTGTGCCACCGCCTCCTGCCTTCAAGTGGCTTTTCAATTGTGTGGCTCTCATCTCATCTCTTCTCTCTCTCTCTCTCGGCCAACTCATTTCATTCACCTGGCTGCTGGCCTTATCACGACCTTTTGCGGCCTATTCAGTTGACCCTCCTCCTACACCGTCAGCTTTCTGGCTTTCCACGCCTTGATTTAGGCACGTAGGCGTCCTCAAGTCTCACATACCTACCTATATAGCTACGTTTCATAACTATATGTCGGTATATATATTTTTCTGTATGGCAGAACATATTTCAGACGGACACTTTAAACCTTTAACCCGGGAACCAAGTGCAGACCGTAGGCAATTTGCCCGAGACTCATTATACTCTATAAGGATGAAGGGGTTCTTGGGTTTTTCAAAGAAGTTGGTTGTAGTTTTTCTTAAAAATATTATAGCCTTTTGAAGGAAATACTTAATAGTTTTTATAATATTTTTTAAACCTGTTTTTTTAATATTTTAAAAATAATTATTTTAAGAATTTCCTGGAGTTTTGAACCCTAACTTCATTCCTCTTACTCTTGACTAAAATTTTTATAAATTTCTCCCTAAAGGGTATCTTTGATTTGTTAGAATTTCCTTTTATTTTTCCAGCATATGCCAGCAGAAGGACTCTTACAGTCCTCTCCAGCACTCTCCTCCCCCCCCGCTGGAAGCCTGCTCATTTCAGTCTCGGCATGTTTAACCCTTTTTCAGTCGGCCAGGCCACTTTTATTGCCTCTGTCCCTGGTAGCCCCCTTTCACCTTTTTCCCTGATCCTGATCCTGTACTCCTGCTCCTGCTCCTGCTTCTGGTCCTTGCCTTCATGCGAATTATAAACTATTGTTTACACAAAGCGGAAGTCCTGGGCCAGCGTCTGCCATATATGCTTCATTAAATTATGCTTTATTAGCCTTTCGGGACTTGAATATGAAGTAGTGGCTGCCAGCCTTTCAGCCGTTCTGGGTTTCAGGCGGCAGGACTCACCTCATCAAAGCCATAAAATTCAGCGCATGCCTTTGGCCCCAAAAACACGGTGTGTGTGTGTGTGTGTGTTTGGGCCATATGCTGTACGTGAGTGCCAAGTCCAAAATACAACAACAGCAAAAAAAAAAATAAAAAGGGGTAACGAGAAATTTATGTTTTTGTCAAGTGATAAAATTTTTAGCTTACACGAGCAGTTAACCGAAACACAAAAAAAAATCATAAGGTGAAAGGGTAAAGGGCAAAGGGGCAACGGGGCAACGGGGTCAGAGATAGTGAAAACCATAAATTGAAAATTCAATTTCTTCAAATGTGTGTGGAGCGGCACAGCCTTACCTGATTCTTTTTTACGATTTGTTTGGGTTGGGAAGGAAGTAGTAACCAAGAAAGCCAAGAACGTGGAAGAAGTCGCTTAAGATATACTCTATCAGGGTCATACAAAATATCGAAAAGCTTAGGCTGGATCTGAACTATATGGTCCAGGAACTATAAGAAAGGGTGTCTAACAAGTTTCAGATCGATAGCTTTATAGACAAGAGAGAAATTAGCCAAAATGCATATTCGCGGACACACGGACACGCGGACACACTAAACAAGTAGCTATAAGTCGTAGATTTGTTAACCTTTTTAGGCTAAATTTGAACTATAGACTCCATGAACTGTTATAAAGGTGTCTACCATGTTTTAGGATAATAGTCTCACAAACATAAGAATAAAAAGCTAACTCACACATTGGCGAACACGCGGACATGCGGACATACCGATCAAGTAACTATAGATCATATATGTACTTACTCCCAACTTTAATATGAATCTAAGCTATGAGCTCTAGGGACTATAAAAAGGAGGATAGTTTTCCAAATCAAAGAATAAAAGGCCATAAAACATTTTCGCGGACACACGGACATGCGGACACTGATCAAGTAACCATAGATCGTAGAATTTATTCCCTTTTTAGCCTGAAATTATATAGTATACCACAGAAACTATTAATACAGGTGTCTACCAAGTTATAGGTCAATATCCATACAAATAAAAGAATAATAATCCAAAAAACCACATTCGCGGACACAAGGACACCTGGAAAACCCGAACTACTAACCACAGACCTTAGATTTCTGACCAAAAATAGAGTATCCATCACCTACTATCACTTTCTGCCCCTCTAGAACCCAAGTTAATTTTGACCCTTTTTCCACAAGGCCTTTTGTTTGTCCTTTCGCCATACATTTTTCTGTTGTAGTTGCTGTTGCTGTCCTGTTTTTGTTTTGTTTAAGGACCAAGGACCAAGGACCGAGGACCGAGGACCGAGGACCGTATATAGCCCCCCTTGAAAAGTTTATTTAGGCCATAGTTACTGACTATGCACGTAATTGGCGTCCGTCTGCGAAATGCAAATTGATCATTTTCCGCTGGCGCACTAATTAGTCAAATTGTCCCCACAAGGATATGCAAGCAGCCAGGCTGAGAGCCAGGCAGGACGAAGGACACCCAAGGGTTAAATCAACATTCAAAACAACACAGAGGACAATGAAAAGGACCCATCCATCCATCCATCCAACCAACCATCCAACCATCCATCGCTCATCATCAGCTGATTAGAAAAACCGGGCGACTAGATAAACACGTTCCTCAAACCCCCCCCCGAACCCCTTTCCACATTTTTTTCTGCAACGACATCAAAAGGATAATTTTCTGCTGACCGAAGACGAAAATTTTATCCTCACTATCCTCACTCTCCTCCATCCTTTTGGCTTGCTTTCGAGAGGTTCGATGGGGGATCAAGGTAGAGAAGCTAGAGAAGCTACCTTGAGACAAGAAGCCTCGCACTGATGGATGATAGTGTCTATAAAGTGCTCACCTCAAGTACAGACACTAGTGTGTGCAGATGCTAATACAGATGCTGCTGCTCTGCTGGGAAAATATGCATTTTCCGAAAAAAAGACTGCTTTTTTAATTAGGACTATGTGGCCTCAGGCTCAGACTCAGGCTAGGACGACCTTCGTTGAACAATCCCCTTCTGAAGAGGTGGTCTCTTCATCAATTCAATGTTAATTAATGGCAAAGAGTGCTGCTTCAAGAGCTTCGAGTGCTAATCAAGATCGACATAAAAAAGCAATCGAATTCCAGCCAGATAGGTAGTAGGGGATAGAGGTAGGAGGTACTCACTAGTAGGTAGTAGAAGGTAAAGCCAAAGTAAGTCTATTAGAATGATGATGAAGCTGTTTTGGGCATTGAATCGAAAAAAGGCAACTGATAGAGTTGGTCTAAAGTGAACATATCTACCATTAAAATGCAAGATATTAAAGCTTAATATTATGATTATTTAAAAAAATATATTCAAAGTCTTAGATCATATTTTACCTAGTATTTATTTAGTATTTTTAGTCAAAAATTGGGTGTTCATCCATTCAAAAGTAACTTCCCCTTGAATGCTCTTGCTGCCCAAATAAATTTCATTGCCAGAGTTTGGGGAGATAAACGCAAAAAAAAACATAAAAGCCACTGGTTTGTGCAACTCTCTCAAATAAAAAAATAAAATATATATCCTATATCCTGTATCCTGTTTCCGGTATATGTATTTCTAACATAACATACTGTCGTCTGTGCACAAAACCAAAATCAAATTAAATGAATTATTTAATGAAACAAGAATGGGCGGAGGGAGTGGTGGGAGATTACACGATTATGTGAGTTACGGTCAAGAATGTTTTATGAATGTTTATGGGCGCGTAAAATCTATTACGTCACAGCATCGAGAGTCGCTCGCTTTATTGTCGCAATGGCGCTCGTAACTCAAAGGACTCCCTTATCCAGTCCTGTGCTTTGCTTTCTTTTTGGATGGGGGGTATCCTTGTGCCCATCTCACCTAATAAACTGCACTTTTCTATATGTATGATACTAATACCCTAACTTTGGGTATACAAACTATCTATGTTTTGGGAGGTATTTTTTCTTAAAATTTAAGTTTTGGGTTTTGTTTTTTAAATATTTTTGTTTAAAATTGATATTTAAGCTTTTTTTTATCGTTTTTATTGTTTTTTTTTTTTTTATAATTTAAAAAATGTAAGACTTTTTTTAAGAAATTTTTTGTATTAAAAAATAGTGTGGCAGCCCTTTTCTGGTATTTTTCTTGATAACTTTTTATCTTTTTTGAGGCTGAATATTCAAAAGAATGGTTTTTATTGGGAGTCTTAATAGTAAAGTACTTCTTAACTTTTATTTACTTTTTTTTAAGCTTAAAAATTATTAACTTTTTGCCAGAGCCAGGGTTGTCATTTCTATATTATTTTTTGTTTGTTTTTGAAAGTTTCTTTGCTTTTTTGAGGTTAAATCGTATTACGACTTTGTATTAGGGCCTAACTTTTATATTTATTTCAAAAGTCATTATTTTTAAGTCATAAAAACGAAAGGATGGCAAAGCTCTTCTCAAAAATATGAAAGCTTGGCCACCCAGTCAAAAATATGAGTAAATTAATTGAAATTGGTATTCTGGGTATTAAATGAAATCTTTTTTATTTATCTATAAAGATATTTATTTAGGTATAACTTGCATCTATATTGCATCTTTATATGGTATTTAGCTATATGGTATTTTGTTATTAAAGATACTATACTTAATAAAAGTTCATAATTATATATTAAAGGGCGCTAAACCTGCCTACCGCTAAAAATTCCCCATTTTCCTTAACATTTTCTCTACAATTTCTTCAATTAAAAATCTCAAGAATTGTTTGCAAAAATATGTACCTTTCAACCTCTTGTAATATCTCCCCTTCCCTGCAAAAAATTACACATTTTGTGAAATATTTTCAATCCCAAACTCATAAACTTTAAGAATTCTTTGGATATTTTGCGGCTTAATCGAAATATTTTGTATAGAGTGTTTGTGGCAAATACCTCGATATCTGTAGCGTTTTTGTTTTTTTTTTATGACTCGGCCACATAACTTTCTCCGACTCCGGGTGCGCTCCGGGTGTGGGGCAAGTTGTGTGGCAAGTCAAGTTGTGGGCCAAGTTGGGTATATAAAATTAAGATGACTTTCATGTGCCTGCCATGCATATAAATGATAAAAATATATGCTAATGTCTGTGTCTGTGCTTTAACTTTTGCCTTTTGCCGGCTCCCCTTATATCCTTGTGGCCATTAATACGTGTGCGTTTGTGTGCCTTCGGTTGTATTTGTTTATATGTCCTGGGAGCCTGGGAGCCAACTAAAGCGAAAGCTAATGGCATGCTTAAGTTTCAATTATTGGTAATAGAATTGCCCTGAAATCGAGAATGATTTTCCTCTTTTTTTTTTTTTTTGGTTTGTGGGGGAAGTCAGGGATTTGATTTGCCTTCTCTATCTGCAGAGAGAGGTGGAGGCTTTCATGCCATCTCTTTTTGGTTAATTAGCTAGGGCGTTAGGGTGCGCCAGGGGGCGTGGCTTGTGGACACACATCCATCTCTGTCCGGTGATTGATGCTTTCTGCGACAAGTCTTGTTTTTGAAAGCAAAAATTAAACTCGCATATGGAAAGAGACGGGCTTGTAGTTTGGAGAAAGAGATGGAGCGAGAGATGGAGAAAGAGTTGGAGGTACTTTTGCTGACACAAATCTGAAAGTTTTGGGACGAAAGTCCTCGCGGGCAATTTCTTTAGATTTGTCAGCTTTCTTGAGGGACTTTGGTTGACTCTTCATTTTTTTTTCTTAGTGCCAGTTGGGGTTTTTAAGCCTGACAGATGTTTTAAAGTTTTTTTCTTTTTTTTAGTGCTTTACTCCTCACTAAGTAACATGAATATGGTGAAAAACTAATACCTATTGACTTACACTTATAATTAGTTACTTTTACTTCTACTTTTATAACAAACATCTTACAATTTGTCTCAAAACTACATTTTAAATTATAGTTTTTTAGTAGCCCCTTGAAAATTAGGAATTTTTCAGCATTATAGTTAATAGTTCCTTATGATTTTTCAGATTCTTTAGGAGTTTTTATTCTTTTTTTGATCATTTGAGGTTCTAAACTCTTAAGAGGTTTGCTCTATTTTTTTTTTTTTTTTTAAGTATTATTTTAGGATTATAGTTCTTTTTTAATTAGATATATTTGGGAAACAGCTACAAAGTGTTAATGTACATTTGTTTATTATTTGCAACTTTATTTGCTTACATGACAAAAATCTTGCCTAAATCTTCTTAAAATCATTCCTAAAACTAAATTTTCACTTATTTAATTATTTTTATTAGAAGACTTTTAAATATAAATATTTATTAGCAACTAAATGTTAAAGCTTTCTTAAAGGACTTTCAATATTTCCATATTTGAATCTCCAGTACCAGTTGGGGTTCTAAGCCTTACAGATGTTTCTTAAATTTGTTGTTTATTTTAGCTATTTTTCTTTAATTTCTTCTGTTTTCGGTTAGGGTTATGACCTTTACAGATGTTTTATTTTATTAAGGTTCTTGATGTTTTTATTTGAATATTTTTCTTAGCTTGTAGTTCTTAGTTTTGTAGTTTTTTTTATGTGAGGTGAAGATGCTTAAAGCTACCGTATATTTCTTCAAGTTCCTGGTAGCTTCTATAACAAAAATCGGTTTTAAAACATAGTACTCCCTTACCTTTTAAATTTTTTATACAAGTCCCTTACATATACGTATATTTTAAAACCACTATACTCAATTAATTATTTTATTTCTCTCCCGCTTAAATTTCGTTCTCTGTTCTCCCGAAAAAAGCCAACCAAGCCGCATTTAAATTTATTTCTTTTTCGCCCTTTTTCGGGTTGACGCTGCACGTTGCAGGCTGCACATGGCAACTTTTTGGGGCCCGTCCAGGGGTTAGAGGTTACAGTGGGCACCAGTGGGCGCCGTGATAGAGCACCAGGGGGCGGCCGCGCGAGAAGGAGGGGGGGCCGGCTGGCAGGGCAAATGCCAGAAATAATGGCTCTGCCAGCTCAAGAAAAATTGCAAACGAAAAGTTTTTTAACTACGAGGGGATTGGGGTGGGGTGGTATGGGGCATGGCTGGCAAACAGATGGGCTTTGGGGTGTGCAGAAGAGGGGCGGTGGTGCAGGGCAGGGGGGGGCTTGGCTGGTTTGCGAGCAAGGATTGCGTGTAATTTGGTGCCGAGCTTAAGAAATGCTTCTGGCCCAGTTTTAATGCCAGTCGAACGAAGACAGTGAAATAAAGACAAGTTTCCGAGCGCCACCTCAGAATGCTTTTCATTTTCCCCTCCCCATCCCCTCTCCTGAAGTCCTTTATCCTTGCCCCCGCCCCCAACCCCCGCTGCGGTGGTTAAGGTGTGCGTGTTGTAATTACAGCCGCGCAACGGGAAATGAGAATTTGGCCAAACGCGGCCGCCACTACCACCGTTACTGCCCCACCGCCAAGACTTTAAAAGGTTTTCTTCTCCACTACCCCTTTTTTGTGGGGAGGGTATCCCAAAGTGAATGAAATGAAAAAAAAAAAAAACAAAAAGTAAATCAAACACCACTGGCCACTGGAAATGCTTTTGCTGCAGAATTCAGAAAATAAATTACTTGAAATTAAATTTGAAACGGATTCTATTTTTTATACATTTTAAGGACATTAAGAAGATGTCTGTACTGGCTGGGATTTAAGTGGAGGTTCTCTCTTAAGTGGAAAAGTGGAGCTTTTTGAAATTATTGTATTTTAATGCTATACTTTATAACCTAAATATAGTCTATTAATAATATTTATAACCTATAATCTACATATAAGGATATGTATAGTCCTCTAATATAAAACACCCGGTACTCTTACTGCCTTTATTCCTGGTATTAATTCAAAATAAATACTTCATTCTACGCCTGATATTCTTTATCCTTGTATTTATGTCTAGTTTCATAATATCTTCAGTTATTGTACTTCTTGAAGTAGTAGTTTATTTTCATCTCAGCTTCTTCTTATCCTTCCATCCTCCTTAATCGAATCACCACTGTACTGCTGTCTAAATGATTTCAAAAATTACTTAATTTTCAGTCTCATTTTCATTTTTCCTCCTCGAAGAATCCTCTAATGCCCCTCTTAGAGAACCCTGCTGTGCTCTAAAGCTATTCCAGCTATGCCAGCTTTTGGCCAACTTTTGGTCTATAGTTTTGGTCCCACCAATGCCACGCCCACAAGGTCCGCCCACGCCTGCTCTGCTCCTGCTCCTGAAGAGCGTTAAAAGTTGAGGAACGCTGACAATTTTCTTGGCTTGTTTTATCCTCAGGAATTTGATTATGCAACAATAAATCCTTTGGTCCATTTGCCAAGACAGGACACAAAAAAAAAAGGTAAGAAGGAGGCACTGGGCCGCCCTAGTGGGCGTGGCCAGGCCAGGCCAGACCATGGCAAGTTGGTTGGCAAACAAAGTTTCATGTGCCTTTTTGGTATTTGGGCCGGCCGCTTCTCTCGGCTTCCCTTCTCTCACGTGAAATTAGCATGTGAAAATATTTGTCAAAGATTTGAGTAAAATTATGCGCAGTGTTTGCTGAAACACACACTAGGACATACACACTGACACACTGACATACACACTAACACACACACACATATGTGAACAAGGCAAACTTTGCAGAATTTTAATTTGAAATTTTCGACGAGTCCTGAGTCCTGTGCGTGTATGTGGCCAAAAAAGTTTGGCTGCCTGGCAAAATATTTGCCAAAAACGAAAAATTATGCAAAAAAAAAAAAAAAATCAAAAAACGAGGGTGGAGAGGGTGGGTGATGTGTGTACCGGGGAGGTTGAAAAAGAAATTATGTGCCAACATAAACTAAAGCGAAAATCGCTTCAAAACTTGTTTGCCAACTTTTCCATCTCTTTCCAGCAGACTCAGGCCTTCTCTCTCGCTTCTATAAGCTATTTACATAAGTCGAAACTGAAACCGAAATACTACCTGCTTTCTCTTTTTTTCTCCGATTTTTTTTTTTGGAAAATTCTACTGCATCCAGCCAGGTGGAAAAATGCCTGATGTTTCTCAGTTTAAATGAATTTTTGAATTGCTTTGCTCTGTTTGCCATTCAAAATGAAACTTTTTGATTTTTAATTGTTTTTATTTTTTTTCGAATTTTTTTTTGGATTAAAGGATTTTTAGGATTTTTTGTTTGAATTTTTGGGTTGATATTTAAGATTATTTGGGAAAATATTTAAATTTTGATCGCAATATTACTACTAGACTTAAAAGCCAAAGGCCTCGCTGCCAGTGCTATACCCACTAAGTTAGTTAATTTTGTAAACTGCTCTACCTTTAATAATAACAATAAAAAAATTTACATTTTTAAGCTAAAGATATCCTGAAGGCTTATGTCTTTTTTATTAAAACTATCTTTTAAGTTTTCTTTTAAAATTTGGTTTATCCTTCTTACTATAATTCGTTTTTTGAAATATTTTTTTTAATCATTAATATTTTCACAATTATCATAAATATATTCATAAGCTTTTAGGTTTTTTCTAAAGCATTAAGTTTTTTTTTGTTAAAAAAAGAGTCTCTTTTCATTCCTCTAAAAATATTTATTCTTAAAAAAGCAAAGAACCTTTAGTATTTAAAATATTTAAGATTTTTAATTTTTTGGAAAACCAATTTTGATCAAATCTTTGCTTAAAAGTTTTTCTCGTTTTTTTGTCATTTTTCTTTACAAATTTTTTTTTAACCGAAAATCTAATAGGTCAGAGTTTAGAGAATTGTCGGACTCTCGGGGCCTTGAATCCTCCTCCATTATTTTATTTTTTTTGTGGTAGATGGGTGTCCCCTGGTGTGTTGGGACACTTGCCAAGCCAAGTGAACAGCATAAAATACGGGAAGGATTAGCGACACAACAAGCGTGCAAATCTCCCGGGGAGGCTCCCGGCAGAAGGACATGACTCGCACTGGTGCAGAGTCTTTCAGGAAGGAGGAGGAGTAGGGGAAAAAAAATTGGGGCGGGGCGTTGGGTCTTTTGTATGGACACGCGCTCGATGGGCGATGGGTGATGGGCGATGGGCGCTTTTAATGGCATCGAAAATGGTCGTACCAAGAGATCCGATGATGACCAAATGCCAAAACAGCCAAAGGGGGTCGTGGTGGTGGGTTTTTCTTTCTTTTTTTTTTTGTTTCTTATTTTTGGGTGGTACGATGGTGTCCAATTACGTCGCATAAACAATGCGTTTTTTATGGCGTTCGCGATTATGGTAACAGCAGCAACAACAAAAACAACAACAACAATAGCAAGCAAAACCGAAACAGAAACAACAACAATCGAAGAACAACAGAAAAGCAGATAAGCCTCAACGACGCCGCCAGCCACGCTGACGTATACGTGATTTTTTGATGCCTGCCGGCCCCGATTCCATAAAGTACACATGGATATATAAACCAATATATATATACCCATATATGTGTATGTGTATGGGGTGTATGTGAGTGTGTTCTTTTAGTCAGGGCCATAAAATATATACTCTACATTTTAAATTACCACAAAACACAAGTCTTCAAGGAAGTAATTAAGGCTTTAAACGAGGTTTATGGCTTAATGGTATTTTTTTTAAGGTTATTAGGAGGAGGTTTGCATTTTTCAATTATTTAAATCATTGGTATTAGGTTAATAGTTTGTTTTAGATAAAAAATGGAAGCTATGGTAGAGGGTTTTATAAGAAGAGGGCATTACTATATGTGAGTAGAATAATAGACTTTACAAGACTTAAAGAA
Organism: Drosophila malerkotliana malerkotliana; assembly: GCA_018153235.1. Lineage (NCBI taxonomy): Eukaryota > Metazoa > Arthropoda > Insecta > Diptera > Drosophilidae > Drosophila > Drosophila malerkotliana. The sequence continues at coordinate 6,917,817 of JAECXV010000058.1, read as the reverse complement.
GATTTAAAAAGTAGAATCCCTTGGACTAGGACTGTAGATTTAAAACAATATGAATCTTAATTAACTTAATTTACAATTAACTTGATAAACTTCATAATTAAATAATATAGTATGTATATGATATTTTAGCAATATTTACATTAGCTTAAACACAATATTATAGCAATTTAAGCTTTATAATTTAATTAATAGTCTCTAGGCTTGGCTGTTTCCCCCTCTTTAAGGTTAAGTTTTAATAAGGATTATTATTAAAAGCATTATTGGCTAAAACTCATACAAGAATTAAGATTTAAAGAGTGAAAAACATAATTTTAATAGCCAAAATACTAATTTTAAATTAAAAAAATTAATAAAATGTGTAAGATATATTTTAAGCCAAAGAAAGTATAAGTTATAGCCCTTAACTTTAAAATAATAGAGTTAAAGGCTCTTGTTTTAATTAATTTTGTAAGCCAAGCTATCAAAAATTAAGAAAATAAATAACTTAAGTCATAAAAAGTATCTCAAATTAATAAAATACATTATTTTAATATCTTTTTAAACCCCTAACTTAAATTTTCACAAAAAAAACCCAAAAACTAAAAGTTTAAAATTTATTATAGCCTACTTTTTCGGGCAAAATACTATAATGCCCCAACGAAATCGCTTGCATATCGTTTTACCCTGAAAAGAATATAATCCCCTTGTGTTGATGAAGCCCCCCCTTTAGTCCCACCCCCTTGACTTTCACTGCTTTGTATGAAGAGGGGGAGGAGGGTATAAGCAGGAGGTGGAGGAGGAGGAGTTCCACGTCATTTTTGCGTATCGATGACGTCGACACAATTTTCGTTACATTATTTTCGGTGGCATTGTTTGATGCCACACCCCCCTATCGGCCTGCCCACGCCCTCTTCTCCACCCCGAAAGCCCCCCTCCCGCCCTTGGCAAACAAACACATGCATAACTGGCTTTCTTGCTGTTTCATGCTGTTTGCTGCTTTCTCCGCTTTCTCTGCTTTCTTTGTGTATTTTGTAATTCTGTGTGCTGCCCTCTTCCCTTGGCCTTTAGTTCCTTTTGTCTTGTTTTATATTTCCGCTGCTGGTGCAGTTTCCAGCAAACACCCCACACCCCTCTCAATCGACCTTATGAAAATATGTACCACAATCCCCCCTTCAAAACAAAAAAAATACCAAAAACCAAACCAAACCATTCCCATTTCGGTTCTTTTGTCAATTGACAGTGAAAACTAACGATACGGAAAAGTAAACGCACTGTGAGTAATATTAGTTTGTAATTTGATTTTATGCTTCTGTTTTCTTTTTTTTCTATTCTTTCCCCCCCTTTTGGAAGATTTTCTTTGGTTTTCTTTTTTTTTTTGGTTCTCAGAGGGTTAACTACAATTGCAGGCAATTGTTAGCAAAAACAACAAAAAATACCAAAAAGGGGGCTGTGTCTTCGGGGTTATAGACTATATGATACCTGGTACTTTTTATTCTACTTTGACTTCTTTAGAGCTACAGGGAACCTTTGAAACCATCCCCATTGTTTCCCATTTAATTAAAATTTTAGAGACAAATTCGTTGTATTTCTTAAGATGAATATACGGTATGATATGATATGATACCTGATACTTCTAGAATCTAAGTTTTATGATAGCCGGTGCTTTTTATTTTATTTTGCTTACTTTAGGATGGAATCCTTCTAGGCTAACCTGTTAAGTTAGTCCTCATTGTTTTGGATATGGCTCCTTTATATAGCTCTTTTATAAAGATCTCTTGACTAAATGATACGCTTCCAGAGATAACTTCTAGATTTTATGATACTCGATACTATTTAAGGTATTTTGTTAACTATAAGTCTTAATCCTTTTAAATAAACCTGTCCAGATAGATCAAATTTTTCAAGAAAATTGTTTTAAGAGTTCTAAATTGGACTGTATGATACCCGGTACTTCTACAACTTATATTATATGATACCCAGTACTTTTTGATATTTGCTCATATTAGGATTGAATCATTGGAAACTAACCAAGTTACCGAGTACAATTCGGAATCAATACAATTATTCAAAAAGTAGGTGTTATATCTGATATGATTCTCGATACTTTGAGATTCTAGATTATACAATACCCGATACTTTTTATTCTATTTTAGAGATAAATATTTTCGATAAATTTATATTTTATCCTAAAATTTGTCTAGAAGTTAGTCTTATTCTAGAACTATATAATACCTAGTACTTCCAGATTATATAATACCAAGTACTTTTCATACTTGTCTGCTTTAAGAAGAAAGAAGCGGCTTAAGAAGCTTTTTTTTAAGAAAACTGCCAAGTTACTAAACTTTAAACTCTAAACTTTGTAATATATGTATGCTAAACTATTTAGTATTTAGACTAAATTATACCCGATACTATTTCTTAAAGCCTAACTCCAGGCAAAACTCCTTAAACCTACTTGATAAAGACACTAACCCTACATTATATTGACTATAAATATTACATCTTTTAAAATCAAAGCTTCAGACCTATAAGTAGACATTATTATATCAAAAATACTACCAAAAAAGTATCCAATACACCCATCATACCCTTTGAACTCCCGGGTATCACAAATAGAAGAACAAACACAAAAAAATACAAACCAACATTAAAACAAACAAACCAAAATCCCTGTAAAATACATGAAGAAAATGTCCTTTCGTCGCGACTTTGGGGATCGTTTCCGTTTCCTGTCTACCATTTTTGGCCCTAAATGTGTATATATATTTATGCACACACACACATACAAATACAGATGTACAGATACTTGGCATTAATGCACTGACAATTGTTTGGATGGCAGCAAGTGAGCCACTTAAATTAATTTAATGTTCTCACTCAGAGACTCATCGCGGTTTCGATTCAAGTAGGGGGGAATTATGCCAATGGAGTGACAGGAACAGGACCAGGACAAGGACCAAAACCAAGAATAGGGTGGAAGGGAATCCCCCCATCCATATATGAAATGACACTACTTGGATGCTTTCTTGAGGTAATAAAAATGATACTCCAGTCTTGTAATGGCAGTGGCAGAGAATAAATTCTCATTTAATGTTGGCGAGAGATTTTCGGGTTTTAGTTTAAAGAAAGACCAATAAATGTTTAAATATATTTCCCATATTTTCCATAGATGATGGATAATTTATTTATAAAACAGATAACCTTATATAGCCTCATGGCTTGTACTTCCTCTCGCTCTGGTTATTATCCTGGCTATTGTTTTGTTTTTGTTGGCGCTGGTTGGACGTTAAGCAAGGATCTAGGTCGCTTTTTGAATATATTGTTTGTATCTGAGATTAGTGAGCCAGATATCAGTGGTATATGGCCGGAGCACAAGCACACACAATCATGGTACTGTGTGGCCCATGAAATATATGTATAAAGACTTTATGTAGTTTGCATATATCTGTATATATGTCTATATATCTTTATATATATGTACTTGATTTGCATAAAACCAAATAGAAATGGCTGATCGCTTAATGGAAAATTTAAGCCGTTTTAAAGGCTTTAAATAAAAAGAGAAAACTTGATGGTTTTAGAGGGAATATAGGAGGTTCTATGAGGTCTATATGGAGGTCTAAGAATACTACTTCCCTGTGGCTAAGGCTTTTAATAAGTCACCCCTTTTAAGCTTAAAACTTGTTTAATTTTTAGAAATTTTTTTGTAAAGCCTTAACCCCCTAAACCAATCAATAGAGAGCCTCCTAGTACCTCCTAGCCCCTCCTAGACCCCATTTACCTCCACTTACCCCCATCTGATGCCCTCACTGCCATGCAAATATTTTAGCTTTCCTGTCAGACTTCCAACACAGGGGACATTTGCTCATCAAAAAACAAAAAAAAAAAAACAGAAGTAGAAACAAAAAAAAAATCCTGAAATTACCATCAATTGGGGTCAAGGGCGAGGGTGTAGAGGAAATCCGTAGACGAAAAAGAAAATAAGGACCACCTTCCCTCCCATCAGTTTGGGGGAAACTCCCTCCAGTCAACCATGACATGACACACACGGAAAAAGGGGGGCCTTTTCCGAACATGAAAGCGAATCAAGTGAGGCTTCTGTTTCTTTTTGAGGCCCAGCCCAGTTCCTTTGCTTTTCTTTTTTATTTTTTTTTGTTTTTTTGCATTTTGGCTGGATTTTGGCCCTAACTCGACTTGACTGGGCTAATGAAATTCCAAATGCGGCACAAACACAAAGTGCAGGGCTAAGAAAAAGTATATTTTTAAATAAAATTCAAGAGGAATTAAGTTAAAGACATGTCACGACATGTCAAGACATGTTTTCTTTAGAAAATTAGAGAATACTTTTATAGAAAAAGTAAGTGGAAAGCATCTGGTAAACATATATTTTTAAAATAATATATTTTTAAATAAAATTAAAGAGGAATTGAGTTCAGGACATGTTAGGACATGTTCTTAGACAGGTGGAAGCATGATTTCTTTAAAAATTAGAGCATACTTTGTGGAGAAGAAAGCTTTAGGCTTCAAAATCATCTAAGATTTGTTTGTTTCTACTAGAAACCGCAAATCTTAAAAAAAAAGTATATTTTTAAATATAATTGAAGGTAAGCTAAGTCATAGACATGTCCTGACATGTTTTCAGGATATGTATAGACAGGTTTTCTTCAAGAATTAAAGCATAATTTAAGATAATGAGAGTAAGTGGCATCTAGTAGCCCCAATTGTTTAAAAAAGTACATAAAATTTTGAAATTCAATGAAAGACATGTTTGGACATGTTTTCCAGACATGCAGGACAAACTTCTTTTTTAATTAAAGACTTATTTTAGATAAAGAAAGTTAGTATCCCATATCTTGAAAAAAGTCAATTTATTAAAGAAATCCAGGAGAAATTAAGCTAAAGACACGTCGAGACCTGTTTCTTGACAAACAAGAGCAAACTTTTAAAAAAATGAAGCTATAGACAACTAAAAACACCATATCTTGAGCAAAAATTTAATTTTTTATGAAATTCCAAAAAATTAAGTCAAAGACATGTCAGGACATGCTTTCCCAACATTTGAAGACATGTATTCTCCAAAAATGAGAGCATACTTTTGAAAGAAAATAATTTTTTGGCTTAGAAAACAGTCTAATAACCCCATCCCTTAAATTTGCCACCATATTTGTATGGAAACCCCCCTTTATAGCTGCCCCCTTTAACTGATTACTGTTGAAGGCAAAGTTTTTTTGTGCTGCAATTGGAAAAATTGTCAACGTGACTGCAGCAAAAGACGAAAAATGCTGACAAGGTCGATGCAGCAGCGATGGGCTGGGTGTCGTTAAGCGAGGAGTGTGGGGAGTACAGGGAGGAGGGGGGGGCTTGTTGTACGTGGAAAATGGGGTGACAACCTTCTTGTTTTGCAATAATTGCCACTGCGGCAGCACCAACAACAACACAAGCAACAACAACATGGAGGACAACAAACAATTGACGATGACGTCGTCGTGGTGTAGTCGTCAGTGTCCGCGTTCGGTTTTCCATTTCCCATTTCCCCCATTTCTGTTTTTTTTTTTTTTTGTTTCTCCCAGTTTTCCATTTCCATTTCCATTTTTCGTTTGTTTTATTGCGGCTTCTTTTACTTAACAACAAACAGGGTCGTCCAAGAGGGGGGGACGGTATGTCAGAGGGGGGAGGGGAGGGAGCCCTAACATTGCTCATTTATATTGAAACCCCAGCACCCCCAACCCCCAACCAGTTCACCGCAATTTGTGTGTGCCTGCAGTGACCCAGTAACATGGAAAACGCCGCAGTCGTTGTATCCTCTTGGTCCTGAATACCACTCTACCCCTCCCCCCTATCATTTCCTATATGCCTACGCCACTGGAAGAACCCCTTAGCGGGGTGTCTTCCGCACAAATGCCTCCATTTGACCCACTTAAATGGCGTAATTTATGATTTTATAGTGTGAATTCTTTTTTTCTTGCCACTGCTACTGCTTCGGCTACGGCTGCTTCTTTTAAAGTGGCGCCCCCTAGCGGCGAGGAGCTCAAGTGTTCGACCAGTGGCGTGGCATGGTAGGGCGGGCGGGTGCAGGGATCGAGCGGTAAGAAGAGTAATGGCTGCGTCTGAGAGCCAAAGTTTCTCATTGGGTTTCGAGTCCAAAGGAACGTTTCAATGAATTTTGAAAAAAAAAAGTCAAAATTGGTAGGAGGTTGGTCTAGACATTAGGGTTATAGGGGCTTTTTCTGATAAAGGGGCTGATTATAGAGATTCATCTTCAGTATGTAAATGCAAAGATTTTTGGTATTTTTTCAAGAAAAACTGATTCTCTTTTTTTTCTCTCTGCAGAGAAGACTCTTCTGCAGTATTGTATATCTTCGGGTTAATTAGACTTTGTCAATAAAAACTATCCAAAGAATCCTACCAAAACATGCCATAACAGAATATATCTATTAGAGAATATTTTAACAGGATATAGAATCATTTTTTCATAAGAAAAACATAATTATTTTCCAATTTTAAATATAACAAATTATAGAACCAATTTTCAAATAAAATTTCTATATAGCATGTTTGAAAACAACACCAAAATCATCCAAAAACACATCAGATGCTAAGTACTATAATGTTATATAACATCCTCTATAAGACAGCGTCGTCTATCAAAGATTCTTCCAGAAACTGAATTCGAATGTTTCATCGAAACATACTCAAGAAATTCAATTTAAATATAGTGTATTATTTAAATCGCAAAATATGAGTAGGTATTTTTCTTAATGTTAAAAATATCAACCATTTTTAAAGAAATGGATTCAAAACCTACAAAAAAAATACCAAAATTATACATTGATCACGTACCCCAACCAAAAACTACTAAGTTCCAAGCAAAAAATTCCAAAAAAGAATAGTGTCCTAAGTCCTACTACTAAATCCTGGCCACAATTTTCTTCCATTTGAAATAAAAATTCATAAAAATGGCCGCAAAAAAAAAACCGAAAAAAGAAAATATAACTCATTCCGTGCAGGCGGGCGCCTGGCTTCCTTGCCTCCACTCGTAGTATCATCTGAAAAGTGCCTTGGCACGATTTATGTTTTGTTAATTTTCTTGCCAAACTCTCGGCACTTGGAAAGAGACGGCAAAGGCACTTTTCGCAACTCAAGAGACAGGGAGCGATAGAGACAGGGCTATATATTATACTATATTGTGTGAGAAGTGAGTCACATATGCATGACTTATGTGGCATTAGTCCATGTTTGTCTTTTCCGGATTGTTTTGCCTTACACCCCCCACCACCCTCCAAAAAAAAAAATATATATATATATGTATATATTTCCAACTTGGTATCTTATTATGTAAATGGATTTTTGGCTTACATTCAACAAAAGTCTCGAGTGTCGTAGAATTCTTGTTGGTTTCATTATTTACCTGAAAAAGACAAGAAAAATAGAAAGAAAAATTAGATGCGACAATTTATGAGATTTAAGAAATACTCGTATATTTTAATTCTATTTGCTTGAATACTCTGTGGAAAGAGAGGCCTCTCGCTTTTCCTCTTAAATTGCCAAAATTCAATTTCAATATTTGGTGGTTGGGAGCCCATCCCACCCCTTAAAGCCACAGCAGCTGTCGAAGCCATTAAATTACCACAAAGGCCTCCAAATATAAAGCTTCAATAATTTATGTAAGTTTTTGGTTTAAATAGAACGGGAAAGGTAGTTATATTTGAGTTTGTAGACTATATGATACCCAGTAGTCTTATTTTTTCTTTGAGTTTTATATTAGTTATTATAATTGAATTATTATATATCCTAAATACCCTTTAAATGGATTTGTATGAACTAACAATAGGACTTTGTTGTAAAGGACTCTTTATTAAAGGAGGGACATTCTTTTAGTTTCTAAACTATACAATACCCGGTACTTTTCTAATTTCTTTTTATTTTACATTAATTTACCCCAAATATGGTTTATCTCGAGTACCGGGTATTGCATGAAGTATCCATGACTATGCTGAGATCTCTTTCTTTTCTTAACATTTCTTAACATTAAATTAGTAATATCATACGACGTAATACGATGAGCGGGAATGATTTTTAGGTTAAAAATTTCTATTTTACAATTTCTACATTAAATAATACCCGGTACTGTTGCTATTTTTTTGTCTTTTACATTCTTTTTTACTAAAATCTTGTATAAAGTGGGTCTGTTTGTGGCATATTTTTGGAAAGTAACCAAAAAATCCCCTTAAATAATTTAAGTTTTAATGAAAGAATTTCTAATTAAGTTTCTAGACTAAACAATACCCGGTACTTCTTTCCCTTCAAGTATATTTTATAATTTCTATAAATGTATAGAAAGATTTACTTATTTAATAACTAAACTTTCTTTAAATTTAATACCTTCAAGTTCCAGTATTTTTCCCATTTCTTAGTATTTTTATTTTAGTCATAAATTTAAAAATGAATTAATAGCATTAAAGATTGAAATATCTTTGGACCCAACACAGTTTCCACCACAAACCTCCCGCTCGTGCCCCAACCAAAAAAAAAAAAACTCGCCAGTTTTTCCCACATTTTCCCTCATTTCCCAAACGCGACATTGTGGCGCTGGAAAAATGAGGGCTTCGGCCATGCAATCCTGGTTGAAATGAAATCAATTGAATTAATTATTGGCGCTTAATTGGTTGAAACGAAGCGGGATATTTTCTCTTCCTCTCGTTACGTTTTCTGCTTCTTTTTTTTTTCTGTTCCACTTACACAAGTCCCTCCTCCCGCCGCCACCACTGATCCCCCTCGCTGGGCTCTTAACCTCTCTGGGCCAATTGTTGTTGCCAAATAGAGCGTATTTTGAGCCATTTCATTTATGGCAGGGAATAAAAAAAAAAAACGGACGCGTATAAATGAAAAGTAAGGTTTTGTGGCAAAATCTGCCATGAATGCGCTACGGAATGCGCAATAAATTGGCGGAGATAGACGTTGTAATATTAAACTGAAATTGTTTCATTTTAGGGGTTTTTATTAGACGAGGCATTTAAAAAGGGGAATTGGTAATTAATTGCCTGGCAATAGAGATTATTTTTAAGATAATGTATAGAAAACAATTAAACTTACAAGGAATACAATACAGAGGATTCTTTTTGAGGTTTTAAGGGCTCTATCGGCTTTGGAGCACGTGGTACTCGAACTCGCGTCTTAAAATTTCTATTTAAACGGTTTTTTACTCTAGCTTGTGATACAACGAATATAATTACTTTTACTTTACACTTTTTCTGGCGTTACAATATAATTAATTTCACTTTTCTGACTCAAATATTAAGATTTTAAACTGAAAAACACGTGCTTCTCGATCTTCTTACTTAAAGAACTGAACACTTGGACAAGCACCACAGGAGTAACAGAAAACGCCGAACAACGGCTTAACAAGGAGAGCACAATTTTAAATCGAGCGGATCTTGGGGCGGCGAGAGGGAGCGAGTAAGGGTGATAGATAGTGTAGGTGGGAGAGGGTTAAGGTAGGAGAGCGCTAAGGTGGGAGAGAATAAAGGTGAGAGGGAATAAAGGGGAGTTGGGGTGAGGGACAATATACATAGGTGGGAGATAGTGGCTGAGAGCCAGTGGGTGAGAGACAGTAGATCCCTCCAGTAGATGAGAGTAATTGGAGCCTCATTTTGACACTCTCCTGTAGAAACACAACTCACAAAGGAGCAAAGGATGCTAAAGTGGAAATGCAATAATGAGAGAGTGAAAAATTCCAATACAGTTATTAGGATAATTTTAATACAAAATAGGGTTCACGTAGAATGGATGATTTCAAAGGGAAAAATGACACAAATCAAAGGCCCACGTCTTTGTTATTACTCGCCCGATCTTTTAGGGGAATACCTTTAACGATTTCTATGTCGATGAAATCAATGAAATGAATTAATCAATTAATTAATGAATTAAATATTAACTGAAATAAAATTTGTAAATATTTTTTTTCATGTTTCCCATTTCTTAAAATATTTGTGAAACGTCTTATTGGCCCTAAAGCGATGTCTATGTCTTCCCCAATTCTCATCCGATTCTCAAGCGGAATACCTTAAACGATTTCTGGATCGATTTGCCACCATTCCGCATCAAAATCCCAAGACAAAATATTTTTTAGATTTTTTATCCATTTTTCGTGATAGGATCCCTCAAAAATGGGGTTTTCCCTATAGGGCCCACAGTGATGGCACAGTGAGATATTATATTGCATATCTTCCCCAATTCTGATCCGTTTCCCTGAATCCTGATCAGTTAAGCTCAGTAATTATAACTTATTATTTTTCTAGGATTTTTTTGATGTTCCAAGCCACCATAACACCCGGAACCTATTAGAAGAATCGCAAATAGTTCACCCGCCCTGGCCCAACACCACCTGGCCCGGCACTCTCGTTTTATTTGCACTTTTTGGCCAATTCCGATGTTGATTTTGGCTTAAACGCTTTTCATTAGAATGCAATTTTCCCATCTACACCCCATCAGCACCGCTCTATCTGTCTATCTCCCCTCCCCCTCCCTCGACCTAGTCCATTATGAGATTTTTGAATGAAAATGCAAGCCATTAAAAGGCCGATAGAAGAAGCCAAGTGAAGAGGGCTGTACGAGGGTGTGTTGTGTGGGTGTGGGTGTGGCGGGTAAACTGAATTTAAATCAGAAATTTGTTGATTTGTGAGTACCATTTGCAAAAGCGAACCACCGAGTCTGAATAAATACGAAAATATATCTGTTCAGCATAGAGATAGATATACTACTACAATCACACACATACACTCTATAGATATAAACTCTTTGGCAAACAGCTCTGGAAATTCATTTATTCACTCAATTCACAGCAATTTACAAATGGCTCTAGGTGTTTATGCAATTTATGAAAACTCCGAGTGCTCTCCGAAACGCTACCATCCATATCTAAGCTAAAAATTAAATTGCTTTTAAATTAAAATAAAAAAATAGACAAATAAAGCTTATCTGCGAATAATTCATAACAAAAATGATTTAGGTCTTGAGGGGAAAAGTGTATTATTTAAATGATTTTATTTATAATTAAAAGAATGGCTATTAAATGGTTTGATTATTTATTTATCAAAAATATATATACATTTTTTAGAAGGAATATCCTTGTTTTTAATTCTCTTTTTTGTTCGATTTTTTTCCTATTTTTTTAGGCACTTTTTTAGCCTTTTTTTGTTGTTGCCCGCTTTTGCCGTTTGTGTGCCAACTGTTTTAGGTCGCCATGCTAAATGTTTGCAATTGCACAACAACGCCAGCGACCAGAGCCTAGAAGCCCAGAAGCCCAAAAGCCCAGGAGGAAGCCCCGCCCCTTTCCGGCCTAGCCGCCCCCTAGCCCCTAGCCCCCCTTGTACGTAGCTCGTCTCTTCCGTGGGCGCCCGTTCACTCGAAATGTGCCAAATGGCAACGTGGAAAGGAAAACAAGCGCCACAGACAAGGCACTACCGACACTAGACCAAACACCCTCCCTCCTCTCCCCCCCTCCATCAGCCATCATTCAGTCATGCGGTTGCCGCAGTGTTGCATACTTTCCGGCACTTTCCAGGGCGAGAAAATTATGAGAAATTGCCAAGAATCCGAAATCTCCATTGGGAAGCCACAAAAAATGGGCAAAAACTAAAGCATTCTGGGGGACGGGGGTGTTTTGTAGGATTTTAATAGTTTTTGGGTTAAATTCTACATTTTAAGCTTGCTATTCATTGAATTTAGGTATCTTTATACTTGAATCTTGCGAGATTTTAGGCATACATGGTTCTTTTTTTTCGATTTATTTATTTTTTGTTGCTATTTTTCTGTTTCTATCTTTTTTTAAATTTTTTTTTATTAATTTTAAATGTTAGTTATATTTAAAATGTTCCTAAAAAGTCTAAATTTTTGCCTTATTATAACTTAATACCCTATAGACCCATACCTTAGAAACCATTTTCTTTTATTCTGATATAAAAGGGTTTAAAATATAACTTTTCTATTAATATAGTAACTTAAACTATATAATATGTGTTTAAATACTATAAATACTGTAAATACTGTTAAATACTGTATAGTATACTACAATCTTTATGTATTATAGATATATTATATTATCATTTTACCATTTTTCTAATAATACACACTATGAGTTTCAATAAACCATACTTTATAAAGCCTTTTTTTAAGAATTAATCAAATATCCATTTTATCCTATTAATAATTAATATTATTTTTTTTGTTTTTATTGTTTTTGGTTAAGATTAGGTATTTTATTATGTGTTTATATAAAATATTTACTAAACCTTAATGGAAACTTTGAAACATCTCCTGAAAAATGATCTAAAAATGGTCTACAGCTCTAAAAGCCATATTTTATATAGCCTTATCATGATAGTTAATTTTAAGATTGAATAAAACATCTCTTCAATCTCTTCCCTCTCTTTCTTTCAAGCGAACGGTCGTGTTTTTTTGTGCGCACTGCGTTTTTGATAAATATTGGTAAACCGGTGTTTACATACTTTGTGAATTGCATCTTGTGAATCATAATAATCTTAAAGCCTAAACCGTATCGCTTCGCGAGTGCTGCGGTATATTTGGAATCGAATTAATAATTTGTGTAAATTCTATTCCAAGCATAGCTCAGCTCTGCTTCTTCCTCGGCTTATCTATATTTTCTGCATTTCTCTTGTGCACTCTTTAAAAGCTCCCGCTTCGGCTTCTTGTTTGGCACAGTGGTTCAAGGTATTGTGTTTTTTAACTTTTTAAATATTAATTTTTGTCTTATTAAATAAAAAAAAAAATAATAATAAATAAAATGGAATTTAAACTGGTCTGTGCCATTAAGTCTTGCAACAAGACAATTTCCACATCCCAGCCTAGTATCCATTGCTGGTTATGTGAAAACGTCGTGCACGCCAAGTGTGCCGGTTTCACTGCATCAGTTTCGGATGCCATTTCCCGTAGGTCTGGGATACATTATTGTTGCGAAAATTGTCGTGCTGTGCAAGGCGAAATGAGGTCGTTCATGAGACAGACCAAAAACGGATTTAAAGAGCTGATCACTGGTTTTCGTAAAATCAATGACCAGCTCTGTGCGCTTGACACTCAATTTAGTGGCCTTCAGCTGCTAAATGAGTCCCCTAAGCGTAAGAAATCCGCTGTTTCTGATCCGCCTCAGCCTGCTCAGCCGACATTAATGCAGCCGCTTATATCTCTGGCCTTAACTGAAAAAAATTCGTCAGAATTTCTCAGGGATAATGAGCAATTGTCCGATATGTCCGCCATGGCATCCCTTCAAGTGATGCCACAGGTCCTAGGGAACGAAACCCCCATTAGGGTCACCCAAAAGGGTATTCCACAGTCCGGACCACCGGCACCGACTGATGCTGCAGTTCTTGTACCTGCGACACCAAAACCCTTACAGGTGATTCCTCCATCGAAACATATATTTGTTTCTCGGCTTGCCCCTGATACTTCAGAGATTGATATCTCGGCTTATATCAAAGCCAAAACTAAAGCCGATATAAAGGTGGAGGACATACAAAAATTTAAATATAATTATACAAGGCGCACGTCTTCTTTCAAGATTCGTGTGCCCGCGCTGATGTTCAAGACGATTTGTTCTCCCAGTTTTTGGCCAGAGAATCTTTTCGTCCAAGAACATCAGCCTAGTTCCGTAAAAAAAAAAGTTAATAAACCAGTGGGAGTAAGACTTCCCAATATCGGAACCACTGACCAACCCTCCACCTCTTCTTTGGCCACTAACCCAAAAAACTAATTTCCTCACTAACTCTTACCTATCAGAATACTAGGGGGCTACGTAGCAAACTCCCCAAGCTATATTCTGATAGTTCTTTCTTTGCATCCCATATAATAGCATTTACAGAAACTTGGTTAAATCCGGAGATCTTTAGCTCCGAAGTTTTTCCAAGTAAGTACACCACTTTTAGACGGGATCGACCTCAGCGAAGGGGGGGTGGAGTCCTCATCTCGGTAGACTCTACTCTTGCTTCTGAAGAGGTGAAATCCCAAGAGTTTGGTGACATAGAATTTATTTGCGTTAAAATCACTATGTCCGTTAAAGCTTTATACATTACATGTTCATATATACCTCCTATGTCTGAACCGCCTACATATTGGCAGCATTTGTCCGCCATTCGATACGTCTCTAATCTTATGACGGATCGTGACCAACTCGTAGCGGTGGGCGACTTTAATATTCCAGAATTAAAGTGGTCCAACGTCGATAACTCACCATCTTTGTCACTTATAACTTACCACGACTTCACCGCGGGCATGTTTGACATGTCCCTAGGTCAGATCAATCATGTTAGAAATTCGTTAGGTCGGCTTTTAGACTTATGTTTTGTATCTGATCCTGATGGTACTGCTCTCTCCAGAGCTTTTCCCCTTTCATCCCCAGAGGATCCATATCACCCCACACTGGAGGTCTCAATCGAAACCACTCCTGGTATCGATCAGATGTCTCCGAGCGTGGTAAATAAGATTCGCTGTTTCCGTAAAGCTGATTTTCAGAAACTTAATAGCCTTATTGATACATTTGACTGGTCTGATATTCTGGCGTGCACTGATCTTAATGTCACTTTAGAAAAATTTTATTTTACTTTAAATAAATTTTTTGACTCATGTGTGCCTTGGAAATATCCGTCCGCTTCAACAAATCCTCCTTGGTTTACAAGGTGCCTCGCTAACTTAAAAAATAAAAAAATAAGCTTTTACTTAAATATAAAAAAACCTGCAGTAGTGTTGATTTCTCAAGATACCTACTAGCTCGGTCGAATTTTACCGTGCATAACGCTGAATGTTATAGGAATTATATTGACCGCTGTCGGATACAATTTACTCAGGATCCAAAGCAGTTTTATAATTTTGTAAACACTAAGCGTAAACACGTATCTTTTTCACCCCTGCTTACGTTTGAAAATTCTTCTGCGACTTCTGATCAGGCCATTGCCGATCTATTCGCAGAATTTTTTCAAACAACTTATTCTCCTCCAAAATTGACTGATCAGCCTTACGCATATAACATTCAAGCAGCAAATCTTATTTTCTGTCCGTTTTTTTCTGAGAAAAACTTATTATCTGGTCTTTTAAGGGTCAAACCCATTTATTCGCCAGGCCCCGATGGAGTACCAGGCTGTGTGCTAAAATACTGTGCCAGGGCTCTGTGCAAACCTCTACTTAGACTTTTCAACTTATCTTTGGAAAACTCGATTTTTCCCCTTAAGTGGAAGGAATCATTTATAATTCCCCTACATAAAAAAGGGAAAAGTCCGAGGCTGCCAACTACAGAGGCATCTCTAAGTTGTCGGCAATTCCAAAGTTATTTGAAAAATTAATTACCCCTCATTTGCAACACCTTTGCTCTTCGATTATCACTCCTTGTCAGCATGGCTTTATTAAGCGTCGCTCCACCACCACAAACTTATTGGAGTTGACATCCTTTGTCATAGACGGCTTTTGTAAGGGATGTCAAACCGATGTAATTTACACAGACTTCAGCAAAGCATTTGATTCAGTTAATCACTCACTTTTGTTGAGTAAACTGAATATGCTGGGTTTTCCTAAAGACCTCTTAACGTGGATCTCCAGCTACCTAGATGGAAGGACACAAAGAGTCTTATTTAAAAACATACAGTCCCGTCTGGTCCGTGCTACATCCGGCGTCCCTCAAGGAAGTCATCTTGGCCCGTTATTATTTACGCTTTTTATAAACGACTTGCCCCCTGCTTTAACGAACTCTCTAGTTCTTATGTATGCAGATGATGTAAAGCTTTGTCTTCAGTACAAATCCATCTCTGCCCAATGCAGTCTTCAGTCTGACCTTGATAACTTTCAAAAATGGTGTTTGGTTAATGATCTAATACTTAATGGATCAAAATGCAAGCATATGTCTTTTTATCGTTCTTGCCCTCTGCAAGCTACGTATTCCATTAATGGGATTGCCTTAAAAAATTAACCCAGGTTAATGATCTCGGCATCCTATTAGACATAAAACTTAAATTTGCCGACCATATTTCCTTAATGGTTAATAAGGCTAAAGGAGTCCTTGGTTTTATTAAAAGGTGGTCAAAAGAATTTATTGACCCCTATATAACCAAAACTTTATTCATTTCTTTGGTCCGTCCTATACTGGAGTACGGTTCATGTGTCTGGAGTCCCCAATATGGAGTACATAAGCACCGCATAGAATCCGTACAAAAGAACTTTTTAATATTTGCACTTAGAGGTCTATACTGGGATGCAAATCTTCAGCTTCCATCCTACAGTAGCAGACTTTTACTTATTAACTTACCTAGCTTAACAAATCGTAGGACAATGCTCGGTGTAGTTTTTCTGCATAACCTTATTAACGGGGATGTAGATAGCCAGCATTTACTAACACGCTTAAATTTCAACATTCCTAATAGAAGGACTCGAAACTTTAGTCCTCTGTTCCTTAGCCGTTGTAGTTCGACATATGCACTGCACGACCCTTTTAGGGTATTATGTTCGAACTACAATAGTCTCTACTCTATTACATCTCTTTCCTGTCCCTCTAATTTAAAATATAGAATTTTAAATTTCCTTACTAACTCCTCTTAGCTTAACAAATTTCAATTAGCTTAATATGTACTAACAAATCGTTTCTCGAGCGCCCCTCGGTCGTCTGGGCCTCTAAGCTTTATGATGAATACAGGAATGCTAGCTGATGCTCCTATTGATGCACAAGCCATTTCCAAATTCTGAAAGACCGCGAAATAAAAAAAAAATAAAACTTTTCTAAATTTGAGAGATTTTAATTTTTGTTTTTTAAATAGACATAATTTTAGGCCCTTATCAAATATAGAGGCTCCTCAAATAAGCTCCAATATTTTTAGAACTCATACCTCACAAAGCCTTTCTTGTGTTCAATATATTTGAAATATTTCTTCAATTATTAAAAGAAAAGAGCCTAGTTTTAATTTAATATATTAATTACTTAAATAAAAAACTAAAAATAAACAGTAAAAATCTTAAAAAAAAAAAAGGTCTATAGAATCAAAAATTATAAAGAAAAGTTTATCATCCCATGAATACCCATACTTATAATGTCTATTCTTCTCTTAAACTAATTTTGAGATATCTCATTGATCTCTCCTCTCAAAAAAGTAAAATTTAGATATTTAAACCTCTCTATTATAAGCCCATTTCTTTGTAATTTCTATAAAGCCCCCTTTTCTTTCAGTGCCTGACCAAAATGGGCCGCTTGCGTCTCAGCCGCTTCTTGACTGACTGCCTGCTTTGGCCAGCGCACGTTGACCTTATTTGCATGCGGCGCGACTCGGCGCGAATCAATTCTTGGCAGCACCACCCCCTAGAACCCCCCTCAGAACCCCCTTTAGCAGCACTTTCCGATTGCGGTTGGTTTCAAATACGAAGAGGAGCAGTAGGAGGAGCACCAGGAGGGAGGCTATGGATGTTGGGTCACCAACAAATTGAAAAGAATTCTCGTATTGGAGTTCGAATTGCAATTGAAATTGGTTGCACAAGGGTGGGCAGGAAAAAGAAGGGGCGCCCAAGGGTTGGAAGAGCGGAAAATTGGAAGGTGCTTTCCTACCCCGAGGGGGAGTAGGGTGTAGGGTGTAGCGGCAGTGGGTGGTTGGGTGGCTGGGTGGCATAAAGGCTGTACCGGCCTCTTTATTGCGGCCAAAGTTTTCTCTGTGCGCTCTGTTTTGTTGATTATTGTTGGCTGCGGCCGCGCGTTGATTTAATGCAAAAAGCCGACTACAGCCGATGCACTGAGAGAAACTTTTAGGAATTAAGAAGGTTTGGAAAAAAGATTTAAAATTTTTGGATATTAAATAAGGGTTTAAAGTCCAAAATTGGGCTATTGTTATATTTTATGTTTTTAAACAACGTCTTAATAGTTTATATGGTATTTAGTATTTAGTATAGACACTTATAAAAACTTCTATAGTTCCCATAGAATTTTCTATTTCATTTCTAATCCTTTATCCATAATAATATAATAGGTATTTTTTGTAAAAAACTTTTCAAAAAATTGAATGTTGTTTTGTTAGTTATTAGTTAGTAAATTATAAGATAATTCTTTATTATTCAAGGTATTATCAAACTAGTAGTTTTTATATAAAATTTTAGGAAATTTTTCAAGCTATTAGTTAGCCATTTATTTTATTTTTTAATTTATAACAAAGTTTTTTAAAATATAGCCCAAAGTTCCTTACTATATGATACCCAATATACATTAATTTCTTGAAAACAATGCTATTTCTTTCAAAAAAAAGTTTTGCAATTACCCCGATATTTAATTGAACTATTATCTTAAAAAAAAATGTGAAAAATATATATGTATGTATATGTAATAAATAGTATTTAAAAATTTTTTTTAGAAAACGATGTTTTGAGACCATTTTAAACAAAACCTCCTCCAAAAAATTTTTAAAACCTCCTAAAAACCTATCTAAAAATATGTTTTAAAATGTTGTATAATCCATAACTCTCGAATTCAATCAAAAATTCTCCTAAACTTATCTCAAAATAGTCCTTTTTCTTTTTCAAACATATTTTTCTAACAAAAAGTACCTTTTTCTAACAAAAGTCCTAAGAATTTCTCTCACTATCCTCTGCCAACTGCGCTGCAACTGCGACGCCAACTTGCCATTAAAACGTTGCAACAGCAACAGAAGAAGAAGAACCAGTAGCAGTGGCAACAAAAATAAAAAAAAAAAGAAGCAAAAAAATTGTTAAAAGGCGCTTCTAAGTAAATAACTGGGTTTATGGGTCGATTGGGTGCACCAAATCGTGAGCAGCAAAAGGAAAAGCAATGGAAAAGCAGCAGGGGGAAAATCAGTGACAAGGCGGGGCGGGGAGAAGGGGGAATACATATGGAAAAGATATAGTATAGGGGAAAATGGGTAACCAAAGGAATAGAGAGAGAGAAGCGGTCGAAGAGGGGGAGTGGCAAGGCAACAATTGATTGAGCCGCGAAATGGGAATACAAATTGATGAATAAATTCTACTATTTTCCACTTGAAGCCATCTCGGCAGAAACAGAAATTGGAAAAATGCTAAGGGGTGAGAGGAGGGGATGGAGAGGGAAAATGGTGAAAATGGGATACATTTACTTATCAAACAGAGATATTTATTTGACTTTTTTTCAAAGAGTTTCTTTAAAAGTTTAAAAAGAGAAATCTTACTAATTTTTTATGCGAAATCCTAGCTCTTAACTCTTTGTAGTTCTATATGTATAAGCCTATACTATAAGATATCCTTTAGGTATCATTAAGGTTCCTCTAACCTTGCCTGTCCCATATGTTTCCTTACCATGTTAGTTGGTTTTATTTTAAAGAGTTACTTAAAAAAGATACATTTATAAGAAATATTGTTTCAATGGAACTCTTAGCTCTATAAAGACTGTACCCTGTACCCTTTTTATATAGCTAGATTTTCTCGGAAACCTCTTTTTCTTCCCATATGTTACAAATATGTATATATTATTTAATTGTTACTTTAAAAGTAAGACAAAACTTATAGCTATTTAAGGACTGTACATCATTTTTCAAGTCCTCTTTATTTCTAAGTATTCTAAACTTAATTCTAGCTCTTAACTTTTCCTAGCTTTATAATATAGATCAAATAGAGCTCTTTATCTCTAAATAACCCCTTAGATCCCCTAGAATTTGTCTAAAATTTAATTCTCTTCTCTTGATTCCAAGTTATAATAAGTATTTTAGATCATCTAGGATACTTAACTTTTTCCTAGCTTCTAATTGTTTCTTATTCTATAACTTAGATATACATAGCAACTTCTACTCTGTAGATAGATATAGACTCTATACTCCTCAGATAACTTAATACTTCCTCTACAATTTATTTCTTGTTTCATATTTTTTTAACCATATATTATTTATTGTTTTTTAAGGTTACTTTTAAATTAAAACCTAAAGTTATATCTTAGTTCCCATTTTTATGCTCTCTTTAGCGTCCATACTCTTTAAATAGCTCTAGAAATTCACTAAAAATTGTATTCTCTTCCCTTGATGATCTTAAGATATCCAAAAAAAATAGAGTTCTTTATAGATTTTCAATTAATTCCTAACTTTTAACTCTCTTTTAGCTCTATAAAATCTCTAAAACACCGACATCCTTTAGATATCCCTAGATTTTTTATAAAGTTATATTCCTTTCCCCTAAAGTTGTCCAAGAAAAATAGATCCTTTAGGATTTTTTTTTTTACTAATTCTCAGCCTTCAACAGTTTCTATTTCTATAAGTCTCTATACTCCTGAGATATTCCTAGATATTCTTTAAAAATTCATTTCCTATCTTAGAAGATCTCAAGTTATAAAAGAAGTAAAAGATATATTAGATATCATAAGATATTATAGGAGTTTCTATAAATAGAAAAGAGCTCCTAGCTCTAGCTACATCTTCTTACCTCTATAACTACTCTATAAGACTCTGTACCCCTTAGATACCTCTTGATTTTCTTTGAAACTCGTACCATATTTCTATAGCTTTCCCATATTCCGGAGACCATCGAGGATTGCTTATGCCATTTCTAGCTCCTCACTCGTTATAGCTCGTATAACTCTCTAATAGAGGCTATATACCCCTCAGATATTTCTAGCTAGGTTCCTCCTTTCCATCTGTTTCCTGATGAAATTAAAAAAAGAAAAAAAAAGTAAATTGCGTAGCACTCTGGCATTTGTTGTGAGCAGCATATGTGGTTGGATCTGTGCTGGAAATGGAATTAGTAATGAAGTTTTGCCAATGCTTTATAGCAGGTTGGGTTGGGCTGGGTCGTGTATGGTGGCAATAACCCCTAGAACACCCTCCTGATACACCACCCCTTGGAAAAAAAAACCCGTGTAATTGCATTTTGGCCACGCTTTTCTGATTTCTCTGATTTTTGCGAGTGGCTCGCGGATCGAGCTGTGAAGTGAATTTTCAAGTGAAATTGAAATGGAATGCCAAGAGCATAGTCCTTCGCCAACATCCGGAAAATGGGAAATAAAACATTTAATTTAAGAGAAAATAAAATGAAAAATGCAATAAATGCAACCACACAATGCCCTATATTGGCATATATACGTACATATATATATTATATATACCTTTGAGTTGCGTTCGAGGGTTGGGAAATTAAATTTCTGCCGATAACTTGAAACTAATTGCTTTAAATGGAAATTGCATGGGAAAACTGTTGACTCCCCGAGTCTGTCTATTCAAATTCAAATACTTGGACCATAAAGTTTGGGCCCAAAAAATTAAAACTTTGCTCATCTCGTAGAGTTGTTGGGGCAGCTTCTCGGGAAGCCATAAAATCCAAGTTCAAATTGCGCGAAAATGGCAGCGCGAGTTGCTGTGTGGCATGACCCGCTGCACTAATGTCGCACACTCAAGAGCACACACACACACACATACACATACATATGTATAGGGAAGAGGTCCTGGGAAAAGGATTCGGGCAGTCTGCCAGACATGGAGTACTATATTTCTCGACTCAAGCAGCGCCAAATGCAAACAAACAAACAAAGTTAGCGCTCGTTCATATACAGATCTCATGTATCTGCAGCTGTATCTGTATCTGTGTGCTAGTATCTGCATCTGTGAGCTTGTATCTGAGTGTATCTGTGTGCAAATGTAAAGCATAAGATAGACAATTACACTTTTGCCACTGCAGCCAGGGCCAGGGGTGGCGCGAGAGAGTGGGTGGGGCCTCCAGAACAGGGCCCAGAAACAGTAACAGAAACAGCATTTAGATAAACGCCAAAAGGTAAATGAACTTTATCAACCGAACAAGAAAGCGAGGTGTACGCTGTTAGTACAACCCCTTCTCCCTAGATACCCCCTCTAGGTACACACACACACCCACTTACACACCCACACACTCCAACTCTAAACCCCAATACATGTGCACTTTTGCAATTGCAGCTCGTTGTGGGTTCTTACACTTTTGGTTATGAAATTCAATGACTGTGGCTGGCTTCTTCATAAATATTATTTAATTAATTATGATTTTAGTTAAAAATATTTAGATTTTTATAAGATATATGTAAATTTAATGAGTTTTCTTTAGAGTTAAATGGTTTTAATGCAATATTATGCCTTTCTAATAAGAACCTACTTAAGTTAGATGTTCTGGGGTGTACACCCTTTGGTGTAAAGTGTTCTTCAGGTTCAAAAATAACACTTAAAGTTTTAAACTTAAAAACTTAAATAAATATTACTGATTTTAATCAAATCTTACTTATTTATAAATAATACTTAGTTCCGGTTTAAAAATAACCAAATTTTTATAAAAATCAATTTCCAAGGACTTGAAATTCATAAAAAAACATACTACTTCTTTTATTTTTACTAAATATCCCTTTACTAAATATTTACTTTAAAAACCCAATTTTTTAAAATCCTGGGAATCCAAAATTTTTTTTAAGTATGTATGTATTTATACAGAATATTCGGATAAATGTATGAATGTATTTATACCGTTAATAATATAGCTATTTCCCTTCTAAAATGGTTTCCAAACTAAATAGAACGGATATTTAAGTTGTAGATATTTAAGATGTAAAAAATGTTATCTCGCACCTGTGTATACTTATTACTTTTTTTTGAAAAAAAAACCCATTGTATCTTATTTTTTAACAAATCAATTAAGCTGAAACTTCTTGAGAATTATTTTTATAGACGTTAGAACTATAATATAAGCTCATAGTTCCTATTTCCCAAAAAATGAGAAAAAAGAATAAACTTCGTTAGAAAGTATTCATTTTGAGGCTCAAACTTAAAGACTTGTACACCGATTATTCATTTAAAGGGTATTATTGTTTAGAAGCAAAAAATCAATGGACTTTTTGGTACTTTTTAAACTATACTATTCAAGAATTTGTGTTTAAAAAGATTTTTTAAAATATATTTATTTTTGAAGATCATTTATCTTTTTCTAAGGCAGATTGTAGCTGTTTTATTGCCAAAATTGTTTTTTTTTTAAGAATTATATTATACCTTTTATCATTCTTCCCAATTAGAAGACTTGACTCTTCAAAATAGCTTATGTATTTAAAACCTGCTTACAATACCCGACAATAAAAAATAATTCTCTTTGTAAATATATCACTTTTAAGCCCTAAATTTAAAGATTTCCCTACCAGCTTTTCACCTAAAAATCACTTAATAAAATACAAAATACAAATCTACCATCTCTCAACACCTTTAAAAGTGACCAAAAAAAAAAGTGAAGAAAGAAAAGCTGCAGATGTGTGCCACACATTTCAATTTAAACAAATTTCAACAAAATGTGTAAAAATGCGAGAAAGAAAAAGAAAAATAGAATAAAATGGCAGGAAAAGTGCTGAAGGATGGAAAAATGTTAGGAAAACACAAGAAGGATCTAGGACTATGACTACGACTAGGACTAGGACGAGTGCAATGTACAAAAGGCAAACAATGTGAAATGTAGAAAGGACCTGGAACAGAAACAGAAACAGATTTTCCGACTGCAGTAATAAATGATAAACAAGTGCAAGCTGGCCAAATGGGCGATGGGGCGTGGCTGGTGGGGGCAGTGGATGGTTGGGGGGGTGGATAGCATTTTCCATTTTCCATTTCCAGTTGCTAGGCTGATATTGAAAACGGCTGCCAAGCAGTTCTTCCTTCTGCCAAGCAAATGTGACTCCATTTTGTAAGAGAGGGATGTGGGTGTGTGTGTGTATAGGAGTATGTGTGTGTCTTTTCACACTTTTGCATTATTTATGCAGGACATGCGTGCATGTGTGTGTGTGTGTGTGTGTGTCTGGGCGTGTGTACGTGCCTCGCAATGCAACGACAGCTGCTCCTGCTACAGTTTCAGTTTCAGTTTCCAGGACCTCCTCCCTGCCACTGCCCCTGCCCCTGCCCCCTGCTTGCACCTCTTTGCCTCTACAGGATATATATTTATTCCATGTACATATTGCAAGTGCCCCATGCCTCGTGTCAAACTTCTAATTAACCTCGTAATTCATGCAACTAAAATGAGTGGACCAAAAGGGAAGGAGGGGGGCTGGCTGTGAAGGCACTGAGACGGGTGGTGTAGGCATCTCCGTGGGGCTAGGGAGGTACTCGCAGGCTGCGGGAGACTCCAAAGGCGGCAACGACTTGGCTTTATTGGTCCAAAAGGAGAACGTGGCAGGGCAAATGACCCACAAATTACTAGAGATTTTCAAAAATCTCTTCTTTTAATCCTCTGCTTGGAAATTTCTTTCATTTTAGTAAAAAGTTTTTTATTTTAAAGAGCTGGCTTTTTTATCGGGAGTACCGGATACTATATGTGTATGATATATCTATCTATGTACATTATTTTCTGAAAAGCCCTTTTTTTTAAAGCAAAAACAAGAAAGGAAAGCTAACTTCGGGCGGAGCCGAAGTTTATATACCCTTGCAGTTAAAACCGGATATATATCGCAAACATCGGATATAGTTGGCCGATCCTTATGAAAATATGATAATATAACCCAATTTAATATAATACAAAAACCAAACCTAAAAATATCCCAAACTTCTATCTTCAAAAACACGAAAGTTGGGTCATTTCCGATCGTTCAGTTATATGGCAGCTATAGGATATAGTCGGCCGATCCTTATGAAATTTAGTAGGTTGGATCAACTGACCAAAAATAGAATCTGTACTAAATTCCACCTTTCTATCTTCAAAAACACGAAAGTTGGGTCATTTCCGATCGTTCAGTTATATGGCAGCTATAGGATATAGTCGGCCGATCCTTATGAAATTTGGCATGTCGTAATGTTTTGCCAAAAAATGCTCTCATGTTAAATTTGAACTCTCTAACTTTAAAAACGTCAAAGTTATACCATTTCCGATCAATCAGTTATATGGCAGCTATAGGATATAGTCGGCCGATCCGGGCCGTTCCGACTTATATACTGCGTGCAAAAGAAAGAAGGGTGTGTGCAAAGTTTCAAGACGATAGCTTCAAAACTGAGAGACTAGTTCGCGTAGAAACGGACAGACAGACAGACAGACGGACAGACGGACAGACGGACAGACGGACAGACGGACAGACGGACATGCTCATATCAACTCAGGAGGTGATCCTGATCAAGAATATATATACTTTATAGGGTCGGAGATGTCTCCTTCACTGCGTTGCACACTTTTGGACAAAATTATAATACCCTCTGCAAGGGTATAACAATATCCAGAGTTGATTCCTAAGTCCAGAATTGAAGAGAATATATCTAATCTTAAAAAATGTCATATCTAAAAATATTAAACATAGTATTTATAAATTAAACACACTATAATCTAAAATATTCTTTCAATACTTTCAAAATACCGGGTATCATATACCTTTATTTGTTAACTTTAACTAAACTTTCTTTTTTTAAAAGAATAAAAATCCAAAATTGGGAATTATTAATCAAAAGTTTGAAAATTGTCTATTATTTGAAATGTTGTAACAATAGTGTGAAATCGTAGACGAAACAATATAAATACCATAGATTACATAATATTAAGAAACAAAATTGTTAGGCCTTTTAATATTAAGAAGTAGTGAGAAATAAAACATATAGAAATAAATTATTTTTAAATATAACATCTAGAAATAGTACCTGGAAAGTAAAAATTTGTTGTAATTTAAATATTCAATTAACATTGCTTAATTTTGGTTTCAAAAAAGGCTATTATTATTTCAGTATTTTATTTGTTTAAGATTTTTCTCTTTTTTTCTAACAAAACGTTGAGAGCAAAACAAGAAATAGAGTTTGAAAGTGGCTGTACCTACTATTCTTAAAGTTTTAAGCTATGTATAACAAAGGCCTGGCGTTAAGATAGTTAGCTAGTTAGTTACTGTCGTTAGTTCGTCACCTACATGGACTACCATTCGTAGGGATATTAAATCTATCTAAAACCATACCCACAAGTGTACTATAATACCCCTACCTAGACTATAGTTATCTTTTAAAAATACAACTAACCCCATAACTAATACCTCATCCCAAATATAATATAAAAGAAACACCTCCCTTACTTTAGGCTTCTCAAAACACTAATTAAAAATTAAATAAAATTACGCAGCACAATTAAATCATTGCCAGACCTTTTTGAAGCCGAAAATGAAACCAAAAAAAAAAACTAAAGTAAATAAATAAATTAAAGCAATTATTTGCCAGCCAGTTGCCCGGTTGCCAATGGAAATTGAAATTACATTATTTAATTGGTTAGTTGGCCTGTTCAAATATCCCCAACAAACAAAAAAAAAAAAAAACAAACAAACAAACAAACATGCGACAAAGACAATCAGCAAATTGTAAAACAAGAAATGTAGAGAGAGAGAGACAATGAATGCAAATAAACATAAATTGATTGCAATTTCATGATTAATTGTTGAGCGAAAAAAAAAATGACAATTTGTTGAACAATTATGGGAGAATGTTAAGCGCGTTAGGCCGGAATTGTTACTTCACTAATTAAAAGACCAGAGACCAGAGGCCTTTGCCGCAAACACTATTCCAGTAATTGACTTGAAACTTTCTTCATTTTTGGGTTCAACAATCAAATGTTCAATTGTCGCTTATTTTGTGGTTTTTTGGTGAGTATTATTTTTTTTTTGGCTTCATAGACATCAACATCAAACCACAGCACTTAACTCGCCGCTCAAGGAGCCAACAAAAAATTAACAAAACAAAAAAAAAAAAGTCCACGAACAAAGGCAGTTGGAAAAAAAACAACCTTTATTGTCTTAGTTTTATAAAAATGCAATTCAATCCTTTTTTTTTGGAAAAAACTTGTCAAAGGCAATGGCCAAAAATGGAACTCTGGCAACAACAATTTCTGCCAATTTGTGTGCAATTTAAAGTGTCCGAAGGGGTCCGCTGGGATCCCACTCGGGGTCGGTAGCGTCCTCTCCTATCCTGGTGCTGTCCTGTCCATGTTCATGTCCATGTCCTTTCCCATCCTGTCCTGTCCAGTTCTGTTCTATTTCGGTCCCTTTCCATAGTCCTTTCACACAAAAAAAAAGTTTCCAACTATTTAGTTTCGGCTCGAGGGGGGTAGGGGTGGATAGTAAGGGGAAAATGGAAAAAGTGGAAAAGCGTGCGAGGGGCGGAAAACTTGCCAGACACGGACACAGATGAGCAGACCACAATGAAACTGACCGCGGGGATGCACTTTGCACAAAAAACAACATGGACTTTATGTAGTATATATATTTTTTGAAAAGTGTATAGTAATACGAAAATATTATTTATAATTATTATGAAGTAAATTAATTTTTTAAAGCTTAAAACAGGTACTATTTATAGTAGAAGGCCTTAATGCAGTATTTAGTATTGAAGTGCCATCTAGTATTAAGCATATTAACTGTTTAAGCGTTATGGTATTATCGATAAGTGAGAGAAACGGGCACATTAAAAGTAAATGTCTGGCAATGAGAAAGCGTCTACATTTTTGAATTAAAAATAAAAAGACGACTTACTATTATTATTAATATAATTATTAGTTATTAATATTATTATTTGTTGGTTTATATTATTCAAAATATTTCTTAAAAATATTTTTTCAAATAATTCTTACGATTTGTTAATAAGACATAGTTTTAAAGTACTTCAAAATCTATTAAAAATAATCTATTTCTTAAATAGAAAACAGAAAAAATGTTCAAGTACAAAATAGAAAACTAGAATCTTTTTGTTTTTAAATATTAAATAGTTCTTAAATAATTGTACAATTTTATATAACGATATTGTTAAATATCTTAAAATTATTTTAATTAAATCGAGTTAAATTTTAAAATATTATATTCTGTTCTATTAAATATTCTATATATTTCAGGATATATCCTTTTTATAAGATGGATTCTCTAAAAATATCTCCTATACCCCATTTTTCAACCTCCTACCCTTTTCTCTCAGTGCCTGGCCTCTGTTGAGGACATAAAACGTTCAGCAAGTTGGTTTTTAGAGGGTTAGCTCCGCTGCATTAACGCTGACCGAAAAATCTCTGCACCAGAAGTTGAACTTTTGGCCAAAAAAAAGAGAAGACCACCCGAAAAAAATGCGAAAAATATATATTTCGCGGACAAAGCAAAGTTGGCACAACCCACTCCACTCCTCAGCTATCCACTCTTATTGTTGCAACAATAACGGTACATTACAAGTGGCAGACGAGAGAGAGAGAGAGAGGGAAAGGGGGAGGCGGCATTGAGTTAGTTAGTTTGGCGCCCCACCCAGACCCACAATTTCTGCGGTCTTGTTAGTCTGGGCTGGCAAGTTGGTTAAAAAGTTGTTGATGCTGTTATCCTGCAACCGTGCCCCCTCCCTCCCCCTTAGTCTCCTGCCAGACGACATTTGTGCTAATGGCTGCCAACGACCTGGACACCTCCACCTCCACCGCCACCTCCGCCCCCCAATGGCAAACATGTTGCATATTCTGCGGCGTAAGCGAAAAATTTCCAACTGAACCCAATTTTTTGGCCAAGCAAACACAGTAGAGTAGTGCTGGGTCTAGGGCGTTGCCGCCTACCAGTTGCCACAACATTTGTGTTGAAGAATAATTAAATTAAGGTCCATCCCAGCCACCCTACTACTAACCAGGCTTACTGTCAGTGTCAGCCTTTGTTTATGAAAATCCAAAGAAATCTGAAGCCTTAACCTTAAACCCAATAATATCATCTCGTTTTATGCTCAGACCATAGAGACTACAAGAAATCATCATTTTAATTGAAAATTTTTGCAAAATACAAGGAATTTTGTTTCAAATCCGTTCACTTTTCACAAATTTTGAATTCCATTAGTTTCGTTTTGTAAAAACAGTCTCCAGCTCTCCAAGTCTAGTATTTTCTTGGTCTTCAGTAGTAGTAGACATGGCCATCGGGTGCTTTGGCCATTTCGATGTTGCCTCGCGACCCTACTGGTATCAGTTGGAGTCTCTCGTCCTCCAGATTCCGACCCAGATCCAGATCGAGACTTTCTTTGCTTCGGATGTCATCGGATAGTCGGAGAGTACTGCCCTCAGAAGAACCCTCAGATGTGGGTCTCTCTGAAGTTATAAGGGCCTCGGATTTTGTTTCTTTGATATTTTCTTTAGAAATAGTACTAGTAGTCTCCTCTAAAAGATTTCTCCTTTTAGACTCCGATTTCCCATCGATTTCCATCGGCATCTTCTTCTCGATATCGATATCAAAGTTGTCAAAGTGCGAAGAACAGCACCTTTTGCGATCCAACTTATGCTGTAGGACTTGTCTTCCGGGCATGTCCTGCTCGAGGACATCATCCTGCTCGTTCTCCTTGATGGTAAACTCCAGCTGGATGTCCTGCGAGTAGTTCTTGGTCAGATCCTTCATCTCGGGATGGGTGAAGCGCATAAAGAGCGGGCTGTCGCTGAGGAGGTCGCTCTCCTCCAGCAGCTGGGGATTTGGGCAGGTGGTGATCAGTTTGCGGAACTCGCGACTATCCTTCACCCGGACATTGACCATCAGGGCAGGCTGGGCCTGGGGGCAGAGCAGCCACAGGATGTAGAGGTGGGTGACCAAAGGAGTCACCGTCTTGGAGTCCCAGGAGGTCTTCCACAGCATGATGAGAATCGGAGGACGGCCCTCCCAGTCCGAGTAGACGCGCGGCAGGTTCCAGTTCATGGCCACCCGGCGAGGACTGTCGAAGATGAGGAGTCCCACGCAATGGGACTTGGCCTGCGCCTCGGGCAGCGCCGGGCCCAGCAGCTTCAGGGATATGGGCCGTTCGGCGCGCAGCTCCAGGGTTATGATCTCCGGATGATCCACCAGGCAGTGGCTTAGCAAATCGCTGGCAGTCACCTTCGCCGGGCACTGGCTCAGAGGACACTCGAAGGCCTGTTTCAGGAGCCGCCAATGGCGTTGCTGTTCGACCACGGAGCTCCTCAGCCGTTCGTAGCGCATCTCCGGCGAACAGTCCAGGCTATCGTCCCCGCCCTCGGCTTCCGGCGGCAGTATCGCCTCCGCTCCGCCTCGCATCTGTACCCTGCCGGCCGGCAAGGACAGCTGGCAGTCCATGTAGAGGCGCTTCGCATGATCCGGATAGAAGTTCAGCCGCGTGATGCAGATCTCCACCTCCTCGTCGGTGGCATTGCCGTCCGCTTCGCTCGACTCGGCCGGATGATGGGCCTGTTCCCGGGATATTATCGGTCCGGTGCTGGTCCCCAAAGAGTATTCCGACTGTGCGTAGCCCAGCATGGCGGACAGGGAGCTCCTCCCCATGCGATCGCAGTCACTTACCGGAGTGTGTACCTCCATGGCTGGCTGCTGGTACGGTTGGGACGAGGATTCTTCAGAAAAAAAAAATGGACAAAATCAAAGGACACTGATGGGAGCCACACTACCAAAATATTTGCGGTTGTTTGTCGAGAAAGATGACAAAAAAATAAACAAAAATTAGGAAGAAAAATAGAAAAACTGATCAATTTGTTACGGGCCGAGTCCAAATACTACAATCTGGGGGGAGTTGAAATTCTGACTTTTGATTTGGAAGTCAAGGCTAGCTTGGTTCTAGATAATTTTTTGAAGTTCTAGAAACTATATTTTGATAGAAAACTTAAAAAAAAAACTTGTCCCAATTGAGGGTATAGGAGCTATAAGCAAGAAGTACTGGGTACTTAGATAGTGGTAGTATTGCTTGTGATAGAATTTAAGCTTCAGTTATCTTAAGAGGTATTATCATAGACAGAATTATAAGTAATCCTCATAGACTTCTTAACTCTTAGAGTGAAAATGGTCAGTACCTATGAAAACCTAGGCCATTACCTTATCAAAGCCCTTTCTAACTCCCTCCTTCATTCTCATTTCTTTTCTTTCTTTAAAGCTTCTCTTTTCCACTTATTTTAAAAAGCATCAAGCTCTTATAGGGGATAGGAAAGATTATACAAAATTGATTATTTCTTAAGACTTTTGGGATACAAAAGATGTACCGGGTATTACATAGTTAGGTAAGAAAAAGCATTAGTTCTTTCACTTAATTTTTCTCTTTTTTCTTTCCTTTTTCAAAACTTTAAACTACAAGCTTCTAATGAAAGATTATTAAAAATTATTATTAAATTTGAGGATTTTACTCTTACCAAAAGAAGTACCGGGTATCACATAATTAATTAGAAATCAGCTATAGTTGTTACACTTTATTTATCTACTTTTAACCAAGAATTTCAGCTTATTTTCCATTTTTATAACTTTAAACTTCCAACTAGACTTGTAAAAGTATGCAGAAATTATTAATTTGTAAGGCTTTTAGTGCCCAAAGAAGAAGTACCGAGTATCATATAGTCTTATTACTGTTTCTACTACAAATAAACCTTAAGTTTCCTAAAGTGGCTTCTTTTGATTTTGATTTGGATTTCTTGTTCCTTTCTTGAGATTGTAAGACTCTTATTTCTTACAACCTTGGCTAGAAGTATAAGGTATCATATTCTACAAACCAAGCCGTATAAAGACCAAGCCTTTCTAAAATCTTTCATTTTTTTTGAAAAACAATTAAAGCTACAATTCCCATCCAACAAACAGTATAACTTAAAGCCACACAAGTAAATCCGCTTCTGGTTATACGCTCCTTGGGAATTTCTTAGGATTTTTGCATTTTGCAAATGCATTTTGCCGCTGCCGCTGCTGCTGCCACTACCGCCGAGACAATGCCAACAGAACTCACGCAGAACATCTTGTTGCATTTGTAATTTCCGGTTTTACACAAACACGCTCGCCCACCCACACACTAGCATACATTTTGCAGCAAAAGTTGAAGAAAACTGGATGAGAAAAAATAGAAAAAAATAGAAAATAGGGAAGAAAAATGTGTCAACATAGAAGACAAAGCGAAATACAAACAAAACTCAAGTTCCCACTGTACACTTCTCCCAGTATAACAACGAAATGCAACTAAAAAAAAAATATATAGTAGGGGGAGAATAGAATGAATGAGAAATGGCGGAAAATAAAGAAGGCAGAAAAGGGTGAAGCGAGGGAGCCAAAGAAACTCCCTGCGGCCACGCCTACCTAAGCATCCCGCCTACAAGTCCTTTGGTTTGGAGAACTACAATGGAGAGTGCCGCCAACACGATACAGTGCGTTTCATGATGGAAGTTCTTTCAAAAAAAGGGGAGTTTTGTGTTTTTGAAGAGGGGTTTTTAACTTTATAAGTAAATAGTTTTGTGATTTTATTTTATTTTAATTAAAGTATTAAATTATATAATTTTTAAGCCCCTAAGAAAGGCTCAAAAATATTGAATGTTGTCTTATTCTTATATTTACTATTTTCCTATTTACTTTTATAATACTATCGTATATTTCTACCGTTTAGTCTAGTAGTAGTAGTCACTTGTATACATAGTATGGTTCTACCACAAGAATTTTTTTGTAATCCTTAGTTTTTTCATAAATTTTTATCGTATTTGTATGGTATAGTTTCATCGTATGCTACTATCATAAACTTTCATAGAATATTTTCATTGTATAATTCTTCGGATGCTCCATCATATTCTTCTTTCATATACTTCTATCGTTTACTTTTACCGCATAACTCTTTCTTGTATTTATATCGTATATACATATGTATTTATCGTATACCATACTTTTCTCATATAATACTTTTTCTCATACTATAATACTTTCACTTTAGAAGACTTCTGAAAACTTGTTTTATAAAGTTCATAGTTACATAGTTCTATACTTTCTATACTTTTCTCACACACTACCGTTTACTTTTATCGTATCCTTTTTTTATATTATAGTTCCATCATATGCTTCTATCGTCTACTTTCATCTTTAATATGGCATAAACATCTATCGCATACTTTCATTATATATATCACTATTACCATATACTTTTATCTGTTTATCTTCTATCCCACACTTAAATCGAATCGTAACTTCTATCGTATATTGATGTAATCGGATGAAGTTAATCATCATATAGCTCTATCCTTGATTTTCCTAGACTCATGTACTGTTATCGTATACTTCTATCGTATATTTCTGTTATAACTTTCCATCATATGGCGCTATTGAAGTCATATGTATATATGTATATAGTATAATCCTTTTGTTAGTTCCGTTTTCTACCTCTGTCGTATATAACTATTGTTTTCTTCTATCAAAAGAAGCACTATTGTCGACGACTCTCTTTGAATTCTATCCTTTATTTCTATCGTTTGTTATTATAGTATAATTCTATCGCATACTTTTATTATTTATCAAATTATTTTCTAATTAGTTGCATTGTATTCATCGTATTGTACTATCATATACTTATTAGAAAATATTACTACCGTATACTTTAATCCTATATCATCCTATTATCATATACAACTATCGTAGACTCCTCGCGTATATCCTACTACATATCTAACAAAACCTCTTTTTAAAAACTAAAATCTGTTGAATTTTGAATAAATTTTTCAATCTCCTAGTAGTTTTCCCCCCTTTAGCAAACTCCCTGTATCAGCCTTTGTAATAAAAAAGTAGCGGTTGAGTCACGTGCATGCGCCATTTGTTTACGACTTTCTTCCTTTTAACTTGGCTTTTACTTATTAGTTTGAGGACCCCATCCCCCATCTCCCTGGCTCAAGATCCTCTAGTCCTGCTCCCCAAAACCCCCCCAGCTGTTTTGCTTTTTGAGCTGCAATCGTCAGTTGACAATGCAACGAACCGCAAATAACAAACAAGACAGAGCCAGAGCCAAAGCCAAAGGAAAAGCAAAAGCAAACTCCCTTTCCTCTTCAGTATCTTCTATCTGTAGATGTAGCTGTAGAGCTGTATCTCTATCTGTATCTGCAGCTGAGGATTTGTTGACATCTTAAAGATACAATCACAGTCGTAGCTTACCCTCTCGCCGAGTGTGTGTGTGTGTTTATGTTTGCATCTCCGTGATTAACCAATTAACATTTGGCCGGAGGTGTTTTGGCTTACCTGCAAAGAAAAGAGAGAAGAAAGGCCATTAGATAAAAGTGTTGTGTTGGCGTGAAAATACAAACAAGCAATGGATCTCAAGTGGCGGCTAATTGAGGCAATCTCCTCCTCCTCCAGCCTCAGCCTCAGCCTCAGCCAGCCAAGGGTTAAGTGATAGCTCAGCTGCCAGGATAAAGCTCCATAAACTCCTTCATGAAAATGGTAAAATGTTATAGCCTTCTCGGGCTCCTGCCTCAGCCTCGGCCTCATTGTCTTTCTGGCAGCCGAGCCTGGCTAAAGCAAACATAAAGATGCCCATTCTCATTCTCATTCCCAATCCCATTTTCCACAGTTTTCACATTTTCCACAGCCTCACATCACATCCCACGTCTTCGTCTTCGCTTAACAACAACACTATTCAGAGAACGATGTGTAAAACAATTGTTCTAGCAGTTAATTTGTGTGCAACGACATTTCACTAGCACTACTAGTTAAACACTGAAAAAAAAATGGGTGAGGGGAAGTGAATTTTCAGCAGGAATTTTATTTCGATGGGCTAGTTGGAAATCTTTTGAAAGAAACTTGCATTTGGTTAGATAGTTGGTGTTTTTGGGGTCTTGTTGTTTGGTAAATGATATAAGAGATGTTCTTTAAAAGATATAAGTTTTATCTTTAAAACTATTTTAAAAACTATCTTAGATTATAGTATTAGTATAGCTTATAGTATAATATTGTACTATAGTGTAGTATATAATTATAGCTTTAGGAGTGTATACAATATAGTACAGGAGTATATTAAATATTGTATCATGATCTTTTTCATCTTTACAGTTTTTAAGCCTCAAGTAAGACTTCCAGATATATAAAGTTCTTTTACATTCCTTTTAATTCTCTAAACTACACACTCTTCTATAAATCATGATACTTTTTATCTTTGAAACTTGTTATTCATAAAGTTTATAGACTACATATAGTAGGATAGTATCTACATATTTAGATCAAGAAAGAAGTACCGGATATCATACGGGTTTTATAACACCATTATAAGCTCATTCTTTCTTTTCTCTATCTTGTTATGGGCATATCTTAAATATATTATTCTTAATATACTTAATATACTTATTATTTTCCTTATGAAATCTATTATATGTATTATTTTAATTCTCCATATACATATTATGCTTTAGCCCCATTTGTATCCCATATTATAAATAATACAGTACTTATTATAATTATTTCATTATCCATCATAGCCCTTAAACAAAATATTATAAAATATTACCTTAAATCGAGCCTTATTTTTAAATCGTACATTTTAAAAAAATATCCTTTACACTCTATTAACATTATTCTCTTGTAGTTTTTTCAAGTAACTTAGTAACAACCTCCCAGTACCTCTCCTGATAGCTCCTTATTTCTCTCAATGTCTCGTGTCTTATGATGATATTCCTGTCACTGACAGACAATTGAAAAGGCAATACACGGACTAACAGACCCACCGACCGACCGACAGACCCACCGACATACGCGTCGTATACGCAATGTGCCAAAGTTTATACGAAATTAATGTTAATTACAGCGCGAGTTGAGCTATCCATCTCTCTTGCACTTGCGCTGTCGCACTCCTTCCATTGTCCTGGCAACATCTGTGTCCTGTCAGGAAGTCCTTTCAAATTGTAAATGGTAAATGGGGTAACTGGTAACGGGTAGCTGGTAAATGGTAAATGGGGAATGCAATTTGCCAGCAATGCATTTAACAAGCCGAACGAGCTTAAGCCGGAGGAATCAGCATCAACATCAACATCAACATCGAATGAATCGACAAAGGTGAGTCGCATCGAATCTCGCATCGAATTGAATCGAAACGAACCGAAAGGGAATGCTTAATAACCGTAATCGATAAATGTGAAAAATTGATAGATTGATAAATGGATGAGTGACTGAATGAATGAATGGATGGACGGATGGATGGATGGATGGATGGATGGATGGTTGGAGGCAGGTGGTGCAAGGCAGGTTGCACTTTGTAACTTGCAGATTGCAATGTCATTATTGCCGCATTATGATAAATTATGGTTTTAAGGCTTTAAGGATTGTAAATGACTTTGCCTAATAATTTATTCAATACTCGCACTAACTGATTAATTGTGTAAATTATTTTGTAAATAATAATTATCGCGATAATCATCCATTGAAACTTATCTCCTGACGTAGACCTTTTTTAAATTATGCTATTATAGTCATTCTTTTCTTTTAGAAATCTTTTAGTTTTATTACGCTTATAAATAGTATTAAATTTATTATTTATTAATAGAATACGCACTTTTCTTGTCATTATCGCTCATTTTCGATAATTATCGG
Source organism: Drosophila malerkotliana malerkotliana (assembly GCA_018153235.1). Lineage (NCBI taxonomy): Eukaryota > Metazoa > Arthropoda > Insecta > Diptera > Drosophilidae > Drosophila > Drosophila malerkotliana. Next base: position 6,881,585 of record JAECXV010000058.1, on the reverse strand, counting down.
TTCATATTTTCCATTTATCAATTAAAACTCAACTCTAGGTACTGAGACATAAATCCTTTTGTTAATATTTGTATCATAATGAAACGTATTATATTTAATATTAGTTGTGTACTTAGTACTTATAAATATTTTGTTAAATATCGATCATTATCGACTTATCACCTCTAGACACCTCTGGAATTAATAATATTCGTAATATTCTTAGTATACTTATACTCATTATGCTTTGTATTGCTATTATACCTATAACTTGTATCATAAATATTAATAATTCATAAAATATGCACTTATCCCTTTTATTGTCCAACTTTTTCGATAATCATCGATAATCTTCATCGACTTATACATTGAAACTCATCTTTAGACGCATTGCTATTAATTTTTTTTCTAATATTCCTTAACATTTAATTACTTTTACTTGTTAATTTACTTATGTTAGTCATTTCATTCTACATATTATTTCTTAAAAAAATAACCCCTTTTCATAGTAAAAGTCGCCCTTTTTCGTTCATCAGCTACTTTATTGCTTTATCATTCAAAACTCACCTTTAAGCACCTATACACACCTTCAGAATAAATCCTATTTGTAATTTTCCTATTATACTCATACCTATTTCATTTATTATACCTACTATTAGTATTATATCCCTGTGCTTATTCATATTTCGATAACTATCAATCATTTTTATCGACAAATTAACCGACCGAAAATCACTTTTAGATGTTCTATCATCCTCTTCCCAATTATACTCAATATTTGATCCTATTTTAAATCCTTACCCCTATTATTATCTTATTATACCTATTATTATCATCATACATATTATTTCTTAATAAAATCGCCTCTTTTCGATAACCATCGATCATCTTCATGGACTAATCAATTGAAACTCACCTCTAGACCGTTCTACCCCTAGGCCCTAATCCTCAATCACAAAGGCAACAATGGTTTTTGTTTTTTTTTTGATTGCCAAGCGAATGATTGTCGTTTTTTTTTTGGGGAAAGCAGCTTTTCTTTTTCCCACGCTCACAGCTGGAAACGATTATATAAATTTCTTCAATAAACTCGTAACTAAATAGCAGGCATTCTTTTAAAATAAAATGGAATGAATATTTTTCATGGTATTATTGGAGGAGCACTCTTCCATTACTATTGATTCCCCATGATGTGGCACAAATGCGCTTAACTTTCTGGATGTTGCTGCTGCAGCTAGTGCTCCTGTCATTGCAGCAATCGACAGTAGAGACAGCCCTTTCTCATCCTGGCATCCTTTTCTTTTTTTTTTTTTTTTTTTTGTAAAATCCTTAGACAACCTCGAAGGCATTCGTAGCCCAAGTGAAGACACCTTGGCCCACGCACAGACAATTTATAAAAGCCACAACAAATGTCTGGGGCTGTAAACTTTCCGTAAATCTTTGCAGCAATGTCTGCCAGAGGCAACAACCAACAACCTACAACAACAACAACAATCTGCAACAACCAACAACGACAACAACAACAATAAACCAGAGACAAGGACGATGAGAATGACGTCGTCACGCGGATGTTTCGACGCGACTCTGAAGGATTTTCATGGCTGGCAGTCGCTGAAGCAATAGCCTTTAGTCCTTTTGTTGCAACTGCATTGCAGCACAGTTGTTGTTGTTGTTGTTGTTGTTGCTGTTGTGCACGTCGTCTCCTTTCTATTTATTATAGTTGTTGTTTTTGTTGCTGTTGTTGTTGCTACTACTGGGAGTGCTGCTTTCTGTTCCTGGTTGTGTTGCATGTTGCCGTCAGCATGTCAGAGCAACAACACGTAGCAGCAAGCTCACATAAGCACACAAAATGCGCCTCACAGACATGTAAGCACATGTCCTGGAACTTTCCGAAAAAAAAAATATCTTCAAAGCGAATTGGCGTATATTCTACTTTTTCCTTTTTTTCTCTATTTTTTTAAAGAGATATAAGCTTAAAATAGGTTTTTAAATTAGCTAAAGTTTTCTTTTTGTTTAAAATTTGAACAATTTCTTTGCTTGATTTTTATAGAATTTGTATCATTGATTCAAGAAATTATTATCATTTTATCTAAGGGAAAATGGTATATTACATATATAACCTGTGATTCTAAAATTTTTGAATTCAATACTGGCTCTTAAATAACATATCCTTTAGATATAAAATATGAAAAAGTTGTTAAAATTTTGTGTTTAGTCTCTTATAGTAGACTTAATATAGTACATCTGTCTATAAACTGTTTGTCTATATATTATATTATTCATTGTATGGTAATATATATGGTATGGTTCTGGTTAGTATCTGAGCTTGTATGAAATTGTAGTATAGTTTTGTACAGTATAGAATAGTAGAATTAATAGTTTTTATAGCCTATTGCTTAAAAGAAGTAGCCTTTTTTGTTTAAAAATATTTTCTAATTGTTCTCTAATTAAAAAAAAAAATAACATATATTTTTAATACTATAATACATATTTCTAGTATTAACATATTAAAAATAGTTATATTATTATCATAGATCTTTCAAACTAGCTTGTGTAAAAGGGGTATTTTAAAGAGAAAACTACTACTTGAGAATGACAATCTATTCCTTAAAACAATACCTAAATTAGTCATTATTTTGTAATACTTTTATTTAGGAATATGTGCAAAATGTAGAAAATATTTTTACTTGTCATAGTTTTGATACATTTCCCTATTTATAAGACGATTTTGAGAGAGAAGAACTCAAAAAATACTAAAGTACACATATAGTTCCTAATATTAAACCTTAACCTTTTCTATAAGTTGGACCTTAGACTTTTTAACTACACTTTTCCATTTTAAACTTTTTCAATATTTTTTTTACTAACTTTATGTTAAATATTTTTTTAATATAAAATAAGTTTCTGTAAAACACAAATTAAGCTTTATTCTATTTTTGAACTTAATTATTTCTTTAATATTTTGTAAAAACCCAATCCTTTCTATACTAAACACTAACCCCAACAATAAAAGGGCATCTCGTAAAAATTCCCTCAACATCTCTGCCATCCAGGTGTACGTGTTCCCCCACCCGGTATTAGGTTGGAAGACATTGTCAGCATCTTAGCGTGGCATGGCAGAAGCACACTTTTTTTTTCCACCAGAATTTTTCCAGAGCCCTTGCCGCAGTAGACTCTTTCCCATCCTTCCTGGTGGTTGTCCTGTTTCATTTTCGTTGCTACTAAAGTCCTTGCTTTCATTAAGCTAATCCAGACATGATCATGCATATATGTAGTATGTGTTATATAGAGTCTATATAGTCAAGGAACTTAATAGGAAGGCATAGTAAGAAGTAGATATTGAATCTTAAAATTTTGAAATAATTTTGTATTTATTTTTAATATTTTCTTATCCTTTTTTCTAGCTTCCTTGTTGCCTAAGCATTTTTTTTAATTTTAATTTTTGTGCTACATCTTCTCTCTTAACTTTCCCACCTATTCCTATTCCCAAAATATGTCCTGGCCCCACTGGCCCTTCCTCGGAGCCATCCAGGAAGTAGGGCCTTTGGCATGACAAACTTTTTTATGTAAATTCTGAGCTGATGCTGCTTCTGTTACAGTTGTCGCTTCTTGTTGTTTTACTTTCTGTTTGCCATTCCAGCACCTGTGCTCAGTTTTTATTTTTATATATTTTTTTTTAAACATACATACATATATTTAAAAAGTAAAAAGGTAAGAAAAAACATAAAGATTTTAGCTTTATTAAGCAAGAAAAAGGGAAGCAAGCCCAGAAGAGAGTGAAGTGAGTGGAGTGAGTGCTATCTAATCGAATCAAATTTCCTCAAAACATACTTTTCAGGTCACTTTTCAACTTTCTACGAGAAACACTTGACAATCCTGCTGAGAGTAGGCTTCTCCTCCTCCTTTACCTCCTTTACTCCTTTACCCCGAAAAAGTTTCAATTGCCTTGGGTTCCCCATTTTTGGCCCACACACTTTCGGTCAACTGTCGGTTCAAAGTTCAAATGGTCGAGTAGGTATGAGGGTTGGATTTTCGGGTTTCTCCTCCCCCACCTCCCTCACCATCTCCTTCTCTAATCAATTTCCACAAAACTCAACTTTTCAACGCGTATCTGGCGCGTATTTTGGGTATTTGTGGCCAATGCAGCTGGCATAAGCTGGAAAATTAATTGAAACCGAAGCATGTTGAGAGGCCATCAACATAGAAATAGATAAATTCAGGAGAACAACAACTGTTGGGAGGAGATGAGTTTGTAGAAAGGTGAATTGTAGATGCTCTACTTAAATATAAAACTATAGAAATTATAGGGAAAGTTTAGGGTCTTTTGAAAGATATAGATCTTTATAAAAGAAAGAAAGAATATCAAGTGGCTAGCTTTGAAACTGAGAGAGAAAAGCTTATTTTATAAGAAACGGACAAATTGGCGGACAAACGGACACACGGACACTTGCCTTGATGGAGTAAAGATTAAAAGAGGATATACCGACGTGGGAAGAGCTAATACATATGGTACATATATTATTCTAGATGCTTACAGAGAAGTATTTCAGAACCTAGACCCAAACAAAATACCAAAAATTAAAAAAATACAGACATTAGAACAGTATGAAAATGTCTAAATATGACTGAAAGAGAGTAACATGTCTAAACATGTCTAAAACTAAAAAAAACATAAACTAATCAACAAAATATATAAAATCCACCACAAGACAAGGATTTCACAGCTTAAACGCAAAAAAAAACCAAAAATTAAAAAAATACGGACATTAGACCAAGTCTGAACATGTTTAAACACGTCTGAAAGAGAGAAACATGTCCAAACATGCCTAAAACTAAAAAAAAAACCTAAACTAATCACGAAAAAAATATAAAATCTGCCACAAAAAAAACCTTTTAACCCCCTAAGATTCCAAACCGTTCAAAAAACCCCTATAACCCCCTTAGAAAAGAGTAGAAAATAAAAACCAAACCAAACGAAGAAACGTAAGAAATAGAAAAGTAAAGAATGGCGCAACAAAAAAAAAAAAGTGAAGAAAACGGGAAGGCCAATGATTGATTAAGCCCGGCTTTTCCCGGAAAACTCAAGTCAAGAGAAGTCAAGTCGAATCGCATTGTATCGCATCGAAGGGAATCAAGTGGAGTCAAGTCGAGTCATCATCAAATGAGATTAGACAGTCAGCCGAGAGATTAGACATTCGCACTGACCTGAGTCAGTGGAGTAGTAGTCATAGTCTCAGTAGTAGGGGTCGAGACACATCTGTCGATGGCTTCTCAACAGTCATTTTCTGACGCATACAAAATTGCTTTTAATCTACTTGGATCATCAATGGGAGAAGAGGAAGGGGAAGGGGAAGTCACCACGGAAATGGACAGTTTTCCAAAAGAAATAGAATGAATTTCAAATAAAATAGCAACTTCCCAACTAAAGCCCCCAAACAACTAATAATATATCTTGCTATAGCAACGAAACGCACTGTATGATAACATTTCAGCTTGCTTGTTAGAAATTAGAAATAATTACAAGTAATCATAATAAACGGGCATAAAAAATTAAACGAAAACCAGCCACCAGGACACACAAGACCAAAAAAAAAAAAACAAACAAGGACATGAGACTCGAAGTCGAACTCCAACCCAAGCTCGGTCTCTGTCCCTTTTTTTTTTTTTTGGTGCCCCGTGACGGCCATAAATATGATGATAATTAAGTGTGTCTCGCACATATACTCAATTTAGCCTTATTAACCCAAAAAATGACACAGATATTAATTTTCCGCCCACACACACACACACACACACTCCCTGACACACACATGAGCACCATCAGATCCTGACTCTCCTTCCACTCCTGCCACATTTTCTCCATTTTCCGAGTCATGGGAAGTGGCGCCTTGGCATAAAGCCTAAACGTAAACGAGTAAATTGGCAGATTTAAGCAGTAAACAACAAAAACGGCCAACAAAACAGGCCCAAACAACACTCCGCCCTCCCACTCTCCACCTCTCACTCCTCCCTGGCACACTCTGGGCCGTAAAGGAGGAGCACACACTCGCAAAAAAAAAAAAAAAAAAAAAACAGAAAAAAAAATGTCAACAATCTATTGACAGCTGAGACTGTAACTGATTGTAGGGCGAAAAGGGGTGGGTGTGGGATGGTAAGGATAACAGGGGGGCAGGGTAGGGCAGGGCATTCAGCGAAAGCGGGCCACGTAGCAAACAAAGACATAAGCGTCTCTCAGTCATAAAGAAAGGGGGCGCGATGGTGCAACACCAGGGGTGTTTTTTAGATTTAATCTTTAGTGAGAAATCTTAAAAAAAAAAATAAATATAGCTTTGAGTTGTTTTTAAGATGGTTTTTAAAATTAAAAGTAAAATGTAAAAATTTAAGCTTTAAAAATAATTTTAAAAAATTCTAAGAAGTTTAAATTTATAAACAGGTTATTTTATAAAATATTTCTTTAAAAAATGATAAAAATTGTACAGCATAGAAATATTATAGAAAACTATTATGGAGTAAAATGTATATTGCAGAAAAGTCTAAAACACATTTCTTAAACTTCGAGATTAAAATACAAAAAAATCATCGGAAGTAATCATTTTTAATATATTAAAAAATATATTAGGATTATAGGGCTTTAATAGAAATAACATATAGTTCTTATAGCTACAATTTTATAGATCTTATGGTGGTAAATGTATATTATAGAAATTCAGATTCAGAGATGTACAGATTTTGTACAATATTTTACTTTAAAAATTTACAATAATTATTGAGCTCTTATGGAAGTATTTTCAAGTACTTATAGATAATATAGATTTTATAGAGTTATATAGATGTTTTAAAGACTTCTTAAGACTTCTTCTTAAAAAAAATTTCGAAAAGGGAAGTAATAAAGATTAAGGAATCTATAATTAAATATAAACTTTACATTTTTATAATATAAGGATTCTTATATAAACTCTTCTTTTATAAACCTCTCTGTTCAAATCTTTTTATTCATTTCTATTTCTATTCTAAAATCCCTATTTTAAGACACCCTTTTCCTAAAAAACCCCTAACACTCCATCATTTTCTTTTTCCAAACCAAACAAATTTGATTAAAAACCATATTTAAAATCAATGCCAAAATGCTGGCAAGCCAATTTAGAGCATCTTGCCAATTTATTTGCCATTTCCCCAACATCAAACGGAATAAAACAGAGCCAAGCACCCGGAGCACCCCCTCTTTTGAAAAAAAATAAATATAAAATAGCAAATTGAAGAGAGACCCCCTTTGGGAAGAAACGGAAGAGGTGTTGGCTGCTAATTTAGATGTCAATAATTTTGACTCGACAAATACATGGTGTGTTGTGGTTGTTTATATAGATATATATATATATCTACAATTTATACAAAAAAAAAGATATAAAATTTTAAAAGGCGTGACTGCAAAAACACAACTTTTGTAGCATGTGTGCTCTGGTAATAATAACATCAATTTCAAATAATACCACATTCACACACACACTTCTCCTTCCAAATACCCTGCCCAATTAAATATCTAAATCATATATATGGCGTGGTCCTTTAGGGCATCTCATAGTTCGTATATCTCTCATTCTCTTTCGTGTTTTCTAACCACTGGCTATCTGCAAGTCCCCCCGGCAGACACCAACCCACTGCTCTCATATATTTATGGCCTAATATATTATATATTTATGTGTCTGTCATTTAATAAATTTTGCTGATAATGTCATAGACATCAGCGTAAAAATGACCCCCCTAGCCGCTTCCCCCCAGAAGTATGCTTCACATGATTTGCTTTCATGATTTGTGTTTTATTTATTTTTTTTTTTTTTGGTCAAAATGGCAGCATCGAAACGAGGCGCAAAAATTCCGAGCCAAACCTTTCCCATTTGAGAAGTCAATTTTTATTGTTGTTTATTATTATTTATTTATGTTTACGGTTTCGGAGGAGATCCCTATATGCCTGTCCTTTCTTTGTTTCCCTTCTTTTTTTTTATACAAGACCTTTTGGTGCATATGCGGCAATACGCATTGCGGTTCTTAATGGTATGTATATTTTGAGTCATTTTTTGTTTGATTTTATTGGTAAGATGTCTTTATTTTGTTTATATTTGAATATTTATTTTAATTTGTTTGGTTTTTATTCTTTTAATTGATTAGTTTTGCTTATATTCACATTTTTACATGTCTTAAAATGTCAGAAAATGTCTAAAACTTTATTAAAACTAGTTTATTTTTGAGTTTTGATTATATTGGGTATAATGTTAAGAATCTTTATTTTTCTTTAATATTTTACCTTTTTCTATTACTTTACTTAATCTATTATAATTGCGCTTTTTTAGCATTAGTTCTCGTCTAAAGATGTCAAAAAGTCAGAACATGTCAAAAAATGTAGAAAAATATCTAAAGCTTGAAAAAATTCCTTATTTCTCTGTATTTTGTTAATATTTGACTACTTTGTTTTATCTTTTAGCTTGTGTACTAATTAATTGAGTATTTTTGCCTTTTTTCATTAGTATTACTTCTCTAAACATGTCCAAGCATGTCTATAAAGATCAAAAAATGTCTAAAAATTAAATTAATAATTTATACATGTTTTTAGTTTGCTTAAATTAATTTCTTCATTCATTTTAAATTTTTGTTTTATCATTTTATAAATAAGTTTTTAGAAGATAGTAGTAATTCACTTCTTTTTGCGTTAGTTCATGTGAAATCATGTCACATTAAGTCGAAACATGGCAAAACATGACTAAAACAACGTAATTTTGTATTAATGTCTTTTGTCTGATTTAAATTTATACTTTTTTATTTTCTAGTTCGCATTAAACTGTTAAAATTAATTTAAATTTTTTGTATAAATTCCTTCCAATTCCCACTCGCTTCCCTGCCTCTCACTTTTCTCATGTCTCTCGAAAAAAAATGAAAATGTCAAGAATTTTCCGGCCCATCATTTTAACGTTTATGCAGCATTTTCGCTTATTTTCATTTGTTGTTCTTGTTGTCTTTCATTTTATTTTAACAAAGCCCCCCCCTCTCCAGAAGCTGACTCAGCTGTCAATTCAACCCCACACTCTGAATACACTCGCTACCCCATATTTGCATATCACATTCACCAATTTTATTTGTGTGTTCTCAAGTGGGATTCATTTCGATACTCAAAAATTGTTCAAAAGCCTTTAAATTGTGCGCCATATAAGAGGAGCTCACACACAAAAAAAAAAGAAAAGAGGGGGGGAGTGAGTGGCGCACAAAAATGAAAATAAAAATAAAAATAAGAAAGAAAGAAAAAGTGCCAAGGATGCTGAAAGAGGGACAATGGAGGCCAGGCGGCAAGCGGCAGGCGGCTTTTCTACTCAAATCGATTGTTGGCAATGAAGTCAATTACATAAACGGTATGCAGAAATATGAGGGTACTAAAAATTTCACAAAAAAAAATGTTTAGTAGAGAGTGATGGTTCAAATAGGAGCTGGAGATGGTTTTAAGGAGTGCGGGTTGGGCGGAAATGACATTTTTCATTTAAAGATATTATTAAGGAGTCTGTTATAGAGTTTGTAATAGAGTCTGTTATAAAGACGGGGAGTTATTAATAAAGGGGGGTCGGTTTTTAATAAAAATATACAATTAAATATTACAAATTATTAATTTTGAGTAAGAAAGCTTTGGTTTAGTTGTTAAGAGAGGTACCTGATACTTTTCTCGTTCATTTATGAAACTTTTTCTTATAAAGGTTACCTTTCTAACTAAAAGTTTCGATAAAAATAGCTGTAGGTGTTAGTTCTGTAATAAATAAAGCAGTGCAAGTTAAAAAATAAAGGACAATAATAGTTGTAGAAGGGAAGAAACATCAAGTAGAACCTGAAGATATTTAATATAAAATTTTTTGCATACTTATAGTATTCCAGTTCCTTTTAAAGTTAATATACATAACTTAGAACTTCTCCTTAAATCGTCAAAACTTTATAACTTTTTTAAAATATTAAAAAAAAAAATTAAGTTGCAAAAATGATAAAATAGAAAGGAAAAAATTGAGAAACCATCAGTTATAGGGAGGATTTATAATATCTATTTTAATAATATACATTTTTAGATCTCTTACAGCTCATTTTTAAGTAATCCTTCGCTTTTTTCATAGAATTTATTTAAAACAAAAAACAATTAAATAAATAAATAAAAAATATTTATTTTCAGCCAATAAACCGCTAAAACCAGGATGTAAGTAAAGATTTTTAAACATAATAAAAAAGTAGAAACAAATTATAAAAAAAAAAAAAAAAACTTGAAGAAAATCAAACAGAGACTTTGAACCACAAACTCAACACTTGCCACGCCCACAGCCTTCCCAGCGCCACCCCGCCTATTGCATCTTCGGACGCATCTCCCTTTCGCTGTCAATTGCCAACACCAGAGGGCGTCAAAGTGACGTGTCGTCTGGCAGGTCCTTCCTTTTCAACCTTCCTATCCTTGCCCCTGCCCCTTGCAGTTGCCACCTGCACCCTGCCGCCCCCTCCTTTGACTTCTTTGCTTTTATCATCCTCCTTTGCCTCCTCCCCCAAGCTGTGACTGTTTGTGTGTGTGTGTGAAGCATTTAAAAGTCACTTAAGTGGAAATTAAAAAGAAATTATTCACTTTGGCACATTTCACAGCATTTACACGCACGCACACACACAATCAGACACACACACACACTTAAACACACGCACACTTGTACACACAAAAGGTTTTTCCCGAGTTTCCTTCAGTGTGTCGTCGTCGTCCACCTCCTGTTTTCGTCCTGTTTTGCTTCAATTGCTTTTTTTTATTTTTTACAGATTTATTTTCATTTTTTTTCTTCCTTTTTTTTTGTTGTTTTTTTTTTTGCCTTTTTGTTTGTTTGTTTGTTGTAATTGTTGTGGTTTGCCTCATTATTTGTGTCTCTGGTCAGAGGGGGACCACCCACCCCCTTAATTGTGGTCCAATTTCTGTGTCTTTTGAGTTTTTGGGGTCCCTTTTCGGTGTCCGAGTCCGAGCCGGAGCCCGAGACCGGGCTTGTGGCACATTTCCTACATTTGACCACAATATTTTTGGGGAATTGCTCTCAAATTGTTTATTGCCGACCTCAAAGCTATTTGGGCATTATGGCCAACAGCAATGCAACAGGGCGACAGCAGGACGAGAGCGGAGAACATGACCAGTCCAGGACCCACAGGATAAGAAGGTGAGACAAAAGGTGTTTTCATTTTCCGAATAACTTCAGGCTAAAGATTACACTTTTAATAGCAATTAGAAAATGAAATTAGTGCATTTTGGGGTTTTAAAGGATTTTCTGCAAGTTGTGGCCTTATTTTTGGGGTTTTTCGGGGATTATTTGAAGTTAATAGAGTATGTAATTAGGGGGAATAAGGGTTAAAGATTAGAGGGGTTTAGGGCTAACATTGGAAAACCAGAAATATGGTTGTATTTGAAGAATTTTTAAATGAAATTATTAATATAATTATGAAAATATTAATCTTTGATTGAAACTTAAAAAAATACTGTTCCTATATCTCCACAAAGTTTATACAAATTTCTGTAACTTTTAATAGGATCTCTTAACTATCTTTCTAGGTATATCTATACACCTATATATTGTGCAAACTAGGTAACTAGGCAACTTTAGTTAGAAATTTATTAACTTAATAATTTACAAAATATAACACATGCTTGAGGATTAATATGAAATAATAATATATAATTATAATAGATAAAAAATAAGAGATATAGATATGGATACTGCCGCATAAAGGTAAGGATTTTATGAAAATTATTTAAATACGCAGTTTTTTATGAATTTAAGATTTGTTTTGCATTGATATCATTTCATTTCAAGGATCATAGACTTATAAATGATGTATCATATATCATGTGATCATATATATAGTGATCATATATGAAGTATAACGAAGTGTATAAAAGTTAAGATATAGAAATAAAGAATGTGGAATTCAATAAATATTTTCCATTAAGATCTCAGGATTGCAAGAGTGTTTAGTAAGTTTTTTAAACTAAATGTTGTAACTTGTCTAAATTCTACTAAATTTCTAATCATTGTTAGTGGTAATTTTTAATGAAGCATCTTTTAAAATATAAATAATCTTTATCTTACAATAATTTTAAATAATTTTTTGAAAAAATAAGACTTAAAATTAAATTAGGGACTTAAATTTATATTTTGGTTAGAATGATTCTTATGATATACAATAAAAAAGAAGAAACATGCCTCAAGCCTCTTAAAAAATGATATATTTCTTTAAACCCCTTAACCTAAAAAAAAAGGATAGGTTCTATATCCTTAAAAGATATATATCTTTCTATATCTTTAAAAATAAACCGATAACAACCACCTTGCTTTTACTTATTAGATATTTTTTTTATTTAATTCTCTTTTTTTGTTTTCAACACCCAAATAAGTGTGTCATGTTCAAAGGAATCGGTCTTCTGTTTTTTGTGTCACCCGCGTCCTGGCCTCATCAGCTTAATCATTGAAGGAGAAGGAATATTTTGCCTGGCAAGGATCTTCGTCACTGAGCTTTCTGGGCCAAAAAAAAGGACAAAAAAAAAGCAAAAAAAATAATAAAGAAAAAAGGAAAGAAAAATAAATAATATAAAACGAGAGGAAACATTCAGTTTCGCTTGACGGCGACCCATTGACCAAGTTAAAAAATCCCCCCCACACACATCCACACACACACTGGGACATCTATATGATACATGTATGTATGAGTTATGCAAACCGCACATGTGTGCTAGTGTGTGTATGAGACTCCTTCTATATATCATATATATCTATATATTTTGTGGTTTCTTTTTTTTTCGCTTTTGCCTGCAAAGGCACTTTAAATGCGGTTTGGGGCCGCGGAATCAAGCGCCAAGAGACCTCATAAAAAACGACTAACGCGACTTACACATACACACAGATATAGAAACATATACATATATACACCCACACATATACACTTGAAACTTTGGCAGAAGAAGAGAAACCAAAACAGAAATATTTCGCTCCATTTTTTTGTATTTTTTTTTTTTTGAACGAAAATTTGTGCCATGCCATGTGCCTGGGATTGCATAACCCCAACCCCTTAACCTCTCTAGCCTCTCTGAAAAAAACCTCAGCTCCAATCCAGCACCTCCCTGCCCCTCCGCCCCCCCCTTTTCATTTGCAACCCCAGCCGCCCCTGTGCCTTGCTATTTGAAGTGAGGCCTCCAGCTTCATTTGGCAACTGAAAATTCCCACAGATTAAACAGGGAATTGAAACTAGACTAGAGTAGGTTTAGGTTTCACGAATCACGAGGGCATATATATATTTACCGTTATGTTTGTATATGGTGGAGGGTATAGGGGGAATACAAGCTGGTGGCAGAGGTAATGCATGTTCAGGTGTCAAAATTATAAAGGATATATGTATGTTGCCAAAAAGGCAGGTGTAAATTAATGGAAATACTTTTTTTTTGCAAGGTATGTTTTTTGAAGGAAATTTGAAGAAGAATTTTTGTGACGAAAGCAACTAATAAAATGAGTTTAATCATCTTTAAAGATTTTTAATTTTTATAATTTCTATATTATTTATTTATATTATATTATTTTTTCTTATATTTATAATTTATTGATATTTTTTATTATTATTTGACACTTACATATATTTAAATGAATTACTTAACTTTCTAAATTAATAAACCTAAAGTAATTTATAAACAAAACTATAAAACTTATTTTATTTTGATTCTTTTTTAAAATTATTAAGAGAGCTTTTTTATGTTATAATCTAGATTCTAGAAAGTAGCAATATTTAAAGTAGGAATTAAAAGAATTGCATATTTTTTGTCACGAACTTAAAGATTATTATGTATGTTTCTGTGATGTCTTCTAAGTCTTTTGAAACCAGTTCTCGTGACGAAAGCAACTCATAAACGAAACTATTTAGATTTTCATAATTTATTGTTTTTTAAGGTTCAAAATATATGATTATGGATTTTATTTTACATCGAAAGAATTGAATTTACACAGAACAAAAAGGAATTTAAAGAGTTTCATATTTTTCGTCACAAAGAACCTTTATACCATAACGTTATGATAAACTAACTTCAAACTACGTCAGGTTTTCGTCAGGTACCTTCATCCGGTTTTGAAATATTTTACAACATTCTTAAAAGACTTTTGAACAAATATCCCATAAGTACATGAAATAATATTATTTATTTTTTTTTTTTCCTCTAATATTAATTCTTTCTTTTAAAAGCTCAATACTCAATACAATTATCTCAATTATAGATAAAATAATCATAAAATTTGTATGAATTAAAAAAAAAAACTTAGATCCCTAAAAAGGCAACCAAAAAGCTCTTACTTTTAACCTCAACCTCTATAAAAAATCCCCAAATCCTCTTACTACTACCCTCCGACTAACTTATAATATAAATTATATCAGAAACATACACCCCACAAAAAAATTAATTAAATAGAGTTTTTAAAAAAAGAAACCCCAGCCAGGCAGCGAGCCAGGCACCAGAGGCAAGTTGATCAGCCATTTTCAATGCAAACTGAAGGCAGAATTAGAGCTGCGAGCTGCGAATAGAAATGGAATTAGGGATTAGGATGACAGGTCGACAACCACAAAGCCATCAGTAGTACACCCCTAAGCCCCGGAACTACCCTTCGACCCCTCCCAGACCTCCATCATCGGGCCATGGCTCATCGGGCTCCACATTCGCTTCGCTGGCAACTTAAATTCTCTTCACTCAACACTGGGACAAAGTTCAAACAGAGAACTACTGCTGCTGCAGACAGGGGCGTTACTAAAAAAGGGGGCTGAGAAGGGAGGGGGGTAGGACTGCCTCAAAAGAGCGCAAAAAACATGATGGGGGGAGGGGGTGAGGAGGAATGATGCACTGCATCCACGGCAAAAAGTTCATTAATCTAGTTACAAGTTCGCGCAGACAGTTCGCATAATCAATCAATAGACAGGAGAGTTTCGGGCAAGTGACGGGGTAAGGGGGGTAGGAAAAAATTCAGGGGGTAACTCTAGGGCGTAAACATGTAAGCCCCCCTCTGCCCTCCCTTGAGGTAGGCGTGACTGCTGAATGGGCGTGACACTCTTTTTTTTTTGTGCGCTCTGCGGTCTTCCAACGGCTGAGTGACAGGAACAGGATAGCATTTTCCGAGCGGGTTTTCCTTTTAGTGAGAAAAACTATGTTTGGCAAAAAACTGAAACCAAGAAAATTAGATTAAATGGGTAAAGGCAAAACCTGCGGGGCTCTGCCTTCATTTTTTTTCCAGCTTTCTTGTTTTTGTCTGGTCTTTGGAAACAGTTCATTAGGTGGAAAATATTTATTAAAAACTGGCTTATGGAGGGGGTTTTTGGGAGGAAATATTGGATAGAAAAAAAGGTTGTAGATTTTTTTCTTATAAAGAGATATTATTGGAATGGTATTGTAGGTTGTTGATTGGATTTTTAGGTTTCTAAGTTTATTTTAAGGGGACTATAATTTATTTTGTTTATATAAGTCGAGTTAGATATGAGTTTTATTGATAAATCCTCTTATATCTCAAGATATTACTTTAAAAGCTTGTAGATCTTACAGATAGATCTTAAATCTTACAGATACTTGAAGTACCAAAAATTATCTGTTTTACAATATTATATTTAAATTTTCATTTAAAAATACTTTAATCTTAAAAATCTTTAAATATATCATCCTATGAAGCATAGATCATCTACAGATTCTATGGTACAGGTACTTATATTAATTTAGATTAGTATATATTATAGATACCAATATTAAATCCCCTTATAAATGCTTAGTTTCTTAAAAAAAATGTTAAATTTTTTATTCTTATATATCTTTTTTATAATATCCTCCAAATCTTCATAAAATGTAGACTTGTAGATCTCACTGGTAGTTTATAGGCTCTAAAGATAAAGGCTTTTGTTAAGATTAATATTTTTCCAATCCTATAAATATTATCTTCTAAAATTTCCCAAAATAAAACGACATTTCCTTCTTAAAAGACAACGTAGAGTCCCCTAGAGGACTATAGACCTCATAACCTTCCAAATCTACCCTTTTATCTTTGGAATTACTTCTCTCAAGCAAAGACTTCCAACATAGAATGGCTTTGTATTATTTTCCTTAAACCAAAGTAGTCCCCGATTATTCAAAATTATTCAAAAGCCTTGACTTTCCTTTCCAATCAGGCACTCGAAACCCTACTGACATTCAGATCATACAGAGAAAAGGTTAGAACAAAACCAAAAGTCCACAAAACTGGACCATATTTTCGGATCAAATATTAAAAAAAAAAAAATTGAAAAAAAAAATTTATAAAATAATAGGATTTCTGGAAGAGTATCTGTAATGGATCAGTCTAAGGCCAAAGTCACTAGCGTGGAGAAGGGAGCCGAGACATCGGGAAGGACCATCAGGATCGAGGCAAGTGCCGGAATTCAAGGATCACCATCGTCATCCAGCCAAATGGGAAAAGTGAGTCGTCCAGCATCGGATTCCGGCTTCAGTTCAGCGGAGAGCACCGACTCAGTCAAGGGATCCTTTAGTGCTTCAGTGAGTGGATCGGCGCCCACTGTGCTGCGACTGCGCTTGAGCCACGCCCATTCGCCGCCACGAGCCTCCACCTCGACTTCGAACTCACCGCCGGAGCGGCATGTGGGTTTCCACGAGGGTGTCATCGACAATGAGCACATGAACAAGCGCAAGTCCAAGTGCTGTTGCATCTACCGGAAGCCGCATCCGTTCGGCGAGAGCTCCTCGTCCACGGAGGACGAGTGCGAGCACTGTTTCGGCCATCCGGAGGTACGTCAGCGGAATCGCCTGGAGAAGCAAAAGAAGCGCCGGCAACAGTGCTCCGGAGACTGTGGTTGCTGCTGCTGCGGTGGAAGGCAGCATAGCCAGGATACAGTCAAGGATACAGTCAAGGATAAAGATCAATGCAAAGAGTCCAAGTCGCAGGCTGTTTGGGAAGAGCAAGTCCACAAGGATTAAGGTTCTACAAGCATCCAAAAGCCTTGTCCTTATCCTTATAGTCCTGCCTATATACTTTTGTTTCAAAATCTCAAGAATCACTTTGGTGGACTTTTTAAATTTTAAATTTCATCATCAATTTTTGTGAATTAAAATTTTGCATCCGAAAGATTGAGTTTGCTGACCTCTCCAGCTGCTTTTTGGCACAATTCTTCTATTGCTCTGTCTCTTTCTTTATAGCTCAGGCCATCTCTTTCGCGTTGTGGTTCGGCTCTCCTTGTCTGTCTCGGTGTCTCGGTGTCTGGGGTTTTAGCCGCAGTCCTTTTGGCTGCCAAAACTTGTGCACGATTTACGTCAATTGGACAAGCGCCAGGACACGCCTTAACCCCGCAATGCCTGCCCTCCAGCCCTCCAGCCTCCTCTCTGACCCCCTGCCACTCTCAAATCCTTTTTGGCCAGGCTCTATGTTTACCTAAAATGCAATTCTCCTTTTTCCCGCTGCAGTTTTGCATTTATTATTGAGAGTGAGAGAGAGAGAGGGCCAGGCTGCCATTTTCCATTTTCCCATTTTACTTTACCACTTTGGCCTTTGAAAACCCCCCACCCCACCCTTTCTCTTCTATATATATATTCTTCTATTCCCGGATATATACAAGTTTTTCTTTTTTTTATTTACGCATGGCAAATAAATGTTGAAAATAATATGATGGCTTGGCTTTTGGGGTTAAGGAACTTTTTTGCCAGCTTCGTTTTCAGTTTCGACTTTTATTTTTGTATTCTCTTTTGGATTCTTTTTTTTTACTTTTCCTCTATTATTTCTCCTCTTTTTTTTAGCCATTTTATTTTTTATTTTGTGACCTCATGTATTCTACTTCTTGTCTGCGTTTATCTGGCATTAGAAGCAAGAAAAATTATGTTTGCAGTTTCCACACCACAGGCGGTCTCCGAAGAAAAGGGGTGTACTACTACTACTACTACTGCTTAAGGGGGGGGGGGGGCCCTGTGTCTGCTTTGCACCAGATAATGAAAAAAAAAAAAGGAAGGTAAGAGGAAACAAAAAATCAGCCGCAACGTCGCAGCCAACGACCCTGAATGAAAAATTATACTCAATGCTGGTAAGTTTTTTTTTCTTTTTTTTTTTGGGGTTTTTTCAAGTGCAAGTCTTGGAGATACGGTTTGTTTTGGTTTTTTTTTTTTTTGGATAAATTTATATAACTATACTAAATATAGTTATTTTTATTTTATACTAATATTTTAGTTTATTTTATTTCTTTTTTTAAACAGTTTTTTTAAGAAAATAAACCAACACTGCGTATGAGTTATATTCCTTACAAGATTACTCATACGCCATGGAGTCTCCCTTTTTTCAAGGCTCTGTTTTTTTCAAGACGATAAGTTTATAAAATTCTTATTATTTGTTTTAATTTCTCTCATTCTTAAAAAAATATATAGCAAAATCAAAAATAGTTTACATTGGTATTGGTATAAGTGTAAAGAGTGGGGGGAGAGCTGTATGAGTTGAAACTTTGTCCCCATTCACATTTTTTATAATTTTCAGGTAAATATATTTTTTTGTAAAATATTTTTTTTTAATTTTTAGCTTTATATAAATATTTAAATTTAATTTTCTTTAATTGATAATTTTTTAAATTTTGTTTTAAATTTTTTATTCTATTTTTTTAATTTAGCTTTTAATAGTAAGACAAAAAAATGTAATATTTAAGATAAATTGTTTAATTAAACTCTGGGTGATATTGCGTATAAGTACACTCGCGTAATTAAATAATATTACTCATACGCAGTGTCGGATTTTGTTCTTTTTAAAAATTGAATAATAATCATTTAATTTTTTTGATAGTTATATTATATATTCAATATTTATTATTAAACCGAGGCATACATATAGCTTTATAGCTTTGTTTTTAACATCTTTATTTCATTCCGGCTTTAAACTGAGAGAATGAGTCATATATGGAAATTACCCTTCTTTCCTTCTTAATATTTATTTAATTTATTTATTGAATAGTCTATTTATTATATAGTGTAGTAAATATTTATAATAGTTTGTATATACATATACATCATATTATTGCATGCATAGCTTTATAGTTTTGTTTTTAACAATCCTATTATTGCACTCTGGCGTCATACCCCCATAAATTACTCATACGCAGTGTAGTTCACCCACTTTTTTAAGACTTCATATACAAATATTAATTAATTATTTTTTATAGCAAGCCATTAAAATTTAAAACTTCTCTGTCCACTTTAAGCATCTTACCATTAAAGTTATATCCCCTCAACTGCTACTACCTGCCGTATAAGTTTATATTCCAAAAAATTACTCATACGCCGCATGTGCTGCTATGTCCTGACTATTTTTGAATATATCCATAAATCACTTATTGTCGTGGCCCACCCCCTCATTTGGTCCTTAATCGCTTGTCGCCGTTGGTCGGGAATGGCCTCGACACCCAGTTGGGGAATCACCTAAAACTATTTGCAGACCATTGGACTAAACACTTTTGCGGCTGCTCTTCACGCACTTAACGGCCAAATAAAAGTTTCCGGTGTCCGGAAAAGCTCAAAGGACCTCAGGACCAAAAAGGGAGGCTGAGGAGAGCAGAGGCTATGTCTGTGTGACAGTGGCAGTGGGAAAATCCAAATCTTTGAGCGCCTGCGGTCATAACTTCTTTCTGTATGCCATTGAAATGAAATCTAAAATTCATTACGCATTTTATGCGTCAAAAGGAGATTGGGGATTGGCCAAGATGGGGCAGGAAGGTGGCACGTAATGAGGCGCGTGCCTGTCCAGAGGACCCACCATCCGCCGCCCTTCCCCACCCCTGCCATTCAAGGGGCCAAATGGCATTTATGTCCCAATGGAGACACGCACAGAAACGCGACGACAGCAACGCCTTCGACTGTCTCCTCTTGTCTCCTGTTTTCTTCCGGATTTTCCTCTGCCTCACCAGGGGGTTGGGGAACTGGGGGCTGGTGGCTGGGGGGGGGCGGCATCTGCGCCAGCAATTTACCCGCCGGAATTGTAAGCTCAAGCGTCCGTGTCTCCTTTGTCGCTCGCTGGTGGTTGTCTTTGGGGAATAAGATGAATTACATGCTACTGAAGTAGCAGCCCAGCCTCCTTTGCCATTTCTCTCTAGGCTTCTCTCCTTTCTCCACACTCTCTCTTCTTCTCTCCACTTGAGACTCTTCTCTTCTGGCCATGCAAAATCATGCAGATAACGCACAAAAAGGTACCAGAAACTAAATCCCCCAGCGAATAGTTTTTCCAGCAATGCCAGTTTCTCAAAAAAAACAGTGAAACAAAAGGCTTCCAAAAAAAGAAAAAGAAAAAATTTCACAAAAAATGGCTAAAAGCTGTTAGTACAGGCCAAAAAAAAAGTGAAGAAAACAAAGAAAATATTCAGAAACAAGGCAAAAGTAAGGAAGAGACAAAAATAGCTTTGAAATACAAAGTCTTGGGAGAAGTTTGCGGAAAGAAAAGGGAAAATCTTCAAAATTTCAACTTGTTTAAACATGTTTTTCAGTGTGGCCAAATTTTGTTATTTTTTAGAAAGATTATTTCATGGTTAATAAGGTATTTAGAATCTAGATGCTCATAGAATTCAATTTTTTTTAAAAAAATAAAAAAAATATCCCAAAAAAAGTAAAAGATGGTCACATTTTTTAAGACATGTTTAAACAAGAAACTTTATTAAATCTCTTAAAAAAGCCAGATATCTTAAACATTTTTCAAAAAATAGTCCTATTCAAAAGCTTAAATCTCAAAAAAAGTTACTATGGATAATTAATTTTAAAATATACAATAAAACACTCCTAATATTTAAACCACTCCCCCCTCAAACACCATAATTTCCCTTTAACAAACCCTAACCTAATTTCCAAATGCAACACTCTCTCTATTTTTTTTTTGCCCAAAATCCGATCACATGCTGTTGTGAAATTTATGGAAATTCTCGTTTAACAATTTCCGTCTAGAATCGTAAGCAGTGTGCTTGTGTGGGAAATAAAAGAGGGGGTAGCCCACAAAAAAAAAAAATAAATAAATACTAGGCTATGCTTCGGTAGTAGAGGAGTAGTAGGGGGGTATGGAAAAATCAACCGCACGGAAATCATGTCTACGCATCATTCTTTGTGCTATTACTCAACTACGATACTCCAGGCCGAGGCACAGGAACCCTCTCTCCACCCCTTTTTTTTTTCTATAGTATATTTCTATTTTCTTTCTTTTTTTTTTTTGGTGTCCTGAGTGAGGCATTCCTCAGCTAGAGAGTGTGTGTGTGTGGAAATGTGTGATAAGCAGTTTCCGCCTGGGAATAGACTACAAACACACACACACACTTGCGTATATATTACACATCCTTTTGGTGCAAGGATAGTTCTTTGAATGCGAATGCCTAGGCCTCGCCTTTTTCCTTTTCATTGGCGTTCAACTGTCCATTCCAAAAAGAAAGAAAAAAAATAATGCACTGAGAAAAAATAAAGATTTTTTTAAGAAAAATAATCAGAAATATATATATTTCTGTATTTTTTTTATCTCCAACTCTTACAGATTTTATTTAAAGTTTATTATCTTTTCTTCTTGAATTTTTCTCTCTCTGTATTCCTAGCCTACTCCTGGCAAAGGACTTTTCCTAAAGGAAGCTGTGGCCACTAATGCAAATATAATGGCAAATGTTTCGGAAATATATTTCACAGATAAAATTGATAAAGAACACGGCCACGGCCGTCCCTAATCCAAAATCCTTTGTATTGCTCTGCAAGAGCGGAAAACTATTTGTTCGCCACATTTTATGCCACACACACCCTTTTTACAGAACAACAACAACAACAACAAAAATATAAAGAAAATATGAGAAAAAAATGGTAGAAAAAAAATATGATATCTTACTGCTGATTCCCCAAAGGTCCTTTGAAGACTAAAGGCTACTCTAAGACATCAATCGCGAGGTTAAAGAACATATTCTTATATATTTGTTTTTAATATTTATTAATAAAGAGTTTCTTACTTAGATACCTAAGCTAACTAACTAGTCTTAAGCTTAAGCTTAAGCTTTTTAATACTAAAAGATATTAACCTATAAGATAATAAAATATTAACCTCTCCCACTTTTTATTTTAAGGATAATTTATGTGATTTTTTAAATATTTATATTAATTTATATTATAATCTAGAAATTAATAGTATTCCCTAATTTCAATTTATTTTTAATTTTATTTTAAGTACAACAAAAGAAGCTTCTTACTTCCTACTACTAACATTTAGCTTGCATATCTTTTAAATACTACATTGTATCTTCCACTTTTAAAGTTATAATTTTTTTTTTGAAGCCAAATAGGTAAAAAAATTAAACCTTCATCCATATCTCAATTGAAAACCCGACCCTCTTTTTTAGAAACAAGAATTAAAATCTAATATAAATTCCATTACAATTAAATAAATTCAAAAGTTAAACGACTGTACTTCCACAATGCAGTACAGTGCTGTGTACTGTTATTTGCAATAGTGTTGGATAATGTGTAAAGGGGCAGTGCAAGAAATGCATCATAAATTTTCATGTTTCTCGCGCGATTTTCTATTGTGCTCCACTAGAGCAAATGGACATAAAAAGCCCAGGACCAGGACCAGGCACAGCACCAGGCCGAGGCCCAAGACAGCAGAAACTTTCCACTGGAGTAGCAGTGAAGTGAAGCAACACTGAGAGAAATAAAATGAGTGAAAAAAGGAATTTTCTAGGCCTAGGCCTGAATTCTTGTTTATACTTTTCAAACTTTTCTAAACACTTTTCTTTAAACATTTTATTATTTTAATATTAGCTCCCACTTTCTTTCAGTGTCTTACTGCTGAAGCGGCAATTCTGTGTCCAGCCATAAAGCAGCGAACACAAAAAACATGAAGGCACAACAAAAAAAAAAAAAAGAAGGAGAAAATGCAATACAATTTCATTTTATGCAAGAAACGACGAAGGGAAGCTCTTGGCGAGTGGGCGGATGAAGAAGAAGGAAAAGCTCGCTTTTTGGTGAAAAATTGTAAATTCCCATTAGAATTGCGCCACTGGCAGAGTGGCATGAAAAAAAGAAGGGAGGAACGAACGCATCATGGAAGGAAGGAAGAAAGTAAGCCGAGGAAATGAAATGAAACCAAAAAATGAAACGAAAAGCGGACTCCAAGGAGATTGGCGAGCGGACTGGTAGGTGGGGCTTGCCCCTAAGTAGGTAAGTGTATGTTACATGCATAAATAAATAACCAAAAACTGAAAGGGGGCGGCGCAACTGCAAGTCAAAGGAGGAAAGCCAAAAAAAACAAAATATATTTTTTTAATTTAACTTAAAAAGTCTCAAAGAAAGTAAATAGCTAGAACTAAAAGTAAACACTAGAAGATACTGTAAATATTATAGTTTTAATATTTAATTCAATAATTTAATACTTTATTTAAACTGAAAGTATTATAGTGTTGCGAAGAATGTTAATTGATTCCCTTCACCAGAACTAAAGCTAGTGTTGAAAGACTATACTTGAAGTAGGCCTGATCAACACTTTAGACAGTGCTGCAAATGTTCATATCGGAAACTCCAGACTAGTGTTGCAAGGCATCAGAGTTTTGGACAGATTCGGTATAAAAGGAGGCGCCCTGGTCCACCTAGTCTCAGTTGCCGGCTGCCGTCAAAGCCGCAAACAACTCGCATTATATTTTATTTTATTTTCTTTTCTTTTTTCTTTTTTAATTGAATATGTTTAAATATTTAAATATATATGCCAGTGGGTTCTACTTACGTCGCATATGTCGTTCTAGTTGGGTCTCATTATATTTTGTATATTTTTTAAAATATTTTTTTAATTTCAAAGAAGCTTATCAGATTATTATTTTTTCCCCCAAAATCAGTGGGTTTAACAAAAACCAAAGACTGGCCTAGTTGGGTCTTCTTATTATTTTTGTTTTTATTTGTCAATTTATAAAAAAAAATTTTAAATTTAAAAGAAGCTGCTATGTTTTTATTGTTCGCCATCGCAAATAAGTGGGTTCTACTTACGTCGCATATGACGTTCTAGTTGGGTCTTATTATTTGTTGTATCCTTTTTAAAATATTTTGTAAATTTCAAAGAAGCTGCTGAGATTATTATTTTTTCCCCCAACATCAGTGGGTTTTTCTGCCGAAGGGCAATGAGACCGGTTCTAGTTGGGTCTTCTTATTATTTTTGTTTTTATTTATCAATTTTTTTAAATGTTTTTTAAATTTTAAAGAAGCTGCTAAGTTTTGATTGTTATCCATCGTTTAAAAGTGGGTTCTACTTACGTCGCATACGACGTTCTAGTTGGGTCTTATTATATTTTTATATTTATATAAGAATTTTTCAAAATATTTTTTAAAAAATCAGTGGGTTTTATCTCGAGGTCCAATGACCAGCTTTAGTTGGGTCTTATTATTTTTTGTATTAATTTCTTAATATAATTTATATAACTTTGATCAAGTTTGGGTCTATATTATGATGATGTTATGGTATTTGTAATTATTTTCTTATTTTTTTCCTTCATTTTTGTCAATATTTTCAATATTTCAATATATTTTTTATTTTTTTAATATCCTTTTTAAACCATAACAATTAAACTGAAGGAGCGAATTCAACTTGCCATACTATGTTATACTGATATAGTTTTTGATTTGGGTCTTCTTACTATTTTATTTATGCGACCGATCTAGAGAGCTGTCGCTAGCGGGCATTTAAACGAGCTTTGGGTTTGATATAGCTTATTTTTTTTTCTTTTTCCCGCCAAAATCAGTGTCTCAGTTCTGATCAGTTCTATTTGGGTCTTATTTTTATTTGTAATTATTTTCTTATTTTTTTCCTTCATTTTTGTCAATATTTTCAATATTTCAATATTTTTTTTTTTTTAATATCCTTTTTTAAACCATAACAATTAAACAGAAGGAGCGAATTCAATTTAACGATTTCAAATAAATATACGAGTTAAACCTACAAAAGGGTCTTTTAAGTTTTTTCATCTCAGAGCTTTTAAGAAATCGGTTTGTAACTAAAATTCCGACAAGGATCGTTCAACTATATCTGATATTTACCATATATATCTGAAATCTTAAACAAAATCTCTTGTTTTGTTTTTAAAAATTTCTTTGGGAAAGCAGTGTAGTTTCTCCATTTTGTATTTTTGAGCAAAGGAAAAGTGCCTCCGCTGTGCTTAAAAGAAATGACTTCTTGTTCCGCCAGCAGTTGCCGCTTTTCCAGCTTCTCCACCTGCCACGCCCCCTTGCTTCTTAGTTTTTCCCGACTTTTTTTCTTTTCTTTTTATTATTTTGTTGCTTTTTTTGTGTTTTTTTTTTTTTTTTGGTGCAAACGAAGTTTATGCGTGCTGATGCAGATAATGACTCTCAGTCAGTCAGTCAGTCAGAGGAGAAGGAGAAGCAGCTGCAGCAGTCTCCTCTTTCTCTGGAGAAAGACGTAGAAAGACACGGCGTAAAAGAGATGGATAGAGATGTACACCTTAGAGATAGTCGGACGTTGTCTGCCTTTTTTCTTGCAACTTGTTACCTATTAAGCACACACATGACTTCCTGCTCCTGTCCCTTGGAAATTCTAGCTAGCACCCAGCCACCCGGCCACCCGAGCACTGAGCAATTACAGAAAAAGCATCATCGCTGTGCCAGGATAAGAAAAAAAAAAAAAAAAGGATAGCGAAACCAGGCTAAAGGAAGGGGAACCATCTCTCTCTCTCTGTCTCTATATGGCTGAGTGGTCCAACGACCTGAAATCTTTTTCTCGGCTTCTTTTCCGCTCTCGGGCTCCATCTTCAGGCCATAATTGCTTGGCAAGTTAATAAGTGGCAAGTCAAAAAGCTTATCCCTTGGCCCACGCACACATATGCTCGCACCAACATGTTTCAACATGTTCCATACACGCTCATGCATGCTCATAGACACTGCGAACTAAAATGTTTTAACTATTAGATAAAATTAATTGATATTTGGATGACTTTTGGTCTACTTTTTGTTAAAAATCGTTTCTTTTAATTTTAAAAATATTTTAATTATACAATTTTAACTATTTTTAGTTTCTTTATTTTTTAATATAAACTTTTGTTTATATTTCTCTGCTTATTTTACAACATTTTTTAAATTCTTAAACTTTTTTTATATTTAAAAAATACTTGTAATATTTATATTTTATTTTTTCCTAAAAGAATCTTAATATTTCTCTCCTAATTTAATTTTTCTTATTATTTGTACTATTTTTCTTGGCATTCCATTGCCTCAAAGCAGAGCTGAAAAATTCTTCTCTAACTTGGGCATTTTAATTAGCGCATTACCAGCCAGAAAGAGATAGATATATTAGAGGAAAAGGAGAGAGACAGAGAGAGAGAGGGGCATCGTTGTGGCAAGCATAGAAAAAAAAAAAAAAAGCAAAACCACTTGACAATCGACAAACCCAAGCACTCGACACCAATTTTTTTATGGCCAGTCTAGAAATGTATATAAGTATGTACATATATAAGTACTTGAAAAATATTATATAAAATATTTAAAATTTAAATTAGGATAAAGAAAATATTAAAAAAAAGTTTTATTTAAGAGTAAGTTTAACAAATTAAGGAGGAGTTTTAAAGGAGTTTCTCAAGCCAAAAAAAATGAAAAAAAAATCTTAAATGATCTTGGCATAAATCTTAATCTTATTCTTATGATCTTAAATCTTAATCTTAATCTTATGTTGTTTAATTAATACAACATACATATTAACATTTTTTCTCTATCTATTTTAGCCATTTTTCAAGCTTTCAAAATGAACAAAACCTTAAAACAGTATTTAAAATTCTGTTCTTTCTATTTCAAGCCATTATTCAAGCTTTAAAAATTAACAAAAACATTAGCAAATTATTAAAAAAAAAATAAAAATTTCTTCCCTCTTATTTCTGGCTATTTTTGCCCCTTTTCTCAGCCACCTAGCACCACTGGCCACCTTACTGGGCTAATAAAACCCAATAAGCCCTCAAACAAAGTAAGAAAAGTAAGAGCCCAGTTAAGAGCCCCCAAAAAAAACGGGAAGAGCAAAAAAAAATAATGGTAAGAAAAATAAAAACGCCAAAAAAAAATTGTAAAGTCAACTTGCCAATCAATGTTCGAGGAGGCGATAAACGATTGCTGTTGCAAGTTGCAGGTTGCAGGTTGCAACTTTGGATCGTAAAATGAATGAAGAGAGCGTTTCCCCGAGGAAAACCATTCGACCATGTCCAGTGGAAAAGGACTTGCAAAAAAAAAAAAAAACAAGGAAAGTCAAAAAGTGTCCTTTTTCGAGTGGCAACTTTTTGTCAGGTGTTGCCAGCCCGCCCTCTTACCATCAACGCTCACGGCTTGGAACACGAACCAAAAATAAATGATGTTGCAAGTGCAGTTTTTGCAGCTGTTACCTTTTTTTTTTTTTTTACATTTTTTTATTTTTTTTTTTGTCAGAATAATATTGAAGCATTTGGCTGTGTGTGGAAATCAATTCCAATTTCAATTCCACTTCCGATTCCGATTTCTTATTTAACATTTTGATTAATGCAGCCAGGATGTAGAAGGACGACACGGCAGGACGTGGCAGAACGTGGCAGGACGTGGCATGGTGTGGTGAGTATGCAAAGTTTGTGGATGTGCCATGAAAATGCATGTCCTTTCCGGTTATTTTTTATTTTTTTTATCCTTCTTCTGCTTCACCCAGCCACTTGACACATCCTTAAGCATACAGGATAAAAAAAAATAAAGGGGTGGAGGGTGGGGGAGGGATAAAGCTGGGGACACATCTGCTCTCGTTTGCCGTTTGGCTTTTTGCGGCTTCCGACGACGACGATGACGACGACGGCAAGGAGCAAGGACTCGCTTCGGTTTTGGGCCAAATGTTGTCAAATAATATTTACCAGCCAACACACACACACACTTGGGAAATTGGCCAAAAGAGCCAGAGAAAGGCTAGAACCCATGTGCAACATTGCAGCGGTGGCATCGATGAGCAAAGTTGCAAGTATTGCAAACTGCTGCCACACACACACACCAACCCATACACACACAAATCATATGCAAAGCGAAAACTACATTTTTGCTCGCAAATAGTTCAACAGAAAACAGGGAAGGACCTTTGCAAGGATATATGAAAATAATATTAGGATTTTGAACAAGAGCATGTACAAGGTGCAAGGGTGAAAGGTAAACAATTAGCAGGTAATTCCATATAATATTCATTAAGATAAAAATGGTAAGAAATAATATTAAATCTTAAATGTTAAAAATATAAGAAAAAGGTAAGAAACCATTTTCAGTTCAAAAATCTTCAAGAAACCATATCTGAGACACTACTGAGATATCTGAAAAATTACAATTACCAATTTCAGCTATAGATTCTAATAGAATCATTCTATAGACATCGAACTTACAGATTAAATACTATTCCAATACTATACATATCCTATACTATACTATCCTATTCTATATCCAAATATTATCCTACATTATTAAATGATCCATATTGCATTATGCTGTTTAGAGTATATAGTCAAACTCTATCCTACCATACCATACTTTACCATCTTACTATGTCCTACTACTTTAGTACAGTAAGTATATCATAAACCTACATATATTCTATGATCATACTACTTGTATATCAAACTTTGCCATATCAAACAACACACTATACTTAACATACCTTGATGGGGTTATGTTCTAATATTCTTAAAAGATACATATATTTTTTCGTTCAAATTATACAAAGACTGTATAAACCTTTAAGTAAACTATGCCATTCCTCGCCATATTAGTACCTAATATGGCATACTTTATTATCCTATACCGTCCTGCAATACCCTACTATACCATATCGTCCCATACTCCATCAGATCACTCTTGGTATTACCATCAGATCCATCAGACCCCAATATATATTATACCAATACCTTCTACCATCTTAAAGTGAACCTTATCTAAACTGTATGAAACCATACCATTTTATCCTTAACCAAGAGGTACTATACCAAACTATTACTCAAGGTAAGAGCTATACCATAAATATACATAAATAATCCTTATTATTTAATATTATTAATGAATATTGAAGATAAGACCAAATACAAATATAAACCTATACATTAGTACTATTATTATACCTTAAAATTTGAAGAAACTAAATAGAGAAAAGCAGGTAGGGGATTCTTCATATTATTTCCAATTTTTTTGTCATTTTACGGTAAGAAAATATAAAAACTATTTAATACTATCTGAAAAAGGTAAGAACTTGTTTCTATTATCGACAAGAATTACATTATAGAATATACATTTTTCTTTCATAATGAAGCGCACAAGAAGAGTCACACTCTTAAAATAAATTCTTTTCTCTTTTGAATTGGTTTTTAATATTAAGCTATAACTTTGAGTTAAACTAAATGTTGTTTAAAACATCAACATTTTTGACGAAAGTTAAAAAGTAAAGAATTAAAAGCCTAATAATAGCCCTAAAAAGCCAGTTTCTACCCACTTTTTTCACCTTGTCTTAAAGCTTACTCCTGGAAGTAAGCTTCAACCCAAAAATGCCCTAACCATCAGCTGGAATTTCCTCATTCGAAGCTCCCACATGACTTTAAATAACAGAAACTAAACAAAATTGTCACTTTGAACTTTGATCAATCGAGGGAAACCGCACTGCAGAGTGGAAATAATTTCGACATTTCCACAGCTCCCAGCGCCGGCTTCGTCTTCGTCTCCAGCTCTGGCTCCAGGTCCCAAAAGGATTCTGCAGACTGCGAATTTGCATCTTATCCTTTTTTTTATTTATTTTATTTGTGCTTTTTTTTTGCAAGAAATACTTGTAGCCCCTGTGCCCTTGCCCCATCGAGTGCCAAGTTTCAAATTACACGCCTCGCCTGTCTTGGATGTTGGGGTGGCATTGGGGCATGAGTGTATGGTATGGATGCTATAGATGATGGGGGGGAACTTTTGGGTTAAACTTAACAAAAATAAATAAAATATATATAAAGGACACTGAAGCATAACAGTTTTTCGTGTCGCCGAAGGAAAAGCGGCGACATCTTCAATCTGTTTAAGTCACGGCGTCTGCCTTCAGTGCCAGTGCCAGTTTCAGTTTCTCTTTCAATCTAAACTTTATCGGCAATAATTCTCAACTGTCCGTTTATGTCTTCATTTCAATATATATATATATATATATTCTTGTATATTTTTGTATTTAATATCTCTTATGTCTAGAGAGATATAGACAAACAATCATATCGGACAGAAGGCAGAAGACAGAAGACAGAAACCAGAAGCCAACAAGACCGTAGGACCGTAAAAAGATACAATTCATAAAGCGGGAAATGCTGGACTCCCAAAACTCCCAAAGACAAAAGTTAGACACAACACTGAGAGACCAAAGAGACACAGGAGTAGTGTGGTGGTAAAGCGTTTTATAGAAAGATAGCGAAATCACGCAACACTCCAGCCAGCAAGGACATTGACACAAACACACACACCCACTCATATGTATGTCCTTGTTGGGAAAAAGTTTTTGTGTGTGTTGGTCTTTTGTTGTTTGTATTTTGTTTAGATGGCATAAATTAGATACGTGCCACCAGCCCATACCCATACCCATACCCACTACCGTCCGTAAATCCTTCTCGATTGTTTGAGCTTTAAACAAACAGACGAAGGGATGTCACAGATTATGTCGCCAGGCTCCTTTGGTCCTTCCTGCTGGTGGTCTCTTCCATCTTTTCTCCTCCTTCCATAACAAAAAATTCAAAAAAATGGAGTAAAACTTGAACCATTTCGCCATCATATTTGCTTTCATCTTGCCACCAAAAAAAAAAAAACCGGCAAGAAAAACTGCAAATTGCATTTGCAGGACTACTCTCTACTGTCCTGCAAACAATTTTCTGATTAATTTCAAGTTTTGTGTAAACTGTGTTGGTTTTTTGGGCCATTTTCGGTTGGCCATTTTTGTCTTGTTGACGGAATGAAATGAAAAGTTTCCCACTCCCACTCCCACTTGCCTGGCTCTTGCCACTCTTTTTCGCCCCAAAAACTGAATAGCTCGGCAAACTCAACGGTCGCTCATTGCCAACCAAGATCTAAATAAATAATTAGTTCGCATTTATTACATTAAGAGGCAAAAGTGGGAAAAATGAAAGAGGGGTAGATCCTTTTCAAGCTTTGGATTTGAAGAAAATTAAGACACACATGTGGCTGTGTGGGGAGTTTTGCCTTTTCATAACATTTGTCTTAATGGGAAGGGGTTTAAAGTGAGTTTGGTGGATTAGTCTTTAAAATTAGAAGTTATAGGAAGGTGTATTTAAAATAATTATATCCCTCTTATATTTCTTTTTGCTCCTAATAAAGCTTATCTTTTGATTAAAATTGCATTTTCTTCAAAAATAATCATGACATGTTCAATTATGACAACCTGCATTGGTTCTTCGAGCCAAAATGCAACATTACTTCTACGAGCTAGGTCTCAAAAATGGTTCTTTGAGACAGATCTAAGTATTGGTCCATCGAAACAGATTTAACTCCTATCCCTCTCCTCCAAATCTATCTTTTATTATTTGTTCAATTTTCTTATTTTTAGTTTTTTAAATTACCAACAATACTAAAAATAGATCTGAAAATTGGTCCTTCGAGACATGTTTAAGCTTTAGTCCTTCGAGACAGGTGCTCCTATCTCTCAAATCAGTATCTAATTATATTTTTATTATATTTAATTTTTTTTTCTTAATATTATTTTAAAATGTTAAGTGAATTTCTTAGTTTCTTCTTTAAAAAGTGTAGAATAAGAAGGTACAAAAAATACCAGAAATACTAATATCCCTCTCTACAAGTACCACCTTTCAAAGCAGGCCCCTCCATTAATTACAAACATTTCCCTTGTCCTTGAAACTGTACAAGTTCTTCCATCTTAAATGGAAATTAATTGCACTTGTAAGTTTTTCTTTGAAAAAAAAGAAACTATTCATTAGGCAAGCTTGTATATACATTTTTGCATTCATTAGTTTTCCATTTACTAATTGAAACACACACTTTTCCCGCAACCCATCGACCGCCCATCCTCATCCGCCGTTGAGTGCATTTATGATGCACCTTAACTCTTCATTATCCCATCATCTAATTAATCCCCTTTAATCTCATTCAATTATCCTCTTTTGATCCATCATTTTTCCATTCAAAAGAAATCCCATCCTAGCTGTTCTGATTTTTCCCATTTTATTTTTCTTCTTCTTTTCTGGGTTTTCCTACCTACCACGCCCCCAACAGGCTTGCTCCCGATGATGACGAAACTTTCAATTAGCGGCAAGTGTAAAATGGAGCATCGTCGGCGGTGTGGCATCATTTTCATCAAATTACCAGTGACACCGACACAACCGATTCCCAAGCGCATTTTCCCAGCATATTCCTTACCATCCTGCTCCTCCCCTTCTGCCACTCCCCTTGGAATTTTCCCGAAGCGGAAGTCTCCCCCTGCAAGTTTCCCCAACAGCGTGTTCATCTTTTCCGTTGCCACCGGTTTTAGCCATTTTCATTTCTGGTCGACGATGACACAAAATGTCGGTCACTTGCGGCTTACCCCCAAGTTCCACCTTACTGGGGAGCTCATAGACCACCCACTAGACCACCCCAGACCACCCTTGGTGTGCCCAATTTGTAGAATGCTGCAAATAGCCAGGAAAATTACCTCATGCGCATTTTCTTATTACAGAAATGTGCATAAGAAAATGGACGTAATGAAAAAATCTGAATAAAAAAAAAAATGGGAGAAGAATTATGCAAAAATGCCTTTTTATACCCTTGCAGAGGGTATTATAATTTTGTCCAAAAGTGTGCAACGCAGTGAAGGAGACATCTCCGACCCAACAAAGTATATATATTCATGATCAGGATCACCTCCTGAGTTGATATGAGCATGTCCGTCTGTCCGTCTGTCCGTCGGTCCGTCTGTCCGTCTGTCTGTCTGTCCGTTTCTACGCAAACTAGTCTCTCAGTTTTAAAGCTATCGTCTTGAAATTTTGCACACACCCTTCTTTCCTTTGCACGCAGTATATAAGTCGGAACGGCCCAGATCGGCCGACTATATCATATAGCTGCCATATAACTGATTGATCGGAAATGGTATAACTTTGGTGTTTTTAGAGTTAGAGAGTTCAAATTTGACAAGAGAGCTATTTTTGGCAAACCATTACGACATGCCAAATTTCATAAGGATCGGCCGACTATATCCTATAGCTGCCATATAACTGAACGATCGGAAATGACCCAACTTTCGTGTTTTTGAAGATAGGAAGCTGAAACTTAATACAGATTATATTTTTGGCCAGATGATCCAACCTACCAAATTTCATTAGGATCGGCCGACTATATCCTATAGCTGCCATATAACTGAACGATCGGAAATGACCCAACTTTTGTGTTTTTGAAGATAGAAGTTTGGGACATTTTTAGGTTTGGTTTTTGTATTATAATAAATTGGGTAATATTATCATATTCTCATAAGGATCGGCCAACTATATCCGATGTTTGCGATATATATCCGGTTTTAACTGCAAGGGTATATAAACTTCGGCTCCGCCCGAAGTTAGCTTTGCTTTCTTGTTTTAAGTAAAAATTTTACAGAGGGGTTGGTAGTAAAAAAAAATGATAAGAATGTAAAATAATCTTTTTAAAAATATTTAAATCAATTTACTAAGAGAGGGCTTTGAGAATTTCTTTAAAAAAATGGCTACTTTTTGGAAAAATACTGGAAATTTGGACTTGATAGGATCAGTAGGGTATTATACAGTACTTTTCTGGTCTATAGATATTTAGGTCCTTGCTCCTTGTAGAGCTTATCTTTTGACTTAAATGGTCTTTTTTTTCAAACATGTCATACAAATTGTGGTCCTTCGAGACAGATTGTAACAATGATCTTTTGAGCTGGAACTTAGACTTGGTCTTTGGTCTAGATTTCAAAATTGTTCCTTCGAGCCAGGTCGCAACATTGATCTTTGAAAACACATTCGAGCATCAGTCTTTTAAGCCAGATCTAAGCACTGGTGCTCCGAGCTAGTTACTTAACAGTCTAAGTAATCTTTCGAGATAGATATCAGAATTGGTCCTTCCCTCTAGATATGATTGGTCCTTGGAGACAGATTTAGGTATGGTTTTTCGAGCTTAATGCTTTTATTCATCAAAACATTCTCTAATTTTCATAATATTTCTTAAATTTCCCTATTTCTTGTTATTATCTCTGCAATGTTTAAAAATCTTTCAATAAAATAGCTTTTGAAGCATGATTTTGTTGCAAAGTACTTAGTACTTAGTATATAAAAAATACTTTGAGAGCATCAATAAAACTAATAAAGACACTTTAGTTTCTCCTGAAGATTCCAATCGAGAAATACAAAATAAACTGACAGACAAAAAAAAACTCTTGACTTTCTGTTTGAAAAACAAGCAGAGAATAACTGAAACGGAAAATGCAAAGGTGGAAAACAGGTGACTTTTGCCGCCCTAGTTGAAAAATACCTGACTGCAAATTGAAAAATACCAAAGCATAAAAAAACAGGACAACACACAAATACGAAAAAAAAAAAATAGGAAACTGGAGACGCAAAGAAAGGAACGGAATGCAAATGACGCAAAAAAAAAATGGAAATGGATGCAGATTGAAAAAGAGACGGAAAATAGGGGGCTAAATACAGATAGAGAGAGAGAGGGATAGAATGCTAGAGCTAGATAGATAGATAGCTGGGGCAAAATGAAAAATAATTAGCGCAATTAATGACCACGTAATTAGCGCTTCAAATCTGCCAGGATCCGCCGAGAGAGTGACCCACTCAGTGTCCCATCTCGTTCTGGCATAATGTGTGCACTGGCACGTAAAGTGAAACCCCAGCTAGTGAACACCCCCCCACACACCCACACACCCATTTTCCTCATTTTCCCTTTTGCATTTTCCGCCCATCGCCCAGTCCCAGGCCACCTTCATTAATAGTTCGCTGTGGCTACGTTTGATAACTCTATCGCGGTCCGGTTGCCACTGATTTTTCCCTTTTTTTTTTTGTTAGTAGTAGCCCCCCTTTCTATTTTCTATTTTCCATTTTCTCTAATAGAGCGGGGGTGGGACGGAGGAAAGGCGTTAGAGACACGCTAATGAATGCACGATGGCCCCGTTTCATTTCGCGAAAAAAACAGCGTTTTTCTCTTCTTTTTTTTTTCATCGGAAATGCAACTCTGTCATGGCATTTCTTCATCAGGATTTGAGGTTGGCGGCAAGTCCACGTCCACGCAGGACGAGGTGGACGACTAATTAAAACTGGCCTTTGATTAGGCCCAAATGTTAAATTAACATTAGCGGCTAAAAGCCAAAGGGCCAAGAGCTGTTCTAAAGTAAAGAGTAAAGAGGTTTACTTTGGCTTCAGAAAAGTAAATAAATATCAGGGCGGAGGGACTAAATGGTGGGGGGTTTTGAGGAGGTTTTCATAGGAGGTTTGTTGGAGAATAAGTTGGACTTTAAAGATTTACCTCTTTAACTTAGGCTTTAGCTTAACTTAAGCTTGAACTTTAGCTTGTAGGTTTAATAATAAAAAAAAAGTATAATTCTGTAATATATACTTTGAAACAAGTGAACTTGTATATTATAGGACTATATGATACCTGGTACTCTGCTGAGTCTAATATAAATCACAACTATATGATACCAGGTACTCTGCCAAATATATCAAGAACTATATAAATGCAAACTATATGATACTATAGTGCTACTATAGTACTACTATAACTGATTCTACTATATATGAGGTATTTATATTATAAATTGGAACAATATGATACCCGGTACTCTGCTAATACATAACCACTCAATTGGGAATAAAATATGTGGAAATATAATATTAGATTCCACCACTTATCTACCTAACACGTTTTATTCCAAAACTTATAGATCTTTCTGAGAAAGGACATTGCACTTATAATATTATATATATGATACCTAATATAATGATGGGAAGGTATAAGACAACTATAACTATATAAACAATAGAGTCATATATAGCAGTCACCCGACATTCTGCTCATACACTTATTATACTAAGATTAGGTTATCTTTAGGAAAGGGGTTTGCAACCCGTACATAAAGTACATCTCAAGTACTTGATATAATAACCTACATGTTCCTATTCCAAAACCTATTCCTCTTTTCCCAAATGACTACAAGATGAGACATATGAACAATTATCTCTGATCCTATTTGATGGAACTACATATATGATATCCCCTACTCTGCTCATACACTTAACACCTTATAATCCAATAATTGGTTCATACACAATACAGAATATCTCTAGTACCTGGTACTTATTTTCCAGAAGAATTCACTACACTATCATATGTATTATATATAACTATACTGTATATAACTATAAATTTATATTTTTATGATACCCGGTACTCTGCTTAAACACTTTCCATCCATTTAACCCAATAAAGGGCTCTACATTATTACTTATATCTGTAGTTCCTGGCTAGTCCTCTACTTACAAACCTTATAAGTCTTTTCCCCAAAAAAGGAACCCCAGATATATTCCAAGAAAAGTTATATAAAACACCAAGACTCTAAAAAGAACATAACCTCACAAACAAAAACCCATTCCAATAAGCTCTGCGAAATCCTTCCGATTCCCTAACTTATAAACAACTTAAAAATTCATTGTCTACACATGGTGCCCAAGGATCTCTTACCACCGAGAGACGGAAGAAGGATTCCGAGAGGTCCTGCGAGGACCAGGGGGAATTGGTAGAAATAAAAAAAAAAAAAACACACACACACACACACAGAAGAGAGGAAGGAAAAGTCCTTGTTGGGAATGAAAAACGAAAAACTGTCATCATGTGACGGGAATCAATCTAAAGTCATTTTATAACCCGAAAAGTCATAAATCTAACTTTAATGTTTTAAACGTGACTGCGGCACTACGTTCCCATGGACCACGCCCACCCAAGCCACGTCGCCCACCCCCCACTTTAGCCTCCTACATATGTAACGATGTTAGAAAGAGAGGGAGAGAGAGAGAAAGAGATGGAACGATCAAACCTCCGGCATTGAAATTGGAAAAGTAAAACAAGCAAATGAATGTATTTCCGTTTGGGATTTTTCACTTTCCGGTTTGGGAGAAGGAAGTACCAGTCAGGCCGGCCGGCTAAGGGCGTGGGGCGTGGCAGGCAAAAGTGTTGCCGCAGTCACCAAGGGGCGTGGCCAAATGGGCTGTAGCCCAGCAGCAACAAAAAAAAAAACAAAAAAAAAATACTATAAATGACAAAACGAATGCAAGGCGAACTCCTCTTGGGGTGGAGGGTTGGGGAGATGGCAGGAAAATAGATAGAAAATTTTATTAAATGGGCATCAAAACTATTTGGCGTGTCCTCAAAAGGGAGGAGGAGGAGGAGATGGGCACGAGGGGGATTGGCAAAAATCCTCCTTCAGCCAGGAGGATTCATGAGAATTTGTGTGCGTGCCTGGCCAAATGGCATAGCATACTTACGTGAGCCACACATAAAATTCAAGCACCGCATGCGGTCAACGAAAAGGTGAATACACACACACACACACTGACACGCTCTAATGCATGAAAGAGATGGGTATAGAAGTGTGGAAAGAGAAGGCTAGCTTGCCAAGCAATGTGTGACAGGATTAATTAAGTGGCGGCCATGGAATCGTGTCCATAACGAATTGCGAGATTAATATGGGGGGTGGGGTACAGAGATGCCGTCTTTTCTTTATTTTTTTTGGGGGGGATTTCCCGGAAAAATGCAAGAGATTATCTTTAAATAGTGGATGCAGGTCTTAAAGATGTATGTTTAAGGGAAGATATAGGAGGCGTAACTGGTATTATATGGTCTATATACAACTATAATGATAGAGATATAATGGCATCGTTCAAAGAAGAGATAAGGGAAGTACCAGGTATCATGTAGCATATATACATATATTATTTTGATACCACTATAGAGATATATGAGAGGTAACAGGTATCATAGTCTATATAGTCTATGTACCTGGATTATCATTATAGCTATATCATAGAAAAATAAAAAAAACTACCAGGTATAATCTTCATAGATCTTAGATATGTAAATCTTAGAGATATAGTTGCATTTTATCAAGAAGAGATAAGAGAAGTAACAGGTATCATATAGTATATACACATACCACTATTATCATTAATTACTTCGTTCATAGAGAAATAAGTGAAGTACCGAGTATCTTATAGTCTTGAATACCACTGTATATAGATCTTAAATATAGAGTTGAGTCTAAAAGTGGAGATATATGGAAGTTAACAGGTATAATACATAATTATCTCGAAATAGAGCATACAGATCTAAAAAAAAAAGTACCCGGTATCACATAGTCCATATACCCCACTTTTTCTCCCACTTTACACTGATTTTAGATAATCTCCCATCATCCTATTACCCTATCACGCCCTCTCACTTTAAAGTTGTACCTACAACTTTTATGGCACTTTCGGATCTGGATCATCTAGTTTATGGCCAGCTAACTCCAGCAACTGTGTTTTTATTGCGAATTAACTATCGCTTCCAGTAATCCCCTTTTTATTGGGTGTAGTAATCCCGAAACGAATCGTCGTTTATGCAATTCCCCAATTTTTTGGAAATTGAATCAAGGTCCCCAAATCCAAATGGCCATCAAAGTATAATAACCCCAAACCAAAGGCAACAAAAATTCAAGCCCAAATCGCATTTACAGATATAGATTTAGATTTCTGTCTGTCTCTGTGCCCTGTCGAGGAAGCGGGGGCTCTGTACAAAATTTATCGCCCAAAGGGGAACCAACATATAAGATTAAACCTATATATGTATATGTATATTTATATATAATGCTGGTTGGTTGTGTTCTCATGTGTGTGTAATTTAATCAATAAGAAAATCGTCTTTTCACTTACATACACATCATTACATTTTGGGCGCATAAATTGATGATGTTCCGAGGGGAAAAATTTCACGTTGAGTGACTTACCTGGAAAAAAAGAACAAGAAATATATATAAATGTTATACATTATATATGTAAGTATGGAAATTAATATTAAATCAGTGAATATAGCTGGGAAGGTATATTCGATTGCTTAAATTGGTATGGTAGGCAGATCTTTGTGTTTTATTTGTAAAATAATGGCTTAGTATCTTAGTTATCAATAAAGAGGCTCGATTTTCGATAAATTTTTGGGTTAAAATTGCTTTAAAAATAAATATTTAAAATACCAACTTAGGCATGAAGATTTAAAAAAGAGTGTATGGTAAGCCATTTTTTGTGCTTTGGTTATTTAATTTTGAGTTATCGATAATGACGATTGATTTTCCATTAATTTTTAGGCTATAATTGCTAGGGAATTGTTGAAAACGTGTTTATATTTATGTATATTAATATTAAATACTCAAAGAAAGATTGAAAATTTTCCAAAGAGTGTCAAATTTTTTCTTTTCTATAAAATAATGATACAATATTGAGTTATCGATAAAAACCGATAAATTGATTTTTAGAGCATAATTGCTTAGAATCATTTAAAAAATTGACTTCTATTTTTATTAATTAATAAATCTATTTATTTATATTTATATTTATATTTTAATCTATTTTTATTTATAACTTCTATTTTTATTTATTAATAATTTTTTGAATTATTAATAATTCATAGAAAGAAAAATAAGTTTGCATTCTTTTATAGTTTTCTAATGAAATTATTGAAAATATCAATAAAAACGATTCATTTCAGGTATAATCTAGATATAATTGGTAAAAATTATTAAAAATATGAACTTATAATAAACTACTAAACTAGAGAAAGAAACTGTTTATATTGGGGGCAGTTTCTTGTGTTTTTCCATAAAATGATAAAGTTATCGACAAGATGGAGGGATTTTCGATTAATATTTATAGTTCATATGATAAATAATCCTATAATTGATGCTGTGACTTTTATATAATACCCTAAGCCATCCTATTATTAACATATTTCAGAAAATTCCTTCAGACCCTTTTCTCTGTCCCCCCCACTTTTATAAAATATCTGCAAACAATTCTTCTCCATTTACCCCCACCTTCCAAGTTACATTCATGAATGAAACCCACCGTGTGTGTGCATATTTAGAAGAGATCTCATTTTAAATTCAATTTGCGGTCGAGTGTGAGATTTTTGGCATTGTTTCCGAGATGGACGCACGTGCGACAATTGTTGAAGCTGTTTAATCACAATGTGGTTTTTGGATTCGGATTCGGATTCAGAATTGCAATTGGTTCGGGGGTTTTGGGTCATATTTAATTCATTTTATTATTATTGTTATTGTCCTTGTTCTGTGAAAATGAGACGGCATTACAAAAGAGTGACAAAGAGAGGTGTAGGGAGGAAATTGTTATCGTTATTGGACGTCGTCGGTGTCGTTTTCGAGTCCGGGGGGCGTGAAAACTAAGCACAATTTATAATGATGATGGCCCGGGATGATGGTGGCGAGAATTTTCCAATTTAACAAACAATTCAATTAATGCAAATTACAATAGGAATCGGGCACTAATGAATATTTTATGACAAAACTAATTTCATTTTCATACATATACATATATACAATCGTATACCTATATAATACTGACAGCTATCACCCTACAGGACATTGTACATCTTTCTGGGAGCAAGAGAAAACACCAGCTGGTCCAATCGAATGTAAATTGTAAATTGTTTACACGCCGCGGGGCCTTTAAAATGATGATGATGGTGATGATTATACAGCCCTTTGACCTCCTAGCTCGTCCTCTTTGAAACCCTTTTTGAAAATCTCCGCTTATAATTGCCACAAATGTTGCACACAAATAGTGTCGGGTCAAGCAGCAGCGCGGCGTTAATGTTTAAATAATGTTAAAATAATGTTTATGTATGTTTAGTGTAATAATTAGTTATAGTTTATTTATTAAGCTAAAGTATGGATAAATCGCCTTAGTTGGTCGCAAGCCGACTCTTTCTCGGCCGCTCGATTTCAACGGGCCTATTTTAAGAGAGCTTTAGCTTCGCAATCACTATGTCGGGCCGCCCTCTCCACTATCGAGAGCTTTAGCTTCGCGTATGTCTAGTCGAGCCGCACTCTCTGTCCATATTATTAGTCACTGCTTAGCACCATAAACTGGATGATCACACTGGTTGATCCCAGTTTCATCTGCCTGCAGCATAAAATAAAATATAACGTACTATAATTAAATTCGTCTTTCATTTCCCGGCATTGAAAACTCTCAATGACCAAACAAATAGTCCAAAAATGCTAGGAATCGGTTCTCTAGATGCCACAAACGACAAATAGACAAGGAGGAGGCTGCCAGGAGGCTACCAGGACATTCAGCAAAATGCTAATTGTCCTGGGTGTCACTGTCTGGAATAAATGGTAGACTATTTGGTTTTTTTTTTATTTAAAAACTTTTAAAGGGGTTTTAAAGGAAAGACTTATATTTTTTATTTCACATTTAATTATTTTTGCAAGTCTTATTATTTTTTATTTAAATATTTATTACATTTTTCTTTCAAATTCTTAGAGTTCTTCTTTCTTGTTTACTTCAGCAGGTTGCTAGTTAGCTTTCTTACTTTTTTTTTTAAACATTTTTGCAATTTTGCCGCCCCAATGACTCGGTCCTGTTGCTATCATAGTCTTGCTATTTCCAGTCCTGTTGTTGTCACTGCCTTTCGATTCGTTTCATTTTTGTTCCAACTTTGCCAATTTGGTGGCAAACAGTCAGTATATAGAAGGGTGCACAAGAAGCCAGGCAAGGACTTTATTTTCTGACTACATTTATGCATAAATATATATACATACATATATACTATATCGGGGTATGTATTTCTATATAAGCCTGCAGTTGTTGTTATTGTCGTCATCATAACGTTTATTAATAAGTTTGACTTTGCTCAGTTGTTGCCATGCCATGATTGTTGCTCCTGCTGGGCTTTTTTGGCGTTTTTTCTTTATATATTTTTTACCCAGTACTTTTAGAGTTTTAGGGTATATTGTATTTCGGGGAATTAAGGTAAGAGGGTATACGTTTTCGTTCTTTTATTTGGAAAGGGTAGTAGCACTAGAAGTAGACTTTATTAGTACCGTACCGGGTATCATTATTCATGAAACTCAACTTTAGTCCTTTTTTCTTTTTTTATTTAATTTTTAATTTTTTTATTTTTAAATTTAAAGTTTGTTTCTAATTTTCTTTTAAATATAAAGGAGATACATATCTCTTATAAGTACCGGTTTTCAGATTATTTCAGCATATACTTCGGCTTCTATGCCTCTGTCCGCCTGTCCGCGTGTCCGCCAATTCGCCAATCCGCCAAAAATGATATTTTCCTCAGAGGCTCAATTTTTTTTTAACAAAAATTTTATTTGAAAATAATTAAGATAGGATTACTATTATTTTAAGCCATTTAAAAAAAAAAAAATCAT
The DNA here is from genome assembly GCA_018153235.1 of Drosophila malerkotliana malerkotliana. Classification (NCBI taxonomy): domain Eukaryota; kingdom Metazoa; phylum Arthropoda; class Insecta; order Diptera; family Drosophilidae; genus Drosophila; species Drosophila malerkotliana. The sequence goes on along the minus strand of JAECXV010000058.1, from coordinate 6,839,100 downwards.
AGGCACCAATTGTTTAGAATTATAGAATATCTATTTAATATACCTGCCAGGGTATCAAAACTTCACGAATCATTCCAATTATAGCCTTATACCTTTCTAGTACTATTTTTTTTTATTTATTTTTTTTTTTTGGAATAAATATAGCATGACTTGTCAGAACAGCCAAGACGAACAAAAAAAAAAAACCAACAGCAAATACCATGAGACGACATCGACATTCGGCGCAGGAAAAATTAGAGCAAAGTGCACTTTTTGATGACTTTTGATTTGTTTTACGATTCAGTCTCAGTCTCAGACTCGGTCTCAGTCTCATTCCTGGCTATGAATATTTATTGTCGTGCTTGGTGGCCATTTTGCCGCTTTACTTCTTTTGCTGACTTGTGACTCTTTGTCTTTAAAATGCACGGAATATGCTTTTTGGCATGGCAACACACTCAAACACACAATCGTGTACACATCAATCAACAATAAAAAGAAAAACATGCTGAAGAAAATACAAACAAGCGACAGTAGGAAGTGGAAGAAGCCTGAAACTGTGGCAACTTTTTAATTGATGTTTATTTAACGTTCAACATAATTAACTTGTGCTCTAGCATAATATTGAAGGGATCGTAAACGGGCATTATACGAGCCATTAAATTGAATTTGTAAACGCTTGACTGCCCCAATACAATCAGCCAACCAGCAGAGATACACAAGAAGATACATTTTTGGTTAGGATTGGGGTGTTGGGGTGGTGGATGCCATGACGACAACAACTGGCCACTGATTTCTTGGAGGCTTTAAACAATGCCATAAACGTGGACCAAGATCACATTAACACCGCCGCAGGATGTCCTACCCACATTCATGTCTCCTTCTAGGTTCCCCTAGTTCTGATTCTGTTTCTGATTCTGATTCTGGTTTTTGGTATTTGCCTTTACGACTTTGGGGTCATAAAAACCAGAGAGCGAAGAGGCACGGCGGTGGCAGAAAAAAAAATGTCATGAAAGAAAATAGAATTATGGGGTGGAGACTCACGACTTGGGAGTGACTGGGTGGAAGGAAGGAAGCCAGGAAGTCAGGAAGGAAGGAAGGACTTGAGCTAATGATAATAATACGCATAATAATGTAACCAGCCACAAACAAATTTGATTTGCTGGCCCTCTCTCTCTATGGCGACTACAGTGCGTTTCAGGGCCATAAATCAATTAGGGAACGTTTAGGGGGCACAAAGACAAATATAGTTATACAGTTAATTGCAAAAGAATAAAAAAAATAGACTAACTAAATAGGTTAGTATAAGAACTTGACTGCTAAGGGGGGAAGAGCACTAAAGTAGTTAAGCGGTATAGAGTTTAATATTAAAATTAATATTCTGAAGAATAATATTCCAGAATTTTCTTTATGGAAATGGCTTACTCTTCCCTCCCATTCACCATCCTTCAGATCCCTTATTAATAAATTGCACTTGACAACGTTCACTTTATTAATTTTTTTTTTCTTTAGAAAAGTGCACACAAGTCAACCGTGTTTGTTGGGCTGGGACTTGTTTTTTTTTTATCCGGCCTGTACGTGACCAATAACAGGGAATTTATCAACGCCCCTCCACCCACCCACTCCCAGTGGCCCCACCCCCCTGTTTACAGTTCCCTACCAATTTTTTCGCTTTGGATTGTCGTAGACAGAGAGCCATCTCGTAGAGTCAGTGGCCTAAAAACGACCATTATGAAGTTGCTCACTTGATCGTGCAATGTACTTTTCTGTCCAGCACTTAGCACGTTTTCTTACCAACCAACCCAACACTGCTTGCAACAATGCAACAAATTAGCACACCACAAGGCACACACCCACTCACCCCCCACACACATCCATATATAGGGTGGAAAAATCATCGGAAAATCGACAAGGGTAGAGGGAGTTGGCTTGATGTTGTCCCGCGTCTGGCATTGATTGCCATTTCCCAGCTAATGATGTGTGGAAAAGTTTATTTGGCCAGTAAACAACACGGAAAATGCTAAATAAATACACAGATAAACAAGACCAACAAAAAAAGCAAGAGCCAGTGGCAGAAGCAACAAAAATGTTACTCAAAACAAAAGCCAAAAACGCAGCCACGCACACAAAAACAACACAAAACAATCAAGATTTGATTTTACATTGCAGTTGGATTTTGGCGAATAACACATACCCTAGTTTTTCTATCTTAAGGGCCCACAGTCATGGCTATATCTTCCCTAATTCTTATCCGATTCTCAAGCGGAGTACCTCAAACGATTTCTGGATCTATTTTCCACCATTCTGCATCAAAATCCTGAGACAAAATATTTTTTTAGATTTTTTGTCCATTTTTCCTGATCCCTTGAAAATAGGGTTTTCTTCTAAAGGGCCCATAGTCATGGCTACATCTTCCATCTTCTCATCCGATTCTCAAACGGAATACATTAAACGATTTCTAAATTATTTTTCTCTAAAAATTACAGCTCAGTACTCAGAACTTTAATTCTTTAAACAACAACATGTCCTGTATTTGTTGTATGTATTTGAATTCCCTTCTCCGAAACCCAACTAATACCCACTACCTTTTGTATTTATTTCGCTACCAAGCCCCACATAATACCCGATACTGTTAGCACTGATCCTACAAGGGTATTAAAATAACTCGAACAAATGAAAACTGCAACTGCAGCGAGCAATCTTTTGATGCGTTGATTTTCACACGCCAAAACAATGAACAGAAAAATGAAATTTATGACGGCCAACTGTTTGTCGAAAAATTTCACGGGGAAAAAATACACCAAAAAAAAAATACAAAAGAGGAGGAAAAAGGGGGTAGAATGTACATGTCAGGTTGGAAATGAAAATGAGCAGCGGCGACCCCGAGCGGTGGATATAATACGTAAATTCCACTGAAATTGGCACAAAAAGTGAAGGCAAACTGACAGCCAAGTGAAGTAAAGTGAAAACTATAAAGCCCGATACACATACCATATATATACATATGTATCCATGTAGACCAAATATAATCCATAAAATGATTTCTTTTTTTTTTGTTTTTTGGGGACTAATATCAAACATAATTGGCGACCATAAAAATGTCCTTCATGCAGGCGATTAAAGGCAAATGAAGGAAATGCGTATAAAGGCTTTGGCTATAAAAAAAATATATATATATAAATATATCTATGTATCTGTTCATCCGGAATATATATACATATATATTTATTAGCCATAAATGTTTGGCAACTTCATAAAGACTTTTGTGAGCTTTACTACTAGGCTGGGCTACAGTGGGGCCCACAATCATAAATCTGCTTACTAAACTGCTTAATTTGCCATTTGGTGCAGTTTTTGGGGGAACGATTTTAATAAATTCATAACCACAGAATGTGCCATTGCAGTTTTGCAGTTTGAAATTAATTTCATAAAATCACAAACGAACAAACACACAAACACACAATGGCCAAAATGTGAAATTTAAATTAATGAGGCACAAGTCCGATGAGGCACCAGCTTTCGGCCAAACTCTCATTTCCGCATGAAAGGATTTATGTTTATTATTTGCCGGGATTTCTCAAATAAATACATTTTCTCATCTAACTTGATCCTTTTTCTAATTTTGATTATTATTGAAATTGAAATGCTATCTCTTTAATTAAATATTTTATTATTTTTCATTTATTATTATTATCTATTATTTTCTTTAAAAACTTTTCTCGTCTTTTTCGTTTTCCAACCAAATTTTTAATTAAAAATTATATTGTCTGAGTGTGTCAGTATCTCCTATTTATTTATTTATTAAATTTTGCACAGTTTTTTGGTGGAAAATGGAAAAGATGTTTCCTTTTCCACCCTCTTTTTCCACCCTACTGCCTCTCCTGCCATCATCAACTGGCATTTGTTTCTGCCCGGGAAGGCATTTTTAATTATTTATTTTTATTATATATTTCAAGTTTTTTTTTTTTTGTGGCATCTGATGTGTGTGTTGAAACATATAATTATGAGAAGCTTTGAAAGCAACATCCGTTATGGTGTTTTTTTTTTTTGGGAAAAAGTTTGCTTTTCTTTGGGCTTGCTTCTATGCTGTCCGCCTGTCCGCGTGTCCGCCAATTGGTTTGAAGGCCTGGATCTCAGAGACTATAAGAGTTAGGGTTAGGAGATTTATGTAGACTTCTATAATCTATATATATCTCCAAATCGAATTTCAGCTAAATAGCTTTATTTTTTAAGAAATTAACCCCAAAAGCATGCAACAAATATTGTAAAATTATATATTTTGAAGAATTGGCTGAATTAAAATGGAGTACTATGCTATTACCAGTGCTTCTAACCTCTTTTAAGCCCTTTAATCTAAAATAAATTACCTCAACCTTAGATTCCTCGTTGAGATAACTCTTCTTCTCCATTTTTCAATGCAATTTCCTTGCATTTTTCCATATGCACTTGCAATTAATCTCTCCTCCTAACGATTCCGAGCAATCCCTTCGAGAGTTGAGACCTTTCTACCCCATATATGGGATGAGACCTATTAACCCAGCTTTTCTTTTCATTCTTTCTTACTTTTCTCTACTCTACTTTACTTTTTTTTTTTATTTTATGTATTTTTTTTTATTTTTTTGTGCCCACTCTGCTCTTTTCTTTGGCCAGGTTTCTATATATATTTCTTTCTTTCTAGTTTCAGTTTTTTTTTTGTCGTTGCTGTATTTATTTGTTGGTCGTTGTCGTGGTTTCCGGATTTTGTTTTGTTGCAAATGTTCGCTGTTCCATAAGCATTGTCAGGCCACGCCCACTGTTCCCATTCCGAATAACCCAGCCCATCAGACCAACAGCCCATCAGACCATCAGCCCACCGCCCAGTTTTCCACTTTTCCCACTAAGCTGGTACATCATGCGCTCGACGATGCGACAACGTTTTATTAATAATACTTGAAGCTCTGATGGGGTTACGAGTAGTAAGAGTACGAGCCACGAGTAGTAGGAAATGTTGCAAGGCAGTCAGCGCTTTTAATGCCCCACATAATGCCTCCAAACTGTGTCTCTTTCACAGTACATACTATATATATATGTGTGTGTGTGTGTTTGTGGCAACAAAAAAAATGTGAAAGTGGAAAGTATAGTGTAGAAAGTGGAAAGTGGAGCGACTCTTTTCGTCCTCGTCGGCTCATCAGATCTTTCCCCTTATATGCCCTGTGGCTGATTTGCATTTGCCCGTGAAACAAATATAACAAAAAAAAAACACAAAAGACTAAATAAATAGGCAACCTCTCCCATAACATTTTTTAATAAATAATTCTTTAGCATAAAGCTTAGCAAAAACAACAACTTAAGTCCTGCTTTTCATTCTCAATGAGAAAGGATTAGGCCTGGACAGGAAGGCTTTTCCACCCAAGGATGTTGCAATAAAATTAAAAAAAAAAAAAAAAAATTAAGGATAAAACGCAACACAGGAAGCTTGAAAAAATAAAACAGATTTGGGATTTTTTAATATTTTATTAGTAAATAAATCTTAAAAGCTATTTTGGGATTGGAAGATTTTGTGTTTTAGAGGGTGTTTAGTATTTTTTTTTTACATTTTTTATATTTTATGATTACTTTTTAACTAAATTATATTATATAAAAATTTAGAATGTTACTAATATTTTTTTATTAATTTTTTTTTAAGTTACAACCTATTTTTTACATTTTTTGTTAATAAATATTAATAAATAATAAATATTGTAGCAAAAATTAAAATTTTTTTTTACAAGAAAAAATACAAATTACTTATAAATACAGAAATAAAATAATTAAAAATACAAAATAATTTTTTCTTTATTTTTTTATTTTTTTTAAGTAGTTTATATTTAAAATTTTTGTTTTAAACAATAAAAAATATTATTTATGAAAAACAAAGTTCCTTAAATATTTTTCCTCTGTGCCTGATTCACTTCTCTTGAACATCTGTCTGAGGCATTAACACACATCCATTTTTAAGCACCGCACACAACATCATCATCCTCCATATCACCTCCCCAGCCTCCTCCACGGTCGACACCATTCAACTTTCATTTTTGGCTGCTAACGATGCTTCTGATACATACTAATAACTTCTTTCATTAAAAATTCCTATGGGCTCGCAGTCAAAAGCCATATACATATACCCCGTCAAGGGGTGTGTGTGTGTGTGTGTTACAAGTGTTGGGTTGGATGTAGGGGGATGTGGGCTAAAAAAAAAAAAATTAAAACGGAAGGGGGCGTGGCAAAGTACACACTTGAGCGACGCTAAACTCGTCCAATTAGTAGCATTTAATTTGGTAAACAGCGGCATTTTCGTGCCTTTGCATTTTTTTTATAATTAGGAGGAGCGCCAGTGACAAGACCAACAACGCCAAGGTCCAGAGCCTACAACAGAAGCAGTACTATCATAAAACCATGGTACCATAATACCAAAAACAAAAAAATTAAAAATAAATTAAAAATATAATCAGTAAATCAGGAACAAATGAGGAATGGCAGGAATCATAGTCACGAACAGATACAACAACAACAAAAATCCACTGAAGCTTTTATAAATTAATAAACAAACAAAATAAAAAAAATTATTCACCATAATGAATAATGGATATCTAAACTTCGACACCCCATGATTTCAAGATGATCATCAAAGTAATAAAATAAAATAAAAAGAAAATGGAAGAAAAGGAACTTTCCATTAATAATAAAAATAATAATAATAATCAGAAACGCAGGGGCTGGGATCCACAGCTTTCAACAAGATCCACTTCAGATATGAAATAATTAAAAAATCATTAAAAAAAATAAATAAAACCGAAATCAAAAAAGTCTTTCTCGAACTAAAGCGACAACAGAAAGTCCAAAAGTAAAAGACAATTTAAATAATAAGGGTCGAGATCCACAGCTTTCAACAATTTCCACTGCAGCATCAACAGCTTCTTGATAAATCTGTGCCTCCTATCTGAGCAACGGCTATCTGAAGTTCCAGGCTCAATTTCCAGAAGATTCGCAAAAAAATAAAAAATCAGAAGCATATATTCCATTGCATTAGATTTAAAAAGAAAAAATCGAAAATAAAAAAATTCAGAAAATCAGAACAGCTTTTTAAGTTACCTTTCGGACCAACAGAGACTGAATCATTGCAGTAGCAGCAAACAAAATAAGCAAATCAGACCCAAAATATATTCCATTGCATAAGATTTAAAATAAAAAAAAAAAAAAAAGAAAATCAGGATGATATGCAGTAACAGCAAGAACCAAAACAGAAGGACAATCATTTCAAAAATATTAAAAAAAAATAAGCAAATCAGACTCAACATACATATATTCCATTGCATAAGATTTAAAAAATCGAAAACAAAATAAATCAGAAAAGCTTTTTAAGCCTTCTACTTGAGCTCCAATCACTTTTCCCACAGTACCAGTTACAGCAACAACCAAAAGAGATGGCCGAAAAAAAATCATTTGAAAAATAATATTATTTCAAAAAAATATAAAATCAGACCCACTTTATTATTTGGTAAAAAGAATTAAATAAAAACTAGAACTTTTTTTTTTCTTTTTTTTGCTAGCTGTCGATTCTTTCAGTTATGAGAAGCCATTGCTCAAATAATAAAAATAAATTTAAAAAACCAAAAGAAAAAAATAAAAACGAAAATAATAAAATAATTAGTATTGGCAGCCGTTCTGAACCGCTCGGTTGCCAGGCCGCTACTAAATTTTGTGAGCACTCGATCCGAAAGGAAAGTTTTTGGCAGGTCCCTAGAGATGAAAGATCTGAAATGATAACATTGTCGATACACAGATAGGATATCTATCGAATTATCGATTAACAAGCTACCTCGTTGTCCATCACTAGTAGGTATTCAACACAAGTGTGTTAGATTCTTTTGAAAAATGATCTTAAAATTCATGTAGAGCTTTTCAGATGCCATGAAGAGCCGAAAAAGGGGGTTTTCCAAATGATAAGCAACATTTTTTTAACTATTCCAACTATTATTAATAAGCTCCAAGATGCCCTTGGTCATCTTTATAAGAAATGTATCGTATGATTCTTTTGAAAACTGAATAAAAGCTTTGAAGCCAAGGCAGTATATGTTTTTCTTCGAATTGAAATAACTTTTCCCAAAAAGAAAACTTCTGATAGTTCCCTAAAGAAGAAAGACCTCTAACGTAACACTATCGATGAAAATTATTAGGCTTTAGTAAGACATAAGACACAAGTCTACTTAATATCCAAGCAAATACATGTTAGATTCTTCTGGAAATGAGGAATAGCAATATTGAACAAGAAACCACCTTCTCGAACAAAAGAAAATCCAAAAATAAAAAACAATTAAAATAATAAAAAGGGATTAGAACCACAAGAGTTAAGAATATTCACTTCAGCAGATATGAAGTATTAAAATAAAAAATTAAAACATAAAGATAGTACCGGCGATCCTAAGCAACGATTAACCAAAGATCTTAATAATAATCAATAATTAAAATAAAATATTAAATGGTCGAGCATACAGAGTTGTGTGTGACTGCTCACGCCATAAGGTTCCGTTGCTCAAGCCATAAGCTTCGTTTGTCCCATCATAAGCAAAAGGCAATTACAATAATAATTTTTCGTGTTTTCCCTATTCTACTCAATCGTGCTAATCCGAATGAATTTTGTGGTTGGAGTGCCGAAAACTTTTTACTGCAAGAAATTCGTTCTTGTTTCTGTTTCTGCCAAAATGGTCGACCTGAAGCGATGCATTTGTTCTTCGCAGAACATTTTTTTTATGTAAGAAGCTCTGCATATTTATCATAGTATAATAATAAGCTGTTGTAAAAAATGTAGGGCCTTTTTTTAATTGATCTAATAAAATGTATTTTTTATTATATTGATGCATTGATTATCCCGTATGCAGAGCTTGGGCACCATTATTTTAGATCATCCATTGCATAAGATTTAAAAAAAAATAGAAATAAAAAAAAAAATAAGAAAAGAACCACTTCAACAACCTCCAACTGTAAGAGGGAACCATGATGAAAAACTGATGAAATAAGAAACTCATCATTAATACAAGACTTTCCAAGAACTACCACCAGAAGCTGTGCCATCAGATCATCATGACATCCTATCTTCATCATGGAGACCCTGATATTGTAAAAATAAAAAAAATAACAAAAAAATGAAAAAAATAATTGAAAATAGTTTTTCATTTTTTTAAATAAAAACTGATGAAAAAAGAACCTCATCATCAACACACGACTTTCTAAGAAGCACCACCACTTCCACCAGAAGCTGTGCCATCAAAATCCACTGAAGCGGTTATAAAATAATAAAAAACGCAATAAAAAAAAATTATTCACTATAATGAATAATGGATATCTAAACTTCGACACCCCATGATTTCAAGATGATCATCAAAGTAATAAAATAAAATAAAAAGAAAATGGAAGAAAAGGAACTTTCCATTAATAATAAAAATAATAATAATAATCAGAAACGCAGGGGCTGGGATCCACAGCTTTCAACAAGATCCACTTCAGATATGAAATAATTAAAAAATCATTAAAAAAAATAAATAAACCCGAAATCAAAAAAGTCTTTCTCGAACTAAAGCGACAACAGAAAGTCCAAAAGTAAAAGACAATTTAAATAATAAGGGTCGAGATCCACAGCTTTCAACAATTTCCACTGCAGCATCAACAGCTTCTTGATAAATCTGTGCCTCCTATCTGAGCAACGGCTATCTGAAGTTCCAGGCTCAATTTCCAGAAGATTCGCAAAAAAATAAAAAATCAGAAGCATATATTCCATTGCATTAGATTTAAAAAGAAAAAATCGAAAATAAAAAAATTCAGAAAATCAGAACAGCTTTTTAAGTTACCTTTCGGACCAACAGAGACTGAATCATTGCAGTAGCAGCAAACAAAATAAGCAAATCAGACCCAAAATATATTCCATTGCATAAGATTTAAAATAAAAAAAAAAAAAAAAGAAAATCAGGATGATATGCAGTAACAGCAAGAACCAAAACAGAAGGACAATCATTTCAAAAATATTAAAAAAAAATAAGCAAATCAGACTCAACATACATATATTCCATTGCATAAGATTTAAAAAATCGAAAACAAAATAAATCAGAAAAGCTTTTTAAGCCTTCTACTTGAGCTCCAATCACTTTTCCCACAGTACCAGTTACAGCAACAACCAAAAGAGATGGCCGAAAAAAAATCATTTGAAAAATAATATTATTTCAAAAAAAAATAAGCAAATCAGACCCACTTTATTCTTTTTTTTGCTAGCTGTTGATACATCCAGATGTGAGAAACCATTGCTCAAATAATAAAAATAAATTAAAAAACCAAAAGAAAAAAATAAAAACGAAAATAATAAAATAATTATTATTATTGGCAGCCGATCTGAACGGCTCGGCTGCCAGGCCGCTACTAAATTTTGTGAGCACTCGATCCGAAAGGAAAGTTTTTGGCAGATGCCTAGAGATGAACGATCTGAAATGATAACATTATCGATATACAGAATATGCGTCTATCGAATAACGATAAGCAAGCCACCTCATTGTCCATCACTTATAGGTATTCAACACTAGTGTGTTCGATTCTTCTGGAAAATAATCTTAAAATTCATGTAGAGTTTTTCATATGTCACGGAAAGACAAAAATGGGGTTTTTTCAAAAGATTAGCAAAATTTTTCCTCCTATGTATTATTTTTTATACACTTCAAGATGCCCTTGATAAGAAGAAAGAGACAAATAGAATGAGATTCTTCTGAAAATTGATTTAAAAAATTGAAGCCAAGACAATATATGTTTTTCTTGGAATTGGAATAACTTTTTCCAAAAAGAAAACTTCTGATAGTTCCCTAGAGAAGAAAGACCTCTAACGATAACACTATCGATACAGATTATTAGTCTCTAGTCTAGTCAGACATTGTCCATAACTACCTAGTATTAACGCAAATATATGTTCGATTTTTCTGGAAATTTATTAGAATAAGTCCAAGCCAAGACAGTATTTAATTTTATTGGAAAGAGCCAAACTTTTCAGATGTTATAAGCCCTAGAGATGGATTACAACACTATCGATATACAATTTATCTATCGAAAGATGATTATTAAGCTCCAATAGAGCGTTGTCCATCACTATCAAGGGTCAAACCACGTGTGTGTCAGATTCTTTTAGAAATTGGTGGAAAAAGTTGAAGTCAAGAGAGTATTTGGTTATAATTTGTTTTCTTTTCGGAATTGCGACCAACTTCGCAGGTGCGACGGAAAAGTGGAACACACACACACGTGCAAGCGTTTAAAGAGCCTGGTAAATTATGCAGAGCCACAGAGCAAGAAAGGTAAGTCCAGGTCGGGGAAATGAGGAAAAGCCCGGACCCGGAAAGCGAAAAAGAAGTGGAATGGGAAAAACTCACAACGTCACCGTCATCTCGGGCGCGACTAATAAACTCAACTTAGCTGGCATAAAAAATATCCATGCAAATTAATTAAATATTTACAGTTTACTGACATAAGCCGAGGACACAAGAGCAGGATGAGAGAAGGAGGAGAAAAAGGTGGAAAATAAGAGGAAGTTGGAAGGAAAGCGAGACATGGAGACACGGAGAGCGAGTCAGAGTATGTAGTGAACTTTGCGCTGAATTGCAAAAATATGCAAAGGTATGCAGGAAGTGTACAAGTGAATGAATGAATGAATGACTGACTGAATGACTGAGTGACTGACTGACTGACTGAATGAGTGTATGACTTGGCAGACGAAAGGATTAGGCGGGAAAAGGAGCTGAAAGCTAGACGAGAAATTTTTGTCGAGAAAATTATGAATAAGAAACGAAAATAATCTGAAATCTTGTTTCTAAAAAGGTGAGGTTAATATCTAGAGAAGAACTTATTCCTAGGCTGGTCTAGAATTTTATATTTTAAAGAAAAAAACCTTATGATGTTCTAGCTTTTATCCCTGAATAGTATAACAGTTGAGGTCAGTTCTCCTCACCTGCCTAAGCAAATTAGTGTCTCAGGTAGGGCAAGGTGAAGAAGCTGCTGAAATGAAACTGCCAACAACAGCAACAAAGCAAGCAAACAAACAAAACAGACAAACAAACAGATTGAAAAAGAGAACAAAAAAAAATAAGAAAAACAAATAAAGTTTTATGTTTGTAATCAAATTTTTGCCACGCTGCTGACGTTGGGCATAATATATTTAAATCAATGCAGCTCTAACACAAAAGAGAGAAGTAGGGAGAATGTAGGGGGCGCCACTAAGAGAATTGAGGAAAGGAAAGAGGAGGAGAAATGACCAAGGATTCCCTAGAGACAAAGATAACCTAAATAGAAGCCTAAAAAGGGGAATAGTTTTGTTTAATTTTTAAAGAAAATAAAACAAGGTTTGAAACTTAAATTTTAAATTGAAAAAAAACTAAAGAAAGTAGCTTTAAAAACTAAAATTAATAATTAATACTTAAAGTAATACTAAATAATCTTTAATTACTCAGTGAACTATCATCTACTAGGTTTAAATATTTAGTAATATTTTTTAATAAAGTCCATTTAAATCCCTGTTCTTCTAGACAAGTCTTCTAGAATATCCCGGCTATATGATACCTAGTACTTAACTCTCCTACCCATACAATTTCTTTTTTTAAAAGGAAAATGGTTCTTCTTAAGATAATCAGTGTGAGAAAATCAAGTCACTATCCCTGCTGTCCATAACTCCCCTTGATTTTTACAAGTACCGGGTATAAAAACAAAGAATAGACACGAGATGAACGCAACGCAAATGAAATACCAAAGTAAAATACCAAAAATACTTGAACAATGAAAACCCAAGAAAAGCTAAGAAGGACAAGTGGAGTGAGTGGATTTTCAGTGGGTGGTTAGTGGGTGATGTCTGTGATGTCTGGTTAGCAGGGCTAAGCGTTTTTGGGGAAAACTTTCGCCCTGCAGGGCTCAACTTTTAATGGCAAGAGCAAAGAGACAGCGAGTGGGCCAAAAAGACAGTAGAAGCGACCAAGAAGCGTGCATAGTACACATGTTCCAGCTGCGGGTTTTTCAAACTGAGAAGGTGGAGGAGAAGGAGGTCCTTCGTCCTGGCATACTTAAGTGCATGTTACCCGAACAATTTACTAGCGTAAGTTGGAAAATTTTTGAATTGGCTAAGAAGCAAAAGCACCAAAAAACAAAAAAAAAACGAAATGAAAAAAACTTAAAAGACAAGAGGAAGTGAGTGAGAAATGGGGAGAAAACGATGGGCGTAGAAGGACTACCACCGACTACCGGGGCTTGAGAAAAAGTTAAGAAAGCCTCACAAGAAGTTGAAATGAAGATTTATTTGCCTATTTGCTTATTTATCTTTGGCTCAACTGGAGGGCTCCACATCAACATGATGGGGCACATGAAGATGCCCCCAAGACTTATCTGCCAGCCAGCCAGACAGCGAACCAGAACCCACCCCCAACCTTTAACCTTCCACTCCCACTCTTGGGGGAGGAGGGTAAAAAATAAAAGGAAATTACGTTAAGTACCGTAAACTTAAACGTCGAGTGGTTGGTAGAACACAAAATCCCAGTCCCAGTCTCAGTCCCAGTCCCAGCTCTATATAGTTAGCATGTTATAAAAGTTGTAAACATTCTCCAAACACTGCAAGGAAATGCTCGTAAAATCAGTAAACCATGGACTTGGCATAAGCCTAGGAGTTTACAACCGCCCCATGCCATATGGCTGGGCCCTAAAAACCATATTGTTTCGATATCGATTCAATTGGTAATGTATCAGGAGTCTTTAAATAGTATTACCCCATAAATTAGATGCCTAATTAGGCCACTTAATTCTCTCAGTGGGCTGGCGAGATGCCGAGGCATAATTTATATTCTTTAAGAGTTGCCCGCCACTCCAACTCTAAACGTTAAAGTTGTCCACAAATCAGTTGGAATCTCTCTTCTGAATAGCAGAATAGCAGGATAGTACTCCTCCTGCCTGGCACTCCTGGCACTCCTTGTGCTCTCTACTCAAATGGGCAATTTAATTATACGGAAATCACACAGAATTCATCTAATTAGTTTGGCGTTTTAATTGCCCAGGAGGAGACCTCTAAAGGCCACTTGTTTCCCTGCCACTCCAACCACCTTCCTCTTTTTTGCCACTCGAGTCGAACCCATTCCACTTTATTTTAGCCGCAGGATGGCCCATAAATTATGTCATCTCGCTCTGAAGGAGCTCGAATCTGCACAAAAAACGCCCAGACCAGGTGCTAAAGGAAGCTGGGAAACTGGGATCAGGCCAAAGGACATTCACTTCTCCACCCACCCATCGCATCGCAAGTGAAGATATCAATTGTGTGTGTGTGTGTGTGTGCGTCTTGTAAATATTTCAATAATAATTCTTTTCTCTTTTCGGCGCGCAATTTGTGTTATTAAAAAATATACATCTCTCAGTTGCACTCTGTCTCTCTGTATTCCTGTATCTGCAACTTTATCCGCATACCATTGCTGGATATGTAGAGCTGTAGATATATCTGTATCCTGCATCCTGTAGCTGTGTTCTGTATCTGTTCAACTGCATTCTTTATCTTTTGCTTTCTGCGTCACCAATTGACACTCGTTTCGTTTGCTTTTGTCCCACGTAATTGGCCAATGGAAGAAAAAAAAAAAAATCATAAAAACGACCAGAGAAGAATATTTATATATATATGGAGAAAGACTGCTGGAAAATGCAAAGAAATATCTCTACAGGAGATACTCTTCATGTTCACTTCCCATCCAATTAAGTTTAGTTATGAATCATGCTACTATTTCGTTTTAAACATGTTCAAACTTGATATTTTGGTCCTTCGAGAGTCTCCTTTCAAACACGTTCAAGCATGACACATAATTGGAACCACTAAAACTTCCACTTCCTCTTCAATAAAGCTTAGTATAAATTAATCCATATCTTTCTTCAAACATGTTTATACTTGCCACTAAATACATGCTTAAACTTGATTTTTTTGGTCCCTCGAGCCACTTTTTTGGTCCTTCGAGACACTTTTTTTCATCCACGTTTAAGCTGGACATAAAAAATGAACCTTACTAAAATTGAAGCTTACACTTTCTTTCTAACAAAGTTAAGTTACTAATCAAGCTAATATTTTCTTCAAACTTGTTCATACATGCCACTCAAAACAAGCTCAAACATGATTTTTTGGTCCTTCGCGCCTCTCTTTTCAAACATCACAAAAACACAACCATAAGTACTTCAAACCTCTATTTCAAACCATTTTCTTTACATTTTCTATAGCTTCTTCAATTTTATGACTATATAAAGATTAAAATATACCCAACGATCGAAATCAAAGATATTTAACTATATCCATACATCTAACCTTGTATTATTCATATTTTTCAAGTGTAAAAGTATGAAATACTACTCAGGGATTCATTTCATTCAACGCCTGATGACTCTGACATTTGATGAGCCAAAAGTAAAAGATGTTTTTTAATATTTTAGCAAGCACACACAAGTACTTTTTTGGTTTTAGTTAAAAGTTCAACGTAAAGACCGAGAAACGCCACTCAAAGTGCCAAATTTCACGCCACTTGAAGGATCTGCACAGTACGAGAATGAGTTCTGCACACAGTTTATATCTATATATATATATATATATATATGTAAGTAAGTATACCAGGATACTGGCCTGACTTTTAATCCTTTTTGCATTTCGCGCCGCCTTTCGTGCAGCGTAAAAAGCATCGTTAAATAAACATGAGAATATGAATGTATGATTGCCAGTAAGCCAGAAAGCCAGTGTAACCAGGACTTTTCTCCTCCTGCCAGATGCTGTTCTGGATCCAGCTGCTCCCTTTCCCTTTTTGGTTGGCCCTCCTTAGTGGCGATAAAGTTTATGGCCAGGCTGGAGGAAAACTGCTGCTCATGAATCTCCTCCTGGAGGAGATCCAGGAGCAATAGAATCCAGAGACTACCAGAATCCAGGAGCTCTTTTATTCTTCACTTCCACTCTCACGCACTCTTTTTTGTTTTATTTTTTTTTTTTTTTTGTAATTTAGCCAACCTGCCTTTTGGATTGAAAACTTTTGCCTCAGCCAGGGACGAAAACACACACCACCCAGAGTAGTTGAAAAAGTTTAGATCAAGTTGGAACTTTTAAATACACTCAATGGTGGTCAAAACTATGTGGCCTTAAACTGCGCTTAATTCAATTTATTCCACATTAAATGTTTTTAATTGATTTTAGTTGTTTTGGCTAACTTTTTGATTAAAAATGTGTTGAGAGAGTTCAGGAATTTCGGGATGAGCTTGAAGCTTTTGAAGTAAGGTTATACATCTCCGATTATCAGTATAGACGTCTTGCCACAATTACCATGCCCGACTGGCTGACAAAATAAGGGTATATCCGGGGAAAACAATAAAGTGGCCAAGAAAAGAATGGCGGCAAAAAACAGAAACTGCAGCTCTCTAGAAATGAAGAGGCAGCACCACCAGAAGGAGCAGCAAATAAAGAAAAGGAATCAAGTTGTTAGCCTCAACTTCAGTTCAGTTAGTTTCCAACTTCAAAACTTCAAGTTTGTTGGGCCAATTAAAATTGTGAAATATATTTGTCACGACTGCTGCTTCACTGCCGCCCTCGTCCTTTTGTCCTTTTTCGTCCCTTCACTTTAGCTATCCTTAGCTATCCCATCCCCCATCCCCATCCCCATCTCCCATCCCATCCATTTTTCTCAATCCCTTTTAATAAGCAAATGCAAATGTCGCCTGCTGCCTGCCGCTAAATAAATGGGCAAATTGATTTATGTAGCGAGTCCTCCGCAGGACCTCAAACCCTCTTAGCTTATCCCTTTGGATTAGAGTTCGGGCAAGTGGCGGGGAATTAAAGGGGCAACAACAATAGGACTGATATTTGGTCAAAAATGGGGAAAAGTATGAATACCCGGTAATTGTAGGAGTTCAGGGTGTGAAGTTCTAAGTTCTTTCAAAGACAAAAGAGTACTTAAAGTACCAGGTATCACATTGTTACATCCCTTATTCTATGATAGTTTAATAATTAAATATCATAATTACAGAAATAGTGCCAATTATTTTTAACCGGTACTTGTAGAACCTGTACTTGTTGAGGAGTTCCTCCTTAGGAAGTACCTTAAAATGCGAAGTATATCATAGTTACATCCCTTTTTACTTACTAGCTCCAGGACTTAACTTTAAATATAAAATAAAAGAAAAAATATTCATACCAGGTACATTTAAAACTCAAGAGTGAAGAGCTCTAGCAAATATTATTCCTTTTCCTCTTTGGTTGAATAACTGAATATTAAATATGGGTGAATTAATATGAAAAATATTAATACATCGTATACTTTTTCCAGGACAAAAAAATTACTTAAAGTACCGTGTATTAGTCCTTTCACATTCTACCTTCTTAGTACAATTAGTTTGAGTACCAGGTATCACACAGTCTCCATCCCTTCTGCTTAGCTAATTGAAGCAAAAATTAGGATATGAATAGTCGGTACTTTTGAAACTCAAGAGTGAGGAGTTCAAAGCCTCCAATAAATATAAAAATAAATTAGCTTGGAAAATAATGAAAATACCGGGTATCATATAGTCCCATAACTCCTCTTCTTTAATTCATTAAATAAATATCAATATTCATACCCCATACTTGCAAAAACCAAAAAGTTCGAAGACTCCCAAAGCAAAAATGGAGATAAACTATCAGGTATACCCTCTCCCATCCCTGTCCCTCACTAATTCAATAACTAAATATCAAATATCGCTTGTTATATAACCTCCATCTCAAACCGAGAGTGACTATCTAACCATTTTCTCTCCATCCCAGCCATCTTTTTGGTGTTGTAACAATTTTTTGTATTTTTGTTCTTTTTTTTTTTGCTTTTTTTTGTGTGGGCCAGATAAATGCCGTCTGTATGTCCTTATTTATGGTCTGTGCCTTGTGATGCTTCCACCAGTTTTCCACCCAGGATGTCTCTCGCATCTTTATTAAAGAGCCGTAGAGCCATAGTTTTTAATAAAAATTCATCCAACCCCTCACAGACCAGAACTCCATTTTTTATTCTTCCCCACAGCCTCCAAGTCCTCGTCCTCCAACACACTTAATTTATGTACTATGGCAGTGGGTGGTTTTTGGTCTTAATAGTTTTTAACTTAAATAGGAAATGGTACCTTGGCCAAAAAAAAAAGGAAGAAAAAATAGAATCGAAAGGACGATGACGACAAAACCGCCGAGGACAATGTTTCTTCTCTTTCTCTAAATTTTATTTTATTTTTTTTTTTTGTATAACTATCTTTTGCTCTTTCGTCGTATTTTTCTTTGGCGTCTTGGAGGCGGCTTCTTTTTGGACCACAAGCAGCAGGCTATTGAGTCTCCGTGTATCTTGCCAGCATCTACCCCCCTCCTCATATATCCTTAGAGAACCCATCCATCCATCCCAACCACCCACACTCTCTATATATCCTTGTGGCTCCTTATGGTAGATGGCTTATTTTATCTGTCTGACTTGCGGGTCCTGTTCCTCTTGTTCGTCTTTGGTCGGTCTTGTGACGCTGTGTGTCGTTTTCTTCGTGTGTCGATATTTTATTTTTATTTGAAAAAATCAATTTATGGGCTCTTTTGCAATAAACGATTTCTCTTTTATTTGTCTTGCCGTTGGTCGTTGTTCTCCTTTTTGCTTTATGGCCGAGCATATCCTTATAATATTTTCTATAGTTGTCATCGCTTCAGCTACGGTATTTTTCAGCCTTCCATTATTCATGTTGTATGTTATGTGTGTTGTACTATATATGGTAGTTAAGTCGGTAGGTAGGTAGGTAGGTAGGTTGTGGGTAGCTTCCTTAAGAAAAATTACCCTCAGAAGGTAAATGCATTTCAGTTGAAAAGCTTCTCTCAGATCAGAAGACATGAACTATTTCAAAATCTATTCTAATAAATATTAAAATCACTCATACGCCACATATGCCATTATTTTCACTTACAATTCTTCTTCAAAATCTCCTAAAATAACTACCATGTCTGGGTAGTTTTTTATTTCTGCCATGTGCCTCGCCCCATTTGAAATATATATTGTAATATATATGTCTCTGTTTAAATTATATTTTTAAATATTTTTTTGCGGCTTGCTGGGTAATTTATGAACTTGTCAAATGTGTCTCAATTTCCCATTCATGCCCTTAATTTATGACCAACAATGGCAACCCTGTTCTGAGTTGAAATTTAAGATTTAATTTTTTTATGGGGGGGCTGGGTAATCAGGTTAATCCAATTTGCGCTTCATAAACCAAATTTCATTTCTATTTTAGTTTCTTTCCATTTCGAATTCCATTCGATATCTGTGCCGCCGAACCCCTGACATATTTGTGATCTATCAAAAAGCAATTCACTCAACCAAACCATCAGCATTCATTTGGATTCCAAACCATCCCACCCACACCTCTATCCATCCATCTATCCATCAATCAATCAATCATTATGCTCATAAAAATTAGCAACATCAAGCGGTAAACGGAACAAATGAAATGCCTCGCCAGCCGCCAAGTCGCTGCCACAAAAATGTTTTGCATTAAAATTAATTACAGAACGCATCTCCAACGTCCATCGACTCTTTTGTCCGAAAAAACTGATGAATACAAATTACATAGGTTTTCTGTTAAAAAAAAAAAAAAATATGGAAAACATAAAGGGTTTCTCTTCGCTTGTATGATCCCCAAGGGACTCGTATGATACGCCCTCGGCGACAATAACAACTAAAAATCCATCAACACGCCCAATTGGTAGAAAAAATCACAGAAGCCAGCAGGCAGGGGCTATGGGCGCGATGGGGCTTATTTTTTATTTATTTTTATACAAACACCTTTTGGTGTTCCCCAGTGAACAAATTGGAAAGCAAACACAAAAAACTCGGTGGGGTGTTGGTTGGGCTTTTTGGATGGAAACCGACATTTGGATACACTTTCAAAGAGGGGACTTAATAGAAATAATATTTGAAATTGAGAAAATTTGAAATTGGATTATATTTTTGGTATTATATGTATGTATGTAGAGTTATGATCTTTAATTCAGCTTCCTCGACTGTGTGATACCCGGTACTTCTTTTATAATTAATATTAATTATGATTATGAGTACTTCTTCTATGAATAAGCAAATAGGAACCGATTCTTAAATCAAACTATCTATCTATCCCTATCATAGTTCTTATCCCAAAAAATCCCATCTTAAACCATCTGTAGTTTAAATATAGTATAGTATAGTTACTATAATATTTGAGAATAATTGATACCACTTTTATAAATAAACAGATAAGAAAGGGTTCCTAACTCAAATATTTCCAACTGAAGTACATATATAACGTCGTATATAACGAAAATATATTTTACGATACCCGCTACTTATCTCAGCTTTTATTACATATTAGGTCTTTGTAATCTAATAATTTTTAATAAAATAAATATATACAAAATACTCCAGGTTCTTAACTTAACTTTGAAATATTTTTTCAGCTAAAATGCAATTTTTATATTCCACAATACCCGGTACTCTTCCATTTCTTGAGTAAAATTTCCAACTTAACCAATTGTGAAAACTATAAGATACCCGTTACTTCTAGTAGTAATAAGCAGAGAATAGGTTCTTAAATACAATATTTCGAATTGAATATGTAGCTTTTAAACAAATAGTATACCATACCCGGTACTATCTTTACCTTATATTCTTGTATTATAAAAATTAATTCCTATATAAAACATACTTCTGGTCCTTATCTCAAATATTTCCAACTAAAGTAATAACCAAGACTACATGATACCCAGTACTGCTCTTATCTGTCATATCTCAGCACCGGGTATTATAAACTTTCTGAACGTCGCCCGTCTGGAGTCTAGACCCAAAAATTTCCCACCATATGCTTCTCATCTCGAATATTTCCAAAATGAAGTTAAGATTCTCATAAAATTCTCCACCTTTGCAACACAAATTAGATTTATGTTTTGAAAAACTTTATTCTAGAACTGAAATCAGTTTTTCAAAACCATATTGTAGTTCTCCAAATAAAGTAATTTCTACGAAATTATCATAAAAATCATTCAAATCAAATATTTTCTAAAAGATTCCAAAACTTTTGAATTCCAAGAACCGAAATGCCCTTTTCAGAAAGAAAAGATTGTATTTATTGGCTGAACCACATGTGGGGATGTCTGGGGGCGTCCGAGTGTGTGCCAGTGTGTGGGCGTTGGGGCGTGGCTGTGTTGTAAAATCTTACAAGCCGACGAGTGACAAGGGAGCCGAGCACACAAAAAAAAAAAAAAAAAAAGGGGGATGGAGAGAAAATGTTTGTTTTAAAAACAAACTTTTTATTGCCACAAAGTGGCAAGCAACAAGAATGGGCGATTTTTTTTCAGGTGGAATTGCACTTTATCACCGTTGCAGTGGCCAATAAATTTTGATAGATAATGTTTTCCTCCTTTTTTTTCTGATTCTTTAAATGCCTGATTGTGAGGATAACAGAGATATATGTACATATATATGTATGTATGTAGTACACGAGTCCCTTGGCTCCTCATTTCCTGTCTCGTATTTGTTTGTTTGACTTCCTATCTACCGATCGGAAATCGGAAGTGATTTTTTGATTTTTTTTTCACTTTTTTTTTTTTTTGGAAGTCGAACTCTTTGATTTGATTAGTGCGCTAAGCCCCATACCCGTTTATTCCCCTGCTATCCTTCAACTGATTGCTCTATGAATGAATCCCGATGAATGGCCACACAAGGACAACAACAACAACAAAAAAAAAAGGAAAAAATAGAAAGGACTCCCCACCTCCACCACCTCGCTTGAAATTCCTTCGTTTTTTTTTTATGATTTTTTCCCCTCAATTTTTTAGCTACGAAATTGATTTGGCTTCGTCAGCGATTTTTTTTGTTGGGTTGTGTTAGTGTTAGTGGATATATACAGATATATAGGACGTGTGTATATCTGACACAGAGCTAGATTTGGACGAGATGCTGCTGTTGGACTCTGAACTGATTCTGGAATTAGCTTGTTTCCTGAGCTGTGTCGCATTTGGCAGCACATGTGCCACGAATTTTTCAGCTCGGCTTCAGATCCACAAATTGAGTTACGAAACTGGAATGCTGCTATTAATGAAGCTCCTCCGATTTCTGTGAGTGTGCGGATATTTTTTTTCTCCAGATTTTTCACTTTAGATATTTTTTTTTTTGTTTGCAGATATTTGTTCTACTTTATTGGAAGAGGATTTAGTTTTTAGAGCAAGAGCAAAAATTGGTAAGTTTTTGGGGTAATTTTTAAAGGTTTCTTTGGGATTCCTGTTGAAGGTATTTCGAGATTTACTTTAATAGATACTTTAAGATACTGTATCTAAATAGTTAACTAATAGGTTATACTAAATAGTTAACTTATATTAATATACAGAAAGGTGGGATATCAATGTAATGGTAGTGAGTATGAATATACTCAATATAATGAGTAAATATTTCACTTTTCAGACACTTTTTTTGAGTGAACTTTCAAAAATTATTATTATTTTGACGGATTATTATTTTTAGCTATACTTTTGGAGGTACTTTAATAGATACTTTGTAAGGTATCTAGGTATTTAGGTATTTAGACAGTTAGGGAAGTTACGAAAAAAAATCTCTATGTTCTTTCTCTAGACATAGTTTATATGATATTTTTTAGATGTTCTAAAGGACTATTTTCTTTGGTATTTTTAGAGATTTTTTAAAGAATACTTCTTAGATATAATGTGCTATGAAGATAAATCTTAGAAGTATATTCATAGATAATAAATGTACACAGGTTTGTTAGAAATACTTCTAGTAGTATGGTAGATGTATGGGATGGAGTTATTTTTGGACCTATATAATAAAGAGTAATTTTTGGGGTAATAAAGGTTTTTAAAGTTAAGTTTTTTTTTCAAATTTCTGAGGTATTTTTGAAGGCATTCGTAGAGAATCCCTTAACTTTAGAGAAACTTTAGGAATAAATATAACTAATATAGTAAAGTAGAAACATAGGGAGCGTTATACAATAAAGAATATAACAAATTATACAATAAATCATTGAATTATATTATGATTGAATTATAAGCAGGAATAAGAATCCCTATTATTGGACAAATTTTAAGTGCTATTTTTTTTAGGAAGCTTAGGATTTTTTTTAGCTTTATACAAAATATACTTTGCATTTTACTTTGGAGGTATTTTTAGAGATATTTGTAGATGTCTGTTAAAGGTTCCCTCTTTTTGGTATTTATTTATTTATTTTTGAGTTTCAGATTTTTAAGGGTTTAAGATGAGCAGTATGGGTAGACTTGCCTCAAGGGGTACTATTATTTAGAATATGAAGAGACAGAAGGATCTATCTTAGGCATATTTTGGGGGTGTTTTTGGCATAATTTTTTTTAATGTTTTCAAGGCCTATTTTATCCATATTTTAAAAAGTGTAAAGAGGTAATTTAAGGGCTATTGTAGGGCTATTTTAAGGGATATATCTTTATATATATTACTCTTCCAGAAGCTATGGCATAACATTCCATGTTTCTTAACATTTCATGTTTTTTTGTATAATTATTACATATACATATATCAATAAATATTATCATTTTTAAGAAATTTTTTTTGTATTCCGTATAATTCTTAACTTGGCAGAAATCTAGCACTTTTATTTAAATTTTAATTATTTCTTTTAACTTTTTAAACCTTAAATACCTCTATCTTAAGTCAAGAGGTAAAAAATCCCACCAAAACTCATCTACAAATCCCCTGTAAGCCCCAATAATTTTTAATACAACACCCCCGTCGTTTAATTTCAAGTATCGCATTACCCAAAAACAACAACAAGAAAAAAAAACTCTATAAAATTCCCACAATCTATTATTATGAATTCAATGTCGGCTGGTGGCTGGTTTTAAGGCTAGGCACTTCTCGGCCCTCCAACATTTTTCACTTCTTCCACTCATTAGACACCCATTAGTCAGCGTAATACTCACGATGATCTATGCCAATCCATTCCAGACCCCCATATCCCCCCATCAGTACAGAATTGTTCTCTTTTCTTGCAGTTTTATTTTTTTTGTTCAATCTACCGCACAGTTGCGACTCATTAAGAAATCATTTTTCACAAGGAGCCGCATAGTCAGAGCCACAGATAGAGGCAGAGGTAGAGGTTGAGGAAAAACAAACAAAAACCAAATAAATAAAGACAATTATTCTATTCAAGAAAACCAAACGAATACGTCTAAGAATAGATATTTTTCCGAGAGGGGAGAATGAAAATCTTAAAGACTAGAGAGAGGAGGGAAGACACACGCACTTGTTGAAAATAAAAACAAATTATAATAATAAAATCAGCGGGGCAATTAAATTCATGGCCCCGCCCCTGACCTCTCATAATCATGAAATTAAATTTTTTTTTGTCGAAATTACCTTTTGAATATTTTTCCTTTGCTTTCTCGCTTGGTTGGGGCTTCTTAGGTCAGCTGCTTCATTAATTTTAAACACTATTATTAATTAACGCGAAAATGAACGAATTTTTTAATAATTTTTTTTTTTATTGTATTATTAGTGTTTATTTTTTGGGCTTTTGGGAGCAAAAGTCACCGCACCTTATACTTTGATCTTTTTTAATTTTTTATTGTTACTTTTGGTTCATTGCTTTATTGTTTACTTTTCTGTGTTTTGTTTTCTGTTTTTTGTTTTCTGTTCTCTTTATTTTTATTTCCGGCTTTGTTTTAAATAACTTAAATGCAATTTGTTCTAATTAATTTATATGATATGTTGAATTAATTGCATTTTACTTTCGTAATATATTTGGACTCTATTTCAGTCTATTTGAGCTTTGTTTACTATTTAATTAATTTAAGTAATTATCAAATAGTTAATAATGAATTAATCTAATTAAGTTTGAATTTGAAAATATTTCAAATATATAAGATTCTTGGTAATAATTCTAAAAGTTTCCTTCTTTCTCGGTTTTTTTAATGTTTGTTTTTTTTTTTGTGTTTTTGGCTTTGGATTCTGGGTTTAGATTGTTTTCCGAGTGCTTCTAGAAAAAAGAAAGAAAATAATGCAAAAAATATTATTAGTTTTTATTTTTAAAATATAGAAAATATTACAATATGAAACAATTGAAGTAAAATATTAATTATTTTTAAAAATATCTATAGTTAGGGACCTTTTTCTTATAATAGAACTCGTATAGCTCTCTTTTGGCTGCTTGAGGAAGATATGGGGAACGAGAGAGAGACGACTATAGTTACAACTACATAGGAACCTTAGTTTTTAGTTTGGAACCTTTTTCTATTAAATATATTACGAAAGTATATCGAAAGTATGGCACTATATAGAACTGTTATATAGAAAATTAAAGTTAGAAAGCTAAGGTTAGGTTAGAAACCTTTTTCTTATAAAATATGTCATTGTATAGATATATCTTCAGCAACCTTTAGCTATCTTCTGACTAATAATGAGAATGAGAGACCATCTTAAAACTCAAAAGAACCATAAATGTTGGTGAGAGCAAGAGAAAGTGAAGTATAGACATAGTTAGGAACTTTCTTCTTATAAAGTAGGTAATTTTTTGGAACACGTATTGCTTTTTTTTTTGTTTTGGAGTTAAAGATTGCCAGAAAGAGAGGTTCTTTAATGCTACAATAGAGAAGAAAAGCGAGAGACGGGGACAGTTATGCGATGTATGTAGTTAAGAACCTTTGTTCTTATAAAGTATGTACATATATAAATATTTTTTTTTTGGACCACTGGAGGCTTTCTTCTGGTTGACCCAAAAAGAGAGCTAGAGATTTGGAGAAATAGAGGTCCTTTAGGAGCCAAAAGAAACCGAGAAAGAGAGTAAGAGAAGAAGAGGGACAAATATAGATATTAAGTTAAGAACCCTTTTCTTATAAAGTACATAATCTTAATGGCCTTTTCTGGCTGATCCAAAGATTGCCAGAAAGAGAAAACCCCAAAGAAACAGAAAGAGATACAACTATAGCGTGCATGAAAGAGATGGCGCTTAAGAAAAGGTAGAGTTGGCCCAAGTTGGCCCCTTGAATTATGCTGCAATAAATTTCACCTCATAAGCCAATAATGACGAAAACTTTTGTGTTGCACATTTCGTGCCATGCGGCTGGCCTACTCCTGCAATGTTGCCCCATAGCCCGCCCTACCCTTCTACCTCCTGTAGCCCCCTGCCCTCTATCCAACTCATTTGCTCTTCCTTTTTGCCGCCTGCCTGCATAACAATGTCCTACATTCCCAACACGTACTATAGCTATAGCTATAGCTATGGATGCTATTTAACAAGCGGCCACGGGGCGTGGCACCGCCCTACCTACCCCATCCTATAACCCCAAACCACCTACCCCCTTTACCCAGTCCCATCCGGAGCGAGCGAGATAGACAAATGCGAAAATTGCATACGAAACGTAACGAAAATGCAAAGTCCAAAGTTATTGAGACAGAAGAGTGAAAAGAGTGGAAAATCGGGCCTGTCAGACTCGCACATACATATATCTATATATAATATTGCATATAAGCGGGACTCACATATCCCCCTGCTTTATGTACAAGTTGCATATGCGGGCCATGATTAAAGCCAACTTAAAGCCAAATGGCAACGAAAAGTCGAGGAGTGTCTAAAAATATCTTAAATGCATATACATAGTTGTTTTAATAATATTAAAGAATTCTAATTAAAATAAATAAATATGAATAAACGCAAAATAAATTTGAATAAATAACTGAACCATTTTTAATATTTAAAGCTATACTTGTTTGACTTCGTATTTCTTAGAGACTTTTAATACATACATAGATAAATTAGCTACAATATCGAATTTTCATACTATGTATCATATTCTTATATGTTTCAAATGTCTTGTATTATATTCAATATATTGAATATATATATATTGAATATGTGTATATTTTGTATTACAGTCTTCAAAGATCATTATTTTTTTTTTTTATAAAATTTTGGAAACTATTATTTAATAAAGAAACTATTAATATTCTATGCGATCTTTTAAATAAGAGCCATTAATGGGATCCTTTTCAAGCAAACTGTTATTTTTTAAAGAAAAAAAAAGACAATTTTTTAAATATATTTTAATTGAATATGAAGCTTAATGTATAAATAATAATTACTTTATGAAAGGATTTATTAATTTTTGTTTGTGGAGCAACATAATGAATATATGTGTGAGAGAACTAAATATCCACATATCTTCAAGTTTTCATTAAGAATTTTAAATATTAAAATGTTGCAATAGGCTCTTAATTATTATAAGACGCGATTATAGGTATTATATTACTTTCTTTAATTTAAAACCCTTTCATATTTTATTTCCAAGCTTGTACTTATACTTTAAACTCATAATATATATATTTTATTTAAATATTTTATATTTTGAGAGTACCCCCTAATTTCTGGCAGTGGCCGTAGCTTCATTTGGAGGTGACTGCATAATATATGCACACATCGCGCCTGCTGCCGTTGCCTCTGCACATTTTCCCCATTTCCCATTGCCTTTCCTCTCCCCACTACTACCCCCTTTCTTTTCGGGTTGATATATGGTATAGTACAGTTAAGTAGTCGCTATATACTATAGGCTTGGGCTGGGCCAGCACAAACATTTCCGGGCTGCTTTCGTTTTCAAGACAAAGCCAAAAGTCGAACTTCTTCTTGGCCCAAAAAAAGGGGTTGAGGCTCCATCGTCATCGTCGTCGTCGTCATCGTCAGCTCTGAATCTCGGTCACGAGGAGTTCCAATATGGGTGGGTAATAATAATACCACACAGACAACACAGTTGGACAAGGACAGCAATCGTCAAAGAACAGAGATAGCAACAGCGAGTGCAAGAAAGAGAGAGAGAGAGAGAGCTAAACTATGGGCGACATAAATTGGCGGCGGTTCGCTATGTATGAAAAGTCATGCCATTAAATAAATATTGTGTAATGCGCCGTCTGTCCATCTCCACCATGTCTCACTGTACAGTATTTTGTTCCACTTCGTTCTACCCCTTCCTTCTCTTCCTCTTCACACTCTCTTCTTTGTCGCAAGTTCATAATTAAATTTGTTTTTGTTGCTCTGATTTAGTTAGTTGAAGGAATTAGCAGACAAGTTGGGCATATAAGGCATTTTTAGGAGGTACTGGGGTGGAATTTTCATAAAGTTTTCAATGAAAATCAATGGAAAGTAATTAAATATCATATTTTAAGATCTTATATAGATCTTTGAAACTCAAGATCTCTAGGGCTGTGGACCTCTAGATCTCATAACCTAAAGGCTCTAGACTTCAAGATTTCAAGATTTTTAGAGGTTAAGACCTTAAGGCTTACGGACCTTTTAGGCTTTAGATCTCCAGACCTAAGCATCTCCAGGATATTTAGAGTAAAGGATCTCAAGACCTTAAGACTCTGGACTTCAAGACCTCAAGACTTCTAGACTTCTAGAAGTCCGGGCCTCAAGACTCTGGAATTAATAGCATCAAGACTTATAGATCTCTAGATGTCAGAATCTCAGACTTAACACTCTAGACTTCAAGATCATTAGACTATGAACGTGATAAGAACTTTTGGTCTTTAAATCTCAAGTTCTCAAAATATTAAAACCTCTATTATATAGACCTCTATATATTAAGACCTCTAGAACACGAAATCTTTTAGATCTAAGCCTTAAGACTTAGAACTCGAAGTCCTCAAGCCTCTACCTTAAAACCTCTAGATCTCTGCAT
Organism: Drosophila malerkotliana malerkotliana; assembly: GCA_018153235.1. Taxonomy (NCBI): domain Eukaryota; kingdom Metazoa; phylum Arthropoda; class Insecta; order Diptera; family Drosophilidae; genus Drosophila; species Drosophila malerkotliana. Next base: position 6,810,374 of record JAECXV010000058.1, on the reverse strand, counting down.
CGTAACTCAGACTTGGACTCAAGACAAGGCCTGTTTTTATATTTTCTATGTCTCCACAGCTCAAGATCTCAAGACCTCTAAGACTCTAGACCTCTAGACTTTAGTCTTTAATACACCAAGAATTCTAGAATCTAGATATTCAGGCTAGTCTTTAGCTCAAGATGTATAAGAGCACTTTCGAAGCCATTTGAAGCCTTTAGAAATCAAAAAAATCAAAAAAAATAAATTTTACAAATATCATAAAATTAGTCAACTACTCACTACTTATAATTCAAAAAATACTCAAATATTAATATACCATTTTCTATCAATACTATTCACTAAGAATAACCTTCTTCTAACCTCCTTCTTCTTCTATTATTTAAATATGATATTTATTTATTTATAATCTAAAATAATCTAAATAATCTATCTCCAGGTTCTATTCTTTAAATTCCCTTCTTCAAGTTATATTTTAAGCTCGCCAACTTTTCATTTTCATTGAAGCCTTTCTTTCTAACCAAGTTAATGCATTATTATAGACTCCTCGTCTATAATTTAGCCTCCTCTCCTCCACTCTCTCTTCTTGGTCTATCCTCTTAGTCTTCGTCTGCTTCTTCCTCTTCTTCTTCTTCGCTTTCTATTCAACGCCATCACGAGGCACGCTTATTCACACTTATCGAAGCATACTTATGGGCGCAGGCGAGGCTTAAGTGCAACATTTGTTGTTGTTGTGGTGGTTGTACAGAGAAAAATTAAATTTAAAAATAAAATTAAGATTAACATATACAAAAAAATATTTAATTAAAATTATAGATTAAACTCTCCCTCTTCCTTAGTTTTTAAATAATTTCCTTGTTCATTTTTTTTGTTTAAATTTTATTTCAAGTGAACTTTCAGCTGATGTTGTTGTGTTTATTGTTTTTTGTTGTTTTGTTGCAAGTGCAAAAATTGTGTTGTGTGCTGTGTGTTGTTGTTGTTGTTGTAGTGAGCCGCCTCATTGCATTTTCGTTTTTGGGGGCATTCGCTTGATTATGTATATTTACCCTAACACATTGAGGAGAAGCTCAGTTGGGGGGCTATGATGGGCTGTGATGGGTTGGGCTTGGCTGGGCTGGGTAGTGGCCTGTAATTGCTATTTACACTGGCACACAGACACAGTGACACACTAGCACACACACACTATCAGAGCTTGAAAACATGGGAACAATTATGTTTGTGTGAGAGCCTGATTTGATGGCGATAGCAAGCCACCAGGCCAGAAACCAAATCAAAGCCAACAGCAAACAAATAAACACAAACACCATCACATCGCAGGACAAAAAGGAAGCAAACACATACACACTAATACTAATACCAATACCAACACTGATACTAAAATACTAGATACTAGATACCACCCCATGCATGTATGCAAAATTTCGCAATGGTTTAATGCGCGATGGCCACCACCACTCTACTTCCACTTCCACTTCCACAAATGCAAGCTGATTCACTCGACTCGGCGACCTAAAGACCATTTAAACTACATAGGCCAGGACAAATGAGGCCAGGAGAGTACATAGAGCATGCTGGATGGCTGCCGGTTCTCAGGACTACTCGATCCAAGCTCAGAACTAGCACCCAGAACAATAGAGGCCAGGATATGTCGAGACAACAATAAAGGAAGGAAGGTCTTCCCTTAAAATGAGTCACTTTTGGTTATAAGTTTTAGGTTTTTAAGATTTTAAGCTGTATAAGTATATATTTTAAGTATAAAGTTTATCAATTATATGTAATTAGTAGCTTTAAAAGAAGGTCTCTTAGGTCCATATCCTTTAATGTTATCTTTTCCGTTTAGTTTACCCTTTTCTTATAGTCCTTCTTTTGAGTTATTTCTTTAAAAAAACGACTAATTTTTAAGTATAAAACTAATGAAAAAATCTAGAGAACCATCTTAATTCTTAATACCTGAAAAGCCTAATAATTTATTTAAATATGGGTAAAATATATAATCATCTAATTAATCTCTAAAATCTCTAAAAAATCTCTTAAGTATGGAGTTCCTGCAGAAGTTCCCACTGCCTAAGAAGGGCGCTACCGCATAACGTATGGCGGAATAGATCCGAGGGTAAAGAAAAGTGTGAAAGATTACAAGAAAGAGCGTTGATCTTCTCTAAAAATATATATAATATAATAATTTTCTCGAAAAAGTATCTAAAAACGTAAAAACAAATCGATCTATAAGAGATATACGATAAATATAGATCCTTTAAGAGAGAGAGATCTTATTTATTATATTATTATTTATTTATTTTAGATAAAAGCTGAATTTATTTAAAAAGTAAGTTCAACAAATAAACGACTGCAATACATAAGCCTCCGACTGAAGGCATTTTTGAAATTTGAAATCTTAACAATTTCCGAAGGAGAGATAAATCTCATAAGAGAGATATTTTCAGAGATATACCTTTATTTTTAAGTTCTATTTAGATCTCAGATTTTTATTTGGAATTTAATAGATTTCAGTAGTAGTAGTAGTTAACCATAAGTATTTAAGTAGTTTTAACAATAATTTCTATCAGAAATTTTGTAGAAGTTTTATTTAGTCTATATCCTAATAGGGCTATTTCTGTATTTCTATGTTTATGTCCTTTTCCTATATCATATATTATTTTCTATATCCTATTTATGTTATATCTATATCTATAAATATTCTATCTCCATATCTATAAATATTACCATATTTCCAGAGGGATTTTTAATATATATTCTTTACCTATTTTATTTTATAACTAATTTGAATCTTCAATTAAGTTTATAAGCTAAATTTATTTGCTATTTAGATAATTTACACCTTAATTGTTGCTGGAGGGCAAAAGCCACTTTCCTGCAGATTTACCTTAAACCTCACTCTATATAAATATTCCAGATTTTATGCTCCCAAGATCTTTTGAGAGTCTTGAGATATAGAAGGGAAGGGAGATATTTGACAACCTTATAAAAGTCTGTTAAAAAATCAAATAAAGTCTATTAGACTGATGGACTACCTATATATGTAAGCCCTTTAAAACATTCAAAATCCTTCAATAAAAGATTATCTAAAGTTTAACTAAAATACACACTTCGAATAAAAAACAAAGCATATTCCTATGAAAAAGTATCCCTATCCTATATCTTTATCCAAAAAAAAACCCCCTCAACTTTTTATACCCTTGCAGAGGGTATTATAATTTTGTCCAAAAGTGTGCAACGCAGTGAAGGAGACATCTCCGACCCTATAAAGTATATATATTCTTGATCAGGATAACCTCCTGAGTTGATATGAGCATGTCCGTCTGTCCGTCTGTCCGTCTGTCCGTCTGTCCGTCTGTCTGTCTGTCTGTCCGTTTCTACGCGAACTAGTCTCTCAGTTTTAAAGCTATCGACTTGAAACTTTGCACACACCCTTCTTTCCTTTGCACGCAGTATATAAGTCGGAACGGCCGGGATCGGCCGACTATATCCTATAGCTGCCATATAACTGATTGATCGGAAATGGTATAACTTTGGTGTTTTTAGAGTTAGAGATTTCAAATTTGACACGAGAGCTATTTTTGGCAACACATTGCGACATGCCAAATTTCATAAGGATCGACTATATCTTATAGCTGCCATATAACTGAACGATCGGAAATGACCCAACTTTCGTGTTTTTGAAGATAGAAAATTGGAACTTGGTACAGATTATATTTTTGGTCAGTTAATCCGACCTACGAAATTTCATTAGGATCGGCCGACTATATCCTATAGCTGCCATATAACTGTACGATCGGAAATGGTTTTTGGTAGAAATATCAACTTTCATATTTTTGAAGATAGAAGCTTGGGACTTTTTTTTAGATTTTTTATTGTAATTAATTGGTTTTATTATGATGTAATCATAAGGATCGGCCAACTATATCCGAAGTTTGCGATATATATCCGGTTTTAGCTGCAAGGGTATATCAACTTCGGCTCCGCCCGAAGTTAGCTTTGCTTTCTTGTTTTAAACAAAAATTTTTTGTATAACCCCTTGCCATATTTTGATTCCGACTCTGAAAAGTTACTGAAAGTAAATTTATTTCATTTTAATTTATTTATAATATTTTCCATCCATTTAGTTTTGCATTTTTTTCTGCGGCCGTGCCTTTGTTGTTCATTTCATGTGTGAGTGAATGTATATATATTTTTTTTATATCCCTACATCCCTCTCTATCCCTACAGATAGATATACTGTGTATTTTGCATATATTTTGTCGGGTTTGTGTGGCAATTTTCAGTTTATGGACATGATTTCCTCTGGTCGGCTCGGCTCGGCTCTGCTGGTCTGCTATTCCAGCTTGTATAAATAAATGAAAAGATGCAAAAATAAAATTGAAATGAAATTTCATATGCCATTATATTTCACAATTATTCCAATTGTTATTTTTTTTCTCTCATCTTTATATTATTATTCATTTTTTTTTTATTAAACTTTGCACTGTATATTTTTTCACCCTATCGAGCATATTCTTTCATTTTTGCATTTTAAATGTGAAAGCGCCAACATTTGCATTAATTCTTTCTCTCAATTTTTTTTTTTGTGGCTGATTTTGATGTGATTGTATTTTTTTTCTCTGGAATTTTTTTTTTGATGATGATTTAATATGAACCCCATCCCTGGACAATAATTATTTGTGACGGAGGAAGCCAAAGTGGCCATTTCTTTGTCGGAAAGCGGCCTCTCTCTATCTCTCGTGTATAATTTTTACGATTGAGCATTAATGCAAATGACAGCAAATAAATTAATTGAACAAATAACATTTTTATATGCACTTGTATTTTATGAGATCATTTTTAAATAATTTCTCTCTTGTTGTTTTTTTTTCGACAAATCTTTTCAATTTAATGCTTCACAAATATTGTAGAAAAGATGAAAGCTCAAGTCATAAGCCCTCATAAGAAACCCCCCAAAATAAAAAGAGATGTTTTCTGGGGCCACGCTTCGTTGGATGCCCAATGAGCGATGGCCCGGCAGAGAGGCCAAAAGACATGAACAAATCATCAAATCAACTCGAGATTTATTTTAGAAATATTGCAAGTTTTTGTCGGATTTTTGGTCCGCCTCTTTCGAATTTTTTTGTTTATAATTGTCTGGCAGTGGCGGACGGCAGTGCCACAACCAGCTGACTTACGGAATTGTTTAGAAAATTGTTTTTAATTAGAAATAGTTTTGATTAGAACACAATGGAGTATTTTTGTCTCTTCTTTTGTTATTGAGAGGGTGAGCTCTTAAATAAATCAAAAAAATATGGTGAATTTCAAAATGGGAAACCTCTTGATAAAAAATCTTAACAATTTTCACTCTAAGAAGGTAAGAAATTAATACTTATTTAAACTAATCAAATAAATTATGGATTTTTTAAGCAAAAAATCTTGAAAACTTTTAAAAAAATCTTTAAACACTTTTTTATATGAAAGCACTTTAAACTCTAGATATATAATGACTTTTAGAAACTTTTACTAAATGGCTCGAAATTCCAAAAACTATAATACCATTAGACAACCATAAAAAAGCACCATATATATTTTTCCTCCAAAAACAACCTTCTATTATTGCTTAAAAAACACTTCAAATTTCTAAAAATATTAACATCATGTTATTTTTATTCTAAATTATACCAGCTTATATCAAAACACTCAAAAGGAGTGGTAAAAAAGTAGCTTTTTCTGATAAAGTTCCTCGCACACAAAAAAAGTAAGTATCTCTTTAAAAAACACTATTAAAACTCTAAACAAAACAATAAATTTCAAGTATTCTTAGTTATTCCTTTCCTTTAATAAACTTTCCTTTCCTGGTTTAAACTATATAAACCAATCAAAAACTATCCCGAAACAACGACTGTTTTCCCCAAAAAGGTTCCTAATTTAGTATTGAACAATCTAAGAAAAATACTCTTAAAAACTGCAGAAAACAAGTAAGTAAATATTAATATTAAATATTAATATATTAATATTAAGTATTTAGTAAGTATTAATATCAGAATCAGAAGAGTTTCAGAATACCAAAACCTTCATATAATCCAGTAAATAAAACGTTTTCCTCCAAAAAAGGTTCCGAATATATTGTTTCTAAATTTCTTTTATTTCTTTTCGTTAAAAACTCTTTCAAAAAACACAAACTATAGGTATTTGAATTCAAAATTATACAAAAAACCATCCAGAACACAAATCTTTTTTCTTCTAAGCCATTTAGGGAACTTGTTTAAGAAAATATATAGTAAAGTCTCTAAAGTCTAAAATACCTTAAAAACCTTAAAGAACAAGTAAGTATATCGAATAATTAAAAAAAACACAAAAAAACATAAGAATCTATCCAGAAAAAAAAACTACAAAACTTTTGTCTACTAAAGGTGTATGAAACTTGTTTAGGAAAATATATTGTAACATTTCTAAAACTCTAACATTCCCTAAAATTCATCATAAAATCATCATCAAATCATAAAAATCTATCCAGAAAACACGTCTGTGTTCTTCAAATAGGTTCTTAAAAATATTCATTAAAAAGAATATTCAAGATTTTCTAAAAATCTATCTTGAATATATTTGAAGACTATATAAGACTTTGAATATTAAAATCAAAAATCATCCTAAAACTATCTTGAAAATACTTTGCTATAATTCTTAACTTTTCTTTGCATAAAGTTTCTTTACTAAAACTCTTTAAAATAACATTATTTTTACGTTTTATTCTTATTCTTTATTATCAAAATTATCTAGAAACTTGTAAGACATTCCAAGCTTAACTTTCAAAAATGTTCTAACAAATTTCCATAATTTCTATAAAAATATCTTTTAAAATTCTCACAAGAAATACTTTTAAGGTATTATTCTTCTTTCTTACAAAAACCATCTCGAAACTATCCAAAAATCTCGAAAATGCCCTTCCAAAAACACGCTCTATAAACTCTAGAACAAATATTTAAGCCCCTCCTTAAAAAAAACTACCTTTGAAGTATTATAATTCGAAAATCCCTAAAATAAATCCCGAAAACGCCCATTAGCAATAACTTTCCGATGAGCAATCGCCTTTGAATTATATTTTATTATTCATTCCGTATTATATTGAACAAGCCATATTTGTATAATTCATTCGCACTTCATTAGAAATCATAAAAACAAGACTAATGGCATTCGAGAAATGATTTTTCAATGCCCAAAGCACAAAAATATCGTATCGCTCTCTGTGTTGTCTGTGAATGAATATTTATTTATATAAAATATTCTTTGATTTGGCTACGAAATAGGTCAGGTTTTTGTTGGAGGTGAGTTGAGAATTTCATCACGAGCGGAAGTGTTTCACACAACTAAAAAAAAATAAAAAGAATTGCCCACAAATCAGCGAATTTAGATCATAAAACAACAATACACACACTCTTGAAAAAATATACAAGAATGATACAAAAAAAAATGTAGTATACACTTTTTTGGGGATTTCAATTCAAAATCGAAGATTGATATTCATATAGTATTATCGTATAAAATAGAAGAACACACACCTTGAGCCACTCAGTCAGCCTCAAAGGCAGCCGACTTGGCTGCCAAACATTTTTTCCGGTTTTCCAGGGATTGTTTTTTTTTAGTTTCTCATTTATGTTGGCTTTTATTTTTTATGGTATATATATATATTTTTTTTTTTGTTTTGGTTTATTTCTTGTCACTTGTCCAAAGTACTTTTCCCAGTGGCTTTTCTTTAGTTTGTTTCTCCAGCTGCTGTTTCATGCACACGCACTGCATTTCCTTAAACATTTTGCCGACATTATTCTATTTGCCACTAAGATTGCTTTCTATTTTCTTTTCTTTTTTTGCTTGCTTGCTTTTTTTTTTTATTTAAATTTCTTTTCTTTTCTCTTTTCTTTCTTTTATTTTTCTTTGTGGCAAGCTCACAACACCGCACGTTGTTGTTCTTGCTGCTGTTGGGGGGGTGGGGGTTTTGATTTGAATTATTAGTATTTTTTAAATTTTTACATTTATGATTTATGTTATATTTTGTTTTTAAGCACCTTAAAAAAATTTATCAAAAAAATTCTCAGAGTCGCGCGTTAAAAAAAAATTAAAAGAAAAAAAATATTTAAAACAAATTCTTTATTTTCTTCAAACACAAACAATAAGAGTAGAACTCCAACCGCACATGTGTGTGTGTGCTTGCGTGTGTGAGAGTGTGTGCGTACTAAGTGGGAATGCTGCTCAACTTCCGTTTCCGCTTTGCACTGCACTTCCGTTCAGTTCCGTTCCGTTCCGTTCGGCGCTTCGATCTCGACACGACTCGGACTTTCACGGCATGCCATGCCGCTTCTGCTTCAGTCGCTGTCTCTGCCGCTGCCACTGCCTCGGTCGCTGTCTCTGCTTGCTTAAGCAGCAGCTGCGACGTCAGCAGCAGACGCAGCAGCAGCAGCAGCCGCAACACGGAGAGCAACGGAGTTCGCAGGCAACGAAGTTGCAACTCCTGGAGTTTCTCAAAAAAAAAGTACAATATTTTGGCGAAAAAAATCACCATTTGAAGCTTTATTTTTGCATAGTTTTAAAACAATTTATAGGTCAAGTATTGAGAGGTTTTTTTTGAAACTAACGGGACTTTGGGTTATTGGTTTTTTTCAGTTTTTGAAAATTATGGTTTTTAACAAATTTTATGGTTTTTAAATTTTAAACTTAAATTCCGGGAGTTTTTCCTATTTCTTAAAGAAGTTATGTGAAATTTTAACTAATCATATCCTAAGAGGTCTTGAATCTTTTCAAAACTTTACTAAAAATAATCCTAATAACAAAAATTTTTCATATTTTAATTCACTAAACACAGTTTCTTATATTTTTCCAAAACAAAAACCCTAATTTTTTAAAATTCTTGCAAAGTTTTTGTTTTGAATTTTTGGTTTTTGTTAAGAAAACTGCCCTTTGGATGTTTCAAAAATCACTTTTTTAAATTCTAAGCTTTATTTGAAAACCAAAATTAATTTCAAAATTTGAATTTCTTTAAGGAAAAAAAAATCTTGTAGTCCTTTAGCTAAGTCCTGAGCTTAAGTCTTGACAAACTTTCCAAAAAAAGACATATTTTTCATAATTTTTGGAAAATATTTTCGAAAAAATACACTCGAACACACACACTGACACAAACGCGTTGGCGGAGTAACGGTATTCACAAAAAAAAAGTCAAGAAAAAAAGAAGATCACACAGGAGCTGAGCTGAGAGCTGTGAGAAGGAATGTGAATGGTGATGAGGATGTGACAGAAAGGCAGAAAGGATATAAGAGACGCAGACCCGTGAACGTGTGCGAACACGCGGAAAAACAAATGCAAACTGTTTTTGCTGCATGGCAATTCGGCATTTCGGCATTTTGGCGTTTCGGCATGCGGCATTCGGCGTGCGGCATTCGGGCAAACGCCGGCGTCGACGTCGCGACGAGGGCCAAAAGCCGAGAAACGAACCGTTAGCCGAAAAGCCTCCTCCCGGCAGACAGACAATACAAGCAACCGTGGTTCGCGAGAGCGAAAGAGCGCGAACTGTATGGCTAGAAAGGGAGAAGAAGAAAGCAGGCAAGATGCTCGGAGACACGAACGAACACGAGATGCAAAAACGACGCTGAAAAGTTGGCGACGAAAGTACCGCTGCCGGCGTCGCTGTCACTTGCTCTCCCGCAACGAGCTTTCGCCGGCCGGAGGACCTAACAGGAGGCAGAGAGAGAGAACTGAAATGAAACCCGGCTTCGGTATTACGGTAATGCGAGAGCACTGCAGCAGGAGCGCACTGTTCTTGTTTGTTGTTTGTCTGCTGCATTGCTTCATTGCATCAGTAATTGACAAATTGCCTACATTGAGGCGCTAATTTCTTAAGCGAAAGAGAAAGAGAAGGTAACAACGGTAATGCTAACGGTAATGGTAACGGAGCTTAAGTTAAAGAGCAGGTAACGGTGCTATGTCTCAAAATTAAAATAAATAATATTAAATTATTCTTTTTTAAGAAAATTAGAGATTCTTAAAATAGAAATTTAAAAAATAAAGGTTTTTGAAGAGAAATGAAGATAACGGTATATTTTGACCTAAAAATCCTTACTAAAGAGGTTTATGAGGTATTTTTTTTTTCTTAAATATATAAAGAAATAACATATTAAAATAATAAAAAAAAAATTAAAAATTTAACAGTTAGAAAGCACCTAACAGTATAGACCCCCTAACAGATCTTACTGGACACACATAGAACTATGTTAGCGCTAGCAGCGCAGTCGCTGTCTCAGCTGACGTCGCTGCCGCTGCCAGCGTCGCTGTCAACGTCGACGCTGGCCGAAAAAAACACGTTTTTGTGTTTTCTGTGCAGAAGGCATTCACACCGAAAAGTTTTTCCTGCTGCACGTGCTTTTCACGTTTTCCCCCCCCCATCCCAAGCCCACCGAGCATCTCTGCCTCGAACGCGCTCTTTCTTCCACGCACTCCCTCTCTGTCGCACACGCTTAGCCGGTTTTTTGTTTAACAAAAATATTGCATACCTAAGTGGGCCACCGCAATATATGAAGTTTAAAGTTGTTTTTTTTGGAAAATTTATTTTTTTGAAAAAATTCGAAATTCTTGCACACTTGCTGATGTCACAATTTTGAAAAATAATTTTCATAAATTTGATTGTTTTTTGGTTTTCTTTTATTTTATATATGTAGGTGATGCAATCACATTCTCCTTCTTCTCTCTCGCTCTTGCACTTTAAACTCTGATTTTTTATTTAATTTTTTATATTTTATTGGTGTTATTGTTGTTGTTTACTATTACGCGAAGTATTGCCGAGTTAAGCGTGTGTTGTTTTTGTTATGGCAACTCTTTTGGGTTTTCAGGACGAGTCTTGAGGTGAAAGCGGCGCGTGTTAATGCACCACTTCCTGTTGGGCTACTGTACCGTTATTATTTTGTGCATTGCCGGCAAAGCAACTCTCTTTTTTCGCTCAGCTCCCACTCTCTCTCTCTCTCTCTGTTGGCAGCTGGGAAAACTGCAACTCCGGGCATGCGATTTGAAAATTGTGTCGTCAGCTTGACACAATTTTCCAGAAATGCGCCTGGAATGGAAACACATGGCAAACAAAACCGACCGGGCGGCGGTCGGCGGCGGCAGCAGGGTTAACGGGGGGGGGTGACCCACCAAAGATGGGTTAACATCAGAGAGCTTTGCAGATGCGCGTTAACTTCGGGCTAACGGGAGATGCTCGCTCGGGTGTTTTGTCAGATTTCGGTTTTCGGCTTTTCGGTTTCTCCGTTTTCGGGGCTTTTGTTGATGTAGGTCTGGATTTTCAGGACACGTGTCCCTGGTGGCTAAGGAGGGGGCGGGGGGTGCTGTGGGGGGTTTTAGGGCTTTCCCCAATTTTGGCCGCCTATTCTACGCCTTTCATTTAAAACTTTATTTATTTTTTTGTAGCCAACTTTTAGGCTTCACAGGATTCTCGACCAAAACTATAGATGATATTCTTTTATTTTTTTTTTTTAGAATATAAATACATATATCCTATAACTGCATTGGTGTGCGTGTGAGTTCAATAGCATTTTGGGCGAAAGGCAAAAAAAAAAAAGAAAGAAAGAAACAACAATAAAAAGCAGCAGCTTGCAGCTGCAGTGAGAGAGAAAGCCAGAAAGTTTTGGACAAAACAGAGAACCTGGAAGAGAGCACAGCCATGCAGAGCCATGCTAGTTGCTGCTTAACAGTTAGTTAACAGTTAGCTGGCACAAGCGATTAAAAGCTTTTCAGAGAAAGAGAGAGAGGAGAGAGCGCAAAATGAGTGGGGTAAATGTACGGTACTTCTGCAAAAGGATCGCGAGATCGGAGCCATAAGGAAGCATCAGGGAAGGATAGGGATCCTCATGGAAAGACAAGCAATAAGTAAAATGTTAATGCATTTTTAATAGAAAAGGGGTATTATTAATAGAAGATTAATACATGAAAAGAATATCAATGTTATGATTTGTTGGTATTATACGTTTTTGAAAAGATCACGGTTGTATATTAAATCTTGAGTTTAAAAGTATTAGAAACGAGATGATAATAATATCATTTCATGTCCAATTTTAATATTACAAATTACAATAATGTAATGTTAGTTATAACAGTAATAATAGTAATACAAGTAATAATAGTAATGATAGTAATAATAGTAATAATAAAATTATTCTTGATCATATTGCTGAAACTTATAATAATAATATTGTAAATAATAATAAATTTACCTAAAATTTTAATATTTTATTCAAAAATATATACTAAAAATAGTAATAACAATATCAATAAAATAATATTATTAACCCTGGAACGTCATCCTACGTCTAAACGACTACGCGAGAATTTAAATTCGATTGAAAATAGGTTTGAATAGGTTTTAAATTCGATTAAAATAGTTCAAGCTATTAAAAATATATATGAATTTTGTTTTTTTCTATTAAATAAATTAAATAAATGAATTAATAAAATCCATTTTAGTTTCGTTTTCTCCTCCCAAAATTTTTTAAAGCGTATTAAAATAGATCGTATTCGAAATGACAAAGGATGACCTTAGTGTACAAAAAATAAGGATGACGTTCCGGGGTTAATAATATATTATAATATGGATAGTAATACTGATGAAAATGAAACTAATTGGTAAAAATAACACAAATACTAAGAATAATGATACGTTGATTGATAAAAATAGCAAACTAATAATATTGATACTAATTTAGATAATAATAAAGGTATAACTGCTAATAATAATACGAGTAAAAATAATATTGATACATATAAAGATACTAATACCGAATATTTTAATATTTATGGTTATAAAAAAAGCTATACCGATACTGATTAAAGAAACACTTCCACTTGTAATATTAATGGCAGTACCTATAATTTTAATACTTATACTATATGATAATTATACCTAAAATTATAATAGTTAATCACTATGGTTATATTGCAAATACTGATAATATGCATAGTAATACCGATAATTATAATATTTAGTGATAATAATTGCAATCCTTATAATAACAATTCTTATACTAACAATTTTAATACTAATACTAATAATAGTAGTATACTGGTAATGTTAATAATAATACATGAATTAATAATACTAATACCGATAAGGGAAGGTTAGGTGGGGTGATACTTACAGTGGTAAAAAAAAGCAATACTTATAATAATAATACTAATAATGATAAAAATAACACTAATACCGATAAAAGTAGTGTTAGTTCTGTCAAAAATATTTATTCTAATAGCCACAATAAAAAAAACTCCAAAACGTAAAAACCCAAACGCAAATCGTTTAATAAACCTACTACTATGTTGTGATCTACAGACCGAAAGCCGATAAGATAAGAAATCGGAAACGGTATATTACCAAGAATTCTAATTCCAAGAGTGTAAGGTTCTGGGCATTCGACTGATAAGGGAATAAGAACCATTAATTGTTTGTCCAAAAAATCAAATATCAAAAATAAAGACATTCCGACAAGTTTCAAGAAAGCGAAGGAAGAAGATACTGACCTCTACAAGATACTATAATTATTATAACATCTTGTCAATAAAATACCGAAATAAAAATACCAACTTTAGTTTGCCATTAAATCCATATTATTATTTCAAACCTTTTAGGCCGAAAGAGTATACACCTTGAGTATAGTTCTCCTAAAAGTGAACCCTAATAATTTTGAAGCTACAAAGGCGTGGAAAGACTACAAGTGCCACATACTATATAGAGAGAGATATATAGGATCAATTCCGGTGATGGGAATGCCCATCGGGGGTGGAGGAGCTGCAACGGGCCCGGCAAGTGTGACCCTGGAGGGGAAAGAGGCCGGCATACTCCTTGATGGTCACCTCCAGGTAGAGCGGTTCGGTGTTGTTGTTCGTCAGTATCTTGAGATCCTTGCCGCCCAGGCGCATATGATAGTGGCGGGACTGCATGACGGCCCGGCACTGGTGGCACTTCCGAAGACCCCTTACCTTCAGAATCGAACTGACGCTGGCGTCCAGCCGGCGATTGAAAACGGTCATCATGCAATGCATGGGCTGGGGCAGGTCCATGCTCATCATCCACAAGGTCAGGACGTCCGACTCGTCGTCGGGGGTGACCGGGTAATCGGAATCGGTGTCTCCATGACCACCGGCAATGTCCCTAAAGCGAACCCTGCGTCTCGATTCCGGTCGATTCCGGCAGATCATCACAAACAATGGCAAGCATCCTTCCAAGTTGGCAAAGGATTCGGGCAGATCCTTGTTCGGGGTGGGCATGAACCGGCGAATGGGCAATGTGCAGTGGCGACCTCTGACCCCGCCATAGACCAGCACGGATATGCAGGTGTTGCGGCCAAAATCCAAGTTCTTGGGTTCGAAGACGACCAGCAGCCGGTTCTCCTCGAAGGTCTCCGTCACCTGGACGCTCGTATCGCCGTGGTAGTCCAGGTAGTGGATCAGCAGGTGCTCATTACGCAGCATCGGGCAACGGCGCTGCCCGAAGGGGCAGGGGTGCTTCTCGCCCAGCCGTACGTTCGGCCTCACCACAAAGCCCTGGGCCACGATGCGCTGGCGGTACTCCTCGTCGGACATGTCCTGCAGCAGGCGCACCTGTCCCAGCCGGAACACCAGGTCCTGGCGCTGCTCGTCCAGCGTCAGCTTGGCAAACTCACCAGCAAAGTACTTGGCCCGGTCGAGGTCTTCGTCCTCCTCGAAGAGCGGAGTCATCAGGCAGCCGGCATCCAGCCGATCGATCGGCTGGTACTTTAAAGCGGATCCCAGCCGATAGAGTCCGTGGCTGGGCGGCTTCTTGCAGTAGTAGATTGGCATCTTCCACACCGCCGTGAGAGTGTCTGGCTCCAGGTCCTGGTATTGGCCCTCACTGGAATGACGGGAAGATTGGAGTTCACTGTCAGCCTCATAGCCGGCCATGGTCCTGCCGGCGGAGGACGATCGGCTGGCCACGTTGTGATCCATTTTCGGCTTCTTCAGGCAGGAACGTCGTGGTGTGGTCTTCTGCATGACCGTCACGAAGGAGCGCTTACGCTTTGGGTCCTCCGCCTCACAGCTGCAGCTCGATGCCGATTCGCGCTCCCAGCGCTCCGCCAGTGCCTCCTCCGAATAGCTGATGGATCGGGGCTGCACCAGTGCCTTAAGCACCGGCACTGTGGATCTACGTGACTGATATCTGGGCGCCACAACCTCCTCCTCCTTGTCCTCTTTATGGATGTTCGTCTTTGCGTAATTCCAGCTCAGCACAGGCTCCGGACTTGATGATCGGGAGCAGCTACGCTGCCGCATCCCATCCCATTTGTTGTTGCTTCTGTTGGGTCCTCGTCTCTGGTCCGCCATCTCCACCTCCGTATTATCGAAAATAGATCCTTGATTTTCCAACTTGTGTTTCAATAAACTGTCCCGTTTATTTTCCGTTTCTAGATTTTGGATTTTTAAAAATTGTTTTCCTTTCGGAGGCGTCTGACCTTTCCAGCTCAGTCGACGGCTATGAAATGAACTCTCCAGTCTCGTCGAACCCCCAGCTGTCACTTTGTCGCTTGATTTTCTTCTCAAGGCTATAGTGTCGTGATTCTCCAAACTATGTTGATCGTTCAGGAAACCCCCCTGCATTCTGGTCTCACCTTTCCTGCGCTCGAGATAGTCCATGGAGTAGAGCTCCAGGGCCGTGACCGGCAGGCCCATCTTCTCGAAATGCAAGCTACGCCGAAACAGATCCACGAAACCCACCGATCCGGGGGGATACTCCTCGGATGAGGTGGATATCTCGTCTTCGGTGGGTGGCTGGGGCGACTGGGCTGACTTGGGTGACTGTGATGGCTGTCTCCCCTCCCAGACTGTACCGCCCACCGCTCGATCCGGTTCCTTGCCCTCGATGCGATGGACCAACTTCAGATACCCATGGGCCAGCTGGCTCATCACTCGCTTCACTAAACGGACTCTACTTAGTCGGAGGATCTCTGATGGAGTCTACCTACCAGTTGTCGATTGTTGTGGAAACATCGTCTGCCTGTCACGGCCATCGTCCTCGTCGTCCTCCTCCCCGGAGACCTGATCCTTGTCCCCCCTACCCCGATGATCCTTGCCACCGATTCGGGATGTCGTCGTAGGAGGTGTTGCCTTCCCTTCCAAGTAACAGAACTTCTTGCCCATAATTGTGCTTTTTGTTTTTTTTTTTGAAAGAAATTTAAATTTAATTTTTTTAAATTTTGTTTATATATTTTTTTGTTTTGGAAACCAAAAGTTGTGACGAAAATTTAAAAGGGTTGCTGGGGTTTATGGAGTTATCCCAACAAAAAATTGCCTTATAATCGTTATTGCAACTATTGGAATTATCTCAGCTGTTTGCCAACAAAAATCGCACCTGTGTCTGACACCTGAGCGCCTAAGGTATCTTGGGCTTATCTTCCGTGGAAGAAGGAGGTGACTGGTGACTCTGGTGACTACACTCCGCCGACATTAAGCAGCTGGCCCAGTAATAAAATCACTCGACTATACCGTAACCTGAACACCTGTTCTACAATGCGATTCGATAAGCTGGCGACCCTCTCAAGACCCTCCGATGCCGTAAAAATTATACGGCTCGGTAACGTCTAATCTCTCTACGATTTCCCCCAAAAACCTACCCATGAGAACTACGACAAGGTAGAGTACTTTGCTGCCGGATGAGTGATTCATTTGAGGTATGTATGGTACATATGTCTTGGAAATAAGTCCCCGATTCGGGGAATCGAATGAAAGGTTAGTTATACAAAGTTTTGGGTTAGAATGGGGGTTTCAAGATCTTAAAATAGTTGTAATCCTCTCATCATAAAGTAACGCAAGTACCTTTTCTTTAAGATCATGTCTAGTAGAGGAAGTTGACTTTTGCAACAAAAAAATAAATTAAAGATTAAAAACAAGAAAGGAAAGCTAACTTCGGGCGGAGCCGAAGTTGATATACCCTTGCAGTTAAAACCGGATATATATCGCAAACTTCAGATATAGTTGGCCGATCCTTATGAGAATATCATAATAAAATCAATAAATTACAATTAAATATCTAAAAAAAAGTCCCAAGCTTCTATCTTCAAAAATACGAAAGTTGATATTTCTACCAAATACCATATCCAATATGGCATCTTTAAGATATAGTCGACCGATCCTTATGAAATTTAGTAGAAACTGACCTTATGAAACTGACAAAAAGTAGAATCTGTACTAAATTCCAGCTTTCTATCTTCAAAAACACAAAAGTTGGGTCATTTCCGATCGTTCATTTATATGGCAGCTATTTTTTCATAAGCTTGTAATTTTCCTGGAAAGTCAGTAAAAAATACTTTTCTTAAAAATTAAGATTTATAAAAAAGAAAACGAAATAATTATTCTATTTAGAAGATATAGGAAGAATACTCCAAGCAAGAAAACATCCAAGAACTTAAATATTCTTGAAATAATCATCCAAATGTTTTGCAAAAACATTTAAAAGTTTTCTTTTTAAAGTTTAAATATATATATTAAATATATTTAATACTAAGATCCCCCAGTTATGGTAGCCCCCATCTCCTCCTTAGATCTTGACCCCTAGTATCTAATCTCTAGCCCCTTCGTTGCAGAGCTCAGTAGTTAGCCCTTAATCACCTGTCGCCAGGTGATTGCCCAGGACTGATGTTAATCCGCCGGCAGATAAGAAGAGAACCCATTAATGGAGCCCCGAGCCCCAAACCCGAGAATTTCAGAAGCTTATCGGAGGAGGAGATAAGCCCACCGGCATGGAGGAATCTAATCACACTCCAAGCACTCCAAACGATTTCCGATACCGATACAGAACCGTGCTAATGGCTTGACTATTGTTTGGTAATGTGTATTTTAGTTTAGTAACTGGCGTGCGGCCGGCGCGACTTCATCCATCGATTGGAAAGTGAATCCGTTTTTTTTTCAAGTGTGTTTGTGGCAATGAAAGTGTTGTTGTTGATCCTCTGGCTAGCTTTCGGGCTGGCTCGGGCCCAGGAGCAACTGGGCTGCATCTGGTATGGACAGAGTCACATGATCGGCTCCCACTGGCAGAATCTGGCAGACACCGATCCGGCCAGGCCGCTGAACAACGCCGCCGCCGAGGCGATTTTCGCTCGGAGATGTCCTCTCCTGTACAAGGAGTACAAGGGGGAGAGCGGCCAGGACGAACTGGAACTGTGCTGTGATGCCGCCCAGATCGACACCATGGACAGTGGCCTCTCCCAGGCCGATGGAGTGTTCTCGCGATGCCCCACCTGTACGCGGAACATGGCCCAGACCGTGTGCGCCATGACCTGTGCCAAGAACCACACCCTCTTCCTCACAGCGTACACGGCCGCGAATCCGGAGGGGAAGGACTACGTCGAGTCGATCGACTATCGGATATCGGACACCACCGTCTCGGGCATCTACAACAGCTGTGTGGGCATCCAGCACACCCAGACCGGGCGCCCGGCCATGGACTTGGGCTGTGGGGCCTACAATGCCAAGACCTGCAACTACCGGAGGTGGTATGCCTTCATGGGCGATGTTGATGGCGACTATGTGCCCTTCCAGATCAACTACCAGTGGTCGGACGACGCCGGCGAGGGCTTCTCGGCCGACTACCTGGAGCTGTTCCCCCTCAAGTGCGGCGAGAGCTACGAGGATAGCTACGCGTGTGCCTGCATCGATTGCGACGAGTCCTGTCCCCTGACCGAGGCACCCACCGGCCCGGAGGAGCTCTGGAAGATCGCCGGCCTCTATGGTGTTACCTTCATTGTTGGTCTGTTGATTGCCGCGATCTGCTCGTTCCTGATCTTCTGGGGCGCCCGGAGTGGCAGCACGTCCCCCAGTTGTTGCATGCCGACCCTCTTCGGAGACTTCTTCTACGTGGGCTTCCGGCACTGGGGCACCTTCTGCGCCCGGCATCCGGTTCTGGTACTGGCCCTGTGCTCCTGGGCCATCGGTGGACTGTCGTACGGCATCCGGTACATGTCCATCACCACGGATCCCGTCGAGCTGTGGGCCAGCGAGAAGAGCCAGACCAGGATCGAGAAGGACTACTTCGATCAGCACTTTGGACCCTTCTACCGCACCAATCAGCTCTTCATCAAGGCCATCAATCAGACCTACGTGGGTTTCTTTTTGAATTCCTGGAGGTAGTGCCCGCTTTTCAAGTCCTGTGTCCTTTTTCCAGTTCACCCACGAGGCTCCCAGTGGCCTGCTCGAGTTCGGACCTGCCTTCGAGTACAACTTCCTGAAGGAAGTCTTCGAGCTGCAGGAGTCCATCATGCAGCTGGGCGTTGCGGACGGCGAGGGCATGGACAAGATCTGCTACGCCCCCGTCCTGATGGCCGGCCAGACCCCCGACATCGATCACTGTGTCGTCCAGTCGGTCTTCGGCTACTTCCAGCACGACATGTCCAAGTTCGAGAACTCCTATGTGGACAGCAACGGCTATACCATCAACTACCTCAACCAACTGGAGGATTGCCTGAGGTGAGTGTCCTTCAGCCCTCCGAAGGGTGTTTTCCTCGCCAGTGGCCCTCATCCCACTCCCAACTCCTTTCAGAGTTCCCATGATGGAGGACTGCTTCGGCACCTATGGCGGGCCCATCGAACCCGGCATTTCTGTGGGCGGCATGCCCAAGGTGCCCGTGGGCGAGGATCCCGACTATATGCTGGCCACCGGTTTGGTGATCACCTTCCTGGGCAAGAACCAGAACGACGCCTCCAAGCTGGAGCCCAACGAGAAGTGGGAGAAGCTGTTCGTGGACTTCATGCGGGACTACCAGAGCGACCGGCTGGACATTGCCTACTCGGCGGAGCGATCCATTCAGGACGCCATCGTGGAGCTGTCGGAGGGCGAGGTGGGCACCGTGGTCATCAGCTACCTGGTGATGTTCGCCTACGTGGCGGTGGCCCTCGGACACATTCGCAGCTGCCTGGGCTTCCTGCGCGAGTCGAGGATCATGCTCGCCATCGGTGGCATTGTCATCGTGATGGCCTCGGTCACCTGCAGTCTGGGCTTCTGGGGCTACCTGGACGTCACCACCACCATGCTGGCCATCGAGGTGATACCCTTCCTGGTCCTGGCCGTCGGCGTTGACAACATCTTCATCATGGTCCACACCTACCACCGGCTGGACCACACCCAGTTCCCGACTACCCACGAGGCCATTGGCGAGGCCATCGGCCAGATTGGTCCCTCGATCCTCCAGACGGCGGGCAGTGAGATGGCCTGCTTCGCCATCGGCTGCATCGCCGACATGCCGGCCGTGAAGACCTTTGCGATGTACGCCGCCATCGCCATCCTCTTGAACTTCCTGCTCCAGATCACCGCCTTTGTGGCGCTGATGGCCATCGACGAGCGTCGCTACCTGGACGGTCGCCTGGACATGCTCTGCTGCCTGCGCAGTGACAGCTCCAAGAAGCTATCGGGCGAGGAGACGGCCGCCGCTGAGAGGAGCAAGGAGGCCGGCATGCTGGAGAGCTTGTTCAAGAACTTTTACTCCCCCTTCCTGTTCACCAAGTAAGTCCCAGGGCTAGTCCTTCCGTTATCCCATGTCCTTTTATTACAAGCCTCCCCTTATCCTCCCCAGACCCGTCAAGGTAGCTGTCCTGCTAATCTTCACCGTGGTCACCTGCCTATCCATAATGGTGGCACCCTCCATCGAAAAGGGACTCGACCAGGAGATGTCCATGCCGAAGAACTCGCATGTCGTCAAGTACTTCCGCTACATGGTCGACCTCCTGGCCATGGGTGCTCCGGTCTATTGGGTCCTCAAGCCGGGTCTCAACTACTCCCAGCCGCTGCAACAGAACCTCATCTGCGGCGGTGTCGAGTGCAACAACAACTCGCTCTCCGTCCAGCTCTACACCCAGTCGCGGTATCCGGAAATCACCAGCATGGCCAGGCCGGCTGCCTCCTGGCTGGATGACTACATCGACTGGCTGGCCATCACCGACTGTTGCAAGTACAATGTCACCACCATGGGTTTCTGTTCCAGCAGTGAGTGTTTCTACAAAGAGTCCTTTGAAGATTTTATTGAAATTTTTGTAAAAAATCTAGACTCCAAGAGCGACGACTGCTTGCCGTGCGAGCGCGGCTTCACGGAGAATGGCCTGCGACCGGATGCCGAGACCTTCAGCAAGTACATACCCTTCTTCCTCTTCGATCTGCCAGATGCCGAGTGCGCCAAGGCGGGCAGGGCCTCCTACGCAGACGTGAGTACTAAGAAGAATCTCTTCCTTGGAGGAGATTGGAGACTAATCTTGGTTGAGAATCTTTGCAGGCCGTCATCTACACCATCGACGACGAGGGCATGTCCACCGTGGGCGACTCCTACTTCATGCAGTACTCCACCACCTCGACCACCTCCGTGGAGTTCTACTCGCAGCTGAGTGAAGTCCGGAGGATCGCCGGCGAGATCAACGCGATGTTCGCGGAGAACGGTGTCGATGCCGAGATCTTCGCCTACTGCGTCTTCTACATCTACTACGAGCAGTATCTGACCATCTGGGAGGACACCATGTTCTCCCTGGGCATGTCCCTGCTGGCCATCTTCCTGGTGACCCTGCTGGTCACCGGCCTGGACATCACCTCCACCCTGATAGTCCTCTTCATGGTCATCTGCATTCTGCTCAACATGGGCGGCATGATGTGGGCCTGGAGCATCAATCTGAATGCCATATCGCTGGTCAACCTGGTCGTCTGCACGGGCATCGGTGTGGAGTTTGTGGCCCACATTGTGAGGTCCTTCAAGCGGGCCGAGGGCACGGCCCAGGAGCGCGCCCGCTTCTCCGTCAATGTCACCGGCAGCAGTGTCCTTTCGGGCATAACACTCACTAAGTTTGCCGGCATTGTCGTTCTGGGCTTCTCCAACTCGCAGATATTCCAGGTCTTCTACTTCCGGATGTATCTGGGCATTGTCTTGATTGGAGCGGCCCATGGATTGATCCTGTTGCCGGTCTTGTTGAGTCTCATGGGGCCACTGGACAGCATGGCGGGGAGTCCTAGAACTTCCATAGTACCCAGAGCGTCCAGGACCTCTAGGACCTCCGAGGCCTCAAGAACTTCCTCTCCCAAGTCCCCAACTCCCACTGTCTGATGACCTTCAGTACCATATATATCCTAGTACTAAGAGAGTACCGGATATCTTATATCTGATCTGCTATATAGTTTGTAAACTGCGGTGTGAGTGGAAGCGAGTGCCTGGCTGTGTGTCTGCGAGGGAGAGCTTATTTAATTGAAACCCTCTAGTATTTATGAACAAAAAATGAATGTGAAACAAGCTTTGAAATAAACTTTTCAAGAAAGATAATCCTCTGTGGGGCTCAGTAGCAGTCACTCATTGTTTATCGACGTGGCACCTTTGCCTTTTATGGCTTTAAGCAACTGCCCAACTGCCCAGCCACCGTCAAAACAATAAACAGAAACGGAGATGGAGATGGAGACGGAGACGCGGCTATAACTTCACGGAAAGTACACCATCCCCCACTAAGCCCTAAGCCAGGCAGCCTTGGCAACCCTTGTGGACAGTTCACGTCTTACGCCTTTTGGGGGATAAGTTAAGCTCTGATTTTTTTTAAAGATATTCCTGAGTGTTCTTCCCAATGAGAACTCCAAATGCTCTCTATAAGAAGTATATACCCAGGGCCTATACTATAATTTTTAAACCTCTAGTAAATTATTCCAAATAATTAGCATTTCAGCAAAGCCAACAGGGCGTATGATGGATGTAAGAATATTAAGTATACGCCATGTGGTATACATTTTAATGCCATTTCCGCAGTAAAATTTAATTTAAAAAAAATATTGAATAATTTATAGAGCATTCTACGCTTCGCTAATAATCCGGTTTTGTTGTTTCTATTATTTTATTATTTTGCTGGCCTTCTTAAAGGAGTAAGTTTTCGTGCTTTTAACTGCTTTGCCAGTCGAGCAGTCGAGTGTTTTGCGGCTTTCGGCAACACCCTTAAAACGAGTCGAGTGTTTTTAATTAAAATTAATAAAGTTTCAAATGCTTTTTCTTACCAAAAACTCAAACAATCACTCAAGAAGAGCATGTGTGAGTGTGTGTATCTGTGTTTGGACATTAAGATTCATGCCGGCAAGCACTTGAAATAGCCGACAATTGAAAAGCATAATTATAAATGTATCAACTAATGCATATGGCAAAATCAATTAGCAATTACCCCCAAAAACACACACTCACATATCTACTATAACATCCAGAGAATATATCTAGGTACATATAGTACACATATATTCGAGATGAAGTGCAAATTGAGTTGGCCAAGTGTCTGTTGGATGGGTTGGCCTGTTTTTCATCCTACACTTTAATTGCCATTGAAATGCGACTGTGTGGCCTTCGGGCCTTAACAATGCTAAGTGCTAATGCCAAAAATTTTACCAAATGAGCCGGAAAACAACTCACAAAAGAAAATAAACACGTGCCCGATTCACAAAATACCCAACATCGTACATTTGATGATCTTTGATGGCAGAATGCTTGACAAGTGCGGTTTAGTTTGTAAATTGTGCATTTCGAGTGTTTTTTGTTTTTTATTCAGTTTTCATTCAAAAAGTCTAGTCCAGTATGGTAATGGCCATTAAATGAAGAGCCACCTTGTTCTCAATTGATATTCGAGAGGCCTTTCAAGTGGCTGGTAGTATTCTGGATGGGAGTTCATAATCATAATTTGTTCTAAGGGATGGTGATTTAATTAAATGTAAATATGGAGTGTTAATAGTTTTATTGTTAATTAATCAGGAATATTATGATGCCTCTAAATTGCTTGCTATGGCACTTTCTATTTCATTTATTTATTATCTACGCTATAAATTCTAGATATTGGTTTTTGTAGACTATATGATACCCTGTGGTTTTTTATTATAGACTATTGTTTTGTATCTTCCAACTATATCTTTCGAGAAAGTAATAATTATGTGAGTATTAAGTCCACACTGTGTCTAACGGTAAGATATACTGTGTCTTAAGAAGGAATGGGCACATTAAGAGTTACTGTAAATACAATAAAGTGTATATTCAGTGGAAAAACTATTGAAATTGAAAAGAGAATACATTTTATTTAAAATATTTAAATATGTAAACTTTACAGTGGTGCTCATCCCATTGCTCCCGCAGCGGGACGAGCGGGATAACGATTTTTTATAACGTATAAAAAATGATCGTCTCTATGTGGCTTCAAGGCTTCCAGATAACTATAATATATTGAAGCAGGTGGATATTTTATCAGTCAGGAATGTATTGCGCCACAATAAAAAAGACATCATCCCTCTATTGGAAGGCCTCAACTATCAAAATATAAGCCACATTTGATACTCGAAATTCTGGATAGAAGTAAATAGCTATAGGGACTCCGGAGGCAACAATTCTTTTTCGGAGTTAGCCAACTTTGCGATGGATATATTATCGTTGCCTTGGTCTAATGCCGAAGTGGAGCGCATTTTTAGCCAAGTTAATCTTGTAAAATCAAAATTACGAAACAAATTAGAATTGACTACACTTAATAGTGTACTTTATATAAGGTAATTAGATAATTTATCGTTTAAATTGATAATGATAATAAATTTTTTTCTCAAGAAAAAGTTGGCAACACTGCTCCCGCTGCTCATTTGTTTTTGCAAATGCTCATGCCTACCGAGTTGTGTGAGTCTGCTCACGCCTTAAGCTTCGTTGGTCCCATCATAAGCAAAAGGCAATTACAATAACAATTTTTCGTGTTTTCCCTATTCTACTCAATCGTGCTAATCCGAATGAATTTTGTGGTTGGAGTGCCGAAAACTTTTTACTGCAAGAAATTCGTTCTTGTTTCTGTTTCTGCCAAAATGGTCGACCTGAAGCGATGAATTTGTTCTTCGCAGAACATTTTTTTTATGTAAGAAGCTCTGCATATTTATCATAGTATAATAATAAGCTGTTGTAAAAAATGTAGGGCCTTTTTTTAATTGATCTAATAAAATGTATTTTTTATTATATTGATGCATTGATTATCCCGTATGCAGAGCTTGGGCACCATTATTTTAGATCATCCATTGCATAAGATTTAAAAAAAAATAGAAATAAAAAAAAAAATAAGAAAAGAAGCACTTCAACAACCTCCAACTGTAAGAGGGAACCATGATGAAAAACTGATGAAATAAGAAACTCATCATTAATACAAGACTTTCCAAGAACTACCACCAGAAGCTGTGCCATCAGATCATCATGACATCCTATCTTCATCATGGAGACCCTGATATTGTAAAAATAAAAAAAAATAACAAAAAAATGAAAAAAATAATTGAAAATAGTTTTTCATTTTTTTTAAATAAAAACTGATGAAAAAAGAACCTCATCATCAACACACGACTTTCTAAGAAGCACCACCACTTCCACCAGAAACTGTGCCATCAAAATCCACTGAAGCGGTTATAAATTAATAAAAAACGCAATAAAAAAAATTCTTCACTATTATGAATAATGGATATCTAAACTTCGACACCCCATGATTTAAAGATGATCATCAAAGTAATAAAATAAAATAAAAAGAAAATGGAAGAAAAGGAACTTTCCATTAATAATAAAAATAATAATAATAATCAGAAACGCAGGGGCTGGGATCCACAGCTTTCAACAAGATCCACTTCAGATATGAATTAAATAAAAAATAATTTTAAAAAATAAAACCGAAATCAAAAAAGTCTTTCTCGAACTAAAGCGACAACAGAAAGTCCAAAAGTAAAAGACAATTTAAATAATAAAGGGTCGAGATCCACAGCTTTCAACAATTTCCACTGCAGCATCAACAGCTTCTTGATAAATCAGTGCCTCCTATCTGAGAAACTGCTACCTGAAGTTCCAGGCTCAATTTCCAGAAGATTCGCAAAAAAAATAAAAAATAAAATAAAATAAAAAATCAGAAGCAATCACAGCAACGATCATCACCAACATATATTCCATTGCATAAGATTTAAAAAAAAAAAATCGAAAATAAAAAAAATCAGAAAATCAGAATGGCTTTTTAAGTTACGTCTCGGACCAACAGAGACTGAATCATCGCAGTAGCAGCAAACAAAATAAGCAAATCAGACCCAAAATATATTCCATTGCATAAGATTTATTTAAAAAAAAAAAACAGAAAATCAGAATGGATTTTTAAGCTATCTATCGGATCATAAGACTCCATCATCACAGTAGCAGTAACAGCAACAATCAAACCAGAAGGACAATCATTTGAATAATATTTGAAAAAAATAAGCAAATCAGACTCAACATACATATTTTCCATGGCATAAGATTTAAAAAAATCGATTAAAAAATAAATCAGAAAAGCTTTTTAAGCCTTCTACCTGAGCTCCAATTACTATTACCACAGTACCAGTAACAGCAACAACCAAAAGAGAAGGCCGAAAAAAAAAATCATTTGAAAAATAATATTTCAAATATAATAAGCAAATCAGACCCACTTTATTCTTTGGTAAAAAGAATTAAATAAAAAATAGAACATTTTTTTTCTTTTTTTGCTAGCCGTCGATTCTTTCAGTTATGAGAAGCCATTGCTCAAACAATAAAAATAAATAAACCAAAAGAAAAAAATAAAAACGAAAATAATAAAATTATTATTGGCAGCCGGTCTGAACGGCTCGGCTGCCAGGCCGCTACTAAATTTTGTGAGCACTCGATCCGAAAGGAAAGTTTTTGGCAGGTCCCTAGAGATGAAAGATCTGAAATGATAACATTATCGATACACAGATAGGATATCTATCGAATTATCGATTAACAAGCCACCTCATTGTCCATCACTAATAGGTATTCAACACAAGTCGTTAGATTCTTTTGAAAAATGATCTTAAAATTCATGTAGAGCTTTTCAGATGCCATGAAGAGCCGAAAAAGGGGTTTTCCAAATGATAAGCAAAATTTTTTCAACTATTCTAACTTATTAATAAGTTTCAAGATGCCCTTGGTCATCTTTATAAGAAATGTATCGTATGATTCTTTTGAAAACTGAATAAAAGCTTTGAAGCCAAGGCAGTATATGTTTTTCTTCGAATTGAAATAACTTTTCCCAAAAAGAAAACTTCTGATAGTTCCCTAGAGAAGAAAGACCTCTAACGATAACACTATCGATACAGATTATTAGGCTCTAGCAAGACATTAAACATAGTAAGTCTACTTAATATCCACGCAAATACATGTAAGATTCTTCTAGAAATGCGGAATAGCAATATTGAACAAGAAACCACCTTCTCGAACAAAAGAAAATCCAAAAATAAAAAACAATTAAAATAATAAAAAGGGATTAGAACCACAAGAGTTAAGAATATTCACTGCCAAAATGGTCGACCTGAAGCGATGAATTTGTTCTTCGCAGAACATTTTTTTTTAACTAAGAAGCTCTGCATATTTGTCATAGTATAATAATAAGCTGTTGTAAAAAATGTAGGGCCTTTTTTTAATTGCTCTAATAAAATGTATTTTTTATTTTATTAATATTTATAAACCCCTTGTGAATGTTACTATAATTTTATTTTTCAGTGCAATTTATTTAAGTTAAAATTTATTTAAATAATGATGTAAGTTTTAGGTCCACACTGTCTAGATCTAGCGGGTGTTTTTATTTAATGTAGAAAAGGGCACACTTGAAGTAACTTTAAAGTTTAAACACAATTATATGTATGTATATTAATGTATATTAAATTAAAAACTGTTGGGCATTGAAGCGACAAATTATTTTATTTTTAAAAGAAATATATTTAAAGTGGAACTGGCATATTTTATTTTTATTATAAAAAGTACCAGTAAACAGTTTCCTTATAATACCTATAGACTTATTAAATATTTAAGGTCTATCTGTAAAATCCCATTATATATGCCATATTAGACACTGTCTTTTCCTTTTACTTTAAAGAATAGTTTCTATAGTCAGATAGATTATATCTGGTACTCTACTATCCCTTATTACCTTTCTCTTAATCTCTCAAATATATCAGAAGACTCTATAACACATATTATTCTTTCTCTCCCTCTGCTTAAGCCCATAACCAATATACCTCCCTTCCTCCACTCCAAAAATACCTGCCATAAACACTTCCCAAAAGATATCTCAAAATCCATTAGTAGCATCTTGCCAGACTCAGACCGCAAAACGGAAAACGCAAAAATGAAAACCCCGAAAAATCCAAGGCATAAATCATTCGTATGAGCGGCAACACACATTTTCCACTGAAATTCAGGCGAACGAATCAACGAATTAATGCCGCAAGTGTGGCAATAAAAATTTAAATTAATTGATTTTGTTTTTGGTGTGCGGTAGAGCTGGAAAATCATCGATGTTCACCTACATCGATGTTTCGATGTTTTTCAGAAAAAAACATCGATGTATCGCGATACATCGAACTTTCTTAGGGTGCACTTAAAAACATTTTTCTCACACCATATCATATTAAAATATATTTATTTAGTAAAAATAAATTTAAACGCTTTGTGTGAGATCCATAGTTTTCTTTAATAAGATTTCAAAATTCAAAATGACTCTTAAATTCTACTCTCATAATAAAAATGAAACTTAAAGCTAGTCTTTCATAGAAAGCAAAACATAAAATGAAAAAACAATAGAAACGAAAATAAAAAGCAGCTACAAGTTCTACTCAACAAAAAAAGTTAAAAAAGAAAATTAAAATTAATTTAAATCCAATCATTTTTTATGACTAATTATAGTTTAGTCTTTTATTGTTTATTACTTAACAATTTTATTGTTAAGTTTATTTCATTTAATTGATAATAATTTTTGGTGCACTTACCAAATACCAGCCAAGAAGTGATGAGTAAAGAGGAAACATCGAACATCGATGTTTGAAAACTTCGATGTTTCTCGAGTTTCAGAAAACATCGATGTATCGATACATCGTCGATGTTTTCTCCAGCTCTAGTGTGCGGCATTTGGCATGCGGCATGTGGCAAGTGGCAACTGGCATGTGTGGCCCCCAAAAAAAAACACAAAAATTCAAAAATAGGACGAGGCGAGAGCCTTAGAGGCTCTCCTACGCACGATATGCGGACTCGGGACTCATAACCAGGTCATAACTCACGAGGGGAAGGCATTAAAATAAAATTCTGCGCATAATATTAATCGGTTATTGGCCAAGAGACCTACAGAGGCAGTAAAGGCCATAAATGTATTAACTGTATCAGAATATTTGCCAGCAAGGCACCAAAGGCAACTGTTTGAGTGAGGTTCTCTTGGGAGATTGTATTTTATTTTATTTAAATACTAAAAGCATTTTTATAATTATTCTTTATTTAATTAGTTTGGAATTTTTGGTTAAAAGTTATATTTTGTAATAATTTCCTTTAAAATCATTTCTCTGCTTATAAGCTTATTAAATAATTTGCATCTAGTAGTTTATTGCAATATGGTATTAACGCCAAAATGTTTCTAAAGCGTTAGGGTATTATATGTAATTAGCTGAAACAGGCACATTAAAACATATTTAAATTCATTTTAAGTCAAAAACTATGACTGGCAAACCCATAAAGAACCTGTTAAGTTTCAAAATAAAACAAGAAAGCAAAGCTAACTTCGGGCGGAGCCGAAGTTTATATACCCTTGCAGTTAAAACCGGATATATATCGCAAACATCAAATATAGTTGGCCGATCCTTATGATTACATCATAATAAAACTAATTAACTAAAATAAAAAATCTAAAAAAAAGTCCCAAACTTCTATCTTCAAAAATACGAAAGTTGATATTTCTACCAAATACCATTTCCGATCGTTCAGTTATATGGCAGCTATAAGATATAGTCGGCCGATCCTAATGAAATTTGGTAGGTTGGATCAACTGGCCAAAAATAGAATCTGTATTAAGTTTCAGCTTTTTATCTTCAAAAACACGAAAGTTGGGTCATTTCCGATCGTTCAGTTATATGGCAGCTATAAGATATAGTCGGCCGATCCTTATGAAATTTGGCATGACGTAATGTTTGGCCAAAAATAGCTCTCATGTCAAATTTGAACTCTCTTACTCTAAAAACACCAAAGTTGTACCATTTCCGATCAATCAGTTATATGGCTGCTATAGGATATAGTCGGCCGATCCGGGCCGTTCCGACTTATATACTGCGTGCAAAGGAAAGAAGGGTGTGTGCAAAGTTTCAAGACGATAGCTTCAAAACTGAGAGACTAGTTCGCGTAGAAACGGACAGACAGACGGACAGACGGGCATGCTCATATCAACTCAGTAGGTGATCCTGATCAAGAATATATATACTTTATAGGGTCGGAGATGTCTCCTTCACTGCGTTGCACACTTTTGGACAAAATTATAATACCCTCTGCAAGGGTATAAAAAACAAACCATACTCTCTAAAACATCCTTAAATTTCAATTCAAAATTAACAATTTTTTTAATCATTTCTAATAATTTCAATTAACATTTAGAAACCCAAACATAATCCAAACAAAGCACCGATTAACTGCCAATATTTCATTCTATAACATATTCATCTTTTGATTTCATAATCCAAGCCAAATTAAATTCCCAAAACATTCCCTTTTTTTCTTTGCGCCCAAAAATTGAACTTTTCAATTATTTTGCAATTAGTAGCTGCATTTGTAAATTCCATTTAAATTGGCGTGTAAATATTTTTTTTTGTTTTCCAGTTAGTTGGCTTAATTAATGCAATCAACTAAACCAAAACCAGAGGGCCAAAGTCAGTATTGTTGTATGGATTTTGGGTACGAAATGACATGGCCTAAGCCGGGCTAAGCCTAACTCCATTCCGTTTCCGCATTCCGACTGGATGTCGGCAAATTGCTTTTTAATACAAATTAATTACAAAGGAGGAAATTCAATTTTTAGGAGATACACTATACGTATAGTAGTAGTTTACCGCCATTCTGCCAAAACCAAACGTGCAAAAATAGGAAATACGAGAAAAAAAAAAAGAAAAAAAGTTAATTAAAGCAACGCGCACATAAGCGTACTGGCACATTTTCAATGATGGAGATGGAATATTTAATTTATTCATTTGCTGACATAAACCCCGGACTATTGGACAACAGGACTACAGGGGTCTCCACTATCCTACCGGCTGTAGTCGACCCTCTCTCTCTCTGGTCTATAGACGAATCAGTAATTTATAAACGTGCTTATAAGCCGCAATCCAATTCGCAATTCGCAATTCGCGTTTTTGGCTAAAATTACACTTGCATCAGGCCAGAAACCCATTTCCAACCAGACCCCTTAACGGGCTTTCAGTGTCCTCCTCCATGAAAATGCTATCAACACTGACAAAACTCAAAAAACTGGCCAACTGGCCGTGGCCATGGCCATGGAATTGGCCTAGTCTATAGAGGCCACTAGCCTCTATATTTTCCCGGGGATTTTTTCCCCCCAAAATGGGGGTTTATAAGGGGCCAAGGGGGGAGGGTATCAAAGAGAGGGTCTAACTAAAAACTCCAAAACTGAAACTGAAGCCAGGCGAAAGCGCGCGAACGAATGAGTTTTGGGTTTCTCCTGGTCAGCTTTTTTTTCGTTCTTTATTCCAAAATTAAAATTGAAAATGAATTAAAGTTAACCCCAAACATACACAAAAAAATACTTGATTTATTAATTATAGAAAAAGGGTAATGGAGTCTGGAAAAGACTGATTCATCAGTTTGTTTGTTTTTTTGTAAACTAAACAAACTGATCATTTTTTATTGAGATGGATAGATATTCGTTAATTAGTTTATACATTTTTAAACTAAAAAGCTTGCTCTTTCAATAAATGTACATTTGATTCTAAAATTAGTGCATTCTTTGGCATATTATTATATAATAATTATTATTATAAAAAGAAAATTAACTAAAATAGACAGATAGCAAGACCACACTGTCCTGAATAATGTGGCCAGGTACGTAAAAATTAAGCAAGTGTGAAAGTTAGTTAAAAAGTAAGACTTTTTAATGCATTCTCTTATTAATTAGTTTGTTTGCAGACT
The DNA here is from genome assembly GCA_018153235.1 of Drosophila malerkotliana malerkotliana. Lineage (NCBI taxonomy): Eukaryota > Metazoa > Arthropoda > Insecta > Diptera > Drosophilidae > Drosophila > Drosophila malerkotliana. Next base: position 6,778,413 of record JAECXV010000058.1, on the reverse strand, counting down.
TAACACCTTGATTTAAAATTAATATGACCATTTGAAAAAAATAAATAATCTTACCAAAAGCGATACAAAAAAAGCCCACACTAGCCTGAAAAGCTGATCACAAAATGCTTTAAAAAAAAGAGTCAAGCTTACCAATGTTTTCCTATGTATTTATCAATCAGATGGATTCTAACTAATATGTATGACTTTAAGTATGAGGTTAACTTTGACTAATTATTATGACTTTGAGTTAAAGCTTTAAGTATGACTAAACACCTTGCATTATTTTTAAAATAATTACATACATATTATTAAAAAAAAGACTAATCAAAAGACATAAACTAATTAAAATAAAAAACTATTCAACTTATTAAGAACTAATCAAATTAGACACATAGCAAGGCCACACTAGCCTGAATAATGGGGCCAGGCTTGCAAAAAATAATTAAATGTGGCCTTATACATATAAAAAAAAAAAAACTAAATTGCTAATCTTGTATTTCTTCCAGAATTTTATGACAAAAACCTTGTTTTAAAATTAGTATAATTTTATATCCTTAAAAAAAATTTAATTTTCAATATTACCAAAATAGCAAGCCCACACTACCCTAATTAATATGGCCAAGCATGTAAAAAATCACAAAAACAATAAAATTCTTAAAAATTAGTAGACTTTTAGGCCAAACACACTGACTCACCAAAAACTGACAAATAAAATCAAATAATAAATATTAATTGAAGTGCAAAAATTTGCACAAAAGAAATTCCTGTGGAAAAAGTGACAGGAAATATTTCCGAATTTGAACTCTCAGAGCCAACAAATTACTAAAGATTAAATTAGAGTTAAAATGACATTGACTCAATGGGTTAATTCAGAGAAACAGAGAATGTGTGTGTGGATGGGTGGGCGGATGTGGATGCGTTTGTATGATTGTATGGGTGTGACAGCAATTTCCAACTAAATTATAACAACAACCTCAACAAATGCGCAAAATTTTGAGAAATTTCATGCAAAATGCAAAGGCAAAAGCAAAAGCAGTTTATACCCAGCCAGGCCAGGCCAGGACATGCCGCAAAAAGCAGCAACACCACCACCAGCAGCAGCAGCAAGCAGCAACAAAAGCATCAGCATCAGCAGCTGGTTGCATTAAATGGTGCACGTTTTCCCCTGGCTTTTCCCTGCCACTTCCACATCCTCTTGGGCCCCCTTCCCCTCAACTGTCCACCGAACATAACGAAAATGTCAAACACACTTTTGACCAACACATGGATAGCTGGCACAGCGTGAGCTCAACACCCGATGGCCCCCATCCTAAAATTCCCATCCACCCAGTCCCAAAAAAAACCCCTCTCCACACACCCGCCTCTGTATTTCCCATCTAAATGCATTATCACACTGGGAATGAAAATATAAATGGAATTATAGATAATTTTTAAAGGAATTTGGCTTAAAAAAATACTAATAAATAAATTTTATGGTTGGAAGTTTTTTTTTAAGAAAATTAATTTTCTAAATTTTTAAAAATATTTAAATAGCTTTAAAATATTCTTAAGACTTTAAACCTTATCTTTAAAGCCACGAAAATCTTTAAAAAATGTCTTTGTATTTCTCTCAGTGCCCTGGCGAGGATAACTGGGATAGAGGATGGCTCATAAAAGCCATGGCGCTGACAAGTGCCCCCTGATCCGATACGCCACCACTGCCGCCGCTCCACAACTCGCATCCGAAAGCCCCCAAAAACCCAAACCCAAACCCAGATGCAAAATGTCAGCCAAGATGGCAATGCAGCTATCGATTGATTGGCCTTCGATAGATTGCAAAGCGCAAGATAATAATTTTTAATTAATTTTTTTTGTATTCACTATTGGCACGCACACAATAAACACACACCCTATAAACACACACACAATACAATATGAAGTGCTGGCAGGGACGATGGATGTGTATAAAAATTAAAATAATTATAATTATTTTGTTGTGGTGCCACGAAGCGCTAGATAATCCAATTAATGGCATGGTAAACACACAGTGACACGTGCACTCACACTAACGAAGTTAGGGTATGTATGTGTGTGTGTGTGGGATGTAGAAAGGATGTTCTCAAATCTGACTTTATCCAAATTATTCATTTGGAATCCCTTTTTTTATAGACTGGGTCGGTTTAAGGTTATTTTTAAGAAAGCAAGGCCACACTTGGTTATTTCCTACGAGCCTAGTCACATTTTTTAGGTCAGCGTGGCCTTGCTTTGTGTCCCATTCAATTTATATCTTTTTATAATTTTATTTTTCATTTGAAATCCATTTTTTATACGCAAGATTATTCTTGGAAAGGGTTTTCTTGGAATTTTTTTAGAAAGCAAGGTCACACTATGTTTTTTTAAAAGTCTGGTCACATTTTGTAAAACAGCGTGGCCTTTTTTTATGGCCTAATTTCTTTATTTTTACATTTTTTTTTTCAATTAAATGCTATTACAGTGACTAAAGATTTCTTAGCTTTCTAGATCTTCCAGCTTTCTATATTTTTTTATGAGCCTGGACTCATGCTACTAGCCTGTGACCATGCTACCTACTAAATTTGATAAAAAACTTAAAAATATTTAATTATATTTCCCTTTTAAGCTTTATTAATGTATTTATTTCCCTAAGCTCTATAGATTTCCAAGCTCTCTAGAGTTGTACCATAACCCTAGTCACATTCCTCAAGTCATTCCCCTTTTATTATTATTTTCCCTTAATTTTTCGAACAAAATGTATTATTTGCAGTGAATCTGTTTTGTGGAATACCAACCGCCGCTGGGTTAAGATAATTTTTACTGGTTTATGGCCAGCCACTGTTCAATTAAAATCATGGCCAATGATATCAATTAAAAGCACAGAACACTGATTGCGGTGAGAGCTTGGCTCTTATCCCTCGGCCTCCAATATCTTTCGCCCCACTTACTTTTACCGCCCCCCTACACCCACCCACCCTCATTCGTCACTATCTTATTCACTCTTTGGTTAAATTTTTATGGCCCCCAGAAAGGCGATAGCAGCGAAGGAGGTAGGCAGTCGTGGTAGCTGGTAACTGGGGGATCCCCTTGTGATTTATCACAAAGAAACAAAAAGGAAACCTCAACCATGGGGGAGCATTTGCTTATCTTCAGAGCTGTTGGGTTGTTGCCACTTTTTTTTTCTTGTTGTTGTTAGTGTTTGTGTTTGTTTGTTTGTTGCTTAGACCCGTGCTTTTGGGCCGCAACTTCTCCAGCACCTTTCTTTCTTTCTATCTGGGAAGGGGGCTTGGGCTTTTCTCTTGTTTATCGTAATTATGAATCTTTATTATCCAAACGCTACTGATGCTCAGCCTCTGTTCGCTCATGTGTGTGTGCGTTCAATCAAAATAGTTGATTTCCTTTATGCTAGTCTATGTTTTTCCGTCTTCCTATCTTTTTTTTTTTTTTTTTTTTTTTCGTTTGTGGGTGTTTGTTTTGTGTCATAAACGGATATGGCTATCGAGAGATGTGTGGTGGCAACTATTCTTGATATGCCAGAAATTATGCCTTGCTCTTTTGTTCGGACCTTGTCTTGGTCGAGCATATCTAAAAATTCGATGGCCCTGACTTGGTTGCCTCGACAGCTCTCTCCAATTATAGACTAGTTGGCTCTTAATTAAGAGCCACAACTAGTCAAGGCTTAAAAGTCTCTATCACCGTGTGATGCAATAATTTAAGCCTACTTTTTGGCGCTCTGGCGTGTCCATTTCAAGTGTCTATTTTAGACCTGTCAGTCAGTCCAGTTCGTGCTTAAATACATATATACATATATTCTGAACTGCCTGAATCTGATCTGTGGCATCTGCTGGGCGTATTGCATAAACTTCCATTTACGTCCATCAATGTCCGTCATCGGCGAGTACAAAAATTCCGTAATATGTGTTGGCAGCATCTGTACATTAAATCATGACCCAGGACCACTTTCTCCATTCTACTCGTTCGTAATTTTCGTAATTAATATAGTAGGAACAACACCCCAACACACAACTAGACGGCACAGACAATTCCTCATAAATCTTTGAACCAATTTAATCAGGTGAACTGAGAAAATTGTGTATGGCAGCTCAGCTTTTACTGAAAATATCACCATTTTTAAGTTAATTTTATTCTTATTACATTTTACTTATTTTTTAATTTTATTATAGCCATCTTTTACTGATATAACTCTAAATATTTACTCTCTTTTGCTAATGTTACTTTAGCAAAGTTTATATTTGCATTTTTTCTACAAATTCCATTGACTTGTCTTTGAATATTTAGAGGTTTTTCTTATAAAATGTATTTATGGAAAACTATTTTTTAATAAATAAATATTTTAGAAAAAGTCCAGTTAATAAATGAATTAAAAAATACTACAAATAGATCTAGAATTCAGAGTTGTAGCCACAAAATAGCGAAATTCTTGCTCTAAACTAAAGGGTTTAATAAAGAAAGGCTTCAAAACTGTTCAGTATTTTGTAAATTTTTTTGTTTACTTTATTTTACGTTATAATAAAAAATAAATAAAAATTAATCAAAAATAAAATTTTCCCTATAATATTTTTCATATTTTATTATTTAATCTCTTTTATAGCAACTCTTTTATATTTTTCCCTTAAAAAATTAAAAATAATAACACCTATAGAGCAATGGCCTGCCTTCTATACCCTCTACCATGCCACCCAGAGGCGTAGGGTTGAGGTGAGGGGTGTCGGTCGGTCTTTTGGGGGCAGCTGAAGCAGGATTTTTGTGTTGCCACCTCGATTCTGATTTTTATCGCTTTAATGAAGTTTCATGCCGTTTATGCTGCCAGCTGCCAAACATTGATGTTGCTACTGCTGCTGCTGCTGCGGGAATTTCGTTAAAAACTTTTGCGTCAATCCCATGACACGGTTACCCCCCCTCAATACCCAATACCCAACAACCAACACCCACACCATCCACCCCCGCCCACTTATCCCAGCCACCCGCTGACCGAGCAATGTTATGGAGCATTTGAGGCGCTATTGATGCACGTCTTTTCAGTCTATTACTATCAGCACTTTTTTCACTTTGCCGCATTTTGTTTTTTCTATTTTTTTTTTGTTCTTTTTTTCGCCGATATCCCACGGTAGCTGAAAGTGGGTATATTTAGTGGATATATATACATATATACTCCAGGTTAGTGTAAACAGGGAAGTATATTGCAAAATGGACTGGAATTGTTTGGTTTAACAACTTTTTGGTTCGTCTTTTATAGAAAAAATAGAAATTTCTTTCTTTAAACGTTTTCATTAAAAAGTTTAGTTTTTTTCCAATTTCATAATAAATATTTTTAAATTTTTACAATATTAGGGGATTATAAACATTTTTTAACATTTATTTCCTTTTTTTTATAATTTAAAGAAAATTTGTCTATTTTTTTAATTCATTATTTTAATCACATTAAAGAATATATTTTTTCACTAATAATGTTGTCAGATATAGTTTAAATTTCAACAAACCCAAAAATAATTAAAATATTTGTTTTTTTTTTTAAATTTATTTTTATAGTTTCTTTTATTAATTACCTATTCAAATTTAATTTTAAACATGATACTAACCTTTACTAACCAACTACTACAAACCAAAAATTTCTCTATAATTGGAAGCTTTTGAAACTGGACCAATTCTTGGCTTCTAAATATTTTTCTAAATATATTTTTTTTTAAATTTTTAATAATATTGAAGTAAACAGTTTCTTTCTATAATAATCTAACAAGACAAACATTATACTAACCTTTTCATCATTTAATCATTTATTTTATTTTTTGCTCACAAAAGTTTAAGTCACAGATTCAAAACTTGATCGGTTTTTTACTTTTAAATTGAATCCTAATATTTTTTATTTATATAAGATTTAGTTTATATTTTTCCTAGACTACTTACCTATCCATATTTAACCTTAAGCATATTACCAACCTCTTTCAACTTCCATTTCAATTTTTTTCTCCCAAAAAGGGTAAGTCAAGGTTCGAGTCTTGACCATTTTTTTTTGCTATTATTATTTGTATGTTATTTTTTATTACCATTTTGTTTTTTTTTTTTTGTTGCCGTAATATTTTGTTGTTCAGTTTCAGTTAACAGTTTATTGACTTCGCTCAACTTGTCGCCGTTATAATGTCAGCAAATTGTTAAAATGCTTTGTTAGGAATTTCAAACAATTTTTTCCCACTTTTCCCAGGCACTCCCAGGTTCTATCCATCTCTTTCGCCATCTAGCTGTCTCTGTTGCCGGCGACTCTTGGCTCTACGGGTATGTGCTCCTTTGTTTTGCAAGGAGTACAGGACCACGGGACTCCGAAGGACCAAAACTGAGACCAAAAATATGCTGTAGTTGTTGCGAAATAGTTCTGCTTCTGCTGTGGGTAATTTGCCAGCAACAACAACAAAGAAAAAAGCCAAAAAAAAAAAAAAAAAAAGATGTGGGCACACCACCCCAAGAACAATGTTGCCACATTTAAGCGCGTTTGAACTTCGAAGTCATAAAATATTTGTTAAGCATTTTGCGCTCAATTTTCTTTTTGGCCATTTGCGCGCTGCAGGTCAACAGGCAGGCTAAAAAAAAAAAACCTTTAAAAAAAGTCAAAAAACCAAAAAAACAGAAAAGCACTAAGCAAAAGCAGCAAGCAAAAGCAACAGCCAAAAGCAAACATAGCCAACAAACAACAGAGCAAACAAACACAGGAAGTAGAGGAGCCTAGCTAGCGTTCAGGCGTTCTCCTGTTTTCATCCCGATTTTGTATGTCCTGGGTGTCCTGGATGTCCTGCGTATCCTGTGTTCTTTCTCCGCCCTTCCCGACGAAAATATAATACCCAATTCGTAAGCACATTCATTATGCTCTGTAAGCAGAGTCCAGAAATTCCCAAAAAAAAAAATGTTTAAAATAATTTAGTATTATAGCTAGAGTTGTTAGATTCAAGGATTAAATATCTATAAAAATATAAAAATTATAAAATAAAATATATTAAGCACAAAACCTTAAACTATTTATATTTTTCAAAAAAGCTTCTAATATTAACAAAAAAATTTTCAAAACATCTATAATAGTTTTTTCAAGAGCTTAATTTTCTTTTAAAATTATAAAACTTTTAATATAAAACTTTTAATTTTTTGTAGAGTATTAAAGATTTTTCCCAAAAAGCCCACCCCTACTTTTTGGGCCATTTTTTTCACACTTTTGACCAAAAATTAAAACACATTAGTGGTGAGCGCGAGTTTTTCTTTCCATCGGCAGGTCCGGCCGCATTCCGCCCACAATTTCCTTTATTAGTATTTGTGCTTGATTTTTTTTTTGTTGGTTCCCCCTCGCAAGGATCTTTCCCACTTGGTCCAGATGTCGTCCTGGGCCAGGTCCTTGTTGTTGTCAGCGTATTATGGCAAAATGACAAGCAAACAAATTATGTTTTTGTGTGCTTAGCGTGGGCCCCCAAAAAAAAAAAAAAAAAACCAGAGCACTTGGCACAAGGTAGCGTCGCAGCATGTGGGCCACAATACCCCTCCCCGGAAGGGGAGCTGGGATGCTACGACAGGCACCACCCCCTGAATGAACATGCCACTGGTAACATTTCTATTGATGCGATGAGTCTGTATATTTCGATTAGATTTTGTTTCTTATTTTCTTACAAAGCTTAAGTATAATTTTTAAAAGTCAAGCATTAGTCAGAAACCTTTAAAAAAAATCCAAGCATCAAAATTCAAGAAATAAACTTTTAAAATATACAAAAAAAGTCTAAAAATAATATGAAGAAAATAAAATGTAAACAATGCACAGTGCCGTGATGCTTCTCTTTGTGTTTCGCACACTTCACACACAAATCGCAGCTTCTTGCGACGTTGGGGCGACACCGCAATGCAAATATTCCACAACACAACCAACAACTTCCCCCACAGAGCCCAGACAACGGCACAGCAACTCCACAAAGCCAACACGGCCGACAGACAACAACGGATAACCCCACAAATCTCTGAAATCGCTTGCGGCGCTTCTGAGACGCAAACCAAATACTGGATAAAAATGCTTAGAAAGTGCAGATAAAACATTTGAAGAGAGAAGTAAAAGGCAGGAAGAGACAGGCAGTCCTTAGAGGAAATGTATTAAAATATTGCGACTTAATTGATAGACTGAGGACATCATTGGATATATTTTTAAAAGGGAGTTACTTCTTCAGTAAAGTAACAAATCTGAAATTGAAGATCCATTAAAAGACAATCGATATTCAAATCATTTAAAGACACTCCGCTTGAGAATCGGGTAAGAACTGGCAGAGATATGGATGCTCTACTGGGCCATATTGGAGTTTTTTGCATTTTCAAGGGGACTCCTGGGAAAAATTGACAAAAATCTAAAAAATATTTTGACTTGAGATTTTGATGCAGATTTATTGGAAATCGGTATACAAATCGATTAAGATACTCAACCTGAGAATCGGGCAAGAACTGGCAGAGATATGGATGCTCCACTGGGCCATATAGGGGTTTCTTGCATTTTCGAGGGGACCCCTGGGAAAAATTGACAAAAAATCTAAAAAATATTTTGACCTAAGATTTTGATGCAGATTTATTGGAAATCGGTTTACAAATCGATTAAGATACTCCTCTTGCGAATCGGACAAGAACTGGCAGAGATATGGATGCTCCACTGGGCCATATAGGGGTTTCTTGCATTTTCAAGGGGACCCCTGGGAAAAATTGACAAAAAATCTAAAAAATATTTTGACTTGAGATTTTGATGCAGATTTATTGGAAATCGGTATACAAATCGATTAAGATACTCCGCTTGAGAATCGTATTAGAACTGGCAGAGATATGGATGCTCCACTGGGCCATATAGGGGTTTCTTGCATTTTCGAGTGACCCCTGGGAAAAATTGACAAAAAATCTAAAAAATATTTTGACCTAAGATTTTGATGCAGATTTATTGGAAATCGGTATACAAATCGATTAAGATACTCCGCTTGAGAATCGTATTAGAACTGGCAGAGATATGGATGCTCCACTGGGCCATATAGGGGTTTCTTGCATTTTCGAGGGGCCCCCGGGAAAAATTGACAAAAAATCTAAAAAATATTTTGACTTGAGATTTTGATGCAGATTTATTGGAAATCGGTTTACAAATCGATTAAGATACTCTTCTTGCGAATCGGAAAAGAACTGGCAGAGATATGGATGCTCCACTGGGCCATATAGGGGTTTCTTGCATTTTCAAGGGGACCCCTGGGAAAAATTGACAAAAAATCTAAAAAATATTTTGACTTGAGATTTTGATGCAGATTTATTGGAAATCGGTATACAAATCGATTAAGATACTCCGCTTGAGAATCGTATTAGAACTGGCAGAGATATGGATGCTCCACTGGGCCATATAGGGGTTTCTTGCATTTTCGAGGGGACTCCTGGGAAAAATTGACAAAAAATCTAAAAAATATTTTGACCTGAGATTTTGATGCAGATTTATTGGAAATCGGTATACAAATCGATTAGGACACTCCGCTTTGGAATGCGCTTGGTAAGAACTGGCAGAGATATAGATGTTCATGTGGGGCTTATGGGGGTTCTCGCATTTTCTATATTTTTTCCAGAAATTTCTATAAAAATCAATGGAAAATCCATTTAGAAATATTTGAAGGTACTCTTGTTGAGGAATTAATACAAACTAGCCAAGATACAGCCTCATCATTCAGTCGAAGATTGCCTTCCGTAGATATTCCTTGATAATATCCCATAGATAGCACCAAACAACATCAACTATCAAGCATCCTTTCCTGTTTTTATGCCGCCCTTTTGCTAATCCAGATAAGATATATAATTCCCCCAACTCATAATGCCCTTGAAGTCCCGTTTCTAGGCTTCCAGCTGCACTCAACAAGACCGAAACAAAAAAAAATATATAAATAATAAAGTAAAAAGAAAAGGAAATGAAAATGAAAAAAAAAAGAACCACTGACCAGGACAGCTGCCCAGCAGTGCCGCACCCATTTACGTGCCCCAAAATGGCAGTCATAACAAATTAAGAAGGTTACCTTTATTGCCATGGCCCAGAGCTGCAGCTCCGGCTTCCTAGTTTGGCTCCAGATCTGGACTCAGATTCAAAATCAGCTCCGAGACGAGCTCCACAGAGCTGGCTACTTGCCCAAGTACATTTGCTAAATCTTTTCACGTTCCCAGTAGCGCAACAAAAACGAAGCAAAAAAATATAAATAGAGTTTGTAGATGGAAGGTTGTAACAACGACTTTAGAAAGTACCCTTTAAAATATGGTTAAGAGCTTAAAGATAGAAATTATGTTCAGAAATATTGGAGATATTTTTAAATAAATATTTTAAAAGTTTTGAAAAACTTTATGAACTTATTTCGATTTTTAGGAAGAATATACATATGTATAGTTCCCTACAAAATCCTATATTTTTTTAAGTATTTACGATCTCATCTCTCTTATCCTTTAACCTTAAAGTCATATCCCTTATACCCCTTTAAAGTGTAGGCTCTCACAAACAACAACCTGCAAATTATGAGACCCAAGCATTGCTGCGGTCAAAGTTGTGTGTTTGTTTTTGTTGCGTCGCCTTTTGTTTGTGAAGTTGTTCTTGGGTACTTTGGTAGGCGTGGCTCTGAAAATGTAGGCAAAATCTAAAATATATGTACATATATGTGTGTTTTTTTTTTGGCATACTCCTATAACACCAACATTGATGTGATTGTCCTGCTGCCTGGCTCTGTTTGGGGAATATGCAACGTGATCGGGGGCCGGTGTCGGTGTCGGAGTGTTGTTGTTTGTCGTTTGCTGTTGCAAGTTGTTGTCATTTTGGCAATTATCCCGTTTGTACTTGGGATAATGCTCAATCAGGTAAATTGGGGTTAAAGCCAAAACTTGCAAGTGCTGAGATTTTTATGAGAAAAGGTGCTGCTTTTAATGAGAAATACGGGTAACATTTTTGAACATGTTCAAATCAGATTTATTTCTTTTAATTTAGTGTTACCAGACTTGATAATATATTAAGAAATATTGATATAACATCTCACTAAATCAAATAATTCGGGGCTAAATCTCAAAGAAAAGCTAATTTTTAAAGAGAAATACGGGTAACTATTTTTAAGAATTCCAGTCCAAATTATTTATTCTGATTCAGTGTGACCAGATTCGGGAATAGGTCAAGATATATTGATATATCTTCATGCTGAATCAGACAAGTGATAGGGTTTTTCAGTGGAAAAGGTGCTAATGTTAATGAAGAATTAAAGAAACATTTTTCTGCAATTACTAGACAGATTTATTTATTTTTTTAGTGTGGCCAGACTTGTGATTAATCTTTGTAATTAATAATTGTAATATCTTTGTAATTAATCAGTCAATTTGTGGTTAAAGCCAAAAGAAAGGTCTAGTTTTAAGAATTGCATGGTTGTTTGTAATAGCATTTATGAATTATTTTTTAGTGTGCCCAAACTTAAGATTAAACTAAGAGATATTGACATCTTATCTTGGAAAATCAGAAAAGGGCTAAGAATTGCAAAGGAAGAGGTTGCTGTTAATCTAGAATTTAACTAAAAATTATTCACAATATTTAGAATTTTTTATAAACTGTTTACCCAATGTGCCCAGGCTTGAGAATAAGCAGAGAAATATTGATATATCTTTGTAATTAATCGGACAATTTAATGAGAATAAAATTAAATAAAAGGTATTATTTTTATGGAGTAATAGGAGTAACAATTTTTAACAACTTCTATACCAGACCAGGCTAACAAATATTTACTTACATATGTAAGCATGAAAATTTTAAAAGTCTGTGATTAAAAATATTATACAATTTACAGTTTATTATTTTCTCAAAGACTTGAAAATAATTTAAAGAAATAAACGTATCTAAAGATTGAACTTTAATTGGAACTTCCTTTTAAATTTTAATCAAACAAAAAGCAAAAGAACTCCCCTTTAACTCCCCTTTAATTTTTTCCCAACTACAATCGCACAAAAGTCAGTGATCCAACCTCAGAGTGACCAAAGTGACATGTGATTCGATTGGCCTTTTGTCGCCTCTTCACAATTGAGCGACCGGGCTCATTGCATTTCATTTTGTGGCGCCCGCTCATTAGCCTCTCATAAATCGCTTAATTTCGATGGTGCCAGCCCAGAACCCTTCTTGTATTCACTCTTGGCCCCTCATCTATTAGGGTTTACGAGTGTCTCCCTCTCTCTCTATCTGAATGAGTGTGTTTGTCTGTCTGTGTGTCTGTATCTGTGTGTGTGTATGTCAATGCCACACAATAGCACCTATGATATGCCACCTGAGCGAATGTTGCTCCTGCTCTTGCTGCCTGTTTCTGCTGCTTCTGGTTTTGCTTTTGCTTTTGGTGTTGCTGTTGCTGTTTCTGCATTCAACGCATTCATTTGTCATACATTTATGCAATTTACCCCATTGTGCCACGCCCACAAACGCACACAATAGTAGGCGTAGGGTGATGGGGAGTGGGGACGTGTTGGTAGAAGTGTTGCCCGGTTGGGCACTGAACTGGGCATCCAGCATTTATTGAATTTTGTGACTTGAAGCATTTTACATTTTAAACATAAAACAAGCCAACCAGAGTCAATTTTGAAGCGTTATTCGATCGGGGATACTGTGTAATATATATATTTATCGATAAATATCGATAGGAATATCGAATAGCAGCTTAAAGTTTTGCTTACTTTTAAGAGATCACTTTGTTTTTATTTTTCCTGCATTCAAGTATATTTTTATATATTTTATCGATAAAAAGCGATAATCGGACTAAAAGTAAAAATAGTCTAAAGCTTTATTTATTTTTATTTAAAATCTTACTTTTTAGCTCTTCTTTAAAGTCGATTTTAATATATTTTATCGATAAATATCGATAGTTATTTTGGTCAAAGTAATAGGATTCTAAAATAACAATAGTCTTCAGTTTATTTTACTTTTATTTGAAAGATTTCTATGTCCCGTTGTACTTTATTACTTTGTACCTTCTTTAAACACACATTTTAATATATTTTATTGATAAATATCGAGAATTTAAAAAGATCCACCTACAACTACCATTTTTCTCTTAAAATATTTTATGTAATTATTTCATTAACCAAAAGAATTATCGATAATTATCATTACACATATTAGCCCTCTTCTAAGGTATTTACATTCCACACAATCCCCCAAAATTGAAGCCCACCAGTTACGGCAGATCCTACTGTTTGTTGTAAGTTTTTGAGGGAAGGGATGCCGGCCGAAAAGGGGAGGCGTTTCCAGAGGCGTATGCAGATGATGGGGGAGAATGGAGGACTTTTCGTGGGGGATCCGGTAACAGGCCTCAGGTTCGTTTCTGTTTGGCCTTTTCGGCACATAAATTGCCCAGGCCAGACCAGACCAGACCAGACCGGGCCAGACCAGAAACGACCAGGACAGGACCCGCTGTTGTTATTGTTGTTCGTCCTGTCTACCATTTAGCCGCATTTTGTTTTTCATCTTTTTTTTTGTACGAGAGTACCACAGTGTACCACACACACACACAGAGTGCGTGTATACGAGTGTGTATGTGTCTTTTTGTTGTTATTCTTTTTTTTTTTTTTTTTTTTTTTTTTTTGGATGACTGTTGTAGCGTATAGTACGGTATACGGTATGCACAACGGAAATGAATTGAAATTTTAAAACCCACAGCTGCGACCGCTTCCTGCGGCAAAAGTAGCACCAACCGACGACACTTCCCAATATACACAGATGTATGTACTTACACATGTCTGTCTCCCATACACTCCCCCATACGAAACATGACCCATTGTTGTGCGACTTATTTATATGTTGTTTCGTTCCAAAAACTGATTTCTACCTTTTTTTTTGGTGAAACTTATTAAATGTGAAACGGAATAAGTAATTTTCCATAAAACTAGATGGTTTATTTGAATAAAGACCAACATGGCGTATGAGTGATATTTGTAAATTACGTATACGACATGTTGGACATGTCTAAAAATTTAAATATAATTTTTAAATGAATTTCTTGTGATTTTCATTAAAATTTTTTAAGAAACACATATATTTTTTAATAATTATTTATCATTGATATTTAAACAAGTTTGAACATGTCTTGAAGTTTTGGGACATGTTATAACTTGTCTAAAAATTAAAATAAATATTTTTATAAATGTGTTCTTATGCATTTTTATGATTTTACTAACAAATATTTAAGATTGAAATTAAAATCTTAAAACGAAAACATAATTATTAATGAATTATAACCAATACGACATGTTTCAACAAGTCCGAACATGTATAGGCATGGTTTAACATGTCGAAACTTGTCTTAAAATTAAAACTTTACTTTTTTAATATATTTAATGCTTTTGTCATATAATATTTAAAAATTTAATAAATATATTAAAACCCAAATGCCAATAACGTAATTTTGAAATTTAATAAAAATGTTTAAATATTTAAAAATACTTAAATTCTTTAATAAAACTCATAGAAATCATTTTCCAGAATCACCATTGCGTGCAATTCATTTAAATGAAAACATACACATGTAAAAAACACACATTTATTTTCACAAAAATGGATATATTCGTGTGCCTGTATTGAGGTGCCATATGTATGTGTGTGTGCCTTGGTTGCGTCTATGTGTGCGTAGAAGTTTATATCATTGATACACTTGGACGCATTCTTATTCCAAACACAAACACCCAACATACACACAGCCACCCACCCACACAGATTTTATCCGCCAGTATTTAAATTTAAGTCCGATTCAGGTTGTTATTTAAAAATTTCTGTGCAAATGTTGTAACTTGGTAACAACTACAAGAGCAGGGGAAAAATATGTGAATTGTGAATTGATTTCAAATGATGTCAATAAATAGGATAAATTATGGTAGAAAAAAATATGTTGAAAAAATAATTTTTATTACTTCCGGAGAAGGTAGTTTTTGCTTTAAAATGTGGTATTTAATAGAATAAATTACTAAAGTATAGAGCTTGCTTCATTCAACACTTACCTTTCGATACATACCCTCTAGATCAATCAATATATGTCGATATATCTGATCTTAAATATTTTCATGAATAATTATTATATGAAATAAGTCACGTATTTAATATAATATTTAATATTTTATTCAAATAATCAAAAGCAAACGATAATCATTTTAACGATAACGATAATGATAAAATCAAAATACTAACTTTGACCCGCATAATATTTAGACTTACCTTTACTATATATTAATTATAATTTTTATATAAGAATTTTTAATTATATTTAAAACACATCTGCTAAAAAAACTACTTATAAAAGCATAATAACGAGATTGACCGATTAATATCGATTTATTACCGACATGAAATATTTTATATAAATTATAATTTTATCACTGAATTAATTTTCAAGTCACATAATATTTAATATTTCATTTAAATATTTAATCACAAACAAGAAAATAATTCTAAGTCTTAAGTATAACAATTATTTATTAAATAAAAACAGATAAGCTATAATTTGTATAAAATATTAAATTTTCAAAATAAATACCATTCAAAAGCTATTTTTTTTTAACCTTTTTTTTATATCTCAACCCCCAGTGGAGTTGCCACCCTATTTAAGCACTTAAATACTCCTTCATTTCTTATATTCTCCATATTTTTATACCCTTGCAGAGGGTATTATAATTTTGTCCAAAAGTGTGCAACGCAGTGAAGGAGACATCTCCGACCCTATAAAGTATATATATTCTTGATCAGGATCACCTCCTGAGTTGATATGAGCATGTCCGTCTGTCCGTCTGTCCGTCTGTCTGTCTGTCTGTTTCTACGCAAACTAGTCTCTCAGTTTTAAAGCTATCGTCTTGAAACTTTGCACACACTATTTAATCTTTTGCACGCAGTATATAAGTCAGAACGGCCGACTATATCCTATAGCTGCCATATAACTGATTGATCGGAAATGACCCAACTTTCGTGTTTTTTGAAGATAGAAAGCTGGAACTTAGTACTGATTATATTTTTGGTCAGATAATCCGACCAACTCAATTTCATAAGGATCGGCCGACTATATCCCATAGCTGCCATATAACTGATTGATCGGAAATAGTATAACTCTTTTAGAGTTAGAGAGTTCAAATTTGACATGAGAGCTATTTTTGGCAAAATAATACGACATGCCAAATTTCATTAGGATCGGCCGACTATATCATATAGTTGCCATATAACTGAACGATCGGAAATGACCCAACATTCGTGTTTTTAATGATAGAAAGCTGGGACTTGGTACAGATTATATTTTTGGTCAGTTAATCGGATCTACCAAATTTCATAACGATCGGTTGACTATATCTTATAGCTGACATATAACTGAACGATCAGAAATGGTATTTGGTAGAAATGTCAACTTTCGTATTTTTGAAGATAGGAGCTAGGGACTTTTTTTTAGATTTTTTATTGTAATTAATTGGTTTTATTATGATGTAATCATAAGGATCGGCCAACTATATCCGATGTTTGCGATATATATCCGGTTTTAGCTGCAAGGGTATATCAACTTCGGCTCCGCCCGAAGTTAGCTTTGCTTTCTTGTTTTATTTCATTTTCGCCATTTCCCTGGAGTTATCAAGTGGCCCTGTCCCAGACCCCCAGTCTGTCACTTTTCACTCGCGATAATTTAAGAGGGAAATTATGAAGAGCGACACGCAACAAGGTTCATCGGAAATTCTGTAATTTTATCGCTGTCGTTGCAGTCATCTTCAAAAATGGCAAAAAAAAAAAGGGGAGACAGTTGGGAGACTGCGTCAAAATAATAAAAAATAAATGTATAATGTATAAAAAGTAACAATATTTGGATGATGATTATTTTCTATTTTAATTATTTACATAAAAATGCTGCTACAAATGATTGATGGCATTGACATCGAAAGGAGAGGCATCGAATAAAGATGCCGATGATGACAGTCACTGGGAGATATTACGTATACGTACGTGTCACCATACCAGGGGACACATACATACATACATATATATACATATATTTTTTATAATATATATATGTATGTATATATAAATTGCAAATCAATAAATAAAAGTATAAAACAAAAAGAAATCGAATAGGAGGCTCACGCAAAAATCGTAAATAAATAAAAAGCGCAAAGTGACGCACAAAGTACCGACACAGAAAATGCAGCAGCCCAAGGGTTAAGGGGTTAAGGGGAATGAATTGTGGTCATATGGGGGAGAGGGGGTTAAGTAAGGGACTAACATTGAACTGGCGTGTTTTTGTTATTGCTATTGTAGTCCTGTTACCCATCCAATGGGCCCAGGACCATTGTTTATTGTATTTTTGGTATTTCGTGCCGAGCGCAGCGATAAAAATGCTGCTAAAGTATAAATTATGCCAATATAAGTTGGAAAATGCGCGAAAATGCAGCAACAAAAATAACAAAAAAAAATCAAAAATGTTGATAAAAAAAATAAAACAAAAACAGCAAGAAATAGCAACAACATGGGCCATAAATGAAACAAAACACCAGAAAACAAGGGGTGTCTTTAAAACCAATTAAAAATTAATTTAAAATTGACTAAAAAAATTACTAAAAATTGTTTAAGATAAAAAACTAATTTTAAAGAAAAAAAATATTTTAAAAAACTTTAACTTTTAAAAAGACTTTTTATTTTTTAACAAAACTTAAAATTAATTTTAAAATATTTTAAAAATCTAAAAATATATTCCCCATTCCCACTTAACTTATCATAATTTTAAATAATTTTTTACAACTTTTAAAGCCACCCTCGCCGTAACAATGGCCAGGAGACAATGTAGCCCAAAAGCGATAAAAGGGCTCTACTCTTCCATTCACACACACACACACGCCTATAAATCGCGCATTAGTATTGATGCATTTTCGAGTGGGTATTGGTGGCTCAATCGGGTCACGCTCAAAAAATGCGCATAATTGGCAAATTTAGAGTGAAATTGCTTGACAAATATTCAAAAGTACGTCCATACATATATGTATGTCAGATATATATATCTGATATGCCAGGGTCGCCACTAAAAGGGGGGTTTCCACAAAAAAAAGTAACAAATTTCTTTTATTTTTTGTGAGCGAGAGGGAGGGAAAAATGTAGTTTCTTTTAAATATTAAATAATGTTTTTATAAAAAAAGTAATATTTAATATATTTTGTTAAGTAAAATATTTAAGTATTTAATATTTTAGTTTATTTAATATTTATATTCAAATATTTTAATATTTTTATTAAAATTTAATAAAAATTACTAGAATAACAAAAATAAAAAAAAAAAACCAGTGCTTCTATGTATTAACAAAAATACCAAAATTTGTATTTTTAGAAAATTTTTTTTTGTATTACCAAAATTATTATAGCCTCTGCAATATAGTATCAATTTTCTTACATTTTTAGACTAGAAGACCCCCTTTAAGCGCGACATTCAATTGTTGGAGATAAGGCGACTATGACGTCATTGAAATCTGTTTGAAAAGTATTTTCCATTTGGGGAAATATAAATAAAAAATATATTATATATGTATATAATTATATATAATAATAATATACAATATAAATAATGTAAAATATACATAATTTGTTTTATATATAAAGCCTTATTATATACCAAGAAGAAAAAGCTAGAAACATAAACCAGGTCTTGTTGCTAATCACCTCCCTCTAATCTCCAATAACCTTTGACATCCCTTTCGTACGAATTCTGTCTTTGGAATATTTTGGCTTTTCTATATGTGTGGGTATTTCCCAATTTCTTATCAGAACCTACAGCTCCAGCTCATGGCCAAGGATGGCTATAAAAAGCCGGAGCTCAAAGACACGCAGCATCAGTTGAAATATTCCCAGAGACTCTTTCAGTAGAAACTTACGTTCAATCAAACAAATACGAGATGATCCTCCCCGTGGCCTTAATTTCTGCGTGTTTCCTAATTACTGCCTCTTTGGGATCGGAAGATGTAAGTAATAGCCATTTTGAGTGATTTATTTAAAAACTATTGAAAACTAATTAAACTTTAAATTCCACAGTCATGCTACCTCACCGAAGAGGAGGAAGATCAATGTGCGTCAGTTTGTTATCCAATCGTGAAACCTCTACTTCGATACTTCGAGAAAAGTAACGAGAGGGATGCACAGCTCTTAAAGTGCAGAGCTGATTACACAGAATTGCAGAAAGATGGTCTCGAAAAATATTCCCAGATATCGAAAAGCATACAGAATTGTTCGGAATTGGTGAAAAGCCATTTGGAAGTGCTGAGTCAACTTAAAGATAGTGAAGTTAAATATGCGCTGTTGCATTCGAAGCAGCAGGAAGTTGACAATCTAATAAATCAGAAAAATACGGAAATCGAGCTACTAAAAAATCAAATTAGGGAACTAAAGGAAAAAAGTGAACTTGCTACGTTGACTAAACAGTTCCGCGAAGACATTGCCAAGTTGGGAAAAATAGTAAAGCTTGGAGGATCGGATGAAAATAATCCAACAAATTCGGAAGTAGAAACTGGGGAGGTCCCAACAACTCCATTGCCTAACATTAATAATCAGACACCGAAAACTTCAACCATAGGTAAGTCGGCAGAATACAATTATTTGCAAAATAAAACATCGTATTTTTCAGATTTTCCAGATCCTTGTCCACGAGACCAAAAAGAAGTCAGAGTCCTCCACGAAATCCAACTTCCAGGCTCAGACCCGTTTAAAGTGGTTTGTTATTCAAATTCGGATATTGGATCTGGATGGTTGCATGTTTATAGAAAATGGTATGATTCACAAATATTTAATCGCACGTATGAGGATTATGAACGTGGATTCGGTAATGTTGGAACTAATTTTTACGATGAGTTCTTTATTGGACTCAATCGATTGCACCGTCTGACCAGTGGAAAGCCTCATGAAGTGCGTTTATACACCAATACGGGGCAAAGCAGATGCGACCACTTTAATGTGGGCGATAGAAGGGAAGGGTACAAGGTGAAAAGTATTGACAATTGTACTGGAGACGACGTATGGATGATCCCTAAGCAGGGCTCCAAATTTTCCACCTTCGATAGAGATGAGGATGGAGTTCCTGATTGTAATTTTGCGAAGGAAGTGGACTTTGGCTGGTGGTTCGATCCTAGTATGAGGTGTGTATTCTAATTTAGTTCTTTCTTCCGTTTCATCTTTTTTGAAAGAAAAGGAACATTTTTAAAATAACTAACATGAAATAATTTTAAAATTTTATTGTTTCATTTCTGCATTTACTAGCCTCAAAAGAGCTAATTTTTACATGTACATCCGAAGAACTAGTTGAAGAAAACAAAAAGCCTTTTAAAACGGACTTGGAAAATAAAATATTTTTGGAAAATATATGTAATTCTAATATGCACTGAAATGTTATTATATTATTTTTAATATTGTGACGACGATAATTAAATCCTTAATTTAAAAAAAAACCGTCTTCTTCAATTTTTAAATTTTGAATAAAATAAACAAAATATGTATGTAAAAACTAATCAGAAATAATTGTTTTCACAGAAAAAAGTTTGTGAAGGTCGGCCACATTTTGAATTTCAGAAATTTCAGAATCAACCCAAACGGAGCCTTTGAAAAATAATCAAGCGACTCTGCTTTAGTTGTGTAAAATGGCTTACAAACTTGACCAGCAGCTGGATAATGAGTTCCTTTGGACGTTGGCCCCTTTTATATGAAAATATGAACCAGAGTCTCAACCTACTGTGTCTAAAAAAAAGTTCCGGCATAGCCGATCATTCAGTTATATGCGATTCGATGTACATATATCATTCCATATCCATAAGCTTAGGTTTTTCTTACTCTATTAATTCTTCAGCGGAGGGAAATGTATGCATCACCTATATCTATTAGCAGAAACTCGAACATTGTAGATATAATTACATTATTTTTCCCTAAAATATAACTTGGGGCAGTTTTGGTTACTAAAAAATACTTGGATTTATTTTTAAAAATAGTTTTTTTTCCCAACTTCTCTTTCTGGGAAATATAGAGCACTGATTTAAGGGAAGATATATTGTATATAATTAAAAAATGCATTTATTCATAATTCCCCATAAAATTAATATTTTTTAACCAACTTTTCCTAAAAAGTAATTCCACAAGCCCTATGTAAAAATTAAATCATAAAATCTCAATCAAAAAAATGTTCTATTAAATTAGAGTTTCTATATATATATATTGCTATCCAATATTTGCTATATACTTGTATATCTTGGAAGGGTATATCTTCATTAACCATTAAAATGTATGTACATATAGCTGACCTATTTTGTGCCAATACTTTCATTTAAAAAAACGGTTTCTTTTTTTTATAATTTTAAAAAGTTTTTAATAAAAACCCGTTTAGTTTAATCTTAAGCCTTAGTTACGTATTACATATTTTTTCTCTTTGTGTAGCTTCTGGATAAGCCCAACTTTTTTCCTTTCCAAACTGAGTAAATATCGAAATAAAAATACCTTTCCTTCATTAAAATAAATTATGTATAAATAGGATATATATATATACATAAATACATACAGGGGGGTATAGACCATGATACAGTTACTATAATATAGTCTCTACTTGTCTTCTTACTTGTTAAAATTATTTAAAAGCTTATATTTTTTTTATATAGTTAACAAAATGACACATTTTGAGTAAAATAGTGTTAAGTAACACAAGTTTTGTTAACCCTTAAACGGTGAATAGGGTGACTAGGCTACCTCTAATAAAAACTTAAAATTTTCTATACAATTGTTTCCAAATTTTAATTATTTTGAGTTCGAAATAAATTTATAATTTTTTGTTTCAGTAAAAAAAGGCTAAATCCAAAATAAAAAGTATTTTTGTACACATTTCGCTGATATATCTGCAGTAATAATTTTTATGATCTTTTTTTTTGTGCTCAACTTTAACTTATAAATTTAATTCCTCATAATTGAAATTCCTCTAATTCATAATTTATCATCATAATTTAATGCCTCAAATTCCTCAAAAAAATGCCAATTTTGTTTTTTTACGGCCCACTAAGGGTTAAATATATTTATTTTAATTTAAATCACTTCACGCTGTACAACACTGAAAGTTAACAGACTAAAAATCGAATAAAATGTCAGCGATGAGACTATCTTTTAATAATCGAATATAATCGAATATATATTTTTTATCAAATTATTAAAGGTTTTATTATTTGTTTACTATCACTGTATAGTACCCCTTTATTGGGTTTGGCTTTAAAGCTTATATGCTCTTAAATACTCCTTGACGATGTCCTCGAACCATATATACTTTCTCTAAAAGATCCTTTAATTTCACCTTTTCTCTTCAGTTTCAACGAAGGCCTTTAATAGTTAGATTATATTAAGTTATTTTTTTATTTCATCATAATATAGGGGTTTCTAGAAACTGTAGTACAAAGTAGGGTTCTTATAGAGAGATATATACATTCATTATAAAGACTAGATTAGAGGGTTGATGTATATAATATATATAATACCAAAATTATACTCAGAAGTATCTCTAGTATAATATATATTCTTATAGATAATCAATATACTCTCTTCTACACTCTACTTACCAGTGTCTAGTATAAGTCTCTTGAAGAAACAATACACTTCACTAATAACTTAATAACTTGCCAACTAACTTGAACAACTAGTGGTATTTCAATTTGTTCTTATCACTTCAAGAATGTATTACCTTGATCTAGGTATTACCCAAAGCCCACTTTAGCTTTTACTTATTACGTTCATAATAACGTTCTTTTGTAAATAATTTATTTAGTTTTTAAAACTTTAACCTAATTATTTAAAAACTCGCATAGTTTTTTTTATTAAAATATTTATTAAATATTCACAAAAAAAAAAAAAAGACAATTATTTTCTAGTAATTCCAACTCAGATATCCGAGTGCTGCTTGATCCAATCCCTGAAGTAGTAGACCCTGGCATAGCCATCGGGATATGTGGATCCGCATCCTCCCACCACGAATCCGGCAATGCCCACCACCTCGTTGTTGTAGATGGCCGGTCCGCCCGAGTCGCCGTTGCAGGCTCCATTGTCCACCTCATGGATGAGACAGAGTTCGCCCTCGAATCCAAATCCGATGAGCTCCTCGCACTTTTCCGGCGAAATCGACTTGAGGGTATTGTACTGCAGATACCGGGGCAAGTCGCCCATGTGCTTGAGCCTTCCCCATCCGGAAATGATAATGTCCGCGTCCGCCGGCGTATTCTGGGTGGCTATGGCTATGGGCTGGATGTTGCTGGAGAAGATCAGGGGGCTCTCCAGCTTCAGCAGGGCAATGTCGTTGAGAAAGTCACCGTAGCTCTCGTGAACGATGATCTCCGCCACTTGGATGAGCTGGCCGCCACTGAACCGATCGTTGGAGCCCGCCCGAATGGACAGCCGGTCGACATCCACGGGTATATGTTCTCCATTCGCATTCTCGTTCGTGACACAATGGGCGGCCGTCAGGATGAAGTTCTTGGAGAGAATCGAACCGCCACAGCTGTGAGAACCGCCATTCCTCAGCGAAATCTGATGCGGAAACTGACCCTTGGTGGCATCCTCGCCGCCCACAATGCGTCCGACACCGTTAGCGGGGGCCGACTGTACCGACGACGACAGTAGTGCCAATACGATTAGCAGCCAAGTGCCCACCAAGTAGCGACCAACACGCAACATTTTCAATTCGCAAATGAGCACCATCCATGATAAACACCTCCGTTATATACCCCATGACTATATACATATGTAGGTCTTACAATTTATTACGGCCCTGTATTACAGAATGTGAAACTATATCTTATCGCCAAGATTTATGCAGTCAGTCGAGCAATCTAATCGTTGAAGACGCCGATATTGGGAATTATGTCATTGCTAATTGTTTTATAACTGCATTGGATTTATCTTGACGCTGGCATTACCTCGAAGCTACCTCTGGCAGCTGTATTTTTGGCAGCAGGTATTACCAGTGTTTGCGGAAAACCAACTTCATAACAAAATTTAAAGAAAATAAATCAATGGAGGCAGTTTTTTTAAAAATTTTGATAAGAAATGTAGGGGAATCGAAACCGAAAAGTAGTATATCGCTTAAGAATAAAAGAAATATATACATATATATACATATCTTTGAGGGCTTTGTTGGGGTTTTCTTTCCTTTTTTCAAATAAAAAAAAATGTTACCAAAATCTTGAGATTTTATTAAAAAAATTAATACGGAAAGTAGATAGAAAAATCTATTAAGTGAATAGGATAAAAATTATCAAAGATGTGCCCAAAGATACTTCAAAGAAAGATATATCAAAGATATAATTAAAGAAAATTAACAAAGATATAGTCTTAGGCTTGATATGGGATACATATTATATATAAAATCGTCAAGGAATAAGTATTTTAAAAATATACCCATAGCATTAGGTCTTTTGAGACATTTTCTTTTTTTTTTTTTTGAAAAAATCGAATAAAAAAAAATTAAATCAAAAAAGCCCAAAAAAATATCATTGAAATGTTGATTAAAATTTAAATTGTTACAGGTATTCCTCCTAAGAATCGGATATAAATTGGCAGATATGTATAAAGATTAATAGGATTTCTTCCCTTTTCTTCAAAGGGATCGTATTAGAAAGAACAAAAAAAAATTCAAAAAAATATTTTTTGTTAAGATTTTGGTAAAAATTTGTAGAAATCGATAAATATGAAGAAATTAATGAAGGAATAATCCAAAATATTCCGCTAAAAATTGGATGAAATTTAGGACAAAGATATACACATCGAAAACATAATTATGGACCTCTACTAATCTTTTTAATTTGATCTCTTAACCGAAAAATACAAAAAAAAAAATCTTTAAATATGAAACATTTTTTTCTTTCAGCTTTCGATGAGAATTGATAGGAAATCGATATAGAAATCGATTATAATCGGAAATGCTTCAAAATCGCTGAAAAATTGACAATGATATAGGCTTTGACTGGGTTATAGAGCCTATATAGCCTCTTCAATATTACTTAAAGCAATATTATTGAAAAAATTAAAAAAATATATTTTTATAGTTTACCTTAAGATTTTTAGGTTTCTCCTACACGTTTTTTTTAAATAAGTCTCAAAATTCTCAAATATTCTTAAACAAAACCCACTTCATAAACTCATCTCTTTATTATTTCTTGTACATCTATTAAAAAAAAAAGGGGTGTAGGTCGGGACCTTTAGAGGTCGGTGTGCTGGATAATCCATTCCTTGTGGTACCACACCCTGGAGTAGCCGTCCGGATAGGTGGTTCCGCAGGTGCCCCACACAAAGCCGGCAATGCCGACCACCTCGTTGTTGTAGATGGCCGGTCCGCCCGAATCGCCATGACAGACACCGTTGTCCGCCTCGTGGATGAGACAGAGTTCCATTTCGAGACCCCAACCGATCAGTTCGTCGCACTTTTCCAGGGAAATGGACTTCAAAGTGTTGAACTGCAAGTACCGGGGCAGATCACCGCCAGCCTTGATCCGACCCCAGCCGGAAATGATGATGTCGGCGTCATCCGGGGTCTGGGCCGAAGGCAGGGAAATGGGCTGAATGCTGGTGGAGAAGATTAGGGGCGTCTCTAGCCTGAGGACGGCCACATCGTTTCGAAGGTTCATGTAGCCCTCATGGAAGATGACCTCGGCCACGTTGACCAGGACACCGCCACTGAATCGATCATTGGAGCCGGCACGGATGGTGAAGCGATCGGCGGCAATGGCCACGAAGGAGCCGTCCTCCTGCTCGCTGGTTACACAATGGGCGGCCGTCAGGATGTAGTTCTTGGAGAGAATCGAACCGCCACAGCTATGAGAGTTGGCATTCCGCAGGGAGATCTGATGCGGAAACTGGGCCTTGGTGGCATCTTCGCCACCGACCACCCGTCCATAGCCGTTACCGGGTGCCGACTGTACCGTGGCCAGTGAAAGTGCCAGCACTAGCAAGCACCTCGTCGCCAAAACACCAATTCGTGCCATTTTTAATTCGCAAATGGGCAAATCCCATGGGGCGAGCACCCCTTTTATAAAGTCCCCCATTCCCCCACTTTTGATTTACAACCGCGAGTGGTCAGTACTAAAATACTGCATAAATAGTAGTGCTATCTAATCGGAGCAACAGAAAATAAATCATAATTCTCAAGTGGCGTTCTCAATCTAATCGATGGAGACAATGGGCTTACTTACAACTTACTCCTCCTCCCCCCAATCATGAGGTGGCAATAATGAACAAACTTTCATCGAAAACTTTGCATTTTTCTGCATTCCGCTCGAGCGTTTTTTTTTTATCTTCCTTTTCTCTTTTGACAATTATTATCCTGGCTATTTGTGTTTGGCATTCAATTAACGGTAATGTCAGAAAGGATCAAGAGCTGGGATTAAGTTATCCCGAAGGCTGTTGGTTTCTATAATGAGTATTTAATACTCTTTTCAATCATATTAAATTTTTAATAATTTTAATATCAATTATTTTGATTTTAATATTTAGTATATATGTAATATTTAATACCAAAAAAAAAATAATAATAATACCAAAGCCCCCAAACTAATGGAAATCACTTTTTACCGTTAAGATATCGAGAGAGAGAGAAAGCGAGCCAGAGTTGCCGGCGACACCTGGAAAGACAATGGGAAAATGTCGCTGGCACAACAACAATAACGGTAACGGACTGTGAAACGATTCGTGATAAATCTATTAGCTCATCCGCAGGCTGCATTGTTGCCATTGTTGCGAAAGTGAAGACGTGGATGGAAGGGGAGGCAGTGGGATGCTGCTACGCGACAAAAAAATAATGGAGGAGAGAGACTGTTGCAGGAGAGAGCAACAGGCAGTCAAGACACAATTGACGGCTGAAGACACAATTATAGAAGGAGCGAAAGTGGGAGGAGAGATGGTATTTAAATGTTTATTGCCGTGTATATGTTTATAGGAGAGTGAGAGGGTGGTGAGTAACTTTTAAATTTAATCAAAACGAATGCGAAAAGAAAAAAATAAACCGAAAGGTGAAAACGAGAGAGAGTGGCTGAGTGGCGCAGGAAAGGAGAAATGCAAGGAAGGCAAAAGAAACAGTTAACCCACATCCACCGACAAAATAGGGTGGACTTTAAAATTATATAATTTCTGAATGCTTACTAAAAATAAATTAAATTATGAAATATTAAATTTAAATAAAAATTATTAAATTATTAACACCATTTAAGTTAATCAATTATCTCCCCCTTTTCTCTCAGTGCCACCTAGACCAGCTTTTCTGGCTTTAGCCGACTTAGCGCAAAGTTTATATCAAGGATCGCTCTTAATTATTGACAGTGGCAGGCCGGATGCTTGAGGCTTTCAGCTTCTTCCTGTTTCTCGCCATTTCTCGTCTTCCTCGCTATTTCTTTCATTTTTCTTTGCCACACGGATTTCTTTAACCCGTTCTATGGTCAGGGGCGGACTTTTAAATTATGCAGATTATTTTCAGAAGCTTTTCAATTAAGCGGTTTTGTTGTTTTTTTTCTCAAGAAATTTACAGAAGTTGGCAAATAAATAATAGAATTTAAGAAAATATAAACATTAAAAATTTGTATTTGAATTGTGTATTATTTTTAAGCTATAGTTTTTAATTTATTTTATACCCATTCCACAATATAATATAAATAATATAATTTAACAAAAATAAATTGTATAAGAAATTAAAATAACTTACCAAAATTGCTTAATTCTTCTTTAATCTTTTTTGAGTTATTTAGTGTGTAAATTTAATAAAAACTAAAATGAAAATTTTAAAAAATATATTTAATATAAAATATTACTTAATTTGATAAATTTTAATCTAAAATAAAAAGATTAAGCTCATCTTTGAATATTTATATAAAAAATATACTTACCCAACTTTTAATATTTGGCTTTGGTATTAATTCAGGATGGACTGTACCATAATGTTTTATACAAATAACGGTAAACGGGTTTAGTTGAAAAAAATATCCTTTAAAATAGTTTTACTTTTGCAATAAATCAGCCCAATTATGTTTATTATTTTATTAATACTTTTAAGATTACATTTTATTTAATACTATTTTAATGCGCAATTTAACAATAACACAAGAAAAATAAAAAACAAAAATTAAAAAAAAAAAGTTGCGCCATTTTTCAGAAGAATAAGGTCAACCCAATTAATTAAATTGGAATTTTGACCTTTTTTCACTATTTTCCTTAAACACTTTCACTTATTTCACTCACACACTTTCACAAAATCACTATTAAATCACTTAACACTCACTTTTCACTAACTAATTACTCTTATTCTTAATTTTATTTATTCACTTTTAAAGAAACTGATGTGTCTGCGTCGTATCCTTTGCAATGTCCAAGTTGAAATGGCTGGCAGAAGGAAAACGAAAAAGGATCAAAGTGCCGTGATCAGTCTGGAAGTGGAGGGAGAGCAAGGTGAGCGCGAGAGAGCGCTGCTGAGCGGCCATTACTGTTCACCACAGCTAAGCATTATGTGGATTGTCGAGAGACATAAAAGTGAGCTACAAAAATTGGAAAATGGATATTGCAAATGAGAAGGGTAGATCTTTAGAGAAGGGTAGATCTTTATAGAAATAGATTAATATTCACATTTTTAATTATATTAAATACCATAATATTGATGTGTTTAGTTTTTATTTATTAATTTAAATTATGATTTTTTAAAAAACAATTATAAATATTCATTTTTTTGTCAGTGCCTTACCCGTTTTCTTCCCCCCTATTCGTATGTATTTTTTTAAAGTTATGCATAAATGATTCGTAGCTTTTGGAGTTCCCGTTGTGCCTGCTGCCATTTTCTTTTTTTTTCCCCTCCCCAATTTATCTCTCATCTTTGGCAAAGTGTTTCACAACTATTCCACTGCACTTGAGAGTGCTCTTGTTCGGGGGGCTGGTGGGAGTATGTATGCATGTAGGTAGGTAGGGTGGTGGAGAATGATATTGTACGCGCTGAGTTGGGTAAAAATCTTTCCAAAAACTACCGTTACCGGTGGCGCTGTTATCGAATTAAATACACACAGACAGACAGATATACCACATAGAAGAAGAAGAAGAAGAAGGCAGTGGCTGCAGGAGCAGCGCAGTCGACGCCGAAGGGCGATCAATGTGCAAATTTATGGAGCGAAAGGCAATGGCTAGAGGGGGGACGGGTAGGGGAGTGTACTGGTCTCCCAAAAAAGGGAGAGAGAGCGGCGTGTGGGGAGTTTGCCCGAGGAGTGGCAGCAGGAGTGGTGGTGGAGGTGGGGAGCGAGAATGGAGTTGGACGGCACGGAGGCCAGGCAACAATTTTGGCAGCCGAGCACGTGAATTGAGTCCAAAATTTTGCGCACTTGTGCAATGACAGCGAACCACCGAAAGCAAACTATACACTGTTCAAAAAATTTGTAAAATATTGATTTCAATTTTTCGATTTATTTGAAAGACATTTTTCAATGCGAAGCTTAAATAATGTTTTATACCTTTCCCAATAATTTCTTACTGTGTAACTTTGCAGCATCAATCCTCGAACCTTTGTTCTCATTCCCCCCTTTTTCGTTGTTTCACTAGCAGCGCCAGTCCCTCTCACTGCACTCAACCTGCATGCCCCTCTCTGGCAGAGAGTCTCCAAAAACCAGAGCCAGGTAAACCATGTACTCCGCCAAATGCATGTATATATGTATGTATGTATGTATGTATGTATGTATAGGTGTAGTAGTTGCCTTAAATATGCACATAGACGGTGGACAAGGGTGGTAAGGGGGGCTGTGGTATGTGGACCAAGGGTTTCCCCAGGGACGAGGGTCTGGGCCACAACGTTGGCCATTTGGCGCTGCTGATAGCCAAAAATATTAGTCATTGCCTTTAAGTTCTTTTCTGGCTTTTGATTAATAAAGCGAACATTTCTCAGGGATTTGCTTTAAGGTGGAACACGAATATATATGTATATTGTATGTATGTATGTATATATATTTAAAGACTTTTCTGAGAAAAATCTATATATTTTTTTTATCAGATATGTAATTTAATTTATAGGGATTTTAAAAATCAAATAACGGACGGGCATGGCTATATCGACCTGGCTGTTGATGCTGATCAAGAATATATACTTTATATATACTTTATAGGGTCGGAGATTTCTCCTTCACTGCGTTGCACACTTTTGAAGAAAATTATAATACCTTCTGCGAGAAGGGTAGAAATAGAATTATGACCAAAAAAAATGTTGTTTTTAATTTTATACTAGAAAACCCCCCTTAGCGAGACATTAATTTGTTAGAGATAAGACGACTATTACGTCATTGAAATGTGTTTGAAAAGTACTTTCCGTTTGTTGAAATATAAATATACATATATAGATAAACAAATATAAAAAAATATAAATATATATTATATATGCATGTAATATATAAATAATTGATTGCATATACGAACATATATACAAATTTATGTGTATATATAACCTCATATATATAAAGAAGAAGAAGTTAAGAACATGAACCAGTCTTTGTTGCTAATCACCTCTCTCTAATCTCTAATAACCTTTGACATCCCTTCCGTACGAATTCTGTCTGTGGAATATTTTTGCTTTTCTATATGTGTGGGTATGTCCCAATTTCTTATCACAAACTAAAGCTCAAGCTCATGGACGAGGATGGCTATAAAAAGCCGGAGCTCAAAGACACGCAGCATCAGTTTAAATATTTCCAGAGACTCTTTCAGTAGAAACTTCAGTTTAATCAAATAAATACAAGATGATCTTCCCCGTGGCCATCATTTCTGCCTTTTTTCTAATTTCCGCCTCCTTGGGATCGGAAGATGTAAGTAAAAGCCGTTTTGAGTGATTTATTTAAAAACTATTGAAAACTAATTAAACTTTAAATTCCACAGTCATGCTACCTCACCGAAGAGGAGGAAGATCAATGTGCCTCAGTTTGTTATCCAATCGTGAAACCTCTACTTAGATACTTTGAGAAAAGTAACGAGAGGGATGCACATCTCTTAAAGTGCAGGGCTGATTACACAGAATTGCAGAAAGATGGTCTCGAAAAATATTCCCAGATATCAAAAAGCATACAGAATTGTTCGGAATTGGTGAAAAGCCATTTGGAAGTGCTGAGTCAACTTAAAGATAGTGAAACTAAATATGCGCTGTTGCATTCGAAGCAGCAGGAAGTTGAAAATCTAATAAATCAGAAAAATACGGAAATCGAGCTACTAAAAGATCAAATTAGGGAACTAAAGGAAAAAAGTGAACTTGCAACGTTGACTAATCAGTTCCGCGAAAACATCAATAAGTTGGAAAAAATAGTAAAGATTGGTGGAATTCATGAAAATAATACAACAAAGTTGGAAGTAGTAACTGGGGAGGTCGCAACAACTCCACTGCCTAATATTAACATTGAGACGACGCCGAAAACAGAAACCATAGGTAAGTCATCTAAAGCCAGTCATTTGCAAAATAAAACATCGAATTTTTCAGATTTTCCAGATCCTTGTCCACGAGACCAAAAAGAATTCAAAGTCCTCCACGAAATCAAACTACCAGGCTTAGACCCATTTAAAGTGGTTTGTTATTCACTTCCGGATAGTGGATCTGGATGGTTGACTGTTTATAAAAAACTTCGTACTCCACAAATATATACAAATATATTTAATCGCACGTATGAGGATTATGAACGTGGATTTGGCGATGTCGGAACTGATCTGAGGGATGAGTTCTTTATTGGACTCAATCGATTGCACCATCTGACCAGTGGAAAGCCTCATGAAGTGTTTTTATGGACCTATACAGGAGATACAATTTGCGACCACTTTGTTGTGGGCGACCGAAGCAAAGGTTACAAGGTGAAAAATATTGGCAATTGTACTGGAGACGACTTATGGATGAGCCCTAAGCAAGATTCAAAATTTTCGACCTTCGATCAAGATGAGGATGGAGTTCCTGATCGTAATTTGGCGAAGGAATGGGGGTATGGCTGGTGGTTCGATCCTAATTTGAGGTATGTATTCTATTTTGGTTTTTCCTTTCGTTTAATCTCTAACGGGAAATTTCTGAAATAACTAACATGAAATAATTTTTTAGTTCTATTTTTTCATCTATAAGCCCCGAAAAAGATGGCATATTCATGTGGATCCGAAGAACAAGTTGAAGATAAGAAGAAACCTTTAAAAACGGACTTGGAAAATGAAATATTTTTGAAAAGTATACAGGATGTACATATATAAGCCCTAAAATGTAATTATATTTTCTATAAAATAATGAAGACGATTATTAGATATACTTTTTTTTTATATTGTTTAAATTTTGTATAAAATTTCCAATTAAAACATTTAAAAATTAATTGAAAGCAATTATTTTCACTGGAAGGTCGGTAACAAAAATTTTGAATTTCAGACATTTCAGGATCAGCTCCAACGGAGCCTGGAAAGTTGTGGAGTTGTGGAAAGTGGCTAACAATCTTGGCCAGCTGCTGGATAATGATTTCCGTTGGACCCTCTTTCCGTGATCCCCTCTTAAATAATATGAAGCAGAGTATCACCTTTTTTTTTTCTAAAAACTCACAAGATACGGCATGGCCGATCGTTAAGATATATGCGATCCGATGTATATCATTCATATCCATAAGTTTTGCTTTCTTTCTTGTTAAACAATTAATCTTATTATAATTTTGGTCAAAAGTGTGCAACGCAGTGAAGGAGACATCTCCGACCCTATAAAGTATATATCAAATAATATCTTATATATCATTTTCGACGAAGTTACCTTTCCTTGCTTGTTTTCTTTAAATTTGTATTTGTTTTAAACTCCAACTCTGCTTTAAGGACAACAAATGCTAAATCTTGTCGGGTTCTGATTTATTTTACTTTTATATTTTTATATATTTTGCATTAAGTACTATTTTGTATTAAGTTTATGCCATAAGTTATGTCGCTTTTATTCTTTTGACGCAAATGTTCTTTTAAAATATAAAATATTGTATAATATATAAATATAATAAAACATTATTATTATTCCATAACTAAAGTTTCTTTCTAGTTATTCCCCTTTTTAATAATAGCTATTTGTAGAATCTCTTTGTAAAATAGTCTGAATTATAAACATTTCAGTAAATCCCTTTTAAAATCGATTTTTCACAACTTTCCTTAAGCTCTTTAATAAAACAGAAATTATTCTTATTAAACTGAATTTAATTGAAAGAAAATAACCTTATGTTGCCTCCATTCTCTCGACCAATCATAGTTGAATAAAATTATTCAATAAGTACTTTCATCTCTAAATCAAAATAATATCCTTTATAAACTAGACAACCTAATCCCCTCATTTTTTTTGGTAAAAAGTCAAAGCCAAGACTGCAAACACATGTCTTTGATGGTCAGAATGTAAGGCTGAAATTAATTGAAATTAAACATGAACTTTGACAACAACAACAAACAGTGCGATGTCCTTTTAAGTGAATTTCGAATTTCATATAGGATTGGCAATTGAATCAATTCGCTTCATATCCGAACATGACAACTCATTAGATCCAAAATAGATAATTGAAGCACCATCATTGGCCGGGCTATCATCTTCAGCCTGCAATGGGACTCCATCCCAATGGAGAATGGCCAAAAAGTTATTGAACTGTTGCCATTACGCTTCAATTGATTGTGGAGTGCCAGGAGATCGGGCAGTGGCGTGGAGAGGAGTGGAGTGGAGTGAGTGGACTGACTGACTGACTGAATGGCCAATTATGGGGCGGCAACGGGGTCTTTTTCGCCCAAAAAGGACGAAGGATGAAGACCATGTCCGTTGCGAGAGCTCTTCCTTATCGCCATTGCACATTGCTCATGTCCATGTCCACGTTAGCGACGCCTCGCGACTCGCGACATTTGCCAAAAAGGCGGCATAAGGCCCCCCCCCTTTTCGCTTCGCTTCCACGCCCCCTGACCCAGACAGCCAATGGTTCTAGCTATGCATTCAACACACTCAAAAAAAAATTTTATCTTTTTGAATTTCTCTAATTAATTATTGAAATAATAAATTGCTTGCATTTATTTATATTTAAATAAAACACTACATTTCCATATAACATCGAAGTAAAAATATGGTTAATTCATAATATCGATATTTTTCTTTAGATACTTAAAAAAATGTTTAAAATATTATGTATTAAAAAAATCAAAAAAACAGCTAATATTCCAAAAATAGAAGGAATACTCTAAAAAATTATTTATGCAAAATGGCATTTTTAAGTTTCTAAGCTTAAAAGATATTTTTAAAAAAATTTATATATTTTTGAAAAAAAGTATGTCCTTTAATTTTGTTATATTTTAGAAATATTTTTTTGATACTATTTTGATGTATTAAATAAAGATTTTTAATATTATCAATAACATATCGACAAATAGCCTAGAGACACATTTTTAACTCCCATTTTTACTTAAAATAAAACCATTATTTATATAAACAATTAATTTTATTTATTAAGATTATATTTATTAAAATTATTTTATTTCCCAAGATACTTTATATATTTATAATTTACTATGTACAATTAAAAAAAAAAAAAACAATTTTAAACTTTAATAAAATGCCAAATAAAGTATATCGATAAGAATCGATAGCCCATATTTTAGAACAGTGCATCGAAAAAGCGATAACAGAGCATCAACCTCACTGGAGACAGAAAGCAAAGAAAGAGCATGGCGATGAGGATGAGGTATAAGGACGAAGGATGAGGAAAATGGAGGAAGGATGGCAAAACAGGAGAGAAGCAGTGCATCTGCCACGTGCAGCTCTTGATTTAGTTGCGGCAAGGAGTCAACGACATGCAACGACCAGAAAGCCGAAAGAAAGGACCAAGGAGCAAGGACCAAGGACCAAGTACCAAGTACCAAGGACCCTGTGCCGGGCAATTGAAATTAACATTGGCCTGGACATTGGACAAGGGTCACCGTCCACCAGTCTACCAGTCAACATCTGCCCTGCCACCCACTCGGTAACTCGGTAATCTCCCACCGCCATTTGCTGACATCTCATTTCACTTTCTCACTACTTTTGGGGATTCCCCTCGAACATCCTTTTTGTTTGCATAATAAAAACATAAAAATTCTCCCCCCATCACAATCCTGGCATTTTTATGTTTTTTTTTTTTGGTGTGCAACCGAAATTAATTTCCATTTCGTACATTTAATGGAATTTACTTGTTGTCTGTCAGCCCAGAAACGGAAAGGATTGGTAAGATTGCCAGGACCATGGACAAAAGGGCTACTGGTGGAGGTAACTCAAACATATATATCTATCCATGTGAAGGCCTACCTACTAACTACAAAATAGCATTCACAGATGCATTCACACATTTGCATTTTCATTCTGATTCGAATTCGGATTCGGTTTTTGGTTATTTTGGTTTTTGGTTGGGGAGGTGTCCTGTTTGTTTGTTTGATGGCTGTCCGTCAATTTTGTCCTAATTTTGTAAAATGATAAATCGAAACAATGGAAAATGTATTTTTGGAGGGTTTTTTTTGAAAAAATAAAGATTTGGAAATGTTCAAGTCCGTCTGTATTCAGATTATTAAATCAGGTTTAAAGCTATCCTTTCTTATACTTAAACCCGCCATATTTAAAACTAAAAACTATAAGAATCGTCCTTCTATATTCTTTAACTTCTATATTTTATAACTCCCAAATACTCACTTAAAACAAATCAATATATTCCCATACGTTTCTCCTATTTCACAATTTTATTTGTGAAATTAATTAATTCAATAAAAGGGAAATATGCAATTTATGGTGGCCATAAATTTTATACCATACACATCCAAAAGGGGGGGGAGTGGTGTGTGGTTAGGCGAGTGCCGGGCGGGGTTCAAAAAAGCCCCAGAAGCACCCAGGAAGGACCCGGCCAGGCCCCAGGATACTCGAACTCGAACTCGGGCAAGAGTCGAGCCTTGTCTTGCACTTGGCCAATATGTCTGTGCATAATTTATGCGCCATCTTTTAAATATGTTTGAAAATTTTCCCCAACCCAACATTCAATGGAAAGTTTTATGCTTCCTAAAAGAAAAAAAAAAATTAAAAGAAAAACAAGAAACACAAGGCGTTTGCATATGGAAATCATTAGATTTTCACAGAGAAAGCAATTTGATTTCGTTTATGCTACGTACATACATATACTGGAAGTGTCAAGTGGAGTTAATTTGTTTACGTTGGCTTAGGTTTATGGCTTTAGATTTACAAATTAAATGGAAATTGCAATCTATTAAGGGGGTGAAAATTGTGTATGAGTGATATTTTGTACAAAAAGTTTTGAGGATTTTGTTTGGGAATTATTTTGGGAGTGGTTTCTATGTTGAGCGGTTTATGGGTGGATTTTTGTGTTCGACTTTAGGTTACTTATATCTGTATATATATATATATCTGTATATATCTATATATAGGTTATACCTCTCTGTATATATGTATTTTATAAATGAGCTTTTAAATATATGCTAAATAAAATATATGTACTTAGAACTTTACTTTCTTATCACAATTTTATTTCCTTATTTATTTATTTTTGATAATAATTATAATTTTATCAAAATAATCTTAATATATCTATAATTTCTATAATAATATAAAGTTAAAACTAGATTTAGAGTTATAATTTGTAAAACAATGAAAAAAACTACAAAAAATATTGATAGTTTCTAAAATATAGAAGAAATATTAATAGTAGTAATATTAATAAGATAATAGCCAATTTCCTAATAACCAATCCAAATATATGTATATTTTTTTAAGCTTAATAAGTAATAAACCTAAAAGGTCTCTTCTATAACTTTCTTTCCCCAAAAATCATCTCTATCCCCCTGATCTCTCTTTGAGCCAAGTCAAGCACTAAATTGACCATCTGGATATCATTTTGACCTGGTTTTTGGCTTAAACCCGGTTATTACCTACCCCTCTGAGTGATTGTTTTTTTTTTTTTTTTTTTTTTGGGATTATTATTGTTCTATGTTACCACCCACCGATTTTGATTTCTGTTTGAGATGGCAACTTTTTGGGGGACTCGATAGAAAGGCAACTGGAAACTAGAATTTTAGAAAACTATAAAGCTTGCTTGTGGCCCCGAAAGTTGTATGTTGCATGTTGCGTGTGTGGCCCCTCCTGGTGCGTGGCAGGCAGAAGAAAAACCAAATGACTGATGGCTGGTTAATTGTCTGGCCAGGGCTTTTGTTCTTTTTTAGCCAAAAACAGGAATTTCTTTCCTTTTTTTTTTTTTTGGAATGAAGTACTGCTGCTGCTGCTGCTGCTACTGACGCTTGAAACATTAGACTTAGACGTGGCACAGATACTATATACTACGAGTACGAAATCCTGTAACTGCAACTGAAGATGAACTGAAAAAAAACAACAACAAAACAACAACATCAAAGACAATGCAACACACACATACACACACTGCCAACTCTGATCCTGGCAACAGACTTTACTAACTGGGTTTTTCTAAAACCCAACCCCTGAACCCGACCCAACCCACCCACCAAGATGTTGGCCTAAACTGAAGTCGGGTTAAGGAAGTGAAGTCTCTTACAACCGTCCCCCTCATCACATCTCCCAACAACTCTGGAGGCTAAAGAAATTTTCGTTACTGAAATTTCAGTTCCCCTTTTTGGGTGCCAATTGGAATTATATGACCCATGGCATCATTGCATTCCAACCCAAATTTGTCAGCAAAATTCAATTCATTCATTAATTGAAAGGGTTCAAGCGAAGTATATAGAGCTTCTAAATGAAGAACTCGATTAAAAGCCAGTTTAGAGTTCTAAAAGCAATTACTAAATTGAATTGAAAAACATAGGAAAATAAAGGTTATGGGATTTTTAATATAACTTTGATTAAGTAAAATTATTTTAGGATTACAAACAGGAGACAATTTCGAACCATATTTTTCTGAATACTACAGAACTTTTGGGTTAAAAATGCATGCATTCAATATTAAAATACATAGAAAAATTTAATAATCCAAATTAGAAAAAAAATGTTTGCAAAGATATTATTTTAGTGATAAGTTATACATAAGACAAGTCTGTATATACATACATACCATCGCAATGGACCAGATTGATATTCTGACTAGATCGTAAAAGACAAAATACTAAAATATAATGAATAATTTAAAAAAATATCTGTATCTAGGAAGGAAACATTTAACAAGATAATTTAAGTTTTTGTAAAAAAAAAAAGCGAGACAAGATAATTTACAATTTTTCCTAATAATTTTAAAGATATTCAAGATTATAAAGAACGTATTCTAAATTATTATTAAGACTAACTATTATAAAACTCAAAAAACAAAGTATTTAAAAAAAATATTACCTAATTGGGTTAAAAATATGACAAACAAATACGAATATATAAATTATTTTGTATGAATTTCTCTTTAAAATATAAAATAATTTTGTCAAACACTTTTCTTTATTTATATAAATAAATAAAATCTAATAAAAGGCATTATTGGGTATAAAAAATTTTAAAAATTTTACTTTTTCGAAATCAAATCCCTTCAAAAAACAAATCAAATAATTTTTCAAAAAAAAGAAAGAACATCCCTAAGTTTGGTTAAACTTTTGTTGGTTTTAACGAATTTAGCCTCCTTTGTGGCTTATTTGTACTTTTTGTTGGCCACGTTTCACTCGGATGTACTGGCTTGTTGTTGTTGTTTTATGCGTTCCAGGACTTGGTGCAGTTAGTCAAACAGAGATGCCAGCACAAAGCTAGACAGAGAAAGGGAGAGTGAGTGAAGCCTGGGGAGTTGGAGGCAAAAGGAGTTTTCGGGAAACAAATGGCAAGAAAACACCGCATGGCGATGATTGTGATGACGACGATGTTTTCATTGTTTTGTTACGCTCGCTTTTCATACCAAACTAGCCCCAACTCACCAGGACCCTTCTAAAAACAAAAACAAAAAAAATCCCCTTTCTCCTCTTTCTCCTTAGAACCACACTTCCCAGCCCCCTACTGGCCTTTCCGCGCACTGCCAGCTACAATATTTTACTGACTGTTTGCCGGCTTTTCTTTGCAATTTTGATGCTATTGCTCAACAAAAAAATAAAGAAAATTAAAAAAAAAAAATCACAGTAGCTTTCTTTTCATTTAAAAATGAGAATTTACATTTTTAGCACTCTTGTGGGTGAAGGTTTATAAAATAATATAATTAATAGGCCCCTAAATGGCTTTTATATTTTTAATGCTATTTCAAATATTTTTAATTTTTATATTTTCGGGAAATCTTTGATTATACTTTCATTTTTAAAAGACTACATTTGGTTGTTTTATTTAAATCTTCGAAAGTTTTTGTTTTTTATATTACAATTCTTAAGTGTGATTTTTAATGTTTTGAGTAGAAAATTGAATTTTTTTACACAAATAAGTATTTAAGGTTTAAGTAAAAATTAAGTTTCTTTTTAAAGCCAAAAATTGTTTGGGATTAATTAATAAAATGGGACATAAGTCATATTTTTCAGAAGAATCTTAAACAAACAATTTCAAAAATAGCGAAATGACGAAAAAAAATAATTTTTATCATATTTCAATACCCATTTTTTTTAGAAACATTTTCAAACTTTTTGAAAAACATTTTTTACCCTTTTTTTTCAAAATTAAATTAAAAAAAAATTTGTTTTTGGGAACAGCAGACCAAATAGCAAGAAACGAATGACTGGAAGGGAAGGCTACCAGAGGGAGGAGATAAAAAAAGGCTGGCAGGATGACAGGGGTGGTGCCTATAAGGGGGGCTAGAATGCACCTACCCCCCTCTCACCATCCTGCTAAACACAAAAAAAAAAAGAATGGAAGGGCTGCTGGCAGCAGCTTTGTGAGGCTTTTTAAACCGAAGCTCCAGGAAACAGCAGGATGCGATGAGGAAAAGGAGCTGCAAGACGAAAAGGACATGAAGGGGGGATGTCAGATGAAGAAGGGGAGGCGGGTAATGGGTGATGGGAAGGGGAGGGTAGGGTAGGCAATAACGATGACTGCGAACGATGGCAGCGACGCCAGCTGCGCCGTCAACAGCGACTGCAGTGGGGCAACAACAATTTTTCAAGCACTTCCGAATGTTGCAATAGAAATCTGCATTTTTAATTTGTGTGTGTTGGTGTGTGTGTAAGTGTGTGTGTAAGCCTGTGTTTGTGTGTGTTTGTGGCAAGTATGTGTTACTGTTGATTTCTTTGCATTGTTGCTTTTGTTGTTTGGTGTGCTTTGAGGGCTAAGGATTTGCACTGAGAGAAAATTTAATATTTTTCAAGTAAAATATTCATTTTTTAAGTTTTCCAATTAATTATATAATTATTATTTAAAAAGCATTATTTTGAATGAATTATTTTTTATTAAACATGAAGCATAACATTTATTAAACAAGAAAAAATAAATATTTGTATATAAAAATTACTATTTCTATCTAATTTATATATTTTTTTATATTTTTTTCAATATTTTTGTTAATTAATAGGTTATTTTATTAATTCCAACTCAACAAGTTTTTCTTTCTCTGTACTCTGTATAAGGTTTGTTTGTTTGTGTGCGTCTGGTGCCTGCGTCCCAGTTCTTGTAACGTTTGATGTTCCTTTTGTGGTTGTTGTTATTGTTGCTGTTGCTGGCGTTGCTGCGCCATGTTGTTTGGAACTTCCTCATGACCCTAGGACCTCACTGCCGCCCCCCCTTCCTTCCACCTGCTGCTGTCCCTTGTCCTATGACCACCCACCACCCATCACCCACCACCCACTGTTGTATGCAATTTTTGGTGAAATATATCCAAGAGATTTTTGGGGAATTTTCGGTTAATGATCTTGCCAGTAATCTTTTCTGTTTTGTTGCTTTGGTCTTAAGAGACATGGGCCATTACACTATTTGTTTAATATATACCAGATATGGCTAATAATTTTAAATTTTAAGACACAATTTTTTTCATTCCAGAAAAATCCACTTCTTCTATAATTTTGATAATTTCTTAGAAAAGTATTTTATTTCATCTCTTTCTGTTAGCCAAAAATTAAAAACGATCCACAATTCTGGCCAAAAACAAATTCAAAAACATACACGTTTTAATACATACACATTAATTATTTAAATAAATTAAGATATTATGAAAAATACCAACAATATATAATTCATTTTTGTATAGAATAATTTAAAATATTCCATATAGCTTACCTTAATTATTAAAAATCTTCTGTATTTCCAACAGCTCCTCCAAAAAATAACCAATTATTTTCTGCAAAAAGTATACAAAATATAAAAATTAGATCTTAAATTTTTTGTTAATTTTCTTAGCAACCACAATAATTAGTTTTTCCACAAAAGCCAAACTCAGTATCTTGCATTTAGACACAAATTTTGTAATACCTTCTGCAAGCCAAAAACCAAAAACCTAATAACCAAAAACTTGCCAAAATCCCACATGAAATCCCCATGGAATTTTGGCATAAAAACACAGTAAGAATTAGATTCCCAATGGGGAATATAAACATATATATACGTGCGCACATATCCAGTAATTTTCCATTTGCCTTGTGAAGAGAATATCTCATCAGGTATTCCCCTTTTTTTGTAGCAGCCGCATCAGCAAAAAAGCTACAAAATATCATATATACTGCCCGGAGAGACTGGATTTCTGGATTTTGTGGAAGGATGGTGGACTCTGTACTCCAACGTTTATCTTGTCCTTCCTTGGATTTTTTTTCTGTTTTGTTGTTATTTTTTTTATAGTTATCTAGTGCGTATTTCGGTTACCATTTGATTGTGATATGCACACAAAAGCGGATTATTCTTGACTCTTTAGCAGCATCATTTATGACATGCAACAATAATAGTTTGGTAGTTGCTACATAGAAAAACCAGGCCAACAACTCTCTGTATTTGTGTGGAAAATGTGGCTAAAAATTGTTACAAATAGAAAATGCAATTTCGTTTAGTGGCCGGCAACATTTTTGTTTAGAATTTGTTTTGTATGTATTTTTTTCGGTATTGTCTCGCTTTCCGGCATTGTAGTTACATTATACTTACATATTTTTTGGGTCCAATTCTCGATTTTAAATTCGTGATTCAAAATGGAATTGCATAGTAGCCACAAAAGCTACTTAAGTTATTAATAATACATATGTATATATTTTGGAATACATATTTAGTCAATAGTATGCTATTTGTGTTGAATAAATTTTATTGTAATTCTATAGTTGGCATTTCAATTGAAGGAGAATATTTTTGGTAAAAGGCAATTAATTACGAGCAAAAAGAATAGGTCAGGACTTGTTTAAATATTTTGATTATTTTTTGGTATATCTATCAAAATAGGGGTATCTTACTTTTCAGGACGTCTAGGGAGACCAACTTGAAGACAACGATTTTCATCTTGAATCCCGACTAGGGGATTCCTGGGGTGTCCGCTGCTGCGTAAAAAGTGGGCTAAATGTCGTTGGCAGTCTAGGCTGCCTGCCTGCACAGTTGGGATACTGGTCTTCGTTTTTTTTTTTTTTTTTTTTTTTTTTTTGTGGTGGTGGCAATCCTACAAACCCTCACCCGCCCACCCTGTCGTCGTCGCCGCCGCCGCCCATGACAACTTGAGCGCTGTGAAGCGCTCACCGAAATGGTCCAATTGCCGGCCAAGTGGACCAAAAGTGCCGACGTCGCCTGTTGGATGTCTACTTTCTGTCTCCCCATTATCCTCCGTATAATTTCCTAGGGTCCTGGGTCCCACCAGGTCCTAGTCTTTTCAATGGACATCACTCTTCTAAAAGACCTAACAGCCTAATTTACACCTTGGATGCTTAAATGGCTAATCATTTTGAGGTTTATATGGTTTCTTGCTTTAGCTTTAGCTTAAGGTTTTATTTTCTAAAAAATT
Organism: Drosophila malerkotliana malerkotliana; assembly: GCA_018153235.1. Taxonomy (NCBI): domain Eukaryota; kingdom Metazoa; phylum Arthropoda; class Insecta; order Diptera; family Drosophilidae; genus Drosophila; species Drosophila malerkotliana. The sequence continues at coordinate 6,735,527 of JAECXV010000058.1, read as the reverse complement.
CACTAATTTAAGGATCGTTTTTAAGGAGCATGGTCTGACTAAGTTTTTGGATAAGACACAGTGTGACCTTAAGCCTTATAAATATACTTCTTTGGTAGAAGCCAATAAAAAACAAAATAAAAAAGTCAATTATACAAAAGTAATAAAAAAAAAGTAATAAAAAAAGGTATGATAGTAAAATAATTTGTATAAAATAAGGTACTTATTGAAATGCTACTTATGATGCCTATTTTTCCGTCAAATATTTTCTTAAACGATCTAATTTTTTCAAGGAAAGGTAAAACTTCCTCCAGAACAGAAAAAAATGGAACGTATTGTTGTTTCATGACTTCGTAAACTACTTTTTGTAATTTAAACAAAAAGGTCCGACATTTTGTAAAGTTTTCAAAAGCAAGGCCACACTACCCGTAAGAAATGTGGCCTTGCCCTCCCTTTTTATGCCTCAAATATATTAATTTTGGTAGACCTTTATCAACTTTTTATATCAATAACTTTAAACTTGAAAAGATTTCATAAATTTTTCACGTTTCTCCCTTTATAAACCGCATTCCGGCTCGCTTCGTGCTTGCCCCAAAACATTTTGGCCTTTGGCCTCCATTGGCTGCCACGACTGGCCCTGTTTAAGATGCAGATAATGCTAATTAATTGTATTGATTAGCTCATTATATCATTAGCTGGCAACTGAGCGCGCGTAGCACACAGCACAGAACTTGCCCCAAGCGCCTTTTCAATGCGCCACACACGCTGCGGCTGCTTCTGCTGCTGCTGCTGCCGATGCTGCATCGACTTCCACTAAGACCCCTCGTGCCACCAACAGCAACAATGCCGCATATGTACGTATATATGTATGGGTTTGTGCCACATACTCGGTGTACTTGCATATAAATAAACTTGTCCAAATTGCTGTTACCGCCCCAGGGCCATGGCCAAAATTGTATGCAACACGGGGGCACACACACAATATTGGGGGGCATTTGAAGTCTCCGTTTGGGATACTTGCTTTTTGGATATTTTCGAATTGGCCAAAATATCTTGAAATAAATTTAATTCTTTAAGGATATTCAATCAAGATGAGGGTTAAACTTCTTTGTTTTAATTTTATTATTAATCAAATAGAAGAGATTTTTTAAAAAAGACGGAATACAGGTGACGAATTTGCCTACAAGGTCTGAAGAAATATTAGTGACGAAAAGGATATTTAGTTTTTATTAGACATTTTAAAGTAAATATTAAAATACTTATATGTACATATTAAATAAATGACATAGCATTCGTCACTAGTAAGTATGAGCTCGTCACCTTTCTATAATTTTTATATATTTTTTTTTAAATATTTCTTAAACCTCTCTAATCATTCTTAAAAGTAAATAAAAAAAAACAACCATAAATACTTACCATTTTTTATTTATTTTGTTCTTTGCCTTGCTGACTTTGTCGCATCTGTCAGGTGTTTATTGCCGTCTCTTTCACTGGCCATTTGGTTGCCCTCCCTCCCTCACCGCATCCCGCCACCCATCCACTGCCTGGCCATAAAGTTTTTGGCCAAGTTTTTTGGCAACAAGCTGCATGGTCCGCTCGATTCGTTGTCTGTCTTTTTGTCGGCAGCATCGTTAAGGCGTATCCATCATAATATCTATCAGAGGAAGCTAGAAAGAGACAGGCACATCGAGCGAGAAAGAGAGAGAGAGATGGAGGTCTTCTAGGAGAGTCTCATCCGTATAATTCATTTATATTAATACATCCTGCAGAGCAACAGTCAAACTCACTGCAAAAGAGATGCCTGGACTAGAAGAAGAACTATTTCAATTTGTATTGCCAAGTGTCTCTGCATCTATCCATCTTGCTCTAACGCATGCAGTCTATCTCTTTCTAACTTGGAAAGCTTCAAGTTGAAATTGCTGAACACAGAGACACAATATACAGTGAAAGAAATATGTTAGAATTAATAAAATTTTAATAAAGCGAAAGAATATTCATACCTGGTACTGGAAGAGACTGAATTTTGTAGGTTATTCGAATTAGAATTCTACAACTTTCACCATCACAAATGATCATCATTTATAAAAAACGAATTCCTCAGAAATATGTATAATATTTCTAAAATTTTAAAATCTTCTTTATTTGTTTTCTTAAGTACATTTCCGCTTGGACAACCTGGCCAAAAGGTAGGAACTGGGTTGCATCCTTGCGGGCTGGAAAATGCGATGGCACAAGGATGCGGGACAACAGGATGCAGGACGCAGGACGCAGCAGCAGGCAGGACGCCACCTTTTGCAGCTGCTTCCATGTGTTCATGGCGCAAATAATCGCCGTCATCAACAACAACAAAAACAAGATGCCCGCCCAGGACAGGATCAGGATGAGGATGAGGATGAGGATAAAGATGAGAAGCTGAAGTTGCAGGATGCAACGGCAGGACGGTGGCAACGGTTGAAAGTGGAAGTGGGTTAGTCCCACCCACTCTCCCAAAAAGATGAGTTGAAAGACGTTGACGCTGACGCCATTAGCACCGAGTTTTGCAGCATCAACGACAAACTTTAAATTGTTGCGTCATTACAATTCGAGTTATCCTTTTTTCAGGGAGGGTAGTGACGGCGGAGGTAGAGGCCGACGATAGTGGGCGTGGCAGTGGGCATTGAGCAACAGGAAGACACTGGCTTCACACTGCCAGTATTTGAGCCTTCTCTAAATAAAATATACTTTTAAAGTGTATTTATTAATAGTTATACAATTATTCCCACTTTTCTGCGATTCTTAATTTTGTTTTAAGTAAGTGACTCTGATTTATAGATATTTTATTATATTAAATTTATATATTACTTCTATAAGTATGAATAATCTTTTAAAATGCCTCTTGAAAAGAAGGCTCTTGTCCTTATAAAGATATGATAATCTTTGTCCACGTATCTTTTAGTTTTAACTCTAATGTGGTAAAAGGTTTTTAAAATTTATAAATAGTATAGCTAATAGGTTTTTATTTAAGGTGTAAAATAGATATTGAATCTATATAAAATATATAGAATTTTGAAGTCTATAATGACAAGAGAATGGGATTTAAGGGATAAGTTCCATATCAAGAAGCAACAATCATACTTGTAATAACTCTGTAATTAGTTTCTTTATTTTTTGTTTAAAATTCATAAATGAGAACGCAATTTAATCATTTCTATATGGACAGCATGTACATAAATTATATAGACATATGATCATAATTAAGTGGGTTAAAAATCATTATTTTAAGTGTATTAAAGTCTCGTCTATACTGCAAATCCTGACTCTGATTTTTCGAAGCCCTGTTAAAGGAACCAAACAAGTCCTGTCCCCATTTTTACCAGTGATTGATGTTGCACTTTAAATTTCAGTTGTGTCACTCAACAAACATACATATACACCCACAAACAAACATATGAAAAGCAACTCCCTAATGATCAGGTGCCAGGTGCCAAATCTTAAAAAAAAGGTGACTATTTTGAAAAGGTTTTGTGGTATTTTTTAACCTAGTATTTTTCTATAGTTACCAGACATCAATATTTTCTCAGGAATATAATACCATGAAGTGCGTTCTGGATAAATATAGATTTCTTATTTAAGATTTCTTTAATTCCATAAAAAATAATTTATATTTTATAATTTGATTTAAAAATTATAATTTATATTGTATTATAATGTATATTTATATATAGATTTAATGGATAAAACTAAAATAAAATCAACCCAAAGGGGAACTAAAAATCAGCCTACAAGGCCCATCATAAAACCCCCATAATATATATTTTTATTGACCATTAAATATATTCATGCCCAAACATACATACATATAAGATGTACTTACACATACACACAATCAGATCTGTCTTGTCATCCTTTCGGCTGCAAGGTCCTTTGTAATGATTTAAATGAACAAATTATAAATTATCCCAATATAATGGGCCCAGGACTCCACGACATTCAGGCAGAACACAAGGAAAATGCCAGCGACTGGAGACCGGACAGAGTCAGGAACTGAAATCAGAAATCAGGAGTTGGGAGTCACGTCCTGGCGCACACACACCACACTACACACACACACACATACACATATATATATATATGTATATATATTACTATATGCATCATATATTATATATTGCGGTGATTGCATCGCAACGACAATTTTGGCTCATTATAAATTTGCCTTAATTTTAATGCAAAATGTTCCTGCCGCATTCTCTCTCCTTCTCTCCCTCTCTCTCTTTCCCTCTATAAGGCTATCTATCTCTTTCTTCGTGTGTGTGAGTGTGGCAGTGCCATCTCTCTTTCGGCGTGTATCTGGCACAGTGCCTTACATTTAACTCGAAAACTCCAGCCGACTCCAGCTGGCATTCCAGATACTGATTCTGATTCAGAACTTCAACTGAACTCAACTCGACTCGAATTGCATTCAACTGCAGTCTGCAGTCTGCACTCCTCTGCATCGCCCCCTCTCTTTCTTGGTCTGTGCTACCCGTCTCTTTCTATGGCTGTAGGTAATCATGTTGCCGACAGCAGCTTTGTTACCATAAGGTCTGCTGTTTTTTATACCCTTGATGGGGTTTTTTTTTTTGGGGTAGTGGCAGATCATACATATTATTTTACAAATTTTTAATTAATTTAATTAAAGAAAAATAATACTATAAAATGGATAATTATTCATGACTTGCTCATATTTTTATTGAATTCTTTATTTTTAATGAATGAATAGTTTCTTACTTTTTCTGTATTTAAAGTGGAAAAAATGTTGATAAAATTGTTTTCAAATAATAATTTAGGTATTTAAGAAAAATAAATAGATAGTATTTATACCCGGTACTCGTAGAAAAAAAGGAAAATTGTACGGGAATTTGAGAAAAAAAAATACCAGGTATGATATAGTTATGTTTTGTACGATAGCCATTCTTTTTTAATAGTATTCCTTTAAATTTTTTCAATTAAAAATCTTAAAAACAAATGAATGGATTAATCTTAAAACAAAATATCTACGAATTCAAGATACATATTGAATAAAAAGTTTGAAAATCAATATTAGAACAAAATGATGATAGTACTTTCTTTTTTAAAAGCAAGCTATAAATAAATTCGAAAAATGGCTTTATAAAAGGGAAAAAAATTAAAAAAAAAAATTTTTAAATAAAATACCCTAATACTATCAAATACATAAAATAAAATACATAAAATAATAAGTATGGCATAAATGAGCAGTATGGCTAAATACCTCCCTGTTACCCCCATTTGAAAATCTATGATGTATGTACATTCTAGGATATCTCGTGGCTCGTATCTTTTCCATAGTCCTTGCCCCGCATTGTAATGTTAAATTGTTGCACGACAATGAGCAAGCTGCCGCCAAAAAGGACGAAAAAGGACCAAACAGCAAAAGGAACAAAAGTGTAGCCCTGCGAAGAAATAAAAAGAAAAGAAAGCAGCCGACAAAATGCACATGCCACGTAGTTATGCATATGTCGTTGTACCCTCTGACCCACAGCTCCTGCCATCACTTCCCTCAACCCATCGACCACGCCTACTTTTTTTTTCCAACGCCCTTTCCTCCACCCCTCAAAATCGCCCAGTACGTGTGTTCCAGGCAATTCACAAATTGAACGTACGAAATCACATTAGCCCCGACGTCAGTCCCAGAATCAGGCTCAGTTCCAGATCCTGCATGTCCTTTCAGCATCTTCGCTTGTTGCAGCGGCTCCTTGGGGAGATGCTGCCCGCTCCCAGGCTCACTGCCACACTCTCCCGCCACCCGGCGAGTCTATGGCTTCTACCTCACTTCACTTTCCTCTATCTCCGGCTCAAGCTCTAGATGAAAAAGTGCACGTTGGAAATAGTTTTGGATTCTATGGATATTTGTTCTAATCTATAAAATATTTAAAACATCAATAAATTATATAAAAAAAATATAATGAAATAATTACATTTAATAATTTAATTAGGGAAGAAAAAGAACGAACCAGGTACCAGGTACCAGGTAAGTTACAAAATAATTGTTGAAATAAATAAACCTCGAGAAAAGCTTCCTTTTTTGCAGAAACATCCTGAAGCTAGAAAGTAGCTTTAAAAAATTTGAAAACATAAGTAACTTAGAAAATAGTTCCAAATATTGTCTTCAAAAAAAAAAATATTTTTTTAAAATAGAATTAATAAGAAATAATAATTCTTAAATTTCATAAATTATTTCGTTTAAAATTATTAGAAGTCTTTGGAATTAAGAAGGCATATTACCTTCTGTTTATATTTTTGTTTTGTTTCGTACTCATTTTTAAAATATATTTTTTATTTTATTTTATTCCAATATATCAATTTTTTCAAGTGTATTTAAAGGCAATGGACGTACCCGTAGCGGGACTATTTTGGAAGAACACGTACGGAGCCAGTGGCATTGGCCAATTGGCCTGGTCTGGTTCGGTTTTGGTTCCGTTTGGTTTGGATCTTGGTCTTGGACTGGGTGTCCTGCATCCTGCACATACACATACACATACACACACAAGAATATATATCCTTTATATGCAGACATCTTGAAGCGACGTGCTGCAGCAAAAGTTTGCCTTGTCTATTGATTTGAATTTGAATTTTTTCGCCTAATTGCAAAAAAGTGTGCACAAAGGGGAAAAAACTGGCAAAAAAGGGAAAAAACGCTAAAAAGTGGTAAGAAAATTATTTAAAAATTTAATCTGATAAGATACTTTAATTCTCCACAAAATAATCAAAATCAACAATGATGCAAAAACTGAAATCAATAACAAATGTTTGATTATCTGCAACAGGGTTCTACAAATATTTTGCCAAAAAATTGAACATCAATTCTTCAAAATGAAATATTAATAGTTTTTTTTCCGATATATGTATTTATATTTACAATAGCTTGAAGGTCTGGTCTGGACAATAAATGTATATATTTATTTTGTGCATTTTCCAAATGCAAATATTTGCCTGGATGGGTATGGGGATGCGTTTCTACAGAAAATTGTTTTTATGAAACGAAAGCCTAGATAACAATCATAAAAAAATATATATATATATATACTCTTAGTTGGATGAAAAATAATAAGTATTGAATATCTATATATTGATAATATTTTTAATAGTTTTTTTTTTTTGGCTTGGAATTGATTTCAGAAGTGCTGGCCAAATATAAACAACTTGCCGAGGCGAGCACTTTATTGAAATACGTTCGTACGTAGTACGTCTTCCTTGAGTGAAGCAAAAGAGATGGCTAGATGATAAGTGAAAGAGATGGGAGAATGGTGAATGGCTCATGGGGAGCAACAGGAGTTGCTCAAAAAAACAAAAAAAAAAAAAAAAAGAATGTCCGCCCCACGCAACAAGGTAATCAAATGCAATTGAAAATTCATCGCAAAAAAGTTTATCCTTTGGCTTGTTCCGGGGCTGTTTTTCTCCAGGTTTTTTTTTTCATTTTTTCTCCAGAACCTCACCGTTCCAGGTCCGTTCCACTCATTTTTATTTTTTTCTCATTTTTTTCACCCGTTCGATTTTTCACCCGGTTGCCATTGCAACGAATTTAATCAAAAGTTACAATTCCAATTGTCCGCAAGCGGGTCACTCGTGTTGCGTATTAAAAAAGTTCTACTGCGGTGAGACAGGGATGGGGGAAACACTGCCGAAAGAGATGGCACTATGCTAGAGAAAGAGATGGCCAGAGATAGAGCATTTCATATCCGTGTTCTATGTAGGCCAAAAAACAAAAAAAAAGTGAGCCAAAAAGTTTGCCCGCTTAAATTGCAGCGATTGCAATGAACCGGACGGACAATCAATGCCGATTTTTGCCATATCTCTATCTATCTATCCCCCATCTCCCTCTCTCTCCACCTCTCTCTTTCTTTCACTTTGTACCCCTCTCTTTCACTGGAGCAGGCTGGCTTTTCGAAAGCGAAATGCGTATCAAAAAGTATCGATATTGGATATGTGATAAAATCGAAACATTTTGCGGCCTTTTGTAAAGCTTCGCAACAAATAAAAGAAAAACACCAGTGACGAAAAAAATGTTAGAAATCAAAGCGTGTTGTATTGGCGATTTTTATGATGGAAAATTATTCAGACCAATTCATGAGAATTCGTTGATCAAAAATGGTTATGGCTTTGAAACAAAAATCGACTTTTTTTGAAAGCTTTATTAAAAAGTAACTAGTTTTTAATAAAAAAGAGATAGGTAGTTAATAAAGTTATATTTGGAATTTGTTGCTAAAATTAAAACTATTAGACTTTTTTAGTTAGAATTAGCAGAAAGCTATTAAAATTATATTATATTACTATAACAATTTTATATTAAAATAAAAAGCTATTTCAAGGTCTTTAAATTAATAAAATATATTTATCATTCAAATATGTTGCTTCAATTTTAAAAACTTTAATTTTTAAATAAAATTTAAAGAAAAATCATAAAAAGCTCAAAGCTAAAACCCAATTTCTGTAGGTGTATATTTGTCAGCACTCTTTCGGTCTTCCTCCTTGAATGCTGGCTGTTGGTATTCTTCCTGCCACTGCCCCCTTAAATCCTTTAGGCCGCCCCCCATCCCCCTCCACCTAAAATCCCACCCCCTTTGCTGTCCATCACAAATCGCCTCCGTCACCACCCCCCCTGCTACACCCACATGTGTGGCAGAAACAAAACCAGAACCATGCCACCCGCCCCAAGGCAGATGTGGCAGCTCCAAAGTCGCCGCCCAGAATGTCGATAATGATGGTCCAGACGAACAATCAATTAACGCACATCCAGCCATCAAGGTTGCTGACCAGAAAAAAGGGGCAACTGGCTGCTGTTGGCTGCAGGGGGCGTGGCAGCCGGATGTCGTTGACAGCCAGGAAGGAAAGGGCTAACAACCGAAGAGAAGGCCCAGAAGACAGAGCCTGATTTTCGGAGATACTTTTCAAAAAAAAAAAAACATCGCTCCTTTCAAAATTGAACTTGAAATTTATTTGCCAATGCATTCGTTATATAATTTTTAAATCGAAAATATTCATAATTTAAATTTGGATATTATTTATGGAAATTATTTGGAAGTCAGTGGGTTTGGGTTTCCCTTTTTTCGTAGCTGACATTTGCAGCTACTCTCTGGATATTCAGAATCTAAGGACTCTGGCTGTTGCTGCTGGCTGCTCTCCCAGCGATGATGACTGACGATCCTGGCGGACAATGGGAAACTACTGCTCACCGTGGTGAGACTAGTATTACGGCTCAGTTCGCCGACACATACCGGATCCCACGTCCCAATGGCCTCCGCCAGCAAGGAGCTGGGGTCCTCCTCCAGGACTATCTTGGAGGTACTGGCAGCCTCCTCCTCCTTCTCCATCTCCTTCTCCAATCCCCGATCAAGATCGAAATCAATGCCCGGCGGCTGTATCTGTTGGTCGACACTCATTTTTCCCAAACTTTGTTTAATCTTCACTGCACACTTCTAGTCTCTTCTCTTTGGCACTAAGGGAATTCGTATTCTATTTACTTTTATTTATAAAAATTTTTCAAACTGTGTTTGTTTGGTTGGGAATCTGGAGGGCGGGCGGAACGGCAGAGGATAGAGCTTACTTTGAAATTTTAATGAGAAATAATCTCTCCGAAAGTCCAGTTCTCAGATAGGGATTTAATGAATGTTTCTAGGGTTACTTTGTTATGAAACAAAGGTAAATGGTATTTGTTGGTGATTCTTAGGATATTCAGAACCTAACCTAGAGGTTTTTCCCTAAAAATATTAACAATGTATTCGCTTTTATCTCAATTCCGAATTTGTTGCTTTTAGAAGGCCTTAGTCAGTGTTTTACCAAAGGTAGGAAGTGAATGTCTCTAGCTAGACATTTTATAAAAAAAAATTAATAAAAATAAGGCAATAGTATTTATAAACTTAGTAAACGCAACAGCTCAGTAACAATTTTTAATAGTACATGTATATTATTTTATTTATATTTATAATTCAATGCTTTTTTTATATTTATACTATTAAGTCAATTACTTAACAAAAATAAAGCTCAACCGTAATCAAATGCGTCATTTAAGTCTATAAAAAAAATAATCTATAAGTAAGTATATTTCCCTTATCTCTAATAACCATTGACATACATACGTACGCATTCTGTCTGTCGAATATTTTGAACATTTTTATGATCGAGTCGTATTATATAGAATCGAGTCGAATCAAATGAATCGGAATGTTTCCGATTCAGATGGGAAAGACCTTTGAAGTTTAGTAAATTTGGAATATATAACCACTTTAATCTCTAACCTAGGCAGAGAAAAGTTTTATTCGATAGTAGAATCTATTATAGGTCTTAAAGATTCTATTTTTAGTTATAGAATTTTCTTAGAAAAATAAATACAGCTAATATGCTGTATTTATACAGCTATTAAATAATGTACACACATGTCTAAGTTATAACTGAGCTGTTACAGATCTAGAGAGGAAGAATATAAACAAGTTTTTGTTGCTAATCACCTCTTTCTAATCACTAATAACCTTTGACATCCCTTCCGTACGAATTCTGTCTGTGAAATTTTTTTGGCTTTTCTATATGTGTGAGTATTTCCCAATTTCTTATCAGAAACTAAAGCTCAAGCTCATGGGCGAGGATGGCTATAAAAAGCCGGAGCTTCAAGACTCGCAGAATCAGTTGAAATATTCCCAGAGATTCTTTCAGTAGAACCTTCAGTTCAATAAAAAAAATACAAGATGATCTTCCCAGTGGCCCTCCTTGGTGCCTTTATCCTCCTTCCTGCCACCCTGGCATCGGAAGAAGTAAGTAATAGACTTTTTGAGTGTTTTATTTTGAAAAGTAATTTAAATTCAAACGTACAATTATACTTCGAGTAGTGCCACAAAAATGATACTCAGCTCTTAAAGTGCCACACGGACTTGCAGAACGAGCGTCTCGAAAAATATGCCAAGATATCAAAATGGCTACAGGATTATTCCGAATTGCTGAGACAACTTATGGAAGAGAAAGATAAATATGCAGAGTTGCATTCGAAACAGCAGGAAGTTGAAAATCTAAAAGCTTTAATACATCAACAAAGTGAAGAAATCGACCTTCTAAAAGATCATATTAGGGAACTAAAAGAAAAAAGTGAACTTGCAACGTTGACAAATAAACTCAGCACAGACATTGACAAATTTGGAGAAATAGTTAAAGCTGGAGGAGTCTTCACAAATCAACTGGCTCTTATTAATAATCAGACGACTCCGAAAACAGAAACCATAGGTAAGTCGGCAGAGCCCTATCATTTGAAAAATAAAACATCGAATTTTTTCAGATTTTCCAGATTCTTGTCCACGAAGCCAAAAAGAAACCAGAATCATTCTCGAAATCCAACTACCAGGCTCAGACTCGTTTAAAGTGGCTTGTTCTTCAGATTCGGAAGTTGGATCTGGATGGTTGAATGTCTATGTAAAAGATTTTAATTCACAAACATTTAATGGCACGTATAAGGATTATGAAAGTGGATTTGGAGATGTAGGAACTGATTGGAGGGATGACTTCTTTATTGGACTGAATCGATTGCACCATCTGACCAGTGGAAAGCCTTATGAAGTACTTTTACACACCAATGGAAATATAAAAAGATGTGACAACTTTGTTGTAGGCGATCGAACCACAGGCTTCAAAGTAAAAACTATTAGCAATTGTACTGGAGATGTCTGGCTGGCCCCTAAGCAGGGTTCCAAATTTTCGACCTTCGATCAAGACGAGGATGGAGTTCCTGATCGTAATTTGGCGAAGGAATTGGGCTATGGCTGGTGGTTCAATCCTGACATGAGGTGTGTATTCCAATTTTGTCTTTTCTTTCGTTTCATCTCCAACTGAAAATTTTAAAATAACTAACATGAAATAATTGTTTTTATTCAATTTTATAGAACTCGAAACGTCGAAGATCTCTACTTATTCGTGTTCATCCGAAGAAGAGATTGACGAAAAAAACAGCATTTTAAAACGGCCTCAGAAAGTGAATTATTTTTTGAAAAGAATACAGGATATATATATATGCAATAGAATGTAATTATTATTCTATTGTTAAAAATAGTAACACGATTATTTGTTAAACTGTTCTCTTATATTTTTTACATTTTGAATAAAATTTCCAATTAAAATATGTAACAATTAATCGAAAGCAATTATTTTTACTGGAGGGTCGGAAACCAATATTTTGAATTGCAGACATTTCAGGATCAGCCAAGACTTAAAAATTCTTAGCCGCTGGATACTGATTTCCTTTGGACGTTGGCCAAATTTAAGAAACAATAACTGTTTTGTGGCTGTAAAGTTATAACAAATATAGTCGGTTTATCCCTAGGGGAATTACTAAAATTGGTGAGTTCTTCAAATAACCATTTTTAAAGAATTCATCTTAACAATTTTTTTCTTTTACCCATATAGCTATAAGATATACTCCACAGATTCCGGTCATACTATGTACTTGTACATATACAGCGTGCCTGTATATTTCCTTATTTTATCCTTATGAAAAAAGGATATTTTTTATATTTTTGTATATAAAAACAAAAAAAAATACCAAGCTCATTCTCCTAATTTATTTTACTTTAATTATATCAAAGATGTGTACTACTACTAATAAATTGTTTGTATCTAATTCTAAAATCTTCAATTTTGTATTACTCGAACGGCCCTGAACACCTCATCTCTGACGAAATTGAAGGTAAATTAAGTTTGCTCTCCTACACATTCGACGTTTGAACTCGATTGACGCTTTTCGTTTGCATTTTGCTTCTATTTTTTTTTCTGGCAGATGGGGGCATGGAGAGGAGGGCCTCAAAAACGAAATTGCTATTTACAAACAATTTTACATATTTACGCGGCAACTGTTGACATTTTGCTATAAATTCACCCAACCCTGGTCTACCTCACGCTCTGTCTGCCAGAGCCAGAACCAAAGGCCAGAGCAAACACTGCTTCTACTACCACAACAAAAATTGCAAGAAAAAAATTAAAAAATAAAATTAAAATGTAATAAAAAAATAATTAAGTTATAAATTGAAAAAAATTATTAGTCATAAATTATTTATAATTATTTATAGACTATTTATTTTATTCCCGTTGAAATGCGTTTTTTTTTAATTGTTAAACATAATTTCTTTCACATTTAACTTCTTGATAAAAAACAAAAAAAATCTTCTTTTGAATGGCTTCTAAAAAAACAACATTCTTCTGTAGATTTCTTGCATCTTGTTTTCATAAATAATATTTAGTTAAAAAATATCAATTAAAATTAAACAAAAATATACAAAAAAATTACAAGTCTTATAATTTGTATTTGCCTAATTTGTATTTTGTATTTGTATTTTTCTTTCAGTGCATTTGAAAGTTGCAATGCAAAAAAAGTGGCCCAAACTGACTGATGGCTGACTAGATGGATGGCTCGGATGGGTCGACGTAGGAGCTGTTGCTTTAGCTGGACGCTTATTGTTAGATGGATGGATGGATGATGTGTAGCTGTTGCTCCTGCCACTCCATCCCTCCGCACCCCAATACTCTCCTTCCCCCCACTGACTTATAGTCTCCTACCATCCTCCTACTTTTTCGAGTGCAGTATGTGTTGTTGCAATATATCTGGTATCTGGCGGTGGAAAGTCCACGGCCAGGGACAGAGAAGCCAGATAGAGTTGATGATTTGTGGCGCAAAATGCGAAACTGACAGCGCGCTTCCGCTTAAAGGAAATTGAAATCCTTCTTTGCACAAAATTGTTGACGTATTTACACATACACACACACACTCACACACACATACAGATACGCACAGAAACACAAGCACACATATGGACAGAACATGTCCTTTTCCATACATTTGTATTTACATCTTTGATTTTTTTTCGGCCGGAGAGCATTTGAACTTTTGTCTTATTTATTTGTTTAAATAAAATAATTGTAATTGTAGTAACCCGTAAGTTCCCCCTCAATAAGGACAGGTTATTTCCAATTTAGATTATAGAACAATTGATTTATTTAAGTAATAATCGTGTCGCGTCTGCTCCGCACGCTCGGTCAATTACAACTAACTCTCCCCCTGCTCTGTCACTCCGCTCGCGCTCTCCTTGCCATTCTCGCCGCTCTCCTGCATGACATCGCCGCTCATTGCCGGCTCCCACATCCCTCCTTTATTGACAAGTTTTAGCTTCAAGGATGGGGCAGCCAAAGGAGCCAAATCTTCTGGGGACTGTCTAAGCCGATGACCTATTCCTGCTTCGACGTCTTGGTGATCCTGAGTAGATGTCATCTTCGGTTGAGGGCTGCTTAACGATGAGGGTCCAGATGTATCCAGGTGACTTGCGTTGATTGGTATTTTCTTGAGGTGCGATACATTCCTCGTGAGAGTCCTACCCCCTGCCCTAATTTTAACTATGTTTCTGTCTTTTTCAACAACCTCGAATTCCGTATCCTTAAAATTCGGAGTCAACTTACTAGGAAACACTACATTTTTCAAGAGTACTTTATCCCCTACGTTTATCACGGCTTCCCGTGCTCCCCTCTTCTTATCTGCCTCTTCCTTTCCTTTTTCTTTTAACATACAATCCCTGTCCCTTTCGGCCGAGTCTGAAACCTCTTCATCAATATCACCTATACATGGAACCTTGTCGCGGATAACCCTATTAAACATCAGTTGGGTGGGGGCTACTCCTGTTGTGCCATGAGGAGTAACGTTGTGCATGAGTACAAATTTCTGGATTTCTTCCCTGTAATTCTTTGAATTAGAGTGTGCTATCTTTAACCGTTTGACCAAAGACCGATTCATGTTTTCCACTTCCCCATTAGCCTGGGGCCAATAGGGTGGAGTCTTCACCTGTTCTATACCGCAAGTTTTGCAGTATTCCTCGAATTCTTGACTTATATACTGCCGTCCATTGTCAGTTTTTAAGTATTTTGGGTAGCCTAATCTACAGAATATTTCCTTCATTACTTCAATTAAGCTTTTTGTGGAAATTGAACGTAAAAATTTGAACTCCATATAGCGGGAATAGTAGTCAATAAACACTATAACAAACTCGTTGTTTGGTAGGGGCCCCAATATGTCTGATGCTACCCAAATCCATGGACCTGTTGGAAATGGGTTCCTATCCATTGGTGCTGGCCTAGGGCATTGGGAGACCAGAAGACAATCTCTGCAGCGTTTGACATAGTTCTCTGCATCACGATCAATTAGAGGCCACCATACCTTGGATCGCAGACGCCTTTTCATAGCTGACTCTCCCGGGTGTCCTTCGTGAGCCAGCTCAAGCACTTGGTTCCGAAGTGATTGAGGAATAACAATTCGGTTACCTCGCAAAAGAAGGGGTCCTATTGCTGATAACTCAAATCGAAATGGGTACAGCAGTTTTAGGGATCCTGGTTTCCATGAGTCGCACTCCAGACAGGCCTTTGCATCGATAATTTCTTCGTCCTTTACCGAATGCTTTGCAATTTCCGAGATAGTCATTGATTGGGGAATGCTGTTCTCGATCACTTGTAATATGCTACAATCCATTTCTTTTTCACCAGAGTCGGATGCTGATAACGGACAAAGTCGAGATAGAGCGTCGGAGATGTTCTCTTTCCCCGCTTTGTAGACTACTTTAAAATCAAAGGACTGTAGCCGTAGCAACCATCTTTCTATGCGCGCAGGAGGCCTCGATGTTGGCTTAAAAATGGCCTCCAACGGTTTGTGATCTGTCACTAGCTCGAAATGAAGTCCTGCTAAGTAAAAGTAAAATTTCTCAACAGCCCAGACTAGAGCTAGACTTTCTTTCTCCGTTTGAGAATAACGTCTCTCAACGTCCGACAAAGCTTTACTAGCGAATGAAATAATTAAGGGGTCCGCATTTACAGAGAACTGCAACAGCACCGCTCCCAGTGCTACAGGACTGGCATCTGCTATTAGGCGAGTTCGATTTAGCGGGTTGAAGTATGCAAGGTTTGGTACTTTTTCCAGTCGATCCTTTAAGTTCCGAAAAGCATCTCTTTCTGTTTCGCCCCAGCTGAATTTCGAGTCCTTCCTCAGTAATTTTCTCAGCGGATCCGTGTAATCTGCCAGGTCTGGGATAAATTTTCCCACGTATGTCACCAAACCTAGGAAACTCCGAGTCTCTTCCTTGTTAAGTGGTTCTCGAAACATTCTAATCACATTAATTTTATCCGGGTCCACTTCGATTCCCTCGTCAGAAATAATATGACCAAGGAACTTGAGTTTGTTTGTTTTCCAGATGCACTTCTGATCGTTTAGTAAAACGCCGCTTTCTTTAAATGTGTTACAAACCTCTCTTACAGTCTTGTCATGTTCTTCTTCGCTAGCTCCAAAGATTATTACATCGTCAATATAATTCATGACATTAGTAAAGGGTGCTAATAGCTGCTCGAGGTGACGTTGGAAAATTTCTGGAGCAGAGTTAATTCCGAACATCAGCCGCTTGTACCGAAAGAGTCCTTTTGGTGTTATGAACGTCGTAATTTCTCTGCTGGCTTCGTCCAGTTCCAGCTGGTGATAAGCGTCTTTTAGGTCTAAGCGCGAAAAGTATTTTGCGTCCTTTAGCTTGGGCATAAAAGACTCAAAGGTCGGTAGAGGATAATTTTCTCGTCGAATGGCCTTATTCGCACGACGCATGTCAATGCACAGCCGAATATCGCCGTTTTCCTTAAAAGCCAGGACAATGGGGGATATCCACGAGCTCGGACCTGTAACTGATTCGATGATGTCCCGACTTAAACTCTCTTCCAGCTTAGCGGCAACTTTTTCCTCGAGTGCCACCGGGATTCTTCGAACTGGCTGCTGAATTGGAATGACTTTGGGGTCAATCCATAGCTTTATTTTAACCCCTTTCCATTTAGGGAATGGCGTGGTCATTTCCACTCGATTGACATCTAGACCTAGCCGAAGAACGTTCAGCTTAATGGCGGTCTCTCGGCCCAGTAGCGACTGCCGTCCATTTTTAATTACGAAAAATGTTGCAATCACCTCGACATCCGGCACAGCTGATATCGGCGCTTCAAAAACGTAAATTACTTCAAGTAGTTGTTCAGAAGCATATCCTCGAAATTGTTTCTGAGAATGTGATCTAATGTTGAAGATTGCTGTAGGTTCCTTGTTAATCCTTGCCCAATCTGATTGACTAATAAGGTTAAATTTCGATCCAGAGTCAATAATGAGAGCAATGTTGTGACCCCCTATTTGGCAGTTTATGAGTTCTTCTTCTTCGTCGCTGTAGATCTTAAAACAATTCGCACATTCCTTCTTCCGTTTGGGATCAGCGCTCTCATCTTCCACACAACGAATATCATTTCGGCGGCGCTTCCTATTTTCGTGTTTCGGCTGAGCATATTGTGTTGTTCTGCATTGTCGTGCAAAATGACCTAACTTGGAACATTTGTTACATTTAGCTGCTCGGGCCGGACAGGAGAAATCGCTATTTGCATGCCCCATTCGACCACATCTCGAACACTCCAGATTTGGCCTTATTTTCCGAGCAGTAATTTTAT
Source organism: Drosophila malerkotliana malerkotliana (assembly GCA_018153235.1). Taxonomy (NCBI): domain Eukaryota; kingdom Metazoa; phylum Arthropoda; class Insecta; order Diptera; family Drosophilidae; genus Drosophila; species Drosophila malerkotliana. The sequence continues at coordinate 6,718,043 of JAECXV010000058.1, read as the reverse complement.
TGATTGAATCGCTAGTGATAGGTTTCGTCAGCATGGCTTGAGATTGTTTGCTTATTTGTTCCTCGACCTGGCACGCTTCAATAACTTCGTCCAAGGAGTATTCCTTACCCAAGAGTTTCTTCTTTAGCTCAAGCGGCGCCCACGAATCAATTATTTTGTCTTTTAAGCAGATTTCCTCAATCTCCACTTTAGATTGGCCGAAAGAACATTTATACATTTGTTGTCTTAGTCGTAAAATAAACTTTGAGAAATTCTCTGACTCATGTGGTGATATACTTCGAAATAGATGCCTTTCAAACGTTGAATTTTGTTTCGGCGAAAAGTAGGCATTTAATTTCTCGACCAAAACAGTGAAGATGTCGATCTCCCCGTCCTTGTCATCCTCTACCAGTGCACCCGGTAACGAGAACGCGACAGCTTGCAATTGTACCCCACCTACGTGAAGGAGTTTAGTTCTCTTCATTTTGGGTGCCACGATCTGTTCAGCCTCCATCGAGATAGTGAACGCTCTAAACCATTTCTCCCATTCATTTCGAAGGACCGATTTCTCAATCGCTTCACATAGGAATGGTTTTAAATAATTTTCCGCCATTCTGAGGTCGTGCGTTTGTGTTTGCTAGATTTTAGACAACGAAACAAAATTTCATTTTAGACTTGAAATTCTGGGCTTGTTTTTACGCAGCCTCTCTTTTTTTTTTTTAAACTTATCTAGCTTACGCAAGACCAAACTCTTCCGCACAGCCTTTACTAAAAATTGTTCTTTTGGGCTTGTTTACACGCAGCCTCTTTCGACTTGTATTTACACGCAGTCGATTTATTATACAGCTTACGGAAAACAAAACTCTTCCGCACAGCCTTTCCTATGCACGTTTTCACCTGCGTACATACATAGTTACACATGCATACACATGCGGCTTGCAAAAATGTAAATCTTTCACTCAGCCCTTTTTTTTCAGAGTAAATTTCTCTTAAGTTATCTGGCTTGTTTAAAACTCAGCCTCTCTTTATTGTTTTTTTTTTTTTATTCTTTTTACTTATGTTTCGTAATTTGGTTTTGCGCTGAAATTTACAAGTATAACAATTACTAATCTCATTTATGTTATACATTATGGTTCTTCTTTCCGTTCCCCTTTTTTTTTTTGGATGGCACTGCCATACGCAGTTTTTCGTTTTACATACATACATACATGCATGTACGTTTAAATGAGATTAATTATTGCTATTTCTTGTATATATTTTTGAAAAACAGTTTTACCTCGTCGCCAATGTAGTAACCCGTAAGTTCCCCCTCAATAAGGACAGGTTATTTCCAATTTAGATTATAGAACAATTGATTTATTTAAGTAATAATCGTGTCGCGTCTGCTCCGCACGCTCGGTCAATTACAACTAACTCTCCCCCTGCTCTGTCACTCCGCTCGCGCTCTCCTTGCCATTCTCGCCGCTCTCCTGCATGACATCGCCGCTCATTGCCGGCTCCCACAGTAATTTTAAAAAATGAACTTGGAAAAATAAACGTGTTTAAATAATTATTTTTATAAATATGTTTTTAAATTAATGACACTATTAAAATAGGGATAGTATTTATTTGTCTTTAATTAAAGAAAAGTTTTAGTTAAGATAAAATTTTATTGTTAAACAAATTTTCGTAATTATTTATTTATTTGTATTTTCATTTTTTTTTTAATTTTAAGCTTTAATATTTAATCTTTGTATTTTTTTTTTAAATTTGAATGTCAAAACTTTACTTTCTGAAGGAGAAAGGAGAGTAAAAATGGCTAATATTTAAGCTTATTTGTAACCAACAAATTTACAAAAAAATAAAATTATAATACATAAAAAATATACAAAATATTATTTTCCTGATGCTATAAATCATCTTTTCCATAATATTTACTTTTAATAGTGAGTTTTAAAGTTTTAAAACCGATACTTAGTAAGATTCCATATGAAATAATCATACAAAAATAAAACTCTACATATTTTTTAACACTTTCCTACCAAAAATTCATCAAAGGGCTTTAAAGTAGTACTGTGTGCGAAAAATATTCAAATTTTCTGTTCAACTGTCAACTCATTGCCAGTCAAATATAATGAAATGAGATATTTTTCCAAGGGATACGGCAGGAGAGGCAGGAGGTGGGTATGAAAATGAAGGAAACTTTACTTCCGCCGGACATATGCTGATTATTTGGCCCGATGTTGCCACCGACGATTCGTGCCGCATTGCTGGCCACTCTCATTAGGCCAACAGCTGCAGCAACAATTGCAACTGCAACTGCAACTGCAGCTGGTGCAACAACAACTGTAACTTTATCTGCAACTGCAGCTCAAAAACACTAAAGAAAAACGTACAGTTTTTTTTTATAAAAGTTTTAAATACAAAAAACTCATGGAAGAGTAATTTAACTCTTCTTGTTGTACATATAAAATATATATTATATTTTTTTATGACATTATTTTTTCAGTGCCTGAATGGAGTTCAAGAGCATCAATGTGCAAGTAAGTGAGTGGCAAGCCGAGTTGCCACCACAAATGTGCGTCCAGCGATGAAAATGAAAAACTGAAGGATGCAATGTTAAAAACCAAAAATCCCAATATTTTCTTTTCAGATGTAACGTTTAATGGATACCCTATATTGTTTTAAAAATCAATATTAATTAAAATAAAATATTAAAGAGCGTTAATAATTTAACTAAGTCAACTACAATAAAACCAAATGATACAGTTCCGAAATAAAAACCGATGGGCAACCCGGTTTTTGCTGCTTGAAAACTAACTAGTGTTGGAAAACAATTTATGAAACAAAACTAGTAACCTTTATTTGACTATGAGTCCATAATTTTATAATAGTTGGCATAAAAAATGAATTTTTTATTCACCGAACGGTTTTATAAATAGTTTATTATATATAAGTAACTAATTTAAATACAAAACTGTGGAATTTTTGAAATATCGATATGTTTTTATTAAAAATATTAAAAATTATTTTTACAATTTTCAAATTTTAATCTTAAAACTCTTAACAAAACGACTCTTATGCCCAAAAACCCCCACAAAACCAAGAAAAACTTTACATTTTCAGTGACATTTGTGACCCCTCTTGTCAAAAAGCAAAGGGCGGTGGGCGGTGTATGGCCTGCAGAGGCGACCCACTGAAAAGGGGAGGAGGACACTCCATATACTAGTGTCATACAGGGTCACCTAATTGGTTGCCTGGCATTCCACTGATCGAGGGAAGAGAAGAGAGCTAGCTCCAAAAATTGGGGAAAGGGCGAGAGTGTATGACAATCAACGAATGACCAGCGGCTTACCTTTTTCTCTCTGTGTATGTTTTGTGTGTGTGTGTGTGTGCGGTTGTCATCATCAACGGTTCGTCTCACGTTTGCGGTGTTTGTTTGTCTGCCTAAGTCCTCAATCCCTTGTGCCCCCCAATCCCTCTTTAAGTCCCCTTTTTTGCACGGCCCTGCCCTCTCTTGACCAACTCCCCAAGCTTTCTCTCCCCCTTGGTCCCACATTCCTGCCGATCCAACCCTTTTTCCCCGTTTTCCCTACGCCTCTGGCTACCTTTACAGAAATGCATTCGAATTTTGACAGTTCTTAAAAGCACTGAGAGAAATGAGTGACAATTTTCAAGGAGGAACATAAAGTCTTTTTGAAGTTTAATTTCTTATAATATTTTAATTATTATTTTCTTTTATTAAAATAACATTTATGAAAAAATTTTTAAATAATAAAACCAACATTTTTAATTTAAAAAAAAATACAGCATAGTTAGGAACATTTTTTAAATTAAATAGCGTAAAAAAATACTTTGAAAGTATTTTTAATCTTAACTTAATCTTAAATAAATTGTTAAGGTTAATAGAGGATTCATATTTTCCAATCTTTATAAAATAAAACCAAAAATTTCAAATATATGAAACATTAACTCATAACTTTAAATATATGTATTAAATTTAGTTCCCTATTCCCTACCCTATTAATAAACAATCATACATTTTGTTCAGTGTAAAATAGAGCACGAGATGTTTGAAAGTAGGCGAATAGGCTGCCCGGACAGACGTCATTCGACTGTAACTAAACATTTTTGTTCTGCCTTGTCTCGGCTTGCTAAGCTCCTTTCAAACAAGACTCCCCCTTAGATGGACCCAGCCATCACCCTGCCCTCCCTCCAGGCTTTTTTCTTTTGCAATCTAACCACGTTCCCCCCTTGCCAGCATCCTGCTGCCTTTGGCGGTGCCAATTGCAATGGAGTTCAATTAGAATTTGTCAGTGGTTGACCTAAACCTGAACCTGAACCAAAAAAAATACAATAAAAAATGGTTTCAAAACAAAATACAATGATAAAAAAATAATAAAATAAATAAAAATAAAATCAAAGAAGAGGAAAACAAAGGAAAAATCAAATCTAGAATATATACCAAAGTTATATAGAAAAGTTTACTGCTTTTGTGATTTAATTTTGTTATGAAATGTTTTGGTTTGTTTTAATTATTCTTAATTAATTAATTATTTTGAATACATTTTATGAAGTTTATATTATATAAATATATAACTGAGTTATATAATATAATATTTTGAGGCTAAAACAAATATTTATTTTATTCTTAGTATTTTTCCAAGATGATTTTATGACAATTTTCTAATTTTTTCTTCCGAATTTATTTAGTTTCTTAACAAAATTTTTGATTTAAATACTTTTAAATTAATGCCAACTTTATTTTTAATTTTTTACAAGAAATATTTCTTTCTTTCCATTTCTTTCCATTTCCATTATTACATTCTAAGTCATACTTTTAGATAAAACTAACAAATTTAATAATTCTCTTTTCGACTTAATTTTACAATTGAAAACATGCATATTTTTATAACTAGTTTAGTGGTTATTCTCTTATTTAAAAATATGCAGAAAAAATGCTAACATTTTGTCAAATATTTGTAACTTTCCACCTTAACTAGTCACATTTAAGAAACCTTTTTGGAAAAGTTAACTTTGTTGTATAATTTTTTTTAAAACTTATTTTTTGAAGATATAGAAATCACATTTTATTTAAGACCATACACCCCATAAAGCCCATATTGGTTATTTTTCAGTGGCATTTGTAGAAAGGTATTAAGAACCATATCGAAAAATAGTTATAACCCCCATGTTTTCCCAACCCCCCGTCAGCCATAAAAATCCCAAAAAGGAAGATATGCCAGAGAGGAGGGAGGACGGTAATGGGTTGTTGTATCCTGTTGTATCCTCGGGTATTCGAATAGGCTTTGAAGGTTCATTGGGTTTGGGGCTTGGCTCTTGCTTTGATTTGCTTTGATTTGGTCTTGCTTTGGTTTGGTTTTTACCATTTTGACCATTTTGCCATTTGGCCATTGAGCTTTTGCGGTGGTTTTGGCCAATGCAACAGCAAAAATATGAAATGCATTGGTCTAATGTTAGTGCTTTCCTCGGCCGCCCTTCTCCTGCCCCAGGCCCCCGCAGGATATCCATCTCTATATCCCCATATCTATCTTTTTTCCCGTTGTCCTTCGTTTTATCTGAACTCTTTGCACCTTAACCGCAGTTTACTGTGGCTCCGATGCAACCATCTAGTCATCGATGGTCATTCATCTAACTGCTATCTTCTTCTACCCTTCCCCCCTTCATATCGCTCTCTCCCCCTTGGCACAAAAAAAAAAAAAAATAGAAAACATCTACCCCTAAAATGGGAGGGATGATGGCATCCTGGCGGTGATGGTCATAAGGACCATTCTAATCCACTTTGTTGAAAATACACCGGTGCATATTGAAGAGCTTGAAAGCATTCCAGGCGTTCAGAGGTGTCCGATGATCGGGGTTTTAAATACAAAATGTATATATTAAATATAAGAAATAAGATAATACATTTTATGAACAAAAAAGTCATAGAAGTTTCATTCAAATCAAAAAATTCATTCAACAACAAAATATTAAATTTTTAACAATTATAATCTATATTAAATTATACGATTCAAAGATAAGTTCATAATAAGAGTTTATAAAATTCCTTCGCTTAAATATCCATTAATATAAATTTCATTCAAAAAATCCTTAAAAATTGCATTTAAATTCTCAAAAACACAAAAAAATACTTTAAAAAAAATTGACAATGATTTAAAATACAAAAAAAAAGAAGTGTCTTAAATTAATTGTTAATACATATTGGTGTTAAGGAAATTAGGAACAATACAATTACAAACAAATAAATCACTACCATTTCAATAAAAAATTCTAATATTATATAGTTTTGGAACATAAACGCACCGATTATATTTCTATATATTATTTAATTGTTTTAACTTCAAAGCTCTTATATAAATAATGTATATAATTTAAAAACCCAAAAACTCAAAAGAAATTGAAACTCTTTATTCAAATGCTCTTAAAACACTTGCTATTATATTCCTACTGTTTGTTGTTAAAAATATTTCTGCAGCTAAAAATATGTCCCAAAAAATATTTCTTTTAATCTGATGGCTTAAGGACCCCCTTGGGCGACACCCCTGTATTTTTTTTTTGCGGGGAGTTGAAAACAAAGAGAGCGAAAGGACTCCGAGCTGAGCTGCGTTTTAAGTTTAGCGCGATGGCGAGGCATGGTCAGGATTTTAAAGGGGGTTCCCAGCCCCTCCCCAGAGGGAAGGACAAAAAATGGGGGCTGGGTAGTGGCTTAAAGGGTCGTCCTGTGCATATCGATTTGATGTGATTTTCATTAAAAACTCAGCACAGGTAGCAACAAAACGAAGTGCGCAAAAATGTAGAAAAAAAATGAAAGCAAATCCTGAAAGCCACGCAATGTACAAAAAAGGAGTGGGTCTTCCTGGCTTAAAAAAAATGTGGGGCGGTGGAAGTTATGGCTGAGATTTAATGATACTCACTAAGGGAGTTGAAAAAATACAAATAAATGAAATTAATACAAAAATATTAAAACATTTATCTTAAAGTTTAAAGAAAAGAAAGCGGAAACATCTGGGACTTGGGATTCAGGATATAAAGGATTCAAATTGCCATTGACTTGGTATATCCTACGTGAGCAGTCAAACTTTTGGCCCCAAAAAACCAAAAAAACACAAGAATAGAAATTAAAAACAAACAAACAAATCGATTATTAGCAAGGATACACCAAAAAAAAGGGTTCGACATCTTTGATGGGAGACTTCTTTTCGTTTTTTTGCATTTTGTTTGTTGTTTTCAAAAGTCCGATTCTTGGACTTTGGGACATAAAGTGTCACTTGAGTGGGAGTGAAGTAGATGGGAGGGGGGTGGTGGGGGGGAGCGGGGCAGCTGGGAAATCTGTTTTCCGTTCGATATTTTCACGCATGATTTATGACCCCGTTAACAAGTAAAAGTCTCAACGTGCAGCAGCCGAAGCAGCAGCAGCAGTGGCAGCAACATCCGACCGGGCAGAGGCCGTTTCTACAACTTGAAAAATGAATTTTTCGTTAGCCACCCCCACCACCCACTCCCACCTTACTCCACCACTCGGTCGGCCTCCATAAAGTGGCAACGTGGCACGTAGAAATTCGGTGCGAATGGGACAGGACAATGGGACAGGACAGGACAGTACAGGGGACAGGACAATGCCAGCAGGAGGACAGCTGAGAAAAACAGGAACAGGCCGCATAAAGTTGCCGAAATGAAGCTTAATTTAAAGACAAACATTTGTGCAAAACAGCGACAACGACAAGGGTTTCCACGGCAGGCCGAGAATGAAAATGCTGAAAATGGGGAAAACGTGAAGGAAAATGACAAAGCTTAGAGGGCCACTTAAAAAGCCAACCAAAAAAACAAAAACAAAAAAACAATCCCAAAGGAAACTACTTTAAAAGACCGCACAATTAGCAGTTGGTGCTGAAAAAAAATTATTTAATTGCTTAGAAAAATGTAACGGGGAAAAGTTTTTATTGCAAGTCTAATGCTTAAGTTTATAGTTTTAAAGTCTGTTAATATTTCGTTTCTATTTATTTGCACAAAGACATTAAAAAAGTAGCATTAATTATAGTGTTGGTCACACTTACTTTTCACACTTGGTTACTCTCGCCTTTCAAGCTTGGTCTCACTTGTCATTTGGTTTCATTTTCTGTATCTTTTATAAATATATTCGAATATTGAGAGTACTTGATGGTACTTTATACATAATTAATACATAAATTTAAATCAACTTAAAAATATAAAAAAAATTACGAAAAAATAACCATGTTAATTATAAAATTTAAATGAAAACTTACTCGATTTTTGAAACCCATATTGTCTTTTTATTTATTTTTACATATAACAGGTTATAACTAGAACCTGTTTTCAAATTAAATGTCATTTAGTATTGCAATAAATCTAGTATTAAAAAAAATTAAAGTAGTATTAAAAAATTCTCTCAGTGTAAGCTTTTGACGTGCGTGTATTTTAGAGCTGGATGCTGTCTCTTAAAAGAACGCCAACAAAAGAAAAGAAGTCTTACCACTTTATGGTTTCCTTGGCCAAGGCCAACATTTTGTTTTCAAGACTTTTCCCCAAAATATCAAAACAAAAAAAAAAAATACGGGGAAAAGTAGAGAAAAGGGCCAAGAGAGCAGTCGCTTTATGAATTTTACATATGTTTCCCAAAGAACAAACAAAAAAAAAAAAAACAAAAACTAAAAACTGAAACTGAAACCAAAATGAAATAAACATTAGAAAAGAAAAGGAAAACCCACGCGCGGAAATCCATACAGATCAGAAAAGTAAAAGGAATAACAACAAAAACTTAGCAGGTGTGCCCCAAAAATCTAACGGTTCTTCTGCGTGTTTTCCTCCTAGAGGGGAGAAGTGGAAAAAGGGGCTGGTGGCAGGAAGGTCGGGATAAGCGACTCCCCGGCACTGTCATCAATCATCACAACTCGCGCCCACGCAGGAAAATTCGCAAGAGGAAAAGCGGAAAAGTAATGGTAAGGAAGGACGAGAGGGTCAGAAGGATGTGGCCAAGGGAAAACGTGGAAATGGGCAAAGAAAAGCTGCTGCTATTTGGTTACTTTTTTCTCGACCATTTCCACGTATCATAGCTTCATGGTTTGCAAAGCCCCCAAAATGGTTTCAATAGGTTAATGGGTAATTCTACTAGGGACTTGAAATCTTCCAACAGGAGCTACAGGTTTTTCGAAAAAAGTTTGAAAGAAGAAAAATAAACAAAAATATATATATAGTTTTATGAGTATATTTCAGAGGATCATATGCATACTCTTTCAAAAGTTATGGATTTGTAAAAACCAATCCATTATTTCTCATATATTTTACTTAGTTATTTCTGAAGCTTTTAATTAATAAAGCTATTTATAAAAAAAAAATGTATTATAAGGCAAATATAATTGCGTATTTGATTTTATTTTCAACAGAACACAGAGCACTACTTTAAAATAAATGGATTGAAAAATCAAGACATACTCAAGAAACCTTTTAATATTTTTTTTAGTCCGTAGTTTTTTAACCAACCTATTTAAAGCATTTATGCTATAATCTCTAGAATATTGTATGTAATATATGAACTTTTATTTTATTTATTTTTCTAAATATTATATTTTTAAAATTTTCCCCAACATATAGCTTATCTCTGGGACACCTACTGGGTAACCCACTGATCGAGTGTCCCAGTTAGCTAACTTCCGTTCCCCCCGACTCTCCTAAATATGTATACCCCCCAGGTAACCATTCAGACCCCCCCCTTGTAAGACCCTCTTTTTAAACCGCCAACTAACTCCTTGGGTGCCTGGGCCTGGGTTCTTTGTAACAGTTGTCGAAAATGATAGCAAAAGCGGCAAACCAATTGCCGTGGGACCCAGAAGCGCTCCTTAACTCCTATTCTGTTTTTTTTTTTTATCAGTGTTGCAATTTTGGCTTCTTTTTCCTTTAATTGGTTAAAAATAAATGGGTAAGAAAATATGTAAAAAATAAAACTTATCCTATTAGGGATGATTTTGTGCTTTATAAATTATATAACTAAATTATATTATATTATTTATTTTATTATACCTTAAATAGTTTGGTATTTTAAATGATTTTTGTCTCTTTGGACATAATGTTTTCTATCATATTTTTTCCACTATATGTAAATGAAAAATTCTCAAAAATTAACTTATTATTATTAAGCTTTACGATTTTAGATTTTAAAATATATAATTAAAATATTTAGTCAAATATAAAATAGTTTCAAGGAATTTAATATATAAGGGATATGGGCACACTAATATATTTACAGGTGAGATTTTGTTTTTTGAAAAATATAGACACTATTAAATAAAAAAATACAGAAAAAGCTAATAAAAATAATAAATTCAAAAATAAAAAACAAAAATAATAAAAAAAACTTACCCGATATTTCGAATTTTGTGTGGCTTAAGGTCACTTACACTTTAAATTATTTAACTTTCACCTAGTACACTTTAAATTATTTAACTTTCACTTAGTACACTTTAGCTTACAACACATTTTTTTTAACACTTTTTAAAAACGAACAAGATATACACACAACGACTTTATAAAAAAAGGAAAGTACCTGAGCCCGGAGCTCTGATCTTTGTGGTACCATCACTAGAACTGGTTGATAATTTTAGTCATTAGAAAATTGGTATCTAAACGTCAACAATTTTGATTTAATTAAAACTTAGAAAATAATCAAACTAGTTACACCAATATTTATGGCCTCCTACTCGTTTCGAGCATCTCTACCTGAAACGCGTGTATTTGATGGCCCTCTGGGAGGCCATGGGCTGGGGTTAGGGGGTGCCGCATAGGCCTCAGCGGTGGGGGATGGTAATGGCTCAGAGGGGTGTAGCGGGGCCAGGGTGGGGGAGGGGACTGGCAGGCGCCTGTTTGTTTGCGCTTAATTCGCGCCGCTCCGCGTCAGGGGCACTCAACCATGTTCGGCTACCGTTACCTGTGGGTGTGTGTAAGTTAGTGTGTGGGTTGGTGTGTGTGTGTTACCTGTGGAAGACCGTTAACTAAGCACACGGCAAATGTTTGCCAGCCGGGAAGACGTTTAACGTTTAAATACACTGAAAACTTAATTTTCCTAATTTTACAAATAACTTTAAAAACTTAAAAAATAAAAAACATAAAAAACAAAATTACGTCTTTAAAATTAAAAGCACCTATATTATTTTTCTTTTCAAGAAATGTATTAAGATGTTTCTTCTCCTTCAAACATACTCTTCTTAGAGAAGTTAACTATTCCAAAAAAACCCATTCACTATTTTTTGTCAGTGCTTGCTTATTAAAACCGCCCACTCAGCCCCTCGGGTCACGCCCACGGCCCACCGGCCACCTGCCGCCCCCTGTCCGTCAGTCAGTGAACTCGGGGCATAAAAATACCACAGGGGGCATGTCATACATTTGCTTTCGCTTTCGCCAGCGATTAGTCAAAAGACTGCGGGCTCTGCGTAGGGATTCTACGAGAGGCGGGGCACTAACCACTATAGAAGGAAAGGCCCCATCAATATTTATAATGTTAGTTTTAAATTAGCGTAAAATAAACGACTGGCAAATATTGAAACAATCTCGGGCCCGTGGCTCATTATGCTAAATATGATTTAATCTTTTTGCCGAGAAACCGAGTATGGCCTGGCTCACCTGTACAGTCAATCCTCGCCTCCGCATCTCTGCGTACCCTCTGGGGGAAAACCTTTTCACAAAATCCGCCGCAAATCCCTCAATCAAATACACACTGCAAATGGGTGAAAGCTGTGTGAGAAAAGCAAAAAAAAAAAAAGAGAAAAGTGCAAAATATACATAACATTCGTACAAAGACCTAGCGAAAGGCCAGGAGAGAGTTAAGTTAACTAACGAGAACAGTAGAGCAATTAATTCGAATCAAATATTGATGAGAAGAGGCATGGGAGCCATACTCCAGCAGGCGATGATTCACAAACTTGGCCAATGAAAAATTTTTCCCTACAAATACACTTTAAAAGGGAAAATGATAATCATTTCCACGCCAACTAAGTTTACAAATAATCGATTGATCGCACTTTTGCTATCAGGGTTGAACTTTCCTTATCGATAGTGTTTGAGGGAAGCTGCCATCTCTGGTAGATGCCCAAAATTTCCTATATAACCCGAGACCCATCAGATCTCAGAGCCAGTTGCCGTTTGGCAGCCAAGCCGCCACAATCTGCCTGAAATATTCTTTTTTTTTTATATTTTTATTTTTATTAAGAAAGAGCGGTGAAAATTCTCATTTTCTTATTTTTTTATGTTTTTCAAGTTTTTTTTTTATTTGACTTGTAAACATTCTTTTTTTTGCATTACTTAAGAAAAGATTAGAGTTCTTTTACTTTTATTTTATTTTTATTTACGCCTGGAACCTCCGAGATAAGAAAATTGGTAATTTCTGGTAAACTGATAATTTCTATATATTTCATGGTTGATGTTGTGTGCAGCACTTAAAAATAGATAAAGGTTTTATTTATAATTTTTATTTTATTTTATTATTTTTTACGTCTGGAATTTCCGAGAGAAGGAAATTCTTTTTTCTTGACTGGAAGAATGGGTTTATTATTTCCGGCCACCGTACACAAAAAATAATTTCATCTTTTAATTTTTATTTTTTTTATGTTTTTTTTTTTTTTTTTTTCCTATTAAAAATATGAGATTTCTCATCCTTTCGAATATGAAAGTTCGTATGTTATATATGTGTCAAGTCCAAAGTTTTTTTATTCGAACCTATTTAACTGTGCGTATAATATTTTTTTTCCTTAGTTTCTGTTACGGGCTTCATATTTTAAAAAATCTTTAACACTCGCTTAAAAACTCGATTTTTTTTTATAAAATTTCTAAAACTTAAAATTTATTTATGAATTAATAATATGAAAGCTTTTTCTGGCGTATTATTTTATTTTATAAGATAATAAATGAAATAATGTCGGATGGAATGTTTGCTGCAAATATCGAATATAGTTGGCTGATTGTTATGAAAATTTCAAAATCAATTTATAAGAATACAAAATTTAAAAAAAGTATCAAGCATCAAATACCATTTCCAATCAATCAGTCAGTTTACAAAAAAACTAAAGTTATACCATTTCCGATTAATCAGTTATATGGCAGCTATAGGACATAGTCAGCCGATCAAGGCCGTTCCGACTTATATACTTGTATACTGATTAAGGATACATATACTTTATAGGATAGGAGATGTCTTCTTCACTGCGTTGCACACTATTGACCAAAGTTATAATTCCCTCTGCAATATAAAGTCAAGATTTTCTTACATTTTTAGACTAGAACACCCCCTTTAAGCGCGACATTCATTTGTTAGAGATAAGGCGACTATGACGTCATTGAAATCTGTTTGAAAAGTACTTTCCATTTGGTTAAAATATATAAAAATAATATAAAATATAAATATTGTAAAATACACGTAATTTGTTACGTATTCATATGTATATATATAAAGCCTTATTATATACCAAGAAAAAAAAAGCTAAGAACATAAACCAGGTCTTGTTGCTAATCACCTCTCTCTAATCTCAAAATACCTTCCGTACGCGTTCTGTCTGTGAAATATTTCGGCTTTTCCATATGTGTGGGTATGTCCCAATTCCTTATCAGAAACTATGAAGCTCAGTTTCAAGCTCAAGCTCAAGGCCACGAACGGCTTTAAAAAGCCGGAGCTTGAAGACTCGCAGCATCAGTTGAAATATTCCCACAGACTCTTTCAGTAGAAAGTTCAGTTCAATCAAAAAAATACAAGATAATCTTCCCCGTGGCCTTCATTTCCAGAAAGCATCTGGAAGTTGACAATACAAAAGCTCTAACAGCTACAAAGTGAAAAAACCGACCTCCTAAAAGATCAAATTACGGAACTAAAAGAAAAAAGTGAACTTGCAACGTCGAAAAATCAGTTCCGCGAAGAAATCGACAAGTCATCACCGCCAAAAATAGTAAAGATTGGAGGAATGGATGAAAATAATCCAACAAAATCGGAAGAAGAAACTGGAGAAGTCCCAACAACTCCACTGCTTAATATTAATAGCCAGACGACTTCGAAAACAGAAACCATAGGTAAGTCGCCAGAACCCAATCATTTACAAAATAAAACAAAAAATTTTTCAGATTTTCCAGATTCTTGTCCACAAAGCCAAAAAGTGGGCAGCCACCTTCGCGAAATCCAACTTCCAGGCTTAGACCCGATTAAAGTGGCTTATTGTTCATATGATGATATTGGCTCTGGATGGTGGTTGGTTTACAGAAAATTAAATAGGTCACGTATATTTAATCGCCCGTATGAGGATTATGTACGTGGATTCGGAGATCTTGAATTCAATTTTTTCGATGAGTTCTTTATTGGACTCAATCGATTGCACCGTCTGACCAGTGAAAAGCCCCATGAATTGGTTCTCTACGCCGGTTCGGGGACAAGAAGATGCGACCACTTTGTTGTGGGCGATCGAAGCGAAGGGTACAAGGTGAAAAGTATTGGCAATTGTACTGGAGACGACGTATGGATGAGCCCTAAGCAGGGCTCTAAATTTTCCACATTCGATAGAGATGAAGATGGAGTTCCTGGTCGTAATTTGGCGGAGGAGTGGGGCTATGGCTGGTGGTTCGATCCTAGTATGAGGTGTGTATTCCAATTTTGTTTTTCATTTTGTTTCATCTCCCACTGGACATTTCTAAAACAACTAACATGAATAATTGATTAAAATCTATTTTTCTATTGCTAGATCTTTTGGGAACGAAAATCATTTCATAGATATGTACATCCGAAGAACAAATTGAAGAAAACGAAAAGGCTTTTAAACGGACTTGGACAATAAAACAATTTTGGAAAATATATGCAATCTTTATATGCACTAAAATGTTATTATGTTATTGCTATTATAAGGACGATTATTAGTTAAACTGTTCCCTTCTAACTTTTAAACTTTTGAATAAAATAAACGAAAAAAACATGTAAAAAATAATCGCAAATAATAGTTTTCATTGGAAAAAGTTGTAGAAGGTCGGAAACCAAAATTTTGAATTTCAGGCATTTCAGGATGAACCCCCACGGAGCCTTTCAAAAATAAACAAGCGACTCTAGTTTATTTGTGGAAAAATTTCCTTTGGACACTCTTTCCGTGGGCCCCTTTCAAAAAACATGAAGCAGAGTCTCAACTTTCTTTGTCAAATACTCACAAAAACAGCATAACAGCATGGCCTATCGTTCAGTTATATGCGATCTGATGTATATAATATCATATTCATTAAGTTTCGCTTTCTTTCTTGTATAAAAACGTATTTCTTCGCTTTCTTTCTTGTTTAAAATGAATCTTGTTCATTGTTATTTTTATACCTTTGCAGAGGGTATAAAGGCTTGCGGCTAAGGAATCAGATGAGAAGGTACTGGAGGTACTCTGCTCCTACTCTGCTAGGATGAGAATTGGGGCAAAACACTACAGAGCAAACACAGAGGAAACCCCATGTTCAAGGGATCCCATCACGGAAAATAGGTAATAAATCTAAAAAATATTTTGTCTCAGGATTTTGATGCAGAATGGTGGCAAATCGATCCAGGAATCGTTTAAGGTACTCCGCTTGAGAATCAGATGAGGATTGGGCAAGATATGTCCATCACTGTGGGCCCTATAGGGAAAATCCGCATTTAAAGGGATCTCTCAGCGAAAAATGGACAAAAACTGTAAGAAATATTTTGTCTCAGGTTTTTGATGCAGAATGGTGGCAAATCGATCCAGGAATCGTTTAAGGTACTCCGCTTGAGAATCAGATGAGGATTGGGCAAGATATATCCATCACTGTGGGCCCTATGGGGAAAAACCGCATTTAAAGGGATCCCATAGCAAAAAATGGAAAAAAACTGTAAAAAAATATTTTGTCTCAGGATTTTGATGCAGAATGGTGGCAAATCGATCCAGGAATCGTTTAAGGTACTCCGCTTGAGAATCAGATGAGGATTGGGATGGATATATCCATCACTGTGGGCCCCATAGGGGAAAACCGCATTTAAAGGGATCCCTCAGCGAAAAATGGACAAAAACTGTAAGAAATATTTTGACTCAGGATTTTGATGCAGAATGGTGGCAAATCGATCTAGGAATCGTTTAAGGTACTCCGCTTGAGAATCAGATGAGGATTGGGGAAGATATATCCATCACTGTGGGCCCCATAGGGGAAAACCGCATTTAAAGGGATCCCTCAGCGAAAAATGGACAAAAACTCTAAAAAATATTTTGACTCAGGTTTTTGATGCAGAATGGTGGCAAATCGATCTAGGAATCGTTTAAGGTACTCCGCTTGAGAATCAGATGAGGATTGGGGAAGATATATCCATCACTGTGGGCCCCATAGGGGAAAACCGCATTTAAAGGGATCCCTCAGCGAAAAATGGACAAAAACTCTTAAAAATATTTTGTCTCAGGATTTTGATGCAGAATGGTGGCAAATCGATCCAGAAATCGTTTAAGGTACTCCGCTTGGGAATCAGATGAGGATTGTGGAAGATATATCCATCACTGTGGGCCCCATAGGGGAAAACCGCATTTAAAGGGATCCCTCAGCGAAAAATGGACACAAACTGTAAGAAATATTTTGACTCAGGATTTTGATGCAGAATGGTGGCAAATCGATCCAGGAATGGTTTAAGGTACTCCGCTTGAGAATCAGATGAGGATTGGGATGGATATATCCATCACTGTGGGCCCCATAGGGGAAAACCGCATTTAAAGGGATCCCTCAGCGAAAAATGGACAAAAACTCTAAAAAATATTTTGACTCAGGTTTTTGATGCAGAATGGTGGCAAATCGATCTAGGAATCGTTTAAGGTACTCCGCTTGAGAATCAGATGAGGATTGGGGAAGATATATCCATCACTGTGGGCCCCATAGGGGAAAACCGCATTTAAAGGGATCCCTCAGCGAAAAATGGACAAAAACTCTTAAAAATATTTTGTCTCAGGATTTTGATGCAGAATGGTGGCAAATCGATCCAGAAATCGTTTAAGGTACTCCGCTTGAGAATCAGATGAGGATTGTGGAAGATATATCCATCACTGTGGGCCCCATAGGGAAAAACCGCATTTAAAGGGATCCCTCAGCAAAAAATGGACAAAAACTCTAAAAAATATTTTGACTCAGGTTTTTGATGCAGAATGGTGGCAAATCGATCCAGGAATCGTTTAAGGTACTCCGCTTGAGAATCAGATGAGGATTGTGGAAGATATATCCATCACTGTGGGCCCCATAGGGGAAAACCGCATTTAAAGGGATCCCATAGCAAAAAATGGACAAAAACTCTAAAAAATATTTTGACTCAGGTTTTTGATGCAGAATGGTGGCAAATCGATCCAGAAATCGTTTAAGGTACTCCGCTTGAGAATCAGATGAGGATTGTGGAAGATATATCCATCACTGTGGGCCCCATAGGGGAAAACCGCATTTAAAGGGATCCCTCAGCGAAAAATGGACACAAACTGTAAGAAATATTTTGACTCAGGTTTTTGATGCAGAATGGTGGCAAATCGATCCAGGAATCGTTTAAGGTACTCCGCTTGAGAATCAGATGAGGATTGGGATGGATATATCCATCACTGTGGTCCCATAGGGGAAAACCGCATTTAAAGGGATCCCTCAGCGAAAAATGGACAAAAACTCTAATAAATATTTTGACTCAGGTTTTTGATGCAGAATGGTGGCAAATCGATCCAGGAATCGTTTAAGGTACTCCGCTTGAGAATCAGATGAGGATTGGGGAAGATATATCCATCACTGTGGGCCCCATAGGGGAAAACCGCATTTAAAGGGATCCCTCAGCGAAAAATGGACACAAACTGTAAGAAATATTTTGTCTCAGGTTTTTGATGCAGAATGGTGGCAAATCGATCCAGGAATCATTTAAGGTACTCCGCTTGAGAATCAGATGAGGATTGTGGAAGATATATCCATCACTGTGGGCCCCATAGGGGAAAACCGCATTTAAAGGGATCCCTCAGCGAAAAATGGACACAAACTGTAAGAAATATTTTGACTCAGGATTTTGATGCAGAATGGTGGCAAATCGATCCAGGAATCGTTTAAGGTACTCCGCTTGAGAATCAGATGAGGATTGGGATGGATATATCCATCACTGTGGGCCCCATAGGGGAAAACCGCATTTAAAGGGATCCCTCAGCGAAAAATGGACAAAAACTCTAAAAAATATTTTGACTCAGGTTTTTGATGCAGAATGGTGGCAAATCGATCTAGGAATCGTTTAAGGTACTCCGCTTGAGAATCAGATGAGGATTGGGGAAGATATATCCATCACTGTGGGCCCCATAGGGGAAAACCGCATTTAAAGGGATCCCTCAGCGAAAAATGGACAAAAACTCTTAAAAATATTTTGTCTCAGGATTTTGATGCAGAATGGTGGCAAATCGATCCAGAAATCGTTTAACCCTCTCATGCCCAAATTAAAATGGGAGTGGCCAAAAAGTAGACAGTAGAGTTTTTGAGTAGAAATATAAGCTAGAGTTGACCCCAATATCAACTGACAAAGATTTCAATGTCCTAGGTGTCCTGATTCAAGAGCTACTGGATATTGCGTATATGCAAAAATATGCAAATTACAAACAAACTAAATAATACTTTCATGCGGGGCTTTGTTTTAAATAATCCCTTACCTTTCTTTATAAAGTTGCTAAAATCGGTATTAGGATGAATTAATTATTTTAATGTTTATTTAACACTATTCAAAAACCAAACTTTTCAAACTTTTTTTTGCACAATGAATTTGTCAACTACACTCTCGGAAAATAACTACAAACTGAACGCGTGTGCAGCTGACTACCGAACAAATATGTATAATCTCACTCAACACATGCAGCTATTTGCGAAAGAATCAAAACAAAAATAATTAAAATACGGGAGATAGAGGCTCATAAATACAATGTTGCGTATATGCAACAGCGGGCATGAGAGGGTTAAGGTACTCCGCTTGGGAATCAGATGAGGATTGTGGAAGATATATCCATCACTGTGGGCCCCATAGGGGAAAACCGCATTTAAAGGGATCCCTCAGCGAAAAATGGACACAAACTGTAAGAAATATTTTGACTCAGGATTTTGATGCAGAATGGTGGCAAATCGATCCAGGAATCGTTTAAGGTACTCCGCTTGAGAATCAGATGAGGATTGGGATGGATATATCCATCACTGTGGGCCCCATAGGGGAAAACCGCATTTAAAGGGATCCCTCAGCGAAAAATGGACAAAAACTCTAAAAAATATTTTGACTCAGGTTTTTGATGCAGAATGGTGGCAAATCGATCTAGGAATCGTTTAAGGTACTCCGCTTGAGAATCAGATGAGGATTGGGGAAGATATATCCATCACTGTGGGCCCCATAGGGGAAAACCGCATTTAAAGGGATCCCTCAGCGAAAAATGGACAAATACTCTAAGAAATATTTTGTCTCAGGTTTTTGATGCAGAATGGTGGCAAATCGATCCAGGAATCGTTTAAGGTACTCCGCTTGAGAATCAGATGAGGATTGGGCAAGATATATCCATCACTGTGGGCCCCATAGGGGAAAACCGCATTTAAAGGGATCCCTCAGCGAAAAATGGACAAAAACTCTTAAAAATATTTTGTCTCAGGATTTTGATGCAGAATGGTGGCAAATCGATCCAGGAATCGTTTAAGGTACTCCGCTTGAGAATCAGATGAGGATTGTGGAAGATATATCCATCACTGTGGGCCCCATAGGGGAAAACCGCATTTAAAGGGATCCCTCAGCAAAAAATGGACAAAAACTCAAAAAAATATTTTGACTCAGGTTTTTGATGCAGAATGGTGGCAAATCGATCCAGGAATCGTTTAAGGTACTCCGCTTGAGAATCAGATGAGGATTGGGGAAGATATATCCATCACTGTGGGCCCCATAGGGGAAAACCGCATTTAAAGGGATCCCTCAGCAAAAAATGGACAAAAACTCTAAAAAATATTTTGACTCAGGTTTTTGATGCAGAATGGTGGCAAATCGATCCAGGAATCGTTTAAGGTACTCCGCTTGAGAATCAGATGAGGATTGGGCAAGATATATCCATCACTGTGGGCCCCATAGGGGAAAACCGCATATAAAGGGATCCCATAGCAAAAAATGGACAAAAACTCTAAAAAATATTTTGACTCAGGATTTTGATGCAGAATGGTGGCAAATCGATCCAGGAATCGTTTAAGGTACTCCGCTTGAGAATCAGATGAGGATTGTGGAAGATATATCCATCACTGTGGGCCCCATAGGGGAAAACCGCATATAAAGGGATCCCTCAGCGAAAAATGGACAAAAACTCTAAAAAATATTTTGTCTTAGGATTTTGATGCAGAATGGTGGCAAATCGATCCAGGAATCGTTTAAGATACTCCGCTTGAGAATCAGATGAGGATTGGGCAAGATATATCCATCACTGTGGGCCCCATAGGGGAAAACCGCATATAAAGGGATCCCATAGCAAAAAATGGACAAAAACTCTAAAAAATATTTTGACTCAGGTTTTTGATGCAGAATGGTGGCAAATCGATCCAGGAATCGTTTAAGGTACTCCGCTTGAGAATCAGATGAGGATTGGGCAAGATATATCCATCACTGTGGGCCCCATAGGGGAAAACCGCATATAAAGGGATCCCTCAGCGAAAAATGGACAAAAACTCTAAAAATATTTTGACTCAGGTTTTTGATGCAGAATGGTGGCAAATCGATCCAGGAATCATTTAAGGTACTCCGCTTGAGAATCAGATGAGGATTGTGGAAGATATATCCATCACTGTGGGCCCCATAGGGGAAAACCGCATTTAAAGGGATCCCTCAGCGAAAAATGGACAAAAACTCTAAAAAATATTTTGACTCAGGTTTTTGATGCAGAATGGTGGCAAATCGATTCAGGAATCATTTAAGGTACTCCGCTTGAGAATCAGATGAGGATTGTGGAAGATATATCCATCACTGTGGGCCCCATAGGGGAAAACCGCATATAAAGGGATCCCATAGCAAAAAATGGACAAAAACTCTAAAAAATATTTTGTCTTAGGATTTTGATGCAGAATGGTGGCAAATCGATCCAGGAATCGTTTAAGGTACTCCGCTTGAGAATCAGATGAGGATTGGGCAAGATATATCCATCACTGTGGGCCCCATAGGGGAAAACCGCATATAAAGGGATCCCTCAGCGAAAAATGGACAAAAACTCTAAAAAATATTTTGTCTTAGGATTTTGATGCAGAATGGTGGCAAATCGATCCAGGAATCATTTAAGGTACTCCGCTTGAGAATCAGATGAGGATTGTGGAAGATATATCCATCACTGTGGGCCCCATAGGGGAAAACCGCATTTAAAGGGATCCCTCAGCGAAAAATGGACAAAAACTCTAAAAAATATTTTGACTCAGGTTTTTGATGCAGAATGGTGGCAAATCGATCCAGGAATCATTTAAGGTACTCCGCTTGAGAATCAGATGAGGATTGTGGAAGATATATCCATCACTGTGGGCCCCATAGGGGAAAACCGCATATAAAGGGATCCCATAGCAAAAAATGGACAAAAACTCTAAAAAATATTTTGTCTTAGGATTTTGATGCAGAATGGTGGCAAATCGATCCAGGAATCGTTTAAGGTACTCCGCTTGAGAATCAGATGAGGATTGGGCAAGATATATCCATCACTGTGGGCCCCATAGGGGAAAACCGCATATAAAGGGATCCCATAGCAAAAAATGGACAAAAACTCTAAAAAATATTTTGACTCAGGTTTTTGATGCAGAATGGTGGCAAATCGATCCAGGAATCGTTTAAGGTACTCCGCTTGAGAATCAGATGAGGATTGGGCAAGATATATCCATCACTGTGGGCCCCATAGGGGAAAACCGCATTTAAAGGGATCCCTCAGCGAAAAATGGACAAAAACTCTAAAAAATATTTTGACTCAGGTTTTTGATGCAGAATGGTGGCAAATCGATCCAGGAATCATTTAAGGTACTCCGCTTGAGAATCAGATGAGGATTGTGGAAGATATATCCATCACTGTGGGCCCCATAGGGGAAAACCGCATTTAAAGGGATCCCTCAGCGAAAAATGGACAAAAACTCTAAAAAATATTTTGACTCAGGTTTTTGATGCAGAATGGTGGCAAATCGATCCAGGAATCATTTAAGGTACTCCGCTTGAGAATCAGATGAGGATTGGGATGGATATATCCATCACTGTGGGCCCCATAGGGGAAAACCGCATTTAAAGGGATCCCTCAGCGATAAATGGACAAAAACTCTAAAAAATATTTTGACTCAGGTTTTTGATGCAGAATGGTGGCAAATCGATCCAGGAATCATTTAAGGTACTCCGCTTGAGAATCAGATGAGGATTGTGGAAGATATATCCATCACTGTGGGCCCCATAGGGGAAAACCGCATTTAAAGGGATCCCTCAGCGAAAAATGGACAAAAACTCTAAAAAATATTTTGACTCAGGTTTTTGATGCAGAATGGTGGCAAATCGATCCAGGAATCGTTTAAGGTACTCCGCTTGAGAATCAGATGAGGATTGGGGAAGATATATCCATCACTGTGGGCCCCATAGGGGAAAACCGCATATAAAGGGATCCCTCAGCGAAAAATGGACAAAAACTCTAAAAAATATTTTGTCTTAGGATTTTGATGCAGAATGGTGGCAAATCGATCCAGGAATCGTTTAAGGTACTCCGCTTGAGAATCAGATGAGGATTGGGCAAGATATATCCATCACTGTGGGCCCCATAGGGGAAAACCGCATTTAAAGGGATCCCTCAGCGAAAAATGGACAAAAACTCTAAAAAATATTTTGACTCAGGTTTTTGATGCAGAATGGTGGCAAATCGATCCAGGAATCATTTAAGGTACTCCGCTTGAGAATCAGATGAGGATTGTGGAAGATATATCCATCACTGTGGGCCCCATAGGGGAAAACCGCATATAAAGGGATCCCATAGCAAAAAATGGACAAAAACTCTAAAAAATATTTTGACTCAGGTTTTTGATGCAGAATGGTGGCAAATCGATCCAGGAATCGTTTAAGGTACTCCGCTTGAGAATCAGATGAGGATTGGGATGGATATATCCATCACTGTGGGCCCCATAGGGGAAAACCGCATTTAAAGGGATCCCTCAGCGAAAAATGGACAAAAACTCTAAAAAATATTTTGACTCAGGTTTTTGATGCAGAATGGTGGCAAATCGATCCAGGAATCGTTTAAGGTACTCCGCTTGAGAATCAGATGACGATTGGGCAAGATATATCCATCACTGTGGGCCCCATAGGGGAAAACCGCATTTAAAGGGATCCCTCAGCAAAAAATGGACAAAAACTCTAAAAAATATTTTGACTCAGGTTTTTGATGCAGAATGGTGGCAAATCGATCCAGGAATCATTTAAGGTACTCCGCTTGAGAATCAGATGAGGATTGTGGAAGATATATCCATCACTGTGGGCCCCATAGGGGAAAACCTCATTGAAAGGGATCCCATAGCAAAAAATGGACAAAAACTCTAAAAAATATTTTGACTCAGGTTTTTGATGCAGAATGGTGGCAAATCGATCCAGGAATCGTTTAAGGTACTCCGCTTGAGAATCAGATGAGGATTTTGGAAGATATATCCATCACTGTGGGCCCCATAGGGGAAAACCGCATTTAAAGGGATCCCATAGCAAACAAGAAAGGAAAGCTAACTTCGGGCGGAGCCGAAGTTTATATACCCTTGCAGCTAAAACCGGATATATATCGCAAAAATCGGATATAGTTGGTCGATCCTTATGAAATTTGGTAGGATAGATCAAAATATAATCTGTACCAAGTTCCAGCTTTCTATCTTCAAAAACACAAAAGTTGAGTCATTTCCGATCGTTCAGTTATATGGCAGCTATAGGATATAGTCGGCCGATCCTAATGAAATTTGGTAGGTTGGATCAACTAACCAAAAATAGAGTCTGTACTAAATTCCAGCTTTCTATCTTCAAAAACACGAAAGTTGGGTCATTTCCGATCGTTGAGTTATATGGCAGCTATAGGATATAGTCGGCCGATCCCTATGAAATTTGGCATGTCGTATTATTTTGCCAAAAATAGCTCTCATGTCAAATTTGAACTCTCTAACTCTAAAAACACCAAAGTTATACCATTTCCGATCAATCAGTTATATGGCAGCTATAGGATATAGTCGGCCGATCCCGGCCGTTCCGGCTTATATACTGCGTGCAAAGGAAAGAAGGGTGTGTGCAAAGTTTCAAGACGATAGCTTTAAAACTGAGAGACTAGTTTGCGTAGAAACAGACAGACGGACAGACGGACAGACGGACAGACGGACATGCTCATATCAACTCAGGAGGTGATCCTGATCAAGAATATATATACTTTATAGGGTCGGAGATGTCTCCTTCACTGCGTTGCACACTTTTGGACAAAATTATAATACCCTCTGCAAGGGTATAAAAATGGACAAAAACTCTAAAAAATATTTTGACTCAGGTTTTTGATGCAGAATGGTGGCAAATCGATCCAGGAATCGTTTAAGGTACTCCGCTTGAGAATCAGATGAGGATTGTGGAAGATATATCCATCACTGTGGGCCCCATAGGGGAAAACCGCATTTAAAGGGATCCCTCAGCAAAAAATGGACAAAAACTCAAAAAAATTTTGACTCAGGTTTTTGATGCAGAATGGTGGCAAATCGATCCAGGAATCGTTTATGGTACTCCGCTTGAGAATCAGATGAGGATTGGGCAAGATATATCCATCACTGTGGGCCCCATAGGGGAAAACCGCATTTAAAGGGATCCCTCAGCGAAAAATGGACAAAAACTCTAAAAAATATTTTGTCTCAGGTTTTTGATGCAGAATGGTGGCAAATCGATCCAGGAATCGTTTAAGGTACTCCGCTTGAGAATCAGATGAGGATTGTGGAAGATATATCCATCACTGTGGGCCCCATAGGGGAAAACCGCATTTAAAGGGATCCCTCAGCAAAAAATGGACAAAAACTCT
This sequence comes from Drosophila malerkotliana malerkotliana, assembly GCA_018153235.1. Taxonomy (NCBI): domain Eukaryota; kingdom Metazoa; phylum Arthropoda; class Insecta; order Diptera; family Drosophilidae; genus Drosophila; species Drosophila malerkotliana. The sequence goes on along the minus strand of JAECXV010000058.1, from coordinate 6,693,021 downwards.
AAAAAATATTTTGACTCAGGTTTTTGATGCAGAATGGTGGCAAATCGATCCAGGAATCGTTTAAGGTACTCCGCTTGAGAATCAGATGAGGATTGTGGAAGATATATCCATCACTGTGGGCCCCATAGGGGAAACCGCATTTAAAGGGATCCCTCAGCAAAAAATGGACAAAAACTCTAAAAAATATTTTGACTCAGGTTTTTGATGCAGAATGGTGGCAAATCGATCCAGAAATCGTTTAAGGTACTCCGCTTGAGAATCAGATGAGGATTGTGGAAGATATATCCATCACTGTGGGCCCCATAGGGGAAAACCGCATTTAAAGGGATCCCTCAGCAAAAAATGGACAAAAACTCAAAAAAATATTTTGACTCAGGTTTTTGATGCAGAATGGTGGCAAATCGATCCAGGAATCGTTTAAGGTACTCCGCTTGAGAATCAGATGAGGATTGTAGAAGATATATCCATCACTGTGGGCCCCATAGGGGAAAACCGCATTTAAAGGGATCCCTCAGCAAAAAATGGACAAAAACTCTAAAAAATATTTTGACTCAGGTTTTTGATGCAGAATGGTGGCAAATCGATCCAGGAATCATTTAAGGTACTCCGCTTGAGAATCAGATGAGGATTGTGGAAGATATATCCATCACTGTGGGCCCCATAGGGGAAAACCGCATTTAAAGGGATCCCTCAGCGAAAAATGGACAAAAACTCTAAAAAATATTTTGTCTCAGGTTTTTGATGCAGAATGGTGGCAAATCGATCCAGGAATCATTTAAGGTACTCCGCTTGAGAATCAGATGAGGATTGTGGAAGATATATCCATCACTGTGGGCCCCATAGGGGAAAACCGCATTTAAAGGGATCCCTCAGCAAAAAATGGACAAAAACTCTAAAAAATATTTTGACTCAGGATTTTGATGCAGAATGGTGGCAAATCGATCCAGGAATCGTTTAAGGTACTCCGCTTGAGAATCAGATGAGGATTGTGGAAGATATATCCATCACTGTGGGCCCCATAGGGGAAACCGCATTTAAAGGGATCCCTCGGCAAAAAATGGACAAAAACTCTAAAAAATATTTTGACTCAGGTTTTTGATGCAGAATGGTGGCAAATCGATCCAGAAATCGTTTAAGGTACTCCGCTTGAGAATCAGATGAGGATTGTGGAAGATATATCCATCACTGTGGGCCCCATAGGGGAAAACCGCATTTAAAGGGATCCCTCAGCAAAAAATGGACAAAAACTTCTAAAAATATTTTGACTCAGGATTTTGATGCAGAATGGTGGCAAATCGATCCAGGAATCGTTTAAGGTACTCCGCTTGAGAATCAGATGAGGATTGGGATGGATATATCCATCACTGTGGGCCCCATAGGGGAAAACCGCATTTAAAGGGATCCCTCAGCGAAAAATGGACAAAAACTCTAAAAAATATTTTGACTCAGGTTTTTGATGCAGAATGGTGGCAAATCGATCCAGGAATCGTTTAAGGTACTCCGCTTGAGAATCAGATGACGATTGGGCAAGATATATCCATCACTGTGGGCCCCATAGGGGAAAACCGCATTTAAAGGGATCCCTCAGCAAAAAATGGACAAAAACTCTAAAAAATATTTTGACTCAGGTTTTTGATGCAGAATGGTGGCAAATCGATCCAGGAATCATTTAAGGTACTCCGCTTGAGAATCAGATGAGGATTGTGGAAGATATATCCATCACTGTGGGCCCCATAGGGGAAAACCTCATTGAAAGGGATCCCATAGCAAAAAATGGACAAAAACTCTAAAAAATATTTTGACTCAGGTTTTTGATGCAGAATGGTGGCAAATCGATCCAGGAATCGTTTAAGGTACTCCGCTTGAGAATCAGATGAGGATTTTGGAAGATATATCCATCACTGTGGGCCCCATAGGGGAAAACCGCATTTAAAGGGATCCCATAGCAAACAAGAAAGGAAAGCTAACTTCGGGCGGAGCCGAAGTTTATATACCCTTGCAGCTAAAACCGGATATATATCGCAAAAATCGGATATAGTTGGTCGATCCTTATGAAATTTGGTAGGATAGATCAAAATATAATCTGTACCAAGTTCCAGCTTTCTATCTTCAAAAACACAAAAGTTGAGTCATTTCCGATCGTTCAGTTATATGGCAGCTATAGGATATAGTCGGCCGATCCTAATGAAATTTGGTAGGTTGGATCAACTAACCAAAAATAGAGTCTGTACTAAATTCCAGCTTTCTATCTTCAAAAACACGAAAGTTGGGTCATTTCCGATCGTTGAGTTATATGGCAGCTATAGGATATAGTCGGCCGATCCCTATGAAATTTGGCATGTCGTATTATTTTGCCAAAAATAGCTCTCATGTCAAATTTGAACTCTCTAACTCTAAAAACACCAAAGTTATACCATTTCCGATCAATCAGTTATATGGCAGCTATAGGATATAGTCGGCCGATCCCGGCCGTTCCGGCTTATATACTGCGTGCAAAGGAAAGAAGGGTGTGTGCAAAGTTTCAAGACGATAGCTTTAAAACTGAGAGACTAGTTTGCGTAGAAACAGACAGACGGACAGACGGACAGACGGACAGACGGACATGCTCATATCAACTCAGGAGGTGATCCTGATCAAGAATATATATACTTTATAGGGTCGGAGATGTCTCCTTCACTGCGTTGCACACTTTTGGACAAAATTATAATACCCTCTGCAAGGGTATAAAAATGGACAAAAACTCTAAAAAATATTTTGACTCAGGTTTTTGATGCAGAATGGTGGCAAATCGATCCAGGAATCGTTTAAGGTACTCCGCTTGAGAATCAGATGAGGATTGTGGAAGATATATCCATCACTGTGGGCCCCATAGGGGAAAACCGCATTTAAAGGGATCCCTCAGCAAAAAATGGACAAAAACTCAAAAAAATATTTTGACTCAGGTTTTTGATGCAGAATGGTGGCAAATCGATCCAGGAATCGTTTATGGTACTCCGCTTGAGAATCAGATGAGGATTGGGCAAGATATATCCATCACTGTGGGCCCCATAGGGGAAAACCGCATTTAAAGGGATCCCTCAGCGAAAAATGGACAAAAACTCTAAAAAATATTTTGTCTCAGGTTTTTGATGCAGAATGGTGGCAAATCGATCCAGGAATCGTTTAAGGTACTCCGCTTGAGAATCAGATGAGGATTGTGGAAGATATATCCATCACTGTGGGCCCCATAGGGGAAAACCGCATTTAAAGGGATCCCTCAGCAAAAAATGGACAAAAACTCTAAAAAATATTTTGACTCAGGTTTTTGATGCAGAATGGTGGCAAATCGATCCAGGAATCGTTTAAGGTACTCCGCTTGAGAATCAGATGAGGATTGTGGAAGATATATCCATCACTGTGGGCCCCATAGGGGAAACCGCATTTAAAGGGATCCCTCAGCAAAAAATGGACAAAAACTCTAAAAAATATTTTGACTCAGGTTTTTGATGCAGAATGGTGGCAAATCGATCCAGAAATCGTTTAAGGTACTCCGCTTGAGAATCAGATGAGGATTGTGGAAGATATATCCATCACTGTGGGCCCCATAGGGGAAAACCGCATTTAAAGGGATCCCTCAGCAAAAAATGGACAAAAACTCAAAAAAATATTTTGACTCAGGTTTTTGATGCAGAATGGTGGCAAATCGATCCAGGAATCGTTTAAGGTACTCCGCTTGAGAATCAGATGAGGATTGTAGAAGATATATCCATCACTGTGGGCCCCATAGGGGAAAACCGCATTTAAAGGGATCCCTCAGCAAAAAATGGACAAAAACTCTAAAAAATATTTTGACTCAGGTTTTTGATGCAGAATGGTGGCAAATCGATCCAGGAATCATTTAAGGTACTCCGCTTGAGAATCAGATGAGGATTGTGGAAGATATATCCATCACTGTGGGCCCCATAGGGGAAAACCGCATTTAAAGGGATCCCTCAGCGAAAAATGGACAAAAACTCTAAAAAATATTTTGTCTCAGGTTTTTGATGCAGAATGGTGGCAAATCGATCCAGGAATCATTTAAGGTACTCCGCTTGAGAATCAGATGAGGATTGTGGAAGATATATCCATCACTGTGGGCCCCATAGGGGAAAACCGCATTTAAAGGGATCCCTCAGCAAAAAATGGACAAAAACTCTAAAAAATATTTTGACTCAGGTTTTTGATGCAGAATGGTGGCAAATCGATCCAGGAATCGTTTAAGGTACTCCGCTTGAGAATCAGATGAGGATTGTGGAAGATATATCCATCACTGTGGGCCCCATAGGGGAAACCGCATTTAAAGGGATCCCTCGGCAAAAAATGGACAAAAACTCTAAAAAATATTTTGACTCAGGTTTTTGATGCAGAATGGTGGCAAATCGATCCAGAAATCGTTTAAGGTACTCCGCTTGAGAATCAGATGAGGATTGTGGAAGATATATCCATCACTGTGGGCCCCATAGGGGAAAACCGCATTTAAAGGGATCCCTCAGCAAAAAATGGACAAAAACTCTAAAAATATATTTTGACTCAGGTTTTTGATGCAGAATGGTGGCAAATCGATCCAGGAATCATTTAAGGTACTCCGCTTGAGAATCAGATGAGGATTGTGGAAGATATATCCATCACTGTGGGCCCCATAGGGGAAAACCGCATTTAAAGGGATCCCATAGCAAAAAATGGACAAAAACTCTAAAAAATATTTTGACTCAGGTTTTTGATGCAGAATGGTGGCAAATCGATCCAGGAATCATTTAAGGTACTCCGCTTGAGAATCAGATGAGGATTGTGGAAGATATATCCATCACTGTGGGCCCCATAGGGGAAAACCCTCAGGGATCCCTCAGCAAAAAATGGACAAAAACTCTAAAAAATATTTTGACTCAGGTTTTTGATGCAGAATGGTGGCAAATCGATCCAGGAATCGTTTAAGGTACTCCGCTTGAGAATCAGATGAGGATTGTGGAAGATATATCCATCACTGTGGGCCCCATAGGGGAAAACCGCATTTAAAGGGATCCCTCAGCAAAAAATGGACAAAAACTCAAAAAAATATTTTGACTCAGGTTTTTGATGCAGAATGGTGGCAAATCGATCCAGGAATCATTTACGGTACTCCGCTTGAGAATCAGATGAGGATTGGGCAAGATATATCCATCACTGTGAGCCCCATAGGGGAAAACCGCATTTAAAGGGATCCCTCAGCGAAAAATGGACAAAAACTCTTAAAAATATTTTGTCTCAGGTTTTTGATGCAGAATGGTGGCAAATCGATCCAGGAATCGTTTAAGGTACTCCGCTTGAGAATCAGATGAGGATTGGGCAAGATATATCCATCACTGTGAGCCCCATAGGGGCAGATATATCCATCACTGTGGGCCCCATAGGGGAAAACCGCATTTAAAGGGATCCCTCAGCAAAAAATGGACAAAAACTCAAAAAAATATTTTGACTCAGGTTTTTGATGCAGAATGGTGGCAAATCGATCCAGGAATCATTTAAGGTACTCCGCTTGAGAATCAGATGAGGATTGGGCAAGATATATCCATCACTGTGAGCCCCATAGGGGAAAACCGCATTTAAAGGGATCCCTCAGCGAAAAATGGACAAAAACTCTAAAAAATATTTTGTCTCAGGTTTTTGATGCAGAATGGTGGCAAATCGATCCAGGAATCATTTAAGGTACTCCGCTTGAGAATCAGATGAGGATTGGGCAAGATATATCCATCACTGTGAGCCCCATAGGGGAAAACCGCATTTAAAGGGATCCCTCAGCGAAAAATGGACAAAAACTCTTAAAAATATTTTGTCTCAGGTTTTTGATGCAGAATGGTGGCAAATCGATCCAGGAATCGTTTAAGGTACTCCGCTTGAGAATCAGATGAGGATTGTGGAAGATATATCCATCACTGTGGGCCCCATAGGGGAAAACCGCATTTAAAGGGATCCCTCAGCGAAAAATGGACAAAAACTCTAAAAAATATTTTGTCTCAGGTTTTTGATTCAGAATGGTGGCAAATCGATCCAGGAATCATTTAAGGTACTCCGCTTGAGAATCAGATGAGGATTGGGCAAGATATATCCATCACTGTGAGCCCCATAGGGGAAAACCGCATTTAAAGGGATCCCTCAGCGAAAAATGGACAAAAACTCTAAAAAATATTTTGTCTCAGGTTTTTGATTCAGAATGGTGGCAAATCGATCCAGGAATCATTTAAGGTACTCCGCTTGAGAATCCGATTGGGCAAGATATATCCATCACTGTGGGGCCCATAGGGGAAAACCGCATTTAAAGGGATCCCATAGCAAAAAATGGACAAAAACTGTAAGAAATATTTTGTCTCAGGATTTTAATGCAGAATGGTGGCAAATCGATCCAGGAATCGTTTAAGGTACTCCGCTTGAGAATCAGATGAGGATTGGGGAAGATATTGCCATCACAGTGGACCCTATGGGGGAAATCGCATTTTCTAGGAATGGTGGGAGTTTTAAAATGAGTTCTTCATTGGACTTAATCAATTGAGTCATATGACCAGTGGAAAGCTTCATGAAGTGCCTTTAGACACCCTTGCGGGGACAAAAAGATGCGAAGGATATATCGTGAAAAATATTGGCAATTGTTCTGGAGCTGACTGGAGGATCCCTAAGCAGGGCACCAAATTTTCGACCTTCGATCGAGATAGAATGGAGTTCCTGATCGTAATTTGGCGTGGGAATGGGGATATGACTGGCGCTCTTAAAAGTAGGCAATGGAAATTTAAGTGTGTCGATTTTCAGGTTTATAATTTATAAACAAACATGTTATCCGTTAGAGACTATAGAAAAATTATGTTAATTAAGGATATTTAAGGAAGGAATGTAAGAAGACCGATTCTTTCGGTCAACTTGGCATTGTTCTTTTTATTTTTTTTTATTTTTGTTGGGAGGTATTTATTATTTCCTTTCAGGGTATATTTTTTTCACAATTGGCAACCATTTAACGAGTGTAAAGGGGAAAAAATTAAGCCTGTTTTTACGCATTTCATGTTCTCATAATACTAAATTTTCAAAGAAATATATAACTTTACCACAAAAATTTGGACTTTCGTAAAGAATTAAAAAAAAACCCCATACAAATGAAAACCATTCTTAGAATTTAAATAAAAATGAAAACTAAGAAACAGTTTAAGGTTTCCCTCTCCTTCTGGCTTTCCTTCACCATTATTGTGGCTGCCACGTATTGCTCACTTTCGTAATTAATTGCAACACCTTCACTAATTCCGATAATTATCTCAGAGCATTTTTTGTGTTTTGATTAAGAATTTGCAGGCACCTGGAGTATCGACCTCAGAATTTATTAATTCCTTGGCATGCCATGAAATTAATTGGCATCCGATTTGAAGTCAGCCCGGTTTGGGGAAAATCTGGCGGAAAACCTCAGAGTTTTCAATGTGTGGGCGAAGTGTGTGGTGTGTGGTGTATGGAGTGTATTGTGTGTATGGATGGTGTGTGTGTGGTACATATATGGGCCTGGCATGTGTGTGGCTGTCCAGAAGGCAGACGGGATATGGGGAGTGGATGGAGTTGGCAGCTCTTCTGGTTGAACTACCGTTGCGGTTTCTGTGGTCCGACCACAAAGCGAGTTACAAAAACCAACACAGAAAGGGCCAGACTCGGCCGGGAATCTGAATAAGGTTCATCCCAATGACGGTAGCCCGCATATTTTTTTACTCCAAGGTCTACCCTTTAATTCCAATTTTTATTTTCTATTATATTTGATTAATTTTTTCTGAAGTTTTTGTTTAATCTTTAACATAATAAAAAAACATGCTTCAAAAACATGCAGCTTTCTCTTTACGGAGAAAAGAATAGTTTGGCATTAATAGAATAGAATAGTTTAGAATAGTTTGGCATTAAAATAATTCCAAAAAACAGTAACGAACTAGCACTACGAGATTTCTGTTGGTATATATCCTCTAAGAAACGGCAGATTTGGATTAAATTTGTTTTTCGGACATAAATTAACTATTGAAATAGTTTTCATCAAAAGTTTTCCAAAAAACCATTATTATTATAGGGCATTATAGGAGTCTCCAATAAAATAAAAAAATAAAAGATGTATCTTACAGAATCGTAAGAATGAGATACCATCGTATATAAAGCGATTAACAAAAAGGATCAATAGGAAAAAGAATGAATAAAAAAATAAAGGAAAAAACGATTTTTGTGTACGGTGACCGGAAATAATAAACACATTCTTCCAATCACGAAAAAAGAATTTCCTTGCAAGAAATTTCAGGCGTATATGAAAATAAAATAAAATAAAAATTATAACAAGAACTCTTATCTTTTCTTGAGTAATGCAAAAATCTTTGACTACGAAATAAAAAAACAGAAACAACCAGTCAATTAAAAATAAGCAAATAAGACCCTTTTTTAAATAAAATAAAAATGAATATAATTTTAGGCAGCCTTTGCCTTTGCCCTTGGCTGGCAAACGGCAACTGGCTTTGAGGTCTGATGGGGCTCTGCTTATACACTCCTGCCCATATTTATACGACACCTCGACAATTTTAGTTTCGACCCTCGTAGGAGAATGGGAAAGCAAAAGAAAGCCAAAATGAGTATGCAGATCAAAAGCTTTATTAATTCTGCTTTAATTCTGATCTTCTTATCTCTGGTTGCATCTTGCGTTTTCAAGTAGCGATAACAAAAGCTCAAAAGCCCCATTTTTGCTATGCCTGCATGTGTAACAAAATTATACGACACTTTTCAATTTTGTTTGATTTAAGTAATGTTTTAATGTTTAAACTGTAATTTAATAATTAATTTGGCCACCTTGAGCCTTTCCTACCTCAAAAAGCCTTTTAGGCATTGAGTTTATCAAATTTTTTAATAAATTTACATCTAAAAGAGCCCATTGAGCCAAAATTTCTTCCTTAAGGCTTTCAACGCTCTCAAACTGGGTGTTATTGGCGTACACTCGCCTGGCTAAGAGTCCCCATATGTTTTCAATGGGGTTTAGATCCGGAGAGCACGCTGGCCATTCCAAAACATTTACATTGTGAACATTTAGGAAGCCCAGCGTCTCTCTGCTCCTGTGAATTGATGCATTATCCTGCATGAAAACAAGGTTTCTGTCCATATTTGTTTCCAAATATGGCAGAAGACGCTCTTCCAATACTCTTTTATAGTCTCCACTATTCATCCTGCAGCTTGTGAAGCAGAGATCAAGCGTTCCCGACGCATTAAAGGCTCCCCAAACCATTGCGGATCCGCCTCCAAAATTTCGTTTGGAAAAAATAAGTGGATCCTTTCTCAAATCTCTCCAATAGTGCCGAAAACCATCTGGGCCGTCAAGATTAAATTTTTTCTCGTCAGAAAAAATTATCTAAATGAGAAATTATGAAAAAATCTGTGTAAACAAAATTGAGCTAAAATTGCATACCGAGGCCCAGTTTCTCTGAAGGTTGTTTTCAGCAAATTGAAGTCGCGCTGTTTTGTGGCGCGGCTTTAAGGACGGGGCCTTTTTCAATATTCCTCTAACAATTACTTCGGATGTTTTCAGCGCCCGCCAAACAGTCATCCTGGACACAGGCTTAGTGCAACCTGCGGCAATGGTGGAGCACGAAGCAAAAGAATTGCTCGCTTCCAAAATTATGCGACGTTTATCGCGGTCATCCAGTTTTGGTTTTCTCCCAGAACTGCGCTTCACACCATATTCTTCCGGATTTCTTAGAAAATTGGTTATAACACAACGTGTTCGGCCAATTTTTCTAGAAATTTCGCTCACATTAAAGCCTGCATCGTTGTAGGCTTTAATTCTTCCTTTCTCGCCCTCAGACAATAAACGTCCAGCCGGCATTTTATTCAAAATGAACTTAATTTATCTCAGAAATACTGTACAAAGTAATTTAAATCACACTTGTCGGTCTAATCGAACAAAATTGAAAAGTGTCGTATAATTTTGTTACACTTGCAGGCATAGCAAAAATGGGGCTTTTGAGCTTTTGTTATCGCTACTTGAAAACGCAAGATGCAACCAGAGATAAGAAGATCAGAATTAAAGCAGAATTAATAAAGCTTTTGATCTGCATACTCATTTTGGCTTTCTTTTGCTTTCCCATTCTCCTACGAGGGTCGAAACTAAAATTGTCGAGGTGTCGTATAAATATGGGCAGGAGTGTATAGGAAGTTTTGGACTACCAGAGATGGCAGTTTCTATCGATACACTATAAGATAAGCTAATATAAGCTATCGATAAGCTCGATAATAGCGATAGTGCGATTAAACGATGATTGTCAGGGATTCTCAAAGTAAGTTAAGCATTCCTAGAATTAAATGTCAATGTTTCAAGTTAAGAAAAGTATTTAATAGAGCCTCTCTTCGATAAAAAGTGTAAAAGTGTTTCCTTCAAAATAAAATTCATTTTAAAGTATTATCCCTTAAGCTTAAGAGCTCAAAGATCACTCGTAAAGAAACCCAAAGTGTTTCCATCACATTGATGCATAGTATCTGGATATATGAGTATCTTCTTATTGTCATTTACTAATATATTTTTTCTTTTAAGCATTTGCCGCATGTTATTGATACGTTGACAGTGTGCAACACAAATCACAGTCCAATTAAATGGCCAGTCGGACTCCAATTAAAGCTGCCACAGCCAGAGGATGGCCAGGATGTTCCAATTGGAGGAATCGATGGAGGTCGATGGAGGGCTAAAAGGAGCTATGTGACTATGTGGGGCAAAGCAGATGCCGTTGCAAGCTGGAAAACGTTGCACAAACTTTATTTTTTTTTTTGTGCCCTCCCTTCGACTGTCTAAAAGTTTCGATGTCATTTTGTTGAGGGCATAAAAAAAATCAAAAAAAAATGAAACTCTCGTAACTCTAAATCCTAAAACACCCAAGAAAGTATATACATATGTGTGTTATATATTTTCTATTCTCGTTATGTTGCTACAAATTTATGGCTTGTACGTGTAAAATTATTTCCAACGAGTGTTAAATTTCATTTTCAAATGTTTTATGAGTTTTTCAAAGGGAGAAGATACATAAAACATTTTTTTTTGAGAATACTTCACAAAACATAAAAAAAAAAAATATTCTTAAATTGGCCTATTTTTAGTTATTATTAAATATTTTGGGGTAATTGTTAACTTATTATGTACAATCTCTTTATTTAATTTCACTTGCACTTCATACAAAAAAAAAACCATCAGTTAGCGTAATTAAGGTAAAAAAAAAATAAAAACATTCAGAAGTTAACTTTCATTTAAAACAGAAACTTGGTCGACGGTACAGAAATCGAAAATTTTCCAGCGAAGCCATTTTCCAGCGGAAAACATTCGCTCTCACTCCTGTTGCGAAATTTTCAACTAAACGTTTGTTGTTTTTGTTAGTTGCTGTACGGTATTTTTAATACACTGAGAAAAATATGTTAAAATTCTACTTAAATAATAACAACATTTTACATTTTAACTGAACGATAATTAATTTCTACATGAAAAACTAGACATCTTAACTGACATGTTTAACTTACCCAATTTAATGCCTTGTTATTTTATTTTTATAAATTAATACTTTTTGTAGCCTTTAGTGAATTCTGTAAATAAAATATGTACAAACGCGAATTAGTCTTAAAAAACTTGCTAATTTAAATGTTTCATAGGTTGAATAATATTTTAAGCCGTCAAGTTTCAAAGCAAAATATTAGGAATATTGAAAAATACCTTTCGAATATAACCTTTTACATTTTTACCATCTTTAAGTTTGAATATATAGACCAATTCCGTAGAAAATTATCGCTATAATTTATATTCCTTCCTCCTTAAATTTTCTATAATTTCCTACATTTTGTAAACTTTATCTTTTAGTCATGGTTTTAGATAAAATATTAATATTTGTATGTAAAGTGTATATAATAGTCTTATAGGTCTTAACATGAAACATAATTTCAATGAAATCCTCTTAAAAAACACTTAAATCTTTTTAAAACCTGCCTTATAATTATTTAAACAAAAATTTCCAACTTCTCATACTTTTAAATTTTATCTTAGATGTAAAAACATGTTTTTTTCTCAGTGTATCAATTTTAGACAATTTTCGGGCAACGTCAAAGTCAACTCCAAAAGCAAAGTCAACACTAACTGCGCTGCCTCAGTCGACTTCGACGTCTACGTTTACGTCGATGTCTTGCAACTGCAGCTTTCCACATTTCCCTTTTTTTTTTTAATTTTCCCATTTTTTTTTTTGATTATTTGTTGTTTTTGTTGGACGGTCCGCTTAAGAGCGTAAAATGCATGGAGTTTATATAAAGTTTATTGTAACACAAAAACGTAGAACTTTTTGATGTTTTATTAATTAACTTTTTGCATTCTACAGGGGTTGGAGGTGAACGGGGGGGAAGGGCTGGCCGGATGATGGGGGTGCTGGATGGGTGGTGCTGGGCTGTGGGTGGCATGTTGCAAGTGGCAAGTGCCACGATGGCTGGTGAGTGAAAATAGTTGCTGCTATGTGGTTAAAACTTTGATGCCTCTTCCAGTGACGTAAACACACTTACACATGCTTACAAACACACACTCTTACACACACACAGACACTTACCCACACACTCTTGCACACACATATGCTTTGAGCTTATTAAAATATTTATGATTGTGTGAAAGAGAGAGAAAACTACAAAAGAAAGAGGTGGCAAGGTGGCTGGGCAATGGGTGGGTTGTGGGGGGGTGCCAGGATTCTAGGCTACTTTCCAACATTAATTTAGTGCAGGAGAAGAAATAATATTTTTTATAAAAATAAAAAAATAAAAGAACTCTTCATGAGTTATAAGTAATTTTTAAATTTAAAATTAAAATCTTTCAAAAAGTTCTTCAAACTTCAAATATCGACGCATTTCGGGAAATCTCTAGTGGTCTTTTTTTTTTGAAGAAATTTCTATCGAATATATCGATAAACCAAGTAAATATCGATAAAATATCGATATCAATAATATCATTTAAATATCCACAAAACATTGCATAATAATAATTTTCTTGGATCCTTAACATATCCTTTGAAGCTCCCAATGACCTAATTTCCCTTTAATAATTTTCAGTGTAAGCACACACAAGAATTATATATATTTTTTTTTTTTTAATTTTATTTTCTATTTTCTGATTTTTTTTGTAGTTTCTCTTGGCCAAGTAAGTACTTTTGCCATCTTTCGCTTAATTGCTCGTAAAATGTGAAAAGTGGGAAGTTTTCAAAGAGAAAGAGGCTAGTAGGAGGGGTAGGAGTGGCTGGAAATAGCCAAACACTTGGCCCAAACAACAAAACTTTTCATCAAAAGGCGGTAGTAAGGCAAACAAAAAAAAAAGACGTAAAGAAAAGAAAATGGTAGAAATCAAAATAGAGAGAACTCTAGAAAATGATTTGATCGAATATGTAATGGGGTCCTTCAGGCCCATGCTCATTAATATATGATTAGGCCTTTAACAGAGAGTGGGAGTGAGACAACAGCGAGTGTGTAACAGAGACAGACATTATAAATCTTCGAAAATATACCATAAATAATGCAAACAATTTCCCAGCATAGAAAACCAAAAACTCTGCTAAAGGAAAACTCTCTTTTTCGGTGAAAAGTCCGCACAAAGCCAAAAGCAAAACGATACGAAACAAAAGCCTTACAAAGCCCTTAGTGGGCGGGGGCTATGCGGGGCAGGATGCAAAAAAAGGGGGGATGGCTATACAGACAAAAACAAAAAAAACATTACATATTACATTTTACTCTTTTGAGCTTGTCTTTAAATTTGGTTTTGTTTGTTATAAATAAGAATATTGATTGTTATTGGTAAGAATATTACTATAAGAAAATCGAATTTTTTAATATTATTGGATTTAAAATATTTCAGCTTCATTGGCCTTATTTAAATGTTATAAAAATATATGGAAATCGTATATCTTAATAAATTTCTAAAAACCTAAGTTTTAAACCATTTACTTTATATATTTTTTAGTTTTTTAATAATTTATTTATTTGTTTTAAGAATTTTCTAGACTTTAATTTCTTCCGAAGTCGTAAAGACTGTTTTTTAAACTATTACCTAACTTATAAGTAATAACGGAATAGTTTAAATATAACAAAAATTAAAAATGATGTATGTATGTTTTTATTTATATATTAATTTATGTATAAATATTAATATTATATATTTAATTTAAATATACAATAATTAAACTTTTTGAATGCCACAACCATTTCCAATTCCGCTTGTCTTCAAATTATCTGATATTTTTTGAATACATGTTTATATATCCCTGAATTCTGGCAGATTATCCTGGTTTATAGAGTAACACACACACACTCTCACACACACACAATAATAATAAAAAAAAAAAAAACAAAAACAATTGCCGAGGCATTCAAACTTGTATTTTTGCGCGGCGATAAAAAATAAAAACAACAGAAGGACCAGAGAACTTGGCTTGTTTTCCGTTTTGTTGTTTTTTTTTTGTTTGCCAGGATTAACAGGAGCAAGGAGCAGAATGGTGCAAAGATGATGGTGGGGGAGAGAAACAAAAAGGGGGGGCCGGGGGAAAAGACAGAAAGGAAAACTGTGCGCGGCATAACAGGCACGAGTACAAAAGTACAATAAAATTGCATACGAAAGCAGTTTACTGCAGACGAAAAAATTAAATTAATGAAGAAAAATGGTAATAAAGCGTTAGTCACGTGTGTCCCTCCCCTCTGTCATCTCCCTATCTCTCTTGCGTACTACCATCTACCCATCTCCTTCTACTCACCAGTGTGGCTGTTTCTCTATCGCAGACAAGAGTTAGACGCCAGAAACTAAAAAAAAAAAAATATTAAACTAAAACCAACACAAATCTGCGAAAAAGTCGTAAAAAATAAAAAAAAAAAAGAACAGGGCAGAAAATTAAGTATACGCCACGTTGTAAAGGACATAAACATGCGAATTTTTGACTGGAAATAAACCTGGGTAAGAGCTACTCAGAAATGGACATGACTTTTAATTTCCCACCAGAAGGCACTGAAAGAAATGGTTTTTAGTAGTAGTATTTTTAATATAGGTGCCAACTTTATGAACTCTAACTATCTTTAAAGTTCCTAAACAATTGTCTTCTTATTAACTTGAAATACAATTATCTATTAAATTTTTATTCTTTGAGAATTGGATTAAAGTTGAAATTTAAGACATAACTTGGGTGTTTTAATTTCTTCCTTGAAAACTTCTTGGAGGTCCTAAATGTGTATTATTAATGTATAATCCAGAAATAATTTGATACACGTAAGACATAATAGTCATGATGGACATAAGCCCAAATCAATTCATTGTTTATTTTTCTTTAAACTTTTTCAAACTTAAAAATAGTTCTTTTTATTATAAGGTACATATATCCATAAATAAATTTAATAAAGGTCAAATTTAAAGCATACTTTTATAATTTTTTTTTACCTCAAACATTATTCCTATTCATATCATTTATTATTACATTTCATCCTAAATTTACTTTCAACCTTCGTATATTTTGTATGATAAGCCCATTCATAATATTATGTTTCTAATATATAAAGCACAATCTTATACTCTTAACCTTCAAAAAACACTGTTTTTACTGTTTTCCCTAAAAAAAATATGTCAATCAATTAATGATTATTTTGCTTTTGCATTAAACCCCTGTTTAAACTCAAGAACATTAGCGATTGTTTTAATTGAAATCCACTTAAATGCCTGAAACCTTTTCAAATTAGATTAAATCGCAAATGTATAGTATACTTTGAGGCTTTTCCGCGGCCGCTCATTAATTTTGCAGGATTAGCAATTAAACACATGTAGCTATCTCTTGTCTGTACATTCATAGATGTATATATATATTTTTATCATTATATATATATATATATTTAAACGATATGTAGATATATCTATAAGCCATGTGCGGGAATTTAATCCCGTTATTAACACTTTACATGGCCAAATCTCATGGTTCGAAAAAGCATTGGAGCATACAAATTGACAATTAAATATCAAGTTGGTTAACTTTTATGCGGCACTGTGTCGGGGGCCAGTGTTGATTAACAGCTAATTAATGGTTAAAGCTTTAAAGTCGCATAAATTATGCGCATTAAGTCAATGAAAGAGAATTTTCCCATTTGTTTTCCCCTTTCTCTTTCTCTTTTTTTTTTGTTTGTTATTATTATCTTTTATTATATACATATATGCATGTATATAGAGAAATATACATGTCTAGAGAGTGGAGGAGGGGGTGGAGGAGGTTGCACTGTTTACACCACAAATATGCCTCAAAAGCAAATCAAGCATAATCAAATTATTTCCACTCGATTGCTGTTTATTGATAAATTACGCCACAAACAATATTTTGATAACATCAATTATAGTCACCACTGCCAATGCCAATATATATACATATGTATGTATGTATGTCTGTATACACATACACCCCTAACAGCTAACACCCCTTAATTTTTGTCCTTTATTTATTTTGTCACCCAAAGCCAAAGATATAAGATGTACAAGTGTACTGGTTTGAGGCGTATAGAGTCTATAATATAGAAATAATATACATATATCTATTTCAAATTCAACTTGCAAGTCAATTAATTTTTAACAAATAGTCACAGTTTTTTCATTAAGGTTTAAAATCAACTCTAAACGAGGTACGAAAATTAAAGTATAAATTCTAAAAAAAGTCAATCAAGAGTTTTAAACTATTTATGATTTAAATGAGTTTCGCTTATCTCTTCCCGTATTTTGATTTTTATTCAGATTTAGTTGGAACTCCATAAAGGCCCATAATTTATCTTTAAGTTTCGATTAACTTTAGTCCCAAAAACTGAATTTCTAGGTTGATCCCCAAAATATGATATTACGTAGGTACCCCATAGGTAAGGTGTTAACCTTTATGTTCTCATTTAAGTGACATACCTTTATAATATTTTTTTAACGGTAGTATCCATGTTTTATTGGTTATTTATTGGTTTTATAAATAAAAGTATATATTCCTTATTAATCATTTAACAAATGAACTATATACAATGAAAAATTAAAGAGCTTAAAGACCATTTAGTTTTAAAAACCCTTTAGTAACATAAGTACTTTAACAAGTATTCCCCATCTCTTCCTAGAACCCTTTTTGTTTAATATATTAAATCAAAACTAAATCAAAATACCAACCAAGGCCTATCCATTTTTTTTCCAATATGTTAATTTTCCCAAACACACGACCCTATTTATTGAAATAAACCCCTGCCACCCCATCCCGATAAAAATATCATATGGGCCCTTTTTTAAAGACTAACCAAAACAACAAAAAAAAATACCCGAAATGAAATATAAGAAAAGTAAAAGCAGGGGCGTAAGTATGGGCGTGGTTTTGGGGGAGGTGGGAACCACATGTGTTTTTATTTCCTGGCCACAATTGATTTGTAATCTTGGTAAACAGGATTTAACAGATTAGACGTGTAACAAGCAACGGGCGACCGATAATCGCACACCCACACGCACACACCGCCAAGCCGAAAAAAAAATGGGATACCCCCCTCCATACTTGCCTCACACACACACACGTGTCCTGTTTTTGGACCCCTCTTCAAACCAAAAAAAAAAAAAAAGAAATAGAAAGGGAAGCGAATTTTGGTATACCCAAAAGGTATGCGTGGGTTTATGGACTTGGACTTGGCTATAATTTAATATTTTAGGCCTTATTTTTTATATTAAAAAAATGTATCTTTAAAGGATCTTAGATAATTACAGGGTATATGATTAATGTCATCTAATTTCTTGTTACCCACTACCGTGCGCTCCTTTATTTGCCAACATGGCTGGCTTGGCTTGTATGATTGATACTTAATGCCGCTTTTAGCCTCGTTAGGATATCGTATCCTGTGTGTATTCTATGTGTGTGTGTGGGTGAGGGTGTATTGTGTGTGTTTGAATGTCCACATCCTAGCGGTGTCAGTGTGTAGGTGTGTGCGTTTGTGTCGCCATCCTAATCGCCCAATTTTATTGTCATTTCTTTGGCTTTTGTTTGAGCCTCAGTTTTGGGCGCCAATTAGCTGCCCGTTGTCATCGAATTCTCGCCTCCCAAAATGTCCCTTCCTCGCCAGGACTCTCCCTTACCTCATATGATACCAGTATACCAATACCAATACCGATACCATTTCCATCGTCCAATGTCCAATGTCCATTTTTCCATTTGTCAACGTTAATTGATGGTGAGCACTCATTTAGCAGATCTGGCCAGTTTGTCCGGCCATCAGTCAGTCAGTCAGTCAGTCAGTTGGTCAGTTGGTCAGTCAGTTAGTCTGTTGGTCTGTCAGTTGGTCACTCAGTCAGTGGCTTTTGGGCTTTCAATTAATTTATGCCAGTGCCTAATTTTGATAACTGCCCTTCCTGTCTGCCTAACCTGCCATCTATGATTCTAATGAAGCTACCACATGGCGGATGATCAATTTTCGGGGTCGCCTTTTCATTTATGCATTCATTGAATCTTTTCGATTAGTTACTTTCATCTAAATTAGGCAAACTATTACAACTAATTTTATGTGTTAATTTTTGGGTATTAAGAATAATACAACAGAAATGTTGTGTTTTAATGATTTTTTGAAGTTAATTAATGTGTTGGTATTTATATTTTTGCTAATCAGAAATTATTGGCTCTTTATAAAAGTAACTAATACCTAGTAAAAAGTAGCTTGAAGGTAATAACTAGAATCTAGAAACTAATAACTGGTAGCTTGAAATAAGTGGTAGCTAGTACTTAATAAATAGTATTAAGGAGCAATAACTAGTTTTTAGAAATCAGCTAGAAATCAACTAGATGCTAGCGAGTAGTACCTAGTAACAGTAAATAGTATGTAATAGCTACATATTTAGACACAGATACAACCTGGTATCTATCAGCAGTAGCCAGTAGCTAGTAACTAAAAGCTATGTACCAATCAGTAACTAGTAACTTGTGTCTAGTGAGTAATTGCTAGTTCTTAGCAATAAGTAACTAGTAACTAATATACATTCAACTTTAACTAGTATTTACTTCTTAGTACTCTTCCTAGTCTATTATTTAAATATTAACTATCACTCACTATTAACTATAAGGATTAAAAAGTATTTATTACATATTAACTAGAATTCAATTCTTACAGACAAGAAAAAAGATAGATAGGAACAAGTAACTAGTAACTAGTATCAATTACCAAGTACCAAAACCCTATAACTAGTAATTGGCAAATAGTATTTAGTATAATATCTAGTAACTAGTGTCTGTTAGCTAATACCTTTTATCATCTAGATTCTAGAACCTCATAATTGTATTCATTTAGGGAACAAAATTACAAGTACTTAGTAACTCACTTAAAACATGAATAATTCTCGAAACATGTACATATAACAGACAATATATATATATAGAAAATATATAAAAATAATTATAAACTAATATTTAACAAAATGAATCAAAAACATATTTAACAACCCAACAAATTGAAAGCCAAACAACCAAAAACATTCCCCCGTTTTGCCATGAAAATGTTACGAGGTTTAATAAAGTGCTGCCGTGCCAATTGGCAAACCAGTTAAGTGTGCGGCTATTGACCAGTTATCCAATATCCTGAAACCATAATCCTTATCCTCTTACCTACAGGATCATCATCATCATCATCATCGTCATTATTGAGCTTCATTTGGCGGGGCATCTGTCCTCGCGGCGATAAAAATTGCATGCAATTATGCCAACTTTGATTCTGATTTTACCACCCACCACCTACCCACCAATTCCCCTTTTCGGATGGATGTTCCCAGCTACTTTACAAGAGGAAAACCCCCGAAAAATCCCAAAAGTACAGAAAAATTGGAAATCGAACCAAATCCGAGAATGAGAATCCATCCCAGAACCATTGCCACCCACCCACTTGCCGGTTTCAGTGCGTTTTTCCGAGTGGGTGTGTGGGTGTGGGTGTGGGTGTGGGTGTGGGTGGGTGTGTGTTTTTGGTTTTGGTAATCAAACGCTTAATTAATATGAGACACCCCAATACAAGCTGAATGGATATGCTCAACTGGAGGTTTTATAGTCAAGATGTGAGGGCTTTTTAAGATCTTTAATATTAGGAATTAAGAATTTAAGAATTTTTAAGCTTATAAAGTAATAAATAAATAAAGAAAAAAAATAATAATAATATCTATGAAAATAATTGTTTAATTTTTGTAATTCCACAATTTTAAATGTCTTAGGTATATATATAAAAGAATTTGTTTAAAATTTAATAAAACATAAGCTTTTCAACTTAAGATGAGTCCTTAACCCTTAACTCACCTTAAAGCTTAGTATTAGAATTTAAAATTAAATTAAGAAATTAAATAAAAATTGCATATGTTTATTATTTATTTATTTTTACATTTATTTTTTATATAACTTATTAATTTTTGATTTTTTAGTGTTTTTTTTATTGGCAACCCTATTTGGTAAGAGATTCGATTTGGCTTTTTGGCGTCCTGCAGGTTACCATAGTGAGTGAGGAGGAGGTCCTCGCGCCAAAGGACATCGGAAATCGGAATATCGTCGTCGGTGGTGGTAGTGGCGGTGGTGGCTGATGATTTTTGGTGCCCCCCGTCCCGGTTATGTCCCCGGGTTTTTCGGTTTTTGGCATATTACTGATAACACTCGCGGTCGCCTCTCGACCGAAAATGCCCAAAAAGTGGCCAAATGCCCGCGAGGGGCACTGAACGAGCGAGATGGACAATTTGGTTGTTAGAGCGAGATAGCCCACAGAAAGGGACAAAACGAGACTGAGACGTAAAGCAGCGCTTGCGGTAATTGCTTCATAATTGAACAATTATGCAAACGTGATTGAAGTGATTATATGGCCGCTTATGCGCCTCTGTTTATGTGCGTTTCGAGTCCCGAGCTCCCGAGCTACAGCTACAGGCACGCCCCCTTCTGTTCACCCGCCGCCCTTATTTGCCGCTTTAACGCCCCAACTCCCCATCACCCCTATTCCTGCCGCATTTCCCCCCCCCCATTTCCACATCAATTCATTTCAACGCATTTCTACTTTTCTTTCCCTATTAATTGAATTTCCCATCATTTTTCCAATTTCTATTGCCCGTCTGTTAAATATTAGTTGAATTTCTAAAAATATATAATTTTCTAGCGGTAAACTGAGTATAGTTGTACAAATAGCATGTGACTATATTCAAGTTTCTTCATAAACTTTTATTAATAATTTATGATATTTTATTTTTGTTCTTTTAAAAATGTATTTTTTTCCCAAAGAGGAATTCTATCTTTAAAAACACGAAAGTTGGGTCATTTCCGATCGTTCAGTTTTTTAACAGCAATAGGATATTTATATAATCGTAATATTTTGCAACACATAGAATCCTAGAAAATCACAAGTCTCTAACAAAAAAAACACCAATGTTATGCCATTTAAGATCAATCAGTTATATGGCAGCTATAGGATACAAGAAGGGTGTGTACAAAATTTTAAGGCGATGGCTAAAACTGAGAGACTTGTTCGCGTAGAAACAGACAGACGGACATGCTCATATCAACTCAGGAGGCGATCCTGATCAGGAATATATATACTTTATAGGGTCAGACATGTCTCCTTCAATGCGTTGCACACGTTTGACCAAAATTATAATTCCCTCTGCATTATAAAATCTCAATTTTCTTACATTTTTAGACTAGAAGACCCCCTTTAAGAGCGACATTGAGATAAGGCGAAACATTTGTTAGAGATAAGACGACTATGATGTCATTGAAATCTGTATGAAATGTACTTTCCATTTGGGGAAAATATATAAAAATATATATATAATTACCTATAATAATAATATAAAATAAAAATAATGTAAAATATACATAATTTGTTACATATTCCTATATATACATATGTATATACATATATATATGTATATAAGGCCTTATTATAAACCAAGAAGAAAAAGCTAGAAACATAAACCAGATCTAGTTGCTAATCACCTCTCTCTTATCTCCAATAACCTCTAACTCCTTTCCGTACGCATTCTGTCTGTGAAATATTTTGGCTTTTCTATATGTGTGGGTATTTCCCAATTTCTTATCAAGGATGGCTATAAAAAGCCGAAGCTTCAAGACTCGCAGCATCAGTTGAAATATTCCAAGAGACTCTTTCAGTAGAAAGTTCCGTTCAATTAAAAAAATACAAGATGATCTTCCCCGTGGCCCTCATTTCTGCCATTTTCCTAATTTCCGCCTCCTTGGGATCGGAAGAAGTAAGTTATACCTTTTTTGAGTGTTTTTATTTTGAAAAGTAATTTAATTTTTAATTCCACAGTCATGCTATCTCTCCGAAGAGGAGGAAGATCAATGTGCATCGGTTTGTTATCCAATCGTGAAGCCCTTACTTCGCTATTTTGAGAAAACTAATGAAAAGGATGCCCAGCTCCTAAGGTGCAAGACAGACTATTCGGAACTTCAAAAACGACATTCAGACTTGCAGAGCAAGGATTTAAAACAATATGCCCAGATATCCAAATGCCAACAGGACTATTCGGACTTAGTGAAATCGAATTTGAAAGTGCTGAGTCAACTTAAAGATAGTGAAGTTAAATATGTGCAGTTGCATTTGAAGCAGCAGGAAGTTGACAATCTAAAAGCTCTAATAAAGCAACAAAGTGAGGGAATCGACCTCCTAAAAGATCAAATTAGGGAACTAAAAGAAAAAAGTGAACTTGCTACTTTGACTAATCAGTTCCGTGAAGACATCGATAAGTTGGGAAAAATAATAAAGAGTGTAGGAATTCATGAAAATAATCCAACGAAGTCGGAAGTAGAAACTGGGGAGGTCCCAACAACTCCACTGCCTAATATTAATATTCAGACGACGCCGAAAACAGAAACCATAGGTAAGTCGGCAGAACCCAATCATTTGCAAAATAAAATAACGAGTTTTTCAGATTTTTCAGATCCTTGTCCACAAAGCCAAAAAGTGGGCACCGGCCTTCGCGTTATCCAACTTCCAGGCTTTGACCCGTTTAAAGTGTTTTGTTATTCAGATTCGAATATTGGATCTGGATGGTTGAATGTTTATACGAATTGGTATAAGGCAAACATATTTAATAGCACGTATGAGAACTATGAAAGTGGATTTGGCGATGAAGGAACTGATTATTACCAAAAGTTCTTTATTGGACTCAATCGATTGCACCACCTGACCAGTGGAAAGCCTCACGAAGTGCTTTTATGGGCCTCTGCAGGCCGTAGCAGATGCCCCAACTTTGTTGTGGGCGATCGAAGCGAAGGGTACAGGGTGAAAAATATTGGTAATTGTACTAAAGACGATGTATGGTTGATCCCTAAGAAGGGCTCAAAATTTTCGACCTTCGATCGATATGAGGATGGAGTTCCTGATCGTAATTTGGCGAAGGAAAGGGGCTATGGCTGGTGGTTCGACCCTGGTATGAGGTGTGTATTCTAATTTAGGTTTTCTTTTAGTTTCATCTCCAACTGGAAATTTCTAAAATAACTAAATTGAAATAATTTTTAAATTCTATTATTTCAGTTCTGCACCTCTTGACCCCGGAGAGTATTACATTCAAATGTACATCCGAAGAGCAGATTGAATTTTCAGAGCAGAATTCAGATTGAAGCAGAGCAGCATTTTATTTTCTGAATTTTTATTTTCAAAACCAATATTTTCAAATTTTTACAATTTTACTCTCAAAGATATGTGTTTCTATTATGTAGCTTAACTCTAATTGCGATATTCATAAAAAAAATTTGTGGGAAATCTATATTTTTCTAAATTGTATAACTTTGTGAACTAATTTAAAAAAAAATGAATTCTTCCAAAACAAGAAAGGAAAACTAATTAAATATATATTAAGAAAAAGAAGCTAATACCATAAACCAGGTCTAGCAACAAGACCTCCTCACCTCTTTCTAATCTCCAATAACCTTTGTCATCCCTTCCGTACGCATTCTATCTGTGGAATATTTTGGCTTTTCTATATGTGTGGGTATTTCCCAATTTCTTATCACAAACTAAAGCTTAAGCTCATGGCCAAGGACGGCTTTAAAAAGCCGGAGCTTCTAGACTCGCAGTATCAGTTGAAATATTTCCAGAGACTCTTTCAGTAGAAAGTTAAGTTCATTCAAAAAAATACAATATGATCCTCCCCGTGGCCTTAATTTCTGCGTGTTTCCTAATTACTGCCTCCCTGGGATGGGAAGAAGTAATAGCCGTTTTGAGTGTTTTTATTTTGAAAATTTATTTAAATTTTAAATTCACAGTCCTGCCATCCCCTGGAAGAAGAGTGCGAGTTTTTAGATTTTCCAGATCCTTGTCCACGAGACTAAAACGAATACGAAGTCCTCCGTGAAATCCAACTTCCAGGCTCAAGCCCGTTTAAAGTGGGTTGTCATTCAGTTGCGGTTTTTGGATCTGGGTGGTTGTATGTTTATAGAAAACGGTATAATTCAAACATATTTAATGGCACGTATAAGGAATATGAAAGTGGATTTGGCCATATCGGAACGGATCCTGACGATGAATTCTTCATTGGACTCAATCGATTGCACCACCTGACCAGTGGAAACCTCATGAAGTGCTTTTATGGTCCAATGGCATGGAAAAAAGATGCAACAACTTAATTGTGGGCGATAGAAACGAAGGGTACAAAGTGAAAATTATTGGCAATTGTACTGGAAACATATGGATGAACCCTAAGCAGGACTCAAAATTTTCGACCTTCGAGCGAAGGAATGGGGCTATGGCTGGTGGTTCGATCCTTCTATAAGGTGTGTAATCTAATTTGGCTTTTTCATTTGTTTAATCTCCAACAGGAAAACTTTCTAAAATAACTAACTAAATAATTTTGTAATTGCGTTTTTTATCTTTAAGCCCCGAAAAATATGTCATATTCATGTTCATCCGAAGAACAGGTTGAAGATAACAAGAAGCCATTTAAAACGGTCTTGGAAAATGAAATATTTTCGAAAAAGATAAAGGATATATATGCTTTAACTGAACTGTGATAATCTTTATTCTTATATTTTTTTAATATTGAATAAAATTTCCAAATAAAATATCTAAAAATTAATAAAAAATAATTGTTTTCACTTAAAGGTCGGAAACCAAAATTTTGAATTTCAGGATGAGCCCCAACAGAGCCTTTAAAAAATAAACGAGCGACTCTTGTTTCTTTGTGGGAAGTGGCTACATAGCAGCTGGATAATGATTTTTTTGGACGTTGACCCCACTTTTTAAGAAAAAATTTAACAGAGTTTGAACCTTCGTTGTCTAAAAACTCACAAGTTCTGGCATAGCCGATCGTAAAAAAATCCAGCATAGCCGATTAAAAATGAATTAATCCTTGATCTGACGGAAATATATGCGTCACTTTATTTATAAAATATGTTTATTTTTTAATTTTCATTCAAAAAGATCTATTAGCAGGGAGTTTTACCAGAAACTCTAAAATTGCATATCTAATAAAATAATTTTTCCCTTTATGTTTTCCTTCTATTGAAGTTTTCTCCAAAAATCTATTATGTATATTTTTCGTGGAATATGTTTCATATTTTATTTTATATTAATATTCTATGTGGTTTCTTATTCTTTAAAAAGACTTCCTCGAATCATTTCTGTAAGTACATATTCTCTTCCCCGGATCCTCCTTTCTTTATACTTAGATCAATAGAGGCTCTAGGACGAGTGCTATTGCGGCGCCGTAGTTGACCTTGCATCCTTGCAGTTAGTATCGGATATAAATCACAAATATCGGATATAGTTAGCCGATCCTTATGAGAATTTTTTCAAAATAGCTTCAAAACTGAGAGACTAGTTCGCGTATCAAGAATGACCCTGAATGACGATGACGCTGATCATTTTCAGACTTTGAAAAAAAAATGCCAAAATTTTATTTTTACTTTTTTCTTATTTTATTGGGTGTAACATTGTTTTATTTACAAATTTTTCTTTGTTTTTTGTTTTTTTTATCCTCTCTCCATTTTTGCAGTTGTCGCTTTGTTCCTGTCTTCCCTTTTAGCTTTGTTGTTGCCGTTGTCGTTGTTGTTGTTGTTGTTGCTGGCGTGGTGTTCTTCTTATGGCTAGGCTAGGCTATGATTTTCACTTTATGCTTAATTCTACAAGTGCTCTTGTGATCCTCAAACATCCTCATCCTTCATTTCTTGACGGCGTATAATAATGTGTTGTCTTATTATGTTAATATCTAAGTACTACTATATACAATTTGAAGTCTGTTTATGTTCCATGCTACTTACTACCGGGATTCGAACCCGGACCGGACGGCAACCGAAAGTAGGTCTAACTTACCCACTCGGCTACCGCCCGGCGGCAATTTCGGAGTTCCAAAATTTCATCTTAAACCTCAACAAACGGGCCTACTATTTCCCATTTTCATAGTTGCCACCATACAGTTTTTGTGTTGGTAAACGTAAAGTGTTGTCATGTTGGAAGAAAATTCGT
Source organism: Drosophila malerkotliana malerkotliana (assembly GCA_018153235.1). Taxonomy (NCBI): domain Eukaryota; kingdom Metazoa; phylum Arthropoda; class Insecta; order Diptera; family Drosophilidae; genus Drosophila; species Drosophila malerkotliana. Next base: position 6,666,528 of record JAECXV010000058.1, on the reverse strand, counting down.
TCTCATTATTCAATTTGTTGTGCTAGATCTTTCACTTTGTTTCAAAAAACTATAATTTAATTTATTGGAAATTTACTAAAAATCTGATTACATGCTTAAGGTCATAAAGTCCACAAGAAATTAAAACAAGTTGTTCTACCTAACAGTGTTGATAAATTATTTATTTCAGAGTAAGTGTTGAAAGCGGCAAAGAAAGCAACAAGTGGCTGTGTATTTGAATTATAAGACCAGAAATATAGAAATTAAAGATTTCCAAGTTGCAATTTATCAAATTTATGGTAAAGGGTTGTACAGAAAAAAATGTAGATTCTTATTAAATCATTTTGTACATTAATAAAGTCTCTTACCCTGTTAAATACATAAATATTTTTCGGCCTCGATCCCCATTCAATGGCTGACGTATTAGGATCTCGGACTACAAACTAAGAGTCCCAGGTTCGATACCGCTTAAAAAAAAAACTCTTTTTTATATTTTTTCCTTGTTTGTCTTTAATTAACAACTTTTTTTTGACCACTTACAGTTTCTTGACCAACATTTTGTTACATTTTCAGTTATTTTTTTTGTCCCTCCTCTGGTGGAATAGTGAAAAGTTGGCAAGTTTACGACGTAAAAATCAGACAAATAAAACTGGCGAAAAAATTCGCATAACTTTCGGTCGTTGCCGATCCTAAGTGTCATCATGTGGCCAACACACCCACTCACGCACACCCACTCTCGATTGTGGCAACATAAACTTGCAACATACATGACAACAACGACAAAAAACCAAGAAGAATAACCCTTTTATTATATATTCTTTTCGCTTTTTTCGGTGGGGGTTTCGGTGGATATGGGAAACAGTCACAATGAAGTGGAAATTTGTCTGCGACAGAAAAAGGAAAAGAATTCAAATCAAAGCTCATCGGAAGGCGGCAATGACTGCGGCCACGCCCATCACCCGACTCACATTGAAACTGAAAATAAAGTTGGTTTTTAGATTTATACTCTAAAATAAAGGGTTATGGTGGTTGATACAACGGTTTTGTACTCATGTACCCTAAAGAATAAAATTTTTTTAAGACATAAATAATGACTTTTTTTTACTTTATTCTTGAGTCTTAATTATTATTAAAAAATAGTGGGTAATGTAAAATAGTTTTTAGTTTAAAAGGCAAACATTAACAAAAAATGTTTTCCCTTTGGGCGGAGTCGAACCTGGGACTTTTAGTTTGTAGTCTCACATCCTAATACGTAAGCTAGTGAATGAGGCTCATCGCCGAAAAATATTTCATAAAAATAATAAGGATTTTTAGCAGACAATTATTTAAATAATAAGTAGTTTAATATAAAAAATTAAATAGCTAGTGGCTGCAACTTGTACTAAGGAAACTATAAATGAGCTAAAAAATGACTTTTAGAAGAAAGACAGTCTCAAACATCACTTTAAATACAAAGTTTGGTACTTAGTATCATAGCATCCATGGTATGATACATTACTTGGTCCTTAGTATCCTTTTGTGGTATCCTTTTAACCGAATATCCTAGTTTCACCAGAAGGATTCCTCATCCAAAATGCTTTCCCCAACCCAATTCTTCGGACTAGGAAGCATAGCGGGGCTTACTAAGGAAACCCATACTTAAGGCCTCAAATAGGATAGGACAACTATTCCTGGAAGTATATAGGATACTTCTGCGAATCCAAGTTCAACTTTTTAGGATTTTTCTCTGCAATCTAAATCTTATCGTTCCTTTTATCTATAATGCTTTTCTAACTAAATATTCATTACCAATCGTTTTAAAATATATTTTGTAAACTTTTCCCTAAGATAGAGTATCTAACAATTCATCTTCAAACCGATGATTCATTTAATTTGCTTTGGTTTTTCCTTATTTGGTTTAGTTTCAGTGTTATTACTGCTACTTTTGGTTTTTGGATTTTATTGCAGAAATTGTTTATGAATTGGAAAATTAAATTCTTCACAGTTTTCCATTTCTCTGTATGTGATGGTTAGAGTTGGAGATGGTGACGGAGATGGAGATGGAGATGGGTGGGGTGCTGAGTTTGGAAAGGAATGGAAGTTTATTTGCATGCAGAAAGTTCAATTCAAATTGCATGCTTCGTCGCACACACACACACACACATACACATACATTTTCAGGAATATAAACACACATACCATTACACGCGAAAACTTCCCTTTTCGTCCTGTCTTTTAGGGGGTGGGATGGGGGATGGGGGGAGTTGTGTAAAAAAAAGGATAGCGACTTCATTGCCAGCTTCGACTTTTGTTTCATTTCCGACAGGACTTGGATTTTGAAGGCTTTGCATTTCAAAGTCCATCGAATTCTGAGGCAAAAAGATTTAATTGGGATTTATTTGATATTTTGAAATGTTTGGCCAATAGAGTTACAAAAATATATATATACATGCATATGAGAAAATAAAGTTAATTAAAAGGAAATATAAGGATATGAAAGGTATGTATGTAGAAGTTTTTGTTGGATTATAATAATAGAAAAGATTATTGGCTCAAAAAGAAGCCTTAAAAGGCCTTGATGAATTTTTTTTTTTTTTATTAACTTTACAAATTTAAGAAATAAATATTTATATTTCTACCTCTTAGAAGTACATAGCTCCCCCTTTTCGAACATAAAACCGAATAGATGGCCATGTAACTAATCCTGATTTTGATCCTGATTGACCAACAACAACAACACTAGCAAACGACAAATAGCTAAAATGGAGGAAAAGGACCACCAGCCAAACAAACAAACAATTCACACTCAACAAGCGAAGCAAATGAGTTTTGATTCATTTAGCGTAAAATGAAACCCAAAGTGATGGCCAAAATGGGGCGTAAGGGGCCCCGGCCGAGAGGAAAATAGAGGACATAGAGGCGGATGGGAAGGACTGGCGAGGGGAGTGGCAATGGCGGCAAGCCATTCAGCTGTCATTTCATTATTTATACTGCTGATTAAATTTCCGCTTATACTCATTAAGTTCCATTGTCAAACCACTTCCGTTGCAAAATAGTCGTGGCTCTGAAATGAGTAGGAAAGGGAACAAGGACTAGACAAGGACGAGACGAGGCATAGACAGAAACACACAACCAACCACATGCTGATCCCCAGTGGAGAGGTGGTATAGCCGGGGGGTGGATTTCTGACGCGTCGGTGAAGGGGGGGGGCGCTGGTATAACAAACTAATTAAGTCGACGGCAAACTGCAAAGGTGGCCCAACTTGGTTGCCACTTCTTCGACATATTACACTGGAAAAAATCATAATTTAAGTATCCTTTTTGAAATTATTCAACTTTTTTGTTTAAAAATGTGTATTTTTCTTATTATAAATTGTTATTATTTTTTGGCGGATATTGATATTTGTATTTTTATTTTAATTTTATTTTTTTTTAGGCGGAGACCTCATAGAACTGGGCCATGAGAGAGTAAAGGATGCAAAAGGACGCTCTCCTTGCTTCTCCTTTGACTCTGGGAGAGCCATGGGAGAGAGTCCAGTGCGAGAGTGGATAAGTCAAAAGTATACGGCACCCAATAAGTCAATATGGCTGCGCAGAACGATTCAAAATGGCCGCAAGAGATCTCTGATCTCAAGCAATGGCCGCTAAGAAGGAGCCAGCGATGAGAGTAAGTTCGATATGGCTGCTCTCTTTTCTCCCAATACTTTTCATATAGGACGATATTGAAAAAGAGACGGCGAACATTGTGGAAAAAAAGACATTATTAGGAGACAGGCACCTTAAGAAAGCTGTTAATATCTTCTATTAATATAACTTCTATTTTATTAATTTTTTCAATGCTTCTATAATTCTATGAAATATTATTAAAAGGACGTGATACTTTGGGATCCGGTAAGAGAGAGAGCCAACAGTAGGAGAACAAGGAAGAAAAGACCCCAATAGCTTCCATTAAATTTCAAAAAAAAAAGCAACCATCATTTCTTAAAGTGTAAAGCCATAAAGGAATGATAAACTCAACAGATTCAGGGCCAGGGGCGAGGTGGTTGGGAAAAGAAATTGGCAGTAAATGTGGGCGGGGCCCAAAAGAAGGCGAATCTCCAGGAAGGAGTACCTAAAGGAGTAGAAACTTCAAGCTCCTAACACTTGGTTGGATGCCATAGTACTTCCAATGGCACCTCGAGGTGCGAAACTTCAAGGTGGTGGGGAAGACCCCCACTCGAAAATTGCAATCGGAGCTGAGCACAATTAACAAGATAACACCACGAGGACTCGTGGGTGCAAGGACTCGAGAGCGAGGACGAGGACGGTGTTGTGGTGGAACGATTGAAGTAAATCAAAGGACTACAAGCCAGAATATAGTCCTGAGGATGGCACTCCAAAAAAGCCAAGACCCAAAGGCAAGCCAACGCAAGGCATGGCAAGGTATTGGCATTCACTTTGCCACTTCAACTGGCAAAAGACAATCTAACTTTTGGCCATGATTGCAATTCGGATTCGGATTTCAGATTCGGCTACGGATAATAATGATAGTCATTAAAACCAAGAAATCACGATTTGCAAATTAATTAAATAAAACAGAGAACCGAAAACCAAGAACCAAACTGCACTTTCTGCAGTTAAACTCAAGAATCAAAGTTATTTGGTAGAGAAATTCTATTGTGATTTTTGGATAAGAATTAAAAAAAAACCTATAAGATTTTTTATTGTTTTTAATGGTATACTTCTAAAGTATTACTCCAAGTAAACTTAAAAACTTCAACTAAGCTTTAAATAATAATATATGTAAAACAAAATCACCCTCACCATATTCTAACTGACTAACTAACTAAAAACCTCTTAGTACTTCATAATCCCTTAGTAATTCTCTTTTAGTAGAAACTTCTCCCCACATCAGCCCCACAACTCCTTTCAATTAAAAAAAACCTCCCTAGACTTATTCACTTATTTATTAAGGATGATAAGTATTATATAAAAAATACTTATACATTTGCAATAACATTAATGTACCTAACCGCAATTTTTCCACTCCACTCAGACATTTTTCAAGTTGTTTGCCGGCAATTATCAAAAGCCAAAAAAAAAAAAAAACGAAGAAGAAAAATAGTAAAAGGAGCCTTTAGTTGAACATTTGTCTATGGACTGAAGGATCTTATCAGGGTTATCGCATCGCAATGACAACTTCGTACTTCCTTGCAGTCTCACAAGCACACACACAACCGCAAACAGAAAGGACATTCACACATACATACATATACAGCCATAGGTTAGTTGCCAACTAACGGTAAATGCGCGCCAAGTGTCATTATCCTTTTGGCTGGCGCTTGTCTGTGCATGTTTCCCTCTGTATGTGTGTGTTAGTGTGTGTGTGTGTGGCCAGGTTGCGAGCGTTAATATGCCACAAGCTCACACACAGACGCATGCAAACACTCATGAAGTGCACGTGGCCATTGCCAAAAAGACAGAGAGGACACTTCTTCTCTGTGTATGTGTGTGTGTGTGTGTGTGTATATGCTTGATTGTGTGTGTATGTGTGTACCTTCCCTGCACACCTCCTTGGGGGGCAAAAACCCATGGGAGGCAAAGCCAAGTTTTAACCGCCAGCATCAGCATCTTGTTCTTTAGGCTTCTTAAAGGATACCAAAAAAGTATGCCATGTTTTTTGAAAATTTCAAAAATGTGCTTATTTTTTGTAAAAAATTAAATTTTACAATTAGTAAATAAATAAATTTTAATAAAATCAATAATGATATCTAAAAAAATAATACTCATACCCCTTGATGGGAAAATATTTATTATTTTCAAGCATCTATGACTTATGCCATAATGTATGCTATAAATATTTTAGTTTCTCATTTTTAAAGGCTTGTTTTAAAATTCTTGCATAGGAAAATAAAATTTTATAATTTATTTTTAAGGTTAATGTGTGGATTTGAAGGATAAAATGTGTGAAAGAAATATTTTCCATTGAACATCAAAATATTACTCATACGCCATGTTGACGTATGAGTGGCGTATATTTTATAAATAGAAATATAAATAAAGACCAAAAATGAATTTTAAAAATAAATATAATTTTCAATATTTTGTAGAATTTTTTTCACATACAAATTTAGTTGAGTTTTTGTTTTTGTTTCCTCATATGGGAGACAAGTTAGTCATACAGGGCGTATGAGTAATATTTATAAATAACACATTTTTTTGTTGTACGAATTTTTTAGAAAAAAAATAATATAAGTATCTCAAGTAGGCTATGGAGTATTTTTAACGAATATTTTATATATTTTATGTATATTTTAATATATTTTTTATTAAATCCCCTAAGGTATTAAAAAAACCTCAATGAAAAGGTAACATATCCTGTATTCTTAATGGTTTAAAAAGGCAATCTTTCTTTTATTCTTCATCTGCCTCTTCAGCCTTCTGCCTTCTTCTCCTTGTTACACCTATCCCCCCTCTACACCTGTCCCCTCCTTCTTTTTGTCCTTTTTCTTGTTTTTTTTTTGTTGTTGTTCCTTGGCTGCCCCTGGTGACATTAGCCAAAAAGGTGCAACGATGTCGTCGTCGTCGTCGTCTCCTAATTTCAGTGTGTGTGCTGCTTCATTGCATTCCCAGGGAACCCTTAGGACCCCCTACCCCCCTTTTGGATCCTTCTCTGCTCTTTCCGCTCCCCACCTTCCCGCTCTTCCGTTCTCTTTTCCACTTATTTGGTATCCTTTTTTGGTCTGTCGTCGATTTATTTTTCATTTAGTTTTGTTTTGATTTGCCGCCTTATTCATTGCGACAGCATTGCAGTAGTCCTAGTATTGCGACCCCAACTCTCTCTCTCTCTCTCGCTCTCTGTTTCTTCCTCTTTTTCTCTCTGTGTCGGTAGCTCTCTCTACCCTCTCTTGGGCTTTTTCTTCTGCCCCCCCGGTTTTCTGTGTGTATGCCGCCTCCGCCTACACCTCCGCCTCTGGAAGTTCTGCTCCCTGCGCTGCTTACGTAATTTCCAGGATAAGCTGCAAAGTTACAACATTTTCAGGTTTCGCTGCTGCAACAGAAGCAGCAGCAGCAGCAGCAGTAGCAGGAGCAGCAACAAAACCAGAAGAAGCAGAAATGGCAACAGCAGCATAAGAAGAAGCAGATATGTCAGCAGTACACAGCGAAAAAATATGCATTTAATAAAATGCATTTTCCATTTAATTCAAGTTATTAAGTTTTAGATATGGTATTTTCAAAGATGGTGCTTATATTATTATCGCTATGATCAGGGCTGATATTTCGATACCTTTATCGGCAAAATCACATCTCTAGGCCTCAATTCTAGGCATCAGAGTTTACCATTAAGGTAATGTCGTCCCAGAAAATCAGTCGTAGCCGGTGCGCCGCACAAGTAACACCGGCTAGCTCAAAAAAATTATTTTTATTTTTCTTTCTTTTTGTTTTTTCATTTAATTATTTTTTTTTTCAATATATCAAAAATATAAAAATAATATAAGAAATATAAAATAAAAGATGGTCTCTGTTGTTGTTGGGCATATGGATATTGAGACTTATTTGCTTATTTTACTTTTTTATTTTTTTTTTTTGGTTTTCCTAAGTGCATAAAAAGGGACTATACCAAATGTTGCAGCTGCAGCAGCAACATTAGCAAATGCTGCAGCAACCGGAAGTTTGCAGAACAGCATCCAGGTTAAGCAGTACTCTGGTCTCTCTCTCTCTCTCTCTTTCTTGCACTTTGACCCGCTGCACAAATTGCAGGAGCTGGCAGTGGTCTCTTCTCCCACGCTCTTTATGCTCTCTCGAAGCTTTTTTTCCGTTCTCTTGCATTTCTGATAACGCCGACAGCGACGCTTCTGTTAACATTTTTTATTTTATTTATTTTTTATTTTTTTGCCGGTTTTGTGTTGCAAGCCATTCTCTGTTGTTCTTGCCGGAAAGGAAGTTCTGATTTTCCTTTTTTTACGTTTTTTTTTAATTTTTAAATTTTATTTATTTATTGTAATTTTATTAAGAAACTTCTTTGGTCACCTTACAAGCCATGCGACTGTAGATGTTTTTTTTCTGATTTTCTTATATTATTTATTTTTGAATTTTTAAATTTAATTTCTTTTTTTAATTTTTAAAACGAACTACAAAGGCTTTTGTTACTTTACATGCCATACGTCGGTAGATGTCGAAAAGAAAACCTTAAAGGAAAGAAAACCTCTGCCGAAAAGAAAGTTGCTACTCTTTTCTGATTTCTTTATTTTATTTAATTCATTTTTTTAAATTGTTTCTATTTTTGAATTTTTTTTTAAGAACTACAAAGGCTTTTGTTACTTTGCATGCCATACTACGGTAGATGTCGAAAAGAAAACCTTTAAGCTGCAACTTTGAAAGCCTCACTTTTATTTATTTTTATGAGTCACATATTAAATTATGTTTCCTAATGCTGACCAATGATTAAAATTAGCTTTTCTTTTCTTATTGGCTTTTTTTATTTTTATCTTTTTAATTTGTGAATTTAAAAAATTTCTTACTCTGAGAAGAAATGTTGGTTTTTCGGATAATTTGGTTATATCTCACTGTCTTGATTTTCTTTTTATTATTTAATGCTAAACAAACATATTTATTTTTTTAATTTTTTTTTATTTTGCATCAAAGTCCAAAAAAAACCACATAGAATATTTGTGTCAGTTTTAAATATTCTGGCAGTTGTGTCAGATGATTCTTTGTTTCCCATAAACCAAAACTAAATATTAAAAAAAATAGTAAGCTTGGCTGAAAAATATGCAAAGCAAATCCAAGTATTATTACTGTCCAATGTTTGAAGGCCCGAAGCCCCGGATCCCCGAAGCCCCCCTTCTCTGTTGTTGCCACAAACAGGCAGGGGGGCAGGCAGGCAAGCAGGCAGGCGGCATGCAGTCAGTGAGGCAGGCATGGACGGCTGGCAGGATGTCTTCCCGAGGGCATTGTGCCACCGTGCCACTCGATTCGTATCCCCCTTTGCCTTTGGCTTAATGGGGATTTGATGTTTTCGGTCAAGTGTCAAGCGTTTTGGCCAGCAGGATGGATGAATGGATGGATGGATGGACAGGACGGATGGAAGGCAGTTGTATTTTCAAGAGTATTTTCTCCTGCAGGTGAAATCTGCAAAATCCAAAAACATCACACAGCCCACACCAGCCACCACCTCCAGCTATCTTTCCTATTGAAGATTGCCATGCTATCCAAGGGTTATCCAAGAATATAAAATACACAAAAATCTTGTCGCCATTGTTTGCCCTTCAATTGGGAATGTCTAGCAATTTGTTCAACTCAATAAAAAATATGGCCCAAAAACTTAGCCTCAGCAGGATACTGAGCAGCAGCCAGCACCCTACAACCCTCAAATCGCACTAAAAAATGTGGAAAGAAAAAAAAAAATGTAGTAGTAGTAAGGAATATTGAGAAACTCCCAGCAGCCACACATAAAAACTATAAAAGTGATTTATTTGATGTCACAGAAAAGCAGTCATGCATAAATATTTAGCATAACCCTTAGACTATATGCTCGATCCCGAGCATACAGAACTCCCCAACTAACGAACAAAGCAGACATATGGACATATGAGAACTGTGCGGACAGGGCGGACATGGCGGACAGTGTCGTCTGCGACTCCAAGGAGATATTTAAATCAGGCAAACAGCAGATATATGCTTTATAACTGTGTGTAAGGCGCAATCTGAATCCAAATCCAAATATACGTTTGTCCTTAATGTCCGTTGTGTCCGCTGTGTCCGCTTGGTCCGCTTTGTCCGTTAGTAGTTTACGTGTATGTGTGTATTTGTCCTTTTTTTTTTTTATTGGCAGATACGGAGACAGGAGAGGACATTATGGCCACATACTCGGACACACGCCTACTTCAATATGCTTCTTCTGGCCAAGGCGAAGGATGAAGTATGAAGACTGAAGGACTAAGGAGGCAAGTCGAAGGAGCAGGCACACCAAACAAGGCACATAAAAAGCCATAAGCATCCTGGAGTGGATTGTCCTGGAACTTGGATTTATTTCTCAAAGATATCTCTTTTATTTTTCCCAATACTCTTGCTTGTAATTTAAATTTAAGAAAGAAACTAAACAACTAAGTAATTAATATAAAACATAATAATTTATAAAAACAAAAAAATAATATTTATAATATTTTATGAAATATAGAGACTCTTTATAGAGTATTTAACTTTTCGTCTTTCGTTTTGAAATGTGTTTTCCAACTCAAATCAAATATGCGCAAATAAATAAAAATGAAAATTCAAGAGAATGAATGAATGAATTTCTTTTTTAACTGTTGATGCCGATAAGTATTAGCGTTGGGTCCTCTTTTCATGTCCTTTTTTTTCCTTGCCTTCGAAGGTAAGCTTCGAGTTGTTGGCCAAAAAGGAAAACACTTTGCGGCATTTTTATAGTTGTTTGATATATTCATTGAAATTGGTTGCCATGTTCCCGTTTCGAGTTCCGAATGTGTATTGAAATATTTATGAATCAATAACAAAAACATATTCTCCTCTACCCCACCATATACATATATGTGTGTTTATGTGTGGCATCTGTCCAGGACGAATAAGTGAGTGTTTGGTTAAGCAATTGTTTATGTGAAGTTGAAGTTGTCGCATTGGGGATAAAGACAGACGCCTTCGCATAGATCAACTCGCACAACTTATGCCACAAAAAGGACAAAAGGATATCCAGTATCTAGTATCCTTTTGGGTGTGGGTTTCAGTGAATAAACTACTACTTTCCTTCCCTTCTTCACTTCACTTCAGTTCGATTCGATTCTCAACATAATTGGCTGGGCCAGATTGGATGATGGGGGATGTCGGGATGTTTTGTAAATCCTTCTTGGCTCTCAAATGGGATTAGTTCCGAGGACCTCGATAGGGGGGATAATCTGTCAAGGTAGCAGAGTAGCGGCAGTAACTTCAGTGCGAATTATTTATTAAGAAAATCACATCTGACCCAAAAGGATTGCGGTCGAGCTTCAAGTTAACTCTTATTGTTTTAATTACTTTAATTCTTTAGTTTTGTTTTTACATTTTAAAATTTCTAAAACTTTTCCAATCAAGTGCTCCATGCGAAAAGTCAATTCAAAAAAGTAGGCTCTGTCAAAACGGTTGTAGTTTTCCTGTCAAGACCCAGGCCCTAGAATTTCATTCCAAAACGAAAACTCGTTCCAATCGGTTGTCTCCCAAAAAAATTAAAATAAAAAAAGTTGTGAATTATATTTTCAATTTTTTCAATATCCAAAAAAAAAAAGTAGGGACTAAACGATCAAAATGGAAAAAAATAAAGGAAAAAACAAAAATAATATTCAAGACACAGAGCCTTCTCTTCTTAGGACCTTCTCTGCGATCGTCTCTGCAGAGAAACCACAAGGCGACCTAAACCAGTCGCCAGTCGACAATGCACCAAGTGATGAGACCCCTTGCACACGGAGGTCAAATATTCCTATCGCGATGAAGCCTATAAAGAATCCATTTACAGAAGAAGGCAAAGCGCTGCTGCCCGTAGCTCAAGGGCCCCCAAGAGGTTCAAGAGCGCCTCGCAACATGTCACTATCCCGGATCGAAACCCAAGCCAACAGGTATCCAGAACTCAAAGAAGACAAGGCGAAGCATACTCGAGGTGCATATCCAAAAGGTGCATACTCGAGGACCAGTCGTGCAATGTCAGTTTCACGGATCGAATCTCGTGAAGTCACATACGAAGGCAAAGCGAAGTCACCCGGAATGCCAAGTAAGAGTGCCATCTTGAAGGATTCATCTGCGGTAATAGAGACCAAGACAAACATCGCTCGAGATGCGTTGCCTAATCAAAATTGGAAAAGAATTACAGCCAAAGACTCGATGAAGAATTTTAATCGCAACGTGAAGCAAACGGATGTTAACGATGAGAGCGGAATTTGTGAGGAAAAGGAACTCCAACCGGAGCAGAACGAAATGGAACACAATCTGAACCAGTCTGATGTTATCGTTGAGAGAAACATCCTGAAGAATCAAACCTCTTCGAAACCTAAGGCCGCAACCAACACCACTCAAGATCCATCACCGGTTGAAGAACGGAGGAATGAAATAGAAAAGGTAGTCGATGAACACATGAACGAAATGGAACGCGACCTGAACAACTCGGAAACTATCGGTAAGAGTGCCATCTTAAAGCATCCATCTGCGGTAACAGAGACCAAGACTAACATTGACATGACACCAAGTGATGAGAGCACTCGCACAAGGGGACAATCTGCCAACCGTGAGAGGTCAAATATTCCTATCCTGATGAAGTCTGTAAGGTTCTGTGAAGAGAAGAATACATTTACGGACGAAAGCAACGCGATGCTGCCTATAGGTAACCCAAGAAATTTAAGACCCGTACCAATCCTAAGAAGGCCATACTCAAGGACTGGTCGTGCAATGTCATTTTCACGGATCGAGTCTCGTGAAGTCACAGACGAAGGCACAGCGAAGACGCTCGTAGCTGCGTCAAGAAGCCAATACCCGAGGTCGGTGTCCCAAATCGACATCCAAGTCGGCAGGACTCAAGCCGCAAAGACTGACCTTAAAACGGGCACAAAGGGAACGGCGCAGAATCCAGAGGCTACGCCACCCAAGAAGCCCGAAACTAACCGTAGAGGTCCGAACTCGAGGACCATTGCTTCTCGTACTATGTCGGTCACCCGGAACGAGCCCCAAGCAGGAAAGAACCAGTCTTTACATAATCCAGACAGAAGTGTCTCGGCTCACCCCAACAGGGCCAGGACGCCGATTAATAACCTTCCAAAGGAAAATGATAGCCGGGAGCCGGCTGACACCACAGATTCACAATTTGTCACAGCTCTCCGAAAGATCTTAAAGGTCCCCGAGGATAAGACAGCAGCGACGAACAAAGAAGAGGACGGTGCAAGCCGGATAACATTTACTGTTCAAAGAGGTAGAAATGAAAATTTGATTCGCTTTATGCCTGAGGAAATTGGTGGCCACCAAATCTTACCCAGGTCCATGACTAGTATTTCGCAGACTCTTTCAGAAAATCAAATGGAAGGCAACCAGAGCACATCAGAGATTGTAGAAAGTAAGCCAGATTTAGAGACACCACATCAGGGATCCCCCTACCATCCAAGCAAGTTATTTTTGCCTTGCTTCTTAGGGCTCGACACGGAAAGCAAGCTCGACGACCAGTCTAAATTGTCTCTCATCGATGAATCATTTTTGAAATCGGAGATTGACACCAACGTCTCTCAAGATCTAATACCGGCTGAGGATCGGAAGAATGAAATAGAAAAAGTAGTCAAGGTTGAAGTCGAAGACAAGAGCGAAATGGAGCACAACCTTAACCAGTCACGTGTTTTCGGTAAGAATGACATCTTGAAGGATCAAATATCTTCGAAATCTGAGGCCGAGACCAAAACCGCTCAAGATCCATCACCGGTTGAAGAACGGAGGAATGAAATAAAAAAAGTAGTCGATGATCACATGAACGAAATGGAACGCAACCTGACCAACTCGGAAACTATCGGTAAGAGTGCCATCTTAAAGCATCCATCTGCGGTAACAGAGACCAAGACTAACATTGACATGACACCAAGTGATGAGAGCACTCGCACAAGGGGACAATCTGCCAACCGTGAGAGGTCAAATATTCCTATCCTGATGAAGTCTGTAAGGTTCTGTGAAGAGAAGAATACATTTACGGACGAAAGCAACGCGATGCTGCCTATAGGTAACCCAAGAAATTTAAGACCCGTACCAATCCTAAGAAGGCCATACTCAAGGACCGGTCGTGCAATGTCAGTTTCACGGATCGAGTCTCGTGAAGTCACAGACGAAGGCACAGCGAAGACGCTCGTAGCTGCGTCAAGAAGCCAATACCCGAGGTCGGTGTCCCAAATCGACATCCAAGTCGGCAGGACTCAAGCCGCAAAGCCTGACCTTAAAACGGGCACAAAGGGAACGGCGCAGAAACCAAAGGCTGCGCCACCCAAAAAGCCCGAAACTAACCGTAGAGGTCCGAACTCGAGGACCATTGCTTCTCGTACTATGTCGGTTACCCGGAACGAGCCCCAAGCAGCAAAAAACCAGTCAAGGGATAGTCACCAGTCAAGCGATATGACACCAAGTGATGAGAGCACTCGCACAGGGAGACAGTGTGCCAACCATGAGATGACGAATATTTCTATCCCGGTGAAGTCTGTAAGGTTCTGTGAAGAGAAGAATCCATTTAAAGACGAAGGCAAAGCGCTGCTGCCCGTAGCTCAAGGGCCTCCAAGAGGTTCAAGAGCGCCTCGCAACATGTCACTTTCCCGGATCGAGACCCAAGCCAAAAGGTATCCAGAACTCAAAGAAGACAAGGCGAAGCATACTCGAGGTGCATATCCAAAAGGTGCATACTCGAGGACCAGTCGTGCAATGTCCCTTTCACGGATCGAGTCTCGTAAAGTCACAGACGATGGAAAAACGAAGTCACCCGGAATGCCAAGTAAGAGTGCCATCTTGAAGGATTCATCTGCGGTAATAGAGACCAAGACAAACATCGCTCAAGATGCGTTGCCTAATCAAAATTGTAAAAGAATTACAGCCAAAGACGAGATAAAGAATTTTAATCGCAACATGAACCAAACGGATGTTAACGATGAGAGCGGAACTTGTGAGGTAACTAAGTTAAAGACCAAGATCAATCATGATAAGTTAACTCGTGATAAATTGAAAAAAACTGATATCACAAAAACGATAATGAAACGAAAACACAACATGAACCAGTCAGATGTTATCGCTAAGAGGGTTTTGAAGGACCCGTCATTTTCGGTAGGAGAATCTATTGCTCAACAGAGTCTATCGCTCTTGGTAACAGAGTCCAAGCGAAAAATTTCTTGGACACTTCCAAATGAAAATTACACACAACGAATATATAAGGAACTTCAAGCTCACTTGAACGTAACGAATCGTAACCTAAACCTTCTCGATTTTATCGAGAACAATGAAAAAGGTAGTAGGCGGAACCGTCATTCATCTTCTGATGAGTCTAAAGCCAACATCTATCAAGAACCATTAGCGAAAATAGAATGGAAAAAAGTAAGAGCAGATTTTAAAGTATACCTTAGTACACTGAAACGCAGCGTGAACCAGTCGTATGATATCGATGAATGGAAAATCTTAAATGTTCCACCATCTACAGGAACTAAGTTGGAGACCAACATCGCTCAAGATTCCTCACCGAATTCAAGCCGGAAAACAATGGAATCAGACATCGGATTCGATCTTAAGAAAATTACAAGCGAGAACCTGTCAGATGTTATTGATAAATGTGAAACAAATTGGAAACTATTCCAAAGCTCGGAAGTTATCGGTCCATCATCGACGCATCCTCAAGATCCCGTACCGGAGATCGAGTTGAAGAATGATGTAGAAGAGGAGGTCGGAGAAGACACTAAGGAAATGGATCGCAACCTGAAAACTTCTGACGTTATCGGTCCATCATCGACGCATCCTCAAGATCCCGTACCGGAGATCGAGTTGAAGAATGATGTAGAAGAGGAGGTCGGAAAAGACACTAAGGAAATGGATCGCAACCTGAAAACTTCTGACGTTATCGGTCCATCATCGACGCATCCTCAAGATCCCGTACCGGAGATCGAGTTGAAGAATGATGTAGAAGAGGAGGTCGGAAAAGACACTAAGGAAATGGATCGCAACCTGGAAACTTCTGACGTTATCGGTCCATCATCGACGCATCCTCAAGATCCCGTACCGGAGATCGAGTTGAAGAATGATGTAGAAGAGGAGGTCGGAAAAGACACTAAGGAAATGGATCGCAACCTGGAAACTTCTGACGTTATCGGTCCATCATCGACGCATCATCAAGATCGCGTACCGGAGATCGAGTTGAAGAATGATATAGAAGAGGAGGTCGGAAAAGACACTAAGGAAATGGATCGCAACCTGGAAGGCTTAGACTTCATCGGTCCATCATCGACGCATCATCAAGATCCCGTACCGGAGATCGAGGGGAAGAATGATTTAGAAAAGAAGGTCGGAAAAGTCACTAAGGAAATGGATCGCAACCTGGAAAATTTTGACGTTATCGGTCCATCATCGACGCATCATCAAGATCCCGTACCGGAGATCGAGTTGAAGAATGATGTAGAAGAGGAGGTCGGAAAAGACACTAAGGAAATGGATCGCAACCTGAAAACTTCTGACGTTATCGGTCCATCATCGACGCATCCTCAAGATCCCGTACCGGAGATCGAGTTGAAGAATGATGTAGAAGAGGAGGTCGGAAAAGACACTAAGGAAATGGATCGCAACCTGGAAACTTCTGACGTTATCGGTCCATCATCGACGCATCATCAAGATCGCGTACCGGAGATCGAGTTGAAGAATGATATAGAAGAGGAGGTCGGAAAAGACACTAAGGAAATGGATCGCAACCTGGAAGGCTTAGACTTCATCGGTCCATCATCGACGCATCATCAAGATCCCGTACCGGAGATCGAGGGGAAGAATGATTTAGAAAAGAAGGTCGGAAAAGTCACTAAGGAAATGGATCGCAACCTGGAAAATTTTGACGTTATCGGTCCATCATCGACGCATCATCAAGATCCCGTACCGGAGATCGAGTTGAAGAATGATGTAGAAGAGGAGGTCGGAAAAGACACTAAGGAAATGGATCGCAACCTGGAAACTTCTGACGTTATCGGTCCATCATCGACGCATCCTCAAGATCCCGTACCGGAGATCGAGTTGAAGAATGATGTAGAAGAGGAGGTCGGAAAAGACACTAAGGAAATGGATCGCAACCTGGAAACTTCTGACGTTATCGGTCCATCATCGACGCATCCTCAAGATCCCGTACCGGAGATCGAGTTGAAGAAAGATGTAGAAGAGGAGGTCGGAAAAGACACTAAGGAAATGGATCGCAACCTGGAAAGCTTAGACTTCATCGGTCCATCATCGACGCATCATCAAGATCCCGTACCGGAGATCGAGTTGAAGAATGATGTAGAAGAGGAGGTCGGAAAAGACACTAAGGAAATGGATCGCAACCTGAAAACTTCTGACGTTATCGGTCCATCATCGACGCATCCTCAAGATCCCGTACCGGAGATCGAGTTGAAGAATGATGTAGAAGAGGAGCTCGGAAAAGTCACTAAGGAAATGGATCGCAACCTGCAAAGTTCGGATGGTATCGAAAAAAGTAAATGTCGGTTCACCATGAATAGTTTAGCAACGGAACTCAATCGAATTATTCTTACAGAAATCGAAGTAAAACAAAATGGAATACCAGTGGAAGAAGAACAGAGTCATTTGGAATACGTAGAACCTAAGAAGAACTTGGAGAGCCCAACATTAGATAATTATTCGATTAGGGAAAAAGCTCAATCGACGCCGAACGACAGGAATAAGTGTCGCTTCCCGCCCAAATCTGAAACAGAAGCTCAAAAGAAAAAAATATTCAAATTGAAACAAAGCAAGTTGGAATACGTAGCACCTAAGCAGAACTTGGAGACCCTTACAGCTTCTATTTATCCGATTTTGAGAAAACCTCAATCGACGCCGGACGTATGGAATAAATGGCACTGCCCGACTAAATCTGAAACAGAAGCTCAAAAGGAAAAAATATTCCAATTGAAACAAAGCAAGTTGGAATACGTAGCACCTAAGCAGAACTTGGAGACCCCGACAGCTTCTATTCATCCTACTTGGGGAAAACCTCAATCGACGCCGGACGTATGGAATAAATGGCACAGCCCGACCAAATCTGAATCAGGAGGACCAAGTCGAAGGGAAGTAACTGATAAGTTGACTGGAAAGAAAGTCGAAGACCAGACCAAGTTGGAGAACGTAGAACCTAAGCAGAACTTGGAGACCCCGACCGCTTCTATTCATCCCATTTGGGGAAAAGCTCAAACGACGCCGGACGTATGGGATAAATGGCGCTGCCCCACCAAATCTGAAACAGGTGGACCAAGGCAAAGGGAAGTGACAGAACACTCCAACAAATGGCTGGCACCCAACATCGTTCAGTTTGCAGATTCGGAGAAGAAAAAAGTATTGAAAAGCGATGTGATGCGTAAAGAAAGTGACAATCTGCTCGGAAAGTTGAAGGGCCCACCTAAACGGGCCTATCATCAAAATCCAGAACAGGAATGGGAATCCAGGAAAAGACTTGGGAGTCTAACGCTTATGGAGCTGAATAATGAAATCATCTCATCCCAATGCTCCAAGGATCATACAGAACAGCCTGTATATAGAGCTCTTGGTGAGGACCAGATGAAATCTGAATACGTAAAACCTAAGCCGAACTTCAAGTACGTAGAACCTAAGCAGAACTTGGAGACGCCGACAGCTCCTATTCATCCGATTAGGGAGAAAGCTCAATCAAGTTCAATCATCTCACCACGAAGAAAGGCGTTTGATGTTATTAGTTCAAAGACAAATTCGATTATTGATGGATTCAGCAAAGTTTACGACAAGATAGGCAATATAAAGTTAGGGATTAGTGATTCCGATGGTAATATTCTTGATGTAGTACCTAAAAAGCAAAAAGATGCTATAGAATCTGATTCTTTCAACAAAATGGAACCCCTTTCAAGTACTACGTGCCTCTGCATGCGTCCCATGAGTGGTTTGAAGTGTCGCAAATGTTCTAAAATTTGTTACGGTCGAATTGCTCGGGTCTGCGATATGCATCCAGACCGTGATATTCAAATGGATCTCAAGAGTTGCCCGATTTGCAAAGCACCCACCAATAATCTAGAAGTGTCTTCCCACTCTGGGGAGACAATCCGCTAATTTCACGGACCGCTTCCGACGTCCGACGATGATAGCGATCTTTAAAGTTTAAATTTATAGTTCCAATCGGGATGTTAAAAGTTATATTTTTCTGTTAAATACATCCTAAGTGCATAAAATAATTCAGCGAAGTGTATCTTAGGGGGTTCTGGAACATAAGGTATTTTTTAAACGTTTTTTGGTCACTTTTTAGATCCGGCAGGGGTTATCACGTTCAACATACTAGTTCTATCATGTTACATACTAGAAAACAGAAATCCATTTAGCTTTATTCATTTAGCTAAAAAATTTAAAAAAAATTAAATTTTATGTTTTTTACCTGGAAATAAAAATATAAACGAAATGACTAGTTTACTCTAAATTTACTAGTTTAGCAAAATTTACCATGAAATGTATTCAGGTTTAATATTTTGTGCCGTTACCATAGTTTTTCAAAACTGCAGCACACCTACGAGGCATAGACTCCACCAGATTGGAGCATATTGCTTGCTAAATGGAGTACCACTCTTCTTTCTAGACTTTCTATCACAATTGCTCCTTATTTTTTGGTTGAAACCCATTTAAACGTTTTTTTAGGATCCCCCACAAATGCTCAATAGGGTTTAAATCGGGTTACTGAGCTGACCAATCCATAACGTCGACTTTATTGTCCTGGAACCACTTGTTTGCAAGCTTGGATGTGGGTTTGGGATCGTTATCCTGCATAAATTCCCACTTTCAAGGCATTTCCTCTTCGGCATATGGTAACATAACGTCCTTCATTATTTTAACATAGTCTTTAGAACACCTATTGCCTTGTACCCGATAAAGTGGACCAACACCTGAAGCAGAGAAACATCCCCATAGCAATATATTGCCGCCTCCTTGTTTGATTGTCTTTTTGGTGTATTTGGGATCGAATGCTGTGATGTTTGGGCGTCTAACATGGGATCTACCATCAGATCCAAAAAATCAATCATTGTCTCATCGGACCAAAGGACGTTTTTCCAGTTCTGGCGGGTCGCTTTCAAGCCACGCTCAATCAGTCTTTTGCAAATGGTATGACTCGTAAAGGATGCGTTCATATAGTTTTTAAGATCCTTTGAAGAAAGGAAAGACTCCTATTTGGACTTCCTAATAAGCGTCGTGTCAAATTTTGTGGAAGTTGCTCCCTTTCAGCCACGTTTTTGCTGTTTATCTGAATAGTGGATAGCAGAAAAAACTTTTTTTTTGAGCATTTCAATAGTTTGACAATTTGTCTCATGGATTGGACTTCTGCTTTTAATGTGAGGATTAGATTCCTCTCTACTGCGGTGCAATGTGCTCCACGACCCATTTTGAAGCTTTTAACAAAATTAAATGATAAATTGTACAAAAAATTGCTATAATAACACTCCTTGTAATAAAAATATTTAAAACAATACCTTTTATTTTAATTTAAAGCAGGGGTGTCCAAGCTCAGCATACGGCAGAGCAAACTCCAATACCAGTGCAAAAATTCACCTTTAAACCATTTTTTTCATTTCGATGCACTGAAAAATAAAATTATAGTAATATTCACAAGGAGTTTAAAACAAATATCATTATAATAAAAAATACATTTTATTATTATAAATAGGCCCTAACTCAGTAAAAAAGGTTACTAACTCAGTGGATTTCATAAATATTTCTAAAGCCTAGACTTAAAAATAAAGCCTTTAAGTAAAATAGAAATATTCGTTTCTACTATTATTTTTTCCATTACTGTAAATTTGATAATTCTTTTCCTATATAAATTTTTTTGATTTAGATGCAGTTCGATTCGATCTACGAATCGTTTAAGGTAATCCCCTCAAGAATCAGATGATGTTTGCCAAAGATATAGCCTTTGACGGGGGTCATATAGTGCCCCCATGCATTATTGTGGATTTTTGGAGGGGATCCCCTAGAAATTTTGAGAAAAAATGTGAAAAGGTACTCCCCTCAAGAATCAGATGATGTTTGCCAAAGATAAAGCCTTTGCCGGGGGTCATATAGTGCCCCCATGCATTATTGTGGATTTTTGAAGGGAATCTCCTAGAAATTTTGAGAAAAAATCTAAAAAATATTTTTTTTCTAGATTTTGATGCAGTTTTATGGATAATCGATCTATGAATCGTTTAAGGTACTCCCCTCAAGAATCAGATGATTTTTGCCAAAGATATAGCCTTTGCCGGGGGTCATATAGTGCCCCCATGCATTATTGTGGATTTTTGAAGGGGACCCCATAGATATTTTCAGAAAAAATCTGACAAATAATTTTTTCTTAGATTTGGATGCAGTTTTATGGAGAATCGATCTACGAATCGTTTAAGGTACTCCCCGCAAGAATCAGATGATGTTTGGCAAAAATATAGCCTTTGCCAGGGGCCATATAGTGCCCCCATGCATTATTGTGGATTTCTGAAGGGGATCCCATAGAAATTTTCAGAAAAAATCTGAAAAATATTATTTTCCTAGATTTTGATGCAGTTTTATGGAGAATCAATCTACAAAGCGTTTAAGGTACTCCCCGCAAGAATCAGATGATGTTTGCCAAAGATATAGCCTTTGCGGGGGTCATATAGTGCCCCATGCATTATTGTGGATTTTTGAAGGGGACCCCCTAGATATTTTCAGAAAAAATCTGAAAAATATTATCGTCTTAGATTTTAATGCAGTTTTATGGAGAATCGATCTACGAATCGTTTAAGGTACGCCTCGCTAGAATCAGATGATGTTTGCCAAAGATATAGCCTTTGCGGGGGGTCATATAGTGCCCCCATGCATTATTGTGGATTTCTGAAGGGGATCCCATAGAAATTTTCAGAAAAAATCTGAAAAATATTATTTTCCTAGATTTTGATGCAGTTTTATGGAGAATCAATCTACAAAGCGTTTAAGGTACTCCCCGCAAGAATCAGATGATGTTTGCCAAAGATATAGCCTTTGCGGGGGGTCATATAGTGCCCCATGCATTATTGTGGATTTTTGAAGGGGACCCCCTAGATATTTTCAGAAAAAATCTGAAAAATATTATCGTCTTAGATTTTAATGCAGTTTTATGGAGAATCGATCTACGAATCGTTTAAGGTACGCCTCGCAAGAATCAGATGATGTTTGCCAAAGATATAGCCTTTGCGGGGGGTCATATAGTGCCCCCATGCATTATTGTGGATTTCTGAAGGGGATCCCATAGAAATTTTCAGAAAAAATCTGAAAAATATTATTTTCCTAGATTTTGATGCAGTTTTATGGAGAATCAATCTACAAAGCGTTTAAGGTACTCCCCGCAAGAATCAGATGATGTTTGCCAAAGATATAGCCTTTGCGGGGGTCATATAGTGCCCCATGCATTATTGTGGATTTTTGAAGGGGACCCCCTAGATATTTTCAGAAAAAATCT
Source organism: Drosophila malerkotliana malerkotliana (assembly GCA_018153235.1). Taxonomy (NCBI): domain Eukaryota; kingdom Metazoa; phylum Arthropoda; class Insecta; order Diptera; family Drosophilidae; genus Drosophila; species Drosophila malerkotliana. The sequence continues at coordinate 6,644,405 of JAECXV010000058.1, read as the reverse complement.
GAAAAATATTATCGTCTTAGATTTTAATGCAGTTTTATGGAGAATCGATCTACAAATCGTTTAAGGTACGCCTCGCAAGAATCAGATGATGTTTGCCAAAGATATAGCCTTTGCGGGGGGTCATATAGTGCCCCCATGCATTATTGTGGATTTCTGAAGGGGATCCCATAGAAATTTTCAGAAAAATCTGAAAAATATTATTTTCCTAGATTTTGATGCAGTTTTATGGAGAATCAATCTACAAAGCGTTTAAGGTACTCCCCGCAAGAATCAGATGATGTTTGCCAAAGATATAGCCTTTGCGGGGGTCATATAGTGCCCCATGCATTATTGTGGATTTTTGAAGGGGACCCCCTAGATATTTTCAGAAAAAATCTGAAAAATATTATCGTCTTAGATTTTAATGCAGTTTTATGGAGAATCGATCTACGAATCGTTTAAGGTACGCCTCGCAAGAATCAGATGATGTTTGCCAAAGATATAGCCTTTGCGGGGGGTCATATAGTGCCCCCATGCATTATTGTGGATTTCTGAAGGGGATCCCATAGAAATTTTCAGAAAAAATCTGAAAAATATTATTTTCCTAGATTTTGATGCAGTTTTATGGAGAATCAATCTACAAAGCGTTTAAGGTACTCCCCGCAAGAATCAGATGATGTTTGCCAAAGATATAGCCTTTGCGGGGGGTCATATAGTGCCCCATGCATTATTGTGGATTTTTGAAGGGGACCCCCTAGATATTTTCAGAAAAAATCTGAAAAATATTATCGTCTTAGATTTTAATGCAGTTTTATGGAGAATCGATCTACAAATCGTTTAAGGTACGCCTCGCAAGAATCAGATGATGTTTGCCAAAGATATAGCCTTTGCGGGGGGTCATATAGTGCCCCCATGCATTATTGTGGATTTCTGAAGGGGATCCCCTAGAAATTTTGAGAAAAAATCTGAAAAATATTATCGTCTTAGATTTTAATGCAGTTTTATGGAGAATCGATCTACGAATCGTTTAAGGTACTCCCCGCAAGAATCAGATGATGTTTGCCAAAGATATAGCCTTTGCGGGGGGTCATATAGTGCCCCCATGCATTATTGTGGATTTTTTAAGGAGATCCCCTAGAAATTTTGAGAAAAAATCTGAAAAATATTATTTTCCTAGATTTTGATTCAGTTTTATGGAGAATCGATCTACGAATCGTTTAAGGTACTCCCCGCAAGAATCAGATGATGTTTGGCAAAAATATAGCCTTTGCCGGGGGTCATATATTGCCTCCATGCATTATTGTGGATTTTTGAAGGGGACCCCCTAGAAATTTTGAGAAAAAATCTAAAAAATATTATTTTCCTAGATTTTGATGCAGTTTTATGGAGAATCGATCTACGAATCGTTTAAGGTACTCCCCGCAAGAATCAGATGATGTTTGCCAAAAATATAGCCTTTGCCGGGGGTCATATATTGCCCCCATGCATTTTTGTGAATTTTTGAAGGGGATCCCCTAGAAATTTTGAGAAAAAATCTGAAAAATATTATCGTCTTAGATTTTGATGCAGTTTTATGGAGAATCGATCTACGAATCGTTTAAGGTACTCCCCGCAAGAATCAGATTATGTTTGCCAAAAATATAGCCTTTGCCGGGGGTCATATATTGCCCCCATGCATTTTTGTGAATTTTTGAAGGGGATCCCCTAGAAATTTTGAGATAAAATCTGAAAAATATTATCGTCTTAGATTTTGATGCAGTTTTATGGAGAATCGATCTACGATTCGTTTAAGGTACTCCCCGCAAGAATCAGATGATGTTTGGCAAAAATATAGCCTTTGCCAGGGGTCATATAGTGTCCCCATGCATTATTGTGGATTTTTGAAGGGGACCCCCTAGAAATTTTGAGAAAAAATCTAAAAAATATTATTTTTCTAGATTTTGATGCAGTTTTATGGTGAATCGATCTACGAATCGTTTAAGGTACTCCCCTCAAGAATCAGATGATGTTTGCCAAAGATATAGCCTTTGACGGGAGTCATATAGTGCCCCCATGCATTATTGTGGATTTTTGAAGGGGACCCCCTAGAAATTTTGAGAAAAAATTTTAAAAATATTAATTTCCTAGATTTTGATGCAGTTTTATAGAGAATCGATCTACGAATCGTTTAAGGCACTCCCCGCAAGAATCAGATGATGTTTGCCAAAAATATAGCCTTTGCGGGGGGTCATATAGTGCCCCCATGCATTATTGTGGATTTTTGAAGGGGATCCCATAGAAATTTTCAGAAAAAATCTGAAAAATATTATCGTCTTAGATTTTGATGCAGTTTTATGGAGAATCGATCTACGAATCGTTTAAGGTACTCCCCGCAATAATCAGATGATGTTTGCCAAAAATATAGCCTTTGCCGGGGGTCATATAGTGCCCCCATGCATTATTGTGGATTTTTGAAGGGGACCCCCTAGAAATTTTGAGAAAAAATTTGAAAAATATTAATTTCCTAGATTTTGATGCAGTTTTATAGAGAATCGATCTACGAATCGTTTAAGGCACTCCCCGCAAGAATCAGATGATGTTTGCCAAAAATATAGCCTTTGCGGGGGGTCATATAGTGCCCCCATGCATTATTGTGGATTTTTGAAGGGGACCCCCTAGAAATTTTGAGAAAAAATCTAAAAAATATTATTTTCCTAGATTTTGATGCAGTTTTATGGTGAATCGATCTACGAATCGTTTAAGGTACTCCCCTCAAGAATCAGATGATGTTTGCCAAAAATATAGCCTTTGACGGGAGTCATATAGTGCCCCCATGCATTATTGTGGATTTCTGAAGGGGATCCCATAGAAATTTTCAGAAAAAATCTGAAAAATATTATCGTCTTAGATTTTGATGCAGTTTTATGGAGAATCGATCTACGAATCGTTTAAGGTACTCCCCGCAATAATCAGATGATGTTTGCCAAAAATATAGCCTTTGCCGGGGGTCATATAGTGCCCCCATGCATTATTGTGGATTTTTGAAGGGGACCCCCTAGAAATTTTAAGAAAAAATGTGAAAAATATTAATTTCCTAGATTTTGATGCAGTTTTATAGAGAATCGATCTACGAATCGTTTAAGGTACTCCCCTCAAGAATCAGATGATGTTTGCCAAAGATATAGCCTTTGACGGGAGTCATATAGTGCCCCCATGCATTATTGTGGATTTCTGAAGGGGATCCCCTAGAAATTTTCAGAAAAAATCTGAAAAATATTATCGTCTTAGATTTTGATGCAGTTTTATGGAGAATCGATCTACGAATCGTTTAAGGTACTCCCCGCAATAATCAGATGATGTTTGCCAAAAATATAGCCTTTGCCGGGGGTCATATAGTGCCCCCATGCATTATTGTGGATTTTTGAAGGGGACCCCCTAGAAATTTTGAGAAAAAATTTGAAAAATATTAATTTCCTAGATTTTGATGCAGTTTTATAGAGAATCGATCTACGAATCGTTTAAGGTACTCCCCTCAAGAATCAGATGATGTTTGCCAAAAATAAAGCCTTTTCTGGGGGTCTTATAGTGCCCCCATGCAAATTAACTAGAAGTTTAATCTATATTAATATTATAAACAATTATTTCTACACTTCCCACGAGCAGTGAGTTCCCACGAGCTCTTACACATTTATCCCCACACTCGCACCTACAACATAAACGGCAAGCCAAGCTTGAGTCATTCATAAACATAAACAAACTCCCCTATTCGGTCGGCACCAGCAAAACAATATTAGACTAAACATCCGCTGGAATCATGCCACCGCGATTCCCCCTTTTGGCATTCCAATTGCTAGCCAAATTTTCCATGCTGATCGCAGCAAAATCATTCGGGTTCTAACTTCGGAATTATCTTCGGAATTAACTTCGGAAAGTTCTTAGGGAAGCTTGGAAAGCTTCAATCCCGAGACGACAAGGAAGACAATTAACTCAAGCTTGGTCAGTCGTAAATTAGCCTTAAGTTTATCTGTACGACAATTGCAAAAGTACTTTCAATAAAATATATATTTTTATAAAACTTCGGTACGATATTTATAATTGGCGCCCAACGTGGGGCACGCGTCTTTAAAAAAATATCGATATTAAAAAAGATATTCGCGAGTGCCCTAAAAATCATAGGCCTGAATTTACAAAGGCTTCTATGTAAAAAATATAAAAAATCGTACCAGTGAAAGAAAAAAAATATATAAGAAAGTGCAAAAATAAGGCAATCCATTAATTAAAAAAAATACAAAATAATATCAATAAAACATTTCGCAAAATCATTTTGATATCAGTAAAAAGCCCTGATATAAAAATAAAAATAAATATATAAATATAAAAATCCAGACTCAGTGACTCAGAGAAAAAAAAGAATAAAAATTGAACAAAATAAACCGGAAAATAAAACGGTTACAAAAAACAAAATCAATTCCATTCAAACATTTTAATAATAAAGTTATATTCACTTTATTAAAAATACAAAATAAAACATTTCGCAAAATCATTTTGATATCAGTAAAAAAATCCTGATATAAAACAAAAAAAAAAAAAAAAAAAAAAAAAATGTATTGACAGTAATAACAGTAAAAAAAAAAAAAAAAAAAAAAAACCAACTTAAACGAACGCAAACGCACAAAACTTTAAGTAAAAAAAAAAAAAAAAAAAAGGAAGTCCTACAAGACAAGGAAGGAAGGAAGACTAAACGGACCATTTGAGGAACCTCATAGGATACAACTATCGACTCTTCTTCAGGATTTTAAAGTACACCGTGAGGATAGATTTACCAATATAATTTTGCTACCAATATAATCTTTTTCAAAACCTATATGCGGATATATATATTCGTATTAGTAAATAAATATTATGTCAAATTTTTTTAAAATCCTAGATGAATAAGAACTTAAAAAAATATAAAATAAAAAAAAAAAAAAAAAAAACTGTGAAACCAATCTACAAAAATAAGAAAGGTCGTTCCGCAAAAACGCAAGTAAATAATCCTGGACGAACTAATAAATGCTTTACTAAACTTCAAAATGACAGATACAAACGGTCCGTCTACTAGCCACAGTGCTAACATCAACAAACAAGCCCCCGAACAAACGCTAACAACAGACTTAATTGTCCGACTAATTGCCAGTAACGTATCACCGTTACAAGACGAAATTAAAAACTTACGAGCCCTTCTAGACTCAAGATCCAACTTAGTGACAGAATACGAAATAGAACCGATCGACGACAACATTCCATGCGACGAAACATTAGAAGTCGTCAAATCCATGCCCACATTCTCTGGAAATTTAGAAAATTATGTAGCCTGGCGGGAAGCCGCCGAAACAGCGATGGGACTTTATGTCCGCAAAAGCCGACGCTACTTTGTAGCCTTAACTATTTTAAGAAACAAAATAACAGGCAAAGCAAATGATGCTTTAACAAATCATGGAACTGTTCTAAACTTTGACGCAATTTTGGCCAGGCTAGATTTCGTTTTCAGCGATAAGAGGCCAATTCACATTATCGAACAAGAATTAAGTGTCCTGACACAAAACAAATTCTCAGTTATGGACTTTTATAATTTGGTTAATAAAAAGTTAACCTTATTAATAAATAAAACCATAATGACTTATGGGAAAGATAATCCCATAACTACAGAAACAACTCTCAGACACAGACAAAATGCCTTAAGAGTATTTATAACTGGCCTGAACGGCCCAATTTCCGGTATGCTCTTTTCCCTCAGTCCTCCAGACTTGCCAAACGCTTTAGCCAGAGTGCAAGAAATGGAAAGTAACCAGATGAGGGCACAGTTCGCTTATCGTTTCAGCGCACCTCATCAGCGTCATTTTAACGACAACTTACGAACTTCCAATGATTTCAATTATAAATTTGATGGTTATAATCAAGGCAATCAATTGCGCCTGAATAAAAACAATGATAGCCACCAGAATTTTAATAGACAAAATTCCAATTACCACAACCCCAACCATTTTCATAACAATGCTTCTCAAAACAAAACTAATACTTTCCAAAATAATAGCAATCAATACGCAAATAACTATCAAAACAATAATGCTCGGTTTTATTCCAATAATTATCCAAATAATAATGTTTGGACACAAGGGAATAATACTTTTCAAAACAAGAGCGAACCAATGGAACTGGACACCAGCATCCAAACCCTAAATAAAAACCAGTATAATCAAGCAGCACCTAATGGTGGGCAATACCAAAACAGAAATAGTTTCCAAAATAATTCCTTTAATCAGGAAAGGAAACCTTTTCAACAACCAGAGCAGGCAGTCAAACGCACGCAAATTGAGTCATCAGCTCAACCGAAAAACAAACAAATGCGCATAAACAATATTGAAGAAGACCATTTTTTAGGAGAACAGTAGGCCTTCCACACATTTTTCGATTTGATAAAAAAATAAACAAAAAATTTAATATTTTAATAGATACAGGAGCCACAGCTTGCTACATAAAAAAAGGTATTTACAAAAATGGAATAGAATTGCCAATTTATAAAAGAGTCTCGACAGTTAACGGGTACTCAGTAATTAAAATATACCATTTCATAACAATTTTTGACACAAAACACATTTTTTATGAAATAGACGGATTGAAGGCAGATTTATTAGTAGGGTACAATTTACTAAAAAAAATAGGAGCAGTCATTGACATGAGCAATGACACATTAAAATTTAAAGGAAAAATTGAAAAATTAAATTATGAGGAAAAATTGAATCTATTAGAAATGAAAAAAGAAATAACACTACTTCCTCTAAAAAAATTTATATTAGATAAATACTTAAATTCCACAAGTGTTCTAATGAAAAACACAGTTGGAACAGAAAGTTTGGGGTACATAAACCCCGAACACGCCGTCGATGTTCATACCGACACAAATAGCTTGGAACACTTCGATTCCAAAAGCACTGTCAGCAACAATTCTGACAATTATGAATCAAATAGTTTGGGACATTCAGATCCCGAGCATTTCGTCGAAGCCAAATCCGACATAAATGAAATAAACAATTTGGCATACGAAAATAAAGACAGCGTAGTTAAAAAAAGCGCCGACATCGAAACATTTGAAAACGCTGAAACCGAAATAGCAAACTACACTGAAAAAATTATAAATACTATTAAAAAGGTACATTCTGATATAAACACGAATCTACCATTTCGAACCGATGTCCGCTGTGAAATAGACACAGTTAATGATAGACCCATTTACTCAAGGCAATATCCTTACTCTCAAGCACTAAACGAGTTTGTCAACCAAGAAATAATTCGCATGATCGAAGATCAAATTATTAGACCCAGCAAAAGTCCGTACAATTCACCAGTCATAATAGTACCAAAAAAAGGTACTAACGAGGACGGCACCCCCAAACACAGACTTTGCATTGATTTTAGAAAATTGAACCTCAGCACCATTCCAGACAGATATCCCATGCAGGACCCTTCAGTTATTTTATCTAACTTAGGAAAAGCAAAATATTTTAGTACCATTGACTTAGAATCAGGATTCCACCAAATCCTCATGAAAGAATCAGACGTCGAAAAAACTTCATTTTCCATTAACAATGGAAAATTCGAATTCATAAGAATGCCATTTGGGCTAACAAACGCGCCTCGCATCTTCCAGAGAGCAATGGACGATATACTTAGGGAACATGTGGGGAAATTTTGCCATGTTTACATGGACGACATAATTATTTTTTCCCACTCTCTAAAACAACATTTTGATGATCTTAACTCAGTTATTAACATTCTACATAAAGCAAACATGAAAATTTCATTAGAAAAATCAAAATTTTTTAAATTAGAAACCTCATTTCTTGGATATGTTGTAGCACAAAATATTATTAAAACCCATCCTGAAAAAATAGAAACCATTTCCAAATATCCAATTCCTAAAAATATCAGAGAGCTACGTAGTTTCCTAGGTCTTACTGGATACTATAGGAAATTCGTAAAAAATTATGCAACCATTGCCAAGCCATTAAATAGATTTTTAGAAGGCTCCAATGGAAAAATTTCTAAACGAATGTCTAAAAATGTCTCAATTACTCTTGATGAACCTGCTATTCAAGCCTTTAACGAACTCAAAGAACACTTAATTTGCCAGATCGAATTAGTCCAACCAGACTATTCGAAACAATTTACATTAACGACCGACGCCTCAAATTTAGCTATAGGAGCAGTACTGTCTCAAGACGGAAATCCAATCACTTTTATATCTAAAACATTGAATAAAACTGAAAGAAGTTACGCGACTAACAAAAAAAAACTTTTGGCAATAGTATGGGCATTAAAAAACCTAAGAAATTACTTATACGGAGTATCAGGACTAGAAATTCATACGGATCATCAAACACTCTCGTACGCCATTTCAGATAAAAACCCAAATGTAGAATTAAAAAGTTGGTTTAATTACATAGAAAGCTTCAGCCCAAAAATTCATTATAAGCCTGGTACTACCAATGTAGTAGCAGACGCATTGTCCCGAATCGAAATAAATAATATTTCCGAAGAAGATGCAGATATTACCGGTACTCAGCACTCAGCCGAAAGTAGCTTCGATAACATTTTAAGTGAAACAAAAAAGCCCCTTAACCAATTTAAACAACAACTTTTAATAGCAAAAGGAAACTTTACAATACATGAACAAATAAATGTATTCGAAAATAGACGCCATATCATCGAATACGACCAACCAGAAAATTTAGTTACAATTCTAAAAGAATATCTGCAACCCAATATTAGCACAGGAATTTACTGCACCCCTGAAGTATTATACGAAATACAAATTCCATTAAAAAACAATTTTTTAAATAAATTTCTATATACAAAAATTTTTGTTCAAGATATAATTAATAATGATGATAAAGCAATAATAATAGAAGAAACCCACTGTCGAGCTCATAGAGGATTAGAGGAAAATTATAAACAAATCTCCAGACTGTATTATTGGCCAAATTTATACAAAAAATTAAAAGAATATATCACAAATTGCGAAATTTGCAACACAAATAAATATAACAGAAATCCAATACAAATTCCTATTGGAGAAACTCCCATTCCCAAATCAGAAGGGCAGCATTTACATATTGACATTTACTACGCACAAAGTCTTACCTTCTTAACTTGCATTGATTCCTACTCCAAATACCTAGTGGTAAAAGAAATCACTAACAAAAAGAACATTGACTGCAAAGTATATGAAATTTTACAAACATTCCCATTAGTAAAAACAATTATGACTGACAACGAGCCGAGTTTCACATCGGCACAATTTAAATCATTCCTAAAACGTTCAGGTATATCCATTCATTATTCAGACCCTAGACATAGCCTTTCGAATGGACAAGTCGAAAGAGTCCATTCAACCTTAACTGAAATAGCTCGCTGTATTAAAGACGAATACCGCCTCTTAGATTACTCTGAAATTATCATAAGAGCTGCAAAAAATTATAACATGACAATCCACTCAGTAACAAATCAAAAACCCTATGATATCCTATTTAACAAAATAGATCACAGCGATATACCGCTACAATTACAGATAGCACAATCTAAAACATTAGATTATCATAACAAAAATAAATTAGAAAAAAATTATCAGGTAGGAGAAGTAGTTTACGAAAAAATACACGGAGAAAGAAACAAATTAGGTCCCAGATTTAAAAAACAAGTCGTTCAGGAAAATTTACCCAATAAAGTAATAATTAATAATAGAAAGAGAGTTATCCATAAAGATAATATTAAATAATCTATACTTTACAGACGATGGAAATCACATTCGTACTCACCATTCTAATCACCATTTGTCACTCGGAAATTATTGACTACACAAACAATGAATACTTATTGCTAAAAGACGAAAAAGATGTAATGACATACAATTCATTTGAGGACCTATTCCACATTACGAACCTTAGCTTTTATAGAGAAATAATTAGAGTTGAAGATAACATTACTAATAGCAGCAAAAACTCAGACTTAGAATGGGATATTTCACAAAACCTAAACATTATCAAAATCCTTATGTCCCAACTATTACCATCCAGAAATAAAAGAGGTATTAATGAATTGGGCACAGCATGGAAATGGCTCTCAGGTACACCAGACCATGACGACTTAACAAGAATCGAAAACAAAATTAACGAACTGACAGAAAACAATAACAAACAATTTACAATAAATTCACGCATATTTCAAGAAGTACAGCTTATGACAAAAATTCTTAACACAATCGTTGTTAAAAAAGAATCAAAAGTAAGACAACACCGACTACAATTAATCACACTTGATATTCAAAATTTAATCGATACAATCACTTTAGCAAAAGCAAACATTTTAAACACAAAAATATTAAATGAAAAAGACATTAAAGAAATATTTAGACACGAAAATAAACCAGTTGTACTAACAGATCTGTTAGACATCTCCACTTTTAAAATAATAAAAAACCAAGACCTACTTATAATATATATAAGATATCCAATTATAAATAACATCTGTAGCCTATATACATCAAGGGCAATTGCCCAAATAAACGGAAAATTAATAATAGACGATAAGACAGCACACTGTAATGGAATATTTTATAAAATAACAAACTTTAAAGAAGAAATATTCAATAATTATTGTAAACTCTCAAACGAGAGCTCGTGTTTCACAAATCTCTTAAATGGAAAAAAAAAGCAAACTGTTCAAAAATACGAGAAAAAAATAAACAATTGGAAAACTTAGATGATGGCGCTATTCTCATCACCGGAGAAAATACTGTAAACGAAATCAAATTAAAGGGCGCATTTCTGATTTTATTTAATGAAAGCATAATTATCAATAATATAAATTACATCAACGAAAAACAGAAAATGTTAGATTACATATCCCAATACAAATACAATAATTATATAATAACGGATTACATATTTTCTAATGATTCCGAATTAAGTCTAGATAATATAAACATTATTAACCCATTTGTAAAATTAGGAAAAACAAAAATATCCCTGGAATTAATATTGTTAATTTTTATACTTACCCTTTTAATCATATATAAATCACGCAAAATCATACCCAAAATAATAAAACAAATTCAAATAAAATGTACCAAAACCCAAAAAGAAATAGAAATTCCAAAAGCTGAAATCACAACTGAAACTGTAACAGAAAACGAAACTGAAAGAAATATTGAAATAACATTTACAGAACTTAATAATAGAATATCCTCCCTCACCGCACAAATGTAATGAATCGGGACGATTCATCTTAGGAGGGGGAGAATTAACTAGAAGTTTAATCTATATTAATATTATAAACAATTATTTCTACACTTCCCACGAGCAGTGAGTTCCCACGAGCTCTTACACATTTATCCCCACACTCGCACCTACAACATAAACGGCAAGCCAAGCTTGAGTCATTCATAAACATAAACAAACTCCCCTATTCGGTCGGCACCAGCAAAACAATATTAGACTAAACATCCGCTGGAATCATGCCACCGCGATTCCCCTTTTTGGCATTCCAATTGCTAGCCAAATTTTCCATGCTGATCGCAGCAAAATCATTCGGGTTCTAACTTCGGAATTATCTTCGGAATTAACTTCGGAAAGTTCTTAGGGAAGCTTGGAAAGCTTCAATCCCGAGACGACAAGGAAGACAATTAACTCAAGCTTGGTCAGTCGTAAATTAGCCTTAAGTTTATCTGTACGACAATTGCAAAAGTACTTTCAATAAAATATATATTTTTATAAAACTTCGGTACGATATTTATAATTTGCATTATTGTGGATTTTTGAAGGTTTTGAAGGAATTTCTTCAGATTTGGATGCAGTTTTGCTAAAAAAAAGCTAAGTTTTCATACTCGTTGCAGTTTTCTTATAGACAATTTAATGGTTATGTACCAATGCAAGAATATTTTTTACGAATAAAAAATAATTTAAAAATGTGCGCTGTAAGGAACATAGAAGTAATTCAGTTTGTTTTTTGTGGAGAACCCACTAGTGTTTCTCAAAATATATAAATATCTCTTCGACTGATATTGTGCATATATCCTATAGTTTATGTATATCATACTTACTTTGAAAAAAAAAATCTGAAAACAAACTAAAAAAAATAAAAAATACATAAGAACTTAAGAGTCCTTGTCGCTCGCATCCTCTTCAAATACTAAGACATAAGATGCCTTCAAAATTATGAATTCATGTGAATAAATGAATAAAATTTTATCAAGAAAGAAAAGCTAACCTCGGGAGGAGCCGTTGAAGACCCTGAAGTTGAAACCTTTAAATTGATTTGGTCTCTGTGAGTTATTTTTGACAGATCCTTAAAAATATAACTCATCTGATAAAGCCCAGCCGAAAACCTTTACCACTGAAAGAGAGAAATAATACTTTGTTTTTTTCGGTTAAGTTCCAAAATAAAACAAAAAGTAATAAACGGTTAGCAGCTATTTGCAAGCTCTACTATATTACGTCTTGATTTATTAAAAAAAATAACAAGATTTTGAAGGTGTTACAAATATTTCAAAAAAAAGTTTTGTGCTATATTTATTTATTTATTTATTAATTATTAACAATGATCTGTTTTTCTCGATTTTTATAACTAAAAGTAAGGATAAATTAATCTAAACGAGATTCCATAATTTTAGATTTTATTAAATCTAGGGATAGTTCAGAGGATAATAAATGGTACAATGAGTTGTAATATTCACAAATAATACGAAAAGGATCGTGTTCAGGAAAATTAGACCTAGAAATTGATACCCAAACATGTCGGAATGTTCAAGTTACTCTATTAGGAACAGAAAACATTAATTTTTCAAGAAGAAATTTTGAGCATATTCGACCTTATAAGCAATTCCTACTATGTATGGCATGGTGTTTATTTCTGCATATACATAAATATACATACATATGCATATAGCCTTAATATATGTATATCAAAAAGAATCTAAGAAAATAAACCAGATCTTGTTTCTGATCTCCTCCCTCTAATCTCCAATAACCTTTGACATCCCTTTCGTACGAATTATGTCTGTGGAATATTTTGGCTTTTCTATATGTGGGGGTATTTCCCGATTTCTTATCAGAAACTAAAGCTCAAGCTCATGGACGAGGATGGCTATAAAAAGCCGGAGCTCCAAGACTCGCAGCATCAGTTCAAATATTCCCAGAGACTCTTTCAGTAGAAAGTTAAGTTCAATCATAAAAATACAAGATGATCTTCCCCGTGGCTCTGATTTCTGTTTTTTTTCTAATTTCTGCCTCCTTGGGATCGGAAGAGGTAAGTAATAGCTATTTTGGGTGTTTTATTTTAAAAAGTAATTTAATTTTTAATTCCACAGTCATGCTACCTCTCCGAAGAGGAGGAAGATCAATGTCCATCGGTTTGTTATCCAATCGTGAAGCCCTTACTACGCTATTTTGAGAAAACCAATGAAAAGGATGCCCAGCTCTTTAGGTGCAAGACAGACTATTCGGAACTTTAGAAACGATACTCGGATTTGCAGAGCGAGGATCTAAAACAATATTCCCAGATATCCAAATGCCAACAGGATAATTCGGACTTGGTGAGAAAGCATTCGGAAGTGCTGAGTCAACTTAGTGATGAGAAAGTTAAAAATGAGCAGTTGCATTCGAAGCTTCTTGAAGTTGAAAATCTAAAAGCTCTAATAAAGCAACAAAGTGAGGGAATCGACCTCCTAAAAGATCAAATTAGGGAACTAAAAGAAAAAAGTGAACTTGCAACGTTGACTAATCAGTTCCGCGAAGACATTGCCAAGTTGGGAAAAATAGTAAAGATGGGAGGAATTCATGAAAATAATCCAACACAGTCGGAAATAGAAACTGGAGAGGTCCCAACAACTCCACTGCCTAATATTAATATTGAGACGACGCCCAAAACAGAAACCATAGGTAAGTCGACAGAACCCAGTCATTTACAAAATAACATAACGAGTTTTTCAGATTTTCCAGATCCTTGTCCACGAAACCAAAAAGAAAAAGTAGTCCTCCGCGAAATCCAACTACCAGGCTCAGACCCATTTAAAGCGGTTTGTTATTCAGATTCGGATATTGGATCTGGATGGTTGTATGTTTATGGAAAAGAATTTAGAACACAAAAACGTAATCGCACGTTTGAGGATTATGAACGTGGATTTGGCAATGTAGGAACTGAATCATCCTTCAATAATTTCTTTATTGGACTTAACCGATTGTACCGTCTTACCAGTGGAAAGCCTCATGAAGTGTATGTATGGACCGGGGCCGGGGAAAATAGATGCGACCACTTTGTTGTGGGCGATAGAAGCGAAGGGTACAAGGTGAAAAGTATTGACAATTGTGGTGGATACGGCTGGATGATCCTTAAGCAGGGCTCCAAATTTTCGACCTTCGATCGAGACGAGGATGAAGTTCCTGATCGTAATTTGGCGAAGGAAGTGGGCCATGGCTGGTGGTTCGATCCTTCTATAAGGTGTGTATCTTAATTTGATTTTTCATTTTGTTTCATCTCCAACTGGAAATTTCTAAAATAACTAAATTGAAATAATTTTTAAATTATATTATTTCAGTTCTGCACCTCGTTACCCCGGAGAGTATAACATTCATATGTACATTCGAAGAGCAGATTGAAAAAAGCAAACACAATTTTAAAACGGACTTGGAAAATGAAACATTTTTAGAAAATATAAAGATTATAAATATGCATTAAAATGTAACTATTTTAATTTAAAAATGATAAAAACTATAATAAGATAAACTGTCCTCTTATATTTCTTAAACTTTGAATAAAATTTTCAATTTAACTAAAAAAAGTTTGAGAAGGTCGAAAACCAAAATTGCGAATGTCAGACATTTCAGGATCGGCCCCAAGGCTCCGCCTTTGAAAAATAAACAATCGACTCTGGTTTAGTTGTGGGAAGTGACTTAAAGGGGGGTGTAGTTAAATTGGTGCAAAATGGGCAATTTTTTTTAAATTTCCATTGATCCTGATCAAGAATATATATAATTTAAAGGGTGGGAGATCTCTCCTTCACTGTGGTGCACACTTTTGAACAAAATTATAATACCCGCTCAAAGGGTATTGTTTGGTCATTGAGAGTTTTCAATGCCGGGACGAATGAAAGACGAATTTAATTATAGTACGTTATATTTTATTTATGCTGCAGGCAGATGAAACTGGGATCAACCATTGTGATCATCCAGTTTATGGTGCTAAACAGTGACTTAAAAATATGGACAAAGAGTGCGGCTCGACTAGACATACGCGAAGCTAAAGCTCTCTTAAAATAGGCCAGTTGAAGTCGAGCGGCCGAGAAAGAGTCGGCTTGCAACCAACTAAGGCGATATATCCATACTTTAGCTTAATAAATAAACTATATCTAATTTAGCGGCTGCTGCCTGACCCGACAGGTATAATTAAATTAGAATATAAGAGCACACGTCCATCGAATCCTTTTCAAATAAGATACCTTCGACGGCATTTTGTTAATATACAAGAATTTTAAATAATCAAGAATAATAAAAATTATCTCTAAATTATTTTACGTTTTAATGGTGCGATCGATATTCGATATTCCTATTTAACGATATTTTTTGTCTATATTTTGTCTACTAAAATATGTTATTTTTTCATTCCATTCCGTATAAATGAAGCATGCCCTATTTTTTAACTTTATTGGAATTTTTTTTTGGCTTTTTAGTTAACAAGTTCAATGTTGTTGGCATTATAAATCATGTGGAATTTATTAGTTCCTGTTAAAAGTCTACACTTGCAACGAGCACCTTTTGTGCCTGTTGTGGAAAATCCGTGTTTGTCAATGAGGAGAAAAAAAAAGTGACAGACGCCGCTCTCCTTGTCAGCCCCCCTTTTGTTGCATGCAACGAGCTTCTCTGCCACATTTTGCTCCACTTTGAATTAGGCCCAGCAATTTCTTCTCTTTTATTATTATATTTATTTTTTTTTCCTTTTTCTTGTGTGGCAACCTCAGTCGCCTTGCTTCATTTTTTTTTTACTGTTCTTGCCACCGCTAGCTGCACAAATTTGAATCATTTACGAAATATGCAACACAGAAGAAAACGGAAGTCAAAGAGTGAAATAATACAACAAAAAAAAGAACAACAAAATGCAAAATCTTCATGCAAGTTTGTGGGTTGTTGCATGTGGCAGAGTGTAGGACTAAGGGTCTCATAATATGTGGTAGATGGTAAAAAAATAAAACCTTATTTAATATATATAAAAAATAAAATAAAAATCGAAACTTTTTTTAAAAAGTTTGTAAATCTCTTAAGTGTATAACCCAAAAAAACTTAGGTGCTGTCTTTTAATTTTAATTTTATTTTTTAATTTAATCGTCAAATCGTCCCTTTTTTTATTTTTATTTTCTTGGGTTCCTTAAAAATTTTAAATTTTTTGTAAGAAACTTTAATTAAATTTATTTTAAATAAATACTGAGGCAAAAAGAAATCTTTATCCCAAAAAGTTCGGTGTGGCGGCAAGTAATTCCCAAGATCATTGGGGACTCAAAGGAAACCCCCCCAAAAAGGGCATTCAAACGAGGCAAGACGCGGCCAGGAGAGACACTCCGAGACACGAGGCGGCACATGAACATCGCGCATCCTGCCCGCCACCCACACTTGCACCACTAGACCCACAACTGCCGTCCCCCGCCCCACATCCTTATGCCTACAACGCGCTGCAGGACCACCCCCCGCCCCCCACCTTTACCCTTCACTCATTTGGTGCTCCTTTTTCTCTGGAATCCTGGGCAATGGCTGCTCCTTGGCTTTTTCCCCGACTGTGACTGTCATGTGCCACAAACCCACTAAACTAATGAAAAATGTGAAGCGACGGCACAAAAGGAAGCACAATTTCTCCACACACACATATACACATATGCATGCAACACAAAAAAAAAAAAATGGAGAAGAAATGGTGAAAGAGAAGCAACACAAAGAAATGTTAATTCCGTAATACTTTAAATGCGGCAGGCATCGAATGACATTTGCACTTTTGCTGCCACTGTGCCCGCCGCACAGTGGGACGAACTATTTTTATTTTTTTATTTTTTTTTTTGTTTCGTTGGTTGAGGGGGAAGGGGGTTCGTTTCTGTTTTGTTTGCCGTACGTGATGGCCAAGTGAAAGCGCTTTCTCCTTTCTCTTTCGCCTTTCCCCAAAAAAATACCCCTCTAATATGTATTTGCTGGCTTGCAGGTGCTCGCAAAAAAAAAAAATTAATAGTCTTGACTTTAATAATACCTGGTACTTCAAAAATCAAAATAAATACAAACAAAAAAATATTTAACCAGCTTTTTGATATATTAAAAAAATATATTTATATAAAAAAGCTTAACAAAAAAATTCAGATAAATAAAGAAAGTATATAATAATTTTAAGAAGCATATTTTTAATTTTATTTAAAACTCAAACCATAAGTCAAGGGACTGGTCTTTTCCTCAAATGAAAGCCATTGATTACAAAAAAATAAATAAATAAATAAAACCAAAAATCAAATAAAATAAATAAGAAATAAAAATAAAGATGTTAAGATAAATATTAAATATCTTGTACATTATCCAAGAAATATA
Organism: Drosophila malerkotliana malerkotliana; assembly: GCA_018153235.1. Classification (NCBI taxonomy): domain Eukaryota; kingdom Metazoa; phylum Arthropoda; class Insecta; order Diptera; family Drosophilidae; genus Drosophila; species Drosophila malerkotliana. The sequence continues at coordinate 6,626,802 of JAECXV010000058.1, read as the reverse complement.
TATTTTAGTCAAGAAAATATAATCTTTAACCTAATATCTTATGTGCCTACTAAGGTAAAAGGTATGTATAAAAAGCTATATAGAAGTCAAACAAAAGGTGCAAAAACGGGAAAAAGAACTGCAAGAAGGACGGATTTTTGAAGCGGATTGGGGCGGCCATACTGACCGCACTCTGCTGGCCAAAACAACAAGCACCACCACCAAAAACAGCAACACCCCAAACAAAAAAAAAAGGGGAACAAAAAATAATAAAGGATAACAAAACAAGAGTACGGAGAACACGAAGCCAAAACGGAACCAGGCCTGGCCTGAAGATGGACTCGTGAATTTATACAAACGAAAAAATATATATTTTTTAATTTAAAAAATACAAATCAGAGAACCAGTTTTCCGACTACACAAATTCTTGGGTCGTTTATAATAAGTAAAACAAAAAAAAATCATAAACAAAAAATAAGCAAATAAGAATGAACGTGCAATACCCGTGATTACCATACCGATAGTATTTAATATACCAAAAAAATTAAAATTAAAATTAACATAAAAGAGAAAATCAGAGCTGAGGTAGAGTCAATTTCCCACCTTAAGACCATCCAAAGGATTTGAAAATAAAAAAATAAAAATAAAAATAAAAAAGAAAATAAATAATTATTTTCGAGCCAGCCTGTGAACGGTTTGCCTCACAGGCTGAGACTGACGTTGATTTGGGAATCCATCTATGAGGAAACTTCAAAATAAGGTCTAGAGATGCAATTTAATCAATAAAATAAATTGATATATTGATCAAAAGCTTCCCTGATAATATCCCTAATAAATAAAATATCGATAGCATAGAAGTTGAAGATATTTAGCAATAGTAGCTGTTAAATCTAAAAATCTTGATTTACCCAAAGACAAAGAGTACTTAGAAGAAGTATTTTAAAGGCTACAAATAGGCCTTGTTTCTTATTGATGTAAATGAAATGATAAAAAGAAACGATATTTTAATCAAAATTAGCCCAGATTGTTTCACGTCTTCATTAGTGCGATCCAAATTATTCAGTTGAAAGCATAAATATACATTCTATTTAAAGATACAATTTTAGGCCTCATATTTAGTGGTGTAACGAAATCGATAACATTATCGACAAGTCGATAATCGATAAAATAGGAACCCTAATAAAAACTAATAAGTGACTTGTCAAAAATCAAAATATAAAGAATATTTGATGCATATATCGTATCACCACCGAAGTATCATCACCATTTTGAAGAACCGAGCTTGCCAGGGACCAAGGAGAAAGCTGCAATAGGGGAAAGGTGGAGAAAGTAGAAGGAAACCTCGGCCTGGGTCAGTTCGCACGTTCATTTGCGCGCTCGTTTGCTCTTTAACAAATGTGCTTTTCTGCTGCTTTTCATTACGTATGACAGCAAATAGTACAATGGAATATGGAATATGACATGCAGGCGATAAAGTTATGCCGGAGACATACCAAAAAGGACGCAGGACGAAAGGACTAAAGGACGCAAAGGACAACGGACACGGTACACCGGAGAGGCTGAAAGGTGAGCAAATGGGTGTTAGTGTGCCACTTTGCCACACACACACAAACACACACCCATATATATAGAAAGCAGAAAAAGGGAGCAACACCTTCTAGTGAAAGAGATGGATATAACAGATAGAGTGAGAAAGGTAAGGCAGCAGCAACAGCAGGCCACAAATGCTACTGCGGTAGTTGTGCTAATTTGTTTGTTTGTCGTTATCATTTTCTCAGACCTCTCGCATCGCAGTCTCCCTGCTTACCCAGTCTTCCCCCCATTTCGAACTGCCCTTTATATAGCCTGCCATGTCCTTTTTGTCCCAGAGAGCCGCACAAAGGCAAAAGCAGGTGACAGGCCAAAGGAAGAGGTCAGCGAAAAGCGAAAGAGAGTCCTGCCAGATAGTCGGGGAATTGTTAATAGCCGGATTAAAGTTCTGACATCAATGATTTTATGGCAAACATAATTGGAAAGTTTCTTTTTTTTTGTATAGAATGTGTATTATGGCTCTTCAGGGTTTATTTAGCAAAGGGAAGAATTTATTTCTAATATTTATAGAAATTTTTTCTATCATTCTAACATTTAACAAAAAAAAAAAGTAAACAAAACTAATTCTTATGTCAGTTTTTACATCTTACATATTACTCGCATATTATAATTCCTAATTTGTCATCAGGATTAGCAATAAATGGTTTTCTTGTTTTCTAAAACGGTGTATTAGTATTTAATACTAAGTATACAAAGTATTTAATTTTAAAAACAATAATTCCATAAAATTGTACTTAAGCTCATAAAATTTCATTAAATTCCATCTAATTTGATAGAGTTCCATTTAATTCTATAAAATTCCATCTAATGCCTTTTAAATCCATTAAATTAAACTTTATTTAACTCAACAAAACTTAACAAATAATATAGATAAAAATTCGTTCTTTATTATAATTCCAAAGTTGTTATTTGGGAATTAAATACCTTCAATAATTTTGTTAAAAATAAAAGAATTTAGATATTTTTTATTTTTCTTTAAAAAAAAAAACATATTTTATAAACATATTTAAATAATTTGTTTTCTAAACCAAAAATCTTAGACAAAATATTTTATTTCGTATTCTTAATTCCCAAACTTTTATGTAAATCGCTTAAAGTCTCTTAATTAAAGCCATTTCCCGAAACACCTCTAGCTAGTTTTTCATTTAGTTCCAAACTAATCTATATAAATTGACATTGACTTTATCAGCTTTTATAAACCAACTTTACCGACAGTTATCCCTCACTTTCACCCAAGGCACGCACACAGCCCTTTTTCCCTTTTTTTTTGCCCCTTTCGGCATTCCTTCAACCTATCGTGGAAACTGCAATGCCAAATATGCGGAAAAAGCCGGCAAGAGACGCTTTTCTTTGCCAACTGGTCATCAGATCGGTTGGAACGTGGTTCGGGTGGGGGTGGGGGGTTCAGATGGAGCGATGGGGAAATGGTGGAAAGAGAAATTGGGGAGAGTCTGTGACTGTGTCTGGGCATTTTCTCATTTTTCGTTTGCCGTTAGTTCGTCTTTGGATTTGGTTGCGTGTTAAACGGTAAATTTGTACTACTCTCCCATAGTGACTGTCCCTGGGTTGGTAGTTATGCTACGAATGGTACAGTAGTCTATCGGGGGGTGAAAAATATTTTCAAGGGAAATTTTATACAGGAACATTTAATAAAAAAATTTATTGTTGAAATGTAAGTTTATAATTGTAATTTTATTTAATAAATTTAATAAAATTTTTCTAATATTCATTCTTAAAATTTAAAAAAGATTTTTTTGTTAATCCTATAATAAAATATAAGTTATATACCCCAACTCACCTTTTATAATCTATTATAGCCTAATTATCATATTATTCATTACGTAAAGACTTTCTTAAATATAGTTTCTCTTATGTAGCTTTCTTTTTAGCCAATCTCCCCTCTATTTTGTATTTTGTCGCGCATATTAATCATAAAGCGGACACGCGTCGCTTTACGCACGTCTGCTGGCTACGGATGCGGATGCGGAAGACAAGAGACTCTAGCAAGTAACCCGACACTCCTGCTCCCCATCTCCATTCCCACCGCCACCCCTCCAACAAGAAGCATAAAGAAGAATGAAAGAACTGCTTGAGTACTGTCCGCGTATTAGATTTAAGCGCGTTATAAATGAGCCCGGCCAATATACAAACACACACATAATTTCTCTGGCTCCTTCTCTTTTACTTTACTTTACTTTACTTTGGCTTTCGGCTGTTTCAGCTCATAAATCAAAATTTTCGTTTTTGGCATTTTTAAAGGCCAGAACTAACAGTGACGTAGAGGATAGTATAGAATGGTGGGGCATGGTGGTATGGTGGGGTGCGATTGTTGGTTGAGGAATGGGGGGATAGGGAGTGAGGGGGCTAGTTTTTTTTTTTTGGAGAGAATGGGGTGGACAGCCCTTTGCTGCTGCTGTCCATGACGGATGATTGGATTTTATGTTGATTACGAAAATGTCTACGATTCTGCATAGATGTGTGTGTGGGGCAGTCGAATTTTTGGCTTTGCCTTTCACAAAATTCTTTTATTTACTCCCCTGGAAAAAAATTAGCCAAAAGTATTGTCAATGGGTATGGGAAGGGTTTAATGAGCTATTAGAATAGGATAATAAGAATATTAAATTTTCTTACAAAATATTAAAATTGAAATTTATGTATATATTTTCGAGTATTTTCTTCTATTTAAAAATCCCAATTTTAAAGTAGCTTAAATATTTTATTGATAATAAATATTAAAATAATTATTCAACTTACTTACCAATGATTACTTTAAAAATTCAACAAAAACATAGCATTAGTTTACATCTACACACAAATTTCACGTTATTTCAAGAATTACAAGAAGAACTTTATGAAACTAAGTTTATTATAGTACAAAATTAAAAGAAAATTTAAAGATATAAATTAAAGAATTAAATATTCTGGTCTAGCAAAGAAATACGATTTTTTGAGCGCACAAAAACACACTACATTAAATAACAAAATCACAATCACAAATGAAATCCTGATTTCAGAAAATGCTTATTGACCATAAAAAAGAAGAATAAATGGAAAAAGGAGAGAGCTAAAGATGGCAATTCCCTAATTCACCTAATGGAGAGAAAGAGAGTAAAGGACTAAGGTCCAGAGATCCCCTAATGGGGAGAACAATGAAGAGAGAAAATAAAGGATTACGAGTTCTTAATTCACCTAATGGTCTGAGAGAGAGAGTAAAGGATCACCTTATAGGCGAAAGATGGGGAAAGAGAGTGGGAGAGTAAAGGATAACAAGCAACTTTTCACCTAATTGGGAAAATGATGGGGAATGAGAGAGTGTATGAAGGTGAGAGCAAGTTCGATCCAAATTAAAGGCTCATTTTCGTTTAGAAGAAGGCTTTAAATTAAAATATTAAAAAATATTTAATAAATATTAAATTAAATATTTATTACAAAGTATCATTTATTCGAAACACTTTAGATATTCATTCTTCAGTATTTTATTATAGTCCTACCCCAACCCCTTTTTGGCCTACTCGTATTACCAATTTTGGGGCTTTTCTCATTTTTTTTCTTTTCGGTAGGAGAGTGGGTGGGTATGGTTGACTTTGGGGGATATATCACATGGATATTTCGGTTATTATTGGCCATATTTTAATGCTCTCGCCACTGCTGTCCGTGTCTACTGCTTTTGGCCAACCGAGATTTGTCGTAGTCCATTTTTGATTTATTTATGTGTTTATTTGCCTTGTTTTTGGCTTTGCGTCTGTGATTACTCATGGCTCCATGGATTCCTTTATGCCCATGTTGTATATACACATACATACATACATCCCTACATATTTATAAGGATTGGTTGCTCAAATTCGATTTGCATATTATTTTATTTGCATTTTACATAATAATTTAATTTTATTAGTTTTGCTGCATCATCATCATCATCATCGTCGTCATCGTCATCGTTGTGTGGCTCAAGTCCTGGCAATTCTAATGGTTTTAATGGCACCTTAGTGACCCCATCCCCCAAATATTTGTATTTTGGGTCATCGCCCCACCATTTCCTACTATTTTCTTCCTTTTTTTTGTTGTTGTTTAATTTTATTTTTTGTCGATTTTATTTAGGCAATTCCTATTGGGGACACTTAAATACACCAGCCATGCGAAAATCAACGCCTACGATGGGGTTTTTTTCTAACTGAACACAAAAAGAAATAAAGGTAATAGTTTTTAATATTGGACTTTTGAATTTTACCTAATTTTTTTTTCTTTTTTAGAATAAAATTTTTTTGTATGAATTTCAACTTTAAATAAATCTTAAGGTTTTAGTTAAAATCTGAATACTTATAAGAAATAAATATACTAATTAATTTTCTTAGGTAGAAGGTAATTTCTTACATAATTACATTTCCAAAAATTCTTCAAAATTAAAAATAAATCAAGAAAGATCCGTAAAGTTTGTAAAGTAAGTAATGAAGACAATCAATATATTATATTAATTTTTAATTCTTAAAAAAAATAAAATTTTGACCAGGAATTTAAGGAGGAACACGATAGAAGTACCGGCTATCATATATGTACATACATATGCATGTATTTAGTTAAAAACTCTATTCCGTATTCCTTCTTATATATTTTTTTTTACCAATATACTCTAAGACCCCATTTTTTTGACTGTGTAGTATGCAGTTTATTTTCTAGTTGCATTTCTGCGTCTTGCCTGTTATTTATTTATTTTTTTAGTTTTTTTTTTTTGGGCATTTATTTTCATGGCTTACTTGTAGCATATTTTGTTGGCCACCACATTCATTTAAGTTTGCGGTGAAGGGTGTTAAGAGTGGCCTGGTAAATATAGTCCATGGGTGGGTTAAAACGGGGGCATGGGCATGGGCATGGGCATGGCGTGGTTGGTGGGGAATTGGCCGACAATTGCCGCAGTCTTTGGAGAGTCTTCCCAGCGCGACGGGCAGTCGTAAATTAGTTGCGAATGGCAGCAGTAACACCATCAACAACAACACCACAACACAACACAACAAAACAACAACCAGCATAACAATATGAACAACAACATCATCAACAACAACAACACATATACAACAACTAACTGGAAAGTTCTACGATGCAGAGCGAGAAAAGTTCAAAAAGTCGAAAGGAAAAGTTCAGTAAAAGTGTGAGGTGAAAATTATTATCAAGTGTTTGCCACAAAATTTGTGGCAGCCTTAAATTGGTGATGGTGCTGTGTGCTGCACCTGTTTGCATCCAACTGGGTGGCTGAGTGTTCTAATTTAAATTGTTTTTTGATCAATTCCAATTAGATTAGCAAAAGTTTAGTAGAAATGGAATACATATAAACAAAAAATGTAATTGGAATATTAAAGACTTTTTTAATATTAAACTTAGTTTAATAATAAGACTAATAAGACTTAGTTTTAAAAAATTAACTCAAAAACATGAATTCCTTCACTAAAAATGAACAAATGTTTAAAGTATTCAAAAAATTCCAAAAAATTACAAAGTTCACCAACGTTTACCAATAACATTATCAAAGTTCACCAACATATTTTAAAAATAATTTAAATAAAAGCCTCAACTTATTGTGTTATATTTTGGTTTAAATAATACAGACAAAACTAAAACAATACAAAGTTTGAATAATAGAGGAATATCAACAACAAATATTATACCAACAATATAAAACAGTTTACCAACGTTTCTCAAAAAAAAAAATCATAAAAAAATAACATTAACGTCCTAAAAATACCATTGAGACATTTAATACATTTAAATCAAAATTCCTAAAAAGTTGTTACATATTTTTAGTGATAAATATTAAACCAACATTCAATTAAAAGCTACACCAACGTGGTTTTAACCAAAAAATGTAAAATCCATACTGCCTACAACAAATTCAAAATTTAAAAATTTAACTAAATTAATTACAACATAATTTTAAACAACTATTATTTAAAACTAAGAAACAAAATAATCCAACAATCTAACAATATCAAATCTTTATAAAACTAATCAATTTTAATTTGTTTAGAAACTTTTAATAACAAAATTAACTACCAGCAGAAAACTATCTCCAACAACTTTCACCAACAGTACACCAACATTACTATAAAGACTGCTCTAAAATCGAAACTAATCCAAAATAGTCTTCTTATTTTATCCAACTAAATTTAAAGCAGTCCAAAAAAAATACCCTCAAGTCCATTTGAGTTTGGAATAAACCGAAATGACTTGCAGATCTGAGTCAGAAGGGAAATGTTGAATGCAATTTGGCTTGGTTCTGGTGGCGCTGCCATTACCAATTATTTGTGCTGTTATCGCGACCTTCTTCCTCTGCTGACCCCAATTTGGCCAATATGGTTGCCCTACCCAAATATATGTATGTGCTTATATCTATATATTTTCTTATATATATATATATAAAATGTTGGAAAAAAAGGAGCCTCAAGCATCAAGTTTCAAGCTTGTTGATTGCCTTCGATATTCGCGTCTTGGCGATGGCAGCTGATTGAAGTGCAAGGTAAGGTAGGAAAAAAAATCTAAGGGGGGACGCCTGCTTCAGACAATTTCTTTTAGCCATGGAGGTGAAGTTATGTGTGTATGTTCCTGCCTGGCAGGTTTCTCTTTCACTTTTAATGGCAACTGGCATAATGAGCTGGAAATATGTGTGCCATGTGCCACAATCGGAAAAAAGAAGTCAAACTCAAATCGACGCGACTCGTTTTCTAGCAGCTATAGGTATTTGTTAGCTGGTAGTTGCATTTGTTTTGGCCACTTGGGACTTTGGGCTAGGACCACCTCGTCCTTACTGCTTTTGGCCAGCATTGACACAATATAACATTTGTTGTCGTTGCATTTATTGACGCATTTGCTCTTTTGCATATTTTGAATGTGAATAAATACATACTTTAACTTTGGGCTATTTTGGTTTTAAAAAATATAGATAATATACAAAATATAGTTTTCAAATTTTATTGAGATTTTTTATAAGTAAACTCTTTATAAAAAAAATTCATAAGAGGACAAAATGCACTTGAAAATGCACTTATTTTGAATAAATTCAAAATATTAAAAAAAAGGTATTGATTAAAGATATAAGATAAGATTTAAATTGAATAGCAAATAACTTAAATGACAAATAAACTTAAATGTTATATAATAACTTAATATATTTAAATAACTTAAATATATTATACATTATTGGTAAAAAAAATATAGTAAATTTATATACTATATTATATAGATATAAAATTTGGCACATATCTTATAAGAAAATAAGATATAAATATTCTTTTAGTTAATGGTTTAAATTTTAGAGTATTTTAGGACCTTCTATATTCGAAATTTTCTTCAAAAAAATATATTATTAGTAAGAGTATTCCCTTTTAATATTTAAATTATTTTTTTTTAAGTGTCCTTTAGTATTGTCCTTTAGTATAAGGTTTTATCATTAAGATAACAATTTAAACAAACACCAGGTGATGTAAAAAATAAAGAGATCAAATTCGCAAATGGAGGTTCTATTGAAATAAATTTTTTTTATTTATGAATAAAAGTAACAAAAAAAAACAATAGCGCGACTAGTTCCATAAATAAATGTATTTTTTAAACGACACTAGTAATAATTTTCAATAAAAATCGGCCTTAAAAAATGAATACTGTCTAAAATTTTAATATTTTAATTTCTTTATATATTTTATAATTCCTTAAAAATTGTTCCCGAAGAGTATCTTTCACTTTGCAATAAATATGAAAAATTTGAACAATTTTTTTTGTTGCTAGAATTATTGGTGTTCCGCGACATGCGACAAAATAAAATGTAATTTCTCTTTCAGGCCCAGTTTTTCAGTTTATCCATTGGCAGTACCCCCCTCGTTTTGGCCAACATGCGACAATTCAATGCTGACACTAACAACAACCTAAAAACAAACAAAAAAACCAGCAACAACAAAATATGCAAATCGTAGTTGCCCCGCTGGGGCAAGGTCGGTCAGGCAGGCACACGGGGCGCATAAATATTTCTTTTTTGTTGGCTTTTTTAAAGGGTTTTATTGGCTAAATTGAAGTCAAGTGCAATTGCAATATTTTAAATGTTTTTGAAAACTAAAGTTTTTGTTTGTATTTTTGCTATTATTTAGATTTTTGTTTATTTATAATTATATCGAACAAAAAATAATGCCAAATAATAGTGAGAATTGTTATTGTTATTATCTTGTTGGGAATGTGATTTTTAATTGTTATGTTTTTTTTAAATGATTTCCATTTTCATGTGATGTTAGTTTTGTGTCATAGCCATTGATTTTGTTAACCCATTTAATTGAATTTTTTTCTTTTCATGTCATTAGATAATGCATATTTAATTTTATGCAAACAAAAAGGGCCACTGACATTTCAATCTTTGACCCATTATGGAAACCGCGCTGTTATTTTGTTTTTTCTTAAAAATTGTGTAAACTATGTCAGTGATTATCAGAAAAATTAAGTAAATTTTTAAAGAAGGTAATAAATTTATTAAATTTATTATTAAGATTTCAAAGAATTATAAATTAAAACAAAAAAATGAAAGCTATGTAACTTCGGGCGGAACCCTTGCAGTTAAAACCTGATATATATCGCAAACATCGGATTTGGTTGGCCGATCCTTATGAGAATATCATAATATAACCAATTTACTACAATAAAATTTCTAAAAAAAAAAAGTCCCTGATAAATAATTCCTACTATTTATGGCACTTAAAAAGTTCCTCCCCTTTTTTTTGTTGCACTGTATAATTTATTGCATATACATAAATATACATATGTATTATATATAGCCTTAATATATACCAAGAAAAAGAATCTAACAACATAAACCAGGTCTTGTTGCTAATCATCTCACTCTAATCTCTGATAACCTTTGACATCCCTTCCGTACGAATTCTGTCTGTGGAATATTTTGGCTTTTCTATAAGTGTGGGTATTTCCCAATTTCTTATCGGAAACTAAAGCTCAAGCTTATGGCCAAAGATGGCTATAAAAAGCCGGAGCTCAAAGACACGCAGCATCAGTTGAAATATTCCCAGAGACTCTTTCAGCAGAAAGTTAAGTTCAATCATAAAAATACAAGATGATCTTCCCCGTGGCCCTGATTTCTGCTTTTTTTCTAATTTCTGCCTCCTTGGGATCGGAAGAAGTAAGTAATACCTATTTTAAGTGTTTTTATTTTGATAAGTAATTTAATTTTTAATTCCAGTCATGCTACCTCTCCGAAGAGGAGGAAGATCAATGTGCATCGGTTTGTTATCCGATCGTGAAGCCCTTACTTCGCTATTTTGAGAAAACTAATGAAAAAGATGCCCAACTCCTAAGGTGCAAGACAGACTATTCGGAACTTCAAAAACGACATTCAGACTTGCAGAGCAAGGATCCTAAACAATATGCCCAGATATCCAAATGCCAACAGGACTATTCGGACTTAGTGAAATCGAATTTGGAAGTGCTGAGTCAACTTAAAGATAGTGAAGTGAAATATGCGCAGTTGCATTCGAAGCAGCAGGAAGTTGAAAATCTAATAAATCAAAAAAATAAGGAAATCGACCTCCTAAAAGATCAAAATAGGAACTTAAAGAAAACAAGTGAACTTGCTATTTTGACTAAGCAGTTTCGTGAAGACATCGATAAGTTGGGAAAAATAGTAAACATTGGAGGAATTCATGAAAATAATACAACAAAGTCGGAAATAGAAAATGGGGAGGTCCCAACAACTCCACTGCCTAATATTAATATTGAGACGACGCCGAAAACAGAAACCATAGGTAAGTCGGCAGAACCCAGTAATTTACAAAATAACAACGAGTTTTTCAGATTTTCCAGATCCTTGTCCACGAGACCAAGAACAAACCTTGGTCCTCCGCGAAATCCAACTACCAGGCTTAGACCCATTTAAAGTGGTTTGTTATTCACATTCGGATATTGGATTTGGATGGTTGACTGTTTATAAAAAACTTTATACTCCACAAATATTTAATCGCACGTATGAGGATTATGAACGTGGATTCGGTGATGTAGGAACTGAGTTTAAAAATGAGTTCTTTATTGGACTCAATCGATTGCATCGTCTGATCAGTGGAAAGCCTCATGAAGTGTTTTTATGGACTAGTCGCGGGAACACAAGATGCTTCAACTTTGTTGTGGGCGACCGAAGCGAAGGTTACAAGGTGAAAAGTATTGGCAATTGTACTGGTGAAAACGTATGGATGAGCCCTAAGCAAGGCTCCAAATTTTCCACCTTCGATCAAGATGAGGATGGAATTCCTGGTCGTAATTTGGCGAAGGAATCTGGCTATGGCTGGTGGTTCGATCCTCCTATAAGGTGTGTATCTTAATTTGATTTTTCATTTTGTTTCATCTCCAACTGGACATTTCTAAAATAACTAAATTGAAATAATTGTTAAATTATATTATTATTATAGAATACTCTACAAAAGGTATTACATTCAAATGTACATTCGAAGAGCAGATTGAAAAAAGCAAACACCATTTCAAAACGGACTTGGAAAATGGAACATTTTTAGAAAATATAAATATTATAAATATTCATTAAAATGTAATTATTTTAATAAGATAAACTGTTCTCTTATATTTCTTAAATTTTGAATAAAATTTTCAATTTAACTGCAAAATGTTTGAGAAGGTCGGAAACCAAAATTTTGAATTTCAGACATTTCAGGATCGGCCCCAAGGCTCCGTCTTTGAAAAATAAACAATCGACTCTGGTTTAGTTGTGGGAAGTGACTTGAGGGGGGGTATAGTTGAATTGGAGCAAAATAGACACTTTTTTAAGAATTTAAATTTCATTCAAAAATATTTAAAATTAAGTGAGATACAGGCAATATCCGGCGGCGCCTCGAAGAAAAGAGTTCTGCGGTGTACCCTATAACTAGACTCAGAACCATCTGAACTGAAAAAATGAAATTGCATTAGAGAAAGGATAAGGGTCATCAGGTAACGGACGGACAGAAGGACCTGCTCATATGAACTCAGGAGGTGATCCTGATCAAGAATATATAAAATCGAACATTTATGTATATAAGTATTATTTTTTATTAGACATTCATAAAATGCATGCATGTTGTATACGTAAAAGTTAAGTCGGTAGGTTGGACAAAAATCAGACGAGGAGGAGGGTGCTATATCCTGGATATATCCTGGAATTTCCAGTCATCTAGTGAGTGTTGCCATTGGTGGTGCCATTGGCCTTTTCACTGGGATTGCCATTGGCTATGAAACTAGTCACGTCCAGCTTGGTGGCCAGAGCCTTGAGCTCCTCCTTGCCCGACGCCGTCTTGCCAATAATGAGGACACTGGGATCCACCTCCAGGACGCGAGCCAGCTTGCCCAGAATTTCGGTTTCCGGCAGACGGATCACTCGCTTGTTGAGGGCCTTGATGGCGGGATCGCTCTGCTTTCGGTTCATGGTCACGATCTGGGTGATGAGTGTCTCCTGGCCGACCACTCCCAAAATGGAACTACAACAGAGATGACCCCATTAGAAGGTAACAAATGATTTGGCATTTAATTCTAAACTCACCCATCTTCTTCGTCCACCAGAGCGAGCTGATCCACACGAAGTACCTTCATGAGGCCAATGGCCTCGCCCACTGTGGCTCCAGACTTCAGCACCGCCTCGGGGGCAGGCAGCTCCAGTTGGGCGATGGGCAGGCTCCACCACCAGTGGCCGTGTTCGTTCACCGGCTCCTTGAAGCCACGCGCCTCCATCCAGTTGTCGGACACGAACTTGGTCATGTAATTGCGAATGCCATCCGGCAGGATCACCACACACCGTTGACCCTTCTTCAGTTTCCGGGCATGCTCGAGGGCGGCGTGCATGGCGCCACCACTGGATCCACCGCAGAGCAGACCCTCCTCGGCGTTCAACCGGCGACTCATCGGGAAACAGTTGGAATCACCGATCTTGGACCAAACGTCCACGACTTTGTCATCGAAGACAGTTGGCGGAAAGTCGTAGCCGATGCCCTCCACCTCGTAGAATTGTACATCGCTCTTGTTGAGCTCCTCGGGACGGGCCAGAACGGAACCAAAGGGATCAACGCCGACAATCTGACAGTTGGGAGCCTGCTCCTTGATCTTCCTGCCGATGCCGGAGATGGTGCCTGCCGTTCCCGCCGATACGACAACCATATCCACCTGGTTATCCAATTGCAATAGGATCTCGGCAGCAGTTCCATCGTAATGGGCCAAGGGATTGCCCGCATTCCGGTACTGATCCAGGACAATCGAGTTGGGTGTCTCCCGTTGCAGTTGCTGGGCCACGTAGATTAGGCCCTCCGGCGAATCGTAGGCCGCCTCCGTGGGTGTACGAATAATCTTGGCGCCCAGGGTCCTCAAAGCCGATACCTTCTCGTTGGACATCTTCTCCGGCATCACAATGATGCACTTGTATCCCTTGACGGCACAGGCCATGGCCAGACCGATGCCCGTGTTCCCGGAAGTCGGCTCGATGATGGTGAATCCTGGCTTGAGCAGACCCTGCTCCTCGGCATCCTGCACCATCCGATAGCCAATGCGATCCTTGACCGATCCGCCGGGATTCAAGAACTCACACTTGGCATCTGTGAAGATTTTTTTTTTTGGTAAATAATTATAATTTTTAAAAAATTATTCGAAATTCTTAAAACTTACACATTTCACATTCGATTCCCTCGCTGGCGGGGATGTGATTTAAACGGACCAGTGGCGTCATTCCAATCACCTCCAGGATATTCGGGGTGATCTTCTGGCGGTGAGCAATACTCCTCTGGATGTGAGGCGACTTCTCCGTAGTTCCCAGGTGCCATTTGCAACGCGATGGCTTGCCAGGATCAATGAAGTCCGCGGGCCTCTGGTATGGCTTTGGCTGTGGCATTTCTGGAGATCTAAAAAAAATTTTTAAGAATTATAAATATAAGAAAATAAATTTAAATACTACATTTTTATTATTTTCAAATTAAAATTAAGAAATTTCTATAAAGAAGTTATACTTTTATTTTAAACTTCAGACTCAAAACGTAAAAGTTTAAAGTTTGTTGAGATATTTTCTTAAATTCTTATAGGAATAATGCTTATAATTCTTAAATTTTCAACTCTAATGAAAAGTTATCTAATAAAATTAATAATGGTAATACTTTAAATTTCCTACTTGCTTAATAAAATGGTAGTAATTATCTTATTAAAGAGTACCTCTTTCAAGACCTTTAAAATGCCTATAATTCTCTAATTTTTTTTTCTGTTATGAAATATAACTACTTTTAAGGGGTTATATGCAGTTGTGATTGATGAAAAAATTGCATATTTTTTTATTGCATATTCTTTAAGTATATACTGTTAAGAATACTCTCTCAACTCTCAAATTCATAACGATCGGAGCATTAGAACCGAAGTTGTAGCTATTTATAAAGCACTAACTGCATATAAAACTCGAACAAACTGGAACCTTTAAACGCAATTATCTCAGAATCTTTGTTTTGGGAAATTACCTTTGCGGTGGACACGATTACTAAAAAGCTACTAATCCGATCAACACCAAATTTTGACCACTTATTTATTATGATATTAGCTAGTCCGTGAACGAGGGATTTTCAATTTTTTTGAAAACTCCTTTTTTAAAACGAAAATCTTATACGTTGAAAAAGTACATTTTTTGTTAAAAACGTCGCCATTTTTTTGTTAATCAAAATTTTTGATTTCGGATGAACCGTTCTCGGGATATGATGTCCACCGCAAGACACCATTGAAAAAAGACAATCTTGGAATTCGACTATAACATTATTATTGAAAAATTTTTTTTTAATGAAAAAATTTAAATAAGTACCCAAAACCATGTACTAAACAACGTCGGTAAAACTTTTTTAATAAATATTTTCTATGGTGTCAAAAAAAAATCGATAAAATTTCATCATTTTGCGCGATACAACTGTATAGGTTATATAAATGTCTATAATTTTCAATTATTACTGTTTTAAAAAAAATAATACATTTTAAATATTAAAATATTTTAATGCTTTCCAACTTCTTAAATTTATTTCATAATCGAGTATCTCTTTCGAAGTATCTCCATTTTCTTTTTTAAAAAGTAATTACTATTGAATATTTTTAATGTCTATAATTTTTAACATCTTTCAACATTCACACCTTCTTATATTTATATTTTAAAAGAATTTCTTTTTAAGACTTTTTCAATGCTTTCAATTACCAAGTGTCTTTTCTGCTCTAACTATTCTAATTCCTAAATCCCCATAGTGATTGAATATTATAATCCCATAGCTATACAATTATCAAAAAATTTGTTCCAGTGTCGCATCGCCAGATGTTGGTTTTAGACCTCCGATGACCCCCCCTAGACCTTATCACCCCAGATTTCTAGATTTCGGTTTGCATACGTAAGAAATTTTGGAATCTTGAATCAAAATAGATTTATTTTTCGTTGTCTCATGCAGTTTCAAATGCTAAATCAGGCTTAAAAAAATATATACATAATTGATGACGTGACAGATTTTTTTTTAAAGAAAACAATTAGAAAATTGAAATGAAAATTTATACTGCGTACAAGCATTAAGTTTCATTGAACGGAAATGACAATTTATTTATTTGCTTTCAGAAATCAAAATATTTATTTCAAGCTTAACTATAAATTTTTTTTTTAAATAAATCTCAAGGTTTTTCTTATCTTAACAAATGGGGAAAGTTCACGATTAGAAAAAAAAAGAACAGAAAAATATTGTTACTAGTGTCCTCTTCAGGAAAAGAAAGAATACTGGTTCTTGGTTCATTGATCTTTCTTTTTATAGACTTTTCTTTTTTTATTTTCCATTTTTTTTCTTCTCCACTCTAAGGTTAGTAAATAAAAGTAGTTGGCACCCGTTCGAATATTTATTTAAGAGATAAGGTTTCCCCGGGTGACAGTGATTGATACGCTACTTGAAATTAAGTCAACTAAATGGTGGGAATATTCACCTGTGTGTTTATGATATAAGCAGGTTATTATATAGTATAGGGTTATATTACTGGGCAATAAAATTTAGGGCAGGTCGGAAATGATTTTATGAAAATATTATTTTATTTAATATAAAAAGAAATTTCAAAACTAAAATATTAAAACATTTCTCACTGTGTAAAAATCTTGTCTATCCTGATTTCATTCCTCTTCTTCTATCATCCTGCGCTCTCTTCTAACAGTCTGCTTCTTCCCCCACCCACCAAGGAGCGAGGAAAAGAGACCCAACAAGTTCCGCTGGACATTTTTATTGCTCTTTTTTTTTGTTTATCTATTCTCCTCAAAACACATACGTTTTCACGCAAAAAAAAAATAGAAAAAAAATATTCACAAATATATATTCAAATACATATATGTACACACATATGTATTTTTTTGCTAGCACGCGGGCTTCCGAATAAAAAAAAAATAGACAAGCACATGTTTTTCTCTTTTTTTTTGTGCAAAAACAAAAATAAAACCGGCAACTTCAATAAGAAAAAGGTGGGGTGGGGGGGCCTTTAACTTTGGGGAAGTGGAAGTGAGACAACAGTATGGAGTTTCAGCTGCAACTGCACTTTTGCCAAAAAAAAAAAATGGAGAGGAATGAATGAACTTTCCAAGGATTTGGGCTTTATTTTTAAAATCTTTCTAGTGGATTAATTGGATTTCACAGAATACTTACTATTGCGGAGATGTGTTTCAGGAAATCAAAATAATAACACAGCCAAAGGAGCGTAAACTCAACCGCCACGATGCTGCCAACGACAGCAATTGAACATTGTCGGAGCTCTGCTCCTCGCACTTGGGGGCTGCTTGCTTTCAGAGCACAGTGGAATCGATTATATTTATGAAATATTACTTTGGTAATAGTGTTTTATAATAAATGATGTAAAATTTTAAGTTTTCACAAAAATTATGTTAAATATTTTAAAAAATTTAAAATATGGATGATTGTTTTATAGTTTTTATATTTATTTATATATTAATATGTGAATAAAGTATGTCTTTATTTATTTATTTTTTATAAGATTTAAAAAGTTGTATAAAACAATGAAATCATCCCACTGTGCAACCCTAGCATGTTAGAGAGGGCTCCACTGATAACCGGTTGTATAGGCCTCCGCTCTCTCGCTCTCTTTCTTTTAGGCCCCACGGCTCGTCTTGAGCCAAGGGCAAGCAGTTTTAAAAGCAAGCAGTATACAGCTTTTTAAACTGCTTGGCCGTGTGGTGATAACAAATAAAATTAGTATTGGAGGGCAGAGTAGTTAATACTAAAAATACTTATACATATATTGTTTAAAAAAAAAAAAAACTCCCAATAAGCATTAAATAATAAAATATATTTTATATTTATTTTTTTTTCTAGAAAGAACTTTAAAACCCATTAAAAAATACGATTTCTTAAAAATGTAGCACCATGGCCAATGTTTGTTATATTTAAAAAAAAAATAATAATCTTTTACAAAAATGTAAACAATTTATGGAATTTTGTGACTAGATTAACTCTTATTTAAAAAGCAGCCGCTGCGATGACCTGGAGGGCCATGTAAATGGTGGCGCCCAAGGCCACAAAGAAGGCGAGGGCGCGAGAGGGCTGGGGCACCACCACCACGGCGTAGACGATGGTATGAACGATACGGGCAATACCCACGGCCCGGAACAGATTGATGGCCAACCAGGCAGAGGGATTGGTCAAAACATAGAGCAGTCCGATGGCAAAGAAGGGCAGAATGTTCTCCAGATCGTTGCGGTGGGCACGACGGACACGCTCTACATTGGGGTCGTCGAATTTGACCTTCAGCTTGGGGGACAGCAGATCCTCGGGATTGGCAAAGGTCTGGAAAATAATAAATATGGGTTATTAAGGCTTTATGATGTCTATTAAAAAAAATATTTTTTTTGATTTCCTTATAAAGAAAGTACTTTGAAGTATCCATTAGTAATCATGAGTACTAATAGTTTTGGATAAACATTAAAAAAAACACGATTTAGTCATTAAGATGTTTTTGTTAAATTATATTACATTTTTTAAAAGCTTTTTAAAGCTTGTTGTTTTAAAATAATTTTAATTAGGATTTATTTTCTTAAATAAACATTTTTATATTTTTTAAAATTTTTAACAAACCTTTTTCAACATAAATATCATTAAAAACGGATTTGGCAATTTTTAAAATTAATTCATTTTCACAAACTGATAGCTTTGTATAATCACTTGAACTAAAATCAACTTTCTCTCTACACGGCGAGACTTTGACCCCGTCCCACTGTGCGACACCCACCCTACCTCCCATTCGTTCACTCTGCCCCTTCTCACCTTCGTCTTGAAACGCTGAATTGCCGTTAGGAGGCTCATCAGGACGATTTTGATCACCAAAACTCCGACCCAGAAGACATAGCTCTTGAAAACGGGATTCGTCAGGCTAAGCAATTCCACAGGGCTAGTCATTTTATTATATTTTTTTTTGTATTGTGTTTGTGATTTAAAATTTAAAAATAATCTTTAGTTTCTTCTCCCGATCGCACGAGTGTTCCAAATGTAGTGAGCGCCTCCAGTGATGGCTCTCTCAATTTATATGCCGGTAATCGGTAAGCTTCCAACGACAAACAACCCACTGGGGGCTGCCGAAGTAATGCATTACCAGTAATAAGGTGGTAATCAATGAACAAATTTATAGTGTTTGAAGCATATAGTTTAACTAATTATTAATTGATTTTTTCTTTTTCTTTAAGAAAAGAAAACTTAATATTATTTAAAAATAAAAAATACCCCATTTCTTATGAAGTATTTTTCCCTTTACCTAATCGATTACTGGTAATACAACATGCATGCATGAAGTAATCGACTAGGTAAGGCATCGTTTTGACGCTGAGAATCGCTCTCTGGCTCTATTTTACTCTCTTTCTCATCAAATATAGCCGGCAAAAAAGCTATTTCTCTCATTTTCCGTCTTCCTCTAGCTAATGTTGAAAGTGTCATGTCATTCTGAGCCAGCAAATGTATGCGTGTTGCGGTAAGAAAGGGACGTGGCCCCACAGTAGAGGTCAAAATTATGTAGCTTTATTCATGGTATACGGAATATCCAATATATATATGTATGTATAGTATGTATAAGACTTATTTCCTTACTTGTATAGTTTTTTTTTTAGAATTTTAAAATTAATTTCTGAAAACTTAAAAAAGGATACTTACGGAAGTGAAAAAACGCATCAAACCCGAATATAAAGCAGCGGCAAAAATTTTCAACACTAAAATGGCTGACCAGCCCAAGTAGCAACGAAAGACCGGGTTTTCGAAAGATATCAACTCGGGATTTAGCATTTTGAAAGCTTCAGGTGCACTTATAGACTGAGATCAGGTTGGATCTGTTCAGGAATTGCACGCAAAGGTATTTTATAGGGTTTATAAAAGGGTACATACACTAAATGAAGCTTACAAAATTTAATATAGGTTTTGGATTATAATTCCCAGCTAATAAGGATTTTTATAAAAAAAACTTATATTTTAAAGATTTAAAAAAAAATTTTCAAACTTTAAATTGAAGATAGTTAAATCTTAAGTCTACTATAGGTTTTATACTGTTTTTTTTTAATAAATTCTAAGCCTCGTAATAGTTTTTTTTTACATAATTTTAAAACTAGTTATTGTTGCTATTTTGCTGTCAAATGACAGCGATTAACATTTAATGAAAATACAAAAGCAAACAAATTACCGGTAATTGGCGTTAAATTGCAAAGACAAAAAGCTTCACAAAACCAAATTAGCTTTCGTTCTAAATACTAAATGCAAAAAAAAAACTTGCAATTTTTAATCTAAAAAAATAAATATATATATTTTTATGACAAATAATAATGATACTTGGATTAATCGATAACCATGACTAAAGATAGATTAAAATGTTTTTGTTGTATCATATCAGTATGTATACCAATAAATACAGATAAGCTATATTTTGTATGGGTATTATGGGTTATAGTAGCATTTTCCAGTTCATAAATCTGTAAACCAATTACAGGTTCCAATTTTTGGCTAGAATTTTTCAAATTATTTCCATTACCCCCATTTTATGCTCCGATCTTGAGCGGTATGTAACCTTCTCTGATGGAGAATTTGGGGTAATGCAATCACAATGATTCTCACATATGTATGGAAAGAATAAAATTATGTTTACCCTGGGCCCACTCAATCAAGTAGTTTTCTTTTTATTTTTTTTTTTTTTTGTAAAGGGTTGGGTCTCCTACGCCTCAAGTGCATTTTACAACGAAGACAATGTTTGTGTTTTTTTTTGCTCCGATCACCGGGCGGTGTCCACTTCACAGAAATAATAACAACAAGCTACGGTCTTCGGTCTCCGGTCTCCAGTCACCGGTCTATGGTTGGGTCCGCTGCCCCGGGTCCGGTATCTCCATAAACAATCAGATAATCAGATGAGAAATGTCCAATGAAAAGCCTATTTCCTAAGTGTAATTAATTAATTTCGGCGGCTGCGCTTCCCAACTGCAGACTAGCATCCCCAACCATATAGCATGATGGTTGGATAAATCAGTTTCTTCTGGACAGTCGACCTGTGCACATTTGCCAAAAAAAAAAAAAAATAAATAACTATATAACCTATGACCATAACCGGATTCGGTTTATAAATATTTTTTTAGAAAGAATAAAGTGCGTTTTCAAACTGGACCACATTTTTGAAGACTGTCAGCGACAGCAATTTCACAAAATGTCTCACGGCGAACGGAAAGGTCGCCTTAATGTTGTTAAATTTTTGGAATTGGTAAAGCCTTTATAATTCTTTTTTTTTCTTAAGTGTTTTAAAGTGTTAATTATAAGTTAAAAAAGATATACCAAAGAAAAAATAATAGTTGATTCCTAGTTTGTTAAAAATTTTAAACAAAAAGTAATCTTTCCTTTCTTAAAATTGAATTTCTTAGGGCTTTGCTGTGGCCTGTTTGGTTCTTCATTTCTATAGTTTCAATGATCGGGATATTATGACCTCATTTTTGGCCACCGGAACATTTACAGGATATATTATAGTGGTCATAGGAGTATTTGCTGGTAAGTTATTACATAAATATTGTTAAAAACAAAATTAAAATCAAATTATGCATGCCATAAAAAAATTTATTTCGTTTTTAATAAATTTTTTTTTATAGTTTTTCTGAAACAACAATTTTCCTTTAAAGTCGTCAAAAAAAATTCATTTTTGATTTTATACATGTTCCAAAAGTTACAAAAAAACTAAAGAAAATATTTTTCCCATTTTTTTTCACTCAAAAAACTCTTACAAACTATAATCCCAAAAATATTTGTTTTTTTTAGGCGTTTTAATGCGAGCGCCCATCCACAAGCGCATCGACATTTTCTTCAGTGTCCTCGGCTGCACTCTTTTCGTGGCCAGCGGTGTATTCATCATAGAAGCCTGGGAATTCTCGTTCCGGACCAGGACCCGTGATCTGGCCCTAATCAAGGCCTCCTTGTCCATTGTCAATGGTGTGCTCTTTGGATTCGATGCCGTTTTCACATTTCGCGACAAATGAATATTAGCCAGCGAGAAAAATTAAATTCATTTCGTCATCTGGAACTTATTTTTTTTATGCATTTAATAGTTTTTAAGTTGCCGGGTTTTCTAAATTAATATATATATATATATATATATTTAATTCTTATATATTTTTTTTTTTTTTTGCCAGCTCTGGAATATCACTGATCATACATACAACAGCAGTTTAACGTTAATCTTTATATTTAAGTGTGTTCTTATTATTTTTTTTTTGTTTGTTTGTCTCAATAAAAGATAAATCTCCATCTCTCAAAAAGTTGAAACTAATATATACCCGGTACTCAGCTTTTGGGGTTTCGGCGTTTCTTTGTGTCAAAAAAATGTACTCATAATTTTTATGAAAAACAAGAAAAATGTATTTATTGAAAATTTTCAAAAATCAAAAAAAAAAAAGTGAAAAATATAGTTATTAGAAAAAATACAAAACAAAATATAAATGTTATTAAATCCCGAGAATTCAGAGTACCGGGCTTGACAAAAGCGAACAAAAAATTTTAAAGGTAAATTCGAGCGCAAAAGCTCACATTTGTTTACATCGTAATAGTAGTTTAGCATATAATTTCGTGTTATTGTGTTTGGTTTTTTTTTTTTCTTCTTGTTGATAAACGTGAGAACATGCTGTCCACATTATTATTGAGTTTCCACTGGGCAGCCAGTTGATGTGTTTGTTTTTCAGCCGCATCTTTGGATAAATTATAGTGTGTGTTCTTGATCTGCAAATCATAGTTCGGCGATTCCTAGGGCCTAGTTCTATTTAGTTCATTCGTTAATTTATAGTTTTCTTTATGCAGAGTTGTGGATGTTCAGCCGGAAGATGTCGTGGGCCACAAAGAAGGTGCCAGCATTTGCCTTCAATACGAAAACCTGTGAGAATGCATGCGGCGGATCTTCGTCGCACTACAAAAAAAATAAAATAAATATAATTTTTGATTAATATTCAATTTTTTCAATATAATAAATATTAAAAAATTCATAAAAGTTAATTCAAAAAGCATGCGCAAAACCAATTTTGTCATTTTTTGAAGTGGTAGAAGGGGTTAAGAGGTGCTTTGGTTGGTTGGATCGAAAAGTAAACACAAATTCAAGCCAAAAGGTCAAAGGTAAAGGGGGTGTACAGCTGGCAGCCGATTTATAAAATACTATAAGTGTGCAGGTGCATGTTTACTGTACAGTGATCGCTCGTTAAAGTGCCTAGATTATTATATTTTGGATTTTGGATTTTGTTTATATATATAACTTTTTTTAAATTTAGAATTTAGTTTTGTTATTTTTTTCAGCGACCACTGCATTTTTTTATTTTGTTAAACAACCAAACACAAAGTTTAACAAAAACCATGCACATAATTAAAGGTTTTCGATTTCATTCATGTTCCAGTTTTGAATTTTTAAATATTTCTAAGAAATTATTAAAATAATAAGATTAAAGTCTTGTTAAATCTTATTTTTTAAGTTTGAAAATTTCAAATAAAATTAAGAACATTAATGAAATATTTTGTTGTTTTTGGTTAATTGTCTCGAATTTTTTTTCAGCATTCACGTACTGTGAGGGCAGTTGGAAAATTAGAAGTTTTCTTGGTTTCTTTTCTGGATTTTGGGCTGGACTGCCGCACAGGATAATGAAATACACATATAAATATATATTTTGAAATTTGTTGGCTTGTCGTTTTGGTGCAAGACTTTCAAATCATTTGGTTGCTTTTCTGGCTCGTTTCGGTTTCTTGCATTTTATATTATTATGGCCTGTCGCCGTCGTCAGGTGAGTGGAGCGTATGGGGGGATCGATGGCAGATCGATGGAGCTGCTACACATCGTGCAGCGACAGCCGAAAGATATCGTGTTGCACGAAAAAACTTCCACCAACTGGCTTCAAAACGAAGGTCTGTATGTAGGCATGCGGCTGATCCTCGTCCGTCTATTTAATTTCAATTACGATTTCAGTTACGAATTCGATACAAACACAAACCAAAATTGAGATATATACGATATAGGATATATAAAAGTATATATATATATATATATTCATATATAAAGCTGAAGCAGCTGTTTGGCGATTGAATTATAGCACTGCCCGAATATACTAGGAATTGTTAAACGATAGGTTTTTATTTAATTTTCTAGAAAAAAAATTGTTTATAATTACTACAAGCTGGGTATAGGTTTTCTGGGTAAGATTTATGGATATTTAAGATATCTTAGCATTTTTTACAAGTATCAAGACTATAATTATTAAGCAAAAAAAAAAACTTTGTATATAAAGTGCTTTTAAAAAAAATCTACACTACAAAAAGACAGTGCTATTATCCTAACCGCCACTAATTAAAAAAAAAAGACTCAAGCCATTGAAATAATTTCATTCATGGTTCTAGTCTTTGTTTAAGTTTTACTAAGTATGGGGTATTAATATTATTTTTTTGTAATCTTCACCTGCAGTCGACCAAGAACATTAATCAGAACACCGCCATCAAAGGTGGGCTGCGAATCAACTGTGGTTATGACACGGGTGATCTTCTGGAAACTCAGACTCTGCAAAGTTTTAAAAAAAAATAATATTAAATAGGTTTCTTAATGATTAAATTAATTCGGTACTTACCTGTACTTTCTCAAGAATTTTTGGTGCTCCCTGAATCTGATGGCCTTCGAAGGTCATGAACGAATCTGTCGCCTGGAAAAGATAAAAATATTAATTAACTTTAGAAATTTCTCATAAAATAGGTTATAAAAAATTAATGGAATTTATGATAATTGGTAAAATAAATGTACTTAGTACTAAGTAAATAAAATATATTATTAGTTCTTAATTAATTAGTTAGAAAATAATGAAATGAAATAAAAGTTTTAAGCTTCTGACAGAATATGTATGTGGTTTTTGGACATGAATAATCATGATTTGAAGAACTATAAAATAAACAACTTAATATTTTTTGTATTCAAGTTTAAAGAAAAGCTAAAAATTACATCAATTTCTTACTAATATTTATAATTATTATCAGATATTTTGTAATTCATGGTATTTTTTTGGTTTCTAGATATATTATAAAATTATTAAAATTAAAATTATTAGACACTATGCAACTTTTAAGATAAACTGAATTTTCTCCTCATATTTTTTATACATATTTCTAGTCGCTATATTATTGACCACCAACGTAGCCAATACATATATGTATATAAGAGATATGTATGTTTTTGCGTGCGAGTGTGTGTGTGTGGCATGTGTCACCCGAAACTTCGAGAATCTATGCTCCCCTCCGGTGCTCTCTCTTTCTTTCACCGCACACCTCTATATTCATGCTCCAGCATTAAAAATATTCATCATTTTCAGCTGCTGCAATTTTCCGCCGAAAAAGTTCATGCACATTCTTGATTTGCGCGCTCTTTTTTTTCTGCGCTACTTCTGCCACCGCTGTCGCTGCCGCTGCTGCTGCTGGAGGCGGAATTTTTCAAGGGCGCGTCGCGCGTCACCTGTGCTCCACAGGAGTGAGCGGGAAGGAAGAAGAGCTGGCCATTACCAAGAGGAAGAAGATGCAAAAAGCAGAAGAAGAAGCAGCAGCAAGCAAGCAGAAAGCGGGAGCGCAATTTTTATGTGAAAATACGGCGAATAAAAAAGCGCAAAAAACATTAAGCATAAATGAGATGTATGACACTTACACTATAGAAATTAACAACGTTGGCCCGATTCGCCGGGTCATCGAAAATGGCATAATATTGCTGGACGAATCCCTTGCCAATATCCTCGTACTGCGGATTTAGAGACATTCTGGCGAAATTATGTTTTATTTGGCTGCTATCACTGTGTGCTTCTGCGGCGTCGGCTGTGTGGCGGATATCCAATATCCTGGGCGAACTTTAAGTGTTTAGCGGGCGTTGAAAAACCAACAAAAAGCGAAGTAAAAACTTGGACCTGAAGAATCTCTTGGAATTTAGTGGGCAAATGTGACCGCACCGTGTCGGTTTGTAAAATACCAAAAAATCGTTCTTTTGTGCCATCCCTGGTATTTTTAAAGGCTTTACAACACTACATGTGGGTTAATATATTTAATTAATTTTATTTATATAGTTTATATTAATTTATTTATCTGTTGATATAGATTTTCTTTTGTTGTTGTCTATTATTTTATTATTGATGTTTTATTTTATTACTTTAACAGTCTGGCAACGCTGCCAACGACTCACTATAACAGCTGGTGAAACCTTTTTTTTTTTGAAGAAAACTTTATTAAAGTCTAAAACGAAGTTGTTCATTGCCTTTGGCGACTCCCAACCGATCGCAGCGATGTTATCCGCCGCCGAGTTGGCCCGCCTCTGTAGGATCTGCCTGCGCCAGCTCAAGGATCCCCAAAAACCAAACTCCAGACTGATTATTTTGCTGAAAAAATTCCTGGACATCGATATCCTGCACCAGGAGGCCGGCTTTCCCACCGACATTTGCAACTTGTGCCACAATGCTGTGGCCTATTTCGAGGAGCTGTGCCAGGTGGCCAGGGAGACGACCGAAAAGCTGCGCGACCAGCTAAAGGATAGCCAGGATTTCCCCAGGGTGGATATATATGCTGGATTTTGTAGCTTTTGGCCAAATATTTAACGCTTCCTTAGGGTCTTAACAGGTGAAGGAGGAGCCGCTGGACATTGAGGCTGATGAACAACTGAAGGAGGAGCAGGAACTGACTCCAAATGCTGTCGAAGAACACATAGAAGGACCAGCCGGGCCCCCGGAACAGGAGCAGCGCGAGAGGCAGGACTTTCGACAGGAGCAGCCCATGCCGCAGCACAAGCAGAAGCGTGCCGGCCTGGCATGCAACGAGTGCGGCAAGCAGGTCTACAAGCTGCCCTACCTGGAGGCTCACATCCGCAGCGTCCATCAGGGTCACTCCAAGCCGTTTCTGTGCCGCAACTGCGACAAGTCCTTCACCCGCTACGAGCAACTGCGCTCCCATCAGCGCAACGCCCATCCCCAGCTGCAGCAGCAACAACTCCAGGAGCTGCGCGAACTGATCTGCGAACTCTGCAACCGGCAGTACAGCACAAAGAACGCTCTCGGGGAGCATCTGAAGCGGCATGCACAGACCAAGGAGCACGTCTGCGAGCATTGCGGCGTGGCAAAGGTGACGCGCACCGAACTGCGCACCCATATGCGCACCCACAATCCCACCTGGGAGCGCTTCAAGTGCGAACAGTGCCCGCAGCTGTTTCGCCACAAGAGCGCCATAACCCGGCATGTTCGGGTCGTCCACGAGGGGCAGCGGCGTTTCCAGTGCGGTCACTGCGAGAAGCGGTTCGGCACTCATGCCTCCCAGTTGCGTCACGAGAGGGTGCACGGCAAGTCATCGCGTAGCGCCAAGAAATCATCAGCCAGAGGTGGAGTCTCTGTCGAGGTGGAAGAGACTGAGCCGGTTGAGGAATCCTGGCCATTAGTTTGCATTCACTGCCAGGAGCCATGTGTGACTCGTCAGAATCTGGAGTTGCACTTGCGCCGGCACAGTGGCAGGAAGCGGCAGAGGCAGCACTACCAGGAGCAGGATGCCGACGAGGAGATGCCGCAGGTGGAGGCTGACAGGGAGAAGGCTGTGGTGGAGCAGAAGCAAAAAGAACAAGATCCTGACTGGTCAAGCTATGAGCTGGAGCCTAAAGTGGAAGAGGAGGAGGGGGAGGAGGAGGATGATGATGAGGAGGAGGACGACGAGGAGGAAGAGGAGTTGGATATCTTATGATTATCGCATTCCAAAATTAGCTTTAGCCTGTACCTGAAGTACACAAAAAATAAGAAAGTTTTTCGGTTTTTTTTTAAATTTTCACTATTTTTTTAGAATTTAGAAACCAAGAAAAACTTGCGACTTAAAGTTGTTACTTATTCTTACATATATTACATACTGTATTAATTTCTTATATACATATATATTTTATATGAATATATGAATATTTTTTAATAATGTTTGATGTTTGAAATATACATATTTTCTAAAGTATTAATTTTTGAGAGTTTCTTTTGTTGGGAAATTAAAGGATTATATCTAAATCGGATCAGGTATAAAATTTTAAATATAATTATAAAATTATCCTTATGAATATGATTTTATAATTATGATTTAATTTATTAAATTAGTTATATATGAAATTACCCTTCGCCAAGATATCGAAATGAAATTTTTATGAAAAGTAAGCATTTTAATTTATTTATAAATTTTGTTTTGTTTGTCCGAAAAAAAATAAATATTTATAGACAGAAAGTATCAATGACGAAAAATTTTCTCACCCTTTTTTTGGGAAAAACATTTCTAGTTTATTTATTTAACAAAAAAATAATTTAAACAAGGGGTTCTTATTGCAAAGCTAGCAGAAATGGCATGGGAATTTTATATATAGAGAAATATATATAGCGAATAGAGAAATTGAATAAATTATAGTACTACTTTTTTAATAATTTAAGTTTACTTAGAACCTTTATTTATTTTATTTCTAGGCATGAGTATTTTTTTTAAGTTAAACCTCTAATCGTTTATGTTCCTAAGAAAAACAAAGTGCCTTCAAGTATAAAACTTAAAAAAATGTATATTCATATATTTAAAAAAAAAAATTGTATATATTTTTTTAAATAATTTTTTTTAGAAATTTATTTTAAAACTAGATTTTATTGTCAGTCTTTAATAAAACTCCAATAAATTAGAAATTAGATTCACCATTGTAGTTTTTATAAAATAAATATCAATAGAATAATATAAAACCAAGAAGTAATTTATGTATTTATTCCTTAAAAATATATTTTAAAAAATTATATACATATTTAAGGGGTTGTACCATCTTTTCCATAAAAAAACTGTGAATCTTTTTTTTACGAAAAAATAATTAATTAATAAATTAAGTTATTATGTATTTTACAGTTTATGTTGTATTATTAATCACAATTAATTAAATTTGCAAAAAAACCCAATGAATGTTGTAAAATTTTTTATAGAATTATTAACAAGTTTGGAATTAAAAAAAATGTTGTATAAAAGTGTTTGACTTTGAAGCTATTGTAAAACCTATTGTATCAAAGCTTGTTTCAACAAATTTTTTAAATAATTTCAAGCTTTAGAAATGCTAAACAATTCAAATTAAAATTTTATAATTTATTTTAGAAACTAATATTTTATCAAAAAACATTAAAAGTTTTTCAAAATAGCATGGTATTAATATATAGCTTATTATATTTTTAATTTCTTAAATATTTATCGAATTTCATAAACAACTTTAAGAAACAAATTAAAAGAAAAAAAATAGTTAATTTTTAAAAGTTTTTAGTAGTGGTAACCCCTTTAAAAACATCATCTGGTATCTTGAAAAGCTCTTAAGCACTGGTATTTTGTAAAAGCCGCACCTAAGGTCACACTAAAACCGTCGTACAAAAGCCCCTCCGTAATTGCGGCAGAAAACAGTACAAATCCGGAATAATAAACAAACGGATTGAAGAAATTTTAAGAAAGAAATATACATACAGAAGAAAGATGACAGCCATACCGGGACGTGCCTTGCATTATGTTTTCAAGATCGGAGATCGGGCGAAGAACGCCTTCTTCTTTCGCCAAATTCTGGGCATGAAGGTAAGGGAAGGGATGGTGGGGGGATCATCAGGAATCCTTATCGGGAAAGTTATAGTATGTTATGTCTGGCAGCAGACGTTTTTTTTTTTATCTCAACGACGTGTCAACGACTTGGCTAATTAAAAAGCCCAGATGCCCGATAATGTTTAATGACTGTGTAACTTTTTTTTTTTTTTGTTTGCTGCGTGTTCTTATCTTTCTATCTCACTCTCTCTCTCACATGACAAACAGGTTTTGCGGCATGAGGAGTTCAAAGAAGGCTGTGACGCGGAATGCAATGGGTAAGTGGGTGCTCCTAAAGGACTAATCAAGGACTAACTAAAATCTTTAATTTTTAAATTCTAAACAGACCCTATGATAATCGCTGGAGCAAAACTATGATCGGTTATGGCCCAGAAGACTCGCATTTTGTGATCGAATTGACGTATAATTATGGAGTTACAAGCTACGATTTGGGTGAGAAATTATTAAGAAATAAAATGCTAAAAATTTGTATATTTTAAGCTTAAAAGAATAGACTTTAAAGACATATAATGTACTGGAAATTATAGAGAAGATATATGGAAGATATAGACATATAGATATAGACAAAATTGACATTTAGACCTTACTATATGTTGTACTGGAAATTATGGAAGATTTATGGAAGATGTATAGATATTTAAGACATTTTTGTAATTATTAAGCTTTAAAGAAAGTTTCTTAAATTTTTTTTAAATTTTCTTTTAAATATTATAGATACTTTTATGGTAGATCTTAGTACAAAAATGAAATATCTACATAGTATGAATTTTTTTGGTATAAGAATTGATTTTATGAAGTTTCTATTATACTAAAGATCCTAGTTTTTGAATAGGTTTTTAAATAATACCTATTTTTAACAGGTTTTAACGATTATTTTAATATAATTTTTATTTTATTAAATATTCCTAATCCTAAAAATTCATTTAATTTGTAAATGAATTTTATTCTTAAATTCAATGTTTGAATTCTTTAAATTTTGTATATTATTGTTTAATTTTTTTTTAAATATTTAAATTAATATAGATCACAGCTTGGTTAAATATTTAATTAAAAATTTAGACTTTCAATAGAATCAGTAATTTTTTAAATAATTCACCAGCTATAATAATAATAATCTTTAAAAATAAGACAATTATAAGACAATTAGTTCAACAATAGAGAATAGTTCACGTGATAGAGAATTATTTTCCCATAAAAAAAGCTTAAATAGATTAAATGAAAAGTTATAAAGTCTTTTTAAAAACCCATCTTCTTTATGACGCCTTCATGATCAAGCAACTAAATAGTTAGATTATTTTTTGGAGTATTTTTTAAACGTATTTAGGAAAGTACTTGAAAAAAAATAAAGAAATCACTTGTCGTCTTATCGGAAAGCACAAAAGGCTAGTTCTTACATTGACAATTTTATAATGAAGTGGTTTTGATACGCAATATTTAAGGCTATTATTAAACTTTGATTTGATAAATGACAAAGCAGGTTAAGCTTCATACAAGTGATTATTTTTAAATAAATAATCATTTGATTAAAATTAATCTGGAAAGTAGATGAAAGTCAAGAAGAAGCAGTTTAATTTTAAGAAATCGGGAATGAGATTCTTAAAAGATAGTTTATAAATAAAAATGATTAAAGATAATCCATCGATTGATAAAGTATTAAAATTGTAAATAAGTAACTTTAGTTAAGTATGTTTTTAAGATTAAAAGCTAAGAACTTAAAAATTTCTTAGTTTTTTTAACTAATTTATCTTTTTCTGTTTTTTAGGCAACGATTTTGGTGGCGTTACCATACACTCCAAGGACATCCTGCCCCGTGCCGCCGAGCATTCGTATCCCGTCAAGAAAATCGACGGAAAAGAAGGCAGTCTTTTGACTTCTCCCGATGGCTACAAGTTCTACATCATCGACCAGGCACCGGCTGGCTCTGATCCTGTTCAATCCGTGGAACTGAATGTCACTAATCTGCCAAAATCGAAGAACTACTGGCACAACCTCCTCCAGATGCAGCTGCTCGAGGAGAAGGACAAGAGCCTGCGTTTGAGTTACGGCAGCCAGCAGGCCTCGTTGGTGATCACAGAAATCTCGGATCCCCTGGACCGAGCCAAGGCCTATGGACGGATTGCTTTCGCCATTCCGGCAGCCAATCAACCGCCACTTCATGAGGCTGTCAAGGCGGCCGGCACCACGATATTGAAGCCATTGATTACTCTGGACACGCCGGACAAGGCATCCGTTACGGTTCTCATTCTGGCAGATCCGGATGGTCATGAGATTTGTTTTGTGGACGAGGAGGGCTTTGGGGAGCTGTCCCAGGTGGAGAAAGATGGCGATTCGCGTCTGGACTCGTACATTCGCAAGGATCCCTTCCAACCGAAGTGATGTGACGGACTATGTACCTTAAGAAATGGAATTTATATGGACATACCATTTTTGTATTGATATTTGCGGTTGAATTGTTAATGTTTTCCATCTTTTTTTTGAGAGAGAGATATTATATATACAGGGTGTGATTATATTTTGTGATCATACCTCTTATTTAAACAAAGAAAGGAGGTTTAAATATTATTCTTTTTTTTGATAATCTGGATCTCCCAAGTCTATATAAACATTCCCCATATTTTTTTTTTAAGATTTCCTAGCATTTTCTTTCATTTCTATATAGAAACTTTAGTCTTATTGTGTTCTTTTAGATTATAATTAATTGTTTTTAGGGGTTTCCTTTTTTTTTACTTTGTTTTTTTTTTTTATTAAACCGACGAGGAACCAACAATGAAGGTAGATTCGACACTCACGGCACCGGCAGGTGTCCTCGTGAAGGAACAGAAGCCATGGGAGCTATTCGACTGGCCGGTGGAACAGCAAAGGGGCATCCATCGCAGTTGGGGCCAATATTTTTCCAGAGCCCGGATGAACAATGCCGCCCAGAAGTACTTTGATCTGTGCATCGAGAATCATTCGCATATCGATACCCAGGCTTTGCATATGCGAAGTCAGTTCCTGAGATCGGTGGCCATGCCATCGTTGGCCCTCAAGGATAGCAAGAAGGCGTGCAAGTTCTCGGACGATGTGCCAGCCTTTGCCATGGAAGAGGGCGATTGTCTCTATGATCTGAACCGTTTCGAGGACAACAAATCCATACTCCACAATAATATCCGGAAGCACATTGGAACTTCGATAAGGCCATTCGAGAAACGTCTCGGGGTGGTGGATGAGAACTTCAAGGATAGCACCGGGGATAGTTTGGTCAGCTTCTTTCTGGAGCATTCCGATCAAATGCCCGGGTTCTATGAACACAAGAGGGATCAACTCATAAAGGCCGACACTCGACCTTTGTGGAAAATCCTAAAGGAGCGACAGGAATGCGATGTCCAGAGTGTCATAGATAAGAAGGAGGTAATGCTATCGCCTTTGGAAATGGAACGAAGACGCCGGAAAACGAAAATCTTTTACCAGAACTATCTTGGCCGGACATGGACGGATTTTATTTTTTTAAAGACTCTACGAAGGAATCCCAATCTCCTGGTGAACGGCGGCTTTGGCACCTCAAAGGAGAGAAGTGATTATCTTTACAGGTCCTTCCAGAGGATCAAGACCTTTGCCAGGATGCTGCATGCCAGGAGTCCCATGTATAACGAATATTTCCAGCGAAGTCCTCAGATGATGGCCGACCTGAGGGAAGCCAACCTGTTTAGGATCCAATACCAGACCAGGCGGAACATGCATAGTATTCTCAATACGATTCGATTGCTGAGGAAGCGAAACGATATCAAGGTAAATTCTATAAGGATTTTGTACGATTATTAATCTGTTTAGATACCGGTTATCAATTGTAATTAGATATAAAATTTTTTAAGATATTTCACAGAAGGATTATATTGAAAAAGATATATATTGACAAAGATATGGTCTTCATTTATTCCCCCTTTCGAGTCATTTTTCTTACTTCTTCAGAAAAATATTTAAAAATTTTTAAAAAATTTTTATTTAAGGTTTTAAAGAAAATTAATAGCCAATTGATCTAGCTTCTTTTAAATTGTTCCAATTAGGGATTGGATATATATATAATGGCAAAATATGACCTTCCCAGAGTGCCATTTTCTCCTTCACTTAGTTTTCCTAGTTTATTTCAAGAGGACTCTCTCCAAAAACATATTAATATTTTTTAAAAATATTTTATTTCAAGGTTCTATTAAAATTTTTAGAAAATTGATCTACGATTATTTTAAGGTGTTTTCTCTGATATATATTGGTTAAGATATGATCTTCCCCGAGGGTCTCATAGCCCATATACATAGCTTTCCATGCCATTCTTCATTTCTCCCAGGTATTCCTCAGAAAAAAAGGAAACAAATTTAAAAAAAAAATATTTTGATGTTAAGTTTTAATGAATATTAATAGAAATATGTTGAATTATGCTCTTAGGGTGTTTTTTTTTTTAAATATTCTGATATAAATGGCCTCCCATATCAACACTCTCAAAACATTTTTCCAAGGGACTTGCTCAGAGAAAAATTTAAAAAAAGTATATTTTTATTCCAGGGTTTATTGAAAATTATTAATTAATCGGCCAACAATGTAGCGATTTATTTTAAAATATATTTCGAGTATATTCCATTGTTTATAATTTTTTTTTTAATATTTACAGAAACTTCGCAAATTCGTAGAGGACGTGATGGGCAACTATGTGGTTATTAAAACCACCCGGGTCATGCCTTGGAAGGTCGAGTTTATGAACGAGGTCTACAACCACTTGGCTTTAAGTCTCTGTGAGAACTATCGACTGCCACCGCATCGGGTGTCGCCTTATGACAAAAATGCAATGTGCCATCTACTCAATATTCCAGTATCCAAGCCATTGGAGCACTTGGAGTTTGTTTTTGGAGATAGATCCACATATTCGTATGCGGGAACTGAGAAGCAAACAACCTATAGAATGGCTGATCAGTAAGTGAATTACATATTTAAAATTCTATTCCAGTTATTTTTTAATTTTAATTTTTCTATAACAGTAATAGTATATTACAATTGGAAAAACGTCTTTTTTTCGCCCGCCTACCCATGGAAAGGACCTATCTGCTCCACGAGCTGGCCGATCGCCATATGCAAGTGAATCATTTTGTCCAGTGCCTGTCCTATGCCCAGAAAGCCATCGACGAGGCGAAACGATGTAGCAGTCTTGTCTGGCAATTTCTGGCCACTATGTTGATGGCCAAGTCCCATGCCGTGCTCCACAAATACGAACGACAAACCGAGGTCCTTAATTCCGCCTACGACCTAGCCACCGAACTGAAGTCCCCGCAACTATGTACCTTCATCGAATTGTGTCGCATGCTGAACAAGGACTATATAACATTAAGGAAAATGTCCCAGTTGGTGACCAGTAAGCGTCTTAGGTCGAAAATCTCGAATAGATCCAGTTTTTTCAATTCCCCACAATATTCCCCCGATCATCACAGGGCGGAGGACGAAGAACGTATGCCTGTCTGATCCAATGCATCGGATAACAACCTCTCTCAGGATATATTCTGTTAGAGGTTTTTATTCGATCCATTGCATCTTTGGCAGACATACTATCTTCTTCATTTTATTAAAAAGTTAAATGTATAAATTTTAATGAAAAAAAAGATAGAAAGATAAAGAAATTTTGAAAAAAGTATAGAAAGTAAAACAAAATCATAAAAAGTTTTAAAAAATTTAACAAAATCGAAAGGTAAAAAAAAACCATCAGAGATAATGCTAAGAAATTGTATGATAAAATAAATAATGAGAAAATCGATTATTTTTGAAATTAAAATAAAGGGAAGGAAGACTATTTTATAATTATATGACAGCTTATTATACCCTTTGCAGAGGGTATTATAATTTTGTCGATATCTATTATATATAGCCTTCGATATAGCGTCGATATAGCCTTTAAAACTCGACAGCGTTACCTGAGGAATCCTATCCTTTAAACTAATGCAATTTGATTTTTTCAGTTCAGATGATTCTGTGACAAGTTATGGTGTTTACCGTATAATATAATATTTTAATTTAATATTTTTTAACACATGTTGTTCAACTGTTGTCCTATCACATGCAAAAATCAAAATTGAGTAGGGACCATCCGTATCGCCATTAAAAATTCTTAAAAAATGGCCCATTTTTCACCAATTTAGTTATACCTCCCCTTAAGTCACTTCCCACAACTAAACCAGAGTCGATTGTTAATTTTCCAAAAGCTCTGTTGGGGCAGATCCTGAAATGTTTGAAACTCAAAATATTGGTTTCCTACCATTTCTACCTTTTTGCAGTAAAAACAATTATTTTTTAGTTATTTTATTTATTTATTTTATTTAATACATAAAAAAATAGAAGAGTACAGTTTATGTAGTTATCGTCTTTATAATTTTAAAATTAAAATAATTACATTTTAATGCATATTTACAATCTTTATATTTTCCATAAAATGTTTCATTTTCCAAATCCGTTTTAAAAGGCTTTTTGCTTTCAATCTTTTCTTCGGATGAACATGAAAATGTAATCATTTTCGGAGCTAATAGATCATGCAATGAAAACAAAGAATTTAAAAATTAATTCGAGTTAGTTACTTTAAAAATGTCTAGTTGCAGATAAAACGAAAGAAAAAATCAAATTAGAATACACACCTTATAGAAGGATCGAACCACCAGCCATAGCCCCCTTCCTTCGCCAAATTACGACCAGGAATTCCATCCTCATCTTGATCGAAGGTGGAAAATTTGGAGCCTTGCTTAGGGCTCATCCATACGTTTTCACCAGTACAATTGCCAATACTTTTCACCTTGTAACCTTCGCTTCGGTCGCCCACAACAAAGTTGAAGCATCTTGTGTTCCCGCGACTAGTCCATAAAAACACTTCATGAGGCTTTCCACTGATCAGACGATGCAATCGATTGAGTCCAATAAAGAACTCATTTTTAAACTCAGTTCCTACATCACCGAATCCACGTTCATAATCCTCATACGTGCGATTAAATATTTGTGGAGTATAAAGTTTTTTATAAACAGTCAACCATCCAAATCCAATATCCGAATGTGAATAACAAACCACTTTAAATGGGTCTAAGCCTGGTAGTTGGATTTCGCGGAGGACCAAGGTTTGTTCTTGGTCTCGTGGACAAGGATCTGGAAAATCTGAAAAACTCGTTGTTATTTTGTAAATTACTGGGTTCTGCCGACTTACCTATGGTTTCTGTTTTCGGCGTCGTCTCAATATTAATATTAGGCAGTGGAGTTGTTGGGACCTCCCCATTTTCTATTTCCGACTTTGTTGTATTATTTTCATGAATTCCTCCAATGTTTACTATTTTTCCCAACTTATCGATGTCTTCACGAAACTGCTTAGTCAAAATAGCAAGTTCACTTTTTTCTTTTAGTTCCTATTTTGATCTTTTAGGAGGTCGATTTCCTTATTTTTCTGATTTATTAGATTTTCAACTTCCTGCTGCTTCGAATGCAACTGCGCATATTTAACTTCACTATCTTTAAGTTGACTCAGCACTTCCAAATTCGATTTCACTAAGTCCGAATAATCCTTTTGGCATTTGGATATCTGGGCATATTGTTTTAGATCCTTGCTCTGCAAGTCTGAATGTCGTTTTTGAAGTTCCGAATAGTCTGTCCTGCACCTTAGGAGCTGGGCATCTTTTTCATTGGTTTTCTCAAAATAGCGTAGTAAGGGCTTCACGATTGGATAACAAACCGATGCACATTGATCTTCCTCCTCTTCGGAGAGGTAGCATGACTGTGGAATTAAAAATTAAATTACTTATCAAAATAAAAACACTTAAAATAGGTATTACTTACTTCTTCCGATCCCAAGGAGGCGGAAATTAGGAAAAAGGCAGAAATCAGGGCCACGGGGAAGATCATCTCGTATTTTTATGATTGAACTTAACTTTCTGCTGAAAGAGTCTCTGGGAATATTTCAACTGATGCTGCGAGTCTTGGAGCTCCGGCTTTTTATAGCCATCCTTGGCCATGAGCTTGAAACTGAGCTTCAGAGTTTCTGATAAGAAATTGGGAAAATATTCCAAAATATTCCACAGACATAATATGAACGGAAGGGATGTCAAAGGTTATTGGAGATTAGAGAGAGGTGATTAGCAACAAGATCTGGTTTATGTTGCTAGCTTTTTCTTTTTGGTATATAATAAGGCCTTTATATATATAAGGCCATATATATATTAATATGTAACAAATTATGTTTGTATATTTTACATTATTATACCCTTGCAGAGGGTATTATAATTTTGTCCAAAAGTGTGCAACGCAGTGAAGGAGACATCTCCGACCCTATAAAGTATATATATTCTTGATCAGGATCACCTCCTGAGTTGATATGAGCATGTCCGTCTGTCCGTCTGTCCTTCTGTCCGTCTGTCCGTCGGTCCGTCTGTCTGTCTGTCTGTTTCTACGCGAACTAGTCTCTCAGTTTTAAAGCTATCGTCTTGAAACTTTGCACACACCCTTCTTTCCTTTGCACGCAGTATATAAGTCGGAACGGCCCGGATCGGCCGACTATATCCTATAGCTGCCATATAACTGATTGATCGGAAATGGTATAACTTTGGTGTTTTTAGAGTTAGAGAGTTCAAATTTGACATGAGAGCTATTTTTGGCAAAATATTACGACATGCCAAATTTCATAAGGATCGGCCGACTATATCCTATAGCTGCCATATAACTGAACGATCGGAAATGACCCAACTTTCGTGTTTTTGAAGATAGAAAGCTGGAACTTGGTACAGATTATATTTTTGGTCAGTTAATCCGACCTACAAAATTTCATTAGGATCGGCCGACTATATCCTATAGCTGCCATATAACTGAACGATCGGAAATGACCCAACTTTCGTGTTTTTGAAGATAGAAAATTGGAACTTGGTACAGATTATATTTTTGGTCAGTTGATCCGACCTACCAAATTTCATTAGGATCGGCCGACTATATCCTATAGCTGACATATAACTGTACGATCGGAAATGGTTTTTGGTAGAAATATCAACATTCGTATTTTTGAAGATAGAAGCTTGGGACTTTTTTTTAGATTTTTTATTGTAATTAATTGGTTTTATTATGATGTAATCATAAGGATCGGCCAACTATATCCGATGTTTGCGATATATATCCGCCCGAAGTTAGCTTTCCTTTCTTGTTTTTAAATTAAATTAACTACGGGTAGCGACCGTAAGATTTTTCCACATATGAAATTTTTTTTTTTTTTTACCTCTCTTTTTGTTTTATAAATAAATTTATTTTTTCTTAAAAAATCATGTTTGACCATTTTTTATTTTATTTTTTTTTTTTATATTTAATTTAAATTCAATTGTCACTTCTTTTATCCATCTACAAATATTTAAAATTTTGCTTTAAAAAAAAGAGGTAATTGAACATTCTTTTGGTTTCTTTGAATTTTTCTCGTCTTATTAGATTGTTATTAAGAGATTTAGTACAAAAAGAGCAAACACATCATTTGTTTTCCTTGAGAAATAAATAAACATAAAAATGTCTTTAAAAGTAAAAAAAAGGTGAAAATTACATTTTTTAATTTTTCAACCTTTTTTTTTTAAAAAGCTGAGATATGCTATGAATCCAATTGATTATGAAATTTTGGATATTTATTTATGAAAATACAAAAAAAGAATCGAGGAATATGGACATTTATTTTTTCGGTCCTGGTTGACCATCTGCCGGAATAGCCGATATTCATGCATATGCAATAATAAACACAATGACGTACATAGTAGGAATTGCTTATAAGGTCGAATATGCTCAAAATTACTTCTTGAAGCATTAATGTTTTCTGTTCCTAATAGAGTAACTAGATCCTCCCGACCCCTTTGGGTACCAATTTCTAGGTTTAATTTAGCTGAACACGATCCATTTCGCATTATTTGTAAAAATTACAACTCATTGTACCATTTATTATCCCCTGAACTATCCCTAGATTTAATAAAATCTAAAATTATGGAATCTCTTTTAGATTAATTTATCCTCACTTTTAGTTATAAAAATCTAGAATAACAGATCATTGTTAATAATTAATAAATAAATAATTAAATATAGCACAAAACCGTATACTTTATAGGGTCGGAGATGTATCCTTCACTGCGTTGCACACTTTTGGACAAAATTAGAGGCTATTACCCTCTGCAAGGGTATAAAAAAAAAACAAAAATAACTGTTTTGACTGGAAAAGGTTTTAGAACGTCGGAAACCCAAATTTCCGACGGCATGGCCGATCGTTCAGTTATGTGCAATCATTTCATATTCATTAAGTTTCGCTTTCTTTCTTGTTTAAAAATGAATCTTGTTCATTGTTATTTTTAAACCCTTGCAGAGGGTATTATAATTTTGGTCAAAAGAGACTACGCAGGGAAGGTTATCTCCGTTCCTATTAAGTATATTATTCCTGATCAAGAGCATCTCCTGATTTGATATATGCATGCCCGTCTGTTTCTACGCGAACTAGTCTCTCCGTTTTAAAACTATCGACTTGAAACTTTGCACGCTGTATATATGTAAGTCGGAACGGCCGGGGTTGGCCGATAATAACGATTGATCGGAAATAATATAACTTTGGTTTTTTTAAGGTGAGGGAGTAAGAACTTTGCTTGGATTCTATTTTTGGCAGAATAATACGACATACCAAATTTCATAAGGTTCCTATAGAAGACCCCATTTTCAGGGGATCCCATCACGAAAAATGGACAAAAAACCTTAAAAAATATTTTGTCTCAGAATTTTGATGCAGAATGGTGGAGAATCGATCTAGAAATCGTTTGAGGTACCCCGCTTGAGAATCGGATGAGAATTGGGGAAGATATAGCCAACACTGTGGGCCCTTCAAGGGATTTCACAAGTGTATCTTATGTACTGAACACAAATATCTGGAAATTTTGGGCGATCGGGGTTTTTGACTTTCAAGTGCTTTAAAAACTCGACAGCGTTACCTGAGGACCCTTATACTTTCTCTAATGAAATTTCATTTTTTCAGTTCAGATGATTCTGAGTCTAGTTATAAGGTACTCCGCAGAACTCTTTTCTTCGAGACGCCGCCGGATATTGCCTGTATCTCACTTAATTTTAAATATTTTGGAATGAAATTTAAATTCTTAAAAAAGTGTCTATTTTTCACCAATTTAGTTATACCCCCCCTCAAGTCACTTCCCACAACTAAACCAGAGTCGATTGTTTATTTTTCAAAGACGGAGCCTTGGGGCCGATCCTGAAATGTCTGAAATTCAAAATTTTGGTTTCCGACCTTCTCAAACATTTTGCAGTTAAATTGGAAATTTTATTCAAAATTTAAGAAATATAAGAGGACAGTTTATCTTATTAAAATAATTACATTTTAGTGAATATTTATAATCTTTATATTTTCTAAAAATGTTTCAGTTTCCAAGTCCGTTTTAAAATTGTGTTCCCTTTTTCAATCTGCTCTTCGGATGTACATTTGAATGTAATACTCTCCGGGGTGAAGAGGTGCAGAACTGAAATAATAGAATTTAAAAATTATTTCAATTTAGTTATTTTAGAAATTTCCAGTTGGAGATGAAACAAAATGAATAAACCAAATTAGAATACACACCTCATACTAGGATCGAACCACCAGCCATAGCCTTCTTCCTTCGCCAAATTACGATCAGGAACTTCATCCTCGTCTCGATCGAAGGTCGAAAATTTGGAACCCTGCTTAAGGTCCATCCCTAAACTGTATCCAAAACAATTGTCAATATTTTTCAACTTGTACCCTTCGCTTAGATCGCCCACAGCAAAGTGGTCGCAACTTCTTATCCCCGCAGTGGTCCATAAAAGCACTTCATGAGGCTTTCCACTGGTCAGACGGTGCAATCGATTGAGTCCAATAAAGAACTCACCGAAACCATCAGTTCCGAGAACGACAAATCCACGTTCATAATCCTCATACGTGCGATTAAATATTTGTGAATCAGGCATTTTTTTAAGAACCTTTAACCATCCAGATCCAATATTCGAATATGACACACAAACCACTTTAAACGGGTCTAAGCCTGGTAGTTGGATGTCGCGTAGGACTTCGTCTTCTTTTTGGTTTTGTGGACAAGGATCTGGAAAATCTGAAAAATTTTTTGTTTTATTTTGTAAATAACTGGGTTCTGTCGACTTACCAATGGTTTCTGTTTTCGGCGTCGTCTCAATATTAATATTAGGCAGTGGTGTTGGGACCTCTCCAGTTTCTATTTCCGACTTTGTTGGATTATTTTCATGAATTCCTCCAATCTTTAATATTTTTCCCAACTTATCGATGTCTTCACGGAACTGATAAGTCAACGTTGCGAGTTCACTTTTTACTTTTAGTTCCTTAATTTGATCTTTTAGGAGGTCGATTTCCGTATTTTTCTGATTTATTAGATTTTCAACTTCCAGATGCTTCGAATGCAACTGCTCATTTTTAACTTTCTCATCACTAAGTTGACTCAGCAAGTCCGAATAATCCTTTTGGCATTTGGATATCTGGGCATATTGTTTTAGACCCTCGCTCTGCAAATCCGAGTATCGTTTCTGAAGTTCCGAATAGTCTGTCTTGCACCTTAGGAGTTGGACATCCTTCTTGTGGCACTTCTCGAAGTACCGTTGCACATTAATGGTCTCGCACTCTTCTTCCAGGGGATGGCAGGTCTGTGGAATTAAAAATTAAATTACTTATCAAAATAAAAACACTTAAAATAGGTATAACTTACTTCTTCCGATCCCAAGGAGGCGGAAATTAGGAAAAATACAGAAATTAGGGCCACGGGGAAGATCATCTCGTATATTTATGATTGAACTTAACTTTCTGCTGAAAGAGTCTCTGGGAATATTTCAACTGATGCTGCTTTTTTGAAGCTCCGGCTTTTTAAAGCCATCCTCGCCCATGA
Source organism: Drosophila malerkotliana malerkotliana (assembly GCA_018153235.1). Taxonomy (NCBI): domain Eukaryota; kingdom Metazoa; phylum Arthropoda; class Insecta; order Diptera; family Drosophilidae; genus Drosophila; species Drosophila malerkotliana. The sequence continues at coordinate 6,584,156 of JAECXV010000058.1, read as the reverse complement.
GCTGGAGCTGTAGGTTCTGATAAGAAATTGGGACATACCCACACATATAGAAAAGCCAAAATATTTCACAGACAGAATTTGTACGAAAGGTTATTGGAGATTAGAGAGAGGTGATAAGCAACAAGACCTGGTTTATGTTCCTAGATTTTTCTTTTTGGTATATATTAAGGCTATATATGTATGTACATACAATAAATTATTTATATAACCTTACAACTTATATGTTGTATGGCCTAATTAAGTCTAGAAACTTTGATTTGCACGCAGTATATATGTAAGTCGGAACATAAGGGATCGGCCGACTGTATCCTATAGCTATCCTATATATTATAGAATAATATGACATACTAAATTTCATAATCGATAATGGTATTGGTTAAAAATACCAAATTTGGCATCTTTGAAGATAGAATCTTGTCACTTTTTTTATTTGGTATTTTAATAAATTGGTTTTAAAATAAAGTTCTAATAACGATCGGCCAATTATATCCGATATTCGAGATCTACATATGTATATCCAATCTTAACTGCAAGGGTACATCAACTTCGGCTCTGCTCGAAGTTAGATTTCCTTTCTTGTACATTAGACCATTTTTTTACAAGAGCTTAGTGCTAATGCAATTTTTTTAAATAAGTTCTTAAAATTATACGATTTAAAAATAACGAGAAACATAAAAGAGTCATATAGACTATATAGAAAATATAGAAAAATTTTAAAATTCTGAAAATATTGGCTTTGAAAATAAAAATTCAGAAAACGAAATGCTTTCAGTATTTTAGGACCTAATCCTAAGTAAAATTAAAAAAAATGGATAAATTAATTACCTAATGATAATTTTGAGAGCTAAGTTCATTAAAAAAATACGAATGTTAGAAAGTGTAATTAATCATCACTTTTCTTATAAAACTTCTCACATTTTTTCAAGAGCAAGACATCTTAAAAAATAAATTTAGAACCCAGTCCCCAAAAATGAGAAATAATCAACTTTAATTTGATCACTTTTTTCATGTACAAATATATTTCGTTCGATTTGCTTTGTATTCGCTAGTCGGCGACCTTGCCAATCATGTACAGTGGAGACAATTATTAAAAATATTGTTTAAAAAAAAAATTCATTGAATTTCTGTTAAAACTAAATGCATGGCAGGGAAAATGAATTGGTTTTTAATACTCAGTGAGTTGGAGATTTTTTTAATTGAGATTTCCTTAGAAAGAGGCAGCAGATACATAGAGAGATAGAGTGAGAGAGACAGGGCTAATGTACAAACATAGAATAGAAAGAGATGGATAGCTTGGAATGCTTGCCGTTTGTAATTATTATTATTTTTTTTTGTTTGATTCGAGTTTTGTTTTTTTTATTTATTTTTTTTAGACGCCACGATTGGGCAAGTCCTTGACTTTGTAAATGCGCACCAGCCAGTGCTCCGTGGTGTATGCCTCCTCCAGGACATCCAGCTCAAAGTCCTTGTTGCCAATCTCGGCAGCCCTGACACGATCATATCCCTGCGCCTTGCCACCTTCCGTGTACATCTGCCCGAAACGATAGTAGCACATCTTGTACATCAAACAATTAAGTAGTGTGGGTGATCCCTCCTTGTCCACACGGAATTCACCATTGGCGGCATAATAGTCCTTTTCCCGGATGTTGGCCCCACGATCCGTACTCCCTCCGATGCGCACCATCCACAGGAACTTGTTAATATCATCGGACGAGTAGCCGGTGAGGCCACCGAATATGACCAGGACATAGTCCACATCCAGTTCACGCATTATCTCGTAGGCCTTCTCCTCCGACGAGGCCATGGCCTGGCCGACTCGAGAAATGTGCGTGTTATTCCAGGTGTTGTTGTCCACCAGAATGGTGCGATTCGCCATGGCGGTTATCTGATAGCCATAATCCCACCAGGACATGATGCGAGCGTCCTGTAAGAAGATCAGAGATATGGTTAGTTGGAGAAAGACCAAGAAAGATCCTATCTTCAATAGGTTTTGATTTGTCAGAATGTTTTGTTTAGTACTCATTATGTTTCATACTCTTCCTATCAAGAATTTACAAAATAGTCATCAGAATAAAGGAAAAAGGATTCAAAGTCCTTGGAGTATCTATTCTCTATAAACCCACCTCTGGCGTATTCATCTGTAGCCAATAGTACGCCTCACGGAAATCATCAAAGATAATGCGTCCCCCGTCATGGGATCGGGCACTGAGCACAATACTGGGCGAGGAGTAGGCCTCCGAGGTCACCCAGGTGCAGTGGAGCGTATAAACGATCAGCATAAAGGTGATGATGCCCACAAATCCTATCGCCACTTCGCTCTTAACGCCACCCGTCTGCTGTTCCAACTTCTTGAACTGCCTTTTGCTTTCCACGCCCTGCTTGGCGGCACTGCCCGCATCCACGCTCTTGATATACTTGGCCAGCAGATGCGAAATGGCAATGCCGGACAGGACACACATCACCGGGGCCAGGACCAGCATAAGACGGACCATGACACCGGCAAAGTAAATACTGGTAACCCCGTACAAAATAATGAAGATATTCGAGTCGGTGAGCTTCGAGAAGCAAAAGTACAGGCCGGCGGGGAACAGAAATACCAAGATCTAAACAAATAGAAGATATAATAAAGATTAATTAAAATATAGATAATTAGGTTTAAGGTTGAGGTAATTTTCTAACCCAGAGCCGCCTCAGCGATCAAAGTGCAAGGTAATCACTGAATGCATTAAGTCGCAAGTCATTCACATCGTTATAAGGCTTTCATCTCAGGCAGATTTGGGTAGAAAATAGAAAAGCCAACCCAAAACCCCTCAAAGAAAAACCCACCTGTAGATCAAAGTAGAAGGAGGACCAGGACGTGGGCTGATGCTCGGATACTGAGGCAATAATTGGAATATGATTCTTGGCATAGGACGGATCCAACAGTGAATAAAATCGTCCAGTCCAGGGCGATACTTTTCCAGTTATGGTCGCCACAGTGCCCACAACCAAGACCACAGTCAGGATACTCGACACCAGGGTCTTGAAGAGCAACTCAAAGTGCTCTTTGGGAATGCGAGATCGCAGATAGTCGACAAAGGCATGAATCTGGCAAAGACCGAAAACGCCAAGGGCCTGGAAACAACAGAAATGGGATTTATTAATAAAAGTTCTCATATTTTTAATAAAAATATATAATTTAATTATAGTTTCAGCTTGGTTTGGTAGTACTCATTATGTTTCATACTCTTCCTATCAAGAATTTAAAAAATATTCATCACAAAGATCATCCAGAAATAACTAAAAAATGACGAAACAATCCTTACCAGCATATGTTCCGAGCTCTGTATCGGTTGGAAGCCCACAAACGATATCTGCATGGACAGTATGGTGCCCACACAATACAAGGTACTGTAGGCAATGTAGATTCTGTGCGAGAATCGTCCAGTGATCATAAGCGCCAGGACATGCAGCGGTATTAGATTGATCAGGAACACATATCCACCCCACGAGGAGACCATGTAGAAGTAGGCCAGTGCCGACATGGCCGACCAGAAGATGGTGCCCGTCTTCACGGCCTTGATCCACAAGTAGTAGGTGAAGAGCATGCAGAAGATGGCGATGCCTTCATTGTCGTACGAACCAGCCACAGACCTGGAGATATAGCCCGGCACAATGGAGATCAAGGCAGCGGCCACCAGTCCAGCGCCAGTGCTCTGAATCCAGAAGAGAATCGGTAAAGCACCCACGTGGTGGCAATTATAACCTCGTTTTACTCACGTGAATCTCCTTGGTGAGGGCATAGGTGACCAGAGTCGTCAGCGAGGAGAAGAACGGTGCCAGAAAGACACACACATTCCGAATGTCAATGGTGATGTTCAGTAGCCACATAAGGCGGTATAACGCCGCCGACGTTACCATCAATCCGGGATAGATGGTGCCGCCGATGATGCGGCCCAGCGGATACCAGGCGCGGTCATCGAACCAATTGTGGAATTTGTAGAAGCCCTGCTCCGCAAGGAAGCGGGTGGTGCGGTAGTTGAAGTACGGATCGAACTCATGGATCACGCTCTCAAATCGCAGCACAGAGAAGAGTCGCGTGGCGAACGCTGCAAGGGTCAAATCAAAAAAGAGGAAGTTGAAATTTACGGCGGCAAGAAGCAGAACCTTATCAGTGGTGGCACAAGCGCGGGAACGGTTATACTATCGTTAGCTACATTTATCGATAGTTTTCAATAATAAAATTAATTTATTATTTATTATTGTCATAATAATAATGTACATTTTATAAAATTTATACAATAGTTGTTGACAAATAATTGGATTAATTTATATTTCTGTTGATTCAACTGTCACCACTGGCTGGCGATACCGGTTCATAGCGATGAGAGCGGCTCACGACTCACGAACGGGATGCCAATGTTTGGTTTTTTTTTTTTGCAAACACGCCCACTGTTGTAGGTTTTGGCCATTTAAGGGCATTTTACTCACACAAAACCGCTGCCAAAATGAGAATAGCTAGCTTAACCAGGTGCTCCTGCTTCTCCCAGGTGAGCAGACCCCTGACGCCGCCGCCCACGTCCACGGTCATTTCCCCTCTCTCCCCTGCTCACTGCGGCTCCTGCCGGCGTTTTTCTTTGTTGATTTTGTAGAATTCTAATTTACAGATTGTGGTCTCATGGAATTCACTGAGCGCGTAGGAATTTCTTCTTCGTCAATCTCTAAGATTTGTCGTTACTTTTAATTTAGTTTGTACAAAAAAGCTTAAAATGCGCGACGAAACTTGCAATTCGTGGCAAAAAAAGTATCGCTATGTGTTATCGTAATCGCACTATTTTTGAGCAGGTGGCAACGCCGTCAGAGAGGCGCTCTTATTTTTAACAGACTTTTAAGCTTGTTATTTGCATCTAATGGACTTATTGAAATTTGTAAATACATTCTAAAATTCATTTTGAGAATAGTCTGATTTATATTTATTAATTTAATTAAAATGTTAAATTTCCGTTCGACCGGCTGTTCAAGTCTTATTGGTACTCTCTGGACAGCTGTTTTGCGGAAGAGCTCCAGCGATGGTGGTATTTTTTTGACGGTCAGCCTGCAGTCACACTGTTTTCCAGCCGCGCTGCTTGTGTTTTGTCGTTTCCCGTTACTAGAAGTTTAACAACAAAAAACTATGACAAAAAAACACGGGCATTCAGTAAACCGCCGGGAAAAATAATCGCGAGATGATTGATTAATATCTGGATATATTGGCCAACACTCGTCGAACCGGAACACGAAAAAAAACCGTGATATCTGCTGGTAAATAGTTGCTAACGTTAAAAAAAAAAAGAACTAATGAATAACACTTAAAAATCACGTTTATAACAAAAATAAGATTCTCTAATTGGTTCACATATTTCGCTTTATTGTTTTTGCCATTTGATAGTAATAAAAAATTCGTTAACTTTTCGAGTGGGAGCAGCTCGTTATATACAAAACCAAAAAAAAAAAAAAAAAAAGTCAAAAAGAGAAGTAACTTGCGGCTTGTTGTTTTTGTGCGCGGGTTGTTTTTGCCTTTTTTTGTTTTTGTGTGTTATTACTTTTTTTTTTTGTTGGGTATTTGTGCGCCAAAAGTAATTAAATAATAATCATTTATTTTTGGATTTATTGTGAGTCTTAAAGTGCAGCAAGAATGGTGAAAAATCGAACATCAACACGAGAGTTACGCTCTCAAAAATTCATGTGTGTATGTGTGTGTGTGCGTGCGGGTGGTGGCAGAGACGTTGACTGCGGTAGCAGCAGCAGCAGCAGCTAGCAGCAGCGATTGCAGTTGCCAGCACGCATCCAAGAAGAAGAAGCAGAATAAGGAGTGGGAGCAATAAAAGCAACAAACTCCAACTTCTGCAGCTGCTTCTCCTCCTTCACTATACCCCCCACTATATATATACACTACATGTATATATATATACTGTGTGTATATGTGGGTGTTTGCATTTGCATGGCATTTCTGGCATGCAACGTACTTACGTATGTTTGTTTGTATGTATGGTATTTGCATTTATGGCAATTTGTGTGCCTAGATGGGTGTACGAGAGAAAGAGAGAGAGGTCACAAAGTGGGAGGTATAAATTACAACAAAAAAAAAACTTCAAAAATCTAAATCTGATTACCGGCTTTGTTGGAAAATTTATGAAAAAATAATCTAGTATATTTACTTTTCCCCTATTATTTACACTTTTCAAATTACAGTTCCCATAAATACTTTCAGAATCTTAAATAATATTCCCAAGATAATAGTTACACAGCAAAAAAAAAATACTTGACCTTCAAAATTCCCTTAAAAACAAAACCTTTGAAATTTATCTCGAAAAAAAAACTACCCAAAAAGCTTTAAAGATAAGATAATTAAATGATAAATTATACTAATATTGCCCACTTGGCCTTTTTATATAATTTTTGGTTAAAACTTTTCACTTTTTTTAAGGTCTCTATGACGTAGATGAAAATTACTACTCTAGACCATCAATTTTGGTAATCCATCAATATATTTTTTTTATTTTTTTGGCCATTTCCTAACCCATTTACATGACCAACAACCAAGTGATTAAGTGATTTTTGCTGCTTTCGCTCCAAAAAAAAAAAAAAACATTTTTTAAAATATTTTTTTCTTTTGTTTTTCTTTTAAGAAAAAATGTTTAAAAAAAATGTGGCATATAGGGCAAGACAATGTTGCTTGTCTTGCGGGTTATTGTTATTATTATTATTATTATTTTTTGTTTACTCGTGGGAAACGGAAATTGGCAAGACAGAGAGAAAGAGAGAAAAAAAAATGATAATAAAATTGCCGCCGTTTCACTTTCGGTCTCCCATTCTCCCCAACCCATTCTCCACTCTCCACTTGCTATATCAAAAATGTTGTTAACAAATTCAATTTTTTTTCGTTGCTTTCAAGACCCCTCCCCGCCCCCTTTATTTCTTGACTCAATTAATTTCAAGCAATTAAAGCATTACAACGCTTACAACCTTTAATATCTGGGGGATGAGACCTACAAACTGGTATCCATATATTGGTAGGGTCTTTTTGTTTTTAATTGGTTTCTGGCATACAGGTTACGTTTCCAATTGGATTACAATACACGGAGACTATAATTTATCTGTGGGATGCATACTAGGGGTATTATCGGTCTTAGGGTTGGTAGGTATTGGGAGGTAATATATAAGAAATTTTAAATTTTTCTCATATTTAGGTTTTGTTCCCATTTTATAGATCTTATGGGAAGTCTAGAATATATATAGACTTTAAATTAGGGTATTTAATAGCTTATATGTATATATCCTAAAAATTGTAATCTCTGAAACCTTTTACCTTAAAATTACGCGGACAAGCTTTTTTTTTATTTTATTAAAAATATTAAATTGTTTCTTTATAGTTACCTTTAATGTAACTTTAAGTTTATAGATCTTATGAAGAGTGTAGAGAATCTTGAATATATATAGACTTGAAATAAGGGTGTATATTAGCCTAAAGATGTTTTAAGCATCTATAAGTACCATTACCTCAAAATAAATATAGCTCACGGACAAGCTTATTTTAATTTAAATAAAAATATTACATTATTATTGTTTAAAAGACCTATTTAGGTAAAAAAAAAAAACACTAAAGGACAGGCGGACACGCGGACAAGCTTATTTCAGCTTGATAAAAATGCATATATTTAATATATTTTTCTAGTTTCTTATTAAGGCTACAAAAACCTTTGTAAAGCTAGTCTCTAACATAGAGGCTACACCTCCATTTAGGTAAAAAAAAAATACCTTTTTTTGAAAAAATAAACCCAAAAGAACTAACGGACATACGGACAAAGCTTATAAGATAATCTCCCTCCCCTATAAGAAAGCTCTTATAACCCCCATCACTAGTAGAGAAATTAAAGTGTAAACAAATCATTTGTAATGCCATAGCTATTAGCCATATATGTATGTATGTATATGGTATATGTGCAATATATCTTATTAGATGACCCCCCACCTCGACGATTTTAACGATGATTGCCGCTAAGCAAACACCAATTGTTGGGCCAAGAAATCGATGATTTCGATACGAAACTACCAGAGAAAAAACAATAATATATACTAGCTATATATATGGACTTTGAAAAAAAAGGGAGAAAGAGTTGAAAGAGAAACCCTGGACATTAAACCCCCTTTCTCCAGTGCTTGACCAATATTGTCATTGGCCATTCAACTAAAAAACTTAACACTAAAAAAAATAGTAATTAAATAAATTAAATATTTTATGAATTTATGATAGCCATATATTGAAACTTTAGTCATTTCTTTTTAATAAAATTATAAAGAAAATATGTATGTTCTTAACTTTTATAAACTATTTTTTTTTTGTACAGTGTAGTTCCTTTAATTTCTTTCTTTCTGAAACTTTTTTTTTTTAGTTTGCAATTATCAGGGACTGCTCTCTCAGTCTCAGCCACAACTTATTGGATTTTTTGCATTAAAAGTTTCAAACTCTGTTTTCTTATTTTCATCTTGGCCTTTTTTTTACTGCAAGTTTCCCCCATCTGGTTCTTCTAATTTTTTTTTTTTGAAAAGTGTTTTTTATGTGCTTTTTTTTTATGAGAAAAACGTTTAAAAAACAAGTGTACTAAGTGCTGTGCGTGGTCGTTGGGAATTGCTGTGTGTGTTTCTCGACATTTATGGTCGTTTTTGTTTTTGGGTGCGGAGTTGTACTCTTACTTTTTGGAATAAAAATGGAGATAATTGGAAATTGTTAGAAAAAGTAAATAAAATTAGTTTTTATTTTTAAGATAAGACATTTAGCGAAGAGAAATGTGTATGAAAGATAGAAATGAATAAAAAAAAGAAAGAAATGTATAAAATTTGGCTTTTTTAAGGTTTTAAGAGTCTTTAAAGTTTAAATATATTTTTGTTTAGTATTTAAAAAATATGCATATATGTATGCATATATGTGATTATGATATGATTATTCTTTTAATTGACTTAATATTTTTAATAGTTTCTCTTTTATTTTTACAAAATTTTTCTTTTAATTTTAGGGTATTTTCTTGTGTGCTAAATTATCATTTAATATTTTTATTTTTTTGTAGCCCACCTCTCCACTTGAAATTCATTTAAATTTTTTGTTCTTTATTTTTGTTTTTAGTTTTTGAATTCTTGGCTTGGTTTTTAATTTTTTTACTATTTTATTTTATTTTTTTTTTTGCTGCTGGTTTTGTTGTTGACTTTGTTGCTTCACTTTGTCTTTGCTTTGGTTTTTCTTCTTTTTTTTGTATTCTGCTTTTTTTTTTTTTTTGAATAATTTGTTTGTGGTGTTCAAGGCAACAAAACGATGACTTCATCTCCACTGCCCACATTTGTCTTGTGGTGTTGGTGTCTCGGAATACCCTCTATGTCCGTGGGTCTGGGTCTTCTTGCGGAGAAAGTATTTCCGGCTCTAGAGGGTATCCATTAAAAATAAAGGTTAAATATTAAAACAAAAGATTATTCTTATGCCAGAAATTTAAGAGAGACTCGAAAGAAACCTGTTTATTAAACAAAATATATGCAAATTTTTGATTGGTTTTTTTAAGGAAATATATTATATTATATTATATAATACATATTAATATATATTTTATATTTTAACAAATTATTTAATTCAATTCAAAGTAAAAACTATTAATATTACTGTTACTAAAAACTAAAACTATTAATTCAAAATATATTCAATAAATTATTATTTCTTGAGTCTTAAATTTTTTAAAAATTATCTTAGAGGAAGTCTTAGTCTTTGTTTTTAGTTTTTGTTTTGTTTTTATGTGTGTCACTTGCCTCTTACTTTATTATCATCATCATTAACATTATCACGGTCATTATCATTATCCACACGCCTCAGACCATGTTGCAGCTAATATGAAAAGTGTTGAGTAATCATCATCATCATCATCATCGTAGTAAACATCACTTTTGCATCATCGTCACTGTCATCATTAAACTCATCGGTTGGCTGACTGCTTTCGATAAGTACACTGAAAAAAAGCAGATTATGTAGGAAAAATTTAAGCTTAAAAAAATAGAATATAGAATTATATTATATAAAAAGAAGCCTTAATAAAAATAATAAATTTAAATACTATTTACACTATTCATTAAATGGATTAACTAAGTAGTGAAAAATAATAGTAATATTTATCATTTATTCCATTTTAATTATAGGAATATCTTATAGGAAGTAGTTTACTCTTTATAAAGAAAATAACTCTAGTTTATGAAATACTGTTATCTTCAGAATATTGATATAGTTTATTATATATTTTTAATATTATTATATATGATTATTTACCCCTACCTATTGGAGGGTTTATTATAGGTTATTGTAGAATAGTATTCCCCATTTTAGGGGAAATTAAACATTTAAATTAAAGATATTCCGAAATTTAATGAAATATTAAAAAAAAAAACTTTAAAAATGATTATTTTACGTTTATTTAAACATAAGTTGAATTTCCCTAACCAAAAAGAACAAATTATTCCTAAGACGTTTTTATGAACGAATTTTTTTTTAAAAAAGATATAGATATAAAGATGTATATATGAGCAAAAAAAAAAAATACCAACAATCAAAAAATATGAAATGTATAATATTATTTTAATTACAAAGTCCCATTTAATATATTTTTCTTTTAAAATGTAAAGCGATTACCATTTCTCTCAGTGCCTAGGCCTGGGCGAACTTTGCGACATCAAATTGATTATTTTGATGCCCTTCCGTGTCTTCTGCTCTTTCTCCCGTATCGCCCTTTCTCCACTCCCCACTCCCCAATCACCACTCTCCCTTTCTTTCGACGCTATCGGAGCCACTGTCTTTGTTTTTATTGTTCTCGTCCAGGCCGGAAATGTTTCGCTTCGTTCTTCAGTCCAGTCGCGTCCCGGCCGAAGTCCGCAGTAGTTTCGCCTTCCCGACCCCCAAACCAAACCAGACCAGACCAGACCAACCCCAACAATATAAAATATATATACATATGTATATATATTTGGGTCAGCAAGCAAACAAAGTAAACAATACCGGTGGTATATAACTATTCTCTGGAGAGTTTTTGGCCAACTTTTGTTGGCCAGAATGCCCACAAAACAGGTTGTACGGTGTGTGTGTGGTGTACGGATACGGATATATGGGATCTCTAAACAAAAACTGCAATAAAAAAAAATTTGTCTAAACTTCGGATGATTTATTTGGCGGATTTCTACAAAATTTATGCGAAATTTTCGGTGTGCGGTATGTGTTGATTATCTTTGAGATTCGGATTTTTAGAAACAATAGGTTTTATTATGGATGCGATGAGTGAGCAGGGTCCTCAGATGATTTAATTGATGACTAATCGATATATCTTATGAGTAATCGAAGCAGTTTTATTTAATATCTTAAGGTTTATTTTTTGAAATAGTGTTTAAAATTGAAATATTCTTGGGAATTATAGGTATGATTTGGAGTATTATCATCTATAGCTCTATCTATAGGGTCTTTAAGGGCTTTCTATAAGTCTGATTTTCTTTAAATGAGTCTCTTAGTTTTAAAATTATCAAGTTCTTGTATTAAACAAAGTATTGAAACTAAAATAGTCTAAATCGAAGAATTATATTCTATATAATACAAACTTAAACTAAAACTTAAATACTTCCTGAACCCAACTATGTATTTATATTCCTTCTCTTACTTTCCTAACCATTTTAATGACTAATATTAAATGAATCAATTTTAATTTAATTTATTTTTAATTGAAGCTTTTTTTTATCATTTCCTGGATACTTCTCTGGGAAGTAGAACACGTCGCTGGCAGCTGTTTATTTTTCGCTGCGGTCTGCGTTATATTGATTAAAAATTTATAGACGACTTGCGAAAGCTAATTGGCGCGTTATATATGAAAGTTATAGTAACAAATGTTAACGATTTTTATTTTATTTTTTTTTTTTTGCAGCTGCCCAAACGATGCAACAATGTGACAGGCAGCAGCAGCAGCAGCGGCAACATCAACATCTGCTATTCAAGAGCCAGCAGCAACAGCAGCAGCGAAACCAACAAACAACAATTCTATACAATTTTTTGGCTTAAAAATTAAAAAAAAAAATATTTCGAAGCAAGTTTTTAATTTAAAAAATCAGCCATAAAAATAACAGTTGGAAAACGAGTTTAAAAAAAAACAATAATTTTTAAAAATATTTCTTTGCTTAGCAAATACATAAACCAGCGGCTACGAAGCAGAGACCCCAACCACTGGGAACACAGTGAGTTCAACAAATAATTATACCCAACCTGCTAAATAATAATGATTATATTAATTTAAGCGGAAAAACAACAAAAAGGTGCAATAACAACAAAAATAATATACAAGCTTAGACACAAACCAAACTATTTTAAAGCGAATGCAATAACCCAACTAAACCCAGAGAGAAGAAAATTAATTTTATTAAAAATATTAAAAAAAAAGAACATTTGATAAAAAATAATATAAAATTTTCGTTGCCAATTTCGCTGCTTAGCTAAGGCACAAACCCAGCTATTACAACAACCACTGAACCCACTGGGCAACAAAAACGCTGGAACTTGAAGATCATTAGGATTTTGTTTGGAGAGCGACAGACTGAAAGAGTGGCAGGATCAGTATCAGCAGCAGGATCTGGATCTGAATCTGGACTGGGATCAGGATCAGAATCAGGATCGGTATCGGTATCGGGAACCGAGGAGATGCCAAGCACTGCTGGTAGTGCCGCTGGAGTTGGAATGGGCGCCTTAATAAACAGTGCTGGTAGCAGTGCCGGCAGTGTGATGGGAATTGGCAGTCTGGGTGCTAGTTCGTCGGGTAATCCCGGACCCGGATCGGTTGGTCAGAGCGATGCCACCGGCGCAGCTGGCACCCTGATAGCGCAGAGCACGGCGGGAACGAGTGCCGCCAGCAGCGGTACCATCACCTGGGACAACAACGGCACCCTGCGCTCCATCAATCCCGGCGACTGGTCCATCGAACAGTGCCTGGGCTGGCAGCAGCCGCACCAACTCTATTTTCAATTGGGCTGGGCTTTTCTCTTCCTGGCCTTCCTGGCGCCGCATGGTCCCTTCGGTTCGTTGTGGATGCGGGCGATGCTCCTGATCGGCTGCCTGATGATGGGAATGCACGGATATCTGGTGGCCTGTACGCCGGACGTGGTGCTCTGGTCGGGCATGGGATTGTTTGTCAACTTCATATACCTGGTGGTGGTGCTGTGCCGGCTTAGGCCCGTGAGATTCGAGCAGGAGATTGAGGCGGTAAGTGGTTTGGAATTTTGTATTAAAGCGTTTAGTCCTTAGACTACTTTTTTGGTTAGAGAATATTTTTTATTGAAAGGAAAGCTTAAAAGTAGGAAATTAAAATATTTAAAGTCAAAATTAATTAACAATTTCTTTACATTTTAATATCCATGAAGAATTTTTATCATATAAACCAAGGACTATATCATTTTAAAGAGATGGGCGATTTTTTAATGTATATTTATGTACAATAATAATTCCAACCCTCTTTTTGTTGAAAAAAAGCTTAAAAGTAGGCAACAAACTAATAAGAAAAATAGAATATGCTTACTTTTTCTACAAAATTTAACTTTTATATAATAACCTCTCTAAAAACCCAGATTTGTTTTATTTTAAAAATACTTAAGCTTTAAAATTACTAATATTTCAATAATAATAACTTCAACGCTTTTGTTGTTGAACAAAAGCTTAAAAGTAGGCAACAAATTTATAAAAGTGACAATAAACTAGTTCTTTTTATAAAATGTAACTTTTATTTAATTTTTTCTTGTAAAAAACAAAGAATTAGTTTATTTAAAAAAGATTCCAGCTTTAAAAAATATTTATATGGAAATAAAAATAACTCTAATGGTATTGTTGTTGAAAAAAAAGTAGGCAGACGCTTAAAAGTAGGCAACAAAGGCAAACAATTTCCATTTTCTCTAAAAAATCTCGAATTATAAGCTTTAAATAATATACCTATCTCTTAAAACTAAACTTATTTATTTTTAAAAGGTATAAAATATATATTTCTTTACAAAAACTACACCAACGTCTTGTTGTTGAAGACAACCCCTAAAAGTAGGCCATAACAAATAGCAACATGCTACAAATCTCTTATATTTACATTTCTCCCCGCCCCATTAAACCCTAAAAAGACCATTAAACCCAATACCCAGAAATAATCGAAATTTAATATTCAGACCCATTGATTTCCTGACAAGAAAATTAACCATAATTTGGCGAATTTCCCAAGCAATTATCCATCCATCCACCGACCGCCCGCCCGGCCTTGCCAAGAAAAACAGATGTTTCAATTGTAAACAATGACTTTGATTCTTGAATAATTTTATTGATTGAATTTGATTTTGTTTGTTTTTGTTTTATTTTTTTTGTTGTGTGTGTTTGGTTTTCACTTTTTTGGTTTTTTTTGTTTTTGTTTGATTGCTTGTTTTTGTTTTAATTTAAATTAAATGATTTATTATATTTATTCACTAAAGCATCCGCACTTAAAACAGATAAATACATAGTTTCGATGGATTAATAAATAACAGAATAAGAATGATTTGCGCAAAAAAAAAAATATTAAACAGTACAATTAATTATCAATAGAGGCTATTAATTAATAACTGTGTAAATTATTGGCTATCGACTATCGACTAAATGTGTTTGGGGTTTTGTGGGTTCTTCAAGGGGGTGGGCTGGAGTGTGTGTGTGTTGGTGGGGAGACGGGCTGAGTTTATCACAGGATATCAGATTTTTTTTTTTTGAGTGTCGCTTTTTGTTTTTTTTTCTAGTTTTGGAGAAGGAGACTACTTGAGGATGGAAAATAAATCAATTATTCGATAAGCATAATAATAATTATTTCTTTTTTTTTTTTTGAGACAAAAATTATCGAATATTGAAATACAGTTGTTGTTGGTGTGTGATGATGATGTGATCTTACGTGTCTATAAATAATATAATATTATATATACGTAAATTCATTATAAATCGGGGGATGGAGTGCCTTAGCTGAGGCGTATTTTCGATGCCAGAAAATACAGCTGCAGGCACGTGGTTAGCATAACCGTCATATTGCCAATGGCGATGGTCATGTGTATGCGCCGGAATCCCTTGTGAATGCGCTGATAGTGCGGACAATCAACCAGATCACCCTGCACCAGGCTCCCCACCTCCTGGCCACTTCCAATCGCATCCTCGATCCTGTATTTCTCGTGCATCAGTTGAAGCATGGGCGGTACTAGATATAGTCGCACCACCACCTCAATTCCCGCCGCCAGTGCAAGGGATCCCATTTGTATGCCCGCCGATGTTGTCCAACCGCTCAGGAAGTACTTGGCATAGACCACCAACATGGTCAGGCTGAGCATTGCATTGAAGGCGAAGTAGCGAGGGAACAGAATCTGCTGGCACTGCCCAAAGACATGGCGTGGCAGTGAGAAGTACAGCGAGAGTCCTAAAAGGATACAGAAATATTTGAAAAATTATTAAAATATTTTAAGAAAAAGATCACATCATTAAAGATGCTTTTTGTTTATCGAAAAGAAAGAGAGATCTTTTATTTATCGATAACTCACCCGAGACAAATGTCATCCAGATCTGTGATCCAAAATGTGTGGCAAATGCCCCCAAATAGATCAAAGCAGCCAATACACCGCCCGTGGATGGTCTCGTTATGGATTTTGATGATGTGTCTACTACTACCGATGTTGCTGTTGTTGTTGTCGTTGCTGGGTCGATAAGGTCGCGTCCCACAGTCATCATCACGAAGGCCAGTATGCAAACGGCTATCAAGTGTGCTGGTTGTGTTGTACGCGTCAGAATTCTACAAAAAATATACAAAAAAAAATCATAATCTCAATTAGTGATGATTGATAAACGATACAAGTGCATTGCGATCTTGTTTAATCGATAGTCTTGAGATATTATAAAATTTTCTTGGAAAAATCAATCTGAATTGGCCTATATTTACCAAATACTTCAAGGTCTAGCCATCTCTTCTATACATAACACCCTACTACCACTTATTATTTGTATATATAATCATTTGGAAATGGATTTATAAGCGCAATTGCACTGCAATCGCATCACAATCGAATCGATTGTGTTTCGGGTTCGTGGATGGTCCAAACTCCAAACTTCGATTACATGCTTAGTTATAGTCGATGGTATATAGTCGGCCGATTTGATAGCTTCATAGGCACGTGGTCGTCGGTTTTTTTTTTTGATTAGATTGGACGCCAATTCTACGCATTTCTTCTCTCTTGTCTCTTGTCTCTTCTCCTCTTCCAACTAGTTAGTCTATCAATTTTACATATCCGTCTGGTCGTTGTTTTATGAGTGGGTCCGTTTTATTTTTTTTTTGCACTCTTTTTTAGACGCTTGCTATTTTTTTTTTTGCTTTGTTTTTGCGGCGAATAGAGGCGAAAAAGTGGCGTACGTGCGAAAACGCATGCAGCCGAATATTATATATTTTTTGTCCCCCCCTCCCATCTAAGCTCCCCCCTTCTACGCCCATTGAGATCTCAGATGTGGAGACCAGAACTAAAGCCACAAATTGCCAATCTTTATGCACTTCATAATAGCGTGGATAATATTTATTTTTTTTTTTTAATGGGAATTTAGAAGAATCAGCTGTTTAACAGCTGATATTATAAAATCAGACAGTAATAGAGAGATCAGAACAGCTGTATAATTTATGCTTTTTTAATAATTTATCTAAGAAAAATCCTAAATTATTAACCTCCATTGTAAGGCTAAGAATTTATTATCCAAATGACGTACAAAAATCGCACTTGATCGCACTTTGCACTCTCCCGGAACGTGCCAAAGGTAGAGAGAGCGTGAGATCCCCTCGATTGGGAACTCTATTGACTTTCGCGTCATCAGATAACACAAACTACCGATCCGAAACGAACCCCCGAACTTATCGGATCTTGACATTGAGTCAGCATACCGGTCAAGGCAAAAAAAAAGTATATTAAGAACTTTCATAATTAGTAATACCCCTCAGGTGGTTGCCCAAAATCCTATCCTGTTATGAATCACTGAACCCATTAGGTTAGGTTAAGGTTTAGGGTTTATTACATAAATCGTACCACTGTATGTATATCGCTCCTATATATCGTGACGATCACGAGTTTGGGTCGTCTGCTGCCATTTATTATCGCAAAAGTGCGAAAAATCATATGATTTGATATAAAACTGATATGATAAAGCTGTTCTAGTTAATGAATTTCGCCATAAATTAATTTAAGAACTTGTGATTCTTTTGGGAAGTCACTCTAATGATCTTGTCTTGCTTTCCATCATCGGCTTGTATAACCAACCCCAGACATATATGCACCAAATGCTATATATGTGCATTTATAAATATCAAAGCAGTCGTGATTAACATGATCCAGTGCCGTGACTGATAACCACTCTCTCTGTGATTGATAATAGAAGCCTCTCCATGCATTTATGAGCTTTCCTTAATGTCACATTGTGAAATAATATAATTTTTTTTGTTTTTTTATTTTGTTTGGGGGGTGTGTTTTTTTTTGAAATTTTTCCAAAGCTTATCAATTGGAAATTCTCCGATGTGTGTTCTATTTCCGAAAAATACTTTAACTATTAGCTGGTAATTAAAATATTTCAACAGGAATTCCATTTCCGGCACATGTAATGGCCTTAAAAAAAAAAAACAATAATAATAACCGGGGAACACAAATATTTTTAAAATAACAACCTTTCGCTTTTTAAACAAAACAAAATAAATATATTTTCGTATTTTAATATTTAATGTTTAAAATGTCATGAAAATATTAAAATTGTAGAAAGGTAATTGTATTAGAAAATGCCTAGTTTGAAGAAATTCGTGATATAACCCTAATAGGATATTATTTAAGATATTATTTCATAGATATTTTTAATCCTTCGAAATATATTTTTCTTTCTAAATATTAAATCTAATATTTTTTTTTTTTTTTTAGAAACTTACGTATAGAGACGGCTGGCCTGCAGCTGTGCCACCAGATAGGTGATCCTTTCGGACACCTGTCGTGTCATTTGTGTTCCAATGGCCAGGGCATCGTCCATAGACGGTTCCATGGAGCTGAGCTTTCGTTGTTGCTGCGCTTTCAAATCGGCTGCCGATAGAACCGTAATATCGTTCTCTGTTTCTAGTTGCTGTTGCATTTGTTGTTGTTGCAACTGTTGTTGTTCCTTGATCATTTCTTGTTGCTCCTGTTGTTGCATTTTACGAAAATGTGGACAAAATTTCAAAAGTTCAATATTTCCAGAGTGTACTGTAGTATTGGGAAAAGCAGCTGCCAGGCTACTCTTTCTACGCTCCAATGGCAAAACGGTAGTTTTCACCTCCATGGAGGTATCTCCACCATGGGCAGCAGCTTTGGCGGCAGCAACATCAGTACCGCTGTCGGCTTCACTATCGCTGCCAATGTCGGTGGTGTTGGCGCTGCTGCTGCTACTGTTGCTGCTGCTGCTGCTGCTCGTTAGCTCCAATTGCTCTAGAAGGTGTTGCTCCTGTTTTTGAAGAGCTTCTTCCTTTTGTTTTTGCTTCTTCTCGCGCTTTCGGAGAGTGTATTTGACACTTCTCACCGCTTTTGATGGCATCCCGTAGGCCATGTACCGTTCGATCTGCTGCTCGTTGCTTTTCTCCATAATTCCCGAATTGTGGCACATTTTTGCATTTGTTGTGCTTTTTGCAAATTTAACGGTTAATATTTTTTCTTATTTGCACTTTTTTTTTTTTTTTTTATAGAAAATTTGTAATTTTCTGTCTTGCTGGCACAGCAAAAAAAAAATGTTTTGGGGGATCTTTGATATAGTTTTTGAACAGAGCGCGTTTTGTGGATTTTTTGGGTTAGTTTTTTGTTTTGTTTTTTTTTTGGTTAATTTAACGGGAAAGGGTTATTGTTTTAATTTAATTTTGGTTTTGGTTTATTTTTGAGGTTTTGAAAAAAAAGGGGGGGAAAACGACTACGTCGAGGTCCACGCGACGCGCTAAGGTGTGCGATTTTGAATGGGCCGTCGGCATGGGGTTTACGTTTTTATATACCGCCAGCCCCCAGCAGCAGCAGCAGCAGCAGCGCTCTGTCGCCGCCAAGTTCTTGCGACGTCGCCGCGCCACCTCCACCGCTGCGCTCTGCTTCCGCCGACACTCACTCTCTCTCGCACGGCCTCCTCTCTTTTTTCCGCTCAGATCAGCTGTCTTTGGGGGCTGACGAAACAGTGGGCTAATTTGTGCTAACTGCAAACTAATCTAGTTCATCATGATCGGTTCAAAAATATATATAAACCTAACAATGATAATCGGAGTTTCAGTTTATAACTAGTCTTTAAAGGTTAATCTTATCGTTTTCGTAAAGTCGTTACCAAACTAAGTTTATAAAAAATTCAACGTGCCAGTTGTCAGTAATACAAATTTAAGAGGAAATAGTCATTATTTTTGGGGGAAAGTTCGATTGACAAGGTTCATAGGTTTCCTAAGAAAAGGGGATAAATTATTAAAATTAGTCACTCTGTTATTCCCAAAGTACTAAAATGAACATTTTAATAAGTTTAAAGTTTCAAAAAAATTTTAAAATTTCCAACTATTAAATCTTAATTATTTATTTTAAAGCCTACATACGTCATGCATATTTTGCCCACTGTATCCCAGCTTAAACTAGATTATGCAAGGAGATCAAGGGAACTGCAAGAGAGAGAGTAACTGCAATTTCTGGGAGGCTGGGCTCCCATATAGTACATAGTATGTCCTCTCTTAAACCACCATCTCGGAAGAGAGAGCTTATCATAGGGAGAATCTCAATTAGCAGACTGTCACGCTGCGATCGTTTGACATTCTGCCGCCTTATAAGCACCTGACAAATGGGCGCCACATGTGAATAGTTTTTAGCTTTTCGGTCTAACCTTCAGTTTAGTTCTCTCTCTTTCCTTGTACCACACCCACTGTCCTTTTTGTTCTTTTCTTTGCTTTTTTGGGGAGTTCTTATAATGTGGGATCCACCGCTACCGATTCATATATTTACTTTCAAAAAAAATTGTATGACTTGTCAGTTGGAATTCGGGGAATGGATTTTGATCATTGACGTCGATGGTTACTTTCTACCCCAGGTATTTTTTGTTTTCTTCCGTAGAATCACCGGGTTATTGGATATGTGTTTGGGAAATATCTATTACCAATTTTAAAGGGGAAATCTTCAAACAGATTCCATGAAATTTTTTTGTTTAGTTTTGAAAGAAAAATAAACTAAAAAGCTTGGTGGGGGTCTATTGGCAATATTACTCTATCAATATCAATATCAAATGGACCTTGAGTGGGTGATAATTGATAAGAAATTAGCAAATTAAAAAGCTTAATGAATCACCTAATGATTCACAAGGATTTCTAAGCCAAAGCCCCCCCGTCTAAAGTTCATACTAAAAACTGACCACCCACATAATGCGCAAAAATTCACAAATAGAATAAACAAACTGATTATTTGATTAAAGGTCAGTCTGTGAAACGAAATTGATTAAACTGTCCCGGGGTCTAATCATGGCCAATCAGTGGACATTATCCCCTGGGTTAATCCACCACCCCCGGCCTCTTGCCTTTCGAAATATATCCTATTCCACCTGATTCTTGAAAGCCACGATGATTGGACAAAAAAAAAATGACGATAACCTGGCCAACACAGACAAGAAAGAAAAAAAATGAGCCAGTCTGTTGACCAAATACGTAATTAATGCCAACATTTGTATTCAGAAAAAGGAATCGCCAACGTCTCGATCGGAGAGATCTACGTCCGGCCGAAAAAAAAACAAGAAGAATATTTCAAATATGAAAAAGAACGATATTGGCAGCCAACCGCAATTAGATAATGAGCATGAGGAATACGTTGTATCCACAAATATCGAATATATCAAATATAGAAAGCACTCTCCATCTACATCTTATCGGCCTAAAGATCCTCATCGATCATTATTTTCCTCACGTCCCATCACGTCCAAAAAAAAAAAAGAAACAAATATTTATATTCTTAATGAATGAAATCGGGTAAAATCAACAATATAGTCATCAATTGTAATAGTTTGTTCTGTAAGGATCAAAGGTCAATAATTGTTGTAGAATTTTATCCATTTATAATTGATTACTGAAGATTGATAATCTTTTAGGGGTTTTTATCAAAAAAGGGGTCATTTGGGGGACAATTTATCAAAAAACAAAAACAAAAATATATGTTATTGGACGATAAATGTATTATTTATTATTTTTTTAGATTATTATATAAAATATAATAGTTATAATATTATAGTTGAATTAATGGATATATTAATGGATGTAATAGGTATAAAATATTGATAGAGAATTAAAAACTAATTCCCTTTAAAATGAGTATCAAGTATGTAGTATGTATTATTTTTAAAGGGACTTGAACTATAAGTATCCTATTTAATATTTAATAGCTTCTTAATTATTCTCATTTATTTGATATAGTATTTAATGTGATATAAAATATTGATATTGGCTTTTGACTATAAAGACATTATAATCTTTATATTAAAGAACCACAACGAACCATACTCATATATGCACTGGTTCTAATTATATCTTATATCTACCTTAAAAAAAATTGTAACATTAAAAACCCAACTTTTGCATCATTTTTTAGTATTTTGTTTTTAGTTATTTTTTTGTTTTTCTGGCAAAAAATAATACAAGTATAAAGCTTCAAGGCACAGGGCCTTTTGTTGTTATCATCTGGTTATTTGATTAGTTTTTTATTTGTTGTTTTGTTATAGTTTCTGTTTTTGTCGTTTTTAGTTTCATGCTTTTTTTTTTTTTAATATGCATTTTTGTTTTTGGCTTGTGTGGAACTTTGGTCGGGATGGTACTACGTGGGCCAAGTCTGGTTTGTTATATTTTTGCTGTTCAGGTGGCGTTGTGGCAAATTCCGTTTCATTGCCTCAAATGGCGGACGTGCCGGCCGGCTTTCACAACGTTGGGGCCACACGTCTGTATTAGGGCCAAGACAACGGTGAGGAAAAAGGGGGGGGTCTGATGGTAGTACCATCTATAATATTTTTATCTTAGTCTCCCCCACCTGACGCACCAATGTGACATCTGACGAAAGACGTACCATTCTGCGTCAGCATCATTGTTCCATACGATGGGCATTGATCCAACACAGTTGAGCCAAATATATAGACAGCTTTTATATTATATATATTCTATATAAATATGTAATCCATATAGAACTTTCCATATCTCTCAATCCCTCTTTTTTTCACGCGCCCTCACTCGATCATTGTCCAAAACATAATCCCTTCGAGCCAAAAAAAAAAAAAAAATATTATTCATGAAAGCTAGAAAATAGTTGGCCAGTCATATGAGGTGATAGAATTTGGAAATTTGGTGGGCTTTCTTCTGTCACCAGAGAAGAAAGCTGTCATATGATTATTTTTCGTTTTTTTTTGGCTAAAAACAAGGATACAATCTATGACTTTTGAAAATATTTTAATTTATTCTTTGTATTTAAAAACATGACAACTTAACTTAAAAAGAAACTTATATTTAAATTCGAGGCTTATCAAAAAAAAAAAGTTTTAGAAAAATTCTCAAGAAAAACCCGTCATTGCATATGAATTTTTACACTTAAAAAATAATGTATTAATTTATTGAAAATTTATATTAAAATTATGATTTTCTAAATCGTATAAAATTTCTGTAGGTGCATTATTTGGTGCATTATTAAATTTATATACTTACCTTACATAAATCACCCTTTTAATAAAATATAATATAATGCAATATAACATAATGCAGTGAAGTATAATATTATTCTGTTATGATATTAATTAGTATAATTATGAAATAAAAAAGAAAGAACCGTAAAAGTAAAGCTGTTTGGAGTCTAAAATTTAGACTTGAAGATAGACTTTCATTTTGTGGTATTTCATCATGACACGTTCGGTTTCCTGTGTTGGTCTCGTGATAAGAAGGCTAGAAAGAGATGGTTAGAATATTCTCGCTCTACAAAGAAAACTCCAATGCAAACTGTAATCTTAGTGGCATGCTTTAGCGGTTTGGCTTATTTTTTATTATTCCTTATTATTATCAGCAAGATGTTGTCGTCAATCGATTGTTTACAAGCCTCCCGCGTATTGTGTGCAGTGTGTGGCTGGGCCAACACACCTCTCACTCGGCCCCCTAGGACGCCCACCTTTTAGCGCCTCCTCTGCTCCACCTTTCCCCATCCTCTCTCTCTGTCTCTCTCTCACTGTCACGCTGCTGGCCAAATGAGACGTGTGCAGCGTGCGATTTTATTTGTTTTTACTTTTTAATGGCCCCACTGTTGCCGACTGCGCTTGGCCTGCCTGCTCTCTTAAATCGTAAAAGAGAGGGCATATGGGATTGGGGCCCGCTCCCGCTTATCACCGATCAGCAACAGGTTCAATGGCTCATAAATGTTTTTTCTTTTTTTTCTTGTTGATCTTCAGCGAACTTTTTGCTCTTTTATTTTCCTTTCTTTTTCTGATATATTTGGGCAGGTCAGTGAAGAGCAAACCAGAATCGAAGAGATATAAAAGCAAAAAAAAAAAAGTACAAGTAGAGTAATTAAAGACGATCAGTTATAATTATACCTGAATGAACTTGAACAGGATGCACATCGATCTGTATTGAGTTGTTGGGAGATACCAGAAGAATTCCAAGCAATTAAACGGAGAATCTTCATAAGAAGATTGAGTTGTAATCGCTGTACGAGAAAAAAAATGCTGAAGAATTCTTCTAAAGAATGGGAACTATTTAATGAGTTCTTATAAGGCTTAATTAAGTTAATATTGAGAATGTGTATTATATAATATAAGAAAAGATTTTGTTAAAACGGGTTTAGTTAAGAAAATTAATTTAAATAAATTAATGAAAATGTAATTTATTAAAAATGGAAATAATTCTTTAAAATATTCCAAAAAAAAGGGCAATAAATTGTGGTATATCCTGCCAGAAAAAGTAACCCAATCTTAACCTTAATCTTTAGTTTAAAACAGTTAACCCCCAAGCACTCTAAAAATATTCAGTTCCCATAATATACATATTAAATTGGCCAATTTAAATTAAAATATACAAGTACATAAATCATTTTGAAGGATAGCTTTTCTTTTCCTTGGCCTCAATAATCACATTCGTTTTTTTGGGATTAATCCATGTCAAGTTGTATCTCTTTTTTTGGGACAATCATTGCACA
Source organism: Drosophila malerkotliana malerkotliana (assembly GCA_018153235.1). Taxonomy (NCBI): domain Eukaryota; kingdom Metazoa; phylum Arthropoda; class Insecta; order Diptera; family Drosophilidae; genus Drosophila; species Drosophila malerkotliana. The sequence continues at coordinate 6,559,901 of JAECXV010000058.1, read as the reverse complement.
AATCTGATCCGATTGGATTAAGTAGAGTAGAGCACTATCTTTCACTGACGATCATACCTAAATTGCTTTGTTTCGGTTTTAGTTTTTTGTTTTTTCGGTTTTTTTTTGTGGAATTCTTTCGCTTTCATTGATTTCAATTCGCAAATTGCAAGCGGCTCAACGGAATCGCGTTTTATTTCCCACAGCAAATCCACGAAACGAAGGAATGACCCCAGACCTGGTTGGTTGCCCCTGATTCCCCCAAAAATCCCCGATCTCTGATCCACAATCCCGGTTGATCTCTCCATCCCACACACAAGTATTTACATATATTTATATACATGTTTGTATATATATGTATGTACTTATATATAGTGCCATCCCAGTTTAGCACAAGCACAGTTCATCATCATTATACGGTCGCTAATCTGCTGTTTCTGTAGTCATACACTGGAATTAATTAGATGGAATAGTTTTATGGCAGAGAATAATATTAATAATGACCGGAAAAAGTTCTTAAAATAATTTATTCTTTTAATAGGTTTATTTTAGGATTAAACCATTATACTTCAAATTGAAATAAACGTTCGATAATATATACCCGGTACTACTTACTTAGAAAATAACTCTACTGAATTCATAAATTCATGAAAAATATTAAAAAAAATACTTTTGAATGTTTTTGTTTAAAATATTATCCTTATTTTCCTTCACTATGTCTTTCAATAATTTTTTAAAATTTCCTGATAGAGTTCATAGATAAAGTTCACTTTTCATAAAACCATATGAAGTTATGGGAAAAAGTTATTCCTCAAAAAGATTTTTGAAGAAAAGAATAATTCAAAAAAATTTAAAGTTAAAGTCTCTCAAAAATAAAGCTAATAATTATTTATAAGCACATTATCATAAATTCTGACAAGATGATTATATTAATATTTTGTATTATTATCCTTTTATTTATTGCCTTTTCGTTTTTAAGGATATTTTATTGAATTATTATTTTGTTATTTTTTTTTCGGTGCATTGGTATCCCCTTGGATCCGATGTAGCTGGGACTCTTTCCATGAATTTTATTTTTTATACTTTTTTAATGACTTTTTTTTTATTTATGTATTTTGTGGCTCTCTGAGCTGGGCTTTGGTGCTTGGTGGGCTTTGTGGTGTGGTTCGGTGGCTCAGTGGTTCCAGTGGCTCTGTTTCTGTTTCTGTGTTTGGATTTGCGAAGTGGCCTACGTGACTCGGACATGTGCGGCAATGTCCGACCGACTGCCGACAACCGACTGGCGACTGTTGCAAATCGAAACGAAACAAAAAACGATTCGCGTGGATCCGCTGGATCCAGTCCAAGTCCCCATAACCATACCCCATACCCCATACCCACACCCATTCCCATCTCCATCCTATACAATCTCATCCAATCCAATCCACGGGATCACAATTTGTCCGCCCGGCGTCGCCAAAAAGCATATCCATTTATGTTTATTTATTTACTTTGCCGGGCTTGTTAATGTTTAGTGTTTATTGCTTGTTCAGCACAATAAATAAAAACAGTAGTTTAAATGATGGTAAATTTTAGGTAAATTATTTAAACTTTTTAATTTGTGTTTTAGTCCTTTTTTTGAAGCGATTTAAATTATAATATAATATATGCCTAAAATAACTATTAGGCTTATAACCTTTTTTTAAATATCTGAAAGAAAGTTTTGTGGTTTATTAGTTTAGAATGTGTTTTTTTCCAATTTTTGAAACCTGAAGGAGAATATCAATCCGTTTTGAGTATTTTGGCAGGATTTTGGAATCATTTTCATACATTTGGGAATATTATTTAAGCTTTAAGGATAATTAAAAATTTTGTTTTCAAAAACTAATCTTAAGTTCCTTTTTAGAAAGTATTTCAATTTTCGAAAATGCATGCAATGTTTTCTAAAAAGTATTTGTACACTTTCAAAATAAATCTACTATATTTTTGGAAAAAGTGTTCAATATTTTTAATAAACTTTAGAATTTAATATTCTGAAGTTTACATTTTTGCACATTTTTAATATTTTGAAAATTGTTGAATATTTCTCTCATTTTTTTTAAGTTTTTGAAAGCGTTATCCATGTTTTAAAAGTGTAGAAAAATTGTAGAATATTTTTTTTAATTAAATAGTTAAAAGCCTTATTCCAAATTACAATAACTCCCAAAACTAAGAAATTTGAAGTTATTCCTGACTCTACTAATATTCAATATATATATCAAATCTTAACTTGATACTCTCAAAAAATCAAGGCCATTGAATACAATTTTTCCAAGTATCTGAAAAGCAATTTGAATCATGAAATGCATTTTTACTTCTGGCGACAGGTTGTGGAAAATGCCTGAGTTTTATGTTGCTCGTCGCAATGTGATCGCCTCGAAAGTTGTTGCTATTTGTTGTGGCTACCACATGGGCGACTCCCTGTGGCGGCGACACTCCAACCAGAGGGGGGCCAGTGGCAAGCTGGGGAGGTGCCTTATAGCCTGCTGTCTAACGGCTGCGTCAGCAGAAACTCATAATATTTCTGCTTGGCAACCAACTTGGCCAAGTTTTACATTTTTGGCCATGTGATCGTTGTCGTTGCTTATTATTATTATTTTTTTTTGTTGGCCCATTTTGGTTGGCAACCGAGTGGGTAGAGGAGGGGGTGAGGGTTACCAATCAATTGCACCTCCTTCCACCCGAAACCCGCAAAAAAAAAAAACTGGTCTCAGCATTATCTGGCTGGCCTCTGTCTGAGTTTTTTTTTTTTTGCGTGAAGCTCATCCACGCCCACATTTGCAAATATGAGAAAATATATTCTTTTATTTATATTTGTGGAAATTTTTTAGACAAATGGAAAAGTTTTATACTTTTGGGGTTTTAATTTAAAAATTTAATGAAATAGTGACTTGAAAGGCTGTTAAAGGAATTATATTTTTAATATATAAAAAAATGAAATTTTAATTCGAATTTTTCTTAAAAAAATATACATATAATAGAGTAATATAAGTATATTAATACTAATGAACTAATGAAGTAACTCTTAATATTGAACTACTTTTCAATGAAAAATGATGTTAAATAATAATAATATTAAATAAACATATAAATTAAATAAATAAAAACTTAGATGGGCCAAGGTGCAACAAAGAAAAAAAATGTGGGCGTAATACGGGGGCGCGGTCATTGAGCTTAGCAAAATAGAAAACAGTTAACACTCTCGGTCTGCGAAAATATTTGCATATTCCGGACTGTTTATTTGCTCATCGTTTAGTGTGAAAAGCATCTTCCCCTGGCAACACAAATTTTTCCAAAGAGTTTAAAACTCTATTTAGGTTGAGAATATATGGATAATGGAGTGAGGAAATTTATTTGTTTTTGTTGGCATTTTTCATTCGATTAAGAAGATGGGGAAAAATTTCGTTTCCTGATCCATAAATTATGTAATTTTATGTATCGATCGGTCAATGATCGAAGCTCCAAACAAATTTTAAGAAATTTCGTTTAGTTTCCCAGCTACTAGAGTTACTTACTTCCTGTATCATTTATTGATTTCCAAACTGTCCACGTTTTTGGAATTAAATTTCAATAAAGACACCTTTTTTTAAAATTGAATGAAAGAATCAGCATTTAATTTGATCTTTTTACCATTTACAGGTGTATCTGGCACTGTTCCAGCCCCTGCACGTGACCCGGCATCAATTCAAGAAGGTACTAAACTGCATGAAGGTGATACGTGCCCTGAAATACCAGGAGGTCTACGCCCAGGAGAAGGTCACCAAGGTCGATAGCCTTTCCCTGGTGTTGAGCGGCAAGTAAGTGATACAAAATATATGTATATGAATCATATTCCTGAATATAAAATTATAAATATATATATTTATGTAATGTGTTTTTATTTGCAACAGATTGGTGGTTTCACAACATCAGCGAGCCCTGCATATTGTATTTCCCCATCAGTTCCTAGACTCGCCGGAATGGTTTGGCGTCTCGACCGATGATTACTTTCAGGTGTTTATTATACGATTTTTATATAAGAAATAAGATATTTATGGTCTGGCAGTTGGGATTATAAGAAGTTTATTTCAAAGAAAGTAATCGAGAGGGGATACATTTCAATAAAAAGTAAAGGCCTTGCGAATCTATTTTAAAAGCGGATAAGTTTCTTAGTTTTAAAATTAGAGACTTGATTTTATAGATATTTATATTATATAGAAGCCCTATATAATGCTCTAACTTGATTATTTTTCATAATAAAAGCTTCTAGCTTCTTAAGAAACTTTAAAATATATTTTTTACATCCTAAACCCTTAAATCCTTGTTTAAACTAATTTTAAAAACATTTTTTAGGTCTCTATTATGGCCATGGAAGAGTCACGAGTCCTCATCTGGCATCGTGACAAACTAAAATTGTCAATTATGGCTGAGCCCTTTTTGCAGACCGTTTTCGATCATATACTTGGCCGGGATGTGGTCAAAAAATTAATGCAGGTTACACAGGTATGTTTTTAATAAAAAATCAGTTATTAAAGAAACAATTTTAAATATGAATTTATTTAATTATTGAAAAGGTGAGCGAATCGATAGCCAGCAACGGCTTTTTGCCCTCGGGTGGTTATGCGGAGGATGCCGAGGATAAGCCTATGCTGATCCTGAAAAAGAGTGTGGACGTGGGCCATGGACTGACGGCCCTAATCAACCGGCAGTTGCAGGGTAAGCTTTAAAAATTGTTTATACTTCTTAAAAAACTAACACATCATTAGCCAATAAAGAATAATATTTAAAACAGCGGCGGTTAATAAAATAACAAGAGTTTTTTTTTAACATTTAGACTAACTAGCTTTTGTTGGCTCTATTCACAAATTTTAAAGTTTAATTGATTGTTTGGTTAACCAAGTAATGTGTAGTTAGTATTTTAAAGTAAGTTGATATTATTTAACAATATTTAATGAAATAGGTTTGGAATTTTGGTTGAACTTTTGAATAACTATTTAGTTTGAAACTTTGAAACTTGAAATAAAACTTATTTTGGTACTTCTGTCTTGAACTTTAACTAAGAAACTGTTGAAATTTCTTATTTATATTTAAACGTAATTTTTGTGAATAGTTTTTATTTTTAAATATTTTTCCAAAACAAAATCTTAAAACTAACCGCTGGTGTTCCAAAAACAATATTCCCCGCTTTTTTAAATCATATTTCGGGTGTTGTTTTTTCCAAGTTCTAATATTTTTCAAAAATTTTCAAAAAAAAAAAGTTGTTCATTTCTACACCTCAGTCCATCTCTGTCTGTCTCTCTATATCCCTGTCTCTGTTCTGCACGCCCGCTTATGCTTTATTGGGGCTTTTTGCATGGCATTTCTTAAAACTAAAAAAAAAAAATTACTAAAAATAAATTATATTTTATGTTTGTCACATTTTTATTTATATGCATTTTTGAATTTTATTTTTATTTCTTCTTAATTTTTTTTCTACGGCAACAAAAACAAAAAAAAAACTCTAATTTTAGAAGAGCATGTTCCTTTACTTGGTCGCACGTATAAACAACAACAACAACAACAACTACTACTGCAACAACTTCAACAAGTACAACAACAAAAACAACAACAACTACAGTCAACAACAACAACAGCTACATCAGCAACAACAACAACTAGAGACAACAACATCGAGCAAAGTGCAATTTGAAAAAATCTTACAATGCCTGCAGCTGCTCAACTTGCCACAAAAAAAGAGAAATCCATAAAAAAAAATATTCTACAAAATCCAAGCACACTCCTGCACCCTTTTCAATCAACCAATCATCAATCAACGAACATCAGTCAACGATCATCAATCAAAGATCATCATAGTTCTCATCCATCATTCATCGCACATCCCAACGCATCCATCGCATCTTGAGCATTTTAAAAACTTAAAACTCACCTAGCATAGAAACTTATCACTTAAAAAAAAAAAAAAAACTCACTCTAAAAACTAAACAAACATTTCAAACATCGAATTCTTCTAAATAGCTAACTTTGTATAACCCAGAAAGCTAAACAGAAAAAAAAAACTGAGACAGTAATCCAAACAAAAAGCCAGAGACTTGATTTTTTATGTAAACTTTTTTAAAATTTTGTTTTTGTAAAAATCACTTGTCACTCGCTAAAAAAAATTAAGGAAAAATTGAGTAAAGTAAATTTTCCACCACTGCGGAAATGTACGCCAAAAAAAAAAAAAATTGGATTCGATAAGTGTTATAGATCAAAACCAGTTATTGGAAGCTTTGTAATTTATGTGCGAGGTAAACATTATACCATTATTATTGAATTATCATTGGGGTTTCGTGAAGTTGTTCACCGACCAGACACACTCTCATATGATTGCTCATGAATTAGTTACAGTCAAGTGGAATTGAATTTAATTCTGGCAGTTAGCCAAGGTTTGGGATTTGAAATTAATTGATTCGGAGTCGGATTTGAGGTGGAATTTTGCTAATGTATTACGAAATTTGATTACAAACATGAAGTTATTTTATATATTTGACATTAAGTTGGCTTAGAATGATTATTTGTTAATCATCTATACATTTTGTTCAACAAATGAATAATTTTATAGGTTTACGATCTAGAGTGACAAGTATCATTTAATTTTTGTTCGAATTTGAATTTTATTCCATGGAAATTTACTGTGCTGGCACATCACAAAACCTAGAAAGGCAATCCGAAATATATATTATTCATTAACACATTAATATCTTATTTATGCATACGTTACCTTCTACTTCAACTTTTCTTCTTTTTTTTTTTTTTTGTTTGTTGTGTGTGTTTTGATTTGCTGATTGATTTGCATATAAATTGAGCTTAAAGAAAGCGTGAAAACTAATTAAAAAATTAATAATGATTAATAATTTGATAAAAAAATTAAGAAAAAAAATATATATAGACTAAGTCGTTGTAAATACCTAACCAATACATTATATATACATATATAGTATATTTGCTGTACATAACCCCTCCTCTAAGAAACATTTCCATTCAACCGATTTAAATCCAATACTCCCTGAAAAAACATAATCTGTGTAATATGAAACGTCAAGAAATCATTGTGAATGTAAACAAGCCAAAAAAAAAATTGAAATAATAAAATAGAAAAAAAGCAAATAATAGCATTTGAAATCATTGATTAAATTGTTATCGATTTTATTTGATTTTGTTGTGTTTTTGATTCATTCATTTGGCACACGCTCCCATCAAAGCCATTTTGACATCATTAGAAAATATTTTGGCACAAATGGCATTGATTTGTTTTTTATTTTAATTTGCCACGAGGAAACAGCCACGACGGCAACGAAACAAAAATATTTGTTATTTAATTAAACAATTTTGCTATTGTCGCGATCGCCGCGTGTTGATTGCGATCGGATTTCCATTCAGAGATGGGGGTATACTTATACTACATATACACTTTAATATGGGAGGAGGGAGGGATATATTCAGGGAATACATTTATATGTTTAGAGATATATATATATGTATCTTTCTTGATCAACTTTCAGGGGACTCGTAAACAAAAAGAAGAAAAACTAACTTCGGAGGGAGTCGAAGTTTTTATACTCTATAAGTGGCATATATAGAGGTTATAGGATATAGTCTGAAGGGATACAATAGTTCAGTTGCTCATCCAGTATATTTTAAAGAGATTTCCAAAAATCTCTCCTCAATAAAAAGAGTTAGGAAAAGTTAGGAAATATCCCATCGCTTTATTATATTAAAACTATAGTATATAGTCAACTGATCTGAACGATTCCGTATTATATACTTAAAAAAAATATAAGAATATTTTATACCAAATTTCGAGGTATTTCCCAAAGCTTTAAAGTTAAGGGTTTAACTTTTGGCGGACACACGGACAAGCTTATATCTTCTCTGAAGAAAAAACTGATCAAAAAAACTATAAAGATCTAAGATAATCAAAATACTATTAAAACCTCTGCAAGAGTATAAAAAGTTAAAAAAATCTTTAAAAAAAAAAACTAAGCATGCCCATAAATTTACACACAAAGTGCAGCCGCACATGCCACACACCTCTGCCTCCCTGCCCCTTTTTGGGACCACGCCCCCTCGTAATCACTCGCAATCACTTCCGCCGCCCATTTACAATACGTTTCGAGTACTTTGAGCTTTAATGGATTTTTATATATTTTTTTTGTATGTATATATGATTTTTTTTTCAAAGTACCGAAGCCGCAACGAATTTGCAAATTACGCATCGCAAGTCCACGTAATTTTAGTCTCAGGGGCCAGAAAAGATTTAAAAAGCTCAACAAGATAATCGCAAAGTTCAAAACGGGTTAAAAATAAATATTTAGTTACTTTATTTTTGAGTGATTTTATCAGAAAGCAACAAAAAATTTCTGGATTTACATAAAGTAACGAAACTAAGGGGGGAAATGTACAAGAATTATAAACAGTTTTTACACAATTAGGGATTTAGGGAAATAAATCCTAATACTTATTGTTTAAGGGAAGTAATAAATAGTTTTTTGTAAAAAAAATCATCAACATTATTTCTACAGCTAAGTAGAAATAATATTGAATAAGCAGAAAATATTCATCATATAAAGTATCTATTTAAATATATAATTTATTATTTTTATGTCCTATTTTGCGAGAAATGTTACTTACTTTTTAAAGCTTCAAGTCTATATTGATATTTAGATTTGTCCTGCTTGATAATTTAATAGTTTTGTAAATATTGCAGGTAGTCAAAAAAACGTAGAGTTCATCAAACTATAGATTAATAGTTCTATAATTACCTAGGAAATAGCTAGAAAACATATTATATTACCCGACAATCTATCAAGATCTAAAAGGCTGATAGAACTTTGTCATGCAAGTTAAATGAAAAAAAAGTTCTAAATATATTTCATTTGTTTGATTAGACTTTAATTAGCTGGCAAGTGTTAATTTTTGTGTTCTATTTCGGGAACATTTAGTATTTATAAATCACGGAGCGTGGCGTTATATTTAATCACGTGATTGATTACAAAATTAATAGAGAGTTTCAACCATTGACTTCCAATTATATTGTGTTTTCCCCTGTCCTATACTGATTTTTCACCTTTTTTAGAAAATCTAAAAACAAAATGTTTATACAACATTTTTAATATGTATATTGTACGTTTGATTTGTGATGAAATTTATGTATTTGATTTTCTATTTTTTCGGTGACTATAATTTTGTTGTATGTCTAACGTAAACGTTCCAAATCAAACTCCATCATAAACGTTAATCAACAACAACAACAACAAAACTCCAACAACCAACAACAACACCTACTATCCAAAATCTAACAACCAACAACAGCCCTGCCCCGGATATCGAAGTATTACGATTGTGGTAAGTTGATCCATTAGGATTTATAGTTTCGGAAACCGAAAAACAAGATTTACGATAACCCTTGTAGAATTAATCAAAAATTCGAAAAACAGTATGACCAAGGTTATATTTTTTCAAAAAGTTAATAATAAAAACTAGCTTCGTGACCAGGGTTCAAATCCTGACTGTAATTTTTCAAGGAGCAATAAACTCAGTGTGACCGCGCTTGTCAATTTTCAAAGTGACTTATTTTTTGATATTCTGCAAGGGTTAAAAACCAAAAAGCTAAGAAAATAAACATTCAACAGCAAAGCGTATGTATGTTAGTCTGTGTGTGTCCCAGTCTCTTTTTCTGTCATTGACGTTATCTCTTTCACATTTCTGTAGTGTGACCGTTTGTGTGCCTGCTTAATGTTTTTTTACCAAAAAAAAAAGATTTGTGCTTTTAGAGTTGTGCATGCCTATGTTATTTTGTGTTATTTTGGGAAGGAATTTTTCTTATTTTTTTACCACTGCCCGCTTCATCTTTGAAAATAAGATTAAAAAAATGTATTTTCTTATAACATCACCCATTTCTCTCTGTGTATTTTATATTTATTTTAGCTGGAGATCCGAATTCCTGGCGCCTTGGAAGGATCGATGAAACTGATCATGAAACGGCCGTTTGAGAAGGATCGCTATGAAATGTTTAGACTTGTGTTTTTGAGTATTATTAGATGTATATTTTAGTCAATACAAAAATAACAGAAGAATATGGAAACCAGCAGCAAAAACCAAAAAGAAAACGAAAGCAAAATTATTTATATATAAATATATATGTATTAAAAGAAAATTATTAATTGTGGGTATTCCATTCTTTTATAAATTCTTCATTTAAAGTATCTAAGCTTTGAGTATTTTTATAAGAAAATAAAAGCCAAAATTGATGCCATATTTTTTTTTTAATAATGTGACCACAAGTTTTAATGTGACCTTCTCTTTTTTGTTTTAATTTTGAATATTTGTTCAGTTAAACTACGAGTGGAATACTCTCAATAAAAAAAACCTAAAAAAATAAGAGAATGAAATTATATATACACAAATTATATAATAATTAAATTTAGTCTAGTTGCAAATTGTATTACGCTATAACTATGGATTAGATGAGAGAAAAATTAATTAGACGGAAGTGTTTATGAATTAAATGAAACAAAGAAAAATGTATTTTTTTATTACAGTTAAGAATAAGTATAAAAAAAGCAAAAATAAACGTTGAATGTACAATATACAAAAAATAAATCAATACACGATATGTACATGAAACTAAAATATATATATTTAAATATACGACTTGATTTGTTTGTGGCTAATCCCTGCTAAAAAAAATCTGAATGCTAAAAATCTTTAAAGAAATCATTGAAATCTTAAACCAAAAAAAATATATACATATATATAGTGCCTGCCTAAAACGAATATTATTTTTTAATTTCCGGGCTGAAAACTTTTGGCAGTCACTGTAAATCGTATCCAGCCGAAAAGTATGCAATTGAAAATGTTTAGTTTCCGCCCACAAACAACAATTTGTTAGAAATTCTATATATTTTTTGCCATTGTTGCCTGCATGTGTGTGTGTGATAGTTTACATGTGTGTGTTGCTTAGTGTGTGTGCTAGTGTATGTGTGTGTGCGTGTGTTTCCTCCAAAAATTAATTTTGTTGAAACCATTTAAAGTTTAGCTAGGTGAACTAAATAACGAAAAAGCAAAAATGAAATTGAGCAGCAAAAACAGAAAATTAATTAAATGCAAAATAAATGCAGCTACCCCCTTAACCCCCCTAAGCCCATGGTGGTTTCAAGTGTTGTTTTTCCTTTAATTTTATTTGAAAAACAAAAAACGAAAGGAATTTAAATTTTGGTTTCATTTTCCATAGAAAAAGACAAAAACATAAAAATAAACATTTTTTAATTGTATTTGTGTATTTGTATTGTATCGATCCCAACGTTTGTCTCATGTAAGTTAATAATAAATAATAAAAAAATTAAAACTAACAACAGATCCACATTTAGTGCAGTACACTGAAACCAAGAACCCATATTAAAAAAAAAAACCAAATAGTTCAATGTATTTCGTACCTTTGAGCATAATTAAAAATAAAATTGAAACTGACATGAAATAAAGACAAACTTAATGAAAAAGCTAACAGCGCTCATAAGAAAATGTATTTTATTTTATATACTGTTGGTGGGTATTGATTTTTCTTTCTTTCTTAAATCTTAATTCAAATTCATAATTCATATTCAGTTTTCTAGTTGAGTGGCCTTGGGGCTTTGCATCTTCGAGCTGCAAGAAGAGGCAATTAATGCATGCAAGTGACCACCAAAGGACACCACACACAGATCCTGGCCAAAGTTTGCACCGCAAAAAGGCAAGGACAATGCCCAGTGTCGCCCGGGGCCAGGCCAGGACTCTCCACAAGTTGGCCGAAACGACATTTTTAATATTTGATGCGGTTTTTCAATGTCCTTTCTGGTCTGTTCTCTCTTGTCTCTCATCTGTCGTCTGCACATCCTACAATGAACTGCAAAAAAAAAAAAAAAACGGTTAACCAAAGCAAATATATGGAAAAGTCAAATAAGATTTAATATTATTTTAAAATATATACTTCATATTAATATAACCATTTTTTAAGTATTCATATATGTTCTAAATAATTTATAATTGCTTACAATATTTTTCTGTTTTAAGGCTTTAAAAATGTTTTTATTAAAAAATTTTAATTTAAATAAGAACTTAACATTTTTATAATCGTTATCTCACTTGCACATCTTTTCCTAGTTGCCGTACGTTGTGGAACGTACGTTGTGCCGTACGTACGATGGAAGTTAAACATGTTTTTCGTTTAAACTGTACTATATAAAATATATTTGTATGTATTATATAATTTTTATACATAAATGTTTCCAAGATTCATGATTCAAAACAAAAAATGATTACCCAAAACAAAAATTTACCCAAAACATCCCAAAATTGTAACCAAAATAAGTAGTACCAAAATATTCAAAATATTTCACAGCACAGATCTCACTTAAAATTTCTGTCTGAGGCTTGCAAAATTCGACAGAAGGTGTTATAATTTTTAAGGTCTAAAAATTGAGAAGTTCTCACACCAATCAATTAAATTGCTTATTATGATTTCTTATACATAAAATTATAAACCTATAATACCCGATGGCTCATTAGTAGAGTAATTAAGTTTCATCGTTGCCCTAAAACCCAAAAATCAACTTCACCCTCACCTGCTAAAATATTCAAATTGCAACTTCTATCATCTATTTTTTTGCATTATAATCATCTTTTTTTTAAAACGATTATTAAGGAAGCACTATTTTGTCATAGTCGAGGTCATTGCTGCATTTGTTACAAAGAGTGAAGAGAAAAAAGAGAGAAATATAAAGGCGGAAGGGACTTTGTGGCAGGTAAACTGTTGCATATTTTCAGGGGAGTTGGCCAAGTTAATTAACTGAACTCAAAATGGAGCCCGGCGAAGACTTCAAAGCGCTTTTTGTGCACTGGCCTGTAGGTTTATACTCTATATATGTATATATGTTTGTATATGTTGTATGTACTAGCTATATATGTATGTATACTGCTATATGGCAGTACAGGATGTCAGGAGGGGTGGGCGCTTAATCCCAGTTTTACGTTTGACGGACTCTAGCTTTATTTTTATTTTTATTTATATCCTGTCGCTTTGGTCACGTGTCCAAAGGGGTGTTACAAAAAAAAAAAAAAGCAACTTCGGTAACTCGAGTTCTTTGCTTTTTCCAATAAATAGGTCATACAAACTTTAAATATAGTAGTTTGCCTTTTTTTTTTTTTTTTTTTTTGTTAGTTTAACTTTATTTTTTGATGTTATTTTTAGAGTAGACAGATGCGATTTGTTCAGGGATAGAGTTTTAAATTACTTTTTTGAAGAGAGATGTTTGTCATTGAAACTTTGTTTAGTTTTGATAAGGTTTTATGTGATTTAAGTTTATTAATTTTATTTGAAAAGTAATTGAAAGTAATTTTATGGTTTAAATACAAGAATAATCAATTTGTAACTGTTGTGGGAGACTTTGAAAAATATATATTATTTTTAATTTCCTTTGCATGTACATAGAACATTGTAAGTTGGAACGACCGGGATCGGTCAGCTATATCCTATAGCTACATTAATAACTGATTTTTGAAGTTAAAAGGTTGGGACTTTCTGCTATTTACTTGGTCATCTAATATACTACATCCAATAGTTGCTAAACTGCAATGTAAATAAACTGACAATGCAGATACAAGCTTAAAACTTTAAAATTCACATTATACCAAATTGGTACTTAAATTCCTATAGGGATCGGTCAACTATATACCATATGTGAAGTAAGCAGCAACTATCTTATAACATCTTAATCATTTTTAAGTAATTAACTACTATAAATAATTTTCATTTCTGAATAATGCCTTTCTATATATCCTTTTAAAACTCTGAACCAATTTTGACAATGAAAAGAGTATTCTGATTTCGTATATCGTTCAAATTAATAAAAATTAAAAATAAAAAAAAAACAATTTCAGTTTATATTAATTTTTTGTTTGCGAAAAAGTACGCAAATAAATGAGTCTGAGAGACTGAAAATCTGAAAATCTGAAAATCGGAAAAATCTGTAAATCTGAAAGCCGTGTCAATATTGAACAGCTACCTGTGTTTTTTTCGACCATTATTTCCAATGAAATTGAATGTTTTTTCGGAAAATCAAATAAAGCACTTTCCCTTTGGCACACGACTCTCCGGTTACATTTATTGGATTGTGTCGACAATTAAATGCTCAATTTTATTTGATTAATTTATGGACTTTGCCGCAGGGACAGAGCGGGTTGGGGAGGTATGAAGGACTCACATGCAGTTTATGTGCAAAATTAATTGCAAGGCTGGCCCGCCTTTGCTCATTTCGTTTGTTTGCCACATTCTGCTTCCGCTCCACTTCCAATTGAAGTTGCAATCCTGGCAATCCTTGCAACCCTGGCAATCCTGCCAATCCACACCATCCTGTTGCTCCTTTCGTTTGCTCTCTATGGATTTAGGTTAGTCGTTCATCTTAAATTAGTTAACTTTAATCAACCTTCCGCGGGTTGGCTTCAAAAAGATGAGGTGAGGTGTGTGTGGCAAGCAAATGAGGGGTCACAGGGTAAATGGGAGGTGGGTCTACCTGTCACTCAGTCAATTGCTTCCGTTTCCGTTTGACGCTTCCCATCCGGCGCAGGAAAAGCAAGTGGTCTGGTTATGGCTTCATCCTTCTGGCATACCATCGGCATTGTTGTCGCTTCGATGGATTCCAGCGATTTCCAAAAGCACTTGAAGGAAAATTTTTGGATGAAAAAAGGACATTTTCATAGTATACTTATAGTACAGGGTATAAATATTTATGAGCTTTTACTTGATAAATTCAATATTCAAAGTTTTATTTTAATATAAATATTTTTAAGAAATTATAGCAAGAATATAGGTTAAAAGAGGTACTTATTACTATAACCGATTTTGTTTATAATTTAAACTCATCAATTTCTCACAGTGCATGCCTAGATACCGTATGTATATATGCGCTATTGGGTCAGTCGGGAAGGCAGCGAAGCATTACACCTCCAACCCCTGACACAGTCACAAACCCCCACCCACCCAGAACCCGTCTACACCGTTCGGCCACCTTAAATTAACCCTTCGCTGGGAGGTGGTTGGTCAATAACCTTAATTGCTCATCAATTTTCACAGCAGAAACGGGCGAAACATGAGAGTTACAGTAACAGGGACTGGTAACATCAGCGGCAAAGGCGCTAATCAGTCAACACACAGGACCTCAAATCCCAGTCCCAGTTACTGCGGTCGATGTGTGTCACTATGCTAGATGAGATATCCTTTAAATAAAACCATCCCATATCCGAGATTAAATCAATATTTCGTCAGGACAGAACTGGGCTTAAATCTGAAGCTGACAAAGTGTCCCAAAAAATGATGACAGAAAGAAAAGAAACTAAAGACCAAGTTTAAAGCTTCATTATAAGTGGAAAAAAGGTAGGGAAAAATAGTTTTGGTTATAGAGGAAGTTTTAATACTCTTTTTAGATTTATTTAAAAAAATTTAAGGTTTTTAGCTTTGGAATTAGAGTAAAGGTATGCCTAGAAAACTTTTCGGGGGACAAGCGGACAGATAGACAAGATTTTAATTATTCTGGATATATTACTGGAAGTTTAAGGCGGTTTTTAATTATATAAGTGGCATTTATCTTTAAACTAAGCTATCTAGTTATCTACTATCTAAGTTACTGTTTTAATTAAAAATATATAAACGGACTTTAAAAGCTGACGGACTTTAAAGGACTTTAAAAGGTGTAAAGAAGTCTATAGCTTTTAAACTGAGACTGTGGTCCAACTAGACTCAGATTAAGTGACAAACGGACATAACTCCCCCCTTTCTGCCTTTCGAACTTTTCTACACCAGTTTTAAAGCCCCTTGAAAGAGTAAAAAAAAAAATGCCAAAAAGAAAACCTTTAAAATAAAACCCTTCTTCTTGTAAAAGTAAATATTGAAGTGCACCAAAGTTAGTCTCTATTTTCTGGTAAAATAGTAGGATAGTAGGAGTAGGACCACTTGCAAACATTGTCTTTTGGCCAAAATGACAAAAAAGCGACCGCAAAAAAGGCCCTCTCTCTGAAGTTTCTGCCAAAAATAAACAGACAAGGGCATTAGTGGCAGTAGTGTACCATAAAAGCAAGTTGCAACACAAGAAATAATAGGACATGTTGCAAGTGCAACTAAGGGGATCCAATAACATTGTCGAAAAAAATATATAAACAGTCTATCAAAACAACAGCTGGGGAAAAAATTTGATTTATTCCATTTTATGCGATTTTTTTTTTGGCCCAAAGTGCCAATAACCAGAATCGTCAGAGACACAAAAAAAAAAAACCATTTACATGAATGACAATTGTGTTGGAAAATTAAAAAAACTAGAAAAAAAAATATAAAAAGTCCAATAGCCACAACAATGTTGTAAGATTTTTATACATAAAAAATTTGGTTTTGGGTTTCCATTACAGATTTTTTGTAGATCTCGATGAATATTATTATAGCACAGTTGTGGAAGAGTATTAAAAAAATGTAGTATTTATTTGGCTTAAATAGGTTTAGGCCCAAAATGTATTTTAGCCTTGATTTCATTTTTCATGATAAGCTTGTTCTGTCTTTAAGACTTTATACTTTTTGTGAAATATTTTATGAGCTGGTTAGACTTTAAGGCTAAACCCGAAAGAATAATTTTAATTGGCAGTAAGACCTCTGTACAAAGGCCAAAGCTAAAAAAAAAATGTTAGCCAAAATATACAAAATGCGGCAAAGACTGTGGTGGAAATTAAGAGACACAACACAGCCATATATGCAATGAAAACAGAAGCAACAACTGTGGCAATAAATGAATACAATTAGCTTGCTGACAGCTATGAGTGGGCATTAAAATGTGACTTAAAAAATGTAAAAAAATATTTATTTTACCACAAAAAATAATATTCAAAAATAACTTCATTTTCTGCCAAGCTAGGAAACAAGAAAAACTATTTAAATAACTAATTAAACACTAAAAACTTGGTCTAGTCTGTCGGTGTGTGGATTGGCAAGCATTTGACACAAAAACACACAAAAAAATAACAAAAAGTTGGCTAGAAAAAAAAATGGGCTAAAAGTAAACTGCCAAAAGGCAAAATACAAACAAAAAAATAAGAATTTTTATTAGTTTATTTTGTGTCTTTTTTTTTAGCAGCACTTTTGTGTAAAACAAAATGCAACAGTATAAAAAACAAGTAAAAAAAAATATTTAGTAAAAAAAAGGGAAAAAAGAACGAGAAAAGTGTTGCCAACATTTGCAGCGCATTTAGATGAAAAGTTTTTGAAAAAGTTGTAAACTCTGGGCTCTATGTATTTAAATGCTGAAATAGAGAGGCCAAACTTTACGGGGTAGTGGGCCCAAAGGACAAAATAAAACCAGACGAAGGACACCCGACACAGGACACACAAAAACCAGAGCCGGATAAGAGAGATTAATTTTATGGCAAATTAAAGCTCATGTTGAACTACTTGTTGGCATTAAATTGGCCAAAATCAAAAAAAATACTTTTTGGTTTAAGCCTGTGAGAAGGAAGCGAGATTTAATTAAGATTTTGACTAATATGTTTGCTTTTCAAATATTATCCATTAAATAAATAAATGCTTTTGTTTAAACACACAACCTAATACTGGTAATAAACGATTAAATATTGACTTTTGCGATTACAATAAATTGCCACAAATTTTTGCCAAATTTCAAGTAAATGGCTCTTCCTTTTTGCTGCAATAATCGGCTGAATTTTTGTTTGACGATTACATCTGGCTCCCATATGTACACTATCCTTCCGGCCGCCATCATCCAATCCAATTTTGATGGAATCCTCAACTGTTGCCAGTTTCTTTATATGCGATATGGGCACTGAGAAAAATATAATAAAATTTTATTACATTTTTTATTTAAGGATAATTTAAGAGATTATATAATTTGGGGTAGAATAATAATATTATTTGTATTTGTTTTTAATATATTTTCTTTTGATATACAATATTTAAAAAGGTATGCTTAAAGCATAATCATAGCTTCAAAGAAACTAAAGCATTAGTCCATCCTTGTTTTTATGTATTGTTTTTACATCTTAAGTTAGAAAACGTACATTCTTATATCAATAATTATAGAATTAAATTATATAAATTACATCATTTTTTTAAGCAACAAAGTAAAAGAGATACTCTTATGTTTGAAAAAGTCATTAAAAAGCTTAAAATATGATTCGAATGTTTAATTCAAGGGGTTTTTATTGAACTAATTAGTTTAACAAGTAGTAAAAAAAATAATAAGTAGTCTAATATTTCTAGTACTTTTTTTTGGATCTCACAATTTGAATTTTAAGTTTTAAATAATTTGTTTTATTTTCTGAATTTTTTATAAACTGCATGTATGTATTTTGTTTATAACATTCCTAAGCTGAACTTCTCGTATAAATAATAGAAATTATTTTAAAAATTTACAAGTATGTGAGCATATTTTTTAGATTATTACCTTTAGAAGCTAAGGAAGAGATCATCCGAGCTTAGAAAATCCAATGTTTTTTTTTTAAGAAATAAGTTTCTTGATTTTTATTTTCAGTGCCCTTCTGACCGGCTTAATCTTGAGCCTTTGTCTTGGTCCTGCGATGGCAGAGTTTCTGCCACTGCCACTGGTACTGGTACTGCCACTGACTGTGCCACTCGGCAATTCCACACTTTCACTTCGTTGGCAACCAGTTTTGGCGCTGTGAAGCTGTGGAGCTCGGCAGTGCACTTAACAAGGTGCTTCGAGGCAAAAAACAGAAGAAACAGAACGAAAGGTAGTGGGTAATTTTTGGCCAACAGGGAAGTGGGGGTCAGGTAGCATCCTACCTGATGGCTGGATTGGGTGGCAGTGGTAGTACCCTTTTAATGTGGCACAATCATGGCACGAACTTGCCTCAATCACATGTGGGAATTCAATTAAATAAACGAGAGTTGCACAGAGACCTGAAGAATCCGGAATCCAGCAAGTGAGTGGTTGAGTGGGAGTGGTGTGGAGTGGGTGGTATGGAGTGACTTGCATTAAATGCTTAGATTTGCAGCTAAGTGCAACACACACACACACATACATACACCTTTGTAGACTCGTCTATATCCTCTCTATATCGGGGGATAGGTGCACACCTATTCACGCATACAGATAGACAAGTACAGTTAGATCCCCAAGCGACCGGAAGTCACTTTTAGCTAACAACGGAAGTTGCAAACGTCTGCTGGTTGTTGCTATTGTTGCATACTGCTTGTTAGTTGCCCTAGGAAAGCACTGAGAGAAATTATATTACTAAATACTAGAGATATGAATATTAAAATATATGACAAGGGTTTAAAAGGTATTTGAATTAGTATTAATAATAAAAATAATTATATAATAGATTAAAATTTGGTATTTAGTTTAAAAATGTTATATTTTTCGTCATCATATTATAATATTTTAGTCATCGTATTTTAGTCATTGTATTTTTTTTTGTGCGATGAAGTCTATTTTTAATATTTTTTTTGTTATAAATTCGACAAGTGATTTATATTATTTTTAAACTTTGTATCTTTAAAGCAATTTTTACTTTGAATTTGCCTTGTTTAACAAAAAAGAAAAATATACTTTATCTTTTCTTACTATTATAATAACTGTAAAAAAATAAAAATTGAATTTAGCTTGTCTATAAGTATTTTGTTTAAGCTAAATAATTAAAGTTAAATTATTAATTTAAATGGAGGTATTATTGGCTATAAAGAGAAGAAAAAGGCATTTTACAAAAACCTTTAAAACCACTATCTCTCAAAATCTACTCTCCTTAAATATTCGATCTATATTTTACAATTTTAATTTCAAAACTTTATTTTAAACACTTTTAAATATAAACTTTAAATAATCGTATGGTAATCAACTTTTGACGTAATATGACAAAATAATAAGAATTTTACAATATAACCCATCAAAACAATTTAAAATAAAAACATCTTTAAATCTTATTCAATCACTGGTAAATTTTCTTATAAAATCTTTAGTTTATAAATGAAAATTATACTTTAAAAAAACTTCTTTAAATAATGACTTCCTCTGAAACCTTAACTCTAGGCCTATTTTTACAGTGTGTTTGTTTAAATGAACTTGTTCTTTTATTTTATGTATTTTAATATTAATATTCATACAGCTCGTACAATATTTTCAATATTTGTTTCAATTCATAAATAATCATAACGTATTTTTGGTAAAATTCAAACACGGTGACTAAAATGTAAATTGAGAAATGTTTGCTTAAAAGATTTTCTAGCTGTGTAATTTTTAAAAAGTTAGCTTTAAGGATTAGGGATTTTAAAAGGGACCTTAAAAACGTAGAAAAACGTAGAAAAGGTATATATGCTCTTAGTAGATTTTTGAATAAAAAAGAAGTTATTTTTTAAAAATTGTTTTTTAAAGATATCAAAAATTGCGTTGAAAGAGATAAAAATGTTTAGTGTTGCTATTGGCTTTGGTTTTATAATCGCCAGTGAAGCTGCAACAGCAACAACAGCCACATCGGCGGCCGAAGAGCCGAAGCTGCTTCGTTTTGGTTCGTTTGGTCGAGGCGAGTCCTTTGGCCAGGACCAAAAAACTTTTAGTCGAGTGAAAGTTCTTCAGCCCAACGGACGTGTCATCAAAAATAAAACAAGATATTTCTCAAATACTACAAATTTTTGGGTTTTTTGGCGGGCTGTTTGAAAAAGTCAAAGAAAAGTATTTCTATTTTTTTTTTCTGTGAAAACTTCGAGTGTTAAAAATGAGGGACTATCCTTCGGTGCCGAATGTCTTTCGTGTGGCCTCAACGCACAGCATTAATAGCGAAAATCCCTATAATAATGCCAAGAACTTGAAAGTCATTAGCAGCCAAAATAATTCGAATTCCAATACAAAAAGTCAAGAATCGCAACCAAAACCTTTGGCAATGCATCAGCTAACAACTAGTGCTTCTATAGAGAGAAGTAATGCAACACAACATCAGCAGCAGCAACAGCAACAGCCACAGAAGCAACTTCAACCACAACAATCGCCATATGCAACATTGCCGAGGGGACAGCGATTCGTTTCCCAGCCACATCAACAAACTGGAGTGATCAACACCATTTCTGGCAGTATTCCTGCCACAGGATTTGGTTCTATGGCTGGCAGCTTCAGTGATCTGCAACTCAACAATATTGGGAATAACAGGAGACAGCACCAACAACAGCGACAAGTAACTGGCTTTGGAAATTACAAAACACCAAATGAATTGCAACAGCAACATCAGCAGCAGCAGCAACAGCAACAAATACAATTGCAACATCAGCAGCAGCAGCAGCAACATATTCTAAGACAACAGCAACATCATTTGGGAGGCGGAATTGTGGGCATGCCCGATCATCAGGGCGGTATCAGCAATATGGTCAACACCAGTGGAGGCTACCTGTGGCTACTCACACCCGTGGCAGCCAGGTAAGTCCAAGAATTAGAATTATATAGCTATTTTTAATTAATTAGTTTAAGAGTTTAGTTAAGTAATTTCAAACCTTTACATTCCAATCAGTAATATCTAAGATGTGTAAAGTGTATATATTTTCCAAAAGGTTTTTCTTTGGAGTCGTTATAAGCCTGTCCGTGTGTCCGTTGGTCCGCCAAATTGTTCTTAATGTAAGCTAGGACTTACATTTTAAAGCCTCTGAATTTGTACACAGCTTTTTTGTCTTTTTGTGGAGTATAAAAGTTGAAACGATCGGGATCAGGACTATATCCAGTAGCTATCGTACCCCTGAGAGATAAAAATTAATATTAACTTGAATTTTTTGTTTAATTAGAGTTTTTAGACTTACTTTTGTGATTTAATCTACACATTTTTATAAGGATATATATTTATGTAGATATATCGTAGATATCCTGTTTGAATTTAAAGTTAGTTTTCATAAAGTTTCGAAGACTATATTGTATGCTCATGATCCATGGGTTACTTTTTGTGTTCTTTTATAAAATTTTCCTTCATTTACATATAACTTTTTACTTTAATTCTACTACTTGTTTTTTTTTTATAAGAATTTTATTAAAAATAATATGAGAAAAACATACCCCAGTTACCGATTTCCGTTTCGTTTACTTTTTATTGGCCAACTTTCAAGTGTTGGGAGGCACATTATGCCGCAGAGTTGAGCTGGCAAGTTTTCAGCTTTTTTTCACTTTAAGGGTCACATGTCAGATTCTTTATTTTTACACAAAATAAAAAAAAATTTAAGAAATTCCTATTGTAAAAAAATAGAGTGAATAAAGAACACTCCTTCGAATTGTCGAATCCTTTAAAACTGATGATAAACAGCTGGAATTCCAAAAGCTTGAGTTCTTGCAAAAGGCGCCCACATATACGAGTATATATGTATAAGTACAAGATATACATATATATATATATATATTCTTGGCAATTTCCTTTGCTTCGTCTCATTTCTGTTTAAAGAAAAACTAAAGGAATGTCAGTGGAGCGATTTCCACGTTTCACGTGCCCCGTGAACGACAACAACACCAGGAGAAGGCATAAGACAGGACCTGCCTGCCTGGCAAAGGCAGCTTCTCACTCTGCACACTCTCTGAGTCGTCCTTGTCAGGCGGCAGGAGGCAACGAGACAAGACATCCTTGCGCTACCGCCGCCTTCATCCTTGTTGCTTGACAAATAATTGTGTTAGCGACACAAATCACTGCAAAGTGGGCTTAATTTGTTCGCAAACTATTTCGCACGACAGTGCAGTGCAAGAAAAGAAATACTTATGCTACGAATATGAACGTTTCCGACTTACCTCTGGGGATCTTGACAACAAATCTTGACAAAGTTAGTGTCTTCGAGTGTAGGTGGCATTTGTATATAGAAAATGAGATTGAAAGGTATTGGGGAAGTGTATTACGTTTTATTCAGTCAATGTTCCCCTACTATACAAGTTGCTTAATTTCATTTGGTTTTCGGTTTCTTTTTCAACAAATTGCGCTCACAGGCTGCCTCGGCATGCATCCTCTTGAAGCCTGCCGTGCGAAAGATCTGGCCACACTTATCGCACTTGTGTGTCCAGTTGTGGTGGCCAGCATCACGTTGATGTTTGTACAACAAACGGCTATTTTAGGGGAGATTTATATTAGTTAATATCAATATTTGTTTTAAAAAATAATTTTTATTAATTTTAGAGTTATTTGGAAATTTTTTAGAATAAAAATCAGATTAGAGAGTCTATAGAGATGGTATCCATTATTCATTGAAAGCTAAACAACTATCGGTAAAAGTTTTCATTAAAATATGGAAGAGAAGTAAAGAATTGAGTTTATCAATATTTAAATGGGATTAATTTAAAGTTTTTTTGTAAGAGATTAAACATATATACCAATTTACATAATAAATAAAACTAAAAAGCGATACAAGCTAATACAAGTATGTCGCTTATATCGATAAGCTGAGAGATAAGAGATGAGAGGTTTGAAAACAGCTGATCGTTATTTACACAACAATATTTTGGTAAAATGACAAGTTTATAAAAACAACAAACTACATAAATAGACATAAAACAAATCACAATAAACCATATTGATTTCGAAAGGCTTTTTTAAAATGAAGATCCTCTGCCACTCTGGACAATAGTTACAAAATATTTTGCAACATACATACAAACTGGGCAATGTTTATACCAAACTTTATACAATAATATTTTTATATTTTGTTATTCTTATAACAATTTTGTCAAAAATTAGAAGTGTTGTAGTGAAAATCAAACAAAAACAATCAAAACATAAACATGTATATCGATAGGTTCTGATAAGCTTTTTCAACAACTACAGGCACACTAGACATTGTTTACTAATTTTTTTCAAAATATTGTTTACTATAAAAACTATATAAGAAGAATTGATTACATACCGTAGCGCAAAAACTTGTTCACACGTTGGAATTGGGCACAAAAACTTTGGGCGTCCTCTTATAGTACTTGCGCGTGGACTGTTGTTGGTGTCCAGATCACGGCGGTTTTTAGGTGGAATGTTCTCCTTGTTCGCATTGACGTTGTAGAATCCACAGCCGTATACGGGTAAAACATTCTTGGGAGGACGACCTCGTTTGCCCTTGACCTTTGGCGCCAGTTCCAGGCTTTGCGGCATGGCATCCGCATCGGCATCCGAATCGGAAGACGGCGATGACGGGAAGAATGGTGACGGCATCTTGGGATTACACTCTACGAACTCTATGTCGGAATCGTCGGAGATCACGATACTAATGTTCTTGTTATCGTCCTCGTCGGAGTAATCCAATCGAAGGGGATCTAACTCAGGAACCGGCGATGGTGATCGACTGGACTGATAACCGCCCACTTGCTTTGCGAAATCAGAGGCGCACTTGGCGATGGCGGAGATGCCGGGACGACGACCTCGGCGATGCGGCCTGCCGTTGTGACTGAACTCGTGGGTGGCTGTGGAAGGATCGTAGCGCGGCAACAGGACCCGGCTCGTCCTGGTTTCAATGGAACGACGCACCACAATCGGTAGACGATCGTTGGATAGCCAGGCTTCGCTCTGCAACTGTTCGGTCGTCTGATTGGCAAGTTCCCTGTAGGACTTGTATCGACGCCGAGTAGAGCAGTCGACGATTTCCTTTCGGGTTGGCTCTACAGGTCGCTCACACAATGGAAGATCTGGATGCAATATCCGGGCAGCTTAAAAAAAGCACACACACAAAACAGAATAACAAACATACATACAATTATTAAAAATTGAAATAAAATTCAAAAAAAAAAAATAGAATCAAAACAAAATATACCTTCATAACGTTCATAGAATTCTTTTCGCGAATTACTGTACCGACTTGAAAAAAGACTACGCATTGTTTTGATATATTTATCACTTACTGTGCTTTTTGTTTATTTCTATTACTTTTCCCTTAATTTTTGTCTTGAACTGAAGAACTAAATAACTAAAATAGTAATATATCTATTTAACTTTTTGAAAAATAGGATCTCATAAGGAAACCGAAAGCAAAACTTAAGGTTGGCAGGTACGGAACTGAAGTGAGTTGTGGAACCAATGACTGACTATTCTAGACTTTGACACTTTTTAGATTTTGATACGAAAGATAAATACGGCCTACTAATTCTCAGACTAATACGAATGTTTGAATTTAAATTTAAAGCCAAAGTGAAAACTGTAATTTTGAGTAAGTGGAATGTGTTTTTTTATTACCAAAGTTTCCAGTGTTACCAGAATAATGGTCTTCGATTGGATTAGTGTGGCCAATTAGCTGACGACCCACAAAACTATAAAGCTTAGGTTTTTTGGATTTTATTATTAAAAACCTAAAAAGTTTAAAAGAAAAAGAATTACCAACACTATTTTATTGAATATTAAAGATTATTTAAATTAAATTTTTATTAAAAAATAAATATATTCTGCATATCAATAGCCTATATAATTCACACTTTATTTCTCCGATTTCTAAAACCTCAATTGCCAAACAAATAAAAGTTAGCATAATGGTTTGTTTACACTTCCATTGGCCAAAAAAAAAAAACTCAACTATGCACTGAGAGAAAAAAAACGTCAAACTAGAGAGCACAAAACCAGTGATTTATTATGATTGGCGTTTTTTGTCGTTTCGAGTTAGAAAACTCAATTTAAAAAGTAAATGTTTTGGCATTTGATGGATTTGGCCAAGTTAAAGTGCACTCATGAATGTATTTACGAATACCTGCGAATATACATATATAGTGGAGTGCCAAAAACTCTGCACCAAATAACCTAACCAACCTTTGACCTTTTTTTTCGCATCTCCCTTTTCGCTTTATTTTTTTTTTTTCGTTTTTGGCATATTTTTCAGCGCCAACAATTTTATTTTCTGCGATGGCGAATGGCGGTGGCGACATTTATTTGCATATCACACCGAGTGCGGAGAAAGCGGTGAAAGTGGAGCGCACATACATTAACTTCCTTTTTTTTGGAGGACTTTTTGTTTTTGCATTTTGAAAGCCCAATAACCACAAAATAGGTTCAAGTATTTTTTAATCATCGGGCCAAAACAAGCTCCATGCATGCTTCAATTTTCGGAGAGGAGTGAGTACCCTGGTAGGGAATGGCATGTCCCTTGATTATTTCCCTTATTGGGTGGCTCGTTTCCCGAGAAATTTTTGACATAGATTTTGAGTTAAAAAGTGCAAATTTCCAATACACTGAGAGATATTTTCGAAAGGGTTTATATATGTTTATACATGTATTTTTTTATTTTTATGGGAGTAATGGGAAATCATGAGTATTTTGATTTAGATCTACTTCTTATAGATATAGTTGGTTGTTCTTAAAAGCTGGTTCTACAAAAATTAGAACTGGTTCTAAGCCAATTGGTTGTTTTGAAACTGAAAAAATTATACATCAGTGAAAAATTAATAAGACTTTATATATATATATATTTTTTTTTTTTATTAAACAAAACCAAGCTTGTTTCTTTTATTTTAAATACAAATTTTTGTTACAGTGCCTTAATAAGCATGTTTTTTGATTGTTACTTTTTTTTGCTTTTTGCAGCATATCGGTGGCCATTGTCATCGCCGCCCTGGCCGGACCCCAATGGCTCTTCACGGAGGAGAAGCTACCCAATTCCAACTACAATGGTACGGCCAACTTCAATGCCCTGGACGACGGCGCCTACATCACCAAATATACCAAGTCCAGTCTCTGGATATTGTGCACCACCCTGCCAGGTGAGTGGGTGTGGGTCTGTGTGTAGTTGCCACTGAAAATGAAGACAAATGTGGTGTAGGCTAGCAAGAAGGTGTAGTATGAATGGGTGTGGGTGTGTGTGTGTTGGGCAGGATGTGGCAGGAACAATGAACCAAAAACCCGGTGCGTTTCAGTGCATTTCGCTTGGCCTGGATTTAATAATTGCCACCAGAGGCCTAGATTTTGACCAAATTAAAGTGCCGTCAGTCACTCAGTCAGTCAGTTGATCAATCAATCAATCAATCATTCAATCGGGTGACATGTCAGTCGGCTACTCAATGAATTCTCACGGGAGCTTTTGTTGTATTAATTATGCTTTAATCATGAAAAGGGTTTTCCACCATCCCAGGATAGTTCGTCACTAAAATTTATAAAATTTAAGGTATTTGTGCATTCGTTACTGGAGTTATACCTTCTCAAGAGACAATTTTGTTTGAAAATTATTAAAATAATTAGGATAATTCTTTGATATTTTAAATCTTAGTACATATTTCTAGAAGTGCCTTCGTCACTGAAATTTTAGCTCTATAGGTTTTCTTTCTATACATTTGTAGGTAATACTTTTATTTTTATTTGCTTCACAATGCTTTAAAAATTAAAACAATTGAATAAAAATAAAAGCTAAGAGACCGCCTTTGTTATGGGCATTTTTAGTGACCCTTCTTGGGGGGCAGGATACCTCCTAGAGATTGGATCAACTGCAGCAGACTGGTGCGCATGGCATCGATCTGTTCCCAGGCAATCAGTAGGGAACTGGTGGCATAGCCACACCGGGTCACATAGTCAGCCACATGTTCGGCCATGCAAAAGAGATGGATAGCCGATTGGGGATCACCATATATCTGGGGATGTTGCTGAAGACAGCGGCCGGTGACTACCACAAAGTCCCAGGCAGCGAGGGGTGCTCGCAAAGTTTCCGCCATTGAACCCGCCAGCTTGGTATGGAAATTGTCCTGAGAATCGAAATGAAAGAATTTTCCATCCGGCCGGGAAACCAATAGAAGGGACCAATGTCCATGGGGTCTGTAATGGAAAGGGGATTTGAGAATTATTCTTATCGTCGGTATTTCCGAGTGTCCTTTGGATTGCCTTTAAAGGAAAATTTAAAGGACAAAGTATACCTTGGATGAGTGGACAACGGAAGCAAAATAAAAGGCTTCTCGTGGAGACGTCGATCGCGGACCGTGTGCCTTAGCTCCCGCATATCCATGTGCCCCAACCGGGCTGTTAAAGCCGGAGGCAGGAATATCAGATCCGGCTCGGTGCGATACCGACGGTGCTGCAAGTATGCAAAGTAGAAGGCCACCAGCCGTTCGTTGAGTCCTTCGCTGGGGGACTGCAGCAACTGGACATCCGAATGGCGGAGCGAGATGTCCGAGAAATGCAAAGCCACCAGACTCGGTTGGGATCTCGGCTGATGGGGACCATCTCCGCTGCCTCGTTCCACCCGTGAGGCACTGGAGGCGACGACCACCTCTGCATTACCTTCAGTCTCAGGAGCGACTTTGTCGTTGGATTTGTCCTTTGACTTCGACTTGGCCTTGGACTTGGATTTGCCCTTCACCTTGCCCTTGGACTTGATCTTCTTGGGTTTCTTAGTGTCCTTGTCGATGATGACTTTGGCCGCCTTTTGCAGCTCCTCGGCCGGCCATTTGTGTCTTTTGAGAGGTCCCTTCTTGACCAGCGGCATCTTTGGAAATCTGCAACTGGGCACCACCCTGTATCTCTCGGCTGTGTCTTTTTTGGTGTTTTTGCGGATGTTCGGTGGCTACATTTGGGAGACAGGGGAACTAGGTATGTTGACGTTGAAGGCAGAGAGTGCTTTGGTTTCCAAATCTTTAGATTTTAGTTTTAGGGTTTGAAAGGAGAGTGAAAGGGTGGGTATCATATATATCTCATACCTTTAACTTTTTGTCCTTAAAACGTTTTTATACCCTTGCAGAGGGTATTATAATTTCGGTCAAAAGTGTGCAACGCAGTGAAGGAGTCATCTCCGACCCTATAAAGTGATCAGTACCTTGACCAGTATTCAAATTTCCCACCAAATTTTATAAAGATCGGCCGATTATATCCTATAGCTGTCATATAACTGAACGATCGGAAGTGTTATTTGGTAAAAATACCAACTTTGGTATTTTTGAAGATAAAAGATTGGGACTTTTTTTTAGATTTTTTATTGTAATAAATTGCTTATATTATGATATTCTCATAAGGATCAGCAAACTATATCCGAAGTTTGCGATTTAAATCCCGTTTTAACTGAAAAGGTATATCATCTTCGCCTCCACCCAAAGTTAGCTTTCCTTTCTTGTTTTTAATATTTTGGATGAAATATATAATAAATTTTTTTTCACACATGTTCAAATGTTGCCCTACCACATGAAAAAAACCAAAATTTAGCTGAGACTACCCGTATTGCCAATAAAACTTCTTACAAAATTACCCATTTTGCACCAATTTAACTACAACCCCCCCCCCCTTAATTCACGTCCCACAATTAAACCAAAGTCGCTTGTTTATTTTTCAAAGGCTCCGTTGGGGCTGATCCTGAAATGTCTGAAATTCTAAATATTGGTTTCCGACCATTTCTACCTTTTTGCAGTGAAAACTATTATTTTTGATTAATTTTTAGTTATTTTATTAATTTTATTCAAAACATAAAAAATAGAAGAGTACAGTTTATCGCATTATCGTCTATTAAATTAAAAATAATTAAAAGAATTATTTTAAAATGAAAATAATTACATTTTAATGAATATTTATAATCTTTGTATTTCCTAAAAATGTTTCATTTTCCAAAACCGTTGTAAAATTGTGTTCGCTTTTTTCAATCTGTTCTTCGGATGTGCATTTCAATGGTATACCTTATGGGGCTACTATAAGCTGCAGAACTGAAATAATAGAATTTAAAAATTATTTCAATTTAGTTATTTTAGAAATTCCCAGTTGGAGATGAAACAAAATAAAAAAAACTAAATTAGAATACACACCCTATAGAAGGATCGAACCACCAGCCATAGCCAAATTCCTTCGCCGCATTACGATCAGGAATTCCATCCTCATCTCTATCGAAGGTGGAAAATTTGGAGCCCTGCTTAAGGATCATCCAGTCGTCTTCATCACAATTGTCAATATTTTTCACCTTGTACCCTTCGCTTCTATCGCCCAAAATAAAGTGGTCGCATCTGCTTCGCCCAAGAGTGGTCACTAAAAGCACTTCATGAGGCTTTCCATTCGTCAGATGGTGCAATCGGTTGAGTCCAATAAAAATCTCATTGTCATAATTCGTTCCGTTCCGAATCAAAAAATTGCCGAATCCACGTTCATAATCCTCATACGTGCGATTTAATGTTTGTGAAATATGATTTCTTCTATAAACATACAACCATCCAGATCCAAATTCCGAACTTGAATAACAAAGAACTTTAAACGGGTCTGAGCCTGGTAGTTGCATTTCGCGGAGGTCTAAATCTTCTTTTTGGTTTCGTGGACAAGGATCTGGAAAATCTAAAAAACTCGTTATTTTATTTTGCAAAGTATTGGGTTCTGCCGACTTACCTATGGTTTGAGTTTTCGGCGTCGTCTCAATATTTGAATGAGGCAGTGGAGTTGTTGGGACCTCTCCAGTTCCTACTTCCGACTTTGTTGGATTATTTTCATGAATTCCTCCAAGCTTTACTATTTTTACCAACTTGGCAATGTCTTCGCGGAACTGATTAGTCAACGTTGCAAGTTCACTTTTTTCTTTTAGTTCCCTAATTTGATCTTTTAGGAGGTCGATTTCCCTATTTTTCTGATTTATTAGATTGTCAACTTCCTGCTGCTTCGAATGCAACAGCGCGTATTTAACTTCACTATCTTTAAGTTGACTCAGCACTTCCAAATTCGATTTCACTAAGTCCGAGTATTTTTCGAGACCCTTTTTCTGCAATTCTGTGTAATCAGCCCTGCACTTTAAGAGCTGTGCATCCTTTTCATTAGATTTCTCAAAATAGCGAAGTAAGGGCTTCACGATTGGATAACAAACCGATGCACATTGATCTTCCTCCTCTTCGGAGAGGTAGCATGACTGTGGAACAAAAAAGTAAATTACTTTTTAAAATAAATCACTCAAAACGGCTATTACTTCTTCCGATCCAAGAGAGGCAGAAATTAGGAAAATGGCAGAAACGAGGGCCACTGGGAAGATCATCTTGTATTTTTTTAATTAAACGTAACTTTCTACTGAAAGAGTCTCTGGGAATATTTCAACTGATGCTGCGAGTTTCGAAGCTCCGGCTTTTTAAAGCCATCCTCGCCCATGAGCTTGAGCTGTAGATTCTGATAAGAAATTGGGAAATACCCACACATATAGAAAAGCCAAAATATTCCACAGACAGAATTCGTACGGAAGAGATGTCAAAGGTTATTGGAGATTAGAGAGAGGTGATTAGCAACAAGACCTGGCTTATGTTCTTAGCTTCTTCTTCTTGGTATATATTAAGGCTTTATACATATGTACATAATATATATGCAATAAATTATTTATATATTAACTTACAACGTATGTACATATATACTGCATGGTCTAATTAAATCTTGAAACTTTTATTTGCACGCAGTATATACATACATATGTAGGTCGGAACATCTGGGATCGACATCTGGATGTATATTATAGCTGCCATGTAACTGATTGATCGGAAATGCCATAAGTTTGGAGTTTTTAGACTAAGAGAGTTTATATTTTATATAGATTCTATTTTAGGCAGAATAATACGACATACCAAATTTCATAAGGTTCAGACATAACGTATATCCTATAGCTGCCATATAACTAATCAAAAATGTTATTAGGTAAAAATACGACATTGGGTATTTTTGACGATAGAAGCTTGCGACTGTTTTAATTTGGTATTTTAATAAATTGGTTTTATAATAAAGTTCCAATAACGATCGGCCATTTATATCGTATATTTGTGATCTATATCCAATCTTAACTTCAAGGGTACATCGTCTTCGGCTCTGCCCGAGTTTACTCTCCTTTCTTGTTTTAGTTTAATAAATAAATAAATAGTGTTAAAAATTAATCTTCAATGTATAATATTTTTCTTACATAGTCTATCTTATATTTATTTAAATCTTAATTCATTAATATTTGTTTTTATTTAAAGGCCTGGATGTGGACTCATATAATTGCATTAAAATTGACTATTTTCCTAAAGAAGGCTACCAACCAGATCCACATGACTCGACGCCGGCAATACCCTGTAAGTATTTGTCATAAAAATGATTACAAATTAAAAAAAAATATTTTATAGTTTAAAATGTTTAATTAAATATCTAAAAGGCAATGTTTTTGTGAATAAAATAATTTATTTTGTAAAAGATTCTTAGGTCCCCCTTTTGTTGAGTGTATGTGGCTTCCAGCTGAATGAATCCATCTCAGAGGTGATGCTTTAATTCCCAGCCCCGCCAGCAACTGCATCTTAATGGGCTTAGCTGGCTGGCTTAATCAGGTGTTTAACCAGGCGAATGCCTTTAAATCCGGGCCAACACCAATACACACACTCACCCCCACAGTCACCTGGCTGACTGGACCAAATTGAAATTGATTTATTGTTGTTTTAGTTGCCACACACGAACATCCACACGGAATTTAGTTGCCTGAATTTTAATTAAAGGCAAAGTTTTTATATGATTGGTGGTCTTTGGTCTTTTGAAACGTCGGGGTCACCCGTGTGAATTTATGGATTCGAATCGGGGTCTTCAATGGCCTTCCATTAATTTTCAAAACAATTCAATAAGACTATCAAATACCTATATGTGCAAATTTATCCATTAATTTTGTTTTATTGTTTAAGATTTATCAGCCAAATTGTATTTAGTGCTCGGGGTCACCAATGTCCTTGTGGAAATTCGAATCGAAGTCATCAATGGCATTCCATTAATTTACAAAACAATTCAGTGAGCCTCTCAAATACCTACATTGTATGTGATTCCCCATTAATTTTGTTTTGTTGTCTAAAGTCACAAAACAATTTCTCAAAACTAATTTCCCATTTGACCGCGGGTCACAATTTTCTAAATGAAACTATTAAACCAAAAAGCCCAAACAGTCTGCCAGTGTCATTATATATTGTATAGATGTGTTATAATGTATGTGTATATATATATACATTTTTTTTCTTTTGGCTTTGGGTTATTTTGACACTCGACAAAGTCAAGACAAAAGGACAACAAGGCCAAATGGCCGCAGGATAAAAGTGACAGTTTTTCTCGTCACATACGAAGCTTGATTTTGGACAAAATGAATTATGGTTCAAGGCATTTTTCAATTATCTTTGCCACAAATTTAAGGATTTAAAGATTTTGAAACAGTGGCTTAGATTCTATTCACTAAAATTATTAAAGGATTACTAAAACGCTTCAGGACCCTTACAGATTCCTTGAATCCTCTTGCTGAGAAATAACAGTGAAAAAAATGTATGGAGGATCAAAATATTGACCACGGCGTTGTCTATATCTTTGGCATTAAAAATTAAGTAAGAAATTCTTAAGCGCAGTACCTTAGTTTATTTCAATATCGATTTCGCAAAATATTTATTATATTTTTTTCTGAATTTTCCTCATGGGATCCCCTCAAAAACGCAAGTAACCGCATTATGGCCCACGGCGATGCCCATATCTCTGTCAATTCTTTCCTGATTCCTAAGCGGAGTATCTTAACCGATTTCTATATTGATTTCCCATCTATTTGTTTAAGAATATGAATGCAAAATATTTTTCAGATTTTTTCTGAATTTTTCTCATGGGATCCTCTCAAAAACGCAAGTAACCGCATTATGGCCCACGGCGATGTCCATATCTCTGCCAATTCTTACCTGATTCTTAAGCGGAGTATCTTAATCGATTTCTATATTGATTTTCCATCTATTTGTATCAAAATCTCAATGCAAAAGATTTTTTAAATTTTTTCTGAATTTTCCTCATGGTATCCCCTCAAAAACGCAAGTAGCCCCATTATGGCCCACGGCGATGCCCATATCTCTGTCAATTCTTACCTGATTCTTAAGCGGAGTATCTTAATCGATTTCTTTATTGATTTCCCATCTATTTGTATCAAAATCTCAATGCAAAATATTTTTTAGATTTTTTCTGAATTTTCCTAATGGGATTCCCTCAAAAACGCAAGTAGCCCAATTATGGCCCACGGCGATGCCCATATCTCTGTCAATTCTTACCTGATTCTTAAGCGGAGTATCTTAATCGATTTCTATATTGATTTCCCATCTATTTGTATCAAAATCTCAATGCAAAATATATTTTAGATTTTCTCTGAATTTTCCTCATGGGATTCCCTCAAAAACGCAAGTAGCCCAATTATGGCCCACGGCGATGCCCATATCTCTGTCAATTCTTACCTGATTTTTAAGAAGAGTATCTTAATCGATTTCTATATTGATTACCTATCTATTTGTAACAAAATCTCAATGCAAACTATTTTTTAGATTTTTTCTGAATTTTCCTCATGGGATCCCCTCAAAAACGCAAGTAGCCCCATTATGGCCCACGGCGATGCTCATATCTCTGTCAATTCTTACCTGATTCTTAAGCGGAGTATCTTAATCGATTTCTATATTGATTACCTATCTATTTGTAACAAAATCTCAATGCAAAATATTTTTTAGATTTTTTCTGAATTTTCCTCATGGGATCCCCTCAAAAACGCAAGTAGCCCCATTATGGCCCACGGCGATGTCCATATCTCTGTCAATTCTTACCTGATTCTTAAGCGGAGTATCTTAATCGATTTCTATATTGATTTCCCATCTATTTGTATCAAAATCTCAATGCAAAATATTTTTTAGATTTTTTCTGAATTTTCCTCATGGTATCCCCTCAAAAACGCAAGTAGCCCCATTATGGCCCACGGCGATGCCCATATCTCTGTCAATTCTTACCTGATTCTTAAGCGGAGTATCTTAATCGATTTCTATATTGATTTCCCATCTATTTGTATCAAAATCTCAATGCAAAATATTTTTTAGATTTTTTCTGAATTTTCCTAATGGGATTCCCTCAAAAACGCAAGTAGCCCAATTATGGCCCACGGCGATGCCCATATCTCTGTCAATTCTTACCTGATTTTTAAGAAGAGTATCTTAATCGATTTCTATATTGATTACCTATCTATCTGTAACAAAATCTCAATGCAAACTATTTTTTAGATTTTTTCTGAATTTTCCTCATGGGATCCCCTCAAAAACGCAAGTAGCCCCATTATGGCCCACGGCGATGCTCATATCTCTGTCAATTCTTACCTGATTCTTAAGCGGAGTATCTTAATCGATTTCTATATTGATTACCTATCTATTTGTAACAAAATCTCAATGCAAAATATTTTTTAGATTTTTTCTGAATTTTCCTCATGGGATCCCCTCAAAAACGCAAGTAGCCCCATTATGGCCCACGGCGATGTCCATATCTCTGTCAATTCTTACCTGATTCTTAAGCGGAGTATCTTAATCGATTTCTATATTGATTTCCCATCTATTTGTATCAAAATCTCAATGCAAAATATTTTTTAGATTTTTTCTGAATTTTCCTAATGGGATTCCCTCAAAAACGCAAGTAGCCCAATTATGGCCCACGGCGATGCCCATATCTCTGTCAATTCTTACCTGATTCTTAAGCGGAGTATCTTAATCGATTTCTATATTGATTTCCCATCTATTTGTATCAAAATCTCAATGCAAAATATATTTTAGATTTTCTCTGAATTTTCCTCATGGGATTCCCTCAAAAACGCAAGTAGCCCAATTATGGCCCACGGCGATGCCCATATCTCTGTCAATTCTTACCTGATTTTTAAGAAGAGTATCTTAATCGATTTCTATATTGATTTCCCATCTATTTGTATCAAAATCTCAATGCAAAATATATTTTAGATTTTTTCTGAATTTTCCTCATGGGATCCCCTCAAAAACGCAAGTAGCCCCATTATGGCCCACGGCGATGCCCATATCTCTGTCAATTGTTACCTGATTCCTAAGCGGAGTATCTTAATCGATTTCTATATTGATTACCTATCTATTTGTAACAAAATCTCAATGCAAAATATATTTTAGATTTTTTCTGAATTTTCCTCATGGGATCCCCTCAAAAACGCAAGTAGCCCAATTATGGCCCACGGCGATGCCCATATCTCTGTCAATTCTTACCTGATTTTTAAGAAGAGTATCTTAATCGATTTCTATATTGATTTCCCATTTATTTGTATCAAAATCTCAATGCAAAAGATTTTTTAAATTTTTTCTGAATTTTCCTCATGGGATCCCCTCAAAAACGCAAGTAGCCCCATTATGGCCCACGGCGATGTCCATATCTCTGTCAATTCTTACCTGATTCTTAAGCGGAGTATCTTAATCGATTTCCATATTGATTTCCCATCTATTTGTATCAAAATCTCAATGCAAAAGATTTTTTAAATTTTTTCTGAATTTTCCTCATGGGATCCCCTCAAAAACGCAAGTAGCCCCATTATGGCCCACGGCGATGCCCATATCTCTGTCAATTGTTACCTGATTTCTAGGCGGAGTATCTTAATCGATTTCTATATTGATTACCTATCTATTTGTAACAAAATCTCAATGCAAAATATTTTTTAGATTTTTTCTGAATTTTCCTCATGGGATCCCCTCAAAAACGCAAGTAGCCCAATTATAGCCCACGGCGATGCTCATATCTCTGTCAATTCTTACCTGATTCTTAAGCGGAGTATCTTAATCGATTTCTATATTGATTACCTATCTATTTGTAACAAAATCTCAATGCAAAATATTTTTTAGATTTTTTCTGAATTTTCCTCATGGGATCCCCTCAAAAACGCAAGTAGCCCCATTATGGCCCACGGCGATGCCCATATCTCTGTCAATTGTTACCTGATTCCTAAGCGGAGTATCTTAATCGATTTCTATATTGATTACCTATATATTTGTATCAAAATCTCAATGCAAAATATTTTTTAGATTTTTTCTGAATTTTCCTCATGGGATCCCCTCAAAAACGCAAATAGCCCCATTATGGCCCACGGCGATGCCCATATCTCTGTCAATTGTTACCTGATTCCTAAGCGGAGTATCTTAATCGATTTCTATATTGATTTCCCATCTATTTGTATTAAAATCTCAATGCAAAATATTTTTTAAATTTTTTTTGAATTTTCCTCATGGGATTCCCTCAAAAACGCAAGTAGCCCAATAATGGCCCACGGCGATGCCCATATCTCTGTCAATTCTTACCTGATTCTTAAGCGGAGTATCTTAATCGATTTCTATATTGATTTCCCATCTATTTGTTTCAAAATCTCAATGAAAAATATTTTTTAGATTTTTTCTGAATTTTCCTCATGGGATCCCCTCAAAAACGCAAGTAGCCCCATTATGGCCCACGGCGATGTCCATATCTCTGTCAATTCTTACCTGATTCTTAAGCGGAGTATCTTAATCGATTTCTATATTGAGATCCCATCTATTTGTTTAAGAATCACAATGCAAAATATTTTTTTTTAAATCCAAAATAACATTTTCATCCAAAATATATAATGAAAAATATTTTCCAATGAGATTTTTGTATAAATTGATGGGGGAATCGATATAGAAATGTTTTGTTTTTTATATTTCAAAATGTTTTCTGTTATCCTCAAAAAAGATACCACACTTATAAAATAATGTATTAAATATATTATGAACTTAGCTAGAGAGGTTAAATATAAGTATGTTTGTATTTATAATCTTTTTAATTTTATAAAAAAAAACATTGTTTTCTTTCAAATAGATACTGTCACCAAATCATGTCCCATTTTCCTGGCCGCAGGTG
Organism: Drosophila malerkotliana malerkotliana; assembly: GCA_018153235.1. Classification (NCBI taxonomy): domain Eukaryota; kingdom Metazoa; phylum Arthropoda; class Insecta; order Diptera; family Drosophilidae; genus Drosophila; species Drosophila malerkotliana. Next base: position 6,522,293 of record JAECXV010000058.1, on the reverse strand, counting down.
TGTTTCTGGTGATCAGCTTTATAGTATTTTTGATTCCTACCTGTTCGCATCAAAATAATTTATATTATTTTAGTGCTGGGATACTGTTTATTGTTAGTGGTGAGTTTTTATTATTGTAAAATAATTAAAATTATAAATAATATAATTATTTATTATATTTTTATAGGTTTGGTAATGCTAATTGGCCTGATTGCTTATATTTCCATATTGAAAGCGGAAATTGGTTCAAAGTTGAGGCCTCGATCTACCCTACAACCGGCTCTGTTTAAAGTGACTTATGGACAAAGCTTTTTCCTCTTCGTTTGTGGATTTATTGTCACGGAATTTGTGGGTGTTTTAAATATATTTTTATTTATTAATCTACAGGAAGTGAGTTATTATAGTGTAAGTTTAAAGAGAGTATTATTTTTATGTCTAAGTGTTTGAAATTTATATGTTCACTTTTAGTTAATACAATTATGCTTCATAATATTATAAAATTTTGGATAAGGTTTTGTTATTCTTTTTTTTTAAAGTTGTGTTTCAAATGTCATTACACTTTTTTCCACTTAATTTGTTTAACTATTCTATCCAAAAATCGAATCTATTTTCTAATAAATATAATTATCTTCCTATAATGTTCTATACCTTATCCCAAACGTACATATATCCTTTTATACATATGTTATATATATTATATTATTATTTTTCTATTTGTTCTCCTTTCTTAAACAAATATCCTTAGAAACCTTAGACTCTCTAGACTTACTCTTCCCTTTAATATTTTCCCACCAGTTGCCAATTCCTGCCGAACATCCTGTTACACATTTTAAATATTAACTTAAACTTTTTACGTTAACACTTTTGACATATCCTTGCGGAAAAGTACATATTTCAATAGCAATTTTTCTGCGCTGTCCTCTTCCGGCATTTTTCGCCTTCGTCTGGCTGATTTCCTGTTTTTATCCTGGGCATCCTTCTTGGCGTTGCATCGTCACCCAGCCCATAATTCTTCTGCCCGAGTGCAGGATGAGTCCTTGGGGGATTTAAATGCATTTCCCATTCTTTCCCTATTTGGTTTTGCCTTTTCCTTCGACACTTTATTTATTTATGCTTCTCATTTCTGTATTCTTTGTTTTTTTTTTAGCGATTGCCCTGCTTCAGTGTTGCCAACATCCAGGCCAAGTTCAAGGAGGGCGGCAACCAGCATCCATTGAGTCAGTCCTACAAGCGATACAAACAGCCGGGCACCCTGGGCAGTCAGGACGGGCTGCAAAGAACACGGCCGAGGGGCGATAATCTGCAGAACTCCTCCAGGAATGCCAACACTCATCATCCTCAGCAATCCCAGTCGCAACCAGGCTCGAGAATCGTACGTAGCGGTGGAAATCCGCGCCAGCATCAGGTACACGATGCTAGGACACGACCTCCAGGACATCATCCGGGCAGTTATGGCCATCCGGGTCAGACCCAGACTCTGCCAGGAGCCTGCCGGAAGCATCCCAATGCGGGTTCCAATCTGAACCTGTATCTTCACAATGACTTGGACAGGCGGTGGGTAGTCCTTGGATTATCCTTTTATAGATTTAATTAATTCCATATTTTTTAGTTTCTATTTTGAAAAACCTGCCGTCTCGAAATGTAATCTCCACTCTCGGAGCTTCGCCAAATCATTGAATGAACTTTGCACCGAGGCTGCTCCTCCGCCACCACCGCCTGCTCCACCGGCCACCACTACAGCACCGGCTCCATCCCTGTTTGCCGATCTGCCGCAGGAGTTCCCACTCACCAGGTCCGTTTCCACCACCACCGAGATATACACGGCACCGGTCGGATCTGGGCTGAGTGCGGCGCCACAAACAGGACAACTGAAGCGGAAACAGCAAAGAAACATGGCCACCAACACTTCCGGCGTGCAGCTGGAGGATCAGTCCAGGTTGGGCGGCCTGAAACGGGGCCTGCGAAAGACCAAGGATGAGCTCTTCCAGGAATTCTGTCGTCGAGCGGGAATGCGAAGTAAACCGAAGAATATTTATTACATTAGTGGCAGTGAGGGGGCTGGGGAGGACGGCGAGGAAGAAGGCAGGGCGGGGGAAATGGAGCGGAGACAGGATGCAGGACATGCGACGGACCCGGAAGTCCTGGACGATGATGATGAGGATGGCGATGATCACGGTTTCCGGCAGTTTCGGCTCGAAGAAGATCAACTTTATGTAGTGGGAGGTGAGAGATAAAAAATAAAATTAATCTTGAATTAAATGATTTAAAAATAAATATTTATTTTTATAGACCATGCCCAGTTGGTTGTCCCACGTCGCTCCTCCATGGGCTTGGATCCCTTGGGACAACCTCTGAGGCGTTTGAACTCGAATCTCTCCCTTCACACGGAGCAGGGAGGAGGTGCTGGCATCGCTGGAGGAGCTTGGCCTCAAATGCAAAGGATGCCCTTCCCCCCACCGCCCAGCACCTTGCCACGCTGCTTCCTTCGGCAGTCCTCGGATTCCCTGCAGAGTGGAGGCTACAATACCCTGAGCAGCAGCCAGCAGAGGTTCTCCCAACTGATGTTGCAACATCAGCAGCAATTGCAGCAACAGAATCGCTACCTTTCCACCTTGACCTTGCCGGGAGCCGGGGGAACCGGTTCCGGAGGAGGAGTAGTAGGAGGTGGACAAGTCCCACCAAAATCACAAGTTCAGTGGCCGGTGGCGATACCATCGTCGCCATCAAACTATTCCAATGGTTATCAGCAACATCCACAGCCCATTTATCCAGGAGGAGCAGGAGGAGGAGCCGGATCTGTACTGGGATCTGCAGCAGGAGCGTCCAGTGCATCCACCTCTCACCCAGCCAAATTCCAAAGGGCCTACGCCTTCGACGATCCCCAAAGAAGGTCCAGCTATGTGAGCGATGCCTTTGATCTGGACGAGATCGAGCGGGAGCGGCGGAGATCCCATGCCAGTCTCTTTGGATTATCCCAGGGCAGGGATCCCTACGATCTCATCAATGGAACAGCAGTCTAAGAATAGCCATTCAAATACCAAATATATAAATGTTTATTAGAAATTAATGATTGTATTGCGCACTATTTTGGCCAAAAAGGAAAAGTATTGTTTAAAATTAAGTTGAAACTTTAAGAGATCTATGTAAATTAAAGAAATATATATGTATCTGCGCACCAGTTTTGGCAAAAACACCAAATAGTAAGCTTTTTCTTCATGATTGGTCACACTGTTTCCTAAAAAATACATATGACTTAGACAATGTGACCTTATCTTGACCTTATGACCTTCGCAAATTTAGTTTATTTTTAGTAGAATTTATCAAACATGTAAGCTTTTTTTCATAATTGACAACATAATCCATAACCGGCTTGTTAATGTGACCTTAGTCTGCCAATGTTCCACTTTCTTAATTTAAAATTTAAAAAAATTTTGAATTTCCTTCAAAATTTTTTTTGTATTTATGCCTTTGTCTTTGAATTTATAAAAAACGGAATTTTTTAAATAAACGGCCACATTGTTTCTAAAAAAATACGTCAAGCTGACCAAATTGTGAAAGAGTTTTTTTTTTTGTGTTTTTTTTCCATAAATTTGAAATGGTGGATTTTCAAGCTCTTTTCATTTTTGCAAGCTCTGCTATTACGTCGTAATAGGTAGCAAGGTAATATATAAATAATTTATTGCATATATAGTATGTACATATATAGCCCAAATACATACACTGAAGAAAAAAAAACTAAGAAAATAAACCAGGTGTTGTTTTGATCACCTCTCTCTAATCTCCAATAACCTATGACATCCCTTCCGTTCGAATTCTGTCTGTGGAATATTTTGGCTTTTTTTATGTGTGTGGGTATTTCCCGATTTCTTATCAGAAACTAAAGCTCAAGCGTATGGGTGAGGAGGGCTTTAAAAAGCCGGAGCTTAATTACTCGCAGCATCAGTTCAAATATTCCCAGAGACTCTTTCAGAAGAAAGTTACGTTTAATTAAAAAAATACAAGATGATCTCCCCCGTGGCCCTCATTTCTGCCATTTTCCTAATTTCCGCCTCCCTTGGATCGGAAGAAGTAAGTTATACCTTTTTTGAGTGTTTTTATTTTGAAAAGTAATTTAATTTATAATTCCACAGACCTGCCATCCCCTGGAAGAAGAGTGCGAGACCATTAATGTGCAACGGTACTTCGAGAAGTGCCACAAGAAGGATGTCCAACTCCTAAGGTGCAAGACAGATTATTCGGAACTTCAGAAACGATACTCGGATTTGCAGAGCGAGGGTCTAAAACAATATGCCCAGATATCCAAATGCCAACCGGGTTTTTCAGACTTGGTGAGTCAACTTAAAGATAGTGAAGTGAAATATGCGCTGTTGCATTCGAAGCATCTGGAAGTTGAAAATCTAATAAATCAGAAAAATACGGAAATCGACCTCCTAAAAGATCAAATTAGGGAACTAAAAGAAAAAAGTGAACTTGCTACTTTGACTAATCAGTTCCGTGAAGACATCGATAAGTTGGGAAAAATATTAAAGATTGGAGGAATTCATGAAAATAATCCAACAAAGTCGGAAATAGAAAATGGGGAGGTCCCAACAACTCCACTGCCTAATATTAATATTGAGACGACGCCGAAAACAGAAACCATAGGTAAGTCGGCAGAACCCAGTTATTTACAAAATAACATAACGAGTTTTTCAGATTTTCCCGATCCTTGTCCACGAAACCAAAACGAAACGTTAGTCCTCCGCGAAATCCAACTACCAGGCTCAGACCCGTTTAAAGCGGATTGTTTTTCAAATTCGGATATTGGATCTGGATGGTTGCATGTTTATAGAAAACTTAATAGATCACAAATATTCAAACGCACGTATGAGGAGTATGAACGTGGATTCGGAGATGTAGAAACTGGTTTTTACGATGAGTTCTTTATTGGACTGAATCGATTGCACCATCTGACCAGTGGAAAGCCTCATGAAATGCTTTCATACACCAGTACGGTGCGAAGCAGATGCGGCCACTTTATTGTGGGCGATAGAAGCGAAGGGTACAAGGTGAAAAATATAGACAATTGTAATGTATACGGCTGGATGATCCTTAAGCAGGGCTCCAAATTTTCCACCTTCGATAGAGATGAGGATGAAGATCCTGATCGTAATTTGGCGAAGGAATTTGGCTTTGGCTGGTGGTTCGATCCTGGAATGAGGTGTGTATTCTAATTTGGTTTTTCTTTTTGTTTCATCTCCAACTGGAAATTTCTAAAATAACTAAATTAAAATAATTTTTAATTAATTAATTTAATTAATAATTAATTTACAAATAATAATTTTTAAATTCTATTATTTCAGTTCTCCACCTAATAGTAGCCCCAACGATTATACCATTGAAATGTACATCCGAAGAGTAGATTGAAAAAAGCGAACACAATTTTAAAACGGACTTGGAAAATGAAACATTTTTAGAAAATATAAATATTATAAATATACATAAAAATGTAGTTATTTTAATAAGATAAACTGTCCTCTTATATTTCTTAAATTTTGAATAAAATTTTCCAATTTAACTGAAAAACCTTTGAGAAGGTCGGAAACCAAAATTTTGAATTTCAGACTTTTCAGGATCGGCCCCAAGGCTCCGTCTTTAAAAAATAAACAATCGACTCTGGTTTAGTTGTGGGAAGTGACTTGACTATACTTGGGTATAGTTAAATTGGAGCAAAATGGGTAATTTTTTAAGAATTTTAATTTCATTCAAAAATATTTAAAATTAAGTGAGATACAGGCAATTTCTTCGGCGGCGCCTCGAAAAAAGAGTTCTGCGGTGTACCCTATAACTTGTGACAGATTCATTTGAACTGAAAAAATGAAATTGCATTAGTTAAAGGATAAGGGTCCTCAGGTAACGCTGTCGAGTTTTTAAGGCACTTGAAAGTCAAAAACACCGATTTTCGCACAAAAATTCCAGGATATTTATGTTCAGTACATAGGATACACGTGTCAGATCCCTTGAAAATGGGGTTTTCCCCTGTAGGGTCCACAGCGTTGGCTATATCTTCCACAATTCTCAGCCGATGCTCATGCAGAGTACCTCAAACGTTATCTGGGTCAATTCTGTACCATTCTGAATCAAAATCATGAGACAAAATATTTTTAAGATGTTTTGTCCATTTTTCGTGATGGGATCCCTTGAAAATGGAGTTTTCCCCTATAGGGTCTACAATGATGACTATATCTTTTTCAATTCTCAGCCGATTCTCAAGCGAAGTATTTTAAATAGGTTCCTTATGAAAATTGGTGTGTCATTTTTTTCTGCCAAAAATAGAATACATAAAAAATCGCAACTCTCTTTGTCTAAAAACACCAAACTTATGGCATTTCCGATCAGTCTTTTATATAGGATACAGCTATAGGATACAGTCGGCCGATCTCAGATGTTCTGACTTACATATTCTAACTGAGACTAGGATTTGATCCTGATCAAGATGTTGTGCTATCCTGTTATGCGTCAAGCTGAACAGTTAATGAAAGAGTTGGTTTTTTCCATAAATTAGAAATGGTGGATTTTCGGGAAAACTTCATAAAAGGAATCAACATTCCTTTTATATATTTGATAATTATGATGATAATTAATATCGAATATTTCCAAAACAAATACAGTTCTTTTAGTTGGATTCGAATCAGGAATAATTTTTAAAATTGAATTTTTCAAATGAAAATCATAAATAATTATTATATTTGATTTTATAATGAAAATCTCTGAAATGTATAATCCCTGCCTCTCGGATATCCCCAAGCATAATTATGTTACTTGAGTTGGGGCAAAGTTTGTTGTTTTTTATTGAAAACACAAAAGTTTGTACTGACTATTTTATTTTTTCGGTCAGTGCTAAACTCTTTTCTACGTTCGATCGAGATGAGGATGGAGTTCCTGGTCGTAATTTAGCGAAGGAACGGGGCTATTGCTGGTGGTTCGATCCTGGCATGAGGTGTGTATTCTAGATTGGTTATTCCTTTTGTTTCATCTCCAACTTGACATTTTTAAAATAACTAACTCGAAATAATTTATAAATTCTTTTTTTTCAGTGCTGGATATACTAGCTACAGAAATGAACTCATTTTTATGTACATCCGAAGGAAATATTGAAGAAAACAAAAAGACTTTTAAAAAGGATTTGGAAAATCAAAAATTAAAGAATATTAAAGACTATAAATATGCATAAAAATGTAATTGTTTTAATTATAAATTATAAAGACAGTAATAAAATAAACTGTACTCTTATATTTTTTAAATTTTGAATAAAATTTCCAATTTTACTGGAAATATCTAAACAAATCTGAACTCTCTAACTCTAAAAACACCGAAGTTATAGCATCTCCAATCAATCAGTTATATGGCAGCTATAGGATATAGTCGATCGTTCCAACTTTTATACTGCGTGCAAAATTTCAAGTCGATATCTTAAAAACTGAGAGACTAGTTTGCGTAGAAATAGACAGATGGACATGCTTATATCAACTCAGGAGATGATCCTGATCAAAAATATATATACTTTTTAGGATCGGAGATGTCTTCTTCACTGCGTTGCACACTTTTGACCAAAGTTATAATACCCTTTGCAAGGGTATAAATTTCAGCAACAAATCCTCTTTCCTGTAACTGGCCACACTGTTTCCCTAAAAATACCTAGATAGGTATGTCAAAGTGCCCTTACCCTACCCTACCCTACCAAATCTTTATACGCAAATAACAAAAAATCATCGATTCTTTCAAAAAAAAGCTTAATTTGAACTATTTTATTTAAAATTTAAAACATATATTGTTTGTTTTTTAAGATTAAGATTATTTTTTTCACAGATTGACGCGCTTCCAGAACTCCTGGCTGAAGGACACCTCCGGCGTGGTGTCAGGACCCATTACGGCATCGGCCACCAGATCCTGGAACGCAAGGGCTGGGGATTTGCTGGAGAGACTGCTGGGCGTGGAACTGGAGGTGGAGATGTCCAGGTGGAGGGCCGGAGGACGTGAAACTGGGGGTGGGGCCTTCCCTGGTAGAAGATGAGGAATACCAGCTAGAGTTGACACACCAGGAAGAGCACCCACACCAGAAAGAGAATCCAAACCAGGAAGAGATGTCACAATCGGAGGAGCTGAAACCGGAGCCGTTTGGGGACGTGGAACGGCAGATGGACCCAGACGGAGACTCTCCCTCAATCCCGAACCAGCTGTGGGAGCACTGACAGGACGCACTTTACTCGGTAGTGGCACAGAAATCGGATCCTTGTCGATTCCCGAGCCACCAAAGAGCAACTGCATCTTAGCCATGGAACGTTGCAGCTTCTGGCTGGGAGAGCCTCTCTGAAATGGAGCAGCCGAGGCCAATGGAGCAGTTCCATCTGCCAAATCGAAACTGGAACTATCGCTGCTCGAGTCCAGGAGGGGATTGGGTTCAGAGGTCAGGCCGAGGGCCTCCTTGGCGCGTCGGAAGAGCAGGCTCAGTTCCCCGCTGCTGCGACTGCTCCTGGAATGGTCCAGGTCAGTGAGCGAGAGGAGCGGTTCCCGCTGCTCCGACGGCTTGAAGGGCAGTGCTGGACTCTTGAAAGACTCCGGCAATCGTGGCAATACTGGAATCTCGACTGGAGGTAGTGGTGCCAGCCAATCCTCTTGCTTATCCAGAAGCTGATCCTGCAGCCCTGGCTGCTCCATTCTGGGAATCACTGGATCCTCTCGCTTGTCGTGTCGGATCTCGCCCAGCAGCTTCTCCCTCGCCTCGGCAATGGCATTCTTGAAAGGATACTTGTCCTGCTGGCCATCTTCCGGTTCCGACAGCCACAACGGCGAGGAGCGCTTCGAGTCCACCATTTTGGGCAGGATGCGATCCTTTTGCAGCTCCTCCAGCTGCGCCACACTGATGGCATCCTCCCGGCGCACTTTCCGCTGCCAGTCCCGGTAATGGTCCAAGGATCGATTAATCTGCACGCGCTCCCTCTGGCAACTGGACCGGAGCTTGCGTCGCGCTTCCTTCTCCTCGGTATCCCGGCGCGGTTTCTGGGGACTAGACTTTGGCGGCGTTTGAGGCTTGGGCTTGGTCTTCTCCAAGTAGCTGAGGAAGCTCTTCTCAAGGAGATCGCTCTCCTGTTCCAGCTGCAGCATCCGATTTCTGGTGGAGATTAACATGGAAATGAGAGGGAGGACCTATCGGAGGATGGAGATAACTTACTTGGCACTTTGGAGAGCCTCCTCGAAGCTCGGGGCTTGAGAGGATCGAGTGGTGGTGGTGGGGGGCGGCGGTATGGTGTTGGTGGCCGCATTCTGCATGGCAGGGCGGCCAGGATCAGGATCTCTTTGGTTGCCATTTGTAGGAGGAGCCATCACAGGAATGGCTGGGACTGCAAGACATTGAAGGATAAGACAAGACCTTTTACAAAAAATGATTAGACTTACCAGGATCTTGTGAGGCGCGAGCTGTTTCTGCGATTTCAGGACCTCCTACCCTAGGTGGACTCTCATCACGACTTCCTGTACTACCTGAAGGACCTCCAATAGCTGGCACACCTACGCCACCTGCTACCCTTGGTGGACTCTCATCGGGACTTCCTGTACTACCTGAAGGACCCTTAATAGCTGGCACACCTTCCAAGGCCGGCAGACTTAGTCCTGCAGGACCTTGCATAATAGCAGGATTGGCGGGATACCGAGACTCTATTGGCATATAGCTGTCATGACCCGCAGAAGGCACCGCCACAACCTGGCAAGGATAGGTTACAGCAGGGTAGACAGTATCGCCGTAAGGATGTCGGACATGCGGCGTCACAGCAGCTTCTATGGCAGCTCCTTTCGGAGCGAGACTGCGGTTGGAAGGACGAGCGTGGGGTGTGGAGACGCCACTGGAAGACGCTAAGCTGGAGGAGATTATCGAGTTCCAGTTGCCGAAGCTTACGTGGTTCTGGTCGTTCCACAGGGGCACGATGCGAGTGGCCTGTTCGGCGGCCTGCTCGGTCTGCTGGATCTTCTCGGAGAGGATCTGGTGATGCGACTCGTAGTGCTCCAGCAGGCGGAAGATCTTCTGGACGAGGTCCTTGGCCTCGGCCGAGGAGTGCGAGTCGTGTTCCACGCGCTTGCAGAGAGTCTGAAAGGATAATCGAAGGATAATCATACATTGTAAGACTTTTCAGAGAGGACTTCTTACCCGCCAGGAGCTCTGGCGCCTGCTGAGCCTCATCATCTCGGCCTGATGGCGCAACTTCACCTGGTAGAGCTCGTCCAGCCTATTCTTTTGCAGCTCCAGGGCCTTGTTCAAGGACAGCTCCACCCTCTCGAGGAATATCTGGCCACTGGTGCTGTTTAGCATTTCGTCGATCCACTGCTCGTAGGATTTCTGATCGTGGGAGGATTTCTGGAGAGGATCCTTGTACACCTCCCGGGAGCTGGCTTGGTTGCCGGCATCCTGACAGGTCTTCTCCTCCGTTTGTATGATTGCGGTCTTGAAGTGGGTTCTTCTCTTGGAGGTTTGAGTGGCCACACTCCTGCCGGGCGTGTCCTTTTGCTGGGAGAAGTCTCTCCGCTCCCGGACGGGGTCCTTCTTCTCCCGCTGCTTCTCTCTGACCTTTTCTTTGTCGTGTCCCTTCTCCTTATCCTTTTCTTTCTCCTTCGCCTTCTCCTTTTCCTTCTCCCGTTCCAGTTTCTTCTTTTTTTGGGCCCTCTCGTGCTGCTCCTTCTGCTGCCCCTCCTGGAGGCCCATGAAGTGTCCGTGAGTGAACCCCTCCTCGTAGCCAATCGCGAAGCCCCTGTTCCGACCCACCGCATGCTCCTGCTCCATGGACAGGTTCAGGATATTGCCCAGCAACTGCATGCAGCCACAGAACTCCCCCGCAAGAGCCTCCATCCGTTCAACGGACACGAACATCCTGCTCTGCGGCTGGCTGGCCTTCTTATGGAGCTGATCCAGTGACTGCCGGACGACGGCCATGCTGGAGAGCTGCTCCGGATGAAGGACAGGCATTCGCGGAACCGTGACATTCTCGACGGGCAGAATGATGGGCCCCAGATCGGAGTATACCACATCCTCGTGCTTTTTGGTTGCCTTCTTTTCGGGTGGTGGTGGCGGCAGCTTGATGACCAGCTCGGCGGGATTAAAGGACTCGCCGGCGCGGGTGAGACGCTCACGTTCCCGGAGCTCACGTTGCAGTAGCTGCTCGAAGGAACTGTGCGAGATCACCTCCACGGGCGGCACGCAGGACTTGGACAGGTGGCGGAGCTGGCACATCAACTGGCTCAACTGGTGCTCTACGGCGTGCAGGGCTTGGGAGACCCGAGGTCCTAAAAAGACACTCCTCCCATCGGCGCCCACAAAAAGATCGGTTTCCTCGGCCTGGAAGAGGCGACTGGTGTCCACCTCGGGATGCCTCTCCAGGATGGTTGAGGGTTCTGTCTGGCAGGAGGATGTTACGAGGATAATGGAAGGCACTGTCTCCTCTGGTACAGGCTTCTCTGACTCCGGCTGTGGCTGTGGCTTCGCCTTAGTGGCCTCCCTTCGCACCTCCACCAGGGACCTCATCAGAGCCATGAGTAGGCTCTGCGTTTGTCCCGCCAGATTCTCGCTGTAGTGGGCTTCCACCAGTCGATTTAGTTCCAGATCCACCGGCATGTCCTCGCCGCCCATCACCGCCGTCATCACCGCCTCGAGCTCTGCGGTCTTGAACGTGAACTCCGGCCGACTCTCAAAGTTCGGCAGAGCTTGGCGATGCGGCATCTCGCTGCAGAACACGGACAGGGTGAAGTGGCAGTTGTGGGAGTGCAGGAACTCGGCCACCAGCGTGTGCAAGGACAGGGCCAGGGGGGAGAGGAACAGGGCATGGGATTGGGCCATCTGGAGGCCGGCTGCCTTGTTGAGGAGCTGTCCGAGGGCGGTGTTGTTGAAGCAGTTGATGAGCTCCACGCGGAGGTGGGAGTGCATCTCGCGGGCGATGCCCTCCTGGTCGAGCCACTTGCGGAATCCCAGCTCGAAGTCCTGCTCGGAGAGTTGCGATAGATCCTCCAGTTGGGTCCTGAGGCGTTCGGCTCGGTACTCGCAGTCGGTTGCCTTGGGATCGGTTTTTAGGGGCTTGGGATCTGGATTCGGGGGCTTGGGATCGGGATTTTGGGGCTTGGGATCGGGATTCGAGGGCTTTTCCTCGGGCTGGTTGGTTGGAGTAGGTTCTACGGGTGGGATAGGGTCTTCCTTTTGCTCCACTGGCTCTTTAGGAGGGTCCTTCTTTTGCTCCTCCTTTGATTCCTTCTTCGGTTCCTCCTTCGATTCCTCCTTCGATTCCTTCTTCGGTTCCTCCTTCGATTTCTCCTTCGGCTTCTCCTTCGGGTCCTCTTTCGGCTTCTCTTTTGTGGGCTCTGGCGGAGGAATTACCGGCTTCACTACCGAGCCATGAGCTCCTGCGCCATGAAATGCTCTACCTCCTGGGCCTCCTCTTCCTAGATATCCTCCTCTAACTCCAAATCTTCCATAGCCTGCATCTCCCTGAACTACTCTGGCATGAGCGGCTGCGTGATATAGTCCTTGGACTCCTGGTGTTTGAAGGCATGCTCCATGGCCGGCTCCCCCTTGATATCTTCCAGCCTGGTATCCGGTATAAGCTCCAATCTTGCCCGATCGAAATCCCCCCGGATCGTACTTCTCTCTGGGATGTGTGATCCGGTTCTTCGGCGCCTGATCCTTCTCCAGCATTCCGGCGATCTTGCGATGTTGCCGCACCCGCTGAGCCGCCGCTGCTGCCGCCGCAGTGGCCGCCTTTTCCCGCTTCAGTTGCTCCTCCCGCTCCCGCATGGCCGCCTCGTGCTTCCGCTCCCGTTCGCAGAGTATCCCACCGCCGACGCCCGTCATCCTGCCCGCATCCTTCTGCTTGGCCCGAAAGGATGCTGTGCTCGTTGTGGCCCCCAACGGACGTGTTTTCATCTCTTCTATTTATACTTTTTTTTTCTTAATGGTTTTATATTTTTTTTAAATATTTTTTTTAAATTTTTATTTTTTTTAAAGGATCACAAGGGCGAGGCTGGGATCCTGCCGCGTGTGTCCTTTGGAAGCGAATGAATGAATGAGCGATGTCCAGGTGCCGGGCACACTCACCACCACCAAACCAAAAATAAACAACAAAAGGTAAGTTGTAATTCCAGTTTCCAGAGCTTGACAGGTGAGTCGAAGGTGACCCTGGAGCGGGGTCGGGGGTTAGACCTGCCACAGGGGGTGGGTCGTCGTCGGGTTCTCGAAACTCTCGAAAATAAATTCAAAAACGACTAGAAAAACATAAAAAATACAAGGGTTAGTATGGAGGATCTAGGGGTAGGTCTAGAAACCATAATACTTTATGGAACGTCAGTTGTCGGTGTTTTAAAAGAAGTGTTTTGAAAACAATAAGAACTTAACGGTGTTATAATATAAGATCATATAAGATAAGATATAAGATATAAGATAACATATATAAGAGCTTATAAATAAATTAAAATAAACATTTATTTTTTCATTAAAATTGTTTTTAAAAATGCAAGAATAGAATTTAAGTTTATGATATTCCCAAGTGAGGTTTTTCCATTTTTATCTTGAAAGTATAATAGTTTTAAGTCAATAAAAGTAATATTAAAGATATTAGACACCAACTTATTTTATTTATAGTTTTTTAGAAAAAATTAACTTAATTTTAAAGGTAAAAAACATCTTAAATATTAGTCTTTGATCCGAAACGCATTTCAAATCATATATTGACTTGAAATATCCAAAACAAACCTTAAGAAAGCCCTTAAAAAATTTAAATTAATAGCTCATCAACTAGATTTACATATAAACATAACCCTTAATGATAAATTAATTCAAAAGTATATCTATTATTTGTTTTTAAGAGTTTTAAATATGTTTATGTTCCCCGGATAAAATGCTTTAATTTTCCCGCTCAAAAAATGGGGCTTTTTATGTACTAACAAAATATATATTAATTTTCAAATAACCTTAAATATAAGCCCTTATATTATTAAATTAATATTAACAAAAAAAATCTTAAATATAGACCATTTTTTAAGTGAAATTTAATATTAATCAAAAATAACAAATTTTATTTCCATTTTATCTGCAATAGTTCCATCTCTAGCGCCCTTGTAGCACTCAGCTATTTGTCAGCCATGCATTTGTATCACAACCAAGTAGTCGCTGCCATAAAATTATATTTGTTTGTAAACAACAACAGCAACTGTAGAATTTCGTCAGAAAATTAGTAAAATTTAAAGTCATCCGATTGCATAAATGAGCACAAATATATTCCAAAGATATATTCGATACACTGTCTAGAGGACACAACCCACCGAACACTGTAAGAGACCCAGGGAAAGACACGCAGCGTCTTTGTTTTGGTTTTCCCGAAAAAAAAACATGTGTTGAGGCGTAGAAGAAGAAGAACAATAACAACGCATTTTCCACACGTACTACTGGTGCCTGTAAATCTTTGAGTTTTCCTTTGTGACGTGTAACATTTCCTTGGTTCTTTGCAGTTCTTTTCGATCAGCAACAGTCGTAATATTTTTTGGAACAAGAAGGAGCTGCCGTCATGTCGCAAATCGACAATATTTTCATTCAAGTGAGGGCTCGTTTGCGCTCCGAGGGCATCAAGTTGTGGGAGGAACCGTACTATTCCGAGGATTTGGGCAGCATCGAGGCGGCCATGGAGGTGGGTTAAGGACTTGTAGTAACTACAAGTGATTAAATATTGTCGGGAAATTAGTGAAGAAACTAGAAATTTATTTTTAAAGTCATTGTTAGTGACTTGCATTTTAAGAGACTTTGTTTCTTGAAAATGTCTTATAAAATATGTTTTTTATATAAAAATACGTACATATGTTCCTTTTTATAGAGTAATTCTAGAAGCTTAAGTATTTGTAAATGTTGTTAAGAGTAAGAGTATTTTAAAAAACCAAAAATGTAAATGTTTCTTAGTAGTTTGTGTAGTTTTTCTGTATTTGTTTTTAAAATCTGCTATTGGATATTTTATAAATATGAACTTAACATCTTTACATCATTATAATACCACTCAAGATACCACATTTATATTTTTAAAGTCAATATTTAAGACTATAATCTAGCATAGTTTAGTTAAACTGTAACCTAGAACCAAAGAACCCTTAAGGCTTCCAAATAAGTTTTCTTACAAGTCATTCATAAAAATTTTTTATAAAACCTTCAATAATTAAAAAATAGATCTTATAATTAAAATATAGAAAACTCATTAAATTATGAATAAGTTGTGTACTTTAAAGTAAGCAAGTTTTTAAAAAAATTTACAAAATGTTGACTTTAAAAATGAAACATAAATATTTTAAAGAAAATAATATAAGCATTTAAAATTGTATTTAATAATCTTCAAATAACCCCTTGTCTTAATTGAAAGACTTAATATATTTCACTTTTAAAGATATAAGTTCGATTTGATTTTAAAAGATAGCTTTTCAATCTTAAAAACAAATCTAAATCGAAATACTCTCTTTATTTTTATCATTGTAGAATAGCTTTTAAATATTTAATTTAAAAATCCTACCATTTATAAACATTTACTCTTTCCATTAAAAACTAACTATTTTTATATCTTTCCAAAAACCAGAACCTAGCCGCTAAGTACTCTGACTACTTTGGCATTGCCTCCGATCACTGCAAGTGCGTTCTCACCGAGCTGCAGGACAATGCCCTCCGAAAGCTGGCCGCCCGCCAGGAGTTCTCCGCCACCGGTATGGCCACCTTTAAGGTGCGTCGCATTGACAATCGGGGCGGCACCACCACCATGCTGGACATCAAATGTGACCTCAACTCTCTGGGCTCTGATCTTCAGGCCGCCATAGCTGACAAGTTGAAGCTGCCGGATGCCAATCATGTGAAATGCATTGCCGGTGGCAAGATGGTGGCCTCCAATGTCACCCTGTCCGCCCAGCAGCTGAAGAACAACCAGCAGTTGATTGTGATTGTCGGCCAGGCTGATAACCGGAATGGAGCACTCTACGAAAGGATCAATCGCATCAAGAAGGATGTGGAGACGGTGGTTTCGTCGGATAATCAAATGATGGAGGTGGGTTGTTGGTTGGATA
This sequence comes from Drosophila malerkotliana malerkotliana, assembly GCA_018153235.1. NCBI lineage: Eukaryota > Metazoa > Arthropoda > Insecta > Diptera > Drosophilidae > Drosophila > Drosophila malerkotliana. The sequence goes on along the minus strand of JAECXV010000058.1, from coordinate 6,506,216 downwards.
TTGATAGCCGATAGTTTCTAAGCTGTATTGTACTAAAAATCCCCTCTAGATGGAAGACCAGAACGGCAGTCCCGTCTTCCTCCCACCCGCCGAGAATCGTGCCCTGCTCATGGGTCTGGGCTTCTGTGAAAAGGCACGAGCTGCCATGCAACGCGAGGACTACGAGGAGGCCCTGTTGCTGCTCCTGGAGGCGGATGAGCGGTTTGCCACTTGCAACTCACAGTTCCTAGAGTCCGTGGACAACTATGCCCTTCTCAACCTGGACATTGTTTGGTGCTATTTGTGCCTCAAGAACGTGACCCAGTTGCCGGATGCCGATCGTCGCTTGGGAATCTGTGAGAAGAGCTTCAAACGGAGCTATGGCGAAGGCTTTAAGAGACTGTATTCCCTCAAGGGCAAAGCCTGTCCCGAAAGGGCTCTCATCATGCGGCTGCATTTGCTCCAGGGTGTGGTCCTCTTCCATCAGAATCGTCGCGACGAGGCCTTTGAACGATTCGAACAGGCTTCCGCCTTATTGGGGGAACTGAAAGTCAACGAGCACGACCTAACCACGCTGATGGAGATGGGCTTCGAGCTAAGCGAGTCCCGGCTCGCTCTCCGGTCCTGTTCCGGTTCCCGTGATGTCGGCCAGGCCATTCAGTTTATCCAGGAGCGTCGGCAGCAGCTGAAGAATGCCCGGAAACAGTCCAAGGCGGAGAGATCCATGCAGAGGAAGTACAATAGATCCAAGAACAAGGACTGCGATTGGGTGAATCCCAGGAGCATTTGCACCCTCACCGAAATGGGTTTCGATCGTCGGTTGGCCAAACTGGCGCTACAAAGAAGCAACAACGATGTGCCACAAGCGGTGAGTAGAGGATTATGGTCCGAAAATAATATGAATACACTCCTGGCCCCTCCAGGTGGAACTCCTGCAGACCCAGTTCGATGATCTGGTGTCTGCCTTGCCCAGAACCAGTGTCTCTGCGGATGACGATCAGCTGAAGCATCTCCTCCGTTTGGGCTTTGAAGAGACCGCCGTACGGGCAGCCCTCGAAAGCACCGACAATGATGTGGAGAGAGCCATTGAATTTTTGCTACGCTCCTTCCAAACTGAAGAGGAGCTTAAGGAAACCATGGATCGAATCCGAAATCTATCAATCCAAGAGAATGAGCCCTCAACCTCCAGCTCAAGCTTGAGTTCAATGTCGCCGCTATTGTCGCCGATTATGAACTCAGTTCTACGTCAAGCTCAAGAAGAGATAGATGCCATGCAGGCCTATCAGCGCTTCAACTCGGACATCAACCAGAATGATCAGGACTATTTGGATTTGCCATTGGTTCTGGAAGAGCAACTCCTGGCAGAGTATCGTCACCTTCTAGAGCAGTAAGGTTCATCCATATTATTGTTTTTTTTGTAACTAAACCGGTTTCCTATGGAGAGATAACTGTAATCATGACTTGTATATTGCAAATCGCTGTTTTATAATGGCACTTAAGTGGCATTCATTCAACTACATAGCCCCTTCCCCTTTTTCTCGTATTTGCAAGATTCATGAGTACGAGTTCTATTGACAACTGGAAAAAATGTGATTAGCAGCTGCCTTTTCCCTTCTTTTTTTTTATTTTTGCTCTTCTTGATACCCTACACTTGAGGTTTTTGGATTTCTTTAATATTATTCGAAAGGTTACAACTTAAATGATCTTTTAGTTTAGGCCTATATCTTTTTAAAGGTTTAGTTTTCTAAACAAAAATAATCATTGTACCCTTTTTCCTAACTTTGTCCGCTAAGTTGTCCGCCTGTCCCCTAACTTATTAGTTTATAACTCTTAAAAATCAAAAGCTATAAAGCTCAAACTTAATTAATTTTTTTTATCCTTTAAAAAGGACATTCAGTTTTCGTCTCGACCCGAATCTTCATTTCTTTATTTGATATTTTCTATCTATAATTCTAAACAAACTTGCTAGCTTTAGTCTTTGGCAATTATTTATTTTTAATTTTTTGTCGCTTGACTCTCGACCCGGCTTAAACGGTGGCTTTTTTTTGTTGTATTTCGACGGCCAACAGAAAGCTGAAAAGCGGCGCTTGATTGGCTTTAAGGCGTGACCTTGTGGGGGTTAAAAGGGCAATCGTAAAAATTATAAAAATTGAATTGTATTTTAAAAATTAATTTTATTTTGAATGGGATATAAGGTTTCCCCAAGGGCTGATTATAGTTTTTTTTCACAAAAAAGGGATATACATTATGGAAGACTTTGGATTTTTATTAATATTGGTTTTTATTACCAATAAATTTACAATTTCTTATATATTTTTTTAATGTTTTTTTTTTATAATTGGTTTGAAACAAAAAAAATGGTTTATCTTTCAACATTTTTTGTTATGAAGTTTTCTGTTTTTGTTTTTTTTTTAAAATTAATATTCTATCCAACCACTTTATACTTTTTAGTGTTGGTTTTAAAATCACATTTTCTTTTAAATTTTCTTTAGTTTTAAAAAAATTTGTTGATGGTTTTTGATTCCTAAGAAAAAATATTTAGTTTTTTTTCTACTTTTTCGTACTTTGGTTATGTTTAGGAATTTTCTAAAATCGTTTTTTCTGATTTTTATAAAAGGCTTCCAAGGAACATTGTCACAAAATATTATTAAGCCAAATATTGTGAAAATCTAATGTAAAAAATATTGTTTATTAAAAATAAAAAGGTTTCTGAATAAAAGCAATGATTTTTTATTACGCTACTAAAATTATAGAATTATATTTTTACAAAAATATACCTTTAACCTATTCCTAATAAAGCCTATAAATGAGTTTCAGTCTTGAATTTAGATTTTGGGAGAGCTTACTTTAAAATTTTAATTGAATTTGGAATCAAGTAGTATAGATTTGAGTTAAGTATATATATTTCTGTAATATTTACTTTGAAAAATGCCCAAAAGTTATATTTAAATTTAAAATAATCGCATTTGCTTTTTGTAACTTTTAAAACAAAGTCATAAGACACTAAACCACATTTAACCTTTTTCTATTTGAGTGCGTTTACCCAATAAATAATGATATTTTAAAAATGTTTCGTATATATATATTTTTAATGGAAATCAACAGTGAATGAACCTTAAAATAAATGACACCCAAAATGATGTCAGGTCAAAGTACAGGTAAACTTCATTAAAATAAAATATATTAAACGTAAAACATATATAAATGTTGACCTTAAATATTGTTTTAAGGTATTAAAAGATTTTAAAACATTTAAGAATAACTTATTAATAGACTCTATATTTTTATATTACACATTTCTGTTGCTGTTTCTATGGAATAATACCTGTTTTAAATCTCTATATGGCTCATGAATCAGGTAATTGAAAAATTTTATTTGCAATTTCTTTGTATTTTTAGAACTAAAGCCTTTTGGTTGTTAATTATAATAATAATTACTTTGGCTATTTTTTTTTTGTATGTTGGTTAGTTGCCCCTTTGGTTTTTAAGATAGTCATCGCTAGTTTTCTGGCTCTTGTGTTCTTTAATGCCAATAAACAATTTCATAATTCTTAATTCTTGAGCGTTTAGTTTTTGTTTCTTTCTTTCCATTTAATATTTTTTGTTTTGTTGACCATTTTTTTATTGTTACGATTTTGGCCATAATGACTTTGGCAATTATGCGCAACTGATATTCAGCCAAGCGATACTTTTTGGACAATTTTTTTTGCCAGTAACTGAGAATCGGAATGGTTCTGGTTCGCATAATTCCCCTCCCTTTGAGAGGGGGACAAAGTGGATTTCTGGAGGTACCTGGACTTGGTCCAAACAAAGTATATATTTTGTTTCGTTTTTTTCGTGCACTTGACAATTGTTTTTGGAAGAGCCCCTGGAACCTCTTTCAGGAAACCCAGATGTGCTCCAATATCTGGTTTCTTTTGAAGGAAAAAATAACAGAAAAGGTTCTCTTGGTATTAATTGCTTAACAAAATAATACATAACACCCTAAAGGTTCTTAGAAAACTTGGAGCTTGGATCCAGGTGAGTGTTATTAACAGGTGTTTTTATAGGAAATATTTGAGGGGTTTTAAAGACCTTGAAAAGTTGTATATAATATAGAATTTAATAAATTAAAATATAGTGTTAGATATCTAACATTTTCTAATCCGGAAATTATTTAATCCCTTGCCATTAATTTTAATGTCACATCATGGTGCTTAGCTTATATTGTAATATTCTTAAGTTCCGATCCATTAGCCCTACCGGAATCGGTACAAAGTACGCCCCGATATGTGGTATATATAGTATGGCGCTCTTTACATGCCCGACTGGCTCTAAAAATTGGCTTTAATTCGGGGATTCGATGTTTTCCGTTACTGTTTATTTTTTGTAGTTTTTATATATTTGCCTTTTTTTTGTGGTAAAGGTCTAGAGGTCTGTTTTTTTGGCATTTCATTGGAATTAAGTACAGTTGTCCGCCCAGGTGGCCCAGGGCTGCAATTACTGTCACTCCCACACTCCAAAAAGCGAAGGGTTTAATTAAATCCTTTTCTTGCGTGTCACGCAACTCGGAAATTGAGTTTTCAATTTAAAAGAACAGTTAAAAATTTCAGGGGTGGAGGGGCGTTTAAAAAGGGGTTCGTGTTAAGATTTCTGTTTTTTAAGTTTTCTTTTTTTTTTTGGAAAGAAAATATATTGAAAATTGAGGATTAAAAATGGGAGAAATTTTAAATTTGTAAGACGATGGACTGTTAACAAGGGTTTTTATCCATTTAAGAAAGTCTTCTACCTTTTTAAATACTTTTTTAATGTAAAACTTCTCTAATCTTAAAAAAAATCATGTTTTTAAATGAATACCGACTTCTTTTTCTAAGTAAATTATTTTTAATAATTACAATAAAAGTTATTATGAACTTTTTATGGTAAAACTTATACATTTTTAATATAATTTGTTACGTCTTTAAATTTATCTTTACCCTAAGCCAGATTATCAGGTCCTGAACTATATTTTTAGAGTTTAAATATTGAGTTTATATTAAATTTGTCCCTTTTTCGGTTTAAAATATTCATTAAATAAATAAAGTACATATTTACGTATCTTCTAGGATCTAATATAGAAGATAGAAAAGAAAATACAACTAAAATTACATTGCTTGTCTTAAAATAAAAATAACACAATTATTTAAAATAAAGTGTTTTCTTAAAGCTTAAAATCTTCTTATAAAATTCATGTCCTTAAAAACGCCCCTCTAAGAACCCCTCTAACCCTCAAACCACCTCCATAAAGAAGAAGGGCCTCCAAGAAGCAACATGTTGCCAGTCATCCCGCCAGCCAGCCACCCAGCTAGCAGACGCAACATGTTGCCGCCCCCACTACACACGCAACACCAAGCGAAGCCAACACTGAAAGCCAAGCCATCGAAGTTGGCAGAAGAAGTTGGGGCCGATCGGCGTCGATCCAAGCCAGGCAGCGACGCCGGCCGCAGCAGCGATGGAGCCGGCAGTGGCAGCGGAATTAAATAATTTTCCGTAAGCGCGCCTAGTGAAGCTCAGTTCAATTGCGACTGGCGATCGCAGCGGATGTAACAAGGCGGAAGAAAGTCAAAATAGAACAAGTTAGTGTATGTACTTATTTTTTTAAGCGTGAAAAATGTGCTAAGTAAATAGTTAAATGAATTAAACCCAAATCTATAATAATTCAAGTGATAAACATGTGCTTAAGAAGTGTGTGATATTACGAAAATCATTTTATACGAATTGTTTTTAATTTCTTAAAAAAAAAGAAATACGAAAAAACCAAGAAGCTGCGGCAACTATAATTTTAAATAAAGCCTTAGGTAAGTCTTTTACTTTATATATATTCTCGATCCAAGTTGCAAGAATTTTGCAATACCAACAGCTGTTTTTCAATCGCTATGGCTTTCAGTTTGTAATTCTCTTTGAAGTTTTGTTGGTTTTGGCTTTTGGTTGTTTTTTGGTTTATTTTGATTTTTGTTTTTGTGGGAAAGCATTACTGGTTTTTTTTTCTTTTGTTTTGGTCTTTCTTGGCACGTTTTTTGGCCCAAACTTGGCTGGCTGGCTGGCTGCCTGACTGGCTAGCTGGCTCATCTTTTTGGCCCAAAGCAAAAGGGTTCAAGCAAAACAAAAGAAAACCACGAAAAAGCAAAACAAAAGCAATGAACAAATTGTCCGATAAAAAACAAAAAAAATTGTTTTATTTTTATTTTTTGTACTTCACACAACAATAGCTGTAAATTGGTAACTGAGAGAAAAAAGGTGGCCTAAACCAACAACAACAATAACAACAATCACGGCAGAAATAGCTTACAATGAAAGTGAAAACCATAAAAACTGAAAGGGAATGTTAAAAACAAGAAAGTGCACATGTCCTAAAAAATTTAAATAAAGAATTAATTGTTTTAAGACTTATTTTTGGGTTAAATTAAGTTCAACAATTAATTTTGATTAAGGCTATAACGTAGGAGTTATAAAAATGAGCTTTTTTGGGATGGTTGTGGGGATATAATTATGCTTCTTTGTGGTTTTTGAAGATTTACATCTTAAGGATTTTTTTTTAAACTTATAGACGTAAACTTTTGTTTTAATTTAAAAGATTTTATATGTTTTTAAACAGTGATTTTATAATGTTAGATTCGATTATATATCTTATTAATTTATAAAAAGATGTCTGAATTGTTCATAATTCCAACTCCGATGTAAATTTACATAATTTTAAAACAATTTACTAACAAGTCCTTTTTTTAAATATTATTTATTTTATTGCGGAAGCCTAATTATGTTTCAAATTCCTAACCTAATAATTTCTTAACTAGTACTTGTGTACCGAGTAACGATGACTCGTTACTTTCAAAAAACATTCCAGACTAGACTCTGACTAATTATCTTCTCCTTATTAATAGGCTTATAACTTAATGTTTAGTCACTTTTATTTAAAAAAGCCAAGCCTTTTAGTAAAAACACCAAAAAAACTAAACCGCATTAAGTCTGTAAACTCTGTAATGTGCATATCCAAGTAATTAACACGTGTGAGTTTGGAGTGTTGGACGGACAATTGGCAATTGGCAATAGAATTTGCAGTAGAATTGGCAACCGACATGGCTATTTCCCCGATTTGGCATTGAATCTAAAGTTTAAAAGTTACAAAAGCCGCAACGTGCGAAATTTTCAACAATTAGCAACAGCGGCAATTAAGGAGAAGAAGCATTACAAATTAGCATCAAATGCACTTTAAAAATTTTATTTGAAAACTGTAAATGAAATGAAAATTTTATATTCAAGATTAGAGTATTTTTTATTTAAATTTTAAATGGGGAATATCTATGGACATAGATATGGAGAATAATAAATAAATACATAAGTCTATTGATTTATGATTTTGTAATATTATTTTACTGTGAAGATTTGAAAAATTTAATAATATTATAACTTAAAACTAAAACATTGATAAAAAAATAGCGTTTTGTACAATTTTCCATAGAAATGATTTAAAATTTACAGTGTAATAAATCACTTACAGCAAATAAAACTTAAGAAAATAAAAACTCCCCTTAATATGAACATATAATGTAATTACCATTTGCCAGGTGTCTGTGTAAAATATTTACTTAAAAATTATATGGCTTATACTAATATTTTTATTAAATAGATTTTTTATTGCTACTATCTGTAAAGATAAATAGAATTAGTTTCGGGCACCTGCTCACGTTTCTTCACTGAAAAGTGAATCTTTTGTGCATCTTCCGTTTCCTGTTTGGAAGAAAATAAACAAATTACCATAAATATCGTCGAGGCCCTGGCTTCTTAGCCAGATAGAGTGACAAGACTGGTTTATAGTGCGGTATTCCGAGATCTCCAGAGACTTAATTGCATTGCAAGTTTTTTTTTATTTTGCAAATGTAAGCACCGACCTTGATACTGAGCTACTGCTGCTGCTGAGCAGGCTTAAAAGCTAAAAAGCAACAAGTATCCATAAATAAATAAATAAACAAAATTAAATAAAGAGGAAAAAAAAAGAGTCAGTCGGAGCATTTCCTAGACAAAGCCGAATGGCTTTATAAATAAAATATGCGACAGAATCTACATATAGACCCGACTGGAAATATAAATATAGCCAAGTCTGCGCCGGGCAGCCGAGTTCTTGCCAATTCATGCTGATCGATTGAAAAAAGAAAAGAGACTTTGATTTTGAACTTGAATTGTAACCGAAGTTATTATATCTTTATTTATAGTCTTACGGGGCGGTATTTAAATGGAAAAATGGGGCTTAAAATATAAAAATATTTATTAAATAGTTTGTTTACATTACTTGCTTAAATTGGGTTCTATTTATACGGGATAAGGCATTTAATAGGAGTTTGATATGAACTTGAATTATAAAGAAAGTCTTAATGAACATTTTTAGCTAAGAGACCTAATAATCTACTGAATATTTAATCAGTATTTTAAAAGCCATGTATGGATAACTTTGTGTAATTAAAAAAAAGCATTTACACCATATTTGAATCTTATTTATTGAAATTTACTTCGTTACCTGCCTGATATTTTGTTTAAAAGGAGCTATGTACATACTTTGATATTTGATAATGGAAATTTAAAAACAATTAATGGTCATTAAGAAATAAAATTATAGATAAAGTTTAATACAGGAAAAAAAAATTACAGAACAAATAGGGAAAAATTTATAATGTATAATAATAGTCATTATTTTAACAGAGACATCATACATTCAAGAATTTTCTTTAAGCTTTCAACCAAATATACATAGGTTTCCTCTTAACACTTTTTAATTAAGGTTACTATGTAAAAAAGTAGGAAAATGTAATAAATATAATAGTTTTACAATAATTTCATCTGTTTATTTACAAAATCTAATATTAATCCCATAGTTTGTTTACATTATCATTACACTTTTTGAATCATTTTCCGAGTATCATGCTCCTGCCCTACATTTGATGTGTCATATCATTATCATGTTTACATTTTAAGGTCTTGATTTGTCATAGATTAGGATTTTCTATATATTTTATTGAGTAGCACTATATATTCTGCATATTATATATAATCTATTGATAGATCAAAGCTTATTGATGATTTTTTTGACTAGGGTTTTATAAGTAGTTTATTGTAATCTTATCGATTAATGGAAATCCAATCGTATTCATGAATCAAGATTAATGTAATTCAGAAATAAACCAAAACCTTAAGTTTGTAAGTAAATTTATCTCTTTCAATTACTAGTTGGTAAAAATATTAAATGCCCAAACCCTTTAACTTCAAAACCCTTCAACTAATAAAATAAAAACCGCTAAAAAACACATGCCAACAGCCAGTAGACACAAGCCATGTTTTAATGCCGTTAAGAAAGGCAAATTGGACATAAGTAGTTGTACATTTTTCTATATATAAACGCTAATATTTACCGGCTACTATAAATTGTATCATTAATTGTACCATTAGCGGAGATTGGAGCCGGAAAACGCGTCTGATTTTAACACGCGATATAAAATCTTTTTATTACAGCCTTTTACAGAGGCGGTGGCTACTGCTGCCGGGGGGGTCCATGTAATCACCCTACACGAAAACCATTGTAAAGGTGACGGGTTGAGGTTCGATTCTGGGGGGCATTCTACAAAAAAACTAGTTTTACTTTTTTATGAGTTTTTGTTTTTTTGCTTAGTTAGCGATTTAATTCTGTGTCTATATTCCAGTTTCTGTTTGATTTCGCTTTTAGTGAAGACTCATGGTCAAGGTCGTTAGTGAAATCCGAGTTAGCCAATATACAAGTGTATATATCTTTATAGATATATGTATGTTTGTGGGCATATCAGTGATAAATCGCACCTAGACTGGAGCTCACAGCTCGAGAAACTCTCTTGCCAATTGCTTATATTGTTTGGAGTGTTTGTATTTTATGTTTATGCTGATTACACTTTAGTGGGTGAGCTTAATGTACTGCGAACAATTTTCATATATTTTATAGTTTTTATAAGAAAATTTAAGATAGCTTTTGATGTTTAATAGGTGGTCTTATAGCCTATTTGATAGGTTTCTAACAGAATTTCATATTTGGGACCTTAATAGAAGTTGTTATTTCTATTAAAAAAATTTGTATAAAAATTGCTCAAACCTTTCAAATGATACTCTTATTACACCAATAATTTCTTTCAGTGCATTTGAACTAAATTGGTTAGCAGTGAGGCAACTAACTTGGCCGAAAGGGGACCAAGGTGGGTCGAGCTCTCCTCTTAATTAGTGCAGCTGTCAGTTGAGGCCACCAATGATGGATATGCAAATAGAATAGAACCTTATAAATTGCACAAGATAATGATGTGTGTGGGCCTCACAAAAACGCAACAAAAATAATAATAAAATAGTAATGGAAAAAATAGTTAAGCTGATAAAAAAAAGGCCACAAAACAGACTTGGGACTTGGGAAACTCGAAACTGAGCCTGTTTTCAAACCAAATCAACTCCCAATTCCAGTTCCAATTTCAGTTTTGATTTCAGACTTTATTCGCGTCATAATACAAGTCTTAGTTCGAGTCTTGGTTCCAGTCTCTAAAGTTGCACTTGCTGATTAGCCAATGGGGTAGCAACACAAAAAAAAAATAGTTTAATGCTGCATTCGATGGCAATGTCATCATCTTGGAGTGGATTATATAATACTTGATCGATCCCCGTATAATGTTGCCTGAACTGCTCGTGTTCCAGTTTTTTCCCGCCATCACAAAAATCTGTGTCAACTATATATATTTTAAAATGAATATACATATAGATTTATCAGCTTATCAGCTGGCTATTTCCACTGCAAAAAAGGAGGAGTAATAATTAGTAATTGCAAGGTAATTGTGCGAACAACAATGTTGATAAATGAGTGGAACCCACGATTATTTGTTTATATGGACTATGTGGTGGAAATCAGCTGCTTAATAATAACCAGATGTTTTTGCGTACTAAAAAACTAATTAAATTTAAAACAAAAAGTAAGCGTATATAAGTAGAAAAACGGGATTTTGTGGTGACTTAAAAAAGAGACCTCCCCCCTTTAATCAAAAACTCGTTCCAATCACTCGCTCACTCAGACGAGATTCAAATGAATTTCAGGAACCTGGAATTACCCCAGACAGATACTTAACTGCTGCTTAAATCGAAAGTTTATAATTTAGTCAAAGACTTACGTGCAATCTAAAGATGATTAGGGAAGAGATATACTATACCAGTATATTCTAGCAGTATATTTCTACTTCAAGTGGAAGTTCAAGCTCAAGCAGGTTTTTAAACCGTTTTTATTAAGGTATTTTTTATGGAGACATGCTTAGCTTGAGCTTTGGACAATTTTACTTAGTAACTTATTTAATAACTTAACTTGATTTAAATGTATAGGGAAGATTTCTTAAACATTGGTTATCATTAGATTTAATTGAAATATGGGCTTGAAAAAGCTTGAATTATTATTAGGGATTATTGATTTGAATATTTCCAAATAATTTGTTGACTAAAATCTTTAAAAAAAAACTAGACTTCTTACAAAAAGATACTGCACTTAAAATGTAATACATAACCTTTAGAAAAAGCCGATTAATCATCAAAAATTTAAAACCTTTTAATACTACTCTTGTTTAAATACTTTCTAGTATTTCTTTGTTTATTTTTCAATAACTTTCCTCATCATTTAACTCTGAAGCACTCCAAGCCTTTTGAGATTTTCCTCACTTTGTTTACTCAACTAAATATTCTGATAAATAAATAATAAACAAAAAAACCTAGAGAAATACTACCTGAAAATTCATCAGACGTTTCTCGGCATTTAAAAGTCAAAAAAGACTTCGAGGGGAATGGGAAGGAATCCCATCAAAAGTCACAAGTCAAGCTTTGCATATCAAACACAAAAAAAAAAAAAAAAAAAAACCTCAACATGAGAATTGAGTTTTAGGTTTATGTTGCTGTTTCGCTCTTTAATTGTTCACCTGTACAGTGAACTGTTTGATTTTTTTGTTGTACTTTTTGCAACTGGTTTGGAGTAGAGTTCCCCGCCACTTCGGGCTATAAACGCGGCTCATCTTTCATCGCCAGATCCGACTTTTGACTTTGATGGACAACCGACTTTGGCGCCATAAGATGTAATAGATCTAAAGTTTTTGGAATAACTCACGCTTTTATTGGGGTTTTAAAGTTATTAAAAGTTCATATACAAGTTCATTATATTTGTTAATTGCAATGGTATAAATAAAGGGGCAATTACTAGGTCTTCTAAGAGAAGACAATAACAACATAATGCTTGAAACAAATCTAAAAACGATTAAGCTTACAGACTTAAAAGTAAATCATCGCAGAATCGTTCTAAAAAATTTTAAGATACTCCCCGCAAGAATCTGATCAAAATTGGCGAAGATATAGCCTTCCATCGGGGCCCTATGGTGCTCCCCCAGCATTTTTTCAGGATTTTGAAGGGGAGTCCCCAGAAATTAAGCCAAAAAATCTAAAAAATATTTGATTCCTAGATTTTGATGCAGATTAATAGAAAATCATTCTACAAAACATTTAAGATACTCCCTGCAAGAATCTGATAGAAATTGGCGAAGATATAGCCTTCTTCCTGAGCCCTATGGTGCTCCACATGCATTTTTCAGGATTTTGAAGGGGAGTCCCCAGAAATTTTGACAAAAAATCTAAAAAATATTTTGTCCCTAGATTTTGATGCAGATTGGTGGAGAATCGTTCTACAAAACTTTTAAGATACTCCCTGCAAGAATCTGATGAAAATTGGCGAAGATATAGCCTTTGAACGGGGCCCTATGGTGCTCCCCATGCATTTTTCAGGATTTTGAAGGGGAGTCCCCAGAAATTTGGACAAAAAATCTAAAAAATATTTTGTTCCTAGATTTGGATGCAAACTGATTGAGAATCGTTCTACAAAACTTTTAAGATACTCCCTGCAAGAATCTGATGAAAATTGGCGAAGATATAGCCTTTGATCAGGGCCCCATGGTGCTCCCCATGCATTTTTCAGGATTTTGAAGGGGAGTCCCCAGAAATTTGGACAAAAAATCTAAAAAATATTTTGTTCCTAGATTTGGATGCAGATTGGTGGAGAATCGTTCTACAAAACTTTTAAGATACTCCCTGCAAGAATCTGATGAAAATTGGCGAAGATATAGCCTTTGATCGGGGCCCTATGGTGCTCCCCATGCATTTTTCAGGATTTTGAAGGGGAGTCCCCAGAAATTTTGACAAAAAATCTAAAAAATATTTTGTCCCTAGATTTTGATGCAGATTGGTGGAGAATTGTTCTACAAAACTTTTAAGATACTCCCTGCAAGAATCTGATGAAAATTGGCGAAGATATAGCCTTTGATCGGGGCCCTATGGTGCTCCCCATGCATTTTTCAGGATTTTGAAGGGGAGTCACCAGAAATTTGGACTAAAAATCTAAAAAATATTTTGTTCCTAGATTTTGATGCAGATTGATTGAGAATCGTTCTACAAAACTTTTAAGATACTCCCTGCAAGAATCTGATGAAAATTGGCGAAGATATAGCCTTTGATCGGGGCCCTATGGTGCTCTCCATGCATCATTTTTCTGGATTTTGAAGGGGACTCCCCAGAAATTTGGACAAAAAATCTAAAAAATATTTTGTTCTTAGACTTTGATGCAGATTGGTGGAGAATCGTTGTACAAAACTTTTAAGATACTCGCTGAAAGAATCTGATGAAAATTGGCGAAGATATAGCCTTCGATCGGGGCCCCCTTTGAGACTCTCCACTTTTCTGTCTAAATCCTGTTGTTGATTCTTTAGTATTTATAAAAAATCTGAAAATAATACTTAAAATAATCAAATAAATAAAAAATAAACTGTAGGAAGCTAGGCATAGATATTTTACTTCCCCATAAATAAAGAAATAAACAAACAAACAGTAATCTTAACTGCTGACCAACTTTTTCCAATATTTTCACTGAGCTCGCCGGCGGAAGAGAGTCGAGTGATAATTTTAGCGGGTTATGGGATCACATATCACTAAATATAGAGGTATATGGATATATATAAACAGATCCATATGCATTACTTCCCCTAAAACATAGTCGGCTCCTCTGTTTTTCTATTTTTTTCTGGTCGCATTGCTAATTCAGGCTAAGTGGCTTGCCTTGGCTGGAAAAATGCTTCCCGTTGGCGAACTGAAGAGTTAGCTTCAAACTTATATCCCCCCCACCCACCTCCCCGCATACCAACATTAAATGCCATTTAATGACAATTATTTAAAAAGCGTGCTTTTGTAATTTAAATTAAATTATTCAACGAATCGGGCAGGCGACTAAATTGTCGCTCTGTTGTGAGTCACGCCCATCAATTATACGGACAGTCGATCAGTAATCTCAAATAAACATCAAAATACAAAAAAAAGAAAAATAAAAATAAAATAAATTAAGTAGTCGAGAGTATTTCCTACTCGATGCGGCATTTGGTTATAAATTTTAGACCAGACTCTCGAGATTTTTATGGTGATTCTGGATGATAAACGCAATCCAGTTGAAATGAATAAATCTTTTCAGGAATAAAAATATCAAAGGGGAAGTTTATTTTAAAGCTGTTCATTAAACTCTTTGAAGTTGTTGATTTAAGAGGCTTGTGTTATTTATTTTTGTATTTAAGTGGGTATTTCTATTTTAAATATTTATGGTTTATTGAATATGTTTATTTATATGTTTATTGAATTTCAGCAAATAATTTATAATTCATTAGGAATTAATCTTAGTAAAAACTTAATATTTCATAGAAAAGTATTTTTAATTGGTTGAGGTATTTTGGTTTTATTTACATTAAAAGTTAAAAGTCTCTTTACAAATTTTTATACCCGCTGCTCGAATCAGGGATTATGTGAGATAAATAAGAGAAATTTAAAATAGAAATATCATAGATATATTTTTAATCATAATTACTTAAACATATAACCACATGAGCCATGTTTTCTGTATAAAGGCATTTGTATTATTATATATTATAGTATAATATTTAATGATTATTTTTTCCTTTTACAGCCCCATTTTAAAAATGCTGGAGGAGTAATCTTAAATATTAAAAAAAAATCTAAAACCTAGAACAAAGTCTTTAACCAAAAATGCGGATCCATTTGGATGCCCGCGAGATTCGCGAATTGCTGCGAAAGGATCTGATTGTGCGATGGCGCCAGAAGATCCTTACCCTGATCCTGCTGGGCTGGCCCATGATGATCTTCATGCTGCTCTACCTAATCCGACTGAAGTATGGCTCCGAGCACGTTCCGGCTTGCCAGTATCCGACTAGACTCTTGCCCACAAAGAACCAGGTAGTGCCGGCGGCCTTCTCCTACATCTGCAGTTTGGAGAATAGATGTAAGCCCTCGGAGCCCTATGAGGAGTATTCCAAATGGAAAGAGGCGCCGTAAGTATATCTATACAAAAAATTAATTGTTTTATTGAAATTTAATGTATTATTTTAGTTTACATTCTGTGATTGAGGTAATCAATGCTTTTGTGACCGACGAGCGACTCCTCAAGGCCGTCGTGGAACTCGCCGAGAAGGGGAACTTTGTATCGGCGATTACCACATTAATTACCAGCGATCGTCTTGACATTATTAGAAGTGAGTAGTTAATAAAAAATTACTGAAGATAAAGTGAAAAAAATAAAAGATAAATATTATTTAATAAGTGATCATAAACAGGTGGTTGTCTTTGGTTTTTTTTTTAAGATAATTACACATAAATAGCAAATGTATTTATACTATCTTTATATTTTATATGAATCGTACCTTCAAATAAACAAACATATTTGTTAACATGTTTTCTATAACACATATGTTATCAAACGACAAAATCGAGTAAGTATATACTTCCGAGATTAAATACAAGCGTAGAAGTTAGAGTTACTTTTACACATATAGCTACTCTTATTATAATTCAATTAAAAGCCTAACAGCCCTCAGGAATAAACCCTCTAATTGAAATTAGAGCCATTTATTGAAAATATTGTCCTACATATAAATTAAGCTAACCTGATGAATCATGGAAAATGAAAAGCCGGCAAATCGACAACGAAAACCCTCTAATTTTTCAATTTATTTAATTCTACTTTCAGGTAATATAAGTGAAATAATCTCCCTAGTGCCGGAAATCGAGCGCCGTATGAACTATAGCTTTGATATCAAGCAGTTGTTTTCTAGTAAGATTTAAAATGTAATTTGAAATATTAAAATACCCACTAATAAATAATAAAACTTAATTTTTAGATCGTGAAACCTTTGTAAAATTGGGAGTACTTTTGTGTGGTCACCCATTTCCCAACACGGATACTATTCCTTTGGTGAACGAGATCCTGGAATCAGAGGACTTGAGTCAAACGAATGATGATGAATTAGATTCAATGCCAAGTGAGATGTCCTTTTTAAGTTGATCTTTATGTATATTAAATGCACTAACTGTCTTTGTGTTGTTTTTCGTCAGACCTCCAGTCCACAGAACGCACTCGTCGATCCACAGATTTATCCTCGGACTGGAGGCCAAGTGAGCATATAATAATATAATATACCATAAATATATTAAAAAAACTATTTAAACTTTATAATTTCTTAGCAAAATACTGCAAACGTTTGTATAGAGATGTTACATCCACAAATCAGGGAAAGCTTACTTGGAATACGATAAAGCCCATTATTCAGGGAAGAATACTTTATACGCCAGCAACTGCTTTGACTGAAAGTGTGGTTCAATTTGTAAGAAATTATTAAACATAATTTTAAATAATATTATAATTTAATCCTCTTCTAGAGTAACTCCACCTTTGAGGAAATAGATCGATTGAAGCAACTCTCCCGAGCAGCAGCCACCATCCTAACCAAGCTCCATACAAACGCCACCTTCCAAGAGGCCTTCGATAATCTTCTCAAACTGGCCCGATCTCCCTTGGTGAAGAGCCTCGTGGGCGATGACTTTGATATTGGCCAGATCGAAAGTATCTTCCAGTACCTGAGAACCAATCAGCTCATCTATGATATCCTAACCACGGTGGCTGACATAATGGATTGTGTTTCGGCGGATCGGTTCGAGGCTGTGGAAAGTGAAGAGGCCTTGCGGAAGAGAGCCTACGAACTGAATCAGAATAAGATCTTTTTGGCTGCTTTGAATCTGGAGGATGTGGGCCTGAAAGAGGCCTCCTATCGCCTGCACATGGACACGGATAACACTCAGCCCACCTTTGAGAATCGTAATCGCTTTTGGTTCCCCGGACCTGCGGATAGTATGGTCTTGGATCTGAAATATCATCGTGGATTTGTTCAACTCAAGCAGATGATCGATATGGGTATCATAAAACACAAACGAGACGAGGCAGGATTCGTGCCAGAAGATGAGGATACTAGTGGAAAGACCACCAGCGGACCAGGACTCTTCAGCATTAAGGCCGTAGATGATTCTAGCGAGGACAGCGATGAAGATGATGATTTGGATTTCAGCGCCGAGAAGGCTACACAAAAACCTCAGCCCTTTGAAGTGAAGGAAGAGGATACCACAATAAGTGGGGTTACCACACAACCAGATATCGGAGTCACCACCGATCCAAATGAAGAACCCGAGCTGCTGTTACTCAAAGGCGAAGAGGTGTTGAAACGAGCCAAGCGTCAGGGTTTTCTTGATTTTCTGGGTGGATTGGGGGGTTCTGGAGATGCCAACAAGAAGCCCAAGTTTCAAGTGGATAGTATGCAGTTCTATACGAAACAATTTCCATATCCAGCTTTTCTTAATGATGTGTAAGTGGCGGCTTGACATGGGGGTTTTGTATGTATTTTTATAAACATTATCTATTTTTCTATAACTTTTAGTTTCAAACGTGGTCTATACCTCTCCCAAGGCGTTCAAATAGCTTTCCTATTGGGTCTGGTAGTAGCCGTGGCTATATGTGTGAGAGAAAGGATCTGGATGCGAGAAAGCAGAAATAGTATGGTTAGTTTTCGACTCAAAACCCTAGGTCTCCAATACATAATCTTTACAATACTCTCCAGCTAATGCGATCTATGGGTCTGAAGGCTCAATCCGAACTGATGGCCTGGGCTTTGATGAGTCTCATGGAACTATGTGTGATCTTTTGTCTTATAAGTGCTGTTCTATATAGTGGCGGTATTCTGGCCTTTACCAACTGGTTCTTTATGATGTTTTATTGTATGAGTTTTGGCGTTTGTCTCATATCTTTTTGGTAAGTTCATGCTTTCTTAAATAAACTATTTTAAACTAATATTTTTTATCTTATTTTTCAGTTACATGTGCTCTAATTTCTTCAATTCCGCCAATATTGGTGCCGTGGCTAGTGCTCTGCTTTTCTTCATCACCCTGTGTCCTTTTATCATTGTCCTGATGTTTGATGCCAAGCTGAGTGTCTTTGAGAACTTCCTGGTGGATTTATCCTTTACCACGGCCTTTGCCAAGGGATGGAGTGAACTGATGCGTATGGAATTGCAGCAGGAGGGACTAACGCCGATCCATTTGTTCCGCTTGGGCCCTGCGAGGAGTGAGTGTGCCATGGCCTTCCTCATGTTCCTGTTGGATTTCCTTCTGTATGCGGTCATTGGCTTGGCCTATCAGCGTTACAAGAGAAGTAAGTATTCAAAGGAACCTATGGAATCTATGAACCATTTAATGGATTATTATTTTTCTTAAAATATTTTAAAGCCCTATACTTTCATGAGTAGTTACCATACAACCCCTATCCCTCTTTTCCAGCCAACTACAGCTTCGTGAAGGTCACTCGCTCCCAGTTGGACGACAAGCTGGGCGCCTCCCTCTCGAATGTCACCAAGCTGTACGGCAGCAAGTGCGCCGTCTCCAACCTGACGATGGACTTTGCCCGGAACCAGGTCAGCTGCCTGCTGGGCCGGAATGGAGCGGGAAAGAGTACACTGATCAAGCTGCTGACAGGACAGATACGACAGGATACGGGCCGAGTCCTGCTGGCCGGAGAGCATCAGGTGGGAGTGTGCTGGCAGGACAACATCCTGATACCCACTCTGACGGCACGAGAGCACCTGCAACTGTACGCTCAGATCAAGATGCCGCGGGGCGAGACTGGCAAGGACGAGATCCGCGCCGAGGTGGCGAGAACCTTGCAGAGCCTGAACTTCGGCCAGCACGAGTCCTTTGCGGCCAGTCAGCTGTCGGGCGGGTATCGTCGACGCCTCTGTGTGGCCATCGCCTTCATAGCCTCGCCGAATGTCGTTATCCTGGACGAGCCGTGTAACGGCGTGGATGCCAAGGCGCGCAAGGACATCTGGCAGTTGATCGAGCGCCTGAGGCAAGGACGTGCCGTGATCTTTGCCACCCACTTCCTGGACGAAGCCAAGTACCTGAGTGACTTTCTGGTGATAATGAGAAATGTAAGTAGTCTTCCATGTCCTTTAGGCTTTCTCTCACCCAAGCATCTCTACTTGTAGGGTCGGATTATAGCCCAACATAGCAGGGATTCGCTCCAACAGCTAAGCACCTCAAACTACAGCCTAAGAATGCGCTGCTCGGATGCCACGGGAGTGGCCTTGGTAGCCCAGAAGGCCCAGAAGCTCCTGCCACAGAGCCAGTTGCTTCAGTCCGGCGATCATCCACAGAGTCTCACCATCAGTGCCAGCTATGCGGAGAACCTAACGCCAAGTGCTGTAGAGTTCCTGGAATTCCTGCAGGATCAGGAGTCCTCGAACGGCATTGCCGACCTGGAGCTGACCAGCAGCAACAGCCTGGAACAGGAGTTCGAGCAACTGAATCGCAACGGTGAGGATCCGAGGCCGAGAAATGGAACGACAGAACCGAACGGTGTGGTGACAGGACCGGCCAGCGTCACCGACGATCCTCCCTCAGCCTGCGCCCAGTTCAAGCTCCTGATGGGCAAGCGGTTGAGGCATCTGGCCAGGAACTATAGACTTCTGCTGTACGTCCTGCTGCTGCCGGCTCTTTTCGAGCTCTGCGCCATGTGGTTTGTCAGCTACCGACTGGAGGATGACTTCGATACGGTATTGCCACTCAACAGGAATCTATATCCCAAGAGTGCCGAGTTTCTGTCCCAGGAGGTGGCCACAAAGTTCACCGATAAGCTGTATCCCCATCTGAAGGAGTCCTGCGAGTCCCTTGGCGAGTGCCGCGAGTTCAACGACTCAGCGAAGGCCTACGACTGGGTCCTGACCACCCTCGATGAGTATCGGGAGCGACGATATGGCGGCTATAGCTTGAACGGCAGTGCCGCCACGGTCTGGTACAACAACAAAGGATACCACGCGATGGTGTCCTGGTTGAACGACCTGAACACGGAGCTGCTACGCACCACCATGAACGACTCGGAGTACAGTGTCCTTACGCTCAACGAGCCCTGGAAACTGGGCTTCTCGGAGCTCTCCACCACCTCCGTGCTGCGGCAGGCCGGCGACTCCTGCATGGTCTTTATCCTTCTGATTGCCTTCGGCCTGGTGGTGGCGGCCGGATCGGTGTATTTGGTCAACGAGAGGATCAACGGCGAGAAGCTCCAGCAGCGACTGTGCGGAGTGAGTGCCGTGACCTACTGGTCGGTGTCCTTCGTGTGGGACTATCTTGTGATGGTCCTGGCACTCATTGTCCTGCTCCTGGTGGTCTTCATCTTTGGCATGCCAGTGTTTGTGGCTCGCCAGCAATTGGTGGGCATCATAGGGCTTTCATTGGCATTTAGGTGGGTTTTTTAAGTAAAATCTTAATTTTTTTAATATTTTTTAATTTTTAAATAATATTTCTTGGTAGTTTCGCTTGCGTTCCTGCCGTCCATGTGGCTGAGAAAGTGTTCAGCGACTCCAGCATTGCCATTGTCACGATTTTCTGCGCCAACCTGATCATTCCCCTGGCCACCATGGGCGTTATCCTGATTCTGGGCGTCGTTGGCGAGGGAGCGGCCTGGGATGACTGGCGTCACGCCCTCAATAACCTGTTTCTTCTATTCCCGCAACATGCCTTGGGCGACGGCCTCTTGGAGCTGTGCAAGAACTACATGGTGGCTCTGGTCTTCCGGCGCTACGACATCGACTCCTACAAGCATCCGCTGGCCAGCGACCTGCTGGCGCGTCACTTTTCCGCCCTGTTCGTGGTGGGGGTGTGTGGTCTGATCCTCAACGTCCTCATCGAGTGGCACCTGCTGGCCAAGATCTGGCAGAAGGTGGAGCGCCTGCTGGACTGCCACTATCGACGGGAACTGGACAAGCTGGGCCAACTGAAGCTGGTCAACATCCAGAGCATTTTCAAGAGCTGTGTGGCCGCCGGAGAGGCGGTACGAGCCGAGAACCTGTGGCTGGCCTACAGCCGGGGCAGGTACGCCGTCCGGCAGGTGCACTTCAGTGTCCAGAGGGGCGAGTGCTTTGGGCTGTTGGGCAAGAACGGAGCCGGCAAGTCCACCATTTTCAAGCTGCTCACAGGACAGCTGCAGCCGAATGTGGGCCACATCTACTTTGAACAGGTGAGTGGGGGTCACATGAAGGGGTTATAATGGAATAAAAGCTACATCACTGATACCTAGTACTTTTAAGAGCATCCTATACTGAACAATCGGAAATGCTGTAACTGTGAAATTCCAAATTTTGGTTTCCGACCGTATCAAAAGTTTTCCAGTGAAATTTTAAATTTTATTCAAAGTTTAAAAAATATAACAGTACAGTTTATCTAGTTATCGTCTTTATAATTTTAAAATTAAAATAATTACACATTAATGCATATTTACAATTTTTATATTCTCCATAAAAAGTTTCATTTTCCAACTTTGTTTTAAAATGCATTTTGTTTTCAATCTTTTCTTCGGATGTACATGAAAATGACATCATTTTCGGGGCTAATAGATCAAGCAATGAAAAAAAGAATTTACAAATTATTTCGAGCTAGTTGGAGATAAAACGAAAGAAAAACCAAAGTAGAATACACACCTCATATCACTCATTTCAGGATCGAACCACCAGCCATAGCCATATTCCTTCGCGAAATTACGATCAGGATCTCCATCCTCATCTCGATCGAAGGCCGAAAATTTGGAGTCCTCCTTAGGGATTATCCAGTCGTCTCCAGTACAATTGCGAATACTTTTCACCTTGTACCCTTCGCTTCTATCGCCCACAATAAAGTGGTCGCATCTGTTTAGCCCCATAATGGTGTCTAAAACCATTTCATGAGGCTTTCCATTCGTCAGATGGTGCAATCGATTGAGTCCAATGAAGACCTCACCGAAACCATCAGTTCCGACATCGCCAAAACCACGTTCATAATCCTCATACGAGCGATTGAATATTTTTGAATCAGTAATTTTTTTATGAACCCTCAACCATCCAGATCCAATATCCGAATCTGCATAACAACCCGATTTAAACGGGACGAAGCCTGGTAGTTGGATTTCGCGAAGGACTACTTTTTCTTTTTGGTTTCGTGGACAAGAATCTGGAAAATCTGAAAAACTCGTTATGTTATTTTGTAAATGACTGGGTTCTTCCGACTTACCTATGGTTTCTGTTTTCGGCGTCGTCTCAATCTTAATATTAGGCAGTGGAGTTGTTGGGACCTCCCCATTTTCTATTTCCGACTTTGTTGGATTATTTTCATGAATTCCTCCAATCTTTAATATTTTTCCCAACTTATCGATGTCTTCACGGAACTTATTAGTCAACGTTGCAAGTTCACTTTTTTCTTTTAGTTCCCTAATTTGATCTTTTAGGAGGTCGATTTCTCCACTTTGTTGCTTTATTAGAGCTTTTAGATTTTCAACTTCCTGCTGCTTCGAATGCAACAGCGCGTATTTAACTTTCTCATCACTAAGTTGACTCAGCACTTCCGAATGCCTTCTCACCAAGTCCGAATAATCCTGTTGCCATTTTGATGGCTGGGCCAATTTTTTGAGATTCTCGCTCTGCAAGTCTGAATGCCGTTTCTGAAGTTCCGAGTAGTCTTTCTGGCACTTTATGAGCTGGGCATCTTTTTCGTTGGTTTTCTCAAAATAGCGTAGTAAGGGCTTCACGATTGGATAACAAACCGATGCACATTGATCTTCCTCCTCTTCGGAGAGGTAACATGACTGTGGAATTAAAAATTAAATTACTTATCAAAATAAAAACACTTAAAATAGGTATTACTTACTTCTTCCGATCCCAGGGAGGCGGAAATTAGGAAAATGACAGAAACGAGGGCCACTGGGAAGATCATCTTGTATTTTTTTAATTAAACGTAACTTTCTACTGAAAGAGTCTCTGGGAATATTTCAACTGATGCTGCGAGTCTTCAAGCTCCGGCTTTTTAAAGCCATCCTCGCCCATGAGCTTGAGCTGTAGTTTCTGATAAGAAATTGGGACATACCCACACATATAGAAAAGCCAAAATATTCCACAGACATAATTCGTACCGAAGGGGTGTCAAAGGTTAAGGAGATTAGAGAGAGGTGATTAGCAACAAGATCTGGTTTATGTTCATAGCTTCTTCTTCTTGGTATATATTCTTGTTTATATATTATATTATATTTACATATATATATTATATTCTTCTTGGTATAAATATCTTGGTATGTAGGTATATTCAGGATTGTATGGATTTTATTTTTTGCAAAATAATGGTACATGCCAAATTTCATAAGGATCGGCCGACTATATATTTTAGCTGCCATATAAACGTTCGGAAATGGTATTTGTTATAAATACAAACTTGAGACTTTTTTTTTATATATTTTATTGTAATAAATTGGTTATTATATGATATTCTCATAATAGGGTATGTCAATTTCGGCTCCGCCCGAATTTAGCTTTCCTTTCTTGTTTTATTTGGTATTTTAATAAATTGGTTTTAAAATACAGTTTTAATAACGATCTAATAACAATTATATCCGATATTTGTGATTTATATCCAATCTTAACTGCAAGGATATATAAGCTTTTGCTCTGCTCGAAGTTATTTTTCGTTCCTTGTTTAATGTATAATTAATAATTATTATTATATTATTATTATTATTAATTATAATTATTATTATTCATTATACATAGAAAGTATATATTTAGTAAAATAACTTAAAACCCAATGAAAACTGGCTTCTATTCAAGTTAAAATAAAAAACTTATCATTTAAAAATGTTTATAACACAAATGGCAATAAATTATATTTTTAAAATATATTAATTAATCAACAACAAACTTTAATCTTTTTTTTTAGCCCGGTGTTTCGTACTGCCCCCAAAGTAATCCCTTGGATCCCCTGCTTACCGTCAGCGAGTGCATCCGCTTCTATGGGAGATTGCGCGGCATCCGTCAGCTGGAGCAGTTCCTGGACAGAGTCCTGGACACCTACGAACTGCGTCCCTACAAGGACATCCAGGTGCGGAATCTGAGTGGCGGCAACCGGAGAAAACTTACCGTGGCCGTGACCTGCTGCGGGTACACGCCCACCGTCCTGATGGACGAGCCGACCAGCGACATGGATCCGGTGACCAGGGACCTGGTCTACGCCACCATCGAGCAGTTGCTGTTGGCCCGGCGGGCGGTGATCCTGACCTCGCATTCGGTGTCGGAGATCGAGCATCTGTGCCAGCGAGTGGCGGTTCTCCGGGCCGGCCAGGTTATAGCCAGCGATAGTCCCGCCCGTCTGAAGTCGGAGTACGGAGGGTACTATGCCGTCAACTGCTTCTGCCCGCCGGCCCAGCAGGCGCTGCTGGTGAGGACGCTCCACCAACGCCTGCCGGCCCTCAAGGACCTCCAGCACTACGCCCACAGCCTGAGGTTCTTAGTGAAAGTCCGTTCCCCCTCCCATCCGGCCGACCAGTCCCCACTGCTTTCGGAGCTGTTCGCCATCCTGAGGGATCTGTGCGTGGATGTGGCCAGGTTTTCGATAAATCGCTGTCGCTTCGAGACCGTTTTCGAGCGAATCCTGGACAGTTGCGAGACGAGTAACCCAAAGCCTGAGGCAAACGGCCTAAACAGTGTTACCAAAAATGATCATGACTTGCCGAGCAAGTCGGCGGCGGTGTCAGGATCGCTGGAAACGGGCTATATACACTGTGGCTATGAGGAAACTACAACCTAGAGATCATATCAGAATTTAAAATATTTTAATATTCTTTTATTTTTTTTTAATCAGACCTGTAACTGTGTTTTTTAAATGCCAAAAAAAAATTTAATATGGAAAATCAGGAACTACAAAACAATAATATTTCAATCAAAATAATAATAATATTAAAAACAAATTTTTTTTTTATAAAACTTTTACCAATAGGTACTATAGAGCAAGTTTTTTTTGTGATAAGATCGATGGATTTTCGATCCAGTGATACAGTTTTGTGCTTCACTTTATTTCGGGTGTTCTGTTTAGTGATTAAGAATCGTAAATATTAAAAATAAAATATTATAAATAAAATATTATATATATCCTATCCCCACCACCAATCTCCTTATAGCTTTAATATACCAACATAGGTATAGACAATAAAATAACTGTATATGTGTGTACTTTATATGTCCTGGCTTTGGCCCTTATAGGATCTGGCCAAATTATTTTTTTTTTAAATGGCAAATGATTATGAATAAAGTTAAAGATATTGTATGTAATTTTGTTTGGTGTATTTATTTGTTTGAGAATTTAATCAAAATTAAATTAAAATTAAAGGTAATGATAAAATCCATCCTAAAAAAAACCACAGCCATTTTCATTTTTCCACATTCCACTTGCACTGCTTCAAAGCAAAAGAAAGCAGTTTAAGGGCGCGAATTAATAGGAGTAGCTTGAGGAGAGCCGCTTAAGGGAAACACCTTAAGCGGTGCAGCTTAAACACCTTAAGGGAAAGAAATTTCAAGAGCATCTTAAGGAAAGCCATATCAAGAGCAGTCCCGCAAGAACTAAGCATCTCACCCGGTACCATTGCACTGGCCAATGACTTACATGGGAAAAGCAAGAAGAGAGTGCCATTGAAGGAATTTCGACATGCTCTGTAAGCTCAGTTTGTAGAAAATGATATCAAAGTTAATTGAAAATCAAAAGGAAAAATAAAAATGGACGATGTCCCTCATGTTCCACATTAAGAGTAAGGGGATTAAGGGGAGCGACTTTCAGCTAGGAGTAGCTGAAAGAGAGTAGCTTAAGCAGCTTGAGGGGTGCCATTTCAAGAGAAGTCCGGAGAGAGCTATTTAAGCATCTCCACCGGTACCATTGCGGTACACGGCAAGCCAAGCTTATCCGCCATCTCACTCCCCCTTGCAACTGCACTGGCCAATGACTGAGAGGTGAAGAGAAATAAGAGAGCAACATAGCGGAAATTTCGCCATGCGCTGCAAGCTCAGCTCTAGCCGCTCATAGGGCACAGTGCGCAGCAACCGTTGATGGAGTGAGGTTCCTCCGTGAAGAAAATTTTCAAATAAGCCGAAAAGGTGTATTAAAGGCTAAACAGTAGTGAAAATTGTTAAAAATATGCAGGTAAGTGATCTAAAAAACATAAACAATGTAATCATAAAAGAAAACGTGAAAAAAACGACAAAGAAACGGAGTTTTTGCTGATAAGACACCAGGGTGAAAAAATGAGAGTGACAAAATGGCGGAAGAAAAAAATGGTGAATGGAATGGCGAATGGAAACAAAAGTAACTGAACTAGAATGAATTAAATTGGATAACTAATGTGTGTTGTTATATAAGAAACTGCGAAATGAAAACTGCAATATAAAATATAATATTTAAAAGTTTTTCGCTTCAGAATAAGTGTGAATAAAGTGTGAAAATCAAAGAGAACACGTGGCGTTCCAGGCTGAGTGAAAAGAACGGACCACCATTTGGAAGTTGAGTTGGAAGAAGAGGAAAGAAATACCTAAGAATGAGGAAGAAAATGGAAGTACAAAAGAAGAAGAAGAACAAAATGCCTGAAGGAATTTATTAGAAAATGAAGAATTGGAAAATGAAGGAATATATAAGTAAGTGATTTTATTTATTATCTTTATTGAAATTTAAAATATTGTTTCTTTTAAAATTAAATAAAAATATTATTATTTATATTTCACAAATAAATTTCATTAAATGCATTAATAATATTTAATTCTATTGCAGATAAAAAACTATAAAGTTTCTTAAGTATCAACGTCAATATTTAAAGTAAAAAAAAAAAGTTGAAAATTCTTAAAATTGTAAACTAATTTAAAAGTAGAAGTGAAAATATGTGTTATATAGTGTTTTGCGATTGTTAACATGTTTCGTTTCCATTTTTTATGATTTATTTCATTATTAAAATTTTTTTTCTAAGTGTAATTTGAAAAAAGTTTGATCTTCATACAATTGGAATCCAATTATGGTATCCAGTTGGCATTTTTCTGTCCATCTTTTCTGTATTTTTTTATGTCTGTCCCATTTTGATTATAATTTTTTGTAAATTTTGTAAAAATAATTAATTAAAAGTGGAAAAGAACTCATGTTGCAAAAAAGTGTGTAAAATGGCGAGTGTGAAAAGGCCAATAAAACAATCGACAATTGAAAGTGAGTGAAAATAAGCTGTAAAAGAATGAAGGCGAGAAGAAATCGACAAACAAAGCTGGAGCTGGAAATATAAGAATTGTAAAGAAAAGTGGAAAAAATGTTGCCAATCTGAAGCAACATGTTGCTAAAACGAAAGATCCGTTATTGCCAAACGGAAAGACTCTGGTAAGTGATTTTTGATTTATTTCATTGACTTACTCTATTGTCTTATGAATTAAAAAAAAAACTTAAAAAAATACCGCAATTAAAGACCGTTATAAGAAAGCTAAAAGTTAAAAGATTTCTAAATTATGTTTATTAAAATTTTACCTAAAGCATACAAACAGTAAAGTATTAATCTTGATGGATCAGAAATTAAATTATCACTGAGTTATATTATTTGAATGGATTATAGAAACCCCTAAAATAATACCAAAAAATACTATTTTATTAAGAGTATGTAAAACATCAAAAGCTTGCAATTTTTAAATATATATTTTTGTTCAAAATTATACTTAAATGTTACTCAAATCTTAAATACCATAAAAATATACCATAGAACCATAATACAGTTATAGCTATATATTTAAAATTGCTATTTGAAAACCAAAATATTAAAGATTCTCAACAGCCATTCCACATCCATATTAAATCACAAAAAATAATCAAAGTATTTAATCAGCAAATTCCAAACAGAATAATCCCGAAATCGGGATGATGGAAACATCAATGATTCGTCCGGAGTTGTGTGATTGGCCAGCCACGGCCACGGCTACGGCTACGGCCAAAATAAAATCAAAAGCCAAACTCGATAGGTAAATAATGCGTTCAAATGCGGTTTAAGCCGAATAATGCGGCCAAATCAGCTTATCGGCCAAATGCAATTATTAAATTATATTCGAGGTGAAATGGAAAACGTAATCGAGAGCCACACACCTCCCCCAATTTAATGAAGCTGTTTCGGGGCTGTTTGAGCTGAAAAGTTGAAAAGTTCAAAGAGTGCCAAAGTCGGAAAAAAGTAATTAAAGCCAAAATGGTGTAACATTAACTAAAACGTGCTACGTTAGCCCCTTTATCCTTGCTATCCTTTATACTATACCTTGGCCATTATCAGCTTGGCATTCCAGTTTGGCATTTGAATGGAAAGCATTTGAAGTATTTTTTTTCGTTTCTATTCAAATTTTTTTTCATTCGCTCTTTTTGGCCCAAAAAAGTGCTTTTATAATTTGGCTTTTCAGTTTGCTTTTCGGTTTGCCTCTTTTGCTGTTCAATTTAAATACAAAAGACAGAAAAAAACATTCCTGTTTCTGTTTCTGGTTGTTTATTTTTTTTTTGCTGGTCTGAGGCTGGTAAAGGATTAAATTAAATTCCATTTGGTTTGCGATGCAAACTTAACGAACGCAGGTAAAAATTAAATCTGCGAAAAATCAACATAATTAAAAGCGTTTCGGCTGCTCGCCGTATTTTTCATTTGTCCATTTCGCACATTTTCTCTGTGAGATTCTCGGCTTGCCAGTTCTTCTCTGCCAGTTTCATAGCATTTTCCCTTGTTTTTATCGCTTTTCCAAACCAAATTAAAAATTGGTTGGTGCGTATTGTGTTGTTTTTTGGGATTTTTGGCTTGAAAATCCAACAAAAAACAAAAGGAAAATCATTTTATTTGCTTTAAAACCAAAACAATGGTCGGGATCTATATATAAAACTTTAGAAGAGTTTATAGACCATATGATACCCGGTATTCTTTGCTTAAGCTTTAATATTTAAAAAAAATACGTTTTTGTGGCATACTCTTGGGTGCGGCGAAGCTTGGTATTAGGGAAACTGGCTATATAATAGGCTATGTAATACATTCTTAAGGCCTAAAATAATCAGATTTGACTTTAAAACCAAACAAAATGATGTGATCTATGTGTAAAACAACAAAAGAGGGCTTTGATAGACTGTATGATACTTGGTATTCCTTGCTTATACTTCAAGATTCTTAAGATAACCTTTTGTGGCATTCTTTCGGGTGCTTTTTAGGTCAGAAAGGAGCCAAGTGAGTCAGAAATACTCATAACTTCACTAAAAATCCTCGGATTTGGCTTGAAAACAAGAACAATGCTTGTGGGTCTATAAAAAAAGCAAGAATGGAGTGCTTAAGAAGGGGTTATCGACTATAGAAAACTTGCTCGAATTGGAACTTTAGAAAGCAGCTATTGAGAAAAGATTTTAAGGAAGAGAAATTCTTTAAAAAAAGTAACTTAACTTAACGAAACTTATCTGCGGGGGTACTATAGGATCCCACATACCAAATTCCATAGCTCTAACTCTTATAGTCTCGGAGATCCACACGTTTGTATAGATTCGCGGACAGACGGACACACGGACAGGGCCATATCTACTCCGCTGCTTATGCCGATTGGGAGATACATCACCCAGTTCTCCCAAATTGCTCAAAAAAACAATATACCCCTCTACACCACGAGCACCAAGTACAATTATATACAAGGATCTCCTACTTTTGCATAATTTAGGCCTTTTAACTTGATTTTTTTTTCACATTTCACATTTTTTTTCGGTTTCCTGCTCATAATTATTCAATTATGCGTTTATTAAGTTCGAAAAATGGAAATGAGGAGAGCAATTTAATTGTGGCCCTAATGAGAATGCAAATAAATTAAAATGAAATTATTTGTTTGTCCTTCCGCTTAAATTATGCACATCCATCGGATATGTAAATTGACTATAAAAATATTAAATATTTATTTTAATCTAGCTTTTTTTTGTGGTATATACATATATTAAAGATTAATATTTGTTAAATCCCTTAACTAACTATTATTTTGTAGCCAAGAAACTGTTGCTCTGTTAATGGTTTCGGGGAAACATATTTTGCCAACTAATCAAATCGGATTTCGGCAAACCCATTCAAAGTTTTGATGATTAATACGAGTTGGGGGGATGGCTGAGATCCCTTGTTCCAATTTGAAGCTGATTACAATTCATCAAGACCCGATGAAAGAAAAATGGCCAAGGGTTCACAGGGTATAGGGTATAGGGTTTAGGGTTTAAGGGCTCGGGCCACAAAACTTTGAGGCCTAAACAAACGAACTTGCCACAAATTTTCGCTCAACGCAGCAGTCGGCAGTTGGTGGTTGGGGGCATTTGAGGCAACAAAGGGCTAAATGCCTTCAACACCAATTTGTTTACATGCCAGCGCCACCCCCCTTTTCTCCCCTCTCGTATCCTCTAAGGGTGAGTCCTTTTTCGTCCTGATGGCGTTATTTATTGTTATCAGACACTCGAGCACATAAAACATTTTATCACTTGGGCCCAACAACAACACAAAAAAAAACAGAGTGTGGCGGCCAACACAAGCAAATCACAAAAAAAAAAAAACAATGATTATGGGTGGGCGGGTGGTGGCTTAGAGGGCGTGGTTCGGGCCAAGGGGCAAGTGGCAAGACAGCGACTGCGAAACTTCATCACTCAATGCGGCTCGATGCGAGTGTTGAATGCTGGACCGGAAACGGAAATAACGCGTCGTTGCCTGGCCCCGCCCACTTGGCTCCTTAGTCCTCGGTCGCGCCCCCTGCCCTGCCCCACCACCAACCCTCGGCCTGCTCCTGTCACCTTCTCCTTTGACTCCTGCTGCCACATCCTTCACCTCATCCGGTGGCTCTATCTATCTTTAAGTAATTTGTGCGCTGTCCTCTATGGCTTTGTAAACACTGAGAGAAATGTGGAGGGGGCTAATAAATTAGAATGTTTTACAAATTAAAATTTTAAAGAATTTCCAAAAATAAAAGCTCAAAAATAATTCTTAAGTAAAATAATCTTATATATATACAACATTTTCAAACTAAAATAATAATTAAAATACTTAAAATAAAAACCAAAATTTAAATGGTATTTTAAAACAAAAGAATATTATCAAAAAAGCTACTAATTATTTCGAGTGTAGTGCCAACTAGCCGGAAACGTCCATTGTGCGAAGGCTAACGGACAAAAGATGGTGGCCAGAGCGAGAAGGAAGAGGAGGTGAAGAGTACAAAAGGGAGAAGACGAAAGCGGAAACGAAAAAGCAAGCGATAAACGAGAAAGCCACGGAAAAATCACATTTATGTCTAATAGTTTCTTTTTTTTTTCCTTCTTGGTATTTTTTGCTTATTTTTTTTTTTTTGGTTAGACTCACTTAGCCATGATTAATTAAGCCTGCAGCGCACGCCTAATGGCCAAGAACTACTCCAACTCCTGTTGGCATTGCCATTTCCATTTCCATGGCCATTAACATCCTTATCCTTGGCCATATCCTGTCTCCTTTTTTCTTTTTTTTTCTTTTTTCGTTTTGTGGACTCTTATCCTGAATCGAAAAGGTCCATTGACCTTGGCGGCAATGGCATTCGCAACTAATTGGAACGGGATTGCAATTTATGGCCAAAATGGAAAATAGAAAATTAAAATCCTAAATCCAGATAGTCTGGCCAGAGAGAGAGAGAGAAAGAAGGGACTTGGACAGGTCAAGGTCGGGTCCCCTTGGCATCTATAATGGTATGGCTGACAAGGGTTAATGAGCTCGGGGAGCCAACGGTGATTCGGGTCAGAAAATCAGAAAACTGATTGCAGAATGAGCTCAGCCATTGATGATTGCAGTTGTTTTTTTTAATGAAAAGTGATTTTTTAATTGCTTTCCGGTGGGTTTCTAGAAAAAAATTAATGGAAAATGGCATGCCAGAGGGTTAAGCAGAGGATTTCTCATTGGACTTGGCTTAGTATTTTTCAAATTATTATTATTTATTATTATATACATATTTTGTTTGAAGAACTTTTAAATTATAAAATAGAACGATGAAGTTAAAAGATAGTCCCCGATACTTTTCTGGTATATCCTTCTAGATAATTCACAGATATTTCTCCTTTATATTGTTTTTTTAGAGATATGGATTTGTAAACATTGTAAACATTTGTTGAAAAAAAAAAAAATAATAGTAGATGTATAGGATCGGTATACATATATCTTTTTAGATAAATAGCATAGGATAGTATGTATAGATAGATAGTAAGGATATGCAGTACAAGCTTAAGGGATAGCAGATATAGGTATAAAGTTATAGGGAAAGTAGATATAGCCACACGAATGCTACATATATAGATACAGATAGTACATATGGGGTTAGCAGATATAGCTAAACAGATAGTATGTAAATATAGCCATTGGGATATAAGATATACCATACATAGCTATAGGAATAGTATGCATACATATATATTTAAAGAAATATATTTCCCGAGCACAAAAGTATGCAACAACTATTTTTTGAATGAGCGTCCATGTCTTGATACTATTTTGAAAATAGATACAAAAGTGCCAATTGAAGACTGATACCCGGTACTTCTGTATTTTTTTTACAGGTTCTTTTTTAGGTTCTTTTGTGTAAATTTTTTTTTAAGATTTCTTAATGATTTATGCTTAAAATTGAAATATTGAAATAATAATAAGAATGATGTGATACCCAATACCACTCTGATATGCTCTTAAGGTTATTTTTACAAGAAAATATAAGTAGTAAGTAATTAAAAAAAAAACTCTTTATAAAGAGATCAGGCCGATCTTTATTGGAAATAGCATTTAAAGGTGCCTAGCAAGGGATAATTTTTAATAATTTTGTTTAAATATTAAAGCCTCAAAAAATGATAGATTTGTGTTACTGTTACTTCCTAGTAGGAAGTTCAAACCCCATAAGAACTCTTTTCAAATCATCCGCCAATCATTCGCCTTAATTTGTCGATTCGAATTAACCCAAATTGGTGAAGAGTGCTAGTGTTTGGCATATATAGTACTACTCCTATATAGCCATTAGTTCAGTGCACTTTTGAGTGAGTTTCGAGTGGCAGGTGCTACTTCTTCCACAAGGAGTGCGGCAAGGTGGCAGGTGAGTTTTCCGCTTTTCTCCGAGGACTGTCGGTTAATTGCTGCTTACCTGCTGCGGGCCGAGTTGCACAAATAACTCAATTAGAGCTGCCTCTTGCGCCTCACACCTCTCGAATTTCTTCGGCCAGTGTTTTTGGTTTTCTTTGGCCGAAAACTTTTAGCCATCAGCCGCCAGGGCGTTGATGAAGAAGAGGTTTTGCGCCAAAAAAAAAACAAGGTGCAAAGGACCAAAAAGCAATAGCAAAAGCAAGGGAGCCTGAGGGAGAAACTTGCACTTTGGACTATAGAAATATTCGTAAATAAAAGTTTAAATAAAAAGAAACGAGTGAAGAAAATGGCGTGAAAATGTTGGCGAAAAACAAAGTTAATTGTTTTGGGCACAGAACCACCCAACAGAGCCAACAGCCAGACACTGGCACAAGTGCATAAATAATGAAATCTGTCTGCAGCTCTCAGCGATCTCGAATTAGTTGCAAGTGCCACACTAAATGGCAATCATTCAGGTTGCGACTTTCAAACTGCCTTGCCTTGCCTTGCCTTGGCAAACTAACTGGAAAATGGAATGGAAAACTTGCAACGGGAAACTTGCAACTGGCAACTTGCAACTGGCAACCTGCAACTTGCCACACAAATACAAAAAAAAAGGGTGGGCCCATGGAAAAGTTTTCTACCTTCTACCCAGCGCCTACCCAGGCTGTTTAGTCATTAGAAGGTTTTCTCGACACTTTCCCAAGAAAATAAAGGGGGATATCCTTGGAGGCTTTGTTGATACTTTCCATATAATATTAACCAAAAACCATAAACTTATTAAAGAAACCGCATAATATCCCAAGGATACATGTCTTTAAAGCAAAAACCTACCACAAGCTGATGGAAAAATGCATCCGAAGAGGCATTAAAGCCAACAGGAGTCGTTTCCTTCTGAACTGATGGCTGCCATCCATTGACGATGGTTACCTTCGGTGTGGATTAGCATATGTCTTCATCGTCCTGGTTGCACTCCTCATCCGTCAGCGGATTCTCTCATCCATCCATTTGCACTCGCTCGTCCCCTTGGCCCTTTTACGTCGCTGTCTCCATTCCACGTGGCTGTCTCCGTTTCTATCTCCGGCTGGCACGCCTCCTCCGTGTCGCCTTGTTTGGCATTTAAAGGTAAGCAGCTAAGTGGCAAGTCACCTGGCTCTTCAGTTCATTTTTAGTTTTGACACTGGGAGAGAAGCGAGTGACTAGTGACAAGTAACTGGTAATTAGTGACTGTTAACTGGGACTAAAATTAAACTTTGGGGAACCAGAAACTTTTACTGATTTTATTTACTGGTTTTATTTAATTAGGAACTAGTAAATAGTAACTTATGATTGGTGACGAGTATTTTTTTACTGGAAATCGGTAACTAGTCGCCCATAACTAGAGATTAATGATTATAGTACTATTATTTAAAACTTTCTTAACCAGTAACTAGTAACCAATAGTAACCATGAAAAAGTAACTAGTAACTAAACTAACAAACTAATTTTTATCTAGACCCCAGTTAGAAGTAACTAATAATTGGTAACTAATAACTATTGTTTGTAACTACTAATTATTAACTAATGTCCAACTACCTAGCCTCTTATTACTAATCCTAAACGAGTAACGAGTGACTAAAAAAAAAATCAGACTTTATAACTGGAAACTAATACTTGAGAACTAGTATTTTTAACAGGGGACTTTGAAATAGTAAAAAGATGGTAACTTAAATGTTAACTTAATTGATAATTTTTTAAACTAGAAAACAGTGACTAGAAACCAATCTTCTAGCCAGTAGATAATCACAATTCTAGTAATTCTAGTAATCTAGTAGATAGTCAATTTTATAAAGAAACCAATAAATAAAAGTTATAGGAATTTTACGATTAGGAACCTCTAACTAGCATTTGATAACTAGTATGTTATAGCTAGAAAGTAGATCCTAGTAACCAATAACTAGCTACTAATAACAAGTAACTAATAGCTTGTACCTATATATAGTCTTAAATAGCAACAAGTAAATAGAAACTATTAGGTATTAGCGAGCTAGAAGATTATTCCATCGAGAGAGACTAGTAAAGAGCATACTATTAAGTATTATTTGGATAGCTAGTTACTATTATAGAATTCAATAACTTGTAATTAGTATGCTTAGGATGGAAAACAATAACGAGTAAGTATTGAAAAAAGCAACTAAAACCTATTTTTCCCAAAGAATAAGCCACTATTAACTAGTAACTTGTAATTTTTCTACAAAAACCATCAATTTTACCAATGAAGATTACCTATTAACTAGTTTGTATGTATAACTAGGTACCAGTAACTAGTCTTCAACAAAAAGTAAACCAAGCCACTAAAAACTAGTTTTAAATAGTAATAAGGAACTACATATTACCAAGTTACAATTTTTCTACATAAACTAATATAGTTAGCAAACATGGTTAGCAATAAAGACTAGTTCCTGTATCTATACCTAGAGACTAATGAATAGTATTATAGATCTAAAAACTTATATTTTTGTTTTAGAAACTAGTAACTAAATAGTGACTAATAACTATTAACTAATAACTAGTAACAAGTAACTAATAACGAGGAATAAAGAGCTAATAATTATGAAGTAGTAACTAAGAACTAATAATTTTTAAGTAATAATTTATAACTAATAACTCATAATTATGAACCAGTAACTTACTACTAAAACAAAACCTAGCAGCTAATAACTAGTAACTAGTACCTAGTAAGTAACTAATAACTAGTAACTAGTATTTTTCTTGAAGTGATCCTGCCAAAGTCGACTCTTACGTTGACTTTGATGCAACACACACATTGTGAAGAGCTCGACTGAGAGGGAGTGGGTGTGTGTGGGTGTGACAAGTCGACCCAGAAAGTGGGCTAAATGGGGTGAAGTCTAGTGGGGAGGGGGGTGGCTAGCGCAGGGCGTAGCATCTTACAAAGCGACGTCGTCAGCGTTGTCAAGTTGCATTTGACTCAATTGAAATCGAAGTTGCATCTACTGGAATTTCTTTTGTCTACGCGAGAATTCTATGACTTCTTCTACTTCTTATGGATGAGGAGCAGTAACCCCACCTCCCATCCTGGAGGCGGAATGGATTGGAGGGGGCGTGGCTGCGTGCAAAATACGAAATGTGTGTGCACACATTTTGACGGAGAAGACATCACACGGATTTCAGCCATCAATGAGCATATGGGAAAGGTTTTTAGGATGTTAGGGGGGCCGGGGAATGTACTAGGGCATGGGGGGAGTGCCATGGAAAAGGAGGGGATATATCCGTAGAAAGCATCCTTTTTATTTAAAAGTCGCAGCGCGTAAAACGAAATTGACAAAATCGCATGGAAGTGGCTAAGACGCATCAGCAGGGGCGCCAAAGAAGGCTCCAGGAGGAGGTGCTGGAGGGGATCCTGGAGGGAATCCTAGAGGGAGAGGGGGATGTCGAATGACAGTCACTTAAATTTAACTGTAACTGTTCCTTATGATAAGTAAGCAAGCTTATGCCGAGAAGAAAAGAAATGTGTATCAAATATTCTCGAATGTACTGAAAAGAATACAGAGGCGTTGTGTGTCGTTGGATGGCAGGTGGATGGGGAGGAGCGGGAGCTTCCTTAGGCTTAGTCCTCCTGGCCAGAGGATTTCAGGGGTGGCATGCTGCTGGGGCATCTTCTAAGAAGATTTAAGAGGCCCCCTGACTGAGTGGTATGCATTGATTGGAAGTTAAATCTATGAAAGTGGAGCAGCAGAGAAAAGTGGGCGGAAAGAAAAAAAATGTGAAAAATGCGAAAAATGTTTCATAAAATATGTACTACCAATCAACCGAATCGATCAATAATATTTTAAATCAAGCCACCGCCAGAATTATATGCCAAAAGTGTGTGTTTATTCATCGCTTATTTTGCCACACAAATTTAATTGTTTGCCCGCGTAGACCGAAACTTGATACAAATGAATTGGATTTGGGTTGCGCCTTGGGTGCCTTGGGTCGGTGGCCTGCCTGCTTGAATCCTTTGGGGTCCTCGGGGCGTTTCTATATCCGTTTCCGATTTCATTTAGTGGGTGTGTTTATTGACTTCATTTGTGTTTAAGCAGCAACGGCTGGGAAATCCCAAAAGGGGCAGGGACATGGTGGCGAGAAAATTCGTTGAATAAGAAACTGAATTTTGTGGAGCAAGTTCTCCCTTGTTGAGGAAACTTTTACCTTTCACTGCACTTTCAGTTGCTGTTGCTTTATCATCTACTTTCTTTTTTTTTTTGCTCGCTATACTCTTTCTTTTAAAGGGTAAATTGAGTTAAAAAAGGATTTCTTTTTGAAAGTAACTGAAATTAATTTAATTTAGTAACTAATAACCACTTACTCTTTCCTAAAATATATATGTATATTCAGCTTTTTATAGGGATTTCTGGAACTATTTCATAAAAACTAATATTTAGTAACGAGTACAAACTTTTTTTTTATAATACGAAACCTATAACTAGTAAGTAGTAACTAATATCTATCAACAAGTACTTTTTTTGTAGCAAGAAACCGTAACTAATTAAGAATAACAATTTCAATAGTCATACCCAAAAATAAGTAACCATTAACAATAATCTAGTATTTTCTAAAAAGGACGAGTAAATAGTAACTTATAACCAGTTTCTACTTTTAAACTTGTAAATTTTTAAGTATGTTTCTAAACTAGGTACTAACAACTAGTAACCAAAAGCTAGTAACTAGTTACAAATGTTTTGTTAACTAAGAACGAGTAACTCGTATTAGTTACTAATAAACAATAACCAATACATTGTAACTAGTATTTTTTTGTAATTTATACTAACAACCATTAACTAGTATCTAGTGTTACTGTTTCAAAGGAAAAATTAGTTTCTAGAAGGAGTAAGTATTTAAAAGGTCTATCTTAATTTCTAAGGGAATTTAATATAATTAAATATCTTAAATAATCTTATACCAGGATTCCTTGCCTCGCATTTTAAAAGCTAATTCTCTCAAAGTGTCTTTAGCTTTTAATAAGAGTATTTAAGCTGCGTCCTGTTTACGGATATCCTTTTTTCTCTTCTATGTTTGTTACTGTTGTTGTTTTATCCACCTGAGCGCCCAAAGCTGTGCTTTAAAAAATTAACTCGAGAAGCTGAAGAGCGATGATGATGGGAATGGGAATGCCAGTGGATGTACGAGTGGGTGTGGGTGTGGATACTCCTTCTAGGACCTTTTACTTTATCTCCTGGGAATGTGCACTTTATGAGCGTTTAATTGGCTTCATTGTTTACATTGTGGGCGTGGCTTTGATGGGCGGACAGTAGCAGAGGTGGAGATGGAGGCTTGCGAGTTTGGCTGATTGAATTTCTTGAGAAAACTTTTTAATTACATACCCATTGTAGCTGCAACAAAAGCCAACAAACAATCAACAAAACAACAAAACAACGAAAAAACAGCAAGAAAGGAAAGCAAAGTGTTTGATGTGAAAGTATAAAGTGAAATTTACTGCTCGACGCGTTTATAAACGCCTGTGCGTTTCCCGGGCGATTTTCATTTGGCAAATTGCACGCGGGCGGCCATAAAAATTGTAGCTTCAAGGGGAGTGGATGGGGGGGATGGGGATAGGCGGTATTCGAATGTAAAATCAGTTACAAGACACAAACAGGACTTTTCTCCTTTATTTTGTTTTTTTTCTTAGCTAAACCCTCCGATTTCCTTGGGTTTTTCTTCTGATTTTATTTACAAATGCTGCAGCATTTTATGCGGCCATTAAAATATTTTATTGCTCTTGGCGTAAATTTTAAGCAACAATAAAACGTATAGGCACAGTACCCCACAGAAAAACAACAACATGGCCGCAAAAACGTGAGCCAGCCTCAATAGCATCTTACAAGCCTGCAAGAGAAAAAAAAAAAAAAAAAAAACAAGCCAAAAACATGCCTCAGAAAATCCGGTAAGAGGAGAGGGAATATGGTCAAGAAGGCTAAAGGAATTGGTAATGCTCTTTGTAGGTATTTTATTGAGGTATGATGCTTATAAGGATTTGAAGTTTTAATATTAAGATAAAATGCTTAGACCCCATTAAGCAATTTATTTGATAAAATTTAAGATAAAATGCTTAGACCCATCAAAGTAATTAATTTCTTAACTTAAATTAAGAAACTGAGAATAAAATTTATATTTCAAGGTAGAGAGTATCTTTAACCTTATACTTGTTTCTTTATTTATTTACTTACCTAGAAATAAAAAAAAAACTTCCTTTGCTAGTACTAATATACATAACAACCAGACTATATACTTAACGCTACCAAAAAACTACTAAAAAATACTAAAATACTACTTAGTTCTAAATAATATTTAAATACTATTAAAAATATATTAAAACCTAAAGCCCAACACTTATTATTTCGCACTTAACTTGATTTAATTTAAGAAAAAGCCAACAAACTGCCGCTGATTTTCCTAGAAAGCAACAAACCCTTTTGCCATTTTCGTGGGCCTGCCTGCCTGCCAGTAGACCCAAAAATACAAGATTACCCATTCCGATCCATTCTTTACGGCCACGCCCACCGGCTCTAGAGCCGTACATAACCGCCCACATTCTTGTGACTGTGGCCGCGTGGCAAGGCGTTTTTCCGCCGTTTTCCGAGCGATTTTCCTTTTTTGGAAATACGGTGAAAATTTAATTTGCATTTGCGCATAAAATGCTGCTACATCAAGGGCGAGAGGAGGGATGTGAGTCCCTGGCACGCCCACTAGTTTGACTTACACCTTCGAGTAAGGGGACGCAGTAGGCGGAGGAGGATAACATGTGCGGGTCTGCTGCTCCGCTTTTCCGCTATTTATGGCAGCAGCTGTTCCTCTTTCTCTTTTTTTTTTTTTTGGAAAATATAGGAAAAATATGGAGGCTAAAAAATGAGCAAAAAAAAAAATACAAATTTAAGGTAGGGTAGGAGGACCTACCCCACTCTCTCACGCTACGCATACAAATGGCAACCAATTGATTTACTTGTGCCACTGGCAGTCATTTGTTTTACACTCCCTCTGGCCCCAAAGGGGCGACTGGAAGACTGGGGGGTCTTGAATTTTACTATTGGAAAATGGAAATCGTCGCCGAGTCTGCGTTTTATGGCCAAAAAGAGGTTCGGTTCGGCTTTTTCATGTAAATTATGTTTATGATTCCCTCCCTTGGGGACTATCAGGAAACTATCAGGGAGTACCAGGGTAAAGCTCAAAAATGACCAACCAAATGCAATTGCCAATTCAATTAAATGTGTGTTTTTATTAAATTTCAACTTAATTTCATTTTAAACAACAAAAAAAATGAGAAAAAAATGGAATATAAAATGGTTTTTAATTTGTATTCACTTTGTTTGTTTAATAATTCTATTTAAACTGGAGGGCAAATGGTTAAAAAAAAATAACTAAAGTTCAACGTTTGCTTAAATGATTTTTGCTTTTTTTTTTTTATATTCTCTGTTTAATATTAAGCAATAAAATTTGTATAAAAAAAAAAAGTAGAAAAGAAGAGAAGTGAAAATATATTAAATGCCTGAATAAAAATATGCAATATGCAAACGAGACTGGTACTATCTCTGTCTGCCATATTGTCCCTGTCTCTTTTCACCTGTTTATGCAAGCCAATAAATGTGTGTGTTAGTATGAGTGTTTGTGTGTGGCAGTGTGTGTGTGTTTATGCTGCAATAACTGTAAATGACAAACAAATGCTCACGTTAAAATCGTTGATTAAAATCAGCATAAACACACACAGGACAAAGGCTAAAATGGCAAAAGTACAAGGCGGTGGGGGGTGGGGAGAGAAGAGTAAGCAGCAGGGGGCAGGAGGGGAGTGCCAGGGTAGAGGGAAGTGAGTGCCAACATGCCAGGCTTAAATAATATCCTAGAAATGGGTAATATTCGAATAAGCCTAAGGAGTACTCCCCTTACAATGTTTGAAAGAGTGGTATTGAAAGGGTTTAAAAAGATTTGTTCCGAAATAATGGTTTTAAAAATATGATATTTTAAGAAGGGGCTTAAAAGTATGATATTAAAAGTATGGATCTAATTATGGTTTTAAAGTACTTTTTTTTTAAAGTATTGTATTGAAATGATGGTATCATACTGGAAATTAAAGCAAGGAATAGGAATTATGATATTTTAAGTATTGTATTTAATATATCGTTTTAAAAATGTGATATTAAAGTTATGGTTAAATAAAATATGGTATTTCACGTAAGGTATTGAAAATGTTGTATTGAAATTATGATATTAATATAATGGTATTAACATAGAAATACCATTTAAGGCTAGAAAATATGCAAGTTTTTTATTTGAAAATCAGTAATAACTAATGAAAATATTTTGACAAAAATTGTTTAACGTTTTGGTTCTTTAAATATTCGATTTTTAATATAAGTTTATTAAAAATGAATTTATTCTCTAAAAGTCAAAAAGTTTATTTTCAAGGTTAAAGTAAATTATAGTAAAGTACCATATAGAAGCGGGATATTTATTTCCTCAAATAATTGAAAAAAAATATTCTTTAGTCCTTTTAAACAAATTTAATAAAATTAAAAAAATAATTATTATTTATAATATAAAAGACCATTAGGTAGATAAAAATTTATTTATTAACTTCAAAACAAATGGAATATTTTTCAAAACAAATCAAGAAAATTATCAACAGAAAAATAATCAAAATAAAATGTAAATACAACCCGCAGGATTTGAAGGATTAAAGGGTATTGGTATGCAAGCAAAGGAAAAGCCAAAGAGCGGGCGAGGCAGGCGGGCAGGCAACAGCAGGACACTCGGCCCCAAAAAGGACTGCTTTCGTGCAGTGCGTCATTTATGCGGGCCTATAAGCATACAGGTGAAAATAAGGGTCCAACGAGGGGCGGGTAGGGGCGTAACAGGATGCAAACACAAGCCAAAGGGGGGGGGTGGACTTGTATGTCCTGAAAAGGGAGGAAGGTCCTGCCCAGCCCGGATCAGGTAAATAAGTTGCACTTTAAAGCAAACAAACCCCAAAAGCAACGTTTGTTGAGTTCCCCCTGTCCCACGCCCCTGAACCGTCACATCAACAAAATGGCTTCTGACACATATGCGTGTGTGTGTTTGTGTGTGTGTCAGTGTGTGTCTGTGTTTGTGAGTAAATGTCCTGCTAGTTAGCAGAGCCTGTAAATGTCATTGGCAGACGACGACACAGACGAAAATATTTTAATAACTACTCGTATTCGTATTCGTTCTGCTCCGGCAAATGTTTTCATTAGCTGCAAAAATAGCAAAAACATAAAAATAGAAAAAAAAAATGAGAAAAGACTATAGCATAAGCAAGGAGCAAGGATAACAAGGATATTAGTTGTGGCTGTGTGTGTGTGTATGTGTGTGTGGTAGTTGTGGCAGCAAATGCAAAGGAAAACAAAGGCCAGACTAAATGGAAAGTTCTCGGACAGAGCCAATTAAACCGAGATGGGTTGACGGAGACTCCCAGCTCACCCAGCTCCCTCCCAGTATAATTCCCCCAAATTAATGGCATTCCTTTCTGACTTTAAGCCTAAAAACAGATTCTTAAATATTTAAACACTCGGAATGGCCCGAAAACAGAGGCCCAAACACTGACTTTTGGCCTATTGATCTCCGGGGAGTCGTAAACCAAGACGAACACTTTTCTTTCTCGGTCGGCTATCGGAAATGTGAAGGAAAATTTGCATAAAAGAGAGAGTAGGGTTTTGAGTTCTGGTTTTTGAAGAGTTTTGAGAGATAAAATATGTAAAAAAAATTCAAAAGAATTTTAAGGATTTAAGTTAAAGATATATTTGATTTCAAATAAGTTCTAGATGTTTGGGGATTTTTTAATAAGAGGTTTTAAAGAAATTTTTTGGATAGATATCAGTCACTAATTTATTTATGTTTATTTATTTCAAGCACTCTTTAAAGTGCCTATTTTTTATTTAAGCTTATTTTATGTATTATTGATTTATTTTATTATTTATTTATTAAACAAAACTGAAGTTTACAAAATGTATACTACTCTAAGAACTAAGCGCTGACATCTTAGTTGATAGAGCCGAAGCCGATCTTAGAGCCGAAGTTCATATACCCTTGCAGTTAAGATTGGTTTTATATCGCCAGTATCACATATGGTTGACCTTACGAAAGACAAACAAATTATAAGAATACAAAATTTAAAAAAACGTTCCAAATGTCTTAAAAGTTAATAACCAAAGTTGATATTTTTACCAAATAGCACTTCGGATCGTTCAGTTATATGACAGATATAGGATATAGATGACCGATTCTTATTAAAACTCAAATATACATTTATACTTTATAAGTTTGGGGGTGTCTATTGTTTATTTTTTAAAGGCTCGGTTGGGCCTGATCCTGAAATGTCTGAAATTCAAAATTTTTCCAACCTTCTCAAACTCTTTCCAGTGAAAACAATTATTTTGAGTTATATATTTTTAAATATTTTGGCAATTTTATTCAAAATTAATAAAGGATAAGATTACAGTTTATCTAATTAGCGTCTTTATAATATCAGAAATAATATAATTAAATTCAAGTGAATATTAAGATAACATATAGTT
Organism: Drosophila malerkotliana malerkotliana; assembly: GCA_018153235.1. Classification (NCBI taxonomy): domain Eukaryota; kingdom Metazoa; phylum Arthropoda; class Insecta; order Diptera; family Drosophilidae; genus Drosophila; species Drosophila malerkotliana. The sequence goes on along the minus strand of JAECXV010000058.1, from coordinate 6,462,266 downwards.
TTCAAAAATGTTTCATTGTCCAAGTCCGTTTTAAAAGACTTTCTGTTATTATCAATCTGTTCTTCGGATGAAAACGACAAAGCCATATCTTGAAGACGCTTCAGTGCTCCGAATTGTAGTAGAAATTGTACTGGAATTGTAGTTCCAGCAATGAAAAAATAGAATTTAAAAATGATTTCGAGTTAGTTATTTTAGAAATGTCCATTTGGAGATGAAAGGAAAGAAAAAGCCAAATTAGCATACACACCTCATACTAGGATCGAACCACCAGCCAAAGTCCAATTCCTGCGCCAAATTACGATCAGGAACTCCATCCTCATCTCGATCGAATGTGGAAAATTTGGAGCCCTGCTTAGGGATCATCCATACGTCGTCTCCAATACAATTGTCAATACTTTTCACCTCGTAACCTTCGCTTCGATTGCCCAAAACAAAGTTGTCGCATCTGCTATGGCCTAAAGTGGTCGATAAAAACACTTCATGAGGATTTCCACTGGTCAGATGGTCCAATCGATTCAGTCCAATAAAGAATTCATTTGTAATGTCAGTTCCGAATCCACGTTCATAATCCTCATACGTGCCATTGGTGAATATTGGTGAAATAGAAAGTTTATGATAAACCCTCAACCATCCAGATCCAAGCTCATCAAGTGCATAACAAGCCACTTTAAACAGGTCTGAGCCTGGAAATTGAATTTCGCGAAAGACTTTTTTTTCACTTTGGTCTCGTGGACAAGGATCTGGAAAATCGGAAAAATTCGATGATTTATTTTGCAAATAATTGTGTTCTGCCGACTTACCTATGGTTTGAGTTTTCGGCGTCTGGATATTTATATTAGGCAGTACAGTAGTTGGGACCTCTCTAGTTTCTATTTCCGACTTATTTTCATGAATTCCTCCAATCTTTACTATTTTCTCCAGCTTGGCAATGTCTTCGCGGAACTGATTAGTCAAGTTAGCAAAGTCACTTGTTTTCTTTTGGTCACTAATTTGATTTTTTAGCAGGTCGATTTCCCCATTTTTTTGATTTATCATCTGCTCATATTTAACTTCACTTTCCATAAGTTGACTGAGCACTTCCAAATGGCTTTTCACCAAGTCTGAATAATCCTGCTGGCATTTGGATATCTGGGAATATAGTTTTAGATCCTCGCTCTGAAGGTCCGAATATTGTTTCTGAAGTTCCGCAAAGTTTGTTCTGCACTTTAAGAGTCGGGCATCCTTCTTGTGGCACTTCTCGTCTTCCGAGAGATGGCCGGTCTACGAAATTTAAATTTACATTACTTACAAAAAAAAAAACACTCAAAACGGCTATTACCTCTTCCGATCCACGGGAGGCAGAAATAAAAAAAATCACAGAAATTAAGGCCACGGGGAGGATCATCTTGTACTTTTTTGATTGAACAGAAGTTTCTACTAAAAGAGTCTCTGGAATTATTCAACTGGTGCTGTGAGTCTTGAAGTTCCGGCTTTTTAAAGCCATTCTCGCCCATGAGCTTGAGCTTGAGACAGAGCTTGAGCTTCAGGTTCTGATAAGGAATTGAGACATACCCCACATATAGAAAAGCCGAAATGTTCCACAGACAGAATTCGTACGGATGGGATGTCTAAGGTTATTGGAGATTAGAGAGAGGTAAATAGCAACAGTTCTTAGATTCTTCTTCTAACTATTAGAATCTAATATATATTGTGGCTATATATACATACATTTTTATATGTACATGCAATGAATTATTTATATATTACCTTATTTATGATGAATATATGTGTTATTATATATTTTCCCCAAATGGAAAGTATGTACTCTTCAAAGAGATTTCAATGATGCAATAGTCTCCTTATCTTTAACAAATAAATGTCGCGCTGAAGGGGGTTTTCTAGTCTACAAATTTAAGAAAATCGGGACTTTTTCATTATTATTTATTTAACTTGTGCTTATGGCATCCCATATCTTAAATTTTAATCAGCCGAACCTCTTGGAATTAATATTCCTTAAACATATCTTTATCGCCAAACTAACAAGAAGTACAACTTTTTAGTTTGTATTTTATTTGTGTGAATGTATGTAACATTGAGAAGAAATATATTTTTTATATTTAAAATTAATCTGAAAACCAATTTAATTTACGTAATGCATTAGTTGAGAACCTACCATATAATTATTATAGCATTGTTCCTAAAACAGCTATACGAGTTAATGTATAGTAGTGTCTGATATTAAACATTTTTTAAACTTTTCAAGGCATGATTTGTCTGAAAGATAATTATTAAGGGGTCTGTGGAAAAGAGACACTTTAAAGAACAAGCTTTATTTGTTTTTCCATAGAGATCAGAGACCCTTAAATTAAAAGGAACCCTTTTGAAATATAAGCATAAGGACTATGATGGACTTACTGCACCCCAGTAGGACTCTAACTGTTTCCAAGGACATCAGATCCGCAAACGCAGGCCCCAAAAATTGTTTAAATTTAAACCAAAACTCCCTCCTAAATCTAGGGATAATATTTAACCTGAAAATTAGCAGAAACTAGCACAGATATTCGATTGGATCTCGTAATTGGGGCTAGCGGACTGCCAAACGCTCTGACACATTTCGAATGCGGTTGGCGATTCCATTTAGAACTCGGCCATTAGACGTCGCTAAATGGCTTGGCCAATTTCGTTAACCCTCTATTTTTGGCCCAGAATTTTGCGCTAAAAACCAGATGAGATGAGAGGCGTGGCAGGGATAGAGGGTAGAGGTAGAGGCGGGTCTGTGTAACGGTAACGGGTGGCAAACAACATTGTTATTATTTTTAAAAGCGATTTTCGCAACCGGCACGCAGCTGGGCTCGTTAAAAGCACAAACAACCCGGAAAATAGAGAGGGTTAAGGGGTGAAGTTACCCATTGGTGGAGAGTGGGTTAAGAGGGGAAATGTGGGCGTATTTGGGATAAAACCTCCCATCACCTCCACCTTTCCCCCTCATATACAAACGTGGAAAGCAGCAGTTAGCCCCGCGGTGTATACACATAAGTCATTTATTGAAAATCCACTGCAGCAGGAACAGGAACCCATACAGGAGCACAAGGCGGACTCGCTGGATGGCAGGATGGTAGTAGCATTTGGGGGGAGAGAAGAAGAGTAGAGCATCGGCAACGGCAACGGCTGCCGTCCAAAGTATGACAAACAATAGCCAAATGGGTTTTTCCTACAACAACAATTTTTCAATATGCTCTCCTCCATCCAGCATCCTGCATCCTCGAAACGCCTCCTCCAAAAATGACCAAAAATGCCCCCGAAAAACCGAGCCCCAAAAAAAAAATAACAAACGACGACAACCTGGTCTGGTCGGACGGTCGGTCGGTGGCAGAACAATTTCTGTTTATTGTTTCAATACCTTAACTTATTTAGGGGAGTATGTGGTTCACGTTTTTTCATATAATAAATAAAATATTCTTTATATGAAATAAATTTTGCAGAGAGCTTGTTTTTGAAAGGAAATTTTAAAGAAATAAATTTTAACTTTTTGCATAAATTTTTAACTTTTTTTATATTTTTCTATCTTTATTAAAAATTAGTGTATGTTAAGGGTCTACTTTAACATTAAATGTTAAATAAGCACACAATTGTATGCTAAAATTGAAAATAGAATAGAATTAAGCTTAAAAAAATAGTTTACTAAAAATAGATAGATGTAACTAAACTAAGAACTAAAACACATATTACTTATATAAGGAGTTTAAGAATATGAACACAAATATATTCTATATATTATACTATAAACTATATAAATATATATGCTATACTACTATTATTACTAATATAAATAAACTTAGGGTCTTTAGTCGCTTTATTACCTTTATTTTTCTATTTGTTTATAAACTTATCTTCGCTTCTGAATTTGTTTATTTTTATTTTACATTTAATATATTATTTATAGTATTTATAGTTTTGTCATTATTTCCTATCAGTATTTATTATGTTTATGATTTTTGTTTTTTTGTAAATAATCTTGACAAAAACAAGTATTATATACCCGGTAATTGCATAGTATCCTACAGATTTAATTCAGTAAATTGTTATATTAAAAAGTATAGTATTTTAACATAGTAAATAGTATAATAGGTACATAGTATAGTGAAGAGTACAGTATCTTGGCTTTAAGAAAAATTAAATATTTTCTAAATTATACCTTTTTTTTATTTAATACTTTTAAGAACCCAAATCTATTCTTAGATTATTCTGGATATCTAGTTATTAGTTATTCTGAATATTGAAACTTGGGCATTAGTTACCTTACTATTTATGTTTGTTTTTATCAATTTAAAACTAAAATAATATTAAATACTATAAGTTTTTAAGTATAATATAAGTTCATACATATATACATATATGTTCCCCATAGTCCTCTCCAAAAAGGATACCAAGCATTCGAGCTGAATTGTTATAATCCTTTTGGCAGCATAATGGCGCATTGTGAAACTGCAGCAGTTGAGTGTGTCCTGCTGCTTCCTTTTTGGGGCACCACCACTGCACCCCCATACCCCCCCTTACTCCCCCTTGGCCCGCCAAACCAAACGATGGCCAAGGCTAAGGACATTCATAGGTCGATTGTCGCTGCCATTAAGTGTGCATAAATGTGACAAGAACAACAATAAAAAAAGGATAACACAACTGGCTGGGGAGGCGGGGCGGCTGGGTGACTGCGTGCGGGGATCCAGTGGCAATCGGAATGCCCTTACTTAAAGGACAATAGGAGCCGAATGGATTCTGGCCCGGGGCTTCCACAGGGCGTATACTTGATTTATTTTTCAGGAGATTACGCATACGCCAGATGGGCTTGCACAAATTATTGATTTTCAAAAATAAACTCGATTAATATTGAATTGGCGGCCAAAGCTTTGTTATCATTTTATAAAATAATTTGTAAAATAATGGAAAATATTTTGAAAAGCATTATGAGAATGAATATCTCTCATTTTTGTTTTTAGTTTAAAGGCTTAAATATTTTAATTATTTTGATTCCTTCGATTGGCAATAAGCTCTGCAGTTTGTGTGCGATTTTCAACCAGCTGCTATCCAGATGCCTCATCCACCCACAGAAAAGCTTTAAATAAAAAATTGTCGGAAAATAAATTTTAATTTGTGACATTGGCCAAAACGAAAGGCGAAAATGGATTGCAAAAAGGATAAAAAGGTGCAGGACATTGCAGGGGATGATCAATAACAAATGAAATACAAAAAATGGCACAAACAAAATATAAAAAAAGAGGAGCAGCAGCAGGAGTAGTCCTGCAATGGCCATCAAGGATAACGATATTGTGACAGGTTATCGATATTGTCGCCAAACTCGAGAGCCTGACAATCGAGTAGTGGGTGGATTGGCACAGTGTGGAGTTGCAGTTGGAGTGGAATTGCTCAATTACTTAAATGCCAGGAAAATGTTTGCGCCTTTTGATTGCCATTTCAGAGCAGGATCTAGATTCGTTTCACCTTTTGAACTTTTGAACATAAATTGAACTATCCCTTTTCATAGTAAACTTTAAAAATATAGTCTAAAAAATATATTCAATTCATTTTTCATAAAGTACAATTATCATGTTTTAATTAAAATAATTTTTCTACAAAATATTTTTAATCGTTTTCAATCAAATACAAAAAAAGCTTTCGACAAAGTAAGATTACGGTGACAAACCCGCAAGCTTTAAGTATCTGTTATCCATTTAAGTGACGAAGAAATGCAATATACTTAGGTATATAAATATACAGATCCTGAAATGTCTGAAATGTCTTTACTTCTATCGCCCACAACAAAGTTGTCGCATCTTCTTGGCCCTTGATAGGTAATTAAAAGCACTTCATGAGGCTTTCCACTGGTCAAATGGTGCAGTCGATTCAGTCCAATAAAGAACTCATCGAAAGAACCAGTTCCTACATCTCCGAATCCACGTTCATAATCCTCATACGTGCGATTAAAGGCTTGTGAATTATAATGCTTTATATAAACACTTAACCATCCAGATCCAAACTCCGAGTGTGACATACAAGCCATTTTGAACGGGTTTGTTTCTGGTAGTTGGATTTCGCGGAGGACTCTGTTTTTTTTTGGCTTCGTGGACAAGAATCTGGAAAATCTGAAAAATTCGTTGTTTTATTTTGCAAATTATTGTGTTCTGCCAACTTACCTATGGTTTGTGTTTTCGACGTCGTCTGACTATTAATTTCTCCAATCTTTACGATTTTTCCCAACTTTTCGATGTCTTTGCGGAACTGATTAGTCAACGTTGCAAGTTCACTTGTTTTTTTTAGGTTCCTATTTTGATCTTTAAGTAGCTCGATTTCCTTATTTTTTTTATTTATTAGATTGTCAACTTTCTGCTGCTTGGAAAACAACTTCTCATATTTAACTTCACTTCTTTTAAGTTGACTCAGCACTTCCAAATGGCTTTTCACCAAATCCGAATAATCCAGTTGGCATTTGGATAACTGGGCATATTTTTCGAGACCCTCTTTCTGCAAGTCTGTCTTGCACTTTAAGAGCTGCGCATCCTTCTCGTTGCTTTTCTCGAAGTATCGAAGTAGAGGTTTCACGATCGGATAACAAACTGAGGCACATTCATCTTCCTGATCTTCGGAGAGGTAGCATGACTGTGGAATTTGAAGTTTAATTAATTTTCAAAACAAAAACACTCAAAACGGATATTACTTACTTCTTCCGAACCCAGGGAGGGGAGATTAGGAAAAAGGCAGAAACGAAGGTCACTGGGAAGATCATCTTGTATTTTTTCAATTAAAGGGAACTTTCTTCTGAAAGAATCACTGGAAATATTTCAACTGATATTGCGAGTCTTGAAGCATTGGCTTTTTAAAGCCATCCTCGGCCTTGAGCTTGAGCTTGAAATTAAGCTCCAGAGACTCTGATGAGGAATTGGAACATACCCACACATACGGAGAAGGGATGTCAAAGGTTATTCGAGATTAGAGAGAGGTGTTTATCACAAGACCTTCTGTATGCTCTTAGCTTCTTGATATATATTGTGGCTATATATGTACATACATACATCCATTTTTACTTTGTATATTTAATAAATTATTTATGAATTACCTTATTTATGATGAATCTATTATTGTATATTTTCATCAAATAGAAAGTACTTTTCAAATAGTACTCTCAAATATGATTTTCAAATAAAAACAAAATTCAAATTTCATATAGATTCAATTAATGAATTTTTTTGAATTCCTTTTTTTTTCGTTTAGGAACGTCTTCCCTTTATCCCTAGTATGCTTTGATTTTCATATCAGAATTACTAATCTCTAAAAATATAAAAATATTCACTTTGAAAAAATTTGAAGGAAAATATATTATAGCCCTACCACCAACCCACCCATCCCTAATATAAAACACTATTTTAAATTCAATTTTTTTTGTACATTTTTCAAAAATTTATTCTTTTAATGTCCAAAAATATTATTTACAAAAATATACTTGTGTTGAACGAGGAGCAGAGTAGCTGGCCACCAATAATTCAAAAAAAAGAATAAAATAAACGTCGATGTGCGTGCGCGTGCGAGAGCCTTCCTTGAGTCCTGATCAGGGAAGAAGAGTGGTGTATATCTATATCCAGGTATATTAGACGTGTCCGTGTTTGTGTCCGTCGGTACCACATTGGTGGCAACCACTGGCACACATGATTCTTCGCCCAGCAAAGAATTTTTTTCTATTAAAAGTAGTAGTTATGAGGGTGGGAGTTGGTATCGTCGATTCTCCAACTGAAGTTCATCAGGTTAGTTAGCTTGTCTATTGGAGTGTGGATCTCTGAGTCGTTGAGTAGATTGCTTAATTCTTCTAGTCTGAAGAACCGCAAAAACAAAAAAAAGAAGACCGTCATCCAAGGTCATGGGGGATGCCAGCCTTTGCGTTGATAACATGTGACTTGGGTCGTGGGTGTTGCCATTCTTGCCATTCCAGTAAGCTGATCCTTCCCGGAGGACCAGCGGGTGTGACATGTATCATGTGGCAGGATAGTGATGGATGCCGCCCATCCCCGTGGTGCGTCTGTGTGGATCATGGACCCAACAAAGCAAAGAACATTGTAATTGCAGCAACATCAGCAATACTAATTCAGCAACTTCTTATTCTAAAAAGAAATTTATAAATAAATAAATATTTAATAAATAAATATTATATAAATAATAAATAATAATAAATATTTAATTGGCTTTTCAGCAACTATACTCACCAAAAATGTAGGTTGTAGGATGTAGAGTGAGTATATATATTCCATAATTAATTTTACCCAAAAAAAAAAACTAACAATTTTGGTGCGTAGCTTTATGAACCTAGCCGACACAGTTTTTTTTTTTGTTAAGCAGACGCCCCAACTAACGAAAAAATAACTCGAATAACACGAAAAACATTTCCCAATGTTACGAAATTTTAAAACATTTTTTTTTTGGTAAAAAAAAAAAAAAATTTATAATATAGGAGACGATCTGTTCAGTTCGGTTGATGACTTGAAACTGATTCTGGATTTGGGGCTCGGTCGACTAGCTTGATTTTTTTGGAGAATTTCGGCCAAGGCCTACTTGTTTGGGCCGAAATTTGACCTAGAAATTATTAAGTACTATGGGAGTGACACACAAAATTTTGAACAAATATTGTTGTACAGTGGGATGGTAATTGGTTCTCACTTTAGGGGCTTTCTGTATATATTTGTCCAAGTTTCAACTCTTTAAATGGAAAATATAATAGCTGATGCGAAATATATGGCTTAAAATATTAATTGAGACTCGAATTTTTAAGAAAAAAAAATGTTTCCTTTTGTATAATTATAAAAAAAAATATATAAAAGTTTTACTATATAAGTTTTTTTTTAATATTGGTTAGTTGTTTCTGACTTAAACAGCTTGATTTTTTTGGGCATAAGCTTAAATATTTGTTTACTTTTATAATATCGTTTATTTATGATTTATTTGATACATTTATGGGAAAAGCTTATATTTATGTAAGGAAGGGTAACACTAGACAGAATATTTTATAGTTGGCCCACAGAAATGACTATATCTTTCCCATATTTCATCCTATTCTCAAGCGGAATATTTTCATCCATTTTTCGTGATGGGATACCTTGAAAATGTTTTCCTCTGTCAAAGTTGGTATGTCGTATTATTTTGCCAAAAATATAATCCATTAAAAATACCGAAGTTATAGAATTTCCGATGAATCAGTTATATGACAGATATAGGATATACATAGATGACCGATTCTTATTGAAATTTAAATGTACCTATATATACCTTATAGGTTCGGAGATGTCTATTGTTTATTTCTCAAAGGCTCCGTTGGGGCTGATCCTGAAATTTGTGAATTTCAAAATTTTGGTTTCCGACCTTCAACTTTTTTTCAGTGAAAACAATTAATTCTGATTAATTTTTAAATATTTTGGAAAGTTTATTCAAGATTTAAAAAGGTATACGAATACCGTTTATGTAACCATTGTCGTTTTAATTTTAAAATTAATATAATTACATTTTAGTGTATACTAAAATAACAAATATTTTCCAAAAATGTTTCATTTTTCAAGTCCGTCTTAAATGGTTTTTTGTTTTATTCAATCGGTTCTTCGGATGAACATGGATATGCTATGTTTCTTGGGGCTAATAGATGAAAAAATAGAATTTTTAAATTATTTCATGTTAGTTTTCTTAGAAATTTTTAGTTGGAGAAAAAAACAAAAGGAAAACCCAAATTAGAATACACACCTTATAGCAGGATCGAACCACCAGCCATAGCCCACTTCCTTCGCCAAATTACGACCAGGAACTCCATCCTCATCTTGATCGAAGGTGGAAAATTTAAAGCGCTGCTTAGGGATTATCCAGTCGTCTCCAGTACAATTGCCAATAATATTTAGCATGTACCCTTCGCTACTATCGCCCGCATCAAAGTGGTCGCATCTTCTTGTCCCTGTAGTGGTGTCTAAAAACACTTCATGAGGCTTTCCACTGGTCAGATTGTGCAAGTGATTCAGTCCAATAAAGAACTCTCCAGTTTCTGCATCACCGAATCCACGTTGATAATCCGCATACGTGCGATTAAATGTGTTTGAATCATAAAATTTTCTATAAACATTCAACCATCTAGATCCCAGCTCCGAATCTGACATACAAACCACTTTAAACGGGTCTGAGCCTGGAAGTTGGATTTCGCGGAGCTTGTAGGAATTACCTTGACTTTGTGGACAAGGATCTGGAAAATCTAAAAAAAGGTTTTGTTTTATTTTGCCAATGATTGGGTTCTGCCAACTCACCTAAGGTTTCTGTTTTCGATGTCGTCTGATTATTAATATTAAGCAGCGGAGTAGTTTGGAGCTTTCCAGTTTTTACTTCCGCCTTTGTTAGATTATTTTCATCCGATCCTCCAATGTTTACTATTTTCTCCAACTTGGCAATGTCTTCGCGGAACTGATGAGTCAAAGTAGATAAGTCACTTGTTTTCTTTTGGTAACTAATTTGATTTCTTAGCCGGTCGATTTCCTCATTTTTTTGATTTATTATCTGCTCATATTTAACTTCACTTTCTCTAAGTTGACTCAGCAATTCCAAATGGCTTTTCATCAAGTCCAAAAAACCCTGTTGGAATTTTGAATTCTGGGCATCTCCGCTCTGCAAGTCTGAATGTCGTTTCTGAAGTTCCGAGTAGTCTTTCCTGCACTTTAAGAGCTCGGCATTCTTCTTTTGGCTCTTCTCGAAGTACTGTTGCAAAATAATGGTCTCGCACTCGTCTTCCAGGGGATGGCAGGTCTGAGGAATTCCAATTTAAATTAATTTTCTAAATAAAAACACTCAAAACGGCTATTACTTCTTCCGATCCCAGGCAGGCAGAAATTAGGAAGCACGTAGAAATGAGGGCCACGGGGAGGATCATCTTGTATTTTTTTGATTGAACTTAACTTTGTACCGAAAGAGTCTCTGGAAATGTTTGAACTGATACTGCGAGTCGTGAAGCTCCAGCTTTTTAAAGCCATCTTCGTTAATGAGCTTGAGCTTTCATTTCTGATAAGAAATTGGGAACTACCCACACATATAGAATAGCCAAAATATTCCACAGAATGCGTACGGAAGGGATGTCAAAGGTTATTGGAGACTAGAGGGAGGTGATTAGGAACAAGACCTGGTTTATGTTCTTAGCTTCTGCTTCTTGATATATATTGAGGCTATATATACATACATTTGTATGTATGTACATGCATTAAATTATTTGTATATTACCTTATTTATTACTTCCAAAATGGAAAGTACTCTTCAAGCGATTTCAATGACGCAATAGTCTCCTTATCTCTAACAATTGAATGTCGCGCTTAAGGTGGTCTTCTAGTTTAAAAATTTAAGAAAATCTTATTTTTTTTGTAATTCTTCAGTTGAAACATTCCAGAATACCTCCCCAGAAGGGTTTTTAAAAATTAAATTATTTTCAAAGAGAGTGCGTTTTTAGTTTCGTGATAGTAGATCGGGTTTCTTGAAATAACTACTATATCTCAAGTTCTAATCAGCCGAATCACTCAAAACTTGGCATGAATATTTCGAATAATCGCACAAACTAACAAAACTACCCTTAGAGTACAAGGGTATATTGTATTCGTGTCCAATTCTATAGCTGCCATATAACTGATTGGTGGGAAATGTCATAACTCTGGAGTTTGTAGAGTTAGAGGGTTTGGATATTTTATTTGGAGTTAGATGGTTTGAAAATAATACCACATACTAAATTTCAAAGGGATGGGCCATCTATATCTCTGATAAAGCTCTGATATATACCCATTATATACCCTTCAGTCTTGAGCCTGATATACCTAGCTAATTTCCAAAAATGTAGAGCTTGTCAATAAAAAAAGAAAACAAGAACCTGAGGCAGAGATGAACTATAAGAAAAGGTCCTGAAAAGGCCAAGGACAAATGGAGGGGGGAGGAGCAGCTCAGAAAAGGTGAGGGGATTGCATCGAAATTAAACATAATCATGTGAAATATAAATATGCAAGTGGAGTGCGTCTCGCAGCTCTGGTCCTGGGTCCTTGGGCCTTGGTCCTTGCTCCCTTTTCCAGCCAGGCTATTGATATTTGGCCAGAAGCAGGAGCACACTCAGAAGGAGAAGGAGACCAAAAGGAGGCAAGGCAGCAGGACGAAGGACGAGCCAGGAGCAGAAGGCAGCAGGATCAGGCCAAGCCAGCGGAGCAACAGCGACTGGCAAAGTTTGCAAAGCAAACAATGTGCACTTCTGGCGCATAAACAGACATACATATGCGCTCCTTATATACATACATATATGTATGTATATACTATATACATATACATATACACACTGACTGTTCGTTAGAGTGGCAAATCAAACAATCCTTGCCAGCCTCCCACTCCCACTCCCACTGGCACTCCCTTCAATGAATATGTTTATGCCAGTTGGCATTGCAATAACTTCATAAATATGCAAGCCACTGGGCGGCATTGCCGAGCAAAATTGCGGCAATCGAACCGACTCGACTCGACTCGAATTTAAATTCAAACTGTTGCCACAAAGTCGGATTTAAGGACAATAATGCAATTATGATGCCGGCCTGTCAATTAAATGGCAAATTTACGGCACTTGAAGTGCCAAAAACGAGACAAGAGAGTCACAGCCAGAACAGCTATATCCGAATGAAAAAGGATATAATTTAAATAAAATCTCACAAGTTTATCAATAAAGTTTGTGAATTTATGGTATACAAATAACCAAGGGTATGTTTATATTAGTGTTAAATATACATGTATGTATGTATATAATTTATTAAAATTCATTAGGCAAGGACTCCTTTAGGTTGTAGCTTTTTTAAGGCCTTTCGCTTTTTAGATAATTTTAGTTGGAGATTCTTGGAGGTTTTTGCTTTGAAAAATAGGCTATTTAATGTTAAAACTTAAAGGTATTAGGGAATTTTGTGCTGGAAAGTGTTGAAAAATACTCAAATCAAATACTTAACTTACTTAATGGTTACATATTAAAAAGACCCTATTTTTAAACAGAAAAAGAAAATAGGCTTAAGCCTAAACTAAACATCTTCAAAAGAGAATTTCTTATTTTTTTTATTGAAATTGTCTTTTTATGTCTCTTTTTGTCTGTTTTTGTGTGCAAGTGTTGGAAAATACTCGTAAATAAAATACTCAACTTGAATATATCTTCTCCCAACTGGACTTTCGCTTTTTTTTTTTGCTTCTAGGTTTTTGCTTAAAAAAAGGGAGACTTTGTTAAGGTACTGTCAGCTACTTATAGGTACTTTAAAGTATATATAAATAAGACCTTAATTTTAAAGAAAAATACAACAATTGAAACCCAAAACATCATACTTAAATTTCTAAAAAAAAATAAGCTTTTACAAAAGAGCATTTTATATTTCATAGTAAGATTGTCGTTTATGTCTTTTCTTGTCTCTCGTTGTCTGTTTTTGTGTGCAAGTGTTGGAAAATACTCGTAAATAAAATACGCAACTTGTATGGATCTCTTTCCCTTCCCTTCCCGTTGTAATTCCCAACTGTAGAGTCGGGGCCAGCGGCAACCAAACGATGACGAGCTGACGATGCCGTTGTAAATACCATAAAGAAAATCGTTGCCGACGTGCTCTGTCCAAGTTTGTCTCTTTCACTGTCTGACTGTCTGTGAGTCTGTCTCCGTCTGTGTCTATGTCTGTGTGGGTGTCTGGGTGAGTCCTGTATGTCCTGACTACCAAGAAGTTGGCCAAACGAGACCAGGAAGCCCTGCGAAATGTTATTTATTGGAATTGTGTAATAAATGTGACCGAAAGTGCACTCGACGTAAACGAAATGTTGCATGTCTCTCCTCTCCTCAGTATCCTTTTTTTTTTTTTTTTTTTGTAAAAGTACGTCTTCTTTTGGGGGTGTCCTGATGAGGGTTTCTGTATTTTCTTGCATTAGGGGAGGGCGAGACCAAATGATGCAAATGAAGGTGGACCAGAACCAGCCAGGACATATGCGGATCCAAATGGCCATTATCCATTATTCTCCCTTAGGCCAGAGTGTCGGAGTGCCTGAGTAGGGGATGTGTGTGTGGGTGTTAGGTATGACAGGACATCTTCCACTCCTGGCCAAAGATCTTCATTATCCCTGGGGGCTTCCGTTTCTATTTACCAAACCAGTCACTGGTCACTGCCATTTGTCAAAGTCGAAAGTGTTATCCTTTTTCCGAAAAATCATAATTTATTCAATAGAATTATTATCTACCTTAAACAACAAAGCCCTTCAATCAATTTCGATTGTCCTTTTCGCTTTTTTTATTTTTCCTTTTTTTTTCTTCGTTGCTCTGTAAGCCCACAGCCCAAAATCCACTAAATCATAAGAATGTCAGGCTCGATTGGGTAACGTGGTTGGAAGGCTATTCGTAATTCAAGGACCTGCCAGGAGTGGTGTGTCTTAGCGATGTTGCTGATCGGTGGTATCTGTTTTGTGAGTGTGATTATGGCTACGTGATCGTTTAGTTATGGAGATGGAGAAGAGTTTTGGGAAAGGAGTGGTTTTAAGGAACAAGCTTCTTGCTATTTGTAAAGGCAGGCTTGAAAAAACCAAAAAGTGATGCGAATATGGTTTTTATTTAAGGTATATTTGGTTATATAGTTATATTTGGTTATTTTTTAGAGAAGTTTTTTAAAGGCTTTTAGGTAACGGCAATGAAAGATCGCTATTTAAAAATTCTATTGCAGGACTAAGGCTATTTAGCTGAGAGCAGTTCTTGAAAAGATTAAGAAAATGTTTTAAATAAAACCTATATATCTATTAAAAGTTAAATTTAAGCTAGATTTATGTATTTTTTTTTTTTTTAAGTTCAAAAAGAAGTTAAAAATTGCAATCAAGTTATATCTTTATTAGATATTAGCGTATTAGGATATTTTGTTGAAGCCTTGGCTTAAATGAAACCAATTTGTATCAAAATTTTAACCAAAAATCGGCCAACTTTATTTGAATTTCGGGGTTTCGGGCTGTGAGACTGTGAGCCGCCACTTGTCCAGCTGCATTTTGGCAAAACGGAAACGGGTCCTTGGGGCGTTGACGCTTCAGGCAATGGGTAGTGGCCACCACTCCCCAACCAGCCAGGCAGCCAGGCAGTCAGCTCTCCCCGGCAAACCCAACTCTCCTGTCCTCTTATCCATTTAGCCATGGCATGTGTCGGCGAGTCACACAGACATACTGGCTATAGGATACAAATATGCCGGTGCCTGTGTGAGTGTGAGTGTCGGTGTGTGGGTATAGTGTGTGTGTGAGCACCTTGCTTTGTCCCGAAAATTTCCATCGATTTGATTTATATGGAAAATATTTAAATTTTATTGCCAGTTTGCATATGGCCTGGCCAGACAGGACCAGGACCTCCACTACCCAGGAGGCTTAAGTGAGATCGATAGTTATAGTTGTGCATACACACACACAAACACACACACAAAAACATAGATGGAAAGGATATATGAAAGGAAAGTGTTGAAAAACAGCTGAGCTTGTGGGAGATAATTTATGCAGCTTGCTGGGTAATATTGAAAACGAAATTTAAATGCAAACAAGGGAAAGTGTTTTGGCAAAGCAAACTGTCCCTGTTTTTCCCCCAACAAAACCGATGCCTGACCCTCACCTGTTTATCCTTTTCCTGATGCCTTTTCCTGGTTTGCTTTTTGTATGCTTTTGCCTTGCTCTTACATTGTATAGATTGTAGAGACTAAATGGCCAACGATTAAAAGGCCATTGAAATTTTGTTAGCCTGGCCAGTGGCCACGGAAAGAGCAATCAATGACCAGGACTCGTACACCAAGGACTGCAGCTAATGAGAAGTTTCATCCGCAACTTGCAACTTTCAACATTTTTCATTTTGTCACGAACAACACAAACAAGGACATCCAGTCCTCCTGCCGGCCTGCCTGCCTGCCAGCCTGCCTTCCTGCCTGCCAAGGATGAATGGATAACAGGACGAGAATGAGGAGAACGAGGAGAACTAGGAGGAGTCAGAGCTGGCGACCGCGTGGGAGGCGGAGGCGTGTCAGAAATTATGTTGATTGTTTGCTCTACCCAAGGAAATAATTAAGCAAGACGTGGCAGCTACGGAGACAGGAGCAGGGACAAGAAACTCTCAAACTCTGGCGCCAAGTCAAAAATATATATAAACGGGGCTATATATACAGAGTATGCCAAATAATATCGTAGCTTTTCAAGCACTCGGAGAAACAAGTGGAGAGGTCTTACAAATATATTTAAATTTATGGTACATACAAGTAGATATGGTGGTTTTATGAAAGACCTATGGTTATGTTGAAATACATCAATTTTTTTCAAAGAATAGTCGAGCCTATCTACCAATTTCTATCACTATCATTAGCTATCTATCTGGTCCTATCAATCGTTTTATTTTGATTCTTATAAAAATAGGTATTGGTGTATATATTTTTAATCCTCTGAGGATTTGAGCTTTAAATCCCGCTCTCTACTAAGTTTCGTTTTGATGCTTCAAGTCCAAGTTTAAAGACTATTCTAGTAATCTAAATAAAGTAATGAGGGAAAAATTAAAACAAAAAAAATGGGGCTTCAACATTTTGTAACGAGGTTTCAAGGCAAATGGTCGAAGGTATTCTTTAAAAGATCTGCTAGAAATGGGCAAGAAATGGACGATAGTTCGAAGCTACTTTCCAAAAATACCAGATTTAACTAAAGCTCTCATAGAAAAAATTTAAGAAATGGGAATAGAAAATTTTATATTGAAGTTGTGATGCAGAGTGGTGGGGGAATCTATCCACAAATCGTTTAAGATTCTCAGTGTGGGAATCGGATAGAAATTAGTGAAGATATGGACATGGTATCAAAATTAGAAAAATAGAAAAATTAGGAAAACCTTCAAAAATAAAGATAATAAAGATTAATAAGAAATCAATCCAAAAATCCAGTTAAAGATAGTTCTCTGGGACATCGAATGGAAATAGATAAAGATATGGATATATTTTGGGGCCATATATGGATATCCTGGGTCCTGGGAAAATGGGGATCGACCAAAATATTTGATCGAGTTTTTGAAGCTGAGTTAGATAGAGATTTGTTGAAAAAATTATTTACTTGTTTGAGAGTCGGATTAAAATTAACAAAGATATGGACATAGTCTGAAGTAACATATGAATATACCGGATACTGCATTCTAGAAAAGAAACTCCTAGAAAAAATTTACAAAATGGGAATCCAAATCAAGGATGTATCGAGGTTTTGATTAAAATTGATGGAGAATCGGACTGAAAATCTTGTAAGATAATCCGGTTGACATTCAGATGAAAAATATCGAAGATATGGGATTTCACGGAACATGTAGAAAAATCTATGTCTGTAGATGTCTGTCATATCTCTTTTTAATAAAATATAACTGCTAATTGATATGACAATCTTGTAAGATATTGCGCTTGAGAATCGGATGCCAATTGACAAAGACATAGACCCAGGATATTTTCAATACTTAGCACCCTTGGGTCTATATACTAGTCTAATTATTAACATTATTAAATTAATATAATAATACCTTGTAGATTTATTGTAGATGATTATTAAGGATTAAAATGTGGTTTATTTAGGACCATTTATGACTAAAATCCTTTACCAAAAGATATCAACTTCTCAACGAGTTCTTTATTCCTATCTTTGAATATTAAATCTCATAAATTTCTCTCTCTGCCACTGAAAATATTTCGCTCATCAGGCTAGAGAGGCAAAAACAAAATTCCAAATTGTCAACAGCTTTTTGTGACTAACTGTATATGTATATTTTTGGGGGGTTTTTTTTTTTACTTCTTAGCCGCCATAGCCGTTTGGCGTTGCTGCTGCCATGGCTGCTGCTGCTTCAACTTAATCTAATTAGTGTGGCACTTGGAGCTGCAGTTTTGATTTACATTTCGAGGCGCTGCCACTGGAAATTAGCCAGAGAAAGGAAGTCGCCAAAAGCGACTATATCCTTGACACACCATCCTACCCAACTGCCCATCTCCATGGTGGTGGGGTGCCCTGGCTGTTGGGCAGAAAACTTTTACTAATTTCCGCACCGAAATCCCGAACCATTGGCCGCGCAAAATGTCCGCCCATTTTCCTTTTGATTTTAGTTCGATTTTCAGTTTCAGTTCATTTTATCGCATTTCATTAGCGATTGCAACCAAAGCGATTTCAATTTCCCATTTTGCCAGCGAAACTTTTGTGTCCTACCCGCCCGCGACTCGACCGCCTCGGTCGTTGGTTTTTAATTCTGTTCGATATTGGTTGGGCACCCCGAGGGGCCTCGGTAGGGCCTGGTATTCGTCGTAGGGTCCACCGATTTCATTGGCATTTTATTTATTTATTACGTATACGCAGTGCCTGGCAATCGAATCGCGTTCCTTTGTCCTGCCGAGTCCTTTTGTGTTTCTGGTCTAAACTGGGCAAATATTTGATGTTTTCACAAAAAAAACAAATATATCTCCCTGTGAGGTCTGGGGGAAGTCCGCTTGATGAGCGATAAGCCTCGTCTCGCCAGGACCATGAATAAATTAGTTACTAACTCACCATTCAGGCTTCAAGCCCCACAACAAAGGCAAACACACGAGCATTTGTATAAGAAAACATTTTTATTTAAAAGTGTACTTGTTATACCCAGTACTCGTAGAGTACAAGGGTATATTGTATACGTGCGAGTGTATGAAACATACAGAAGCTAATTTATTAATGAAAAATTTCATCCAAATCGGATAATTTTTAGAGAAGTTATAGAATCTTTCGTCTAAGCCTTAGTATGAGAAGGAAGCCGTTGGGTTTTTTTTTTGCAAGCGCAAAAGTTAGCAACAAGAAATTTTTGATAAGAATTCATATCTTTGGAGTTTAAACTTTAAGAGCGGCTAACGTCCAAAGGAAATCATTCTCCAGCTGCTGGCCAAGTTTGTTAGCCATTTTTCACAACTCAACACAACTCGTTGGGGCTGATCCTGAAATGTCTGAAATTCAAAATGTTTCCGACCTTCTCAAACTTTTTGCAGTGAAAACAAATATTTTTAATTAATTTTTAAATATTTTATTTTGTTATTTTATTAAAAAGTTAAAAAATAGAAGAGTACAGTTTATCTAATAATCGTCTTTATAATATTAGCAATAATATAATTACATTTTAGTGGATATTAAGATTACACATATTTTCCCAAAATGTTTCATTTTCCAAGTCCGTTTTTAAACGCTTTTTGTTTTTTTCAATTTGTTCTACGGATGTACATGTCAATGTACATGTCATCATCAGGCCTAGCAATAAAAAAATAGAATTTAAAAATGATTTCGAGTTAGTTATTTTAGAAATGTCCAGTTGGGGACTAAAAAACCAAATTAGAATACTCACCTCATTCCACGATCGAACCACCAGCCAAACTCCAGTTCCTCCGCCCAATTACGACCAGGAACTCCATCCTCATCTCGATCATATGTTGAAAATGTGGAGCCCTGCTTAGGGCTCATCCATATATTTGCTCCAGTACAATTGCCAATACTTTTCACCTTGTAACCTTCGCTTCTATCGCCCACAGCGAAGTTTTCGCATCTGCTATTGCCTGAATTGGTCCATATAAGCACTTCATGAGGCTTTCCACTGGTCAAATGGTGCAATCGATTCAGTCCAATAAAGAACTCATCGAAACCCTCAGTTCCTACATCTCCGAACCCACGTTCATAATCCTCATAAGTCCGATTAAATGTTTGTGAATAAGTACGTTTATAAAAAACCCTTAACCATCCAAATCCTTTGGGGAGGACTTTGTATTCTTTTTGGTCTTGTGGACAAGGATCTGGAAAATCTAAAAAAAGGTTTTGTTTTATTTTGCCAATGATTGGGTTCTGCCAACTCACCTATGGTTTCTGTCTTCGATGTCGTCTGATTATTAATATTAAGCAGCGGAGTAGTTTGGAGCTTTCCAGTTTTTACTTCCGCCTTTGGTAGATTATTTTCATCCGATCCTCCAATGTTTACTATTTTCTCCAACTTAGCAATGTCTTCGCGGAACTGATGAGTCAAAGTAGATAAGTCACTTGTTTTCTTTTGGTAACTAATTTGAATTCTTAGCCGGTCGATTTCCTCATTTTTTTGATTTATTATCTGCTCATATTTAACTTCACTTTCTCTAAGTTGACTCAGCAATTCCAAATGGCTTTTCATCAAGTCCAAAAAACCCTGTTGGAATTTTGAATTCTGGGGGTCTCCGCTCTGCAAGTCTGAATGTCGTTTCTGAAGTTCCGAGTAGTCTTTCCTGCACTTTAAGAGCTCGGCATTCTTCTTTTGGCTCTTCTCGAAGTACTGTTGCAAAATAATGGTCTCGCACTCGTCTTCCAGGGGATGGCAGGTCTGAGGAATTCCAATTTAAATTAATTTTCTAAATAAAAACACTCAAAACGGCTATTACTTCTTCCGATCCCAGGCAGGCAGCCATTAGGAAGCAGGTAGAAATGAGGGCCACGGGGAGGATCATCTTGTATTTTTTTGATTGAACTTAACTTTGTACCGAAAGAGTCTCTGGGAATATTTCAACTGATACTGCGAGTCGTGAAGCTCAAGCTTTTTAAAGCATAATATAGCCAAAAATATAGCCATAAATAGCCAAAATATTCCACAGACAGAATGCGTACGGAAGGGATGTCAAAGGTTATTGGAGACTAGAGGGAGGTGATTAGGAACAAGACCTGGCTTATGTTCTTAGCTTCTTCTTCTTGTTATATATGGATGTTATACATATGTACACATGTATATACATTACTTATATTTCATATTATTTATTATAAACATTATTATATATTTTCCCCAAATGAAAAGTACTTTTCAAAGAAATTTCAATGACGCAACAGTCTCCTTATCTCAAACAAATGAATGTCGCGCTTAAGGGGGTCTTCTAGTTTAAAAATTTAGGAAAATCTAATTATTTTATAATTCATTATTTTGAATGTTCTAGAATATCTCCCTTGAAGGCTTTTTAAAAATTAAATTATTTTCAAAGTTTCATACTTTGAACCATACCATTCCTCATAATACCCATAGGTTCATAGTTTTCATAAAAGAACAGTAGTCCTTTTGTGGTTTGTGGTTTATATTTGATAGTATTTTCTTAGGAACATTGTTATAATGTGAGATCATTCTAGATAATGGTTTATTTTTGTTTAGTTTGTATTTTAGCCTAGGCTTACAATAGTAGTTGCAGTGTAGTTTGTATTTTAGTTTAGGCTTGTGATTGTTTTTAGTTAAAACTGCTTGAGCGATCATCTAAGAAGTAAACTGCTTGCATGGTTTGAGATTAATTCAGTATAGGGTTTCTTATTTGATTCTTTATAGGCCTGATGTTATTTTCTGTTTCAATTGGGACCAGTCTTACTGTGTGCGATGACCACTCGCGAGGACCAGTCTTACTGTATTCGATGACCGTAGATTGTAGTTAGGTTAGCTGTCCTGTGATTGTTCTTCAGGATAACTGCTTACATAAGAAGGTAAGCAGTAAGCTGCTTGCTCGGTTGGATGTTATAGCCGCCTGTGACTTGTTTTTCTTCAGGGCTCAGGTAGTAGCATTCATATCTTCCTCCTGTGATCCAGATAGTGTTTCTGTTTCCAGATAGTGTTTCCAGATATATTGTCAGTTTTGTAAATCTAATGTTTCTTTTGCTTCTTTCTGGGATGAGAATGGGGCTCGACATCATCGTTCAGCTGCTGACGACGCTTAGAAGTTGTCGGCAATTCTGGAGGTGGCATCTCGGGCTGAACGTTAATATTATTGTTGTTTTCAACTACTCCGGTTGGCTCGTTGTAATTATTTTGTTCTTGGCCAGCTGACAGATGGCTAGCTGGAAGCAGCCAGCGGACATTCGCACGCTCATTACGAATCTCGTCCTCATGGAACAGTCGTAGTGGGTTGAGGTATGGCTGTATTGTAGACTCGCTATATCCAGTCAGCTCCTGTAGGTAGGGTGTCCAGGGTTCTATTAAGCTTATCTTTCGCACAAATGCGATGCAGACGGCCGCCAACATCGAAGGAGGTACGCTGCAAAATTCGGGTATCTTTAGTGTATAGTCCGACACCTTGTGCAGCTTGCAGAGTATTTCTAGATACATATGTTCGAAGCTCATGTAACGGGGAAACTTTTCGTAGATTGGACGTCGTTTCATCTCCTCGAAGTAGCCCACAAAGTCATCCTGGGTGAGGAAACGAGTACTAAAAAGCTGCACAAAACTGGCGGTTGTGGGACGCAGCATTTCAAATTTCATGAAGCGTAGAATCCTAAGCTCCACAGACTTGAATTCGCGAACATTATAGAGATTGCCGACTACTATATTCATATCACAGAATCGAGGAATAGTTGTCACGGTGTCCTCGATTTGGGCGGCAAGATGGATGCAGACAAGCATCATCATCACCACCTTGTCCCTCTTGATTCTATGTTCCTGATGTATACAGTCCATATAGTACAGGGCCAGGTGTATAGTGCAGTGGTTGAATTTGAACGATTTATTTATCCTTTCTATAAGGTTGATCAATCTATTGCGGTCACCAAGTGGCGTAGAATAAAATGATAGGTTACATCGACGCTGCTCCTGCTCCTTCATATTTTCATATATGTCTCCGGCATACTGTTTGTCCCATAAGGTCTCTAATTTCCTCTTTAAGTTCGAAAATTCTTCAATGTAATCGGATGGTATTTGGTTTGTTTGGCGATTCTCCATGCTAACGAAATTATTTTATAGCTCGGATACAATATTCAAGGTTCTGGGCGTAGAAAACAAATGAAAAAAAAATTTAATTTACGTTCAAATGACAAACAAAAATATGATGTTGATGTCGGATTTTTTATATCAATATCAAAAGCAGGTTCCTCTATCTCTAGTTTTTATTTTATTAACTTTATATGTACATGAACATAGCTTGTTGGGTGGCAGACAGTAGTGCCTATAAAAAAGCCTATATCCCAGCCTATATCATATTAAAGATTTGTTGAGCTTCTTAGCGATAGGACGGTAGCAAGTGCATACCCACTGCACGCCTGCGCACAAATGCTTTGTCTTCAAAAGACTCGTTTCCCTTGATCAAATTATTCTTATTTTAGAATTTTAAAATATAAATACTCCAACTATTTTATTATCAATAACAGTAGATATTATTAAAACAACTACCTTTAGTAGTTTTAGATTTTTAGCTCTTTTCCATATTAAAAAGGGAAGAAGAAAAGGTAGGACTCGACACACACCTGGTGAGAATTCTACAAATGGTCTATCCGTAACTTAAGGAAAAGCGAAAATGTTCTGAATCTTTTCGTTTTTTTTTTAAAGCACTTTTATACCTTCTCGTTCAGTGTCCAGAACATGAAATTGTCTCAAAATCCTACCACCAGACCCTTCCCAAGCTCTTAAAAACTTTCCCAAAAAACGCTTTAAAGTAGTCTATGGAGTATATGTATTTTAACAAAAATGTTAACTTTTGAGAGCTCGTCACCCATAGCCTCAGTTTTAACTTTCTCGTCGTTCAAATCAGATCGTTCAAGTAAAAATTTTACTTTTATAATTTTGACAATAAAAATTTTCGAAATAACAAACAAAAGTGAGTGAAAAAAAGTGAAATTTTAGATTATTTGGTGTGTGTTCTAAAATAAAGATGTTTTAAGGATTCCCAAAAGTTCTCGATCAACAATATGGAAGATGCAATGGAAGAGAATAGGAATGCCGACGTACGACGAGTGGAGATGTTTACAATCCGGGAGCTGCTTCAGACTATAGTCAAAATCCAGCTGCCCTTGTGGGTGATTGATGTGATCTACTGGCGCGATGTCGTGCTCTCTGCCATCTGCTTCATAGGGGGTCTTGCCGCAATCGGTGTAGTGGCCGATCTGGTGACCTTCAAGCACATCGCCGGGCTGGTGCTGATGGTGCTGGGCCATGTCATGTGGTATACAGCGTTAAGTTGGTTCTTTCAAGTACCACCCTTAGAGGTAGTGCTGGAAAACCTGGGTTTTTTGATGCTCTCCCCGGGGGCAGTGCATTCTATTCGTTGCCTGGCCCTCAAGGTGACCCATTGGATCAAGCGATGGAAAGCCACCATCATGCACCTCCTTTTAGGAACCCAGATTAACAACATCATTCTAATTGTGCTCCTCATGATCGAGTTGCGTGTTATTCTGTGGTATATTAGCTTTGAGAAGGTGGTCAAAATACGTGAGGGCTTTATAGAAATGATTTGTCTACAAATTAATATCCATATCCCGCCCCTAGTATATTGCGGTGTGTTTTTAATGCCAATACTCTATGAGGAAGCCACTTGGAAGTTGTATAAATACTACTTCAGTCCTGAACCCACCAACGGAGTACTATTTCAATTCCTTACCGTAATTCTGATGTGCAAGGAGCTCCTCCTAATGTCCATAAATGACGGCACTATAGAGATACACGGTTTCGTGGAGGAGACCCGGAGGTTTCACCTGAGGAACCAGGCTCTGATAATCGCGCGATTGATGCAGTTGGCCAGAATTGAGACGGTGCTATTGCTAGAAGAAATAGACGAGGATAACTAGAGAAGTAGGAAATTCGTTTTGTTTTGAAGATTGTTACAATGGGGATATCTATATTTTTGGTAAGAGTCCTAGCGTTAAATAGGATAGAAATTTGTAGTTAGAGGGCAAACCCAATCATCTTTAGGGCGAGGATTACCCAACAAGTTTAAAGAAATCAGATCTGAAACGTAGTTAGTTGGATAGTATCAGAAGAAAATTAGTAGTCTTTGGGGATCAATTTAAAAATCTCTTAACAAATTTACAGATTATCCAAAAAATTATAAGAAATTGTTCAAATCGTACTTAGTTACTTAGTTTGTTGCTTTAGGGGATCATCCTCCCATCCTCATCCCTATAGAGGGATTTTAGAAAATTTAGATTGTTTATGAAATGAGAATGAAATCGCCCAGAAGTATACATAATGAAGGACTCAGAGGCAAGGATAAACTTACATACCGATGATTTGTTTTCAATGAAATAATCACACTTGACATTTTAAAACTTACTTACAAATATCTTTCGACTAATCGTGTATTCAAAAATTTCTACACAAAAACAAAAATACATTAAACACAAAAAAAAAAACAGGTTGGTGTTTTTTCCCTCTTTGACATTTTGGGAGGCTTTGGTATTTTATTTTTCTAGTTGGTGCATTCGGTCTTGCCAATTTCAGGTGGTATGCAATATTTAAATATATACAATATATTATAATAAAAAATAAAGCTTTTACTAAATAAATCTACTTATTCTTATTCTTATATTTTTATACCCTTGCAGAGGGTATTATAATTTTGGTCAAAAGTGTGCAACGCAGTGAAGGAGACATCTCCGACCCTATAAAGTATATATATTCTTGATCAGGATCACCTCCTGAGTTGATATGAGCATGTCCGTCTGTCCGTCTGTCCGTCTGTCCGTCTGTCTGTCCGTCTGTCTGTCTGTTTCTACGCGAACTAGTCTCTCAGTTTTAAAGCTATCTTCTTGAAACTTTGCACACACCCTTCTTTCCTTTGCACGCAGTATATAAGTCGGAACGACCGGGATCGGCCGACTATATCCTATAGCTGCCATATAACTGATTGATCGGAAATGGTATAACTTTGGTGTTTTTAGAGTTAGAGAATTCAAATTTGACACAAAAGCTATTTTTGGCAAAATAATACGACGTGCCAAATTTTATAAGGATCGGTCGACTATATCCTATAGCTGCCATATAACTGAACGATCGAAAATGACCCAACTTTCGTGTTTTTGAAGATAGAAAGCTGAAACTTGGTACAGATTATATTTTTGGCCTGTTGATCCAACCTACCAAATTTCATTAGGATCGGCCGACTATATCCTATAGCTGCCATATAACTGAACGATCGGAAATGGTTTTTGGTAGAAATACCAACTTTGGTATTGTTAAAGATAGAAGTTTGGGACTTGTTTTAAATTTTGTATTATAATAAATTGGGTTATATAATCATATTCTCATAAGGATCGGCCAACTATATCCGATGTTTGCGATATAAATCCGGTTTTAACTGCAAGGGTATATCAACTTCGGCTCCGCCCGAAGTTAGCTTTCCTTTCTTGTTTTTTTGATCAGTTGATCCAACCTACCAAATTTCATAACGATCGGCCGACTATATCTTATATCTGCCATATAACTGAACGATCGGATATGGTTTTTGGTAGAAATGCCAACTTTGGTATTTTTGAAGATAGAAGTTTGGGACTTGTTTTAAATTTTGTATTATAATAAATTGGCTTATATTATCATATTCTCATAAGGATCGGCCAACTATATCAGATGTTTGCGATATATATCCGGTCTTAACTGCAAGGGTATATCAACTTCGGCTCCGCCCGAAGTTAGTTTTCCTTTCTTGTTTTATGAAAAAATTTTAATAAGTACTCAGAAACATGTACTAAACAACGTCGGTAAAACATTTTTCATAAATATTTTAAATGGTGTCCAAAAAAAATCGAAAAAATTCAATTTTTTTGTGTGGTACAACTGTATATAACCCCTTAAAGCCATCCTCGGCCCTGAGCTTGAACTTTAAACTGAGCTTCAGATTTTCTGATAAGGAATTGGGACATACCCATACATATGGATGCTTGATGAAAAGATGAAAAGAATGCTTACGGAAGGGATGTCAAAGGTTATTGGAGATTAGAGGGGGGTGATTAGCAACAAGACCTGGCTTATGTTCTTAGCTTCTTCTTCTTCTTCTTCTTGATATATATCGAGGCTCTATATATATACATTTGTAAATATGTACTATATGCAATACATTTTTTATATACATATTACCTTATGTATTACTTCCCAAATGGAAAGTACTCTTCAAAGAGATTTCAATAACGCAAAAGTCTCCTTATCTCTAACAAATGAATGTCGCGCTTAAGGGGGTCTTCCAGTTTAAAAATTTAAGAAAATTATGTTTTTGTGTAGTTCTTCAGTTTAAATATTGTAGATTCTAGAATATCTCCCCAGAAGGGTTTTTAAAAATTAAATTATTTACAAAGCGAGTGCGTCTTTAGTTTCGTGGCAGTACATCGCGATAATACCCCATTATCGCATAAACTAACCAAAACTAAAACTTTTTATTTTATATTGTATTTATATATGTAACATAGAGAAGGAATAAAAGTATTTCTTAAAGTATGAGTATTTCGGCCCCATAAAGTATATATATTCTTGATCAGCATCAGCATATACAAATTAAGTATACGCCTCGTATGTCCTACTAATTTATACTTTTCCCTACTATAAGCTCTTATTCCTTTTTCTAAAACCTACAATTTTTATCAAATATTTGGCATTCCGCTCGCTGCACTTCAAGAGGTGCAAAAATGTGTGAAATTTTCACTGTGAAATTTAATTAAAGCCTTCTTCTGGCTGGCGGCGCAAGGGCGACTTTCAGGCGATAAAAATCGCGCCCAGAACGTGACAAACGGGCGCTGAAGTCGAAGGCGGCGAACAAACAATGATACTTTCAATACAGGTTGTGTGCTCTTGTGTATGTGCTGAAGGCGTGGCTGATGTATTGTTTACCTTTCTCCGGGGCTGATGTCGGTTAATCATTAAAGCCGCCTCCGGGGGCGTGGCGTGACTCAAGATGGTCAGATTTATTCATTACCTTGGTAGGTATGTAGGTAGGTAGCTCACGAGGCTCACGAGGGGGTTAAATCACTGCGCGGGCATTAAAAATTTAGTAAGTCCGGTGGTCCAAGGGGGATTGCAGAACCAGGACGGTATAGAACAGTACAGGACATTCCAGAGCCAGAGACCGGAGAGCAGAGTGCAGAATTCACGAGCCAAACTGTGAGCCCTTTTCTTCTTGCAATTTGCACTCAATTGCAATTTCCGTTTCGCCACTGCCATTTGCTACGTGGCTGCTACGTGAAAAGTACTTGCCCCCCAGCCAGCTCTCTTTCCACCCCCCTTACCGTCCTCTTTCCGCTAGATTTCCCCAAAACCTTCCTCTAGTGATTCCCAACCAGCCGCCTACGTGCTGAGCGGCATAAAACGCGCTGAAATTTGTTTTGCCATTTTGTTTAGTTGTTAGTTGCGGCTCCCGAAACCCCAAAAAGCAAAAAGTGCCACCCCTTGCTACCCCCAACTGTATTTTTTTTATTTTTTTAAATATCAATATAAAACGTGACAGAATGGACTTTTCCTCCACAAAGCTCAGGAAGCGCTCCCGCTGGATGGTTACACTCGAGCAAAATATAAGCCTCGGCATTCGGGGGATTTGCTTTTTCATTGGTTTGTTTTCTTAACTTTATTACAACAAACTTTATTTGGTTTGGCAGAATGGTTTTTAAATTTAACTAAATTAAACAGCAATTGGTTATTAGAACTTTTTTTTTAACAAGTAAGGTTTAAAATTATTGATTAACTAGCAATTTGCTTACTTATAAATTACGATTCTAATTGGATTTAATTCAAAAAAATCACAGAGAAAAGATAAAGAAAAATATAACCTTAAAAAAACCTTAAGATGAAATTAGAATAATTATCTTTTAATTTAAATATTTCTTCACCCTTACTTCACCTTTAATTTATTACAAAAATCTAAGGCTTTATTTTGTTTATTTATTTTAACAAAGGATGTATCCTTACATGAGTACCATAAAACAACTTACGAACTGCCTAAAAAAAGGGTGAAATGCACCTTAATGCACCTTAAAGCACCCTTTTTACAAATAAAGGTTATTATTAATTATCCCACTTGGATTATAATAGTTTTGTATAATTTGTCAGTTTAATAATAAAAAACCTAATAATTGGACTTATCACCTTTAAAGTATATTTTTTTTTTGCATAAAAAGCTTTGCATTTGTAACACAATTTAATATTAAATTTGAAATTATTTAATAGCCTTTTAAAGGTTTATTTTATTAAATAAAAAACTATGAGTTTTTTATTTTTATTTTTTTCTTAAAATACCTATTTTTAAAAAGATGCCATTATAAATTTGTATATATTTATAGAACAACATATAGAACAATGTTCTAAATCTTCTACAGAACTACAGCTAGATATGATTTTTTATTTAAGGAGTGATAAATAATAAACATAATAAATATATATTTTAATCGTACCTACTACATTTGTATATAAGTAGTTACTTTATTTAGTTATTTCTTAGTTTTTTTAAATTTTTTGTATAAACTTTTAAGTCAAGTTTATACCTAAAGCTGAAACTACCATCTACTTATGGTTTCCCTTAGCTCGAGCTACCCTTTATCTACCATATGTTCATTATAGTCATTTATTATAAATATTATTCCGAGTGCACCGTTTAAAGCAAATCTGAAAATCTGTGGCATGGGGGCGGGGCACATCCGTAAGCGGTTTAACTGCCCAACTCTGGGCTGGCATAAGTAGGCAGCGCCGTCGGTCAGGTGTCCAATGGGGGACGGGGCCGGGCCCAGCTCACGCATTATAATCCGTTTATGGTCGAGGTGATCCAAGGTAGCCATGAAACCTGACGATTTCACATGCCCCGACTTATGCTTAGCTGCTTAAATCAGACAGAGCCCAGTTGCCTGACAAGTCACATAACAATTTCGAAAAGAAATAGGAAAATATTTATACCGAAAATCGGAAAATTGGAAAATCAAAGCTAGAGCTAAACGATACAAGAATGGAGGAAACCAGTCATAAGCAGAGTACCAAGGACACCTTCAAGAAGAAGATCCAGCAGCAGGCAGCCATAGATCATGTCAGTCATATGCTGGACCGGATATGCGAGAATTGTTTCCGGAAGTGCGTCGAGCGTCCCTCGGAGGAGCTCCAGGCCAAGGAGAAGCGCTGTCTCAACTTGTGCATGGATCGGTTTATGGACTCTTACAATTTGGTGGCCAGGACCTTTCAGCGACGCCTGGAACGCGATTCTTAGGGAGAATTCTAGAGGGAGAAGAGACAGAGAGTGCTAGAAGTGACGAGTTATAGAGACGAGTTTGAGAAGCAGCGAGTTTAAGTAGCGACTAGTTCAAAAGACGCTATGTATAAATTACCTTTCCCGGCATGTCCTTTGAGAAACTGAAAACTAATACCATAAATTTTACATCTTTGGAATGATAATTGTAACAAATCTTTACAAATTCCTAACAAGTCTTTTTAAATTTCAAACAACAAGTGTATACATCGATATTTTCTTTGTGAATTATAGTAATGAGAATGTTTTAGTCCTAAAATTATTTTATTCTTTTTTTTTAACATTTATTTTTTAAAAGCAACAAAGAGCTCTCCCTTTTGGTGCAATTATTTCGAAATATTTCATAAACTTCAATGACATGTGTTTCTGGACAGGACGCCGGGGGTCATAGAGTCCGATTTGAAAGACGTGTGTGGGTGGGTATGTGGTTTAAGTTTCCATGAAGTTCGAGTGAGGCATGGAGGGATGGAGGGATGGAAAATGGACTGACTGACTCCGACTTTGAATGGACTTGCCTTGTGTTCCGAATTGAATGGAAAAGGAAAATCAGACACAAAGTACGGGATGTGCATGCATTGGTTTTCAAAAAAAAAAAGAAGGAGGGAGGAGGCATCTATGGTTTAGTGGTTGGGGTATATACATACATATAGTATGTACAGAACCCACTCTTTTTCACACAATACTGACGGCGGTGGGGAATGAAAATTGCATTCAGCGACCATTCAGTGTTTTATGGTCCTACGACTGCAGCTGCTTTATGAATGCATAATTTTATTTTATGCACAAATTCTATTTACAACGCGACACGTTGCGTGAACGGTTCATAAAGCTGCCCTACCCTGTGAGAGGCTAGCGAGGTTCGATCGAAAAGTTTGCCACAAAACACTACACAAGACTATCGGAAACTAGTATGGTTCAGAAATCAAACACACCACGTTCTTTTCGGCCTATTTGATTGTAATTAATATTTGCATTTCAAATATGAAATGCGGGTTTTTGTGGCCAACGGCCAAATATTTCACAACGACACCATCTCACCAGCACACCAGCCCATGGAGCCCGGCACGCCCCCAATTATCGCATATGCCGGGACATTGATTAAACATTTAGCTGTCCATAAGTATTTTAATAACTATTTTCGCCGCCCGCAAAAAACAATTTCCCAATTTTCGGTCCTATCGCCATCTCTCGGCCTGTCTCTTTCTAATTGCATGTTTCTACCTCTTTCTAGCTAATTGTGGTGAACCAGTGGGCGTGCCCGGATCGGTTGTTTATTGGCACGCCCTGCTGTTGAAACCTGAATGTCAGCCAGACGGAATGGAAACTCATGGAATGGATTATGTTCCGGACCTAAATCGGTTATACAAGGTAGGAACAAATACATACTATATATTATTTGAATTATTGCCTATTTTTTGAGAGGTTGTATTAGGGGTCTGAGAAGTTTTTGGAGAGGTTGAATAGTTAAGTTATAATTGTGTTGGTACAGGTTATTATAATAATGATTATAATTAAGGTATAAATAATTAAGGAATTATATACCTAAATATTTCCTTAATCGTTCTATAAGTAAAATATAATTAGGGCATCACTAAGGCATAAGTCGTATACAATGTAGGTCGATTTTTGGTGTAATTTGAAGGATAATTATGGTATTAATTTAGGTACAGTCAAGGTATAATTAGGATAAAATTGAAGAACTTTTATTGTTTTTGAGGGTACATAATTCAACCTTATCATTGTCGTAAATTCATATTAGAACCTTCATTAAGAACCTCCATATTTATACCAAAAATTAAAATTTCATTAAATCTTAAATTTATTTTCAAAATTATAGATGTTTAGGTTTTAAAAGTACAGTGTTTTTTTCATAAATTTATTTTCATAAACCATTTTTTAGGATTTATATCTCGATTTGGTATAAATTATCTTGAAAACTAATGATTTGTCAGAAAAGCCTCAAGCCTGGCACTCCTCTTCCTTAAAAGTCCCTTAAATTCAGTTTTTCTCACTGTGTGAGAGGGGACATCTCTGCGGACATCTGGTTATGGCACCCGGCGATGATTGCTTCCCTTAGGGCGGCCCGGGATCGGCATCGACATTGACATGGTCCAGTGCGTATAAATCAACAGCTGCAGTCGGTTTTCCGGCCCAGAAGGATGGCGGCCAGAATGGGGGAGCCGGCGAGGAAAAGCGGGAAAATCTGGAAGGAAGGAAAAGCCGGGACAGCGGGTTAAAAATCTTTTCAAGTGGTCAACGGACGCAAATCCTTGTCCCTATATATCCCACAGCAAGCATCCCCTTTCGACTGTATACAGTTCTGTCGTCCCGTAGTCCTGTGCTCCGTGCGTCCTTTTTCCGTCCTGCAGTTGTGTAGTCCTGTATCCCGCATCCTTGTGCCTTTGCGGTTGAATTAAGTCAAACAAAAGGCAGTGGCAAAAAAAAAAGAAAACAGAAAGAAAGGAGTAACTAGAGAGCACTGCTTAGATTACGCATACGCCGTGTTGAACCGAGGGTCCTTTCTCCATCCCTCTTATCCCCGGGGAGAAAGTAGGAGGGAAATGAGGTCGGGAAAAGAAAGTGCAACACACATTGCAAGAAATACAGGGAGAGGGAGAACGAGAGCGGAGGCCGGGGGTGGAAAAACGAAAAATGGCAAACGCAAAATGTAAATGGGCTTTTCACAAAATGAATATTAAATTGCAAGCCTTTTTTAAGGGGGTGTAGCAATTGCAGCTTAGCCATAGAGTGTTAGACATGTCTGAGCCGACATTAACATGCCTCTGAGCCTCAATCCTGCCACACTTCATAGAAATATACACCTCGTTCTTATCTCCTTATGTCCATATTTTGGTGGGGGCTATTGGGGTTTTTTTTTAGGATATTTTTATGAATAGTTATGATAGTGTTTGAGATATTACTTTAGTTTGGTGTTTGAAGTTTATTAATTAGTTTCTTTTTAAACAATGTTGAAGTTTAGGAGGTTACATAAGGCATTTATGGGAGACTATGGTTGTTTTTATTTCTTATTGTTAAAAAAGGCTTTCTTTTAGACTGATTTGGAAGCGTTGTATTTATTTGCCTTATTTAAGATTGATTCTTAATGAATTTTAATATACAGATAAAGATTTTCTTTAATGGATATGTTAAAGATTATTGAATGAACTTTTTGAATGGAATTATTGTGAATTTCTTAAATATACATATATGTTTAAAAGTTAATTTATTTTATACATTTTTATACAAACTTACCTTCTTCTATACAAGCCATCTCTGAGTAATATTTCCCTCAAAAACTCCCCCACCGCAGTGCACTTTTCAAATCAAACAATGACTTTGCATTTCTTTCGCATTTTAAATGTTTATTTAACATTTTTCGATAATGAGCAGACTGTTTGTGGAAATTACAAAGTATGTACATACATAGATTCCATGAAGCAAGTTGCTCCTTTCGAGAAATGCTAATCCCAATTAGAAGCCGCAACCCGACTAATTAGCATTGGTTGAATCTCGGATATCCGGCTTGTTTGCGGTTATCCTTAAATAGATGAGAATTTTGTGCAGTTTCCTGGAAAGGCAAGGCCTCCATTCCGCTTCTCCGCTCCGCTCCGCCTTCTCTATTCCCTATTTCATTTCCCTTCGAAGAAAAGTCGGTGTCGCCACCACCACTTGCACCACCGCTAGCATTGCCACTGCCAGTGCCGCTGCTGCCTACTTATATGACATGGCATATGCATTGTTTTCAAAATGATTTGCGGTTCTAATTTTTCGCAGGAGGAGCAGGCTATGCCGTACTTTGTCGTCGCTTCTTATTTTTGTGGCTTGAGCTGCTGCCTTTGCAAAACTTGAACACAGGCCCCGGCTCTATATAGTTATGTCTTTTTCCTCCGATCTGCTACCCATCCGCTATCTCTGGCCCTGGTCGGTCCACCCTCCTCCTCCAGTTGGGTACAAAGTATGCTGCAAGTAAGATGCCGCCACAAACCGCAGGCAGCTCCAGTCGCTCTCAACTATTGCATCGTCTTTGGATGTGGCAGCACTGCAACAAATTGAGGGTTCATTTAGTTCATAAATGAAATTTTTCAAATATTTTCATATTTAGAACTTATAGATATTTCTTTTACCTGTTACCTGATATCAGGTTGCTTTTATATTTTAATGATTTTACAAAAAGGCATAAAATATAACATTAGTTAGACGATTACTTCACTTAATCTCTTCAAAAACAGTATATAAAGTTTTAAGACTTTATTTTATATAATCTTTCAAACCTTCAAAACTTTTATACCTATTTTTGTATACCATTTATATCTAAAAAAATGTTGACAGATATTTTATATTCAAATTTATATCAAGTTTTATTCATATCAAGTTTAGTATATATACTTTACATAATATATGTATAAATAAATGATTCTTAAACGTTTTATTATGAAAGTTTCTATGAACAGGCTTAAAATGGGTACATTATTAAAAATATAATTTAATATTAAATTATTAAATTATTGAAGCTTTTAGTTTCTTTAGTTCCTAGTCAACCTTTGGTTTAGGTTGATAAAAGAATCAAAATACTGTATGCCTAATTCTTATACTTCATTTTGTTATTCAAATTGTGTTTTTTTTTTTTTTTTATACCTTTTTGTACATTTTCTTAGTGAATCTATTTGCTTCTATAATGACTTTAAAAAACATTTTATTTTTTTATACCTTAAAAATGATTTTGGACCTTTTATTATTCAGACATTTATATTAAACATAAAATAATTTTCATACTTACTAAAGTTTTCTTATTAAACATATCTTTTTGTTTGGTCTCTAAATCTCTATTTAAACCCAAAAATGAATCCTCAACCAAGCATAAAATTAGTATATATTTTTTTGCAGTGCATACTTGTTCTGTTCCCTGCTCATTTTATGTGTGTTGCCTGAGCTGAGGCGCCAAAACAAAGCAGAAACTTTGCTTGGTTCAACATTTCAACTGCTTGGAAATTTATTCATTCCCATTCCCGAAAAACTGAAGACCCTTTTCATTCTGATTTCCTAGCTCTCCGGCTCCCCAAACTTCCGGTTGGTCCCCCACTTTCTTTAGATTCCCCAAACCCATCCCAACAGTTGGCATCTTCATTTGTCTGTTCTGTCGTTTTGTATTTGAGCATTTCGGTATTTGAGTTTTCGATTCAGCAGCTTCTACGTCTGCCACTGCCACTACTACTTGCTACTTGCTACTTGCTACACCTTCTGCTAAATGCCACACATAAAACTTTGTCGAGCAAATAAGTAAATTTTTAATTGAAACTCACATGCAAGAAGTGCACATTTTGTCACTGGCCAAATTTGATAATTCAAATGGCAGAACATTTAATATTTGATGTAGCTCACACCTCTTATTTTACTTTAG
Organism: Drosophila malerkotliana malerkotliana; assembly: GCA_018153235.1. Classification (NCBI taxonomy): domain Eukaryota; kingdom Metazoa; phylum Arthropoda; class Insecta; order Diptera; family Drosophilidae; genus Drosophila; species Drosophila malerkotliana. The sequence continues at coordinate 6,426,869 of JAECXV010000058.1, read as the reverse complement.
TATGTATATGGCTGTATGGCTGTATATCTGTACCTGACCGAACCGGAGTACCTGACAAATTTAATTCAATTTGTCGAAATCAATTAAAATGCCTTTCAAAATTTATCACCAGCACAAAACGAACGATTTGCCAAATTGGATTCGAAGCTATGAAGCAAAATTCTTTGAATGAAAACTTGTTTCCACTGCCCCACACTTCCCTTTTTACCATTTTTTGGTCTAAAAGTTAACAAATTTCTGAATTTTCTTGATATTTTCTTTACTATTTTTGTGTTTTTGGGTTTTTTTTTTTTATCAAAAAGTTGGAAGGTAACTTGCGTTACTGAAGTCGAAAGTTTTCTTTCTCTCCACATGCGTCGAGTGCCTGGAATGGATGGAGAACTTCGAGTTCTGTATGGCGTAGGACAAATATTTTTCAACAACTTCTCAATGTTGCCGGCAAGCTTCGAATGCAACTAAATTCCCGACATACGAGTACATGCTACGAGTAGCATTGGCAGCCTCTGAATAAAGAACACAAATTGCTAGCATAAATGTGGGAGAGTGCAGGGATAACAACATCTATGTATGTGGGCTGGTTGGTTTCTTAAGGAATAAGTTGAGTTTTTTTATTTTTATACCTTTTATTAGATCTGAAAAGCGTTATTAGGGATAGAGGCTGGAAAAATTTTAAAACTGGGAGACTACTTAGTTCCCGTAGAAACATACAGAAAGACATGGTTTTAAGTAGGGCTTGTTGAATTACTTTTTAAGGAAAGTTGGTTGAAAAATACTGCTTTTATGAGAACTTATGAATCAATAAATTGTTCAATTATATTCCATAATTTTTTTCCTAAAACCAGTGGTCTATGCTTTCCAGAAAGGGAAGTTGGAAAAAAAAACTATTTGTAAAAATACATCCTAATATTTTACCCAGAACTGTCCTAAATTAAATTTTAGGGAAAAAGAATGTGATTAGATCTGCAATTTTAGAGTTTCTGTTAATAGCTCTTTTCTATTGTGAATAAAAATTAAAAAAAAAACCCCTTCTATTCCGTAACTTGTTTAATTTTAGACAACGAAGGTTGAGACTCTGCTTCATATTTCTTAAGAAGGGCCAACGTCCAAAGGAATTTATTCTCCAGCTGCTGGCCAAGTTTGTTAGCCATTTTTCACAACTCAACCAGAATCGCTCGTTTATTTCTCAAAGGCTCCGTTGGGGCTGATCCTAAAATGTCTGAAATTCAAAAATGTTTCCGACCTTCTCAACCTTTTTGCAGTAAAAACAATTATTTTTAATTAATTTTTAAATATTTTATTTGTTTATTTCATTAAAAAGTTAAGAAATAGAAGAGTTTATCTACGTTTATCTAATAATCGTCTTTATAATATTAGCAATAATATAATTACATTTTAGTGGATATTACAAATACATATATTTTCTTAAAATGTTTCATTTTCCAAGTCCGTCTTAAAAGCCGTTTTGTTTTCTTTAATCGGTTCTTCGGATGTACATGACAATGGGATCATCATCAGGCCTAGGAATAAAAAAATAGAATTTGAAAATGATTTCGAGTTAGTTATTTTAGAAATGTCCAGTTGGGGATTAAACAAAACAAAAAACCAAATTAGAATACTCACCTCATATCACGATCGAACCACCAGCCAAAGGTCCCTTCCTTCGCCAAATTACGATCAGGAATTCCATCCTCATCTCGATCGAAAGTGGAAAATTTTGATCCCTGCTTAGGGATTATCCTTACGTTTCCAGTACAATTGCCAATACTTTTCACGTTGTAACCTTCGAATCGATCACCCACAACAAAGTTGTCGCATATACTTGGCCCTTGAAAGGTGTCTAACAGGACTTCATGAGGCTTTCCATTCGTCATATGGTGCAATCGGCTAAGTCCAATAAAGAACTCATCGAAAATATCAGTTCCGACATCGCCATATCCACGTTCAAAGTCCTTATACCCGCGTGTAAATTTTGGTGAATGTGTAAGTTTATTATAAACTTTCAACCATCCAGATCCAAACTTCGAATGTGACATACAAACCACTTCAAACGGGTCTGAACCTGATAGTTGGATTTCACGGAGGACGAAGATATTATCTTGGCTTCGTGGACAATGATCTGGAAAATCTGAAAAAATTGTTCTTTTATTTTGCAAATTTTTGTGTTCTTCCAACTCACCTATTGTTTCTGTTTTCGGCGTCGTCTGATTAGTATTATTAGGCAGTGGAGTTGTTGGGAGCTCTCCAGTTTCTACTTCCGACTTTGTTGGATTATTTTCATTCATTCCTCCGTTCTTTACTATTTTTCCCAACTTATCGATGTCTTCGCGGAACTGACTAGTTAACGTTGCAAGTTCACTTGTATTATTTAGGTTCCCAATTTGATCTTTTAGAGACTTTATTTCCCTATTTTTTTCCTGCTGCTTCGAACGCAGTTTTTCATATTTGACTTCACCTTCTTTAAGTTGTCTCAGCACTACCAAATGGCTTTTCACCAAGTCCGAATAATCTTGATGGCATTTTGATAACTCGGGATATTGTTTTAGACCCTCTTTCTGCAATTCTGTGTAATCAGCCCTGCACTTCAAGAGTTGCGCATCCCTCTCATTACTTTTCTCGAAGTATCGAAGTAGAGGTTTCACGATCGGATAACAAACTGAGGCACATTGATCTTCCTCCTCTTCGGTGAGGTAGCATGACTGTGGAATTTAAAGATTTATTAATTTTTAAAATAAAAACACTCAAAATAGGTATTACTTCTTCTGATCCCAGGGAGGCAGAAATAAAAAAAATCACAGAAATGAAGGCCACGGGGAGGATCATCTTGTACTTTTGCACTCGAACGGAACTTTCTGGTGAAAGAGTCTCTAGAAATATTTAAACTGATGCTGTGAGTCTTGAAGCTCCGGCTTTTTAAAGCCAACCTCGGCCACGAGCTTGAGCTTTAGTTACTGATAAGGAATTGGAATATAATATACATATATATACATATAATACACACATATAGAAATGCCAAAATATTCCACAGACAATTTGTACGGAAGGGATGTCAAAGGTTATTGGAGATTAGAGATTAGAGCAACAAGACCTGGCTTATGTTCTGAGCTTCTTTTCTTGATATATATATATTATATTATATATATTATATATGATATATATTACCTTATTATCTTGATATATATAATCAGATATATCTTGATATATATAATAAGGTAATATATATCATATATTTTCCTTAAATGGAAATTACTTACCACAGAGATTTCAATGACGTAATAGCCTTATCTCGAAAAAATGAATGTCGCGCTAAAGGGGGTCTTCTAGTCTAAAAATTTTAAAAAAATCAAGAGTTTCTATAGCAGAGTGTATTATAATTTTGGTGAAAATAAAATTATTCACCACCTTATAAAATATATATATTCTCAGCATTACATCCTGGGTTAAGTCAAAACTACATCCTATAGCTGCTATAGAACTGAAAAATAGGAAATTAGTTTATGGTAAAAATACCAATTTAGGTATTTTTGAAGATTTTGGGAGAATTTTCAGAATTTTTTAATACATTTTTTATTGTAATGAATTGGTTTTAGGATGAAGTTCTCATAACGATTAGCCAACTATATCCGATATTTGTGATATATATCCGATCTTAGCTGGAAAGGTATCCGCCAGAAGTTAGCTTTCCGTTTTGTTTCATATTTATATTATAAATACTTTCTATCGCTCTTATAAATCCCCAAAAATATCAGATAAAAATGTTGAAAATTTGTGTTGCAAATTTAGCCATGTCCGTGGTTGCAGTTCTTAGTTTAACAATCCGGCTTGACTAAATCAGAGTCAGCCTGTTGCCGTTGTTGCTGTTGCTGTTGCAGTTGCAGTTCGGGTTGGGTAATGCTGTTGTTGTTGTTGTTGCTGGTGTTGCTGTTGTGATGTTGCTGCTGATTTATCTGGCGAGTGCGCCAAACGCATGTAAACAAGCGCTGGGGCCAACAGTGTGTTTTTCCTGCTCTTGGGGAAAATGCCAACACACGTACACTCCAACAGGCCAACACGCCTCCAACTTTGCCACGCCCCCTCATGCACAGCCTCCTTCACCTCCAACTCCGAACAAAAAAAGGAGAAGAGAAGTCCCAAACCCCATTTCAGCCTCAGCCCATAATGCGCAACTCAATTTGGCAACGAGCTGATGTTTCTGATGTTGCCCACATAAGTAGGCAATGGATTTTTGCCTACTGGAATTTTCGACGATTGTGAATGTTTTGTGGTTGAATTGGCAATACACTGAACGAAATTATTTGCTAGAAGGAGCTTAAGAAATGCTAATTAATTTGTCATATTTTTAAGGTCTAAAGTTTTATTTATATTTTGGATTCCAATGTCCTTTCAACCCTAACTTTTTCTTTTGTTTTTCTTTTTACTTTCTATTCTCTTTCTGTCCCCCTTTGTATGGCCATTTTCTCCCTCCCTCCCCATTCGCTTTTCGTTTGGTGTTGTATGTGTGTGTGTGTTGACCATCCTCTAATGGCCGCAAATTAAAGACTTTGGACCAAAGCTTAACTTTCATTAATCGCGCCAAATGTCAGTGCACAGATTTCCTGTTGAAAAGAGAGAAGTGGAAGAGGGAGTAGAAAGGGCAGAAAAAAAAAAAAAATAGTAAAATAGGATAAAATAAAGAGTGGGCAACAAATAGAGGGCAGAGACAATGAGAAAGCACTGCTGCAGCTACAGCAAACTATCAAAATAAATAACAGAACGTGACGGCTACGTAACGTGCCACATTCTACCCGCCAGGCCACTTTCCACACCACCACCCTATGTAGACCACCCATAGACACACACACACTAGCACACTCACACACACTCGCCACACAAACGAAACTTTTCAGCCACGAAAATTGCACATAAAACTTAATTAGTTTTTTCTCTCTCTGTTTGGCTTGTTTGTTGCTATTGCGTTTCGTGCTGTTTGGTCATTTTTATCATTTGCACTTAATTAATTAAGTTGTAGCATTTTTATTGCCCAACAATAGCAACAACAACAACTAGAAAAACTACTAGAACAAGAAAAGAAAGCACAACAACTATATAATACACATGTTATAGAATAGTTGCCATTAGGAGCCAATTGGTGTGGGTGACTTTGGAAAGAATTTTTTGGTGTAAAGAAATATATATTTTTAAGGAAAACTTCGAAATTAATTTCTTTTATTAAAACTAGTAGTTCTAATCTTGAAATATTTCTTCACCATCTGCTAGAACTCTCAGCAGCTTCTGAAAAAAGATCAACCACTTCTGGGGTCTTGATTATAAAACCGTAATTGGATTTATCCAACCAGGATGCAGGATGAAGGATCCAGGATCCAGGACATAAATATATAATAAATCGCAGCATGTAAGTACCACCAATAGTATTAAAATATTGATCAAGTGCGTGGGCGCCATCTACTGGGCGTTTATGCGAAACTGTGCCGTTACGGTCGTAAGCCGTAAAAATTAATAGCCAGACGATGGGTATCGTTAGAGGATTGCTGGCTCCTGTGTGTTCTCGACCTGTCGGCCTGTCGGTGATGTCGGACGCTTCGGCCGACCGACCGACTCGACTTCAAGTACGTGTAATATCAATAAAATTAAGCCGGCAGAGTCTTGCGTGCAATCATAAAAACGCGACAGTGCCAAACAATAAGCTGAAAGCCTCTTACACGTATTTTTATGCCCCCGCCACGGGTGCACTTCATCCAACCGACCTACCGACCGTCCAACCATCGAGCCACTGAACCACCCATCACCCATATCCAATCTCGACGCCCATCCACGACGCCGCCGTGTCGCTTCTAATGCGACTTGAAAAGTCAACGACATCCGGTATGAAACGAGCTCTCTGGGCCAGTGAGGGGTTAAGGTGGTGGGCGGTGTGGCGGCATGGACTGGTGGTGGGAGTAGTGGCACCTCTACATAAATGCGAGGCATCATTGTTTCGCCCTGAAGGAGCTGCCAGCTGAAATCCAAGGACCCCCAGCCCAGAGAGCTCAGCCAATAGCTACTGTTGCTTTTATAAAAATGCACGGTGCCCTGTGATTCACCATAAAGTTATACCATTTAAGGTCCTTGTAGAGATATTACAATATTTTTCTCAAAAGTGAGAAATGCAGTCAGGGATCAGGATCACATCCTGCGTCGACATAGGCAGGAACTAGTCTGCCAGCTTTCGGTTTTTAGCTAAAGGTCTGTTGCTATAGGCTACTGCGTACCGGATACGGGATAGGCTACGGGCTATATGGTATGGGATACGTCATACGGGCTGCACAGGGCGTAGAGGGTACGGCGTCAAGGCTACGGAGTACAGGCCGTAGGCTAAAGCGTAAAGCTAACGGGCTACGGCGTACAGCCTACGGGCTACGGGCTACGGGATACGGGCTACGGCGTACAACCTACGGGTTACGGCGTACAGCCTACGGTGTAGGAGCTACAGGCTACGGTGTAAAACCTACCGGTTACGGCGTACAGCCTGCGGGCTACAGCCGGCGTACAGCGTTTAGCCTACGGGCTTCGGCGTACAGCCTACTGCCAACGGCGTACATCCTAGGGGCTACGGCGTACAGCCTACGGGCTACGGCGGGCAGCCCACGAGCTACGGAGTACAGCCTACAGGCTACAGGTTACGGGATAAGGGTAACGGCGTACTGGCTACAGGCTACGGCGCACAACCTACGGGCTACAGTCGGCGTACATCGTACAGCCTACGAGCTTCGGCGTACAGCCTACGGTGTAGGAGCTACAGGCTACGGTTCACATCCTACGGGCTACTGGCAACGGCGTACAGCCTACGGGCTGCGGCGTACAGCCTACGGGCTACGGAGTGCAGCCTACGGGCTACAGGTTACGGGATACGGGCTACGAGCTAAGACGAATTCCGTACGGGGTACAGAATACGGCCTACAGGCTTCGGCCTACAGACTACGGCGAATGGGCTATAGTGTACTGTCTACGGCGTATGGGCTATAGGGTACTGTCTACGGCGTGCTGCCTACGGCTACAGGCTACGGGCTACAGGCTCCGATGTACAGCCTGCGGGCTACGGCCTACGGGTTACAGGATACAGGATACTGGCTACGGCTACGGCGTACAGGATACGCAATAATGGCTACGGCGTACTGCCTACGGGCTTCGGCGTACCGTCTACGCCTACATGATACGGGCTACAGGCTCCGATGTACAGCCTTAGGGTTACGGGATACGGTATACTGGCTACGGCTACAGCGTACATGCTACAGAATACTGGCTACGGCATTTATGCCGTACGGACTACGGGCTACGAAATACTGGCTACGGCATACAGCCTACGGGCTACGGCTTACTGGCTACGGCTACTGGCTACGGCTACAGACTACGGGCTACAGGATCCAATGTACAGCCTACGGGTACTGCCTGTACAGCCTACGGATACTGGCTACGGCTACGGCGTACGGGCTAAGGCGAATTCCGTACGGGGTACAGAATACGGGCTGCGGGCTACAAAAATAAAGGTACTACCATCCCCCCCCTGGATCTGGAACTGAAAATGCTGACCATTGAATCAATGAATAACAGTTTTATAATTTACTTTTGTTTATTTTCACAGGATAATTCACATGATCTTACAATTTTTCAGATTTTTTACATTTTTTCTGCTTTTACAGGCCAGGAGTACCTGCAAACAAGGAATTTTAGCCTGGAGGCGTAGAATCTGCTCGGTCAAATCCCTCTCAAATCCCGGTCAAAGCTCTTTCGGGCCAACTTTAAGGAAAACCTTGTCCTGTAATAGGTTTACCTGTGAATAGTTTTAAAATAGGTTAATTAGATTTATTTATTTATTTGATATTATAAGGTTCATTGTGATTTTTTTAACAGATAAGTCTAGCAAAAGTTGTAAAGGGCCCGGACGCTATTTTTTTAGATTTAAAATTAGTGTGACCAGGTCTGCATAACAAAAAAGTATGACCGTATTTTTCGAAATCGACCACATTTTAAAATAAAAAATCTGGTCACACTATTTTTTAATCTAAAAAATACGGTCACACTAAAAAAAATATGGCCACACCACAAAATACGGTCATACTAAAATACGGTCACACTAAAATACGGTCACACTAATTTTTTAATTTAAGTAGGCGAAATACGGTCATACTTTTTTGTTCTAAGAACCTGGTCACACTAATTTTCTATCAATAAAATACGGTCACACTAAAAAAACGGTCACACTAATTTTTTTAATTTTATTAGGCGAAATACGGTCATACTTTTTTGTTCTAAGAACCTGGTCACACTAATTTTCTATCAATAAAAAACGGTCACACTAAAAAATACGGTCACACTAATTTTGTTTAATTGTGGTTGGGAAAATACGGTCATACTTTTTTGTTCTGAGAACCTGGTCACACTAATTTTCTATCAATAAAATACGGTCACACTAAAATACGGTCACACTAATTTTTTTTTTAAATTTTATTAGGCGAAATACGGTCATACTTTTTTGTTCTAAGAACCTGGTCACACTAATTTTCTATCAATAAAAAACGGTCACACTAAAAAATACGGTCACACTAATATTGTTTAATTGGGGTTGGGAAAATACGGTCATACTTTTTTGTTATGAAAACCTGGTCACACTGAAAATACGGTCATACTAAAAATACGGTCACACTTATTTTTCATGATTTTAGTAGGGGAAATACGGTCATACTTTTTTGTTCTGAGAACCTGGTCACACTAATTTTCTATCAATAAAAAACGGTCACACTAAAAAATACGGCCACACTAATTTTTTATGATTTTGATAGGGGAAATACGGTCATACTTTTTTGTTATGCGAACCTGGTCACACTAATTTTAAATCTATAAAAATATTAAAAAAATTTTGCGTTTCGACAAGGATTACTAAATTTAGTAGGAAAAATATAAGGAATTGCCCAAAAAAAATATTTTTGTTATTGGTTTTTCAATAAATTTTTAAAAACTAAACAATTTGTGTGACCGTATTTTTGTAGATTACAAATTATTGTGACCAGGTTTACATACGTAGCTCGTAGTCTTTACGATGTAGCCTGTACCCTGTAGACTGAAGCCGTAGGCTGTACGCCGACGGTAGCTCGGGGATAGCCAGTATCCCGTAAGGCTGTACGCCGCAGCCAGTATCCCGTATCCCCTAACCTGTAGCTCCTACCCCGTAGGCTGTACGCCGTAGCCAGTATCCCGTAGCCCGTATCCCGAACGCTATTCGCCGTAGCCCGTAGGACTTACGCCGTAGCCCGTAGGACTTACGCCGTAGCCCGCAGGCACCGTAGTCCATAGGCTGTACGCCGTAGTTTGGTGCCTGTAGAATCCAGTATCCCGTAACCTGTACCGCATAACTCGTACGCCGTATCCCGCAGTCCGTACGCTGTAGTCCGTATTCCGTATCCCGTAGGGTATTCCCCGTAGCCCGTACGCCGTAGCCGTAGCCAGTAACCCGTATCCCGTAGGCTGTGCATCGGAGCCTGTAGCCGTAGCCAATATTCCGTATCCAGTACGGCGTAGCCGTAGCCAGTATCCCGTATCCCGTAACCCGTAGGCCGCAGCCCGAAGGCTGTACATCGGAGCATGTAGCCCGTAGCATGTAGCCCGTAGCATGTAGCCGTAGGCAGTACGCCGTAGTCAGTATTCTGTATCCCGTAACCTGTAGCTCGTACACCGTAGGCTATTCGCCGTAGCTAGTAGCCCGCAGGCTGTACACCGTAGTCCATAGGCCGTAGTCTGGTGCCTGTCGCCCGTAGGCCTATCCAGAATCCAGTATACCGTAACCTGTACCGCATAACTCGTACGCCGTATCCCGCAGTCCGTACGACGTAGTCCGAATTCCGTACCCCGTACGGTATTCGCCGTAGCTCGTACGCCGTAGCCGTAGCCTGTAACCCGTATCCCGTAGGCTGTGCATCGGAGCCTGTAGCCGTAGCCTGTAGGCCTTACCCTGTAGCCGTAGCCAGTATCCCGTATCTCGTACGTTGTTCGGCGTAGCCCGTAGGCTTTACGCCGTAACCCGCAGGCAGGCTGTAGCCTGTGCCCTGCAGCCCGTAGCCTGTGAACTTTTCTTTGGATTGAGTACCCTTGTTTCGATTATATGTTTCTTATGTACATACATATCCCGTATTGTACATTCCCGTAGGTCCGTATTCACATTGGAATATACTTTTTCGTTCGATTATTGAATAATCCGCATTTATGCCATTAACTATCTTAAAACCACCTTGAACATAACGTTTCAGACCTTGACTAAGCCTTGATTAAACGTTTGCCTTACGTTATGGCATGTTTATACCTTTATTTTTCCTTGATTATATCACAATTATAGCAATTACGATTTAACCCTGTTTAGGCCTTGGTTATACCATATTTTTAGTTATTATATAACAAATTAAAAACAAAAATTATAAAAACCAGACACAAAAATAAAGTCATTTTCATAAAATGTATATAAAACACGAAAGGAAAGCTAACTTTGGGCGAAGCCGAATTTGATATACCCTTGCAGTTAAAACCGGATATATATCGCAAACATCGGATATAGTTGGCCGATCTTTATGAGAATATGATAATATAACCCAATTTATTATAATACAAAACCTAAAAATGTCCCAAACTTCTATCTTCAAAAATACCAAAGTTGGTATTTCTACCAAAAACCATTTCCGATCGTTCAGTTATATGGCAGCTATAGGATATAGTCGGCGTGCAAAAGAAAGAAGGGTGAGTGCAAAGTTTCAATAGTCGATAGCTTTAAACCTGAGAGACTACATAGTTCGCGTAGAAACAGACAGACGGACATGCACATAACAATTCAGAAGGTCATCAAGAATATAGAATATAATATAAACTGATCAAGATGAAGAATATGTATACTTTATAGGGTTGGAGATGTCTCCTTCGATGCGTTGCACACTTTTGACAAAAATCCAAAAGCTAAGAACATAAACCAGGTCTTGTTGCTAATCACCTCCCTCTAATCTTCAATAACCTTTGACATCCCTTCCGTACGCATTCTGTCTGTGAAATATTTCGGCATTTCTATATGTGTGGGTATGTCCCAATTCCTTATCAGAAACCCTGAAGCTCAGTTTCAAGCTCAAGCTCATGGCCGAGGACGGCTTTAAAAAGCCGGAGCTCCAAGACTCGCAGCATCAGTTCAAATATTTCCAGAGACTCTTTCAGCAGAAACTTCAGTTTAATCAAAAAAGTACAAGATGATTCTCCCCGTGGCCTTCATTTCTGCGTGTTTCCTAATTACCGCCTCCCTAGGATCGGAAGAAGTAATTCCTATTTTGAGTGTTCTTATTTTAAAAATTAATTCAACTTTAAATTCCACAGTCATGCTACCTCTCCGAAGAGCAGGAAGATGAATGTGCCTCAGTTTGTTATCCGATCGTGAAACCTCTACTTCGATACTTCGGAAAAAGTAACGAGAGGGATGTAGAGCTCTTAAAGTGCAAGGCTGATTACACAGAATTGCAGAAAGAGGGTCTGAAACAATATTCGGACTTGGTAAAATCGAATTTGCAAGTGCAAAATCAATACAAGGAAGTTCTGAGTCAACTTAAAAATAGTGAAGTTAAATACGAGCAGATGATAAATCAAAAAAATGGGGAAATCGACCTGTTAAAAAATCAAATTAGTGACCTAAAGAAAACAAGTGACTTATCTGCTTTAACTAATCAGTTCCGCGAAGACATTGCCAAGTTGGGAAAAATAGTAAAGATTGGAGGATCGGATGAAAATAATCCAATAAAGTCGGAAGTAGAAACTGGGGAGGTCCCAACTGCCTAATATTAATATTGAGACGACGCCGAAAACTCAAACCATAGGTAAGTCGGAAGAAAACAATCATTTGCAAAATAAAACATCGAATTTTTCAGTTCTTCCAGATCCTTGTCCACGAGACCAAAACGATGCCAAAGTCCTCCGCGAAATCAAATTTCCAGGCTCAGACCCATTTGAAGTGGTTTGTAGGTCAGATTCGGAGGTTGGATCTGGATGGTTGAATGTTTATAGAAAACTTTCTTTTTCACAAAAATTTAATCGCACGTATGAAGACTATGAACGTGGATTTGGCGATGTCGGAACTGATTTTTACGGTGAGTTCTTTATTGGACTCAATCGATTGCACCGTCTGACCAGTGGAAAGCCTCATGAAGTGCTTTTATACACCAGTATGGAGATAAGAATATGCGAAAACTTTTTTGTGGGCGACCGAAGCGAAGGTTACAAAGTGAAAAGTATTTGCAATTGTAATGAACCCGACTGGATCAGCCCTAAGCAGGGCTCCAAATTTTCGACCTTCGATCGAGATGAGGATGGAGTTCCTGGTCGTAATTTGGCGAATGAAGAAGGCTATGGCTGGTGGTTCAATCCTGGTATGAGGTGTGTATTCTAATTTGATTTTTCTTTCGTTTCATCTCCAATTGGAAATCTCCATACTAAATTAAATTAATTATTAAATTGTTTTTTATTCATCTGGTAGCCCCGAAAATGATGGCATTTACATGTACATCCGAAGAACAGATTGAAGAAAACTAAAAGCCTTTTTAAAACGGACTTGGAAAATGAAACATTTTTGGAAAATATATGTAATCTTAATACGCACTAAAATGTAATTATTACGAGATAAGCTCTTATTCTCTGAGATACTTATACTTTTTAACTTTTGAATAAAATAAACATAAAAATATGCAACAAGAAAGGAAAGCTATCTTCGGAGGGATCAGAAATTGATATACCCCTGCAATTAAACTCGGATATATATAGCAAATATCGGATATAGTTGTCCGATTCTTATGAGAATATCATGGTATATAAGTTTATTACAATACAAAATCTAAAAAAAAGTCCCAAGCTATATTTTTTTACAGAATACCATTTCCATTCGTTCAGTTATATGGAAGCTATAAGATATAGTCGGCCGATTGTTATGTAATTTGGTAGGTCGGATCAACTGACAAAAGTTGGAATCTGTACGAAGTTCAACTCAGGAGGTGATCCTGATCAAGAATATATATACCTTATAGGGTCGGAGATGTCTCCTTCACTGCGTTGCACACTTTTTAGAAACAATTATAATACCCTCTGCAAGGGTATAAAAGCGAGCCATCTGACCAAGTTTTAAGGATTAAGTTTTATAAATCTGAGGACCTATACCTGCGATCAGCAAGAACCGAAAAAGCTCGAAAATTTTCCGGAATATGAAATTAGTTTGAGAGGCGAAAAGTTTAGAATAGACAACGAATCAGTGTGTGGCTGCTGCCGCTTTGGCTGCTGCTGCTGCTGCTGTTGGTAGGTGAAGTGCTGCTTAAATATGAAAAACTAACTCGCAGCTGCTTTTCACATTTTCCTGCACTTGACACTAAATTCACTTTGGCCAAGTGGGTGCTTCGAGCACTTGAAGCGCTCTTTCGCTTGACAACAAACCCACTAACGCATCCAGCTCTGGATTCTCGTCCTGCTCGTGGTCCTACTCCAGCTTTTGCTCCTTTTTGTTGGCCAGGGGCCCTGTACATATGAACGTCCTTACTGCTGCGTTGCAATGTGGCATGTGTGTGTGTGCACTCCGCACTCTCCATGCTCTTCGGTGGACCTCTTCAGGTCTTCAGCCAGGCAGGTGCGCAACGTACATACATACATCCATACGTATATCGTATAGCGTACATATATTTATTTTATTACTTAAATAAATTACAAAACGGTAGTCGGTTAACCAGAGCCAAAGCCAAATGGCCACCCAGTCGGTCTACCCACACTCCACTTACCCACGTGTTTGGCTGCATGGTTGAGAAGCTTAGCGAATAATATATTGTTGCAGTGCAGCCACAGCAACACTGGCAATAGCAACACTAGCAACAGCCACACTGGCAACTGCAACAAAATGCCACTAACGGCTCGGCACAGGGGCGTAGTTTGGGAAGGAAATTAAATGGTATACAAATTTTCACAAAATATAAAAATAGGAAATATTAAATAAATTATATTAATATTTAATATAATATATAGAAATCCCAAAAATTCAGGTCTTTCAAAAGAGAAGGTGTGGTCCACTGCCAACTGCAGAACGAAAACGTGGTCCACTACAACATCCAGAGGTCGGCAGGTGAAAGGGAAATGCTACACAATTCGAGTCCTGGCAGAATAAAACTTTTCAAGAACTTTTGTGTCGAGACGCTCCAAAAGTTGGCTTAAATCTACTTACACTCCGCCATTAGCCTCTTAAAAAGTTATGATCGTGTTTACGATGTAAAATAATGTCTGCAATATTATTTAAAATATCAACTTACCTAGAATATTATTTAATTTTTTTTTTTTTAATAAAAGGCAAACTGAAAAAAATGTGTTTAAACTGGCTTTCAATTCTTACGTATATTTATATATTATCTCAATGTTCAATTTATAATTTCAGTTTTATTTCTATTTACAAATGAACTCCAAATGGTTGTTGTTGGTTTTTGTTTCAAATTTAAGTTTTTTTCGAGGGAAATGCTACGTGTGTGTCTGTCTGTTGGGTTCAGCTTTTTCTTCAGCCTGGGTATATGTCTATATATATGCGTTCTTGTATATATATTGTATCGTATTTGTATAATCATCATTTATAGTTTACGTATAATATGCCTATGCTGTCTTGTATATATTCATCATATTCTTGTTTTTGCTTTTCAATATTGTTTTTGAGTTAAATTTCGTTGAAAGTTCTTCATTTGATTATATTGCCAAAAAAAAAATCGATGCAAAAAAATTGAAATTGTTAGCCGTAATAATTGCCAGGAGCCTGGGTGGGGTAGCTCTTGGCTCCACCGTAGTTGGAATCGGAACCGGAATTGGAACTGGAGCTCCGGGGATTCTCACTGAAGAGTCCACCAAAGTTTTTCGAATTGAAGATCTCGCCCAGACCACCGGCACCACCACCACCGCCGGAATTTCCGCCGCGATTGCTGTTTCCGCCACTGAGCAGGCTGCCCAGGAAACTTCCGGCACCACCGCCGCCAGCACCGCCGCCTCCATTGCCGCCACCACCGCCAGATAGAACGGATCCAAGGATTCCGGTTAGGAGACTGCTTCCACCGCCGCCAGAAGAGCTGCCGCCGCCACCACCACCGCCGTAGCCACCACTGGGCTGGTAGCCACCACTGGGCTGATAGCCACCTTGTGCTCCACCGCCGCCTCCTCCTCCGTTAGCACCGCCGCCTTGCAACTGTTTGGCAATCTGGCCTGCAATAATACCGGATACCGCTTGACTGACCGCCGGATTCGAAAAGAAATTGGAGAAGAAGCCACCGCCCTCCTTGTCCTTGGGTTTTTGGGCGCCACCACCACCGTTATTCTCGTAGCCCGGAGCCGGGGGCGTGTAGCCGGGACGTGGTTGATAGCCACCGGGGGCTGGCTGATAGCCGCCTGGATTGTAGCCACCGGGATTATAGCCGCCGGGTTGTTGAGGCTGATAGCCGCCATAGGGATTGTAGGGAGCTGGTCCAGCACCGCCACCACCTGCTGCTGCATTGCCGCCATCGCCGGAATTGGGGAGACTGGGATACAGGGAATGACCGCCAGCCGAGAAGCCACCACCGTATCCACCGCTGCCGCCGTTCGGTAGATTGTTGCCGCCGCCGCCGCCACCATTACCGCCGTAACCACCCATCTCCGGTAGCGGGGCACTCGGGGCATTCGGGGCGTATGAGTTATGGCTATGCACTTCTATTATTATTTTTTTTTTTTTAATAATTTCGTTTTGAGAGGCAAGCAGTTTCAGCAAAGCAGTACATATCCAAGCAGATTTTTTTTTTGGGGTTAGCCACAAAGCGGAAGGAAACATAAAAAACGGGAGGATACAAAAATAACAAAAAAAAATAAATAAATAAACAAACAAAAAAAACATAAAAACTTAGCTTAGTTTTGCTTTCCACGTTTTGGGATTTTCTGTTTTCTTGTTTTTGGTTTTTTTTAAACATTAAAATCTACACAACTTTGAGTTTGTCGGCCTTAAGCTAAAGTTAAGTCTTTGCCTTTAGTATATTAATTATATAATATATATATACTTTAATATTTTTTCTTGTTTTTTTAGCCTCACACTCATACACTTAGTAATTTTATTTACAACTTTGTTTTAATTTTGTTTTTTTTTTTTGATTAGTTAATACTCGAATACTTATTGTTTGCTGCCCGTTTTGTATGTGTCTTGATGTATTTATGTATGTTGTGTGTGTTTGTGTTAGGGTATTAGTAAGTATCTTGTATCTTAAGTAATGATTTTAGTTAGTTTGTCAAGTCCCCGTTATGTTATAATACTGCTTAAATATGATTCCGGTTGAGAGAGAGAGATATTGCAAATCAAGTTATGTCCCAAAAATTAAACTGCAAACGGACGGAGTAAATATTCTCTGCACTGATCATTAAAACAAACTCTATATAGTATGTGTCTTTATGGCCAATGAAAATGATAAAAATCAGTTAGTTTCTTGACTTTTGTGGTGAATAGTTGTTTTGGGGCTCGTTTGGCTTTTTAATTAATATTTGTATTTGTATTGTTACTGTGGCAGTTTAGTTTTTCCTTCGTTTTTAGTAGCAATGTAAATGCATCTCTCTATTTTTTTTTTTTTTTGATTTTTCGTTTGCATTTTGCAGCACTTAGTTATTAGTTTTAAGATTCAAACACCTTAGGCTAGTTTCGATTTTTAAAATGCCATTTAAATTGCTTCAGTGATTAATTTTAATTATTTATTCGTACTCCCATTATGTATCGAGGGCAAAAAAAAAACTTACACACACTCTTCGAATCGGAGCTCACTTGGTGGCTTCTGATTCCCATCTTCACTCTATATATGTTTTTTTCTCTTTTCTTTTTGTTTGTATTTACGAAATGTAGCTCATTATGCATTTTTAATTTTTATTTTTATTTTTATTTTTTTTTTTTGATTGACATGCGTATCTTGTATCTACACAACACTATCCATCTAAGTATCTGACAGTGGCAGTGGCAGCGAAACATTAAACGGCTAAAAATTTGGTAGAATCGTTGGAATTTCCGGAACTACTGACCGCAAATTCGTAGCATCAAAAAAAAACAGAAAAAAAAAATGAAATTAACATCAAAGTTGCCCAACCAGCCATGCCGCCATGCACAGCCATGTAGTGTCCGTGTATCTGTGTATCTTTCCATCTTTGTATCTGTGGATGGGCATGTGTGTAGTGGTCAGACTTGACTGGGGAGGCTCTCACCAACCGGCCGGAGGCTTCCTGTCTAAGCCCGAAATTAAATTCCAATTTAATTGAGCTGCAAAAAAGAGCAGCCATCCAGTCAGCCAGCTAGCCAGCTAGCTAGCCAGCTTGCCTCTTGGGAACGAGGGCCGCCATGAAAGTTCCTCTTGACTGACAAATGAACTCTAGTCCCCTTTCCTCCCCCCTTTTACTCACTACTCTCTTAATCTCTTTTTGTTTGTTGCTTTTCTGCTTTTTGCTGTTGTGTTTGTACAACAATATTAAATTGAAATTACGTATACGAAGTGTGTGCCAGACAGGCCAAAAAAAAATAAAAACCCAAAATTGGTTCTGTAATTAAAATACTAACATGGCCTAAAGGGCTTCAAAATAGGGATAGTTTGTTAAAAAAACTATATAACTACAAATATTTTATATTAAGTACTTTTTGCTTTTTTTATAGCCATAGTAATCACTGCCACTGTCACTGCCACTTTGCTTTTGCTTTTTAGCACGAAATTCGACAAAGAAAACAGATATTAAATATCAATCAATGGTTTAAGTTTCAAAACAATAATTCAAATCATAGGTTTAAATAAAATAAAAAGCTTAACTCGCAGAAGGGCACTCCATTTTCACTTGTTTTGATGGGAAATGTTATATATTTATTCTTGTCTTTATTTCCTGTTTAAAATAAAGTTTCCAACTTGAAACCTTTTTGCAGATATTTCATTGCATTATTTAGGTTTCTTCTTGTTTTTATATTTTTGCCAATATTTTGTCATATTTAAGTTTTGTGTTTCAAATGGGCTTGTTGTTGTGTTCTTTTGGTTTTCTTATTCATTTGAATATTTCCTTTGTAATAAAATATCTTGAGTGGTTGCTTTTATGTTTGAAATTAAGTATTTTTTGAAAATTTCAAATTTTTCTGCTTAAAATTTTAAGAAAACATAGAACATTTAAGCGTTTGTTCCACCTTTTAAGGTTTTAACTTTAAACTTTCCGTCTTAAAGCATTTTTGTTGAAGATTTTAAAAGGTTTATATTCAATTTCGGTACAAAGATTTGAAAATTAAGTTTTTTGAAATTTTAAAAGATTGTTTTCCTAAGTTTATAGCATTTTGAAGACAATAACAATTCTTTAAATATCAAGACATTTATTTAAATACTTTTAAGAATTGAGATTCATACATTTTGGTATGGTTTTGGTCTGCGAAGTTAGAAGTTTTTTAAGTTCTTTTAAGTTTTGCGAAAAAAGAAATGTCTATGAATATGGTATGCTATTTTCAATCAAATATATATCCTTTTATGCGTTTTTTTTAAATAAATTATAAAAACAACTCTCTTTTTCAAGTGAAAATGGCTGCCCAACTTTAAGCTTTGTGATCTCATGGTTTGCGCATTTTTCCAGGGTAACATCGTGGTCGTAGCGTTTTTTCTGCATTATAGTATCTTTCAAGTCAATCTACGGAAACTGAAAACTAAAACCGAAACCGAAACTGAAACTGAAACTGCTGCTCCGTTCTGGCCTATTACGTGTGCAGCTGGCCAAGAATTAGCCCCATGGCCAGGATGACGTGGACGAGCCTGGATGAGCCGAGGTGCCCGGCCGCCGATGGATGCGCCTGGGTGCGCCGGTTGTAGGGATTCTGTTGGTTTTGATTCTGATACTGCGGCGGCGGCTTGTTGTACATATTGGCATTCGAGTGCTGGCTCTGATAGCCCTGATAGTTGCTACCGTAGGGGGCAAGGCCGCCACCGCCGCCGCCCAGAATGCCCAGTGTCGAGCTGGGCAGTCCGAGGCCGCCGCCGGAGACGCCGCCCCCAGAGCCGGGCGGACCGCCGACGCCGCTGCCGCCAGTGCCGCCGGTCGGTCCCCCGTAGAATGGTTGTTGGCCGAAGACGAAGGGCGGATTGTACGGGTTCACCGGCTGGAGGCCGTGCATCGGGTATCCGGGATTGAGGACGCTGCCTGGATGATTGGGTTGGGGGAATTGCTGGAACGAGGGCGCCGACGTGGGCGAGTTGTACGGAAAGATGGGCATATTGGGTATGATGGGCATATGGTGCTTGGCCCCGAACACATAATGCGGATCGATAATGCCCGTCGAACTGGCACCCGCTGCTCCCGCCGTATTCATGTTGTTGCTATTCTTGTCTCTCTCACGATCACGATCCCCGCCATTGCCGCCGCCATTGCCATTCCCATGGCCATGGCCGTGTCCGTTACCGTTTCCGTTCATTCCCATCCCGGAAATGCCATCACCGTTCGACTGGTGGTTATTGTTGTAGGTGTAAGTATTTAGCGTGGGATTCGATGAGGCGGGTGCAAAGATATTGTTCTCGGGTCCTTGGCCCAAGCTTGATCCTGTTAGTGGTTAGTATTTGGAATTTTTTTTTTGTTTCCAGCGAGAGATGAAAGGCATACACCAAAAAAAAGTAAAGAGCAATGGTTGGTTTTTAGTTAAGAGTGTTTAAGATTGGCCATTATACTGCCCGGCTAGCTACGTTTTTCTCTCAGTGTGTGAAAAAAAATATTAACAATTGGAGATTCATAAATAATGATATTATATTTCAAAGAAATATGGCCAGAAAGTTAGACTCAAGGCCAATTAGCCAAGAATTAGCGTTTTTTTAAAGTGATTTGTTTAAAGTTTAAATAGTAAGTTTTTATGGCTTAAATAGCTTAAAACTTGAGGATATTGTAAAGAATATTCTATTATAAAATATAAAAGTGTAAAAATCAAAAACTTCTTTAACTTTGAAGCTTGGAAAACTTTCTTGAAATTCTTCTTCAAAATAAGTAGAGTTTGTGTTTTCAAAAAATAGGTTTTAAGCTCAAAAAACAGCTGCTTTTTTTGAAAATGAAATGAAATAAAAACCAATTTGTATTTAAGGTATGTTTTATATATAAAATAAAGATTTTAAAACAAACATTTAAGCTTAAAGCTTAGAAAAATAGACTTGTTATAAAAACTAAAAGAGCTGCTCAGGCCTATTTATGTATGACCCATAAGCCCTTTTAGGTATCTTTTTTTCAAATATTAAAAAATGAAACATTGTTTAATCTAAAGTGAATCTAAAATATTATCTTAAAACTCCATGCACTTTCAAAACCTGTCTATTTTGAGAGAAAAACATTAGCCGGACATTAGCAGCTGGCCTGGTGGTGCATTTTTTTAGCATTTTAGCATTCAGTCGAGTACTTGGAAGCCATTTAGAGCGAATGAGGCGATGAAAGAGCGAGCGAGCGAGTGATTGATTGATTGATTGATTGGTTGATTGATTGGGTTGTTTGATTGATTGATTGTTCAATTGATTGAGTTGGCAAAAAGCAGTGTTGGAGTGTGGTGTGTGTGGTTTTTTTGGTTTTCTGTGGTGGTGGTGGTGGTGGTGGTGGTGGTGGTGTGCAGAGGTGGAGTGGCTTTTGTGGTTATTCAAGGTGTGTGAGTGTGTGTTTAAGGCTGTGTGCTTGTGTGTGTGTGTGATCGCCTTACAAAAATTAAAAACACTTTCTTGACTCAACGATTTTGGGTCGAACAACAAAAAGGCATAAAACCGATCGTAAAACAAAGACAATAAGGGCCCAACATAAAAGGAGATTAGAAACACAACAAAATAACATTTTTCGATTGTTTTTTGGATTTTGTGTTCATTAGATAGGCAGAGTTTTTTCTTTTGGTATAAAAATTAGGTATAAAAAGGTGGTAAAAGTTAGGTATAAATTATGATTCTTGTATTTAATACTTGTATTTGATTTCTTTAAATTAGGTATAAAAAACCTTTAAAGAAATTCTTTTAGAAAACTCTGCCCATCTAAGATCTTCGGTTACCGAAGTCGGACTCATTTTTCTAGACCCGCTTATCCACCGATTTGAGGCCCCATCATTATCGTAACAGTTAATGTTTCTGTTTTGCTTTTTTTTTTGGGAACCAAACACGATGCCAATCCGAAAGATACATATATATGTATATAAGCTCAGCCCGACAACTCCGCCCAGGCGGGGGCGCACAATGAGAAATTCAAAGGTAAGAGAGTATCCATTTCGTAAATACCTGACGGATTGGCCGAGGGCGAGGCCGAGTTGGGGCTGCTGTTGGTGGATCCTGTCTTGCGCTTACAGGTCGGATAGCTGCCGCAGTCCTTGCCATCCCTCTGGTTGTAGCTGCACGAATCGCTGGTGATGATGCACTCCTCGGTTGGCAAGCAACCGATATCGCCGCATCCACGACCGTACTCTTTATATTTTTTATATGGTTTTTTTGGTATTTTTTGTGGTTTCAGTGTATATGTTGGTTGTTGAGGTTGTTTAGGTTGTATAGGTTGAAAATCATAGACATAAAAATAAAATAAAAGAAAACAAAAATATTGGAAATTATAAAACCTGCTTAAGAATTGGAATTACTTGGGTATCTTATATCTCAAATGACAATGATGGAGTTTTGATGAAGGCATGAATTTTTTACTTGGAAAGGAAATACTTTTGGTTTTTTTTTTGTAAAGAGGTTTCTAGACAAAATACTTTTTAAAGAAAAATAATAAAAAACTGAAAAATCTGGATTTTCAAGTCTTTCCAGAATAACATAAAATAAATATCAAGTATACGCACTGGAGTAGGCATCCACGGTGTAGCCGCAGCTGGCGAGGATCGCCAGGGTCAGGATCGCCATCCTGTTGCTCATCGATGACAAGCCCATAGCTGGAGTAAGTGTTGTTACGATATTATTGTTCTGCAAATAGAGAGAAGAATATCGATTAATCGAAAATCGAAAAATTAAAAATTTCTAAAAACAAGTAGGCTGTGGAACTTTTTAGTTTTTGAAGTCCCAAACAAACGCCAGACAATTATTCATTCCAGTCCCGGAGCTCGGCGGAGTAACACAAATAAATATAATACAAAAAAAATTGAAATTCGAAAAAAAATATCAGTGAAAAAATAATAATTTCGGCCCACAAATCAAGTGTCAAAAAAAATATATATAAAATAAAAAGTGAATAAAAATTAGTGAAAATAAAAATATTTCAGCCAAAATTTACAAGAAAAATTTTATTTTTTTTCTAGAAAACTATTGTGACCTGCTAGCGACATGGCCTACAGCTCGGAAATGGCCAAGAGGGCACTGGCCCTCGAGTACAAACGCCTTCAGGACCAGATGGTGGAGGGCTTCACCGTGGCCTTGGTCGATGAGAACAACCTATTCGAATGGGCGGTGGGTATCTACGGGCCGCCCGACACCCTGTTCGAGGGCGGCTACTTCAAGGCGCGAATGAAGTTTCCCCCCGACTACCCGTACTACCCGCCCACACTGTGCTTCGAGACCAAGCTGTGGCATCCCAACGTGTATACCAGCGGGATGCTATGCATCTCGATACTGCATCCACCCACTGACAACTCCGTCGGCGGAGAATTGCCGTGCGAGCGCTGGAATCCCGCCCAGAGCGTTCGCACCATTCTCCTGTCGGTTATTTCGCTCTTGAACGAGCCGAACACCATGTCCCCTGCTAATGTGGAGGCCGCTGGCATGTATAGGCGCTGGCGGGAGAGCAGGGGCGAGGATACGGAGTACGAGGACATAGTCCGTCAGCAGGCGGTGGAGTCAAGCGAGGAGGCACGCCTCAATGGCATCTTCGTACCAAGGACCCGTGAGGAGTACATCCAGAATTCGCAGGAGCGGGAGGAGCCAGAGGATGAAGACGATCCAGAGGATTATAACCTCTACTTCGACGGCTATACTGTGGACACCATGGGCTTCGATGACGGCGACGAGGGTGAAGAGCCCGGAGCACAGGCAGCCATGGAGGACGAGCAGGAGGAGGAAATCCGTATTTAAATTAACCTATATAGACACTAAAAAATTGCACTTAATGCCGTGTGAGTAAGGACACGCCTCGTCCTTAACAGTTAATCGTAAATTGAGGAAATGGAAAAGTATGAAAACGCTGATACCGAGCCAAGAAGAACAGTACACTCCCAGACACAAGAGCTACAATTTCAACACTATTGTTGTGATGCCGCGTTCTTGCTACATTCTTGCAGAACGGGCACACTGTTCGCCGAGCTTTGGTCACACTGGAGGCATATAAACACGTTTTATGCTCACACTAGTCATATGTATCGTGAAATGAATCTAAATGGATCCCATTCGGATCGTGTTAAGCTCGATGGTCCACAGTTTATGACGGAAATTAATGGATTTTGATGGAAACTGAAGAATTCTATGTTGCTGAGAAATTTTAAAAGTTACTACAGAGTTCAGAAGCCTACGACGAGACGTGGTTCGGCAGTGTTCAAGTTAAGCTGTTGAATTTGAAATGATGCTGATGTAGGATAGCACTGATGAAAAATTTGGAAGTTAATGTTACTTATGTCAACACTATACATCTGTCAAGTCAATGGTTTATAGATCTCGACCATTGAACTGACCACCCCGATTCTCAAAATGATTCTGACGATGGACACACTCTTGTTACCCTTAAGCCTCACTAGCTTAGCTCACTAGTTGCAACATAATGGGACATGTTTTGTTGATCGCCATTATGTTGCAATTTGATGATTTGATTTAATATCTCTGCAAACCTGATCTTCTCACTGTCAACACTGGAGCGGAAAACTAAGTCAACACTATTACACAAAGGTCAATCCTCGACCACAAAACAAGTTTAAAAACATATTAACAAGAAGCGTTTTGAAGACAACCCCCGAAATAGGAAAGCAACTGCTGTGCTTGGTTTCCTTTTCTACACTTGTAATGATTTTCTAGAAATGTTTGAATGTCACATGTGATATGTTTGTACAGAGCCTGTTTGCTTTCGCCAGTAAATACACACTACATCCTTAATATTATGGATATTTTAATGGGAGGGGGGGTTCTTCATCCTAGAAGTCAAGGTAGTCTGTCGCTCTATCAAAGTAAAATAATAAAAATCATTTAGACTAGAAATCTCCAGCAATTTTTCAGAGACCTTGCTGCTTCAGAAAAAAATTTAATGCCAACTCATGACGGTGGACGGTGAGCCCTCCTGGTGGCGACACTCCATCACAGTCAAGGTCCTGCACCCAAACCTCCCCCCCTTAATCAATTGCCCTTTTTTCCAACAATTTCAAGAACTTTTTCATAATTTTTTCAATCCACATCCAGACAGAGTCTCCAACTGGGGGTAGAAAACATTTCCATATTCAAATTTCTCAAATGACTTGGCAACTCTGTAGATTTTTTGTTTTTTTTTTAACCAAAAAGGTCCGTAGCGGAAAATGTTACGAAGAGAGAAGTGTTGTGCCGCTCGTTTTGATTAATTTTCAATTTTCATTTAAAGATTTCCCGTTCATTTTCCAAACCGGAAATGGAAACTTTTTTGTCCAGAAAAAGGAGAAGCTTGAAAGGAAATCGTCCAGCAAATGAAAACCCATAAATTGGTCGTCTGGCTGTCTATGATTTGTGTCCTTTTTTCATTTGTTCCACAATGGCTCCCCCATAAATAGGCCTAAAAAATAGAAATCACCAGCCCTCTCACAAACTAGCTGAAGCGTACTTCAAATTATTAATATTTATTTCAAATTAAATGAAAACTGAATAGGAAAAATCAACATATGTAAGCAGTATGCTTGAATGATAAATTTTAATGGCAAATGGAATTCCTATTTTGGCCATTTTATTTACTAATTAGATGTACAATTTCTGTTGGCAATTAAAATTGATGAGATATGAGTTTTTAGTTTGCGTTTTTTTCCCAATAAATTAGATATTTTTGTGGCAGAAATGTATAGCAGTTTTTTCTGGTTATAGGTTTTGGAGTGTTTGCCATTTATTTTATTTTAATTGAGTTCTGATTAGTTGAGCTATAACTAGAAAATTAGTCTGTTTTTGAACATATATGGGTAAGCAGTTCTATTGGAGCTTAGATAAGCAGTGCAGAATAGGAAAGCAGGGTCTTTAAAGATTTCTGGATTAAGAAATATTTTTAAAAATAATTATTCTTAAAGCTTTCTTCAAATCTAAAAAAACTTCAATGTTTTCAATGATAACATTCACTTTTTAAAGCCACAGTCTCTGGGTGGCTCCCTTTTTTAATACAACTGTTTTTTTTTCTTGGCTCCCCCTACTGTCCGTCCGCTTGTCCATTTGTCCGCCTGTCCGCTTGTCCATTTCTCCGTCCGTCTGTCCGCCTGTCGTTGTACATTTGTCTGTGCGGGCCACGTCCCGGTCGACGGAAGCCAAAAGTGGAAATGCATGATAAATGACACAAGGTTTGGCTCCCCGCTACCACTATTTTCTTTCTTTTTTTTTTTGCCACTTTTTTTTTTTTTTGCAACACTACGGGTGGGCGAAGGTGGCGTGGGCGTCAGGCGTCAGGCGTCGGGCCTTGTACAACAACATGAAGAACCAGAGCGACAACAACAATTTTTATTTCAAGAAACACACACACAACAAACACACCAAGCAGAACAACAAGAATTCTGGGCCACCAGGAGGGGGGAGCTGCCGGGGAGTCGCAACACAAAAATTGTGAAACGATGACGTCGTAAATGTTTTGTTGCAACATTTTTCTGTTCTACGTAAAAAATAAGACAAAAAAAATGTAAAAAAAAATAGACAGAGACAGTTAGATGGGGAGCGAAAAAGATGGAGCAAAAAAAAAGGAAAGAAATGAAGTAAAAACAGCAAAGCAAACTGTCCGCGAAACGGAAGCGCAAATAAAACAACTGCAAGGGGTGCCCAGCCAAGCGGCCAGTGGCGGCGGTGGGGCAGCGAAATGGAAAGGGGGACGCCCGGACCACCGGATGAACTCGAAAAAAAAACAAAAAAAAATACAGGAATCAAGCCACAATGAGTCCAACACTGTGCGCTGCCTTCGAAACTTTGGGTTTTTTAGACAAGATATGACTTAAATACTATAATAAAATACTACAAATAATATAACAATATACTCTAATTACTATAACTAAACTTTAAGTTATTAAAGTTATTTTTATCAAAAGTCCTTCTTTTTTATGCAATAGACTAAAAGAATATGTATATTTAATTTAGAGGAAATAATATACATCTTCTTAAAAGATATACGAAAACGCATATTCCATATTGTAATTGAAAATATGTACTAGTATCTCTGTAGATGGCAAAGCACAAGGTGACGAACTGCATGCTTTAGCTTATATTTTAAATATTTTTCAAAACTTTTCATAGTTGATTCTTTTCGATTTAAAAAACAAAACAAAGAAAATTGTCTTGAATATTTTAATAAAGTCAGTAAGCTAATACCTTATTTTTAAGATAAAAGCCATGATCTTAAACCAAAAACTCTTCTTTTTAAGATCATGCCAAGTATTCTTGATACAATTCTAAGTTATTTAAAAATTTACCACAAAAATATCCCTTAATTCTCCATTAAAAATCGAATTATTCCAAAAAATCTCTTATATATATAATTTCCTTTAAAAATTAAAATAAAACCATTTAAAGTTAAAACTAAATTATTGTTAAACAACTTAGTTTCTAAACTGTTTCACCAGAGAAGTGAACAAAACAAAGCCACCATGGCCTAGAGTTAGAACCTAAATATATATACCACTATAATATATATATAGGTATGTTTAACGATATACATATAATCCTGACCCAGGCAGGAACAGGAAGGGAGAAAGAACATCGCCTGAGGGAAAGTGGGAAATGGCGGAAAAGCGGAGGGAAAAGCAAGCAACGCTCGGGTTCGCAAGGCATAAACCGAAAATTCACACTTGGTTACTTCCTTCATGACTTTGGATATTATTGTGGTTTATGTTAGTGCTGTCACTTGCCGCCGGCCACGCCTCCCCTACCTACCCTCCAAAAAGCAGCCTGCTGGTTGATGTACCATATGACTCCATGAAATGCGATATATTCATGTTAAATTATTCTTTTTTTTTTTGGGTTTATTTTTATGTCTGTATAGTACTTGCAACAAAAGTCAGAGAAGTTGCACTTTTCATTTTAACTCTTTTTTTTATTTAACTTTTGGCGAATCAACTTTAAAACAACACAAATATAGAAAGAGACACAGACAGAGATGGAGATAGAGATAGAGGGATGGAGAGAGAGACAAACACAAAGTGCAAAGTTGGGCGCCAGTTTGAAATTGCAATTGAACAAACAATTAAAACTTTTAAATATTGTGACAGCATTTTTACAGTTAATTGCACAGGCAAAGCCAGCTGCTGGCTCCGGCTCTACTTCTCCCCACACATACCTACATATACATTTATATATAATTTTTTTTGTAACCCCACCATTCATTACTTCCAATTCATTTCAAAAGAACTCCATAGTTTGCCCTTTTGGCCTCTGAAAATAGGTGCTCCCAAAAAAAAAAAGAAAAGTTTGTCCATCTCTTTCCCTGTCCTTTATGGCCATCTCTTTCTATTCGTAGAGTCGCCTGCAGTTGTTGCAGCCTGACAAAAAAAAAAGAACTGACAAACTGACAACCATTTGTCATTAGCTGCGGGCTGTGGGCTGTGTGGGTGTGGCCATATGCTTTTAGCATTTTAGAGGGAGTTCCTGACGCAAAAAAATACCAAAAAAGACCGAAAGGGAGGCAATAATAATAGCCAAGAGTGAGAGGGGACGACTTTAATTAGCGAACGCCACCAGTTTGCTGATTTTTCAAATTTATTTCGGTTCGGCGGCGGCATTTCTGGCTTATTAAATTCCGCCAGCTAGCAAAAAAAAAACCAAAAATCCAACAAAGTAGGAACCCAGTCACCTCCCTAGCTCCCCAAAAAAAAAAAATGTCAATTTGCGGGAACCGACCAGGCCATTCCAAAAACGACACAAAATAAATAAAAAAAAATACCTACCGGAAGAAGGAAAATCTTTGTAAGGCAGTTAATTAAAAACTTCACATAAAGAGCCAAAAAAAGGACGTGGGCGTGGGGCACCGAGGGGCGTGGCATGTGTGCCCGGAAAATGTGACAGAAAAAAAATCAAGAGAAGAAGAGGAAACAACAAGCTCTGCCAAAGAGTTTCCGACACTGCCATAATTAAAAATAGTCCAGAATTCCAACGAAATTGAAATTGAAACTTGTCATCGTACACCAGGGCGTATACTTGATATAGTAGTAGCTGCCTCTTAGCATTCGCCATGAGGATCCCTCAAATCTTTTTCAAAAATTCTAACATACAATTTCATTTTTGAATGATGTATGGCCTGGAATAATGATGGCCGTTTGTATTCCTGGCCATATGTATTATTTTTTTCATTGTTACCAATATTTTATACTTATTTTTAGAGCCAACTTGCGGCGTGTGAGAAAAGCAACATATGGTGCTTATTGGACAAGGGTGTACTGAGAAAAATAGGGGTCTAATGGAATAGAATATTCTTTCTTTAGAGATTGGTATTTATTGGTATTTGTGTTTTATTTAATTTCTATCAAAGAAATAAAAGCTAGTAAGAAATACTCGCTGAATAGTGAGTTTTTGGAGGGCCACCACTACTCGATACTAGTACTCGCTACAAAATATTTGTAGTAATAGATACAGTCTCACAAAGAAACTAAAAAGATACTTTAGTATCTGGTACAATTCATAGATATTAAGTTTACTTTTAAATATTTTTTAAGTAAGTTCTTTAAACGAATTTATAATAATTCTCGCTTGAGGCCCAATTTGTGAGAGTCACTACTGCTCGCTATAAACGCTCCTCGATACAGTCTCAAAAAATAATTTGCAACTTCGAATCTACTATTATTTTAAGATATATTTGTTATTTTGTTTATTATTACTTATATTTTGTGTAAATTCGATCAGTTTTTAGGAGATTCTCAAAGACATTCCTATTTGATCTTAATGCCATAAATAAATACTGACTAAAAATACGGAATTTGTGGATGGCCATCCACTACTCGCTGTTATAACTCGCTAGAAACAATACTCGATAGAATATTATAACAATAATAAAACAATATATTTAAATGCTCTAAGTATCTATAGTTGCCTATTCAAAAATCCCCTTCTCCCCTTCATCCTACCAGTTTTTCTAATAATTTCCCCAAATTCTAACCAAATATCACCTTATTTCTCTCTCTGCATGCCACCTGTCCCCGGCAGGCACACTGATGATGATTGATTTTGTTAATTTAGTTGAGCAGCTGAGCAGAGCTGGTGGCATGTCATGAAAAATGCATGACACAGTGCCAGTGGGCCAGTATGGCCAGTATGGCCGTGGCCACTCCGATTGAGTTAATCTAATGGCTGCCATTGGAAGCGGAAACGGAAGTGGCAGTGACACTAGCAGTGGCGGTGGCAAGTGCAAGCCGTATCAGAGGTATAAGTTTAACTGGCAGTGGTTGGGGCAATGGAGTCATAGCTGTCACTGGAGCTACCATTTAATTTGGTCATCCAGTTAAGTATTTTGCGCATAAACTTTGGCTTGCAAATCTTCCACAAAATCAAAGCCTTTTCTTAACAATTTAAAAATTGCTGTAATTAATGGCCAGCACTTTGATTTTCTTTTCAGGAGTTTTTCCAAACTTTTCCACACGATTTGTTGGCCGAAAAAAAATAAAAGAGAGTTGTCATACAACATAATGAATTGGTGGGTGGTTGGGTGGGTGGTTAGGGTAGGGTTGCCTCTCGTGCCGGGCTCTTTATTTTTCGATCAACTCGAAAAAGTTTTTGGGGGAAAAGTGCTCTTCAGACGCTCGCGCTCCATCGACTGAAAATGAGTGCGAGGCAACGAGCTCTCCAGCTCTCCAACGAGGTTCTGAGGAAAAACTATCAAGTGGGCGGGCTCGCTTAACCCTCGAGTGCCGGAGGCGGCGGTTGGCTGGATGGGTAACGGGCTAAGGATAATAGATGTTATTTATTTATGTCTTCCTTTTGTGGGAAGGAAGCGAGAGGAGGACCATGTTATTTGTTGTACTTATTAGCAGTACATAAGGATAACTATCAGCCCGGGGGGGAAGGCGGTTCGTGATTCCTCAAGGGAAACTTTTCATCCTTGTCTTGGTAATAAAGTTGCAGTTTTAGTTTTAATACCCGGTACTTGCCAAGCCCAAGAAAGGGTACGTTCCTCAGCGTAAGAGCTTACCGGATATCATATACTAATTATTTCTTTAATTTTTAACCAAAAAAAACTTTCTAGACTTTTGTTCACTTCACAGTAATAAAATGTGCAATGGTAGCAGTAGCAGACTGGTAGAACAGGTCCTGTTTCGTCCTGTTTTTTTTTTTTTTTGTAATCATTTCATTTCTTAGTCAAAGCAGCCAAGGCGGAAGTTATTATTTGCTAGGCAACTGCATAACTACAGCACGGCCAGTGAAGAGAATAAAATGCAGAAACAGGAGGAGGAACAGAAGCTAAAAGGACACTAAGGACGACAAGGAATGAAAACAATTTCTGAGCTGGCGACGCGTTGTAAACGAAGGCAGCAAACAAACTTTTTAAATTGCACTTGGGCGAGAGTTTTAAATTATGTGACCAGGACACAGACACACAAACACCAAGCTGCAAGCACCAAGCTCCTAGAGATGCCAAGGACTCCAATCTGAAAACATTCTTTTGCCCAAGAAGCCGTTGGCTAATTGCTGCTCATCGTCCTTTCGCCCATTTTCCTCTCTTTCTTAGACTATATCCTTATATATTGCGTATACGCCGAGTATCGATAATGGTGCTATATTTTTTCTATTTTTTTGAGGAAAAAGCAAAAGGATGGTGAGGTCCTGGCTGGAATGGAAAATCCATAACCAGCAAAGAGCTCTACAATGTGGGAATCCAAGCCAGAGAGCAGCTCCTTGAGGCTCATCTGCCCAAAAGTGCAGAAAACTGAGAGAAAATAAAGGGAAAGTTGGGATTAAAATTATAAAAATTAAAGGAGCATCTTGAGAAAGAGTCTATTTTTTTATAAAAAGTCTTAAACCTCTTGTTAATATTTTTCAGTGATCTTGGAACAGGATATCCCTCTTATCCTTTGGCACTTTCTTTTTTTCGGGAAGGTCTAGTCTGTTTATTGAACACTGAACCCGTGGATCTCCGGAATCCAGAAACCGGATCCTTTTACTCAGCCAACAAGTTGCCGCTGTAATCCACTTAAGTCGTCGTTGGCCCGGCCAGGCCAATGCCAGTGGTAGGATGTTGTGCATCGACATTCCAGATGCTTGGCCCGCGTCGACTCTTTTGTGTGTCGAAGGAGAGGAGAGGCATGGGGCATGGGGCATGCTATTATGCAAATCGCAGTGCACAAAAGCGGTCTTGAGTGCAACGGCAACAGCAACGCCAACAGCCGGATAAAGGATAAAAGGGGCACAGGATCCAGATCCAAGCCAGCAAGCAACCAACCCAGCCAGTCAGCCAGCCATCCAGCAACCCAAGGACAATGGACAGAATGGCCTACGGCCGACTAAAGCTCTTATCCTTTTTTTTTTTTCCGCCTCCGCCTCCCTCCTCCTGGTATCTTGTTTGTATTTTACGGCATTTTATTTACTAATAAAGTCCTTATGAAGTCAAGCCAATGCCAAGGCCTTTTCAAACTCAATTCGAGAATCCACTTTGCCTCATAAATCATTTAAAGCCAAAACGCTCTGTGTGGTAATCGTTTTAAAAAACAAAAAGCATTAATATGTGTGTGTGTGTACCTTTGACAGGTGGAAGCTATCAGGCATTCAAGCTCATTTAATTTATGGCTGAAATAGTCTCCAATTTAATTGCATTATTGCTGGAAATATTAATGGGCCTATACAGCCTCTACAGCCTCTTCCCAAAATTTAATCAAGTGCCAAAATATTCGAGTCGAAAACTAAACAAAAGTGCCAAAGTCAAAGCACTCGTATAAATAAGCGTACACATCTATATAATTATTATATGGTATGGCAGTGTGTGTGTGTGTGCGTATTAGCCGTGCCACCAGCCAAAAATTAATTAAGTTGAGAAAATGTCAACGCTGCTGCTTTTTGGCTTGACAATGTTTTCCCTCCTTCCCCCCATACTCTTTCTCTAACAACTCCAATTTTCCTGCTCCCGTTCCCGGTCCCGGTCCTGGTCCCGGTACCGCTACCATTTCCCTTTTCCTGTTCTGATACCTTTCCACCTTTTGTATACCCTGAAAATAATGGAAATCCTGGCCATATCCTGGCTTAGCCCGGCATATGCAAAAATTCATTATTCAAAATGGCATGCAAGAAGGATTTCTATGCAACTCGGGGAAATTAAAATGCAACAAAAATGTTGGCAAGGAAATGTAATACTTTCGACGTATATGGGGATTACTTCCAATTATGTGTTTATAGAAAGAGTACAAAATTAGATATGATAATCCATTTTTAAGATTAAAGTAAAAGCTTATTAGTTTTGCAAAAAGAAGTATAATCTTTTCTGAAGGTATTTTTTTTTGTATTATTTCTACTGTATTTTTCTAAAAGCAAATATATGACTTAAGTATTTTTTAAAACGGTAATTAACGCGATTATCTTTCAAATCTCCGAATAACCATTTTTTAAAGTTAATTTTAAATTATTGGTTTTTGTTTTAATGACCCGTTTCTTCAGGGGTTCCTTTATAATTTGTTTAGTAAGCTAAACCTTTATTTTACTATATACTTCTTTTTGTAAGCCTACTTTAAAAAAGCTATTATTTTAAAGCTTTAAATGCCTATATTAATCCTAAAATTTTTGTTGAAAAATAAAATTTATCATGCGATTTCTTTATAAAATTGTAGATATAATAAATCAATTTTTTATACCTTTTATTAGCTTATTCTTTATATCTTTTAATATTCCTATCTTTGAGTCCCAAATTGAGATATTTTTTCGAAATAAGGATGAACAGTATTTGATTATTTAATTAAAGACTAAAATTTTAGAAACATAAACTATGTTTACTATCATACCTTCTTTGTAAAAATAAAGCTCTTAAGATAGTCCTAAATTATCCTCAATACATATACCTTATTAGTCTTTTAAATATTTTAAAAGTCCTTAATAATTCGAATTAGTCTTAAAATAAAAAGGTATCCTTTCCAAAATCTAATATAGAGCATTTTCCAAAATCTACTATAGAGCATTCACCATTCGAATATCTAAGAGTTTTCTTGGGAAATCGACTTTTCGTTTAGCTTGTTCACATTTTCCGTTCCGTCGCAGCCATTTTGTGCAGCTGCCTGCATTTTCCGACCGCTTTTAAGAGTGTGAGTGTAAGGATGTGTGTGCTTAGATGTGTGTGTGTGTGTGTCAGCCCGTTTCTTCCCCTTCTTTTTAATATTTTTGCTTTTGTTAAGTTTTCTAGAGCACACACACACACTAAAATACACACTCATAAACACACATATTCCCACACCTGGTGATTTAATAACGAGTCGTTGCGAAAAATTTGCGGTTTGAATAGCTGCTAACTTTATTTTATGATAAGTTTATAATGTCCTCCCTCTATATATACATATATAGTGGTATATACTATATATATATTTGGGGAAAATGGGAATTGCACTGTTGGGGCGGCGAGAGCACAAAGCGAAAAATCAAATCATAAAGGCAAGGCCCTTGTGGCTCTTTTTCCTCAACTTTCCCCTTACCCTTTCTCTCTCTCTCTCTCTTGGTGTGTGTGTTTGTAAAATTTGTTAAAATTGCACTAAAACGCAGATCCCAGAAGCGCTAGGCTATCCAGGCTATACCAGGCTATCCCAGGCTACCCAGGCAGCACTCTTTCAGCACAGCGGAAAATCACATTAGAAATTTGTTTGCCCACATGGCGTATGAGTGACGTTTTCCTTTTAGTGTTTGCATCGCAATCCCTCACTCTCTCATGTTTCTAATTTTCCCTTTTCACATTTTTTTTTGTGCAAACTTTAGATACCTTTTCTTATTATATTTTCTCTCTAAAAAAAAAAGTGCGATTTTCAGGGGGATGGGGGTAGGCGAGAGGGAGGCGTGGCAATAGTCAAACATCAAGTGAAAATTTTCAATTTTCCATGCAAAACTGCCACACAGCTCGATAGTCACGCACACACACCGCAAAGTACCAAAAAGGCGGAAATGGAAGAAAACGTGCAAAAAGGGACGACGAAAGGGGGGTTGGGGGCAAGGGTTGGGGGAAATGATGATGTCGCCCATGGACCTGCCCTCCAGAACTGATTCTGTTTGCCCGATAGGCGACAAAAAGTCAAATTGTGGCAGCCAATTAACAGCAGCAATCCCCAGAGGCGTGCAGGGGGGTTAGTTACAACAAAAAAAAGGGAGGGGGGGATGGTTAAAGGGTGGGGTGTGTGGTAGGCGAGGGGGCAAGGGAAGGCCTGGAGTAGGGACCAGCTAAGAAAAGAACGCCAACCAAACCAACAAGTCAAACAGAAACGGCCAAAGTGTGCAAAGGGCGAGTGGCGAGTGACGAGTGAGGAGAGGCGAGTACGGAAGGCATGACCCATCTTAAGGGTTAAAGCCAAGGGTTACAGTGTCACGAAAATTATCAAAACAGTTAATAGAAGAAGGTAATAAGAATGGAGATATAATATATGTCTAAAATAATGGAAAGTTTGGGCTTTAATATCCTTAAATTATCCTAATACTAATCCTTATTCTTAAAAAGGCTTTAAAGGACTTTCTTTTAAGGCCTGAACTGGTTCGAGCTCTAAGAACTGGTAGAGAATTATAGAGGCCTGGCAATGGAGAAACCTAACTTATTTATTGAGATATACTTAATTTTAAAGAACTTTATTTAGGCATACTAAGCTTACTTGTAAAAATCTAAGCAACATTGAGACCTGGTTTCTAAGTTTTAGCCTTTAAAGCTTGAAAGAACTAGTAAAAAATAGTTGAGAATTATAGAGGTCTTGAAGTAAACAAACAAACCAATTTATTTTACAAACTAAGGGTTCTAGTGTAGTAAGGTTAAGGTTAAGCTCTATGGTTAATAGAGCTATACTAAGTTTATATAGTAAGTTATATGCCATACTAAGTTCTATAATAATACCTGTAAAAATCTAAGCAGAGTATAGACCTAGTTCTTTTTAGATTCTATACCTAAGAACTAGTAAGAACTAAAACTAGCTACTTGAGAATTATAAAATGAACTGGTTTTAAATCGTAAGCCTTGAAATATAAAAAAAACCTTAGTTTATTAAAGAAATCTAACTATTTTTAAGAAATATTTCTCACTAAAGCCAGACCTAAGCTTTTCTTTCTTTTATTTAAAACTCCAGATATTACTTTTTCCATATCCCTTAAGATTGATTTCTTTATGATTCTGTAGAATCCCAAACCACTGCCTCTTAAGGCGATTGTATGCCTCCCTGTCTGTTGGCTCGACTGGTTGGTTGGTTGGGTAAACTGATATGGACGTGCCTGCGTCCAAGTCTTTCGTCATGCCGAGATGAGCTCGTTTATAAAGTTGACAAAAGGCGTTCCCCAGTTCCGATAATCATCTGACAGTTTTTGCGCTATCAGCGACAAGACACATATACCGAGAGAAAGTAAGAGAGAGAGAGGGGTATATGCAGAGTGTAAGAGAGAGGGGTATATACCCCCTCTACACAAAATGGAGAGATGTGAGAGTTTTCCTTTCCTGTTCAACACTTTTGCTTTTGTCAGCACTGCGGACAAGATACAAAAAATTTCCCATTGCCAACTAAAGGATGACTAAGGGAAAATAATTTTCTATTTTTCTTCATTTTTTTTTTTTTTTTTGGAGGAGGAAATGAAGAAAGAAGGGAAATAGTCAAGAAAAATTTAGGGGCCTTAGGGGACGGACGGTGACCCGCTAATGAGCCGCCAAAGTATAAAAAATGCGACAAGGGTCGCGCTTTCTAGCCCTTTTTTTTGCTTTCGTTTTTTAGTTTTGTAATGTCCCTAATGCCCCGCCCTCTTTTTATTTTTGCAAAAAAACATCAAAAATAGGCACAAGGCCAGGCCAACAACAAACAAAGCTAGGCAATGCTCCTGATGACTACGATGACGATGATGATGAAGAAAATTATTCCTGCAGCTCATTAAAAACCCAAAGGCTACAATGCAATATGCACAACAAGGCGAAAAAAAACAAAAACACAGAAACAGGAGCAGAAACTAGGCTGCCGCAGAAAGAAAGGAGAGAGGGCACGCCAGCCAGCCACCAGGCCAGGCAGCAGGTGGCGGAGAAAGTGAAGAAAGTTAAACAATTGAAATTGAAATTAGTTTTTGGCGAAAGCATAAAAAAAAAAAATTAGTTGGCGCACCACACCGCACCGCATCGCATCGCATCGCATCGCGCAAAGCAAAGCAAAGCAACTCATTTAAATTGGGGCATCATGAGCAAATTGCAATTGGTTGGGAAAATTGGTTTAGAAAACCACTAGAGATTTTAAATCGTTTGATTTGAAGCCTAAAAGTAGGCAATGTGCTTGGATTAATGCACTTTTGATAATGAACAAAATATGATGATGATGATGAAAGAAATAAAAGAACAGAGGGCTAGAGTTTATGTACCAGGTACTGCCCTATTAAATTTTGTAGGTTTTTAAAGACAGATTTAAGTTATGGAAATATTATGGCCTTAAACTTTTTCTCAATTCTAAAGAGGAAGATAAAGATAAGCCCTCTATCCTCCTCTGTTTATATAATTAAAGATATGTATATGCGGAATATATAAGGAGAGCCTGGTACTCTCTTTCATGCAATTTTCAAAGACTATCGATGAGGTATTTTAATTAGGTTGTGGAAAGGTTATCACTTTAGCTTTTAAACGAGCGGATATATAGCGGATAAGGTTATAGTTCCTATAATATGCATATGTATGATACCCGGTACTCCTGAATGCCACTTTTAAGATTTCTGATGAGACATTTGCATTGGGTTTGTAAAGGTTATGGTTTTTAGCTTAGAAAGTAAATAAAGTTATACCATATAGGCCTATAGTTTCTATAATGTATGGTAACCGGTACATCTCTTTAATGGTTCCTATGATAATTTCCCTAAAAAATTCTATAATAGTTCCCAAAAAAGTATTACAGTTTTATAAAAATGTTTATAATATTTATATAAAAACCTGGTACAACTCTCTATCCTATTTTTTAAAGCGGGAAGTCTACACCCATTAAATGTTCTTAAAAAGATACTTCAATTACTTCTTAAAAGCTTAAATTTTTAGTATTTTAGTTCTTAAAAAATATTATTGAAAGAAATTTAGTGAGATTTGAAGCTGCTTTTTATAAGAAAAAATTATAAATATTATAGTTACTATGTTTATAAGGGGGAACACTCTTTAGAAACTATCTTAGTATCTTCCTTTTCTTTCTAAGTTTTCTATTATCTTAATTATAAATAGAATACTTACTAGTTTAAAAAATGCAATCCTTAAGCTATACATAACTAAAATTCAGAAACCTCTTTAATAAAAATCTCACACTTTCCCACAACTAGTGCCCCCAGAACTACATACCAAAGTTATCCCCAAGTATTATATTACCATTGAAATAACCAGAAACCACAACATCATTACCTTTTCTATTTTGGTTATTTTTAAGCTAAATTCTAAAATCAACAAAATGGGGCAAGGCAGAGCAGAGCAGGACAGGGCAGGGCATGGCCAGGACGTGGCCAGGATATGGCAGGGCAGGGCATGGCAGGACTTGGCAGAAGGGGCACTCTGTGTTAAGTGTTTTCCTTGGCTGATTCCCATTCAGAATTCTATGCATGCATGCTCCATTTGCACACATTTCTTAATGGGTCAGCACCCTGTGGGGTGTTTGGCTAGATCCTTGCCATCCAGCCATCCAGTCAGGCCTTTTCGCCCAAAAAGGATTCAGACTATCTGTCAGTGACAGTTGTCGCAGAGGGGCCCACGGGAAGCGAAGGGGTATCTGCCTGATTAAGAACTTAGTTAAATGGAAGAAAAAGAAATAAAATAAAAATAAAAAAAAAATAAGAGCAAAGAGCAAAGAATTTAATTTGCACAAAAAAAAAAAGAGCAAACGCAAAGACAAAACAAATATGAATGCGAAAAAGGATAAGCAGGAGTGGTAGTGGTAGTGGTAGCGGTAGCAGTACCGGAGGCAGGACATGTCCCTTAAAAAAGAGCAACGAATTTCGCCTTTTGAGCTTGGCATCATATATCTTTCAGTCAACAGCAGGCAGTCCACAGTTGGTTTGTCACACAAAAGGACAGCTTCGGCTTCAGCATCATCCTGGCTGACTCTCCTATATCCTTCTGCCCCTCTCAGCCGCCCCTTCCAATTTCCTTGGTCCTCGGCGACAGCGTTGCAATTAAATGAACGCAATGCATCGCACAAAAGTATGCAATGCAAATGGCAAATGGCGGACTAAAAATTAAACAGAGACGCCAACAAGGAGCAGGAAGGAGCACACGAAGCTAGTCCTTGTCGGTCGTCAGTCGAGTCCAATTTGGGAAGAGCCCAGGCAGGTCATACACATTCTTGTCAGGATGTTGGCAATAAATATAGTTTTTTAAATTTTAATATGAGAAGTTCATTAACTTATTTTATTATAAAACCAACTTATCGAAATACAAAAACCTAAAAAAAAGTCCCAAGCTTCATCTTTAAATATACAAAAGTTGGTACTTTTACGAATTACCAAATAATTTTTCCGATTGTTCAGTTATACCTATGGCAGCTATAAGCTATAGTCCCCTATAGGGTCCACAGTGATGGCTATATCTTCCCTTTATTTTCATTCGATTCTCGAGCGAAGTACCTTAAACGTACCAAACGTACCTCGCAACTCTCTTAGTCTAAAAACACCAAACTTATGGTATATCCGATCAATCAGTTATATGACAGCTATAGGATACAGTCGGCCGATCCCGGATGTTCCGACTTACATATATACTGCGTGCAAATCAAAGTTTCAAGACTTAATTAGACCATACAACATACACGTTGTAAGGTAATATATAAATAATTTATTGCATATATAGTATGTACATACATACATATATAGCCTTAATATATACCAAAAAGAAAAAGCTATAAACATAAACCAGGTCTTGTTGCTAATCACCTCTCTCTTATCTCCAATAACCTTTGACAACCCTTCCGTACGAATTCTGTCTATGGAATATTTTGACTTTTCTATATGTGTGGGTATGTCCCAATTTCTTATCAGAAACTAAAGCTTAAGCTCATGGGCGAGAATGGCTATAAAAGCCGGAACTCAAAGACACGCAGCATCAGTTGAAATATTCCCAGAGACTCTTTCAGTAGAAAGTTCCGTTCAATAAAAAATAATACAAGATGATCTTCCCCGTGGCCCTCATTTCTGCCATTTTCCTAATTTCCGCCTCCTTGGGATCGGAAGAAGTAAGTTATACCTTTTTTGAGTGTTTTTATTTTGAAAAGTAACTTAATTTTTAATTCCACAGTCCTGCCATCCCCTGGAAGAAGAGTGCGAGACCATTAATGTGCAACGGTACTTCGAGAAGTGCCACAAGAAGGATGTCCAACTCGTAAGGTGCATGACAGACTATTCGGAACTTCAGAAACAACATTCAGACTTGCAGAATGAGGGCCTCAAACCATATTCCCAGATATCCAAATGCCAACAGGATAATTCGGACTTGGTGAGAAAGCATTCGGAAGTGCTGAGTCAACTTAGTGATGAGAAAGTTAAAAATGAGCAGTTGCATTCGAAGCATCTGGAAGTTGAAAATCTAAAAGCTCTAATAAAGCAACAAAGTGGAGAAATAGACCTCCTAAAAGATCAAATTAAGGAACTAAAAGAAAAAAGTGAACTGGCAACGTTGACTAATCAGTTCCGTGAAGACATCGATAAGTTGGAAAAAATTGTAAAGATTGGAGGAATTCATGAAAATAATCCAACAAAGTCGGAAATAGAAAATGGGGAGGTCCCAACAACTCCACTGCCTAATATTAATATTGAGACGACGCCCAAAACAGAAACCATAGGTAAGTCGGAAGAACCCAGTCATTTACAAAATAACATAACGAGTTTTTCAGATTTTCCAGATCCTTGTCCACGAGACCAAAAAGTATTCGATGTCCTTCGCGAAATCCACCTTCCAGGCTCAGACCCGCTTAAAGTGGTTTGTTTTTCATCTCAGGGTATTGGATCTGGATGGTTAAATGTTTATAGAAAAGATTATAGATCACAAACATTTAATCGCACGTATGAGGATTATGAACGTGGATTTGGCGATGTCGGAACTGATGGTTTCGATGAGTTCTTTATTGGACTCAACCGATTGCATCATCTGACGAATGGAAATCCTAATGAAGTGCTTTTTTACACCGATGTGGGGACAAGAAGATGCGACCACTTTATTGTGGGCGATAGAAGGGAAGGGTACAAGGTGAAAAATATTGACAATTGTGATGGATACGACTGGAAGATCCCTAAGCAGAGCTCCAAATTTTCGACCTTCGATCGAGATGAGGATGGAGTTCCTGATCGTAATTTGGCGAAGGAATTTGGCTATGGCTGGTGGTTCGATCCTTCTATAGAGTGTGTATTCTAATTTGATTTTTCATTTTGTTTCATCTCCAACTGGAAATTTCTTAAATAAGTAACATTAAATAATTTTTAAATTCTATTATTTCAGTTCTGCACCTTATATTAGCCCCAAAGAGTATACCATTGAAATGTACATCCGAAGAACAGATTGAAAAAAGCAAACATCATTTTAAAACGGACTTGGAAAATGGAACATTTTTAAAAATTATACAGTTTGTGAAAATTCATTAAAATGTAATTATTTTAATTTTAAAATTATAAAGACTATAATGAGATAAACTGTCCTTTTATATTTCTTGAATAAAATTTCAAATAGTTTTGAAATTTCACTGCAAAAAGTTTGAGAAGATCGGAAACCAAAATTTAGAATTTAAGACATTTTAGGATCGGCCCCAAGGCTCTGCCTTTGAACAATAAAGTCAAGAAGTCAAGTTGAAAGTCAAAAACCCCGATTTTCCCTCAAAACGTCGAGATATTTGTGTTCAGTTAAAACAGATAGATATCGCCAACAGGGGATATACTTGTCAGATCCCTTGAAAATGGGGCTTTCCCCTATAGGGTCCACAATGATGGCTATATCATCCCTGATTCGCATCCGATTCTCAAGCGGAGAATCTCAAACCTTAACCGATTTCTAGATCGATTCTCCACCATTCTGCATCAAAATCCCGAGAAAAAATATTTTTTAGATTTTTTGTCCATTTTTCGTGATGGGACCCCTTGAAAATGGGGTTTTCCCGTATAGGATCTTCATGAAAGTTGCTAGCTCGTAATATTTTGCCCAAAATAGCATTCAAACAAAATCCGAACTCTCTAAATCTAAAAACAAAAGTTATAGCATATCCGATCAATCAGCTATATGGCAATCCTAGCAAAAAAATATTACAAAATCACTTGGAATTGCAGGAACAGGGTCCTTAGCCAGCCAGGATTCTAAGGAACTACCGAGACTTCAAAGTGTGAGTGAGAGGCAATGACTGGGCAAGGAAGAGGGCACTAGTTAGAGCGTGGGTGTGTCCTCCACGTGCAGACATAAAAGCGACCAGAGCCGAGCTACGTGCACTCAACACCTGCCCATAGCCTCTTCAATCTGGTAGCAGCTCCGCAACCCACTTTACCAGCCACTACCCTGCCCCTGCCATGCTAACTGCCCCTGCCACCAGCAACCAGCCTCCTGCCACCTGGCATGCCCTCCCCCTACTGAATCGGCGAGTGTGTGGCAATTGCAATTGAAAGTGATAATTTCATTGCATCTCGGGTACAAAGCGAAAGTATGAGGAGGATGGGGAGGATTGAGGTTGGAGAGGGGCGGGGAGGGGACATCCACCCGCATTGGCATCCGTATCCGGAATCCTTTGGCCCTTCCCTGAGCCACCCCCCACCCACCGGCAGGAACTGGTGTTATCTGAGCACGTCCATGGCCAGTTATACACATCCAAGACGTAATGGGGAACTAACATATATTTTTGCATGATTACACTGAGAGAAAATAAATATAAAAAAGAATTATCAACTTAATTTTAAAAGGAAATATTCTTATAATTTAAGAAGAAAAAAAATCTAAGCTTTTTAGAGAAAAGGTAATACAATTTCCCTTTCAAGACCCAATAATTTTTGTCAGTGCTGTCCTGGCTGAACACAAATCAGGTTAAACACACGACAAGGAGTTGGCCAGGACCAAGGGGAGTGCAGGAAGAGGGCGGAGGGGCTGAGCAGAGGAGGGTACTGCAAACCAAAGCCAAACCAATTGGGTCATAATTGCTTTACGGGCGCCAAACGCAAATGAGTCGTAAGCAGAAGGACGCAGGACGAAGACAGGACTACCAGTACTTCCCAGTACTGGGATGAGGCCAAGTGTGTTAGGGGAATGGGTCTCTTGCTATATGACTTTGTCAAGCTTCCCATTGGGAACGTTTCTAGAATGAAATTCAAAAGCAATGTGTGGATGGTTGAAAGAGGTCCTTTCCCCCCCCGCACACACACAACCACAACCTGTCGATTTCCATTCAAAGGCATTCAAACTTATCGTCCTTTAAATCCAATATCTCCATTGATGTCACCACAGGACAGGCAAATCTAATTATCAATTCCCCAAAGGCACTCGGCTTTTGTCGGGAGAGCATCACTGTCTCAAGAGGAATCACAAATCGTAATCCAAGTCGGGGAATTATGCATTTTGTAAAGGATTTTCCAAGGAAGTATACTAATCTATCTATAAGAAGTCGTTCTATAGGAAGATCTCTACAAGAACTAATAAATAAAATATTTTTAAACTAAACAACTTCCTCCAGGATATTTTCATTCTAGTTTATCTAAGACTTCCAGCCTTCTCCCTAGAACTCTCTAGTTTTTTTTTAATAAACCCCTTTATCCTTAATAACCGCCTATTTCAGCTAAGTAATGCTCTAAATATTACCCCAATTTCCTAATAATTCCCTCAATTTTCCAAGAACTCGAGCAATTCTCGATACGCTAACCACACTCATCATTAGTCGTCGTGAGTTATTCATTCAAATCATTCATTCAACGATTCAGTGCAAATATTTGCAGGCATTTCCGGAAGGATATTCCCCCTCACCCACACACACTCACAAAAAAAAAAGGAAACAAGTAGAAACGATTGCGGCTCCTGTGGCGTCGTCATCGTTAATTTGTTATTTGATGTGCGCTCTAAGCACACATAACCAGAGAGTCCCAGCCCTCGACGGCCACTCCCCCTTTGGGAGGGGCGGGCAAGGGCTGAAGATTGAAGAACGGTAGCCCAGGACCTAGGCTAGAGGACGACCAGGAGCGACGACAACGTCAACGACGCACTTAATGAGCCCCGTGCGGCCAACATGTTAATCCATCCCGGACTGAACGGATTACACCGAAAGGAATTCATATTACTGCTCCAGGAAGTCTATATGAAGATCTTATTATTTTGAGGACTAATTTTGGACAATATTCGGGTTTTTGAGAGAAAAATAAACAAATTTGTAACCAGTTGGAATTTAGTCACTAGTTTTAGGTTTTTTTTTAAATTAAATGGTTCAATTCCCCTATATTTTAACCCAAATAACTATAATATTTATTTTAATAAGTTTTGAAAAATATATGTATATCTTTAAACTTAATGCAAGCTCACTATTTAATATTTAGTATGCAAGTACAATCTAGTATAAAGAACAAATCGCTATTTATCTACCCTCAAGGTATTGCTGTTTAGTATAATCTATAGTAGTAGTTTACTCTTAGTATAGTTAAATCTAGTATAAGTAGTTCAATGTAGTATTATGTATATTATATATGAAAATGGTCACTTTAAGAGCGACCTGCAATTTGAGAGCTTTTTAATTTAAAAGAAAATGGCCAAAAATATTCAAAATATACTAAGTTGCTTGAATCCTAAGACTAGTCTAGTCTTTCAAAAAAAAAAAATAAAGGCTTCTTGAAATTCGTTAAAAATATTTTCATTAATGCTAATTTGAAACATTTTGTTTTTCTGAAAACATTCATAGCTGAAAAATTCGAAGTATTCTTAGTCTTTTCTTCAAATAAAATACAAATTAAATCTAAAAAAATAAAATATTTCTATTTTATAAAGAAATATAAATTATGGGTTTATAAATTGCATTAAAAAATTATATTACTTGATATATTCTTTAGTAATTTTGTCTATTCTTCAAGAAAACCTTCAATGTGCGAAAATTCCAAGTATTCTGAACAATATATCAACAAAATCAAAAAATTTTTTAATTTTAGTGTTTTTAGTGTTGATTTAAGAGTGTTAAAATTGTTTTAAAATAGGAATAAGTATAAAAATCATAAGAATAACAAACAAATTTACAAATAACTCCTTTAAAA
This sequence comes from Drosophila malerkotliana malerkotliana, assembly GCA_018153235.1. Taxonomy (NCBI): domain Eukaryota; kingdom Metazoa; phylum Arthropoda; class Insecta; order Diptera; family Drosophilidae; genus Drosophila; species Drosophila malerkotliana. The sequence goes on along the minus strand of JAECXV010000058.1, from coordinate 6,382,365 downwards.
ACTAATTCTTTACATATTTTAATGGAAAACCATTTTTAAGAGCAATTATTTTTTCTTTAGTGTATGAACCTCAGGAATCCGGACTCCATATTCCGGACCAACGGATCCGGCATCAAGCGTTGCCGTCATTCAACGCGATTGCTGCCCCCCTTCCACTGCCACTGCCACCGCCCTACAACCCCCATCGTACTGCCACTCCTGGAAAACCCCTTTTCCGCATTTGTTTCGTAAGCGCATACGAATGCATTTTTGTGTTTTAATTGCCCCCGGGTGTGGAAAGTCCCCGAAGCGAGCTTAGCCCGCTACTGCCATGCCAGCCAAGCTGTTGGTATTTCTTTTTTTTTTTTATATTTTACGCTCATTTATCGCGGAAAATACCAGAGAGAGAGAGAAAGAGGGGGGAAATACGGTAACGGGTCAGAAGTGGGGTCGGGTCGGTCGCATAAATCAAGAAGCTGACGAGGCGTCAATGGCAGGCGGCGGCGACGTTCAGTCCAGTCGCCACTTCATAGCCTTTCTCCTTAAAAATTACAAAAAAAAAAAAGTAAAATTCCTTGCAGCCACTTCCTTTTCTTTTATAATTTTTCTTCTCTTATTTTATTTGCATTTTTTTATGCCATACCACTTTTGTTTACACTTGCAATATAACATAACGAATGGACGAACAGAATTATAAATTAATAAGAAGGAAAAATTCCATTTGAACATAATTGAGCATAATTCTGAGTATCCGAGAGTAGTAGACCAGGGGAGCGAAGCTCTAATAAAATATTTATTATAAAAACTGGGGCTTTCAATTAGGAAATATTTTTATGACCGCTGGGGTTTTATATTAAAGATGTTAAATGTTTTAATTTAACATCTTTTAATGTATATTTAAATGTTTATGATTTGAGTTGAGAAACTAGGGAAATATATGGGTATAGAAGTTATAGAACATATAAGGATTCTAGAAAAGAAAGAAGCAGGAAATTCTTTTCCTTGATATACTTTCCCATAAAAGGCATTATGAAGAAGATTTAAAAAATATTAAAAAAATTTAAATATATATAAAGTATTCATATTTAAGAGTTTTAATTTTTAAAGGTACTTCAATTACAAAATTACTGGAAAAGCCTAGTTTTAAATATATTTATTTAGTGGCTTTCTGGATGTAACTAATATTTGTTGGTATTGTGGTAAGTTTTTTTTAGTATTGTAGTAGTTCTTATACCTTATCTTATACCTTAGTATCTTATATATCTTATCTTAGTAGTATGTATAGTATTTAGTATTATTGTAACTATCTGTGGTAACTATCTGAGGCTTACTTTTCTTTAAATTTGATGTCTAGTAAGAAAGTATTTGAAAGACCTTCTATGAATTAAATTAGTTCTGTTAAAAGTATAAACTTTCAAATACAACAAACAAATGATTCTGCTTTGTTATCAGCACGATATTTGGGCACACTAATTGATCGCTCGCTAGGAAAAGCTACAAACGAGCGAGTGCACTCGCTCCCTTTATCCAAAGAAGTACTGATGTAAATAAAATCGTATACGTATTTTATAATAATCAAATAATATTCTTATAGTTTAGTCATTAGTTTAGTTTAGTCTTGAGCAGATAAGCCTTCAAAAGTATAATAAACATTCTATTAATACCAATAAACATCAAATATTAAAAATATCTCAACTTCAAACTGATTATAAATACCAACAACCATAAAACTTAAATACCTTTTGACTTTTTTTTCAACAAAAAACATTTGAAACCAATAACTAGCTCACAATTTCCCATTCTAGCAAGAAACTATATGTTTTTTAAGAATAATTGACTTGTTTTTTTTATGTTCCGGCCCCGCCCTGCCCTCACCATATAAAGTTAACTAAAAGTTAAGCCCTATGAGCTAAAAAAAAAAATAGAAATAATAATAAAGTAAAAAGTAACTATTCCTCACAGGCCAGAGATAACAAAACAGTGGGCCAGGACATCGGGCAGGAGAATGGTCGGACATTCGGACATGGGACCTAGGACATGAGAAATCAGCCCCCCAATGGGGGCCAGGGGCTATGTTTCAGTTGTTGTCGTTGTCGTCATGGCCCTGTTAGATCGCTCTTTGGGGTAAAATAAATTACCATAATTTAAGCGTAATTCAGTGCCAGTGGCAGCAGCAGCACCACCACTAGCGGCACTACAACTACCCGACTAAGCGGCAAAAAACCAAAGCCATCCACCCACTCTGTAACTAGATCTGGAGTTATGGACGCTGGGTGGTTAGATGGTGGGTTGGGTGTCTGGGATAGTAGGTAGTAAGGTCCTAGCGTGGGCGTTTGACTTTGTCGTTATGTCGTCTTCTTGGCTAAGTGGACATGAAACATGCACGACCAGCCATGATTTGTTAGTGGCCATATATGTGTGTTAGTCTGTGTGTGTTTGTTAGCCATATATTGTTTCGCCCTTTTTTTTATGTTTTTTGCCTTTTTGTCTTCTTTTTTTCATGTCTGTTTTTTTTTGTGTTTTTTTTTTGTTGTCTTTTAGTCTTTCAGTAGAGACCTCTAGAAAGGGCATTAGCAATTGGTCAATTGATTTATGCAGAGTTATACGGCTTATACGGCTTATATCATAAGGCAGTTGGCATTTTTTTCGAAGCTTCTTGGGATACAGAAACTCTTGGGATAGTTTGGTTAAGGAATTCAATTAGGTTTTACTAATTTTTATATGAGAAGGTTTTTTAAGGCTTAAGGGCGTAAGTTTTTAAGGTTTAAGGTATAAGATTAAAGGTTCAAGGTTTAGATCTTGGGTTTTTAAGGATTTGGGCTAAGAGTTTAGGGGTTTAAGGTGTAAGGTTTTGGTGTTTGAGGCTTAAGTTTAAGGTTTTAATGTTAAAGAGCAAGGCCTTAGATTTTTTAATACATTTTCTTTGGAAATATTAAACTTAAGCTAACTACTTATGAGCTAATATTTACTTAAGATCTTAAGAAAGAATTTAGATCTTTGGATAGGTATAATCATAGAAAAGATAAATACGATTTTTGGATGTTTTAGGAATATATTCTTAACAAATTAAAAGTCTCGGAGATTTTTTAGGTTTTTAAGATATATGTATTCTTAGCAAACTAAAGTCCGAAAGAATCTAGAATTTAAATATAAATAGTATTATTATTACCTTATTTATTTACCTTATTATTATTATTTGAGGTCTTAAATCCCTTACTTTCTTGCAACCTCCCACTAACCTCCTAAAACAATTATGGTACTTGCCACTCGAAATAAAAAATCTCTTCACATTTTTTAGAGCATATCCCGGTCACTTTTAAGAAAATCCCTATGGGATTTCCCAGCCAAAGGACAAATGTCCGAGCGTGTTTCAGTTAAGCTTTTTGATAAACTGCCCCCTGCTCCAGTCTCTGACCCCTTAAGGTTCCCAAACGTTTTTTTTTAGTGGCCCAGACCAGTAGACCAAAACCAGCCAGACACAAGGGTCGGGTGTGGGGGACTGGCCTAGAGGGTGCCTAGAGTACAAGGCTAATAAAGTTCAATAGCCAAGGCGACGCCTGCTAAATGTGCGCACAGCTCATTTGATGCACATTATCGTGGCTTTCCATTGAGTTTGCTTTCTTTTTCTTTTTTTTTTTTTGCGACTTTTCATTTTGAATGTTTGCCAGAAAAAAAAAAAAAGAAAATGAAATGAAAACATTTACAAGGCTTAGAGAAGGAGCCCAGTGACCTGTCCAAAAGCAAAATATGCTCATGTTGTTTTCGAGCGTCGGCGAATGGCGCCTGCAAATCGTTGGCCATGAATCGAAGGGTATTTTACCAATTGCAGGACATCCACAAAAGGGCCGAAACGGGGCAATGGGACTGGTCTGACTAGTCTGGACTTGGCCAGAATTGAATGAAATGAAATGGCATGGAATCAACTCGTCTCGAATTGAATGAAATATTTCCCAAAAAAAAAAAAGGAAGCCGCCTCTGCAAAGGCCTCTCATTCTGGCCAATCATCCTGACGATTCCTGATTATGATGGAGATGAGGCTGATGAGGCCGACGAAGCTGCCTGGCTGATGGAAGCGATTTTATTGTGAATGAAATTGAGCTCAATTGTGTAGCAATTCGTGGGGCTACATATAATAGGCCTGGCCCATCAATGGGCCGAAAATCCATTACAATTCTCAGAAAATAAGGTTTCTTTTTAATTAAATTTAAGAAAAAAGACAAAAGAGGTCATAAATACTATTCTATGGTTATCTAAAATTAATTTAATTTAATTAATTTAAGAAGAAAGGACGGTTATAGTAGGGAAGAAGACTAAAAAGTCCATAGCTCCTCTAAAAATGGTCTGATTTTCCTAAGTTTGGCATTAAAACATTTTTAAAAATATTAACGAATTGGTGCTACAATTAAATTTCTGCTTTGGAGGCGGGAGTAGGCGTGGCAATATGTTGACTTAGACTTGATCGCGACGAATACTATACGATAAAATGAAATTGATATGAAATTTCCGATTTATGAGGCCGGAAGGAGGCGTGGCGAAAATTTGAAACAAACTTGAACTGCATGGGCATTATAGGAGTTTCTATATACATATGTACATATATATAAATAATATAAAATAAAAAAAAAAAATGCATATACATACAAACGTATGTATACATAGTCTCCATATTCTTGTTGCTCTTTATATTCTTGTTGTTGTTGGTCTTGTTGTTAATTACCTGTCTCTAATCTCCAATAACCTTTGACATTCCTTCCGTACGAATAGTCTGTGGAATATTTTGGCATTTCTATATGTGTGGGTATGTCCGAATTTCTTATCAGAAACTAAAGCTCAAGCTCGTGGCCGAGGATGGCTTTAAAAAGTCGGAGCTTCAAGACTCGCAGCATCAGTTCAAATATTTCCTGAGACTCTTTCAGTAGAAAGTTCCGTTCAATTCAAAAAATACAAGATGATCCTCCCCGTGGCCCTCATTTCTACGTGCTTTCTAATTTCTGCCTGCATGGGATCGGAAGAAGTAATACCTATTTTGAGTGATTTATTTTTAAAACTAATTTAACTTTAAATTTCACAGTCATGCTACCTCTCCGAAGAGCAGGAAGATGAATGTGCCTCAGTTTGTTATCCGATCGTGAAACCTCTACTTCGCTATTTCGAGAAAACCAACGAGAGGGATGCGCAGCTTTTAAAGTGCAGGGCTGATTACACAGAATTGCAGAAAGAGGCTCTCGACAAATCCCAGTTATTAAAGGACTTGGTGAAATCGAATTTGGAAGTTCAAAATAATTATACTGAAGTGCTGAGTCAACTTAGTGATATGAAAATTATTTATGAGCAGTTGCATTCGAAGCAGCAGGAAGTTGACAATTTAAACGCTCTAATAACGCAGAAAAATGGGGAAATCGTCCTCCTAAAAGATCAAATTAGGGAACTAAAAGAAAAAAGTGAACTTGCAACGTTGACAAATAAATTTAGCAAAGAAATTGACAAAATGGGAGAAATAGTTAAAGCTGGAGAAGTCTTAACAAATCAACTGGCTAATATTAATAATCAGACGACATCGAAAACACAAGCCATAGGTGAGTCGGTGGAACACAACAATTTTCAAAATAAAACAACGAATTTTTCAGACTTCTCAGATCCTTGTCCACGAGACGAAGAAGATTATTTAGTTCTCCGCGAAATTCAAGTTCCAGGCTCAGACCCGTTCAAAGTGGTATGTTATTCACGTTCGGAGGATGGTTCTGGATGATGGTTCCTCTGGAATGAGGATCTGGATGGTTAAATGTATATAGAAAATATTATGATTCACAAAAATGTAATCGCACATATAAGGATTTTGAACGTGGATTTGGCGATGTCGGAAATGATTTTTATGATGAGTTCTTTATTGGACTCAAGCGATTGCACCATCTGACGAATAGAAGACCTCATGAAGTGCTTTTATGGACCAGTGGCGGGTACAAAAGATGCCCCAACTTTGTTGTGGGTGACCGAAGCGAAGGTTACAAGGTGAAAAGTATTGGCAATTGTACTGGTGAAAACGTATGGTTGAGTCCTAAGCAAGGCTCCAAATTTTCCACCTTCGATCGAGATGAGGATGGAGTTCCTGATTGTAATTTGGCGAAGGAAGTGCGCTTTGGCTGGTGGTTCGATTCTTCTATAAGGTGTGTATTCCTATTTGGTTTTTCCTTTTGTTTCATTTCCAACTCGAAAACTTGAAATAATTCTTAAATTCTATTTTTTCATTTTCATGTTTGGATCTATTAGCCCCGAAATATATACCATAGACATGTACATCCGAAGAACAGATTAAATCAAACAAAAAGCCTTTTAAGACGGACTTGGAAAATTAAACATTTTTGGAAAATAAATGTAAGCTTAATATGCACTGAAATGTAATTATATTATTTCTAATATTATGAAGACGATAATTAGATAAATTGTACTGTTCTATTTTGTAAATTTTGAATAAAATAAACAAATAAAATATGTACAAAATAATCGAAAATAATTGTTTTTTCATTGAAAAAGTTTGAAAAAGGTTGGGAACTAAAATTTTGAATTTCAGACATATCAGGATGAGCCCCAAAGGAGCCTTTAAAAAATAAACAATCGACTCTGGTTTAGTCATGGGAAGTAACCCCCAAACTTGGCTAGCAGCTGGAGAATGATATCCTTTCCTATGCCTATGATCGTTCAGTTATATGCCCTCCGATGTATATCATTCCATAGCCATAAGCTTCGCTTTCCTTACCTATAAGGGAAATAGGGGAAATAGATAATTTCATGGATTTTTAAATATCTTACTACTAGTCCCTATCATAATCTGATATCATACCCTATCATATCATAAAAGTATATTAAAAAAGTAACATATAAACTATATTACTTTATAAAAAATAAGAAAAAAGAAAAAAAGTACTTGCTGGCCCATGAGGGGATCGAACCCGCGACCTTCGCGTTATTAGCACGACGCTCTAACCAGCTGAGCTAATGGGCCTCTCGGATCGCAGAGCGCCAAAAAGCCCCCTCATGGGCTACGGTATCTATAGGGTAGAGTTCTATAAATAGAATGTCTGTGGGGGGATCACCTTATAATGGGGCATGAGCTTTAAAGCTTTAGAAATGCTCGCAGTCTCGCATGCGATTTAAAGCCAGTGACGAAAGATGACGTGGCACAAAAGCTCAATCACCCTCGAAAGAGAAAAGAAATGTTGGGGACACACACCAACAACAACAAGAAAATATAGAAAAAAAAAACTGCAACAACAAGCCGGAAATATTCTTCTTCTTTAAGCCATTCAGCCTCGAGCAGGCAACAAAAAAAAAAAAAAATGGAAAAAGAAAAGCGCGTGAGAGTTTCCAAGTCATTTTGCACATTTCCTTGACATTTAATTTTTTTTTTCTCCCTACCGTCTAGTTGTTGCTTTTATATATATATATATATATATATATATAACTGTTATATATACATATGTATATATTTTTTTTTAGAGTTTCAACTCACATTTCTGCGTATGAAACGTGTTCTATTGCTGGTCTTCTCCCAGAGCCAGGAAGTAAAAAAAAAAAAAAAGGAAACACCTCTTCTGTTTTTTTTCTCTTTTTTTGTCTCCATCCATCCGTCTGTCAGTTCGTCACTCTGTCAGTTAGTCAGTTGTTCATTAGAGCGTTGCTTAATTAGCGCCTGGCTTTGTTTTTGCACTTTAGACACTTCCCATTCCCCCCGATCTCATCATACCCGTTTCCCATTCGCCCCATCTCTTTCTCATTCACATTTCACCTCTCACTCTTAATTCGCACAATTCTTCTAGCTAGCCCCGTCTCGCTCTTACTCGTTCCCCCAAGCCGTTTGGCTTATTCGCAAGTTAATCGCAAGAAAAATATGCGACCGTGTGGCCTAATGGATAAGGCGTCGGACTTCGGATCCGAAGATTGCAGGTTCGAGTCCTGTCACGGTCGAATATTAAGATACTTTTTTTCTATTTTGTATTTAAATTTTTTATGCTTTGATTATTTTCTAAATTTTATGATGGTAAAAATAAATATTTATTTAGCCATAAAGATAAATCTATTAAATTAAGGTATAAGAATAAAATAAATATTATAAAAAGGTATGGAGGTACAAAAAGAGGTCCATTAGGGAGGAGTATTTATAAGAAGATATTTAGGTACCTTCTAAAAGATATGGAGTTTTCTTTTCTTTCCTAAGTTACTAATAAGGTACTAAGTTACTAATAAGGGAAGACTCTTTTTTATGAAATTTTTAAAAAGAAAGATTTTAAGAAAAATTTCGAAAAAATGTTTATAGGTTTATATGTAAAAGTTTAAGACTTTGTCTTTTTTAAATGATTGTTTTTTAAGAAGCTTTCTAAAATAATATTTTAAAGCTTGAAAATAGTATATTCTTCCCCGTTGTTTCTAAGACTAAAATAATATTTTCTTTTAGTCTTTAAAATACTAAATTCTTCAAGTTTTCCACTTATACTTCCTAAAACCCTTTTATAGAATTTTGTATATAAAATTAAGCAATTTTGTATCGTTTTTTAATTTTTATAGTTAATAAAAAATCTAATTTTTTAAAGAATCTCATTTTTGATATTCTCCTATATTCTGATATTTATTTTTCCCATATATCTTGTAGATATTTCTCTATTTTTAACAATTTGGTATTCTTAAAAACCTTCAATTGATTTTTACAAGTCTTTCTAATACCTGTTTCTCTACTTTCCCTAATTTTACTTTCCTTAATATATCACCCTGAGGAAAAAAAGAGCCCCCATTAAAAAAAATCATTTTGGTTAATTGCAGTTTCAAGTCCCTCCCCTTTTTTTGTTGCTTCGCCGAGAAGGCAACATCATTACTCAATTTGCAGCAATTAATTTCCATGGCAACAACTCGATTTGTTGGCCGGATCCTGCCCTATCCCATATCCCCTTTCTCGCTCTGCGGCAGTGCACCCGTCTCTTTCGGCCTTTGTCTCGATGCTTGTTTACGGGTGACATCCGTTCCGGTAGTTTTGATGCAGGTATACGACTCCCGAACTGCTAGGAAACTGCTAGGATGATAATGGCGCTGATGATGGCGGTGCGGGGAGACCCTAATTAATTTCTTCAGCTTTTGTCTGCAGTTATTTGCCTCGACATATGTGAGGGGGTGCCCCCCATCACCCCCTGGCAAAAGATTTAAAAAAAAAAAAAAAATAGAAGAAAGGTGAGGTGTGCCAGGTGGACACATTTCAACTTATTCTGTGTGGCTCCTCCTGACTGGGGAGGGGAAAAAGTTTTCTGCCGGTAAAGTTTTTGGCCAACAGAGGTATGTATGGGACCGGGGGCGGGATCGGAGGCCAAAAGATAGCCTCTGTCGGCCATAACCTCAATTATATGCAAGGCAGCTCATTGTCGTCCCATTCTCCATCCCTGTCGCACTGTCTTTGTCTCTGTCTGTATCCTTCTTTTTTTGCCCCACGCTCTGTTTTTTGCTCTTTTTGGCCAACTTCTCGATAAGCGTTTAATTGCCGGTCGGAGGACCCAGTGTCCTGTCTTTCGGGATGGAAAAATATGGCGAGAGAGGGCAAATAGGGAGGGGGATAGGGCTATCCAGGAGAAGGTGGCCATGGGAAACGGGGGCCTGACTGGGCCAGAGGGCACCGGAAATGCGTTGAACAATTTCAACCGGATGTTAAATGTCAGAGCGCTTGTCGCCGTTGTTGTACTGTAACTGCTACCGTTGTTCTTGTTATTACTCATTGTTGTTATTTTTATTTTTGTTGTTGTTGCTGTTGCTGTTGTTGTTATTGTTATTATTATTGGCCAGACCATGTGGTTGTTGGCCAGGCAATTTATAAACGACAGCGGCTGTCAGACACAGCACAAAATTGATGCCCCGATCCGATCAGATCGCCGCCATTTCGTGTGGAAACTTCAATAAAAACCAAGGAAGAGGATGGTTTTTTATTTTTAATTTCATTTTTTGTAAGTTTTATGGAATCTAGCAGAGGCAGTAGAGCTGATGGACCTTATACGATACTATACTAGGGGTTCTGTTGTGTTCTTTTGGATATTTTTGCGGAAAATAATTAGCGGAAAAGGATTTGAAAGATTTAAGAGCAATATCTGAAGTAGAAAACATCTTGGGAAATTATCAAATCTTAAAATATTTAACTTATTTAATCAAGTTCCATGGTATCTAGTTGAATATAACATAATAGTCCATATAAGCCATATAGATATTACCTGATTAGATGATACCTGATATTACCTTACCTGACTCATTCTGATATTTAATATATTAAATGGTTGCCCATTTAATATTTAAGGTATATTGCATACATATTCGTATATGGAATATACATTGAATTTTGTATATTTTAAGAATTCTTTATGTTTTATTTTCTTCAAGATGCAATGTAAGTTGAAGTACTATACAATGTATCAATAGCAAGTCAGACCTAGCAATAGCATGTTCTAAAGATGTGAAGTTGTATGGATAAATATATGGATATATTTTGATACTTCAGATATATTTTGTATTATTTTGTATATTCTGTGTGTATATATTATTACACACAATATATGTTATATATAAACAGTTTTTTAACAATATTTTAAACTGTGATTAATTTTTCTAAAAGATCTTTAGAGACCTCCATTTAAAACTTCCACACATTATGAAACTCCTAAAAAAGTACCAAAAAAAACCCCCCACCTCATCTCAATTTCCTGCAACTTTTCCCTTTAAATTAGACATCACAACAAGCTGATTCCTTGCAATACTTATCCCCCCTGTCATCGCATTTGAATATATGCCAGTATAATACACTCTCTGCCTAATCAAATCATCCTGCTGAAAGGAAAAAAGCCTTCCCGTTTTCCTCCTAAAATTATGATTACGCACTTTTTAGAAGGAGGCCTTGCTGGCTGCCTGGCTGGCTGGCTGCGTGAGAATGAAATGTTTTGTCAGTTTTGGCAGAAAATTGCCAAAAACAGCGTCAAACGGCGGGCGGGCAAACGGAGACAGACAAACAAACAAACAACCAACCAAACAAAAGGAGGAGCAAACAAACAAATAAGCAGGCAAACAAACAAACATTGACGCAATTTCTGCTGCAATATGAAAAACTTTTTCCGGCTCTACTGTTCGCTTTTCATTTTTCTTTTCCCTATTTTTTTTTTTGTTGCGAGGCTCCTTAGTTGGTTTTCAGAGCTTCAGTCGACGCTGTAATTTGCATTTGTAATCAAAAAGTTGCACATAAACTTTGTTTCATGCTCATTTTCCCCGGCTAGTCACATGTGTGCGAGTCTCTGTGTTCGAGAGCCTTTCCGCCTTTTTTTTGTTTTTCGTCCTTTTCCGGTTGCCAAGACATAAAAGGACACACAACACTGGGGACACACTCTCATCATAATTTTGTTCTAATTTGAAATTATATCCATTAGCGAAGCAAAAAAAAAATTTGATTGCAACTTTAAGGGGGCCATTTCCAAAGCAGCACAAAATATTACTCATACGCCCTGTGTTTTTTTTTCTCTTTTTGTTTCATTTAGGGATCAAGCTTCTTGGAAAATAGCTAGAGACTAAGAATTTAAAGAAAATATAAGATTTTGTTCATTGAGGCACTTTTATTAATTTTAGGCAAATATTTTAGGTGCATTTAAAAATATATTACGTATACTCCTGGTTGTTTGCCTAAAATTTTACTTTTTCTTGGTGTCTCATTTTTAGGAATTAATTAGTTTTTTCTTAAAAAAATAAATGGTTTTACTTTAAGACAGTAGCTTGTTTCAAAATACCTATAATATGCATATTACTCATATGACCTGTGTTATTTTTTCAAGATTTCTCCAATTTAGGGATTAGGTTTCTTGAAAAATAGCTAAAGACTTTATATATTTATGAAAATATAAGCTATTTTTCATGAAACATTATTTTTTAATACAGAAAAATATGTCAGAAATTTTTTACAAATTATTTTTTTGCATTAAAGGGATTACTTTAATGGAACTTGTATTTATTTTTTAATTAAAGGAGAAAATAATGCAAATTTCTTTCAGATATGTATTATATAGTATGTATAGTATGTAATATGTATGTAATAGTATGTATTATATTTAAGTTTCTGATATGATAAGTTTCTTTAAATGAAACTGATATTTTCTTCTTTAAAAAGACCTATTTTTTTAATATTACGTATACGCCATGTTGAAAGTAATGAATAAAATGCTCTATTTTTAGTAAAGCCTAAGCTAATTTCTTAAGCTTTAAGCTGAAGAATTCCTCTTTATATTGCCTTATAGGTCCACAAGAAACTAAATATATTTGAATTGAATTTGAATATAAATTACTCATACGGCCTGTGTTTATTTTTGAATTTTCGTATTCAATGAAGCCTAAGCTTGTGGAAAAAATTTTTCCGAAAAATAGCTATAGACTAAATATTCAAAGAAAACATAAACTGCTTTTAAAAGAACTACTTTAACTTCCCTTAGAAGCTAAATATTTATAAAATATTAAGTATACGCCATGTGGAAAGTAGTGAAAAACATGGCTTTTTTGATAAAAATTTTAAGGCAAAGTTTCAAGAAACTAGTTCTGACTAATATTGTTTTATAAGCCTTTAAAAAACTTGATATATTTGGAGGTAGTTGTAGATATATATTATATATATATTACTCATACGCACTGTTTTATAGCCACATCTCCTCATTAAGGTAGTCTTTATTTAATTATTAATTCGCAATTTAAATTACAGAAATTATTCATGCAATTGTGTGAAAAATTTAAACCTCAAACATAGGAAAATAAATATATATTTTTTCCATAACTCATACGCCCTATAGTACCTTAAATTTCCAACTGTAATAATTCTTTTAAAATAAATACATATATATTTTTGTAATTTATATACTGAATTTATATAAGTACACGCCCGAATTTGTTTAGCTTTCTATGATATTTTCCTATTTTTCCATTTCATAATTGACTGTTTCACTCAAAAAAATTAAAGCCTAAAACCCATAAAGTTGAAATCATTGAAATTGAAAAGCTGAAAATTGTCATTTAATCAACTGGCGCTCGTCTCGGTATCGGGGTATCGGTATCGTAGACCGAAAATCAAATCAAATATTTACTTGCTGTTAAATTTATGACAGAACGCAAATCGCATAAAAAGGATTCGCTGGGATTCGCTTTTTTAGCCCTCTTCTTGGCTATTCTCCCTTCTATATATACATATATATATATATATAGTATATTTTGTGGTCGCGGCATAAAAAATGCGGCAAATATTTGCGTGCAGCTGCGACCCTTGAAAATGGCCAAAAAGTAGAATTTTTGCCAAAGTGGGCGAGTCTCAAATTCTGCCACTCCCAGGACTAGGCCCGAGAATCGAGAAAAAAAGACCGTTTGCCAAAAGCCATTTAAGTGCATTTATAGAGCCAAGGAAGCTAAAGGATTTGATAGATACACCAAGATTGTCTAGACTTTCAAGTCCTTGTAGCTCCATCCTTGTAACTCCATCCCCTTGCTGGGATGATAGCCTGGTCAATATTTAATTTGTCAAAGTGAGATTTCACTGTCGTCGGTACCTCGGACCTTGGAGTCTTTCGGTTCGCCTTGCATTTAACAATTTGTTGATAAATTAGCCAAAAGCCAAAGCCAAAAGCCACTGACAAACAAGGCTAGTGGCTTAAAAAACAACTTTTGACATTTAATTTTGTGGGTCCTGTCGGCCTGGGCTGGCTGAAGTTTTAATGCAGATTTATCGCTCGAACCGGAAAAGACAAATGTCAGCAAGTTTTTTGGAAAAATAGCTACTTTTTGGCTCAAGCTATCCTTTAAAATCTAGCGTCTTGTTTAAAAACAATTATTTCAAGCACTTATAGAGGAAATTACTCAAGTATCCTACACTCTTCTTTTGTAAGAAAAAAAAAAGGCAAACAATGTCCTGGGAAGGAAAAACCCTGCCCGCAGCGATCCAACAAACTGACCGCAAGTTGACAAGAGTTTTTGGCCAAGGCAGCGGAGATTTAGTTAATTAAAATACAATAAAATATGCACAAGTGCTGAAATACTTAGGGGAGTCACAGTCTACAGTTCACGCAGTCCACATAGTCCATAGGCCACAAAAGCCGCAAAATGCCCCCGGACAGACTTTTGAGCACTTTGGGCTCTCTGGATCAACTTTAACTTTAGCAACTCTTTGCCAGTTTCAAGTTTTCATCGCCCTCCTCCCTCAGTCAATATATATATATGAGATATATATATATATATAAAAAAGAGAGAATAAAGGCAAGTTGGGGGCCACATGGCGTATGCGTGATGTGAATTCATTGGAGGGAACAGTAGGGACCAGCAGGGTACCTCCTGTTCCTCTGCGAATGCAATATTCAGCAACCAACTGCCATGGAGTGGCAACTCAATTAATCCGCCCTGCAGTCCAACCCACTGACCACGTTAAATGCATTTACATAGATTTATTTTTAAGCAGGTCGGCCCTCGTCGCTTTAAACGGAGGCTGCCGTTTCCAATATCTGCACTCCAGGGGGAGGCTCTATTTTTGTATTTTAAGCCTTATAGGCAGAGGAGGTTGTAGGGTAGAGGCTACATACGCAGATGGCCAGGCTTTCTGATCGATACCTATAGGTCAGGTGGGTTTGAAGGAGATATAGAAGCTTCAAGAGAGAGTGAGTCTTTATGGCACTTTTCTGCTGCACTTCTGCACTTTTTTTCTGGGTATCATATAATCGAATTAGTAACCTTTCTTCGGGGTCTTTGGCTGCCTTTGTTAAAGGTTTTTGGCTCAAGAACTTAATACCAATTCTACCAAGCTTGAAAATCGTAGATCTAAGCATATTTTAGAAATATTATTAATTTTTCTATAATACTTAGTACCGGGTATGATATATATAGCCTTTATACAAGATTTGAATTTTTAAAACATCTTCTTCAAAATCGCTCTTTTTCTGACAATATGTAACTTAAAAACCATTCTTAGGCAAATTTTCTGTCAAAGTTATTTTTCAAAGTCAAAATTGAAAAGTAAAGCCTATCCAGGCAACTACCGGGTATCGTACATCCAGAACATATGTAGAAGTTATACAAGATAGAGCCACCATATTTTTTTATAAGGCTTTTGGGATGTCCCTAAAAAAGAGTTTGTTGAAAATCTTCTTAAAAATCTCTTTATTTCTAACAATTCCTAACTTTGAAGCCTTCAGGGAACTTTGAAGCCTTTAGGAACTTCAGGGAAAGTTTCGTACAAAGATACATTTCCCATCAGCCAAGTACCGGGTATTATATACCTAGATCTTACAAATTTTTAAGAGTTAGAGCCTTCTTATTTCTCCTACAGACTTTTGTGAAGTCTTTATAAACCAAATTGGTTTTAAATCTTTACAGAATAATTTATTTTTATACAAATATTCGCCAATAAACACACTTTTCAGGACAATTCTGTTCAACAAAAGTCCCTTTTTAAAGTCCAAACCAATAACTAAAGCCTACATATATCTTTATAAAGCGTGTATCATATTCTTAAAAAAAAACACCAATAAAACTCAACAATAGCCATCGCTGCTCGCAATTTTTTGTTATTAATTTCATTACAATCAAGCTGATGTCCCAAGTGACGTTGGTTAACTCCAGCTTTCCTCCATTCTGTGTGTGTTTTTCTCTTTTTTTATTTTTGGTGGTTTTTTGAAAGCTTTTTGTCGGTTTGGAGAGGATTGCCAATTATGCAGAAGGCCGCCGAATAAATATGAAATGACATAAATGACCACACAACACAACGAGCAGCAGCAAAAAAAACAACAAAAGTTTCAGTTTTCCAACAACATGGTTGGTTTTTGGTTATTTTTTTTTTTTTTTTGCAGTTTGGACCCTCGTCTAGGCAACAAAAACAACACTGACAGGACAACAAAGCCAGCCAAGCGGTATAAATATCCCATTCCTTCTGGAAAGGAAAAAATACCAACTTCCGGGGACCAGCCCTCCTCTGAGGGAAAGGGGTTCTCTGGCCTAGACCGGCAATAAATAACATTTATGACTGACCAGGCGCTTAAATATTTACATAGAATAAAATTATTTATTAATATTTCAACGAAAACCCCCCCCAAAAAAAAAAAAAAGAAAAGAAAGAAATTCAAAGCCAAAGAATAAACAACAAAGTTTGGACATTTTCTATTATTTGTTTGGAAGGCAATAGGCCTCTAAAGAGCTTTAAAATTAATGGAATATTTTATAATTTAAAGAAGTATCTAGCTAAGTAGATAACAAGAAAAAATACATTTTTCTTTGGCTAATTTTCCTTTTATTTACCTGACTAATTCACTTGGAAACTCACTAATAACTTGATTCAATTACCATTTAGTCTATAAAGAGCACACCATGCCACCCACAATTACTTGCCTACTTTTGCGATTACTTGGGAAAAAAAATAGAAAATTTTGTTTAAAAGAAGAACGGAAATCGACACAAAACGTAGCGACTTCAAATGAATTCAGCAGACAACTTGCACAGAAAAAAAAAAATGGAAATAAGAAGACCTAGGCTAGGAAAGTGGAACAGGATGGAGGAGACAGGCTAGTGCGGACACAGGATAGCACAGGACACAGGAACGGACACGGGACACGGGATACAGACTCGAACACGATGTCCGGACAAGATGGGGCAATTATTGTAAGCGGCTTTCATCGTGCGATGATTACACTTGCAACAGAAATGGGGCGCGAGCTGAGAAGCCTCATTCAAGCTAAAATACCAAAAAAAAACGAAAAATACCAAAGAAAAGTAAAAAAAAAAACAGGACCATAGCTACCAAGATAGTAGTACTCCCTCTCTACCAAAAAAAGAAAAAAAAAAACAGAAAACTAAGAACGCATCTCATCTAGTAATTTTTTTTTGTCGATTTGTTTTTTTTTCTGCCAATTTTCTGGCCATGTTTGTTGGCCTAATTAGTGGCAGTGCATTTTTATAGCATAATTTTCGGCGTTGTAAGCGTTTTTCTCATCCTCCATCCTTCCAACACCCAACACCCACCTTCCACCCACCCTCCACTCCATTTTGTACAACATGGAAATATTACATTAAAATTTATGAAACTGCAGGGGGCCGGACACCAATGGCGGGCCAAGCCAGGAAGATGGGTGGCTGGCTGCCAGGATGGGATGTTTTGGTTGTAAAAATGCGGTCTGGAATTGAGGCATCTGCAACTGAGGCTACATCTACAAACGGGGGCAATTAGCGGCTAACTGACCCCCCATCGTGCTTACCAGCTACCAGGGGAAAAAAAAGCCACCAGAACCGAGAAGTTGAAACTCACCTGCAATGAGATAAGAGGTGGATAAAGAGTTGAATTAATAAATAGTACAGTGAATGAATGGGAATTACTTAGTTAAATAACCCAGTTGAGGTGTAATTATAAAAAAAGCTCCCCAAACCAAAAGACAGGAGAAAGTGTGGGATAGCTTTTTTATTAAAAAGAAACTCTTGACTTTTAAGAGAAAATAGTAACTAATTGGTATTTAATTCTTAAAGAATACCTACCGAAAACCTTAAATATTTATTAATAGAACTTTAAGAATTATTATTCGAAAGCCCATTCCCTGAACCCCAAACCCCAAACCCCAAATACCGAAAACTGATAAATGAAATAATAATTTCCATTCGATGAAAGTTTGTCTGCTTCTCAGGAGGACTACATGCTACATAGTTGAGGCATAAATGTTAGCAACTTGCAACCAGCTAGCTGCCGCTGTCCGGGTTCCTCGTAAATTTATGAACTTTATGGGTCGGCGACTGGGTTCTAGGTTCTAGGTTCGAGGGTCGTTAGTCGGCAGTCGGCAGTCAATATCTTGTGCATTTCAATAGTTCATATATTTTCGGTGGTTACCCTTGTAGGGCTTGTAGGTGGGCTAGCTATACCCTCTACCACTCGAACCCTCCTCCATGGCCCCTTGCTATTCAAGAGCCATGTTGGGTGCAATAAAAATGCATTTCATGCTCGAAACATGACTTGGCTCAATTTATTTTACTTTGCCGCATTTAACGACTTCACACAGGCGCCGCTAGACTTGGCCTAAACCAGGCACTGAGAGAAATTCTCTAAGGTTATATTACTTCTATTAAAAGTAACTAATATTTGTCATCATTATTGTTACTATTATAAATTATACTTGTGGTTTTTTTGGGAGTTCTCACAATTTATTTTTCTTTTTTTTCACCTTTTCTTTCATTAAAATCTCCAGAATATTTCAAAATCACTCTTAAAAAAGCCTAAAATTATGCTTCAATAATTAATTTTCCTTTTTTTGCAAGCTTTTGTGAGTCATATTTGTTTTAAAAAAATTGTTTTCCTTTTAAAAAATTTGCCTAATCAAATAAAATGGCCTCATGTGTTATAACCTTTTTTCTGGAGATTTGAAATTAATTTTAAAACAGCCTAAAAGTATACCCGAAAAATTTAAATTTGGCCTTTAAGTAAATTAAAAATAATTGAGAATATATTTAAATTTTAATAGAAAGCAAGATTAAGAAAGAAACTTAACTTTTTTAACAATTTTAAGTAAGTAATTTTACATTTAATTATTTAAATTACATAAAAGTACTAAAAGGCTTCTTTTGGCCCTGATATTCTTTAATAAAATCTTTAATAAAATATATTTAAAATTTATAAAACAATAGAAAATAATTATATCTCATATTAAATGCCTACTTTTAGGCTCTAAGGCTTATAATGCCTTTAGCTTTTGAAGTCGCAGTGTACTGGCAGTTGAATTTGGCAACTCCATCTATCTGTGTCTGTCTGCCGCCGACCCTTAACCCCTCGCAACAACCACCTCCGCCCCTGTCACATACATGGCAGCCCCCTACATACATACATACATACATGGCCGGTGTAATGGTGTTAGACCACAATGAGCTCAATTTACGCCAATGATTGGCGGTGCTTGGCAATGGCGGAAGCATACAGACACAGATTTCTTCTATTTTTTTGTAGAGAGCGTAGAGTGAGGGGGCAGAATGTTGTACAACGTAGAAAGACTGAGACTGAGAGATGGCCAAAAGAAAGGAAGAAGCAGGAAGAGCCAGGATATGGTCTGGCGGTTTCTTCTCCAAAAAAAAAGGAGTTTCTTGTTTGCATTTGCCTATCGTCTGGGACTCGGGAGGTGGTCACGGGCTTCAGGACTCAGGATTCAGGCGTTCTGGTGTTCTGCTGCCTGGAGGAGTCCTGGGAGAGATACGAGTGCAAAGGAGAGACCGCCCGGACCGCCAGCAGACGTTAAACATCGCGTGCAGACATTGCCAATGTTTGCCACGCCTCCTTCAGGCCAGTACTCCTCCTCCTCCGACTCCTCCTCCTCTACGGCAGTCACGAAATCTTTGCCGCTGCACACGAAAAATGTTCGACAGTCGAGCGAAAAACGAGAAACACAAGTTGAAGTTGAAGACTTTTTTTGGCCAAAAAAAAAATAAAATAAACTGCAAGAAAAAAAAAAAACTAAAACAGATATAGCTAGGGGGTGGGGGAGTGTGTGTAGAGCTGTCATGTCCCAGACACAGAGGCGTCCAGACACAGGGCAGAAAACTGCATTTCTTTTCGAGGAGCTTGATCAATAACTGGGGATAAGAAACAATCCAAAAAAAAAATAATATATATAGATATATCTAGAGAAATGAACAATTGGAATGTCTTGAAAAATGTTCACTAACCCACCCCCCACCAGTCGACTCCCCCGTTGTTCCATTTTGTGACTAAGCCCCTGGTTATCCGAATTCCGGACAAGTTTACTTGTTACACGTAACCAGAGACAGGCAATTCCAAGGAATCACGAAAAAAAAACAAACCAAAAGCCCAAACCAAAACATTCGACATTTATTTCAGATTTCTTTCACCTTCACGGTTGAAACACAGGAAGTGTGAACAAGTTCTTGGTTTCTATAGTTTACAATTAGCTTGGGGTTTTTTTTTTTTTGAGGGCTTTCGATATGAGCCAAGGTGGATTAGATCTTTATTAAATGGAAATGGTAAAGTATATTTAGACAGAAAGTTATTAAGATTATCAGTGGAGAACTTGAAAAGGTGACTGACTTGGTTTCTTTCTTAAGAATATATATTTTTTAAGATAATTTAAAAGATAGAGTGGTACAAAAAGCCTAAGCATTCAGATTTTCCATTGTCTTAAATCGTTTTCCAACACTAAAAGTGCTGGCCATTAGCCATTTGAATTATTAAAAAAAACAAGAAAGAAAATCAATAACAAACAATAGAAAATCTAAAAAAAGTCCCAAACTTCTATCTTCAAACATACCAAAGTTGGTATTTCTACCAAAAACCATTTCCGATCGTTCAGTTATATGGCAGCTATAAGATATAGTCGGCCGATCCTTATGAAATTTGGCATGTCGTAATGTGTTGCCTCTCATGTCAAATTTGAACTCTCGAACTCTAAAAACACCAAAGTTATACCATTTCCGATCAATCAGTTATATGGCAGCTATAGGATATAGTCGGCCGATCCCGTCCGTTCCGACTTATATACTGCGTGCAAAGGAAAGAAGAGTGTGTGCAAAGTTTCAAGACGATAGCTTTAAAACTGAGAGACTAGTTCGCGTAGAAACAGACAGACAGACAGACGGACAGACGGACAGACGGACATGCTCATATCAACTCAGGAGGTGATCCTGATCAAGAATATATATACTTTATAGGGTCGGAGATGTCTCCTTCACTGCGTTGCACACTTCTGTACAAAATTATAATACCCTCTGCAAGGGTATAAAAAGAGTAGAATATTTTAAATAAGAAATTAAATTATCTTAATTTTTTTGACAAATTTTGGTCTAAACAAGAAAATATGTTCTAAAAATCAGAATCCTTGACTTTATTAAGTCTCCGAAATAATAAGTAAAGAATAAGCAACCACATTTTATGGCCAAATCAAAAGTAACTCCACAATAACGTAAAAAAAACCTAAAATAAGCCAACCTATTAAGGCAGCAGCTTACTTCTATACTTATTTTTAGACCAAAAAAAAAAAAAAAAAAAGAGAGACTTCTAGAGGAGTAATCAAAAGAAAAGCCAGTTGCTAACACCATTTGCCATTGGCCCATTATGATAATCATTTTGAAAGGCTTTCCGCACGAGTTTTTTGAACAACAAAGGAGATTTAAATTACGCCCGCTAAGCGGTTTATATATGTATGTATGTATGTATGTATATGCAGTCGACAACAACAGCAACAATAATAATAATGGCCAAAACAAGAAACATCCGCAGTGAGTAAAAGTTAACAAGCAAACAAGAAAGTCGAGCCAACAGACTCTTTTTTCCACACGAAACACTCTTGATGCCCTTTGGGCCGGTTGAGCCACAAATTTTAACACGAATTTAAGCTGCCATAGTCCCTGCGGGAATACGTGTACGGGAATATTCCCCCCCCCAAAAAAAAAAAACAGAAATTAAAGCAATTGCCTCAAATATAACTTTGCAACACTGGCTGGGTTTAGTTTATAATTTCCAGGGAAATAATTGCCCAAGGAAATAAAGTTTCAATTAAGTTGTACAATTTTCAAAACACTAATTAGTTTGCTTTAAAAAAAATAGCAACAAAAAATTAGATACTTGCTTTATAAACAATTTCCCAACACTACAAAAAATTTAAAGCTGTTTAAGCTAACTATTTAGGTATGTGTATTAAATATAATATTGATATTATAGAATCTCATATAGGCTTCTTAATAAAATCTTATAGTAAACCAAAATTTTCCTTCACTCTTTTTCCTTTTTTCAGCCACTAACCAACACTGTCAAAAATACACTTCCGTCTTAATTGCAAACAGAATCATTAAGAGAACAGGCAGAACTGAATATTCAACCTCAGCTAATCAAAAAGACAGGGTCCTATAGTGGGGACACACATAGGGGTGTATGGGTGTTGCTATGGGGGTACAAGTGTGGGTAAATGACAAGCTTCCATCTCTTGAGAGCTTGTTGAGGCCGAAGGGCGGCGAGGGCTAGATAGGGGGGCGTGGCTGACTGGCTGACTGGCTGGCAGGCAACTCATCAGCAGCCAAGCCAAGCATTTTGAGATAAAACATAAAGAGCGCACCTAATGCGTATATGTGGGGGGAAGGGGAGGTAAGTGTGGGTGTGTGTCGGTGTGGTTTTATTAGTGTGAGTATGTGGGTGTTTTTGTGTGTGTGTTTGGATCTATGAGTGTGTGGGTGCCCGCACTGAAGTTAAGTTTATGCTGGCCTACAGTAGGAGGCACAAATATAAAAGTATTTGAAGAAAAAAACAATTATTTAATTAAAAATGTATTCAATTTATAATTTAACTCTTATAAAATTTGTTAAGTACTCTATATATATTTTTTAATAAGTATTTTAAGTAAAATAATTCAAAATAAAAGCTTAAGAAAAGTTGATCTTTTTACCTGATAGAGTTTAGAGCTTGGTACTAATATTTTTTAATAAAAGTTTAGCTCTAAAATTTTTTTAAAAATTATTTAAAGTTAAATTTAAAAGAAAAGCTTATATTTCCAACTTGAAGAGTTTCAAACTTGTTACCTAAATGTCTTATATTTCAAAACATGTATAGTTTCTTGATTTCTTTAAATGCTTAACTATTTTTTTTATATAAAAAAAATGTTTAAAAAATTACTATTATTTATAAATTGTTTCTTTAATTTTTTCCTAATTTTTTTATATTTTCTTTTTAATTTGAAGAACTATTTTGTTGCCTGCGAGTGTCTGGGCTTGCGTATGATTTGTTTGAGCTGTTGACTTTGGATAATGTCGTTCGTTTGTTGGCGACCGCTTTTGTTTGTCGGTATGTTTGTTTGTTCCTCCAATATGTATATGTATATGTATGTAAATGTGCGTATTAGTCAGTTTGTGTGTGTGTGTGTGGGTGAGTATATTTGTTTGTTTGTTTGACAGATTGTCTGTCATTTTGTCTGATTGTGCGCCTATTAGACACACAAATGAATGAATAAGTGCGCACACACCGCACACTCGTTCCAATCCCAGGGACACTCACCATCCACCATCCCTCCCTCCCCTTGCCACGTTTTCATTTTCGTTGATTGAATGGCCCCACTCCTGTCCCCCTCCATCCCTAGCCAGACACCCGCCAATTTTCCCCACAGATTATTTGCGCTTTAAGCCTTTAAGTCTTTGTTAGACAATTTGCTGCCAAACTGGCAAACAAAGAGGTGGCACAAAAAAAACAGAGAGTGATCCCTCACACACTCTAACAGGGAAGCTCTAATTGTAGGGCTTACACTGAGAGAAATGGATGTGGAATATTTATGAAATTTGTGAAGAAAGGGCTAGGCTTTGAAATGGAAGTATTTAAAAAAAAATGAACTTAACATTTGAACATAAAAATTGTGTCTATAGTCAAGTTTATGAAGGAATACAATTTTAAATACATTTTCTAATAATTTTCAGATACATAATCTAATTGTTCTAATAATATATTTGAAATAAAATTTTAAACATTTTTCTATATTTCTAATCACTATAGAATTCTAATTCTAATTCTAATTTCTAATTCTATATCATCTAATCAATATTTTTCTAATCACAACTAATAATAATAATACCCGCTACTTATAGAGTGCCATTGGTTCTATAAATACGTTGATTTTATTCCCTAATTTCTGATTTCTGTTGGTAATACTCCTAACCTTATCCTTCACCTTATCCTTATCCTTCATTAATTGTATAATAGCTATTAATTATTAACTTTTTAACTTTAACTATTTAATTATATAACTTACCCCAATTAATTATCCTTTCCTTAAATACCATTAATACCATTACTTTTTACGAAATTATATTCAAATATACAAAATTATTATATGGCCTTATTTCATATGAAATAACCTATACCTATAATATATAATAATATCATATCCCATTAATATTTTTGAAAAGTCTCCCTATTAAAACCAAAATTTTTCAGTGCATTTTCCAGTCAAGGTATGCGTTTGTGCGTACATCTGTGTATAGTAAGCTCTCTAATTGTTGTAATGCGATTTCGTCACCTCATCGCCAGCTCATCCTTACCAAAAATTGCAAAGCCCCCAAGCCTCCTTTTTTTTTTTTTGTATAGTATGTATAGTAGTCTCCCTGCCCTGTTGATTTCCATTCATTCATTCATTCTTTTTGTCAGACAAGGCTTTTGATTAGCTTTGGCTTGTCAGTGTGGCTGTGTGTCTGTTTAACTAGATGTCAGTGTGGCTGTGTGTTGCGTCAATGTGTGCGTGGTGTGGTGGCTTTAGGAAATAGCCACACCATCCAAGTTTGAAGCTTTTGGGTCAATTTGATTTGGCTAATTGGCCAGACCAACGATTCGGAAACATTCTGCGGAATTAATCAGGAAAGCAAAGATACCAAAGTTAAACAGAGGGAGCTCTGTACTAACTAGCTTGGGTAATTAGTTAATTGTCCAAAATACCCTTAAGAATTACCTAGATTCATTTAAATCAAACCTTAGAGACTCTATAAAATCATCTTAAATAACAACAACTGGTCTGCTATAATCTACTCTTCTAAGAATCACAGCCCACTTATTTAAATGACAATTTCTCACTTGAGCTCATCAAATCTTTGTGCTACAGTCTCAGTGCCTTGTTTCGAGTGTCTCTAGTTATGGGGGGACGGGTCTCGTATGTATGTATGTAGGACCGGACCACCCTTGTCCTATTAACACTTAGTTACAACATGTACGGCAGCAATTGGGAATTTAGCTCGGCCACTTGAGCCACTTAAATGTTTGCGAAAACAAACAAATTGAGGGGCGCACTTGCCACACACTTGCCCCAAACAGCTGCGACAACTAACTAACCACTCTCTATGCGAGTATATATGACCAAAACAACTAAATAAATATACATATATCTAAATGATATATATACCTATATACATGGTTATTTTGTCTCTAATGATGCGCATAAATTTCTAAGGGCCATGGGAGAGAGAGTTGTTAGGGCCAACAGCCAGCCAACCAGCCATCCGCTCCAAATCCTGGCCATAAACACAGTGCGCGCAAATTGTTAATTGACACATTGCTACACTCAAGTGGTCCCCTAATGGTCCTTTATTTGTGCTTTGTGTGTCTGTGCGAGCTACTTCAGCAATTTCAGTCAGCCTTTCAATTAGTACGGTGGTCAGAAATACATACTATCCATATAAGGAGTCATATCTATAAGAGTGGTTATGTTTGGGGTGCAAAAAAATGAAGCCCCTCCTCAACCACAAACCATAATGACATGGCCAGCAAATGGAGAGAAATTAAAGCCAAAACTATCACATCCATCAATCAGCATCAGTAAACAAGTTTCAGACTTTTATTGGGTAGTTGAGGGGCTTATTTTAATTAGAAAATGTTAGGGACAATAAAGGGGGGCTTTGTATATAAGGTTGGGGGTATACGAATGGAAAAAAATAGTACGATATCCGCTACTCATAAAGCTAACTCTTTATTAAGTATATAGAGCTTTAAGGGCTATTCCACAAATTGTTTAAGGTACTCCGCTTGAGTATCGGATGAGATTTGGGGAAGATATAGCCATCACTGTGGGCCCTACAGAGGAAAACGCCATTTTCAAGGTATCCCCCCATCACGAAAAATGGACAAAAAATCTAAAAAAATATTTTGTCTCAGGATTTTGATGCAGAATGGTGGGAAATCGATCTAGAAATCGATTAAGGTACTCCGCTTGAGAATCGGATAAGAATTGGGGAAGATATAGCTATCCCTGTGGACCCTATAGGGGAAAAACCCATTTTCAAGGTATCCCATCACGAAAAATGGACAAAAAATCTAAAAAATATTTTGTCTCAGGATTTTGGTGCAGAATGGTGGGAAATCTATCTAGAAATCGAATGAGGTACTCCGCTTGAGAATCGGATAAGAATTGGGGAAGATATAGCTATCCCTGTGGACCCTATAGGGGAAAAACCCATTTTCAAGGTATCCCATCACGAAAAATGGACAAAAAATCTAAAAAATATTTTGCCTCAGGATTTTGATGCAGAATGGTGGAGAATCGGTTCAGAAATCGTTTAAGGTACTCCGCTTGAGAATCGGATGAGAATTGGGGAAGATATAGCCATCACTGTGGACCCTATAGGGGAAAAACCCATTTTCAAGGTATCCCATCACGAAAAATGGACAAAAAATCTAAAAAATATTTTGTCTCAGGATTTTGGTGCAGAATGGTGGGAAATCTATCTAGAAATCGATTGAGGTACTCCGCTTGAGAATCGGATAAGAATTGGGGAAGATATAGCTATCCCTGTGGACCCTACAGGGGAAAACCCCATTTTCAAGGTATCCCATCACGAAAAATGGACAAAAAATCTAAAAAATATTTTGTCTCAGGATTTTGGTGCAGAATGGTGGGAAATCTATCTAGAAATCGATTGAGGTACTCCGCTTGAGAATCGGATAAGAATTGGGGAAGATATAGCTATCCCTGTGGACCCTATAGGGGAAAACCCCATTTTCAAGGTATCCCATCACGAAAAATGGACAAAAAATCTAAAAAATATTTTGTCTCAGGATTTTGGTGCAGAATGGTGGGAAATCTATCTAGAAATCGATTGAGGTACTCCGCTTGAGAATCGGATAAGAATTGGGGAAGATATAGCTATCCCTGTGGACCCTATAGGGGAAAACCCCATTTTCTAGGTATCCCATCACGAAAAATGGACAAAAAATCTAAAAAATATTTCGTCTCAGGATTTTGGTGCAGAATGGTGGGAAATCTATCTAGAAATCGATTGAGGTACTCCGCTTGAGAATCGGATAAGAATTGGGGAAGATATAGCTATCCCTGTGGACCCTATAGGGGAAAACCCCATTTTCAAGGTATCCCATCACGAAAAATGGACAAAAAATCTAAAAAATATTTCGTCTCAGGATTTTGGTGCAGAATGGTGGGAAATCTATCTAGAAATCGATTGAGGTACTCCGCTTGAGAATCGGATAAGAATTGGGGAAGATATAGCTATCCCTGTGGACCCTATAGGGGAAAACCCCATTTTCAAGGTATCCCATCACGAAAAATGGACAAAAAATCTAAAAAATATTTCGTCTCAGGATTTTGGTGCAGAATGGTGGGAAATCTATCTAGAAATCGATTAAGGTACTCCGCTTGAGAATCGGATAAGAATTGGGGAAGATATAGCTATCCCTGTGGACCCTATAGGGGAAAACACCATTTTCAAGGTATCCCATCACGAAAAATGGACAAAAAATCTAAAAAATATTTTGCCTCAGGATTTTGATGCAGAATGGTGGAGAATCGGTTCAGAAATCGTTTAAGGTACTCCGCTTGAGAATCGGATGAGAATTGGGGAAGATATAGCCATCACTGTGGACCATATGCTTTTACTTTTATTTTAATATTTCTTTGTTAAAAGCCCTCATTCCATTCGCAAACATTCCATTCCAAATTAATCCGTTTATTTAAATGTTTTGATAAGCCTTATGATTTCTAATTGAATTATGCGCCATTGAATCTCTCTATATTCCATCGCTGCACTATAATTGGAAGCCATCACATCCTTTTGGGCAATTCATTACGACAATCTCCGGAGTTTAAATTAAATCAAATAATTGTTCTCTCTCTGGCAATCGACAATCGGCAATCAACTCGATTCGCACTCAAAGACACTGGCTGCTGGCTGGCAACTGGCTGGCTGCCTTTCTCGATTCTGACTTTGCTCATTTGGAATTCATTGAATTTTGCGATAATTTGATTAGACCACGCCCCCACACCCCCAAACCCCCAAACCCTCGTACACTTTGGCCATTGTTCAAGTTTGGAGAGACAGAAGAAGGTCCTGTTCTGTTTATGTCAGAAATGCCTTTTTGACATAAATTGCAATTGCTTGAGTTTACATTTAAATGCTTGATATGGCATTTTGCCATTTATCACAGGGGGAAGGAGGTATGTGTGTAGGATGTGTATCAAATAAATTAGTTAAATATTATGTTATCCAATTAGAGGGAAAAGAGAGGAAGGGCTAGAGAGTGACGGGGCCAGAGACTGTCAGCATAAATTGCCAAGCCAGACCAAGCCAAGTCTCCGCATTTGATGTGACAACAATAAAGTCAAGAGCCAAGAGCTGGCATTCAAATTACGACAAACTAAGCCCAGGCAAATTGTCAGCGACACTCTCGGATATATACCCCTAACCCCCCTCTTACCCCAATGGATAACCCAACTAATACCCCACACTACTAGTTGGCAGTTCAAAATGCTAATCGCCACATGACACTCATTGTCTGCGAAACAATTGGACTCGCTAACTAACACGCCGTGGCCCCCATCATTATGAATCGCATTATGTGCGCCACGCCCCCTACTCCACAACGCCCCCAATGTGGTTAGCGGCGGCTAATGGGTAATGGGTAATGGGTAATGGGGTTAATCATCTACCATTGCACCGTCAATTGCAGCTGCCGCTCTAGACGGGCCACAGATTTCAATTTACTCAAGACAAAATCCAATTAGCAGAAGCAGTTCATGGCTGTATATAAGATAGACTTCATCTAAAGCTTATATTTAGGATAAATCTCATCTATAGTTAGTATCTCAGTTATAGGACATGGTATCCTTATAGAGAGTATCTTAAAAGAAGCAGGAATATAGTCTCCATCAAGCTTCATTTTAATATATTTAATTTTTAGAAGAAATCCTTTTTTTATAATTTTTTCCGAAGGAACAATGTTTGGAAACTATAATCCTTATTGAGAATACCTTGTAGAGGATATATCATTATTCCCCATCTATCTCTGTCACAATCTTAAGTCTCATTCTTCATTAAATTTGTGTTAACTTTCCTAGTGGAACCCTATTTGATATCAATAGAAGCTATAACTCATTAGAAGATGGCTCAATGCTAGGGAATATTAGTCTACAAGTAACCTTCTGGTACCTTGTTAAAATCGTCTACCTTGTAGAATCTGGTACCTTGTAACCAAAACTTTATACTCTATAAGGCTATATTATTCAGAGTAAGTATTTTTTGTAATTTTTTCAGTGGAGCCCCATTTGAAACCAACAGAAGCTGTATCTCGCAAAAAAAGGAGGTCTGGTTCTTAAAGAAAATACCCTCAAGCAAGCCAAACCTTACTTTTCATCAAGCTGTACAACCATCTCTCAGTAAATCCTTTTGGATACAATTTTTTTTAAGTTACTTGGAAAATAGATAATGGATAAATGGATTCATATAAGTATCATCCATCCATTATATAACAGATATAATTCTATGTAATGTTCTCGTAAGGATTCAACACAATTTTATTATTTGTTAAGCTCTATTACAATATTTAAGATAAATTTGTGCTATTTTACTTAAATTTCTAATGGAATTTCAAAAAACCCACAAGCCATATCTTATTCAAAGAAGATTTAATATTGATAACGAATATCATAAAGAGATTATAATTTTATTCTCCATCAATCTCACGATTTTAGTTATCTTTTTGAAATATCTTTCTTTTGTAATATCTTTATAGAACCTTATATTTCAGGGTATTATTTACAGAAGCTATATCTGAATACTAGAAAATCTGATACGTAAAGCGAATACCTCAAAATAAACATACGTTTATTTTCTATCAACCTTTATTAACCTTTAACTTTTGCTTACATACTTTTAATAAATTTTCAAATGAAACTCTATATAGAAATCCCCATAAGCTATATCTCATTAATAGACAAACTAGTCCCGAATAAAGATAACCTTAAAAAACTCTCTCCCTTTATTTTACATTAAGCTCTATCTCTCAATTTAAGGTTTTCTACAAGAACCCTGCTTAAAATTTACAGAAGCTAGATATATCCCTCATCTCTTTAATATATTATACCTTTAAAGACACTCCATACACTCCCTTTAAACTAGAAAATGTTTCAAACCTTAAAGGTAAACTATTCCCAGCCCCAAACCTCTCCTCTGTATTGGAATGCCTTTGCAATTTGTCAGGCATTTGAAAAATTCATTAATTGCCAACCAAAAAATAACAAGAAAAAAAGTATAATATTAAACAAATAAATAAATAGTCGAAAATGCAAAAAGAAAACCACAAGCTGAAATGCAATTATTTTTGCTGGCTGTCCATAAAGGCTATTTGCATATTGTCAACATAATTAAACAGGCTTTTGACTTGTGGTCTTACAACGCCCACTCGAATTCATGTCCTTGTCGTTGTCGTTGTCGTTGTCATTGTCGTTGTATACTCGTATCCTTCTCGTATGAATATGTATAAACACTCACTCATTCATTCAGAAACATTCAGTGAAGTGCCCTTGACTGGTGAACAGAATTTACAGAAAGTGAGAAGGTTGAGGATGAGGATGAGGATGAGGAAGCTGGCATCCAAATGCAAATTCAAATGCAAAATTGTTTTTGGCAAAGTGCACAATGCACTTGACGACTGTCAGAACGGACATGGGACAGGGACATGGGACAGGGACATGGTCTTGTTGTGGTTGTTGTTATCCTCCATGTATTGTCCTTGTTATTTATGTAAAATGTTGCACAATACATTTATTGGTCGAGCCGGAGAAGAACAATAAAATAACCGAGTCCTTAACTGAAAAGAAAATGAGGCCAATTGCAGCAACTTTTCCGGCAATTTTATATAAAATCTCACTCTCTCTCTATATAATAATAATATATATAAAGATATATATATATATATAGATATTGAAACAATGCCACCACAAACTGTTCTAGTTGTTGTCCTTGCTCTGCTTGGGTCAGCAATAAAAATTTGTCCTGCGGTAAATGAAATGGATAGCAATTGCGATTGCGATAACTGGCCAGAACTGCCCAACTGGTCAGTCTGACTGCCCGGCACCCGCGAAACCAATCTTTTGGCAACAAAAATAAAAATAAAAATACAAAAAAACAATGGGCCCTCGAAAAATGCAAGTTATATAGCCGGGTCGAGGTCATCCAGCCAGGACTATCTAGTGTCCTCATTTCTAGAGTCCCAGTTACCCTGTAATTGTCTCCTCATTATTAATAAATGCTCAAAAGTTCATAAAACGAGGTGGAAAATTGCCAATTCCAAGGCTTATTGTCGCAAATTGATTGGCGAATTATTAAGGGGAGGGGTGAGTGAAGGCTATTAGTGACGAAAGAAGGTCGATTTTTATTTTTCTGGTTGGGTTTTTGATTTTTCTTAAATTTTTAATTATATTTGGAGAATATTTAAGAATTTTGAAGACATGATTTTTTTTTTTAATTAAATTCGAATTACTATCTTAATCATGGCGAAAGATTACGGTGACGAAAGATGACCAGATTTTGTTGCATATCTTTTTTTTTGGTATTTCTTTAATTTAAAAAACATTGTATTAGGGTTGTCTTACATTTTAGTGATAAATATATTATATAGATTCTTTCTTTAATAGATATTTTAATAATCAAAAGAGAGGGTAGAGTTTTTTGTGACGAAAGTTGCTACATTATCATCAAATATTAATTTTTCAAGCAAACATTTTTCCAAATTTAAAGCCAAACTATAAAATTTATAGAGTATTCTTTGAGTCTATATCATGTTCTGCCTTTTGTCATGTGTGGGAGTGCGGTTTCCGTCTTTTTTTCGCTTGTAAGCCCAAGAGACGATTTCGGTTTCAGTTTCCAACTTGTTGGCATTGCTTTTCGATTTCTGCACTTGTGCCGGAATTTGTTTTTTAATATTGCACTCTCTTCCCCAATATATATATATATATATATATATATTGTTTTTGAAAAAGTTTATCTGGCTCGGATTTGTGGGTCAATTGATAGCAGAATGGCCTCCGTTGTGGGGGAAATCAGTTTTTCGGAATCGAGGACAGGGGCTCGCCTAATTAACAAAGTCCTGAAAAGGAAAGTTTCTGGCCCACACACACACACACACTTTCCATCTCTATCTATATCTCTATCTCTGTCAGCCATTGTGCTACCGACTCGTTCTATCCTTCTTGAACTGAACTTTGACCCGTGCATTGACATCGTTTTTGCGTAAACTGAACAGAACTGTGTCAGGTAATTGCGTTCAATAAGCAGCTCGAAATGGTAACTGAAACTCGAGACAGAGACAGGTAATTTCTACCCAAAGAAAGAGACGGTAGATAAGGTTCTAAAAAGCGAGAGAGAAAGAGAGAGGGAGGACATACATACACGGCCTGAATGGTAACGAGTGTCACTTGCATTCTGCATAATTGGTTTCTCAATTTTCCGTAAATTATATTGCATTTTTGAATTTATTTCCAAGGATATAGACTTTCTTTCTCTTTCTACACATACCTATAGCCATCACTATCACTCTTAAAAATATAGGCATATATTTTAAAAATTTATTTAAAAAACTACTTATTATTTCTCTATTTTTTTCCAGTGCATTCCATTTTCATGCCCAATGAAATCCAAGACGACAAACGAAAACCCCCCTCGTACGCCCACTCACAGCTACCCCTTTTCCCAACGCCCCCCTCTGGTCCCTGGTCCTTGGTCCTTGGTACTTGGTCCCTGGTCCTGCCCACTCTGACCGCACAAATTTGGAGCAAGCCAATGATTAATTTATGCGAAATCCGAAACGAAATCGTGCGAAAACCAAATTTACTCGCCACACAATTTAAATGCAATGGAAACAGGAGTGACACTCTAGGAGCGAGAGAATTCTTTTTTTAAGTAATGAGAATTGCTTAAGGAGAAATAAGAAAAAAAATTAATAATAAATTATGAAAGAAAATAAAAGAATAGAGAAAATGACAAAATTAAGGTATTTTGGGAAGAGTAAACAGACTATACACTCTCTTATTAAAAAAAAGTTTTCAAGAAAGATTATAAAAAAGTTTATCAATTGTTATCTTTCAAAATTTGTGTGTAAATCAGGAACAAATGTTCATAATTTATCGAAAAATCTTAAGCAATATTCTCCTTGAAATGGGATGCAAAGATAGTGTCTTCAAATAATAGTTTCTTTTTGTCTAGTTTATTTTATAATTCATGTGTTATGTTTTATATGCATATCATTAAAAAATATCGATAAAATATCGATAAATCCTTGACTTGATTCCGTTTTAAATGGGATAAAAAGATAGAGTCTTCTATTAAAAAATTTGTCTCTATCCTTCTCCTTCCTTCTGCCTTCTCGTACGATTTCAACGAGGACTTTTCCTCTAGAAAAAGTCTAGCAAAAATTATGCTTAAATCTTTGATTTCCATAGCTTATCGAGCTTATCGATAAGCACTTTTCTATGTTTTACTGAAGATTTGGATATATAATACCCAAAATATGGCCAATAATAAAAAAAAGAAATCCATAGACAATTTATCTTTCATGCTATTTTGCTAAAATATCGTATGAAAGTATCTAGCCCAGGATATAGCTCTTAAGCCTCCGTAGCTGTCTACAACATTTTGATGCATTTTGTTAGAAAATGCAAAAACTTTTTTTTTGTCAAAACTTTTTTGAGATAATTTCGGTCCAACTTGTTTACTCGCTTCCTGGATCATTATCCTTAATCCGAATTTATTGAATAATATTATAGCCCCTTCTTTGTGGTGAAAACTTCATTTAATCCCCTCTTCCGGCCACCTCGGCCAATTTTGTTCAGGCTCACTTAACCGCACAAAGGCTCTTCTTCAATTCCAATTGGCATCTTCGACGGTGGCCTGCCTCACCTCACCCCCTCCCTCCCTGTTATTTAAGGACCTCCTGCCTCTGCCCACCTTCCCTGAATGCAGGACTTGAATGCAATCAAGGATTTTTTTCCGGCTGGCCAAAAAGTGCGCTTTCAGCCATGTTCTTTCGGGCGGACGCTGCTGCTTATTCAGTCACCACCTCAGCCACTACCGCACTACCTTCTCCCTCTACTGCCCTTTGGATTCGTTTGGCTAATCCTTGCCCTCCAGGACATCCCTCCTCTCTAGCCCCACCCTGAATTATACAGTCTGGCCACGATTATAAAGCCCGAGGCATAAATATTAGCAAAGGCGTTGCCGTTGACGTCTCTGCAGTCATTTAAATGTTGTGGGTCGTTGTGGTTTCAGATCCTCGGAAGGCTCCTTCTCTCTCTTCTTGCCACCCCATTTCTTACTTTCTTTTTCCAGAAAGCGTTTCTGGTCTTGGTCTTGGTCTTGGTCCTGTTCCTGTTCCTGCTGATTATGCTTGTCAACCAAGTTTTTCAAGCACTGAACAAAAATTTGTACTTGAAAGGGTATAATATTAATACTTTTTCGAGTTTGAACTTGGCTTACGAGGCGTATGATTGATATTATTTAAAATATTGTAAACTCTTACTTTAACTCTAAGTTTAACTAAAACCATAAATTTTGTAACTAAAACCTTAGCTTTTGAATCAAAAACAAAGTACATAAGTTTTGAGAACTTTATTCTACAATTAATTTCAAGCTTAATTTCCAAATAAGAGCTAATAAGATTTTTAAACTGAAATAGCTAACATACTACAAGCGTGTAAACTCTCATTTTAAGACTTTTTTTAAAATTGAAAAATATTCTAAGAAAATTTCTACTAAAAAATACCAACATTTAAAAGTTATAACACGCTTTTTAAAAATCTTATTCAATTTTAAAATAAATAAACATTAGTTACAAATATTAAAACCCTTATTCTTAAGCTTTATTAAAAAAAAACCTAAAGATATTCTAGGAGCAGGTTCTTGAGCACATGATATATGTAAAGTATTTAAAATAGCTATTTATATTTAAATCCTATTTAAATATTCCTCCTATTTATATTTAATATTCCTATTGTAATTATTCTAATTTAAATTAAAGAAGAAAAGCCTTGCTATTTTATTTTAAAATTATATTTTAAGACAAATTCTGGGGAGAATATTTTTCCAGCTCTATATAACTTAATAACTCTGAAGTAGTGTTATTTTTCACAGTGTATTTAGCCGGGCTTAACCCTTTGCCATCCCAGAAATCCAACTTGGCGCACAATGAATTAAATGAATCTCAATTTCCGTTCGGTTTGCGGTTAAAAGCCGCAGCAATCGTCCTCAGACGACCGTTTTGGGCTGGTCGTCTTAACTGCCTGCTGCTGCTTCTCCTCCAAAATGCAAATTCTCGAGCGGCGAAAATGAAAACAAGCCCAAAAACCTCTCGCTGCAAGAATGGCCCCCAAAAGCAGCAACAACAATGTTGAACCGAACCCCCCCTTCTTTAGAAAATTTCCACCATTGCATCAATTGCCTGGCTTTCCATCTCCTTGCATAGCACCTCCTTCAAGTTTTCGACTGGGGAACCCGTAAATTGCTGCAAGATGCCCCGAAAAGATGCCGGGGGCAAGGATTTCTGGCCTCCTCCTCCTCCGCTAACCATTCTTGGAGAAAAGTTTTCGAAAAGTTTTACAACTGCACCGCTGATGATGAGATTGCGGGGGTCAAAAGGGTATGTAGGAAAAACGGGGACTTTTTGGAGGCGAAATCAAGAGGCGATGCTGAAGAGCAAGGAGAGGCCGACCGGCCGACCCGTTCAAGTCGCTGGGTCGCCGTCTGCAAAACTTTTGCGATTTGTTTGCGCGAAATAAACGCAACGCAGATAATTTGCGCAAAACTTCGCTGCCGACAGATGCAAACCCAACAAAAAAAAAACCCAAAAATCTCCAATCCAGAATCCAGAATTCACAAATTCCAAATCGGGAGAATTCCCACTGCCATTCTCAATTCCATTCACATTCATATTCAGATACCCATTCCATCTTGTTTAACAATTTCATTTGGGGAATACATATATAAATATATGTATATGTATATATATTTCTGGTATGTCCAACAAATAAAGCAACCGAAATGAAAATGTTTCGTGTTTGTTTAAAAGTTGTTGCATGCCAAAGTTTGTTTGTTTCTTTTTTTTTTTTTTTTTGGAGACCGGAAAGTTACGAATTGTGGTCTTTGATTACTGAATTCATTTACATTTGACACTCGCTGCAGTGCTTTTTTATCTTTTTTTATCAAATCTATCAACTAGTTTGTCAAACTATCGAGACTAATTTTAGAGTAAATAGTAGAGAGTAAGAAGATAAAGACAGTGAAGAATAAGGTAAGAAAGTAACTATTAGATAGGAGACTAATTTAACACTCGTCTTGTGGTTTAAACTCAAAGCTCTCAACGAGTTTGGAAGACTCTATAAGTAGCGAGTGGCTACTACAAGGAGTAGCCATTTAAAACTAGTCTTATGTTTGACTTTTGCTGTAATTTTTTATATAAAATATATCTGCGATTTTGTGAAATTAAAGCCTAATATTTGTAGTGGGTGAACTCTCATTTTGTTTGCTATTTACTTTCTGAACGAGTAAGCTAATTTTTAGGATAAACTTAACGAGTGACGAGTATCGTCTTAATGAAGTCTAAGAGTTATTAGCTCAATACTCGGTTTCTATCAGCGAGTTTTCAAAGTATCTAGTTACATTTTTAAGAGAGTAACTAGTAGTTTTGCTACTTGTACTACTTAATACTCGCTAACTTTTGTTAGCTTGTTTATTTTTATTATTTGATATATTTGATTATTATTATTGATTAAAATTTTAAATATTAAATTAAAAATATTAAATGATTTTTATAAAACATTTCACCCAGTTTAAGTAGCTATTAACCAGCGTCTGGGCTGCGATTCTATTGTATAGGAAATCGGTTTATCAACAAGTAAGAAAATTATATGGATAATGATGAAGTGAATAGGTCTTCAGAGTCTTTATTTGAATACTCGGTCATCGATCTAAACTCAAAGCAAGCCTTTGATAGAACTCTTTGATTGAAGAAACTAGTTTGATTGTAAAGATAACAATGACTAGTAACGACTAGATTAGATTTAATAGTATCTAGTTACTTAATTTTTTTGGTTAAACTCTCAGAGAGATTGAGAGACAATTACTATTAACAAGTAGTGTACAAACTTGAACACTTGGTTGTGGTAGATGTAATGTTAATTTTCTTTAAAATATTTAAGTATCAACGAGTAGGCAAAGTAAAGAATCACAAGTAATGAAAAGTGGTACATCATACACTCGCTGCTGTGGTTTTTACCCTTTACACCAACGAGTCTTAATCTAAAAACTAATTTTAAATGCATATTTCTAACATCTATTGCTTTATTATTTTATTTCCATTTTTTTGTGTGCTTTTAAAAGATATTTGTGACAAAACATCATCAGATTAGTATACAATGTGAGCTGCGCCGCAGCATTCCCTGTCGCCCGGTTGTAAAATTTCTCGAATCCACTCTCGTCTGCTGGCTAGCCAGTTAACGGACGAATGACCGGGCTCGCTGCTTTCGTGGCGCGTACATATTATGGAACTCGTTGGTGGAGATAAAGTCAATGATGGGCAAGCGATTCGTCAGCGGCACCTCGACATTTTTGGCAGAGAGACCGACACCACTGGTGGCCACGCCGCCGGCAATGGATGCCAGACCATGACCACCGTTGCCCATAACGAGGCCAGATGCTCCGCCTCCTCCATAGTTACCGACACCGGCACCGCCCACGGCACCACCTAGATTAACACCACCACCGCCAAGATTAACTCCGTATCCTCCAACGCCTCCCATAACACCGCCACCGCCACCGCCGCCACCGTTTCTGCCTGGCATACCGCCGATATAGCCATGTCCGTATCCGGCGCCGCCCTGCAATCTCATCTGCCTGCCGGCTGGGAATGCTGCCGCCGGCGGATGGACTCTCCGGCCGAGATTGTAGAAGAAGTCAACGCCCTCGTGCGCCCGAGACACCGGCATCGTCATAAATCGCTGATCGATCCGATGGCGGGCATAGTTCAACACCTTCCGGCGCTTATGGGTCTCTGCAGACTTGGCAGTCTTCCGGTGGCTGCTACCGGTTCCGGTTCCGGCGATCGCATGTCCTTGCGCATCCTTGACCAGAAAGAGTACGGGCGTGCCACGTCCCCCCGCCTGCCGGGGACTGGCATCGATCAGTTTCGTTCGACGCATCACTCGCTTATTCGACATCGAGGGGGTTTTCGGACGATTCGTGCGAGGCTTACCCGCCGACCGCTGGGACTTGCCCATCGACTTGGCCGACGGTGCCCTGTCCCTACGCAGCGCCATCACGGTGTGCTTCATCATCGGCTTCTTCGATCGCATCTTCTTCGCGGCACTTGGCATCGATTGCATCTTCGGGCTGGTCCTCGGCATGCCGGCTGCTGCCCTTTTCTTGGGGCTTCTTGGGGCAGACTTTGCGGGAGACGGTCTCTGGCGACGATCGGTCTTTGGCAGCGTTTGTAGCTTGGATTTTGTCATGATTTCTCAAGAAACCTATTGCCTGAATTTTGAAACCAAAATATGACTTGAAATTTTGTTTTGAAATTTTTTGATTTTGTGGATCGGTTACCGTTCGGTCTCACAAAAAAATACAATAATAATTCGAATAGGACTTGAACGGCTTGACTGGTGATTTCGGACTGTGGAAATGGCATTTGTTGAATCCCATAACTCGTTGCTGTGGAGTGACAGGAGCGCCTACTTGGTCCACCCACACTTGCCACATGCCACTTGCCACACATGTCGTACACTCGCATACCATATGTCGTCCTGAACTTGAGCACGTTTCGCCATTCCTGTTTCCTGTCACCTCTTGACTTGTTTGTTTGTCTGCCGACCTCTTTGCCAGCCGACTTTTATTTTGGCGCCCCCCAGGGATCACAAACTTGAAATCAACTTCCGTTTTCCTTCTTCTTCCTTCATTTGCATATCAAGTCGAGCCTTAAAGGGTTAACTCATATGACCCTTTAAAGTCATTCACGCAACTTTTCTATTGATTTTTTTTATTTTCTCATTAATAGAACGGAAAAATGGCATTTCCATGCTTCATACTCCATGGGCGGGGGCTCATTTTGGTGTCAAGTGTTGCGTATCATTTAATGTGACACACTTGGCGGCAAGGAATTGTGGCAAGGAGTGATGGGGCAACGGGAGGCGAAGGGTCAGACAGCCAAACACATGTTAGCTGAATGCTAATTTGCTGAGCTCGCCAAATGACACAAAAAACAGGAATGCCACATCAAAGGGGGTCTCACAAAGAAAAGGGGGGAAGTGCACTTGAAGAAACATTTAACAAGTTATGGAAATTCAAAAAAATATCAAGAAAGGAAAACTTACTTCGGGCGGAGCCGAAGTTGATAAGCCCGTGCAGTTAAAACCGGATATATATCGCAAACATCGGATATAGTTGGCCGATCCTTATGAGAATATCATAATACATATAAACAATTCATTACAAAATCTAAAAAAAGTCCCAAACTTCTAACTTCAAAAATATAAAAGTTGGTATTTCTACCAAAAACCATTTTTGATCGTTCAGTTATATGGCAGCTATAAGATATAGTCGGCCGATCGTTATGAAATTTGGTGGGTTGAATAAACTGATCTGTCAAGTATCTGTATCAAGAATCTGTACAAAGTTCCAACTATCTATCCTCAAAAACACGAAAGTTTCCGATCAGTTTCCGATAGTCATTTCCGATCGTTCAGTTATATGGCAGCTATTGGATATAGTGGGCCGATTTCGTCGATATAGATTGGAGAAAAAGCCTTTTAAAACGGACTTGGATTTTTGGAAAATGCACGTTATCGTAATATGAACTAAAATGTAATTATATTATATATTTCTAATATTTTGAAGACGATTATTAGATTAACTGTACACTTTTATTTTATACAATTTAAATTAAATAAACAAACAAAAGATGTAAAAATTAATCGAAAATGATTGTTTTCTCTAAAAAAGTTTGAGAATGTCGGAAACATTTTGAAATTTAGAAATTTCAGGATAACGACTCTGGTTTAGTTGTGGAAAGTGGCCAACAAGCTTGGCTAGAAGCTGAAGAATGATATCCTTTGGACGTAGGCCCCTCTTTATATGAAAATATGAAGTAGAGTCTCAACCTTCGTTGTCTAAAAACTCACAAGATACGGCATAGCCGATCGTTCAATTATATGCTATCTGATGTATATCATTTCATATCCATAAGTTTTGCTTTCTTTCTTGTTTAAAAATTAATCTTGTTCATTAAATGCATAATTTTCTTTATTTTTTGAATATTTTTGCAAACTATTCTGAATGAATTATACGGATATACTCTTTATAAAAGGCGTGTTGTTGTGTCCTAGCAGAGGGTATTCTAATTTTGGTCAAGACTTCTTTGCATCAACAGCTTGATAATGACTTATTTTTAAAAATTCTATTAGGGATAGATATAGATTAGGGGGATCTCCTATTTAGGGAGATAATCTTGAACATTTAAATGAAGGAATTATGAAAATAAAGTATCTCAAGTTACTTTAATTTACTCAAGTACCTGATTTTTATTCCCAAAAATATATATATAAACATTCTTTTCTCTTATTTTGAAATCAAATCAAATAACAAAAAAAAATAGCAAAGTATTGTTCATGAAAATGGTTTTTGAAGAAAATCAACGCACTTGTCGAGAAAATTCCTAAATAAAAACCTCTTTTGTCTTCAATTAGAAATAATCCCCCAGGCTTTAGCATTTTCATTTTCATTTTTATTTTTATTTAATTTGTATTTTGAAAATGTATAATATTTCTTGCTCTGCTCTTGACAATATTCAGTGCAATAGCACTTGGGAGACATTATTCAGGAGTCAGGAACAGGAACTCATATATACACGCACTCGAGCCAGCTGGCTGAGGAACAGGAAATCAACAGGACACTCACACACGCATACTATATAGCAGTGTAGATGTACAGCTGGTGCCGGGACTTCCGGTTTTCGGTCAGGCTTTGATATATGATCAGAAATCAAGTCTTACTTCCCGCCACATACATAGTATGTATACTATAACTCAGGAGGGCAGGAGGGAGGACGAGTAAATTGCAAACTGAAGCAATCAGCTTTTGTCTGTCTTGGTTTTATGTTTATTTTCATTTCTCTTGTATCTCTCTTTTTCCTTCTCTCTTTCTTGTTCTTTCTACATTCAACTTTGTGCTTTTCTTGGCCATGATTATCACGTTTCTTCTCAGCCAACCAATCAACCAGCCTTCAACATCAATATCGAGTATACGCCCCATTGGTCAAAAACATAAATTCGAAAAAAAAATCTTTACAAAAAAATATCTGACCAGTATATCTGTTGGCTTTCTTTCCTTTGATTTTGAGATAATTTTTGTTGTATTTTTTTTTGGTTCTACACCTCAATAAGTTGCAGGGCCAAAACTTGCAACATGCAACAAACAAAATGTTGTTTTGCGCGTTCATGTTCCCAAAAGGGTCGATGTAGCAGCAAAATAAATATAAAAAAAAAAAAATAAAAAAAATTCCATGAAAACCAATCCCAGTAGTGCGTCCGTCCGTTTGTTTCTTTATTTTATTTTGCCGCACAATTTCTTCTCTTTACTCCTTTTTCTACTCCTTTCTACTTCTTCTTCTTCTTTTTCTTGTTCTTCTTGGCTTGTTTCTTCAACAAAAGCAACAACAATAACAATAGGCACAATGAAACCTCAGTCGTGGCTACACTGTCGACAGGCCCTTGGCCAAAAAATGAAGGGCTACGATCTAGGCCTAGCATTCGAACTAGTTGATACCCTTTTGGTATGAATATTTTTTGTATGTAGGTATTTTTAAGAAATGTTTAAGGTTTGTTTTTAGTTTAAAAAATGTAATTTTGAGGGATAAAAACAACTAAGTTCCTTATAAAAATTTTAGGAATTAAAACTATTAATTTTTCAAAATAAAAAAAGGAAGGAAAAGAGTTTTAAAAAAATATAAAAGAAACTCCACAAAATTTAAGACTTTTAAGGTAAAAAAAAATATCAAATAATATTTAAAATTGGTCTACAAAAGAAAAATATTTCTACAATAAGATATATAATATTTAAAAGTTTTAAAAACCTTTGCAAATTTTATTACGAAATAAACCTTAAAGAAAAGAGTCCTATGAATAACTTTGAATATAAATTAAATTTTTCTTGATTTCAAAGCTTAAAATTATAACCAAAAACTAACTATATTTTTCACAAATATTATTATTAATAAAAAAAAAATTATTTTTTGTAAATTGATATACCCCGTGATACCCTATACTTTTTTTAGAGTATAAAACACAAAAAAAAAACAAAGAACCGGAAAAAAAACAGAAATGTGCACATGCTTCGTTGGCTGGAGTGCGCTATTTTGCACCTACGGGATTTTGTGTCTCACACACACACACACACACATACAGATACACTGAGAAAAACACACACAAGCACATAAAGAGAGAAAAACACATGCAAAATGGTGGAAAATCCATTCGAAATCAGTCAACGCGCCAAGGCTTTCATTCAGTTAGACACAGTCGAGGGAGGGGGGAGGGGTCTTGAAAAAGGCTACCCCCCTATGTATGTATGTATTTTGGGGGGGGGGTTAGCCCCAGTGAAGCTTGAAGCGGAAGTGCGGCTTGATTTACTCAACTCGTTTGCTCGCTCGTTTGTTTCCAAACTGCTGCAAACATATTTTCCAGCAGCCCATCCCATGCCATCCCAAGCCATCCCGGGCCAGGGTAACCATTTTCTGCTGTTGTTGCAACATGCAGCTAAAATATTTATTAGCTCTTAAACAAACGGAATAGATGTGCGGCTACAGACACACACGCCATTCCACCTTAAAGACCTATAGGGAAATGGCCTGGAAATAGTACCAAAATTTGTCCTCATTCATGGAGCTATGGCCACTGTTTATTAAAGCATTTCTTACGCATCATTTGTTGCTTCAAAAACCAAAAAAAAAAAAAAAAAAAGAAAGAGAAATGAAACTAGAAGAAAAACTAAAACAGGAAAAAACTGTATGAAAGTCAGTGAAGAATGCAAATGAAATGGCCCAAAGGCAAAGTCGAATGGCTAAAAGAGAAGCAACCAACAAACAAAAAAAGAACGAAACCAGTTAGAGCCGGAAAATGCTGAGGCAGCTGGAAGGGAGAGGGGGGTGGTTGTTGGGGAAAAACAGAAAATCGACTTAATGAAAACGCAACTTCAAGTTTGATTAAGTGAAGGCACACAGGGCGTATGCGTATTCGTATCCGTAATGCGGATTACTCATACGCCCCGTATGCCAAACGAAAACGATCCATCTCGAGAAGCCCAAGAGGCAGATAAAACATTTCAATTAAAACAAAAGTGTTTTAGGATATTTTTTTTTTTTTTAATTAAAACAATCAGGGACGGCTATAGGCGACGGCTCTTATAGTCTTCGAGATCTTTATTTTTAAAAACCCTTCTAGAGAGATATTTTTGAACATCTAAAATAAAGAATTATACAAAAATTTTATTTTCTTAAATTTTTAAACTAGAAGATCCTCTTAAGCGCGACATTCTTTTGTTAGAGATAAGACGACTATTGCGTCTTGAAATCTATTTGAAAAGAACTTTCGGAAAATATATAATAATATATATTTATGTATATATAGCCTCCATATATATAAAAAAGAAGAAGCTGGGAACATAAGCCAGGTCTTGTTGCTAATCGCCTCCCTCTAATCTCCAATAACCTTGACATCCCTTCCGTACGCATTCTGTCTGTGGAATATTTTGGCATTTCTATATGTGTGGGTATGTCCCAATTTCTTATCAGAAACTAAAGCTCAAGCTCATGGACAAAGATGGCTATAAAAAGCCGGAGCTTGAAGACTCGCAGCATCAGTTCAAATATTCCCAGAGACTCTTTCAGTAGAAAGTTAAGTTCAATCAAAAAACTACAAGATGATCCTCCCCGTGGCCTTCATTTCTACATGTTTCCTAATTTCTGCTTCCCTAGGATCGGAAGAAGTAATAGTAGTTTTGAGCGTTTTTATTTTGAAAATTAATTAAACTTTAAATTCCGTAGTCATGCTACCTCTCCGAAGAGCAGGAAGATGAATGCGCCTCAGTTTGTTATCCGATCGTGAAACCTCTACTTCGATACTTCGAGAAAAGTAACGAGAGGGATGCGCAGCTCTTGAAGTGCAGGGCTGATTACACAGAATTGCAGAAAGAGGGTCTGAAACAATATTCCCAGTTATCAAAATGCCAACAAGATTATTCGGACTTGGTGAAAAGACATTTGGAAATGGAAATTAAATATACTGAAGTGCTCAGCCAACTTTTTGATGAGAAAGTTAAACATGAGCAGTTGCATTCGAAGCAGCAGGAAGTTGATAATCTTAACGCTCTAATAAAGCAACAAAGTGAGGGAATCGACCTCCTAAAAGATCAAATAAGGCAACTTAAAGAAAAAAGTGAACTTGCAACGTTGACAAATGAGGTTAGCAAAGACATTGACAAAATAGGAGAAATAGTTAAAGCTGGAGAAGTCTTAACAAAACATCTGGCTAATATTAATAATCAGACGACGTCGAAAACAGAAATCATAGGTGAGTTGGAAGAACCCAGTCATTTGCAAAATAAAACATCGAATTTCTCAGATTTTCCAGATCCTTGTCCACGAGACCAAAAATTAGGCATAGTTGTCCGCGAAATCCAACTTCCAGAAACAGACCCGTTGAAAGTGGCTTGTATTTCACAGTCGGTGCACGGATCTGGATGGTTGCATGTTTATAGAAAACAAAATAATTCAAAAAAATTTAATCGCGCGTATGTGGATTATGAACGTGGTTTCGGAGAAGCAGGAACTGAGTACGAAAGAGAGTACTTTATTGGACTCAATCGATTGCACCGTCTGACCAGTGGAAAGCCATATGAAGTGTTTTTAT
The DNA here is from genome assembly GCA_018153235.1 of Drosophila malerkotliana malerkotliana. Taxonomy (NCBI): domain Eukaryota; kingdom Metazoa; phylum Arthropoda; class Insecta; order Diptera; family Drosophilidae; genus Drosophila; species Drosophila malerkotliana. The sequence goes on along the minus strand of JAECXV010000058.1, from coordinate 6,337,636 downwards.
ATACCACAGGCAATGTAAAAATATGTCCCAACTTTGTTGTGGGCGACCGAAGCGAAGGTTACAAGGTGAAAAGTATTGGAAATTGTATTGGAGACTATGTAAGGATGATTCCTAAGCAGGGCTCTAAATTTTCCACATTCGATCGGGACGAGGATGGAGTTCCTGGTCGTAATTTGGCGCATGAACTGGACTTTGGCTGGTGGTTCCATCCTAGTATGAGGTGTGTATGCTAATTTGGTTTTTCCTTTCGTTTCATCTCCAACGGGACATTTCTAAAATAGCTAACATTAAACAATTTTTAATTCTTTTTCTTTTCATTTCTGGATCTTTTAGCCCCGAAGATTATGAAATATTTATGATGATCCGAAGAACAGATTGAAGAAAACAAAAAGCCTTTTAAAACGGACTTGGAAAATGAGGCATTTTTGAAGACAAATGTAATCTTAATATGCACTAAAATGTTATTATATTATTTCTAATATTTTGAAGACGATGATTAGATAAACTATACTCTTCTATTTTTTAACTTTTAAATAAAATAAACAAATAAAAGATGTGAATAATAATCAAAGATAATTTTTTTCACTGGGAAACGTTTGAGAAAGTCGGAAGCCAAAATTTTGAATTTCAGGATCAGCACCAAAGGAGCCCCAATTCGTGAAACAAATAAAAGGCTCTGGTTTAGTTGTGGGAAGTGGCTAACCGTTAGAATTATGGACGTTAGCCGCTCCTAAAGCTTAAACTTTAAAGATTTGTTGCTTACTTTTGTGCTTGCGAAAAAAAAACCCGAAGCCTACGTCCTACGTCACTACTACCTATTTAAGAGGGAAGTATAATAAAAAGTTTATAATTTCTCTAAAACTTGTCCGATTTGGTTGAATTTTGAATTTTTTAGAGGCGGGAGTGGGCGTGGCAATATGTTGCTCAAACTTGATCTGCGCGAATTTGGTATTCGAGTCCAAGTTCCAAATCGGATAATTCTATCTTATAGTCTTTAAGATATACGCGTTTAAACTTATATCCCGTTTGTATGAGAAATGGTATATATATACTATATGGGTATATCTCCTCCAAATGTCGGCCGATTTGGATGGAATTTATTTTTCAGATATATATATTAACTAAAGGAATATATGGGCATCTTGTTTGAGCCTCTCGCAGAGAAAGAAAACGAGTTATAGACAACTCAATTATACTCATAGCACCTCATTTTGAGGAAGAAAGAGATCTGTTAGAGCTTTATTGCTAGTAAGTCCTAGTAAGCAAGTTTGAGATGATCTATGACTCTTTAAGGACTATCTTTTGGGATCCAACATCTAACATCAATCCTCTTTAAAGCCAAAACCTTACAAAACAAAACCCGGTCGCCATAATTAAGCCCTTACGTTAACAGTTGGCCAGACTTCAATCAAACATTTAACCAAATTAGTAGTATTTCTGGCAATTGGCAGGGCAGTGGTTAAAATGCCAAAGGCATAACCCCTCCTCCCTCCCCTCCCCGTATGTGTGTGTAAGTCACGCAATTGTTCGATGGCCCACAAAAGTAGGCAACAGATTTTTGTTCCTCAATTAAATTTGATTTGCTGCCATTCAGTGACGGTGTGTGTGTGGGTGTGGATGGCCAAAAAGGGCAAATGGAAATGAAAATCGAAATCGAAATCGAAATCGAAATAGTATCCTGTAGTAGTATCCTGATGAAGCTGTAACTGTATATGAGCGAACACACACGCACCCCCAACTAACACGCCTCCTCTTTACCCATCATTAGTTTCGTAGTTTGTGGACCTTTTTTCCCTTTTTTTTTTTTTTTGTTCGCTTGCCACAAATTTAGTGCCAGGGAATCCTGTATGTGTGTGTGTGTGGTGTGTGTGTGTGTCCTGTATCCTGTGTCCCGTTTTTGGCCATTACCTTTGGCAGTTGCGCCTGGAAATGACATTTTCACATCATTTGCTGATGTGGCAAATGTGTCTGGCTCTCAGTATCTATCTCACTCGGCGAGGCGCGAGGACCTTTTTTGCAGGACTCAAAGGCCCAAAGCACCAGCATCAGCAATAGCAACAACAAAAACAACACCCGCTTAACCCTCGTTGACCTGTGGTCAGCATTGAGTGACTGAGAAGCATATTTTCCTGACCATTTCCCTTCCATTCTCCTCATTCGCCTCATTCTCGTTTTTTGGGGAAAATTTTTGGTTTTATATCCTCGAATGCAGCACACCACTAAGCCACAGGAACACACTGCCACCTCCTCCTCCCCATCCTCATCCTCATCCTCACATAACTTGCACAATTTGAGGCAAACGACGACAGCTTCCAATCATAATGCCAATGAAATGAACTGGCCATTCCACCCATTCCAACCACTCCCCCTTGTCCATCCACCCATCCACCTATCCATCTATCCATCCATCCTTTCATCCTTTACCCGAAATCATCCTTGAATGCCAGGACCAATAAACTCCAAAAGCAAGCTCCCTCTTTCAAAGTGCATGTGGGTGTGTGTGTTAATATCGCTGAAGGCTACATTTGTGTGTGTGTGTGGAGGGGAGGTCCTTTCCTGCGTTGCATTGCCATTTCAGAAACGTGTTTTCAGATAAATAAGGATATTAATACCTTATACCTAAAGACCTATAGCCTCAACCTTATGCCTTCCCTCATATAGCTTCAATTTTAAAAATATAAGTAAAAATTAAAAAATACCAAATAAAAAAAATCCTAATTAGTTTTAAAGTGTGTTTTAAAAAAAATCCAACATTAATACGACATTTTAATACTTAATTAAAACTCTAAATATTAAAGAAAATGCACTAAAAAGTATTCTTAAAAGTACTCTTAAAATATAAAGCCTCTAAAATAATTCCATAAATACTTGAAACGTTGAAAGAAGTATAAGAAATATAAACAAATAAAAATACGTTTTAAATTTTAATAAAATACCAAATTAGTACAAAAACATACGTATTTAAACCTAAGTAATTAAATAACCTAAATTAACTAAATACTTAACAAAGAAACCACAACAACAAAAATATTTAAGTTCTAGATATACTTAGGTACTCTATAAATACTATGAAGAAGTATGTATACTATAAAAAGCCTAAAAAATATACTTAGAAACACTTAAAAAAAATTTAAAAAAAAAAAAAGTATTTATGGTAAATAATACCAACAATTCAAAATACTCAAAGTATACTCTTAAAGTAAAAAGCCTTAAAAAATAGTATTGAAAATACCGAGAAATAAAATAGTATTTTAAAAGGAAATGAAAAAAAATTGTTTTAAACCTCATGGTATTCTTAAAAGTTCAACAAATAAACTTAAAAAAGTATTTAAAAAACCAAAAAATTATTTAAACTATACAAACTAGTTAATAGATTTAAACTAGCCAAAACACGAAAATAAATGTATTTTTAAGAATAAAAATCTAAAACTCAAAATTTAACTCATCAATAACCGTAAAGAAAACCAATTCAAGTCTAAATTATTATTTTAAGCCTTTCTTTAAGACCTCCTCCTAAAAACCGCCTCTAATATTCCCATTTTTTTCAATTCCCTCAGGATATTAAGGTCCTGGCCATGCCGTCCATATTGCACCTAAGAATCTGCTACAAATCATTTGATATTTCGTCTGCGGCTTCCATCAACTCTTTGGGGGAAACCCCCACCCTCCACATTTTCTTTGATTTCCTTTAGTGCCATGCCACATCGCTTTTCCGGCTCATCGTCTCTTTATGCTTTTCAGCTGATTTCGGCATTTTTCATCTGCTGCTAAGTGATTTCCAGCCAAAAATCATTTAGTTTGGCAAACGCATCTCGGACTTTTCGTCTCTAATGTGCATTCTACTCCCGATATCCCTATATACATATACATATATCTCTTTTGGTTTTCTTCTGTTTTTGTAGGTGTGACCAGACCCCTTGATGGATATTTTCTCGTTATTTGTTGCATCCTCACTATTAGTGTGTCTGTGTGTGTTTTTTTAAGGGGTTTTTTCGGGAGGGGTGGCGGCTATTGCGTACTTAAAAAATCATTTCTTGTGCTGACGCAGCGCTTAAAGCGTTTTTCATCTGCTCTCTTTCGCTCCCAGCTTCCCAATTCCCTTTTGGTTTTTCCGGTTTTTCATTTTAGTTTTCCCTTAGTTTTCTTTACTTCTTTTTCTCCTATTTTTTGTTTGTTTTTCTTTTCTTTATAACCCCTTTTTTGTCCTTGCTCTGAATACTTGAGTATTTCTTTTTAATTTTACAGTTCGTTTGGTTGCGTTTTTAAGTTTTTTTTTGTTTGTTTTCATCTTAAAAAGAAAATATTTTTCAGTGTTTTTTTTGTTTTTAGCTTTTTTGAGGTTTGGTTTTGGTTGATAAAGGTTTTAGTATTTATGGTGGGTGTTTTTTGTGGGATTTTAGGTATTTATTGGTAGAAAGTTATTGGTTTTTTTTGCGTATTTCGGTTCAAGATGTTGGTTATTTTTTAAGAGTTTTTTTACGAAATTTTAAAGCTATTAATATTAACTTGGTTAATATTCTTAAGCTTTATAAGAAAAAAATTTAAGTTAAGTTTCATTTAAGAAGAAGGAGGCTTGAGCTTAAATTAAAACTTTCTTTAATGAATTCTGTAAACATTTTACGTATAGAAATGTATTTCTGATAACTCATTTAAAGCCCTTAATATTTTCAGTATTTAATTAATTTATTAAATATTTTTAAGCATTTCATTTTGGTTCCTTATTTTTTTTTCAAAATTTTTTTTTTATTTCTAAAACTTTCCCTTAAAAGGACTACCTATTGCCTGCCTATATTTGTAAAACACATATTTCTAGTCCTTTCATCTTGAAATACCTGACTTATTCCTTTACAGCCTTATAGTTCTTATAGGTTTCTAGTTCCCATTTCTTATTAAATATTTAATCTTAAATCATAGCCAGTCTTGGCCGGTATTTTTCGCTTTCTTAGCGCTTTTCCCTTGGAATTTATGATCATTTCATTTCCTCGAATGCGAGTCCAGGGAAAAAATGGCAAGAATGCCCCTTTGTGTTGTGCTGTGTTGGATATATCCGCTTGTCACATCTGTGCCAATCCAAAAATGATTCTTTCACGAAAGTTTGCCGTTGGTCGTAAGTTTTTGATGCCGGAGTCGTAGAACATTAGGCCAGAAAACTTGCTTATGCTCTTCATCTCTCTCTCTGTCTGTTCTGGCCTGGCCTGGCCAAAAAGCAATTGCGCCCACTGCAATTGCTATTGTTGTTGCTGTGGCCGCAGCTGCCAAAATGTCTCGTGTTGGGGTCAGCTAACACAACTGGCCCGTCCAGCCTGGCCAGCTTGGCTAGCCTGTCCAGTCTGGCAAGCAAATCCAAACCAAAAGTCCGAGTCCTGGGCCAAGTTTCTTTTTTTTTTTTTTTTTTTTGGGTTTTTGGTTCTTTCGCTCTGGAGAGCGTCGACAGACAAACGACAAGAGAAGGCTGGCAAAACTAAATTAATGCGGTGATTTTTTTTCGAAAGAATTCAAGTTCTTGGATGCCCTTATAAAAAATTATTTGCATTCTTTTTTCCTAATAAAAAATTAATCCTATTAAATACTAGCCTTGTGTCTCTTTTTTAGAGAAACTAGCATAAGCTAGCAAAAATTTTATATATTTCCTGTCTTGTTTTATACTTAATATTTATATAAATTATTGAGAACAACCCCCTTAAAAATGCACCATATTTAAATAAATATTTACCATAAAGAAGTAACTTTATACCACCAATGATATACCTTTAACTTTGGATATATGTATGTACATATGTACCTCAGGGTTTAAACTTTATACCTTTAGGGCTTGAAACTTAATTTTTATAGATTTATATTTGTGATATAGATTTTTTATAGCTTAAAATAATATTTAATATTGTAAACCTTTGTAAGGATACATTTTTATTCTATTATTTTCTACCTTTCAGTTTATAACTTCAATTAATACCGTAAAGCTCAATTTTACACCTATCTTTTTTTGCTTTTAAGCTTATACCTTTTTGATACCTATCTTTAATATTATACCATAAATCTAACAGCCTTAAGATTTAATGAATTAATTGTATATGCTAAGTAAATAAATTTTAAATAGTATATCTCCAGAATAATGAGTATATTATGTATCTGTTCTTGCATCTATTTTGTATCTATCTTTGTTTTCTTTCAAAGATACACCTTTAAGTTAAGACCTTCAAGTTTAAACCTTAACCTATATCTTTACAAGATTATACCTTCAACTTTATACCTCAAACTTGGTACTTTAAAGGTTTATTCTCCAGCATTGTGTGAGTACAATACTTTACTTTATAGCATTTACTTTAAAGTTTAAACCTTTAATTAGATGCCTATGTTTATTTTTATTAAATTCCTATAATATTAAATTGGTATTTTTAAATTATATACCTTTTAGTGCAAGTCTTCAACTTCATACACCCTAATACGTCATAATATTAAACCTTAAGCTACCTAACGTTTAATCTTTTAACTTCTTTAAACTATCTTCTAAAAATATTTATATAATTCCTATAATATATTTCAAATATTCCCCGGTCTGTACTTTAACAAGAATGGTATTCTTATAACTCGAACCAAGGAGAATAATAAAGTTTCCCCAAAAACCACAAGCCCCCCCTAAGTAGAGTATCAGAAACAACCAAAGTGCTATAGAATCACGGCAGCCGTCTCGACCAAGGGGGGGTGGTCCTAGAGAGCAAGGTGGTCGGGGTCCTGGCCCGCTCTGGGCGGTCTGGGGGGCTGTCAACTTGGTCGCTGCTGTCTTAGCGCTTAAGTGCGATGGCATTAAGCTATTAGCATAATTTTTGTGCATTATCATTAGGGGGGGACGCCAAGGAGGGAGACTCTTTTTGGCCAAAAACGGCAAGACAATCTCAATGCGAGTACTGTTGTGGGCTAAAAAGATTATGCCATTTATCATTGACATATTTCGTTCAAAGCTCTCAAGAAAACAAAAAAAAATAAAACGCATCCTAAGGATAAATTTTTACTTACTTACCTAAAGGGGCGCAGGGGTGGGGAAGAAAAAACCGACTGACAAAGTTATCTTCTCAGGGGAGAGGGGGGATAGGCGGGGGGACAGGACAAAAAGTTTCGGCTTTTTCCCTATTTTCCGTGTGTTTTTCCCAGGCCGGGCTTAGCCGAGGGAAATGAAACGAACCGAAATGAAGATGAAAGAAGCTGCACTCACCTGCAATGACAAGAAAAAAGAAAAAGTAAGAAAATGCCATCAGTTTTTTGTTAGTTTGAAAGGACTCTATACTTGATATTATTATTAAATGCACTTGGAAGCTAATTCAATTCAGGTTACCCCCACAATGTATTATTATTTAAGGGCCATTGAGTTGATTAGCTTTTGGTTTAATTGAAAGTACTCCTCACACTTTCACTCACTCAAAAATAATTCTTTTGGCTTTATAATCCCCCATATATGAATGTATATAACCGCAACAAAGAGACCTCCTTTCTTTTCAAATCATAAACTTAAGTCAGAAAGTAACAAATCCTCCACATCTTCCACAAATTCATCAACCTTAACTCGAGTCATAATAAAAACGTACAAATATCATAAAAAAAAAGATGGGTGGTATCAAGTGGATATTTCCCGGGGATTTCCATAAACCAGTTGATTGATTTGCTTTTGCCTGAAATTTATGTCCTTATTTTCTTCAAGGGGCAACAAAAAAAAAAAGGAATAAAACAGAGTTATCCTGTTGATATTTGTAAGTGGAACTTGCAGGGCTATCCCTTTGGCTAGAGCATGTGGTATTCCATATGGTATTTTTATAGTATTTTAGTATTTATATAGTATTTTTTTTAAATGTTAAAGATTAAGAGTAATATAATAAATAATAAAGAGTAAGAGTATATAATATAATAAAAAAAAGTACCGGGTATCATACAGTCACGTTTTAAACTTCTTACTTGCTTCCTTAAAGAAGAAAACAGAGTTGTCCTGTTGCTATTTATACCCGGTACTTGTAGAGTTTAAAGTTTAATTTATATTTTATTTCTTTAAAAATAAATATAGGCCCCTTTTAATAAAACTTTCTTCAAAAAACGTTAAAAACAAAAACCAGGTATCACAAAGTCGAGTTTTGAACTTCTTATTTTTATTTCTTCCCCTGAATGGAGAGCTTGGATTTGTTTTCCTTGCCACTGCCACACATATATAGTGCGGAAAATTGCAGAAAATGGGAAAACCGCAACTGGAGAGTCCACCTCAGTCCCAGTCGCAGTAGCAGTCGCAGTACCCCTTCCCCAGAATTTCAAAGTCCGGACGCATTTTGGCCTGGGCCCCGGGCTCTCCGGGGGCTCAACATTTTAATTGCCTCGATGGGAAAATGTGGTGGGGAAAAATGTTGGGGAAAATGTGGTGGGGAAAGCAGCGCAGAGCCAACGGCGCACGACTTGCAATTTTCAACTCGAAAACTCCAATTTCGTGTGCAATTTTCTTTTAGGACTGTGGCGAAGGGGAGCTGCCTGGCTGGCTGGCTAGCTGTATGGTGTTGGGATGGCAGTTCCCTTTGTATATATCTGGAAAATATATATATATATATATAGGATTGTATAAACGACTTGCCAGATAACTCGCTAAGCCGCAAAACGTTCCGCACTTGCTTTATTTTATTTTTATATCTTTTTAGTTTTTTTCTTATTTTTTGGTAGTTCCCTCTGACCTCTGACCCCCAACCCTGTAACACCCTCTAATGCCCCACCCACCTCCTATGCAGTGTGTGTCCCCTCTCAACTAATCCGCCTCAAAATTTATTTGCTTAATTTCATTTGTTGGCTGCAACTTTGGCGGAGGGAGGTCAGAGGGCATGCAACTGAGAACTGAGAGCTGAGAACTGAAGCGAAGCTTTTGCCTTCTGCGGACGTGCGGTAATGTTTTGGCTTAAGCTCTGCCTGGCACCTTTCTCTTTCTGCCACCACCGCCTACATGACCCTCTCTGTCGCACAGCAATTTTCTCCAACTGGGCAATGGCCAAAAGGGCTTTGGACTTGGCTTTGGATCATAAATAATCGCTGCTAGTTTATAAATCAGGTCTCTCTGCCTCAGGAGATTTATCCTCAACGTGTTCCATTGGAAAGTGCTTACAAGCACGACTTGAAAATATTTCGAATTAATTAAGATTCTAAATTAAATGAGGCTTACAAAGTTGGCCAAGATATGGTCCTAGTAAGAGATCATACTATATTTAAAAAAAAAAATCAAATAACACGATGTTAAGGTTGATCCTCCTTTTGGGGATCGAATAAATGTAGCCAAAGCTACAGCCTCTCAGAGGAATTATATTATCCATCCCTAAGAGTTTCCATATTTTTGAAAGAAGGTCCATTAGAAAAATTAAAAAAAAATATTATCGAAAATTTTATTTCAATATTTTAATATTTATCGATTTATCAAATGAATTTAAAAATATTTTAAGGTAATACTTTTAAGAATCGGATGGATATTAGCAAAGATATGAACTAAATTGTGAGGCATATATAGCTCCCCAGAGTTTTCCTCTATTTTCCTCCCAGAAAAATTTACAAAAAATGGATCCAAAAAATCCTATTCAGATTTTGATGCAAAAATGTGAAGAAGTAATCTAGGAATCTTTAACGATATTCCTTTTAAGAATCGAATAAATACTGGCGGAGATATATACTTCTCAGTAGACCATAAAGAACTCCCCAGGGTTTTTCGCGATTTTCAAAGGTGTTTCTTCAGAGAAATGTATGAAATAGGTCCTATTCTCATTATCAATAAATCCTCACAAAGAAAACAATTGAAATAAATCGAAAAACGAATATTTTTTATGAGATTTCATTGAATATGAATAAAAAATCAACCTACCGATTCAATATTTTACATTCTCCTTAAAGATCCAACAAATAAAGCCCAAGCTTTAACTGACTAACCGTAAAACATAACCAACTTATCGATAATTATCGATAGCACTAACTTTTACCTCTAATTTCCCTTTTAATTTCCCCAAATTAAATTTCCCCCTCCACATCCCAAGCATCGTTAAGTGCACCGTAAGTGCAGTTTTCAATTCACTCGAGGAATGCTTGAAAATTTCCATTTCATTGAAAGGCTTCGAGAAAGGATGGGCGAAAGGATGGGCAGGGGGTCTAAAACTATTTTTCGCCACCTGCCCTCCTCCTGCTCACAAAGGATGTGACATGAGAACGCATCTTCATTATTTCATTTTACGCGTTTCGGTTGAAGGTTTTCGGAGCAAAAGAGGCCCCTTCTCGCGCAAAACCTCTTCTGCTTGGCTACCATTGAACCTCGGCATAGTCCTTGGGATGGCAGGAATTCCTGCCTTCATTTCAATTAATTTGCGCGACATTGATGCGCCTTGGCAACAACCCGTACAAGTTGCCATCCTCCTCCTCATTCTCATCCCGGGATGTCCCATCCTTTCTGTGCAACACCAAGTCCTGTCCTCTTTCACGTCATACCCCTGAGAATTCCTGTTGCAGGATCTGGCCTCCTTGGATCTGGCGCCTGCGTTTGTTGTCATCGCAAGCTTAAAACATTTTTGCCTGGCGCGTTTTTAATTAATTTAAAGTTATTTTGCCTGTCGTCAGTTGGAGACACGCCACGCCCCTCACTCCAACGCCCACAATGGCATATACATGCATACGCCTTTATTAAATCCGTCTGGATTGCATTTTAATTGAAATCCATTTGTTGAACCAAAATAATATAAATATTTTAAAGAAATTATGGCAAAAATTCCAGCAAAAAAAATATTCGCCAGCAATTTCTGATTAGCCAGACTACGGCGAAATCTTCAGACAAATATCCTTGGCATGTCCTTAGACAGGCAGTCAGACAGACAGACTCGAGCCGGGGCGATACAGGCGGGGAATCCCCAACAGCTGCAGTTGGCATAATTAATATTTCCTCTCCACGGTGTGGCAACGGTGCGGAGAAACTAAATGGAAATCAAGGAGAGCCAACAAAAAAATATAGGAAAATTGTAAAAAAAAAAAACTGAAGGAAAGTCTCTGGGAAAAATCAGGAAAAAGGCTGCAGTTGGGCAAATATTTGAACTGAGAAGGAAAAATATATGTCTGTCTACAAGGAGGATTTCTACTTAAGGCTGCTGGTAGCTGCATTTTTAATATGTTTTTTGAATAATCCTTTAAATAAGAGGTATTCTTAGGTATTCTATATTTTTTTTTAGAAGATATAGTTTTAAAAAATAAAATCATCTTTGTATTATATTTATTAATAATGATTCTTTTAACTTTTATTTAAATAAATATTAGTCTTTAGTTTGATGAGAACTTGACCCGATACTAAAACTTGACTCTCTATAGAACCATAATAGAACCATAATTATATAGTATATAGTACTAATGCAGTACTTTCGAAGCTATTATTTATATATATATGGGTATATATGATATATATGATTATAAATATGGAATATTATCTTTGAAATTAAACGAAAAATTCGTATAATATTTAAAATTAAGTAAAAATTTACTTTTTACTTTACTTTTACTTTTTTTTGTCTTTCATTTTTTTAGAAGAAAAACTTTCCTTTTTCTCCATAAGACTAATAAGATAACTAATAGTTTCCTTTTTAAATTAGACTTTTTGAAGGAATAACTTATACCTTTTAAAAAGTTAACACAAAACACAAAGTTAAATTTAGGTTTTTTTTAACTAAAAAAATGTATAATATCTGGTACTTTCGTTGAAACTTTGTGCAATATTGAACTCTAAATGTACCGGGTATATACTATTTAATTTTTTTGAAAGATCTTGAATAATCTTGGTATGATATCCGGTACATTCCTTCATTCCCGATTAATTTAAAATTTTAGACTGCAAGACCCCCTTTAGCGTGAAATTCAGTTGTTAGAAATTAGGCGACTATTGCATCTATTGCAAAAGTACTTTCGGAAAATATATAATCATACATATACATATACATATACATAATAAATAAGCTAATATATAAATAATTTATTGCATATTCAAATGTATTTATGTTTATATAGCCTCAATATATACCAAAAAGAAGAAGCTAAGAACATAATCCAGGTCTTATAGCTAATCACCTCCCTCTAATCTCTAATAACCTTTGACATCCCTTTCGCACGAATTCTGTCTGTGGAATTTGGTTGGCTTTTCTATATGTGTGGGTATATCCCAATTCCTTATCAGAAACTAAAGCTCAAGCTCATGGGCGAGGATGGCTTTAAAAAGCCGGAACTCCAAGACTCGCAGCATCAGTTCAAATATTTCCAGAGACTCTTTCAGTAGAAAGTTCCGTTCAATCAAAAAAATACAAGATGATCCTCCCATTGTCCTTCTTTTCTGTGTGTTTTCTAATTTCTGCCTCCGTGGGATCGGAACAAGTAATAGCCGTTTTGAGTCTTTTGTTTTGAAAAGTTATTAAACTTTAAATCCACAGTCCTGCCATCCCCTGGAAGACGAGTGCGAGACCATTAATGTGCAACGGTACATCGAGAAGTGCCACAAGAAGGATGTCCAACTCCTAAGGTGCAAAACAGACTATTCGCAACTTCAGGAACGACATTTAGACTTGCAATACGCCCAGATATCAAAATACCAACACCATAATTTGGACTTGGAGAGAAGGTATTCGGAAGTGCTGAGTCAACTGAGTGATGAGAAAGATAAATGCGCGCTGTTGCATTCGAAGCAGCAGGAAGTTGACAATCTAATAAATCAGAAAAATAAGGAAATCGAGTTCCTTAAAGATCAAATTATGGAACTAAAAGAAGAAAGCTGGACACCTGGAGAAGTCTCAACACATCAACTGGCTAATATTTATAATCAGATGACATCGAAAACGCAAACCATAAGTAAGTCGAAAAAATACAATAATTGGTACAATACCATAAAACAACGAGTTTTACAGATTTTCAAAATCCTCCTTGTCCACGAAACCGAAATGTAGGCTTACTCATCCGCGACATGCGAGTTCCTGGCTCAGACCCAATTAAAGTGGCTGTTATGTCAGATCCGGGTGTTGGATTTCATTGGTTGCATGTTTATAGAAAACAACCATATTCAAAATTATTTAATCGCACGTATGAGGATTATGAACGTGGATTCGGCGATATCGAAACTTATTGGGACGATGAGTTCTTTATTGGACTCAATCAATTGCACCGTCTGACCAGTGGAAAGCCTCATGAAGTACTTTTATGGAACTATTCAGGCCGAAGCATATGCGACCACTTTGTTGTGGGCGACCAAAGCGAAGGTTACATGGTGAAAAGTATTGGCAATTGTACTAGACCAAGTGTATGGATGAGCCTTGAGCAGGGCACCAAATTTTCCACCTTCGATCGAGACGAGGATGGAGTTCCTGGTCGTAATTTGGCGGAGGAATCGGGCTATGGCTGGTGGTTCGATCCATCTATAAGGTGTGTATTCTAATTTGGTTTTTTCTTTTGTTTCATCTCCAACTCGAAAACTTGAAATAATTTTTAAATTGTTTTTTCCCCATTTTTGGATCGGTTAGCCCCGAATTGTATGCCATAGACCTGTACATCCGAAAAACCGACTGAAGACAACAAAAATCCTTTTAAAACGGAATTGGAAAATGAAAAATAAATTTTGAAATATATTATATATATATATATATTTATATATATTAAAAATATAAAATTTTGAAATATATGTAGTCTTAAAATGCACTGAAATTTAATTATATTATTTCTAATATTATGAAGACGATGAAGATAAATTAGAAATAAATTAGATATTAAAAATTTATATAATTGTATTTTTATACTTCTTATCTTTTGAATAAAATAAAAAATAAAAATACATATGTGAAAAATAATCAAAAATAATGTTTTTCACTTGAAAAAGTTTGAGAAGGTCGGAAAGGATTTCAGGATCTGCCCTAACGGAGCCCCAATTTCAAAAATAAACAATCAACTCTGGTAAAGTCGTGGGAAGTAACTTAAACAATCTTAGCAGCTGGAGAATGATATCCATTGGATGTTAGCCACTCTTAAAGTTTAAGCTTTAAAGGTATGGATTCTTACCAAAAATCAAAGTACCGGGTATTTACTATTTAATCTCCTTAAGAAATAAGTGTAACTTTTTGATGTTCCAATATTTAAAATTCATAAGTAAAAGACATCTTAGGATAAAGAAATGTATGATATCCGGTAGTTTCCATAACACTATAATAATAAACTCCAATAGTACCGGGTATTTTTTTTTCAAAAAGTCGATTTGAATATTTTGAATATTATTTTGATTTTTCCGATTAGCCACCCCAAGTACCAGCCCTTCCATAGATCTAATTTGATTAACCTTCTCTTGAACTCTAGCCACATTGAGATGGTGAGTCATTTGGATGGATTTGGCTTCCTGTGATTGCCTTGGCTCCGATTCCAGATGCCACAGGGCCAATCAATACGGATGGGGCAACAATTGAGACAGGCTGGGACAAAAGTCAATGCCATGTTGCATGTTGCATGTGTGGCTCGTTTTGTGTCTTGTGTTTTGTACTTATTTGTTCTTCTTGTTGTTGTTGTTGTATGTGTTTCGCACAAAAGGCTCTTTGTTAAGAGCACACACACACACACACACACAGATAGACAGATACACAGATACAAAGATACATATACTAGATACTAGATACGGATGCATAAATACAGCCTCCTGATTGTGAACAGTGAGCGAGCGAGATACTCTGACTTACTGCCAAAGGCTAATGAAGGCAGAAGGGGACAGACGAGAGTGGAGGATAGGTCCTGAAAATAGGGCCTGAATTTCGAGAAGGACATGGCAGGATGCACTTGCCACTTGGCAATGCATGCAGCTGTGTTGCAGCAACTTCAGTACACTGCTGCTCATATGCCTAGGCCATGTTGACATCAAACAAACAAACAGACAAACAAACAGACATACACAGGCCAGTTAAAAGAGCACAACTCCAACAGAAACCGAAACAGAAACAGAAACTGAAACACAAAACTGAATGAAAAACTGGAAAAACTGAATGAAATTTGTATAAACTGCCAACAAGAGTCATCCGGAGCGTACTGCTCCTCCTGACTTTTCTCCCCCCCAAGTTCGAAATGGAAAACTCATGTTCAGAAACCAAAAAAAAAAAAAAGCACAACTGCTCCTCGACTTGATTGGATCTGGCGTGTCCCTTTCTAGTTTTCTAATTAGAAAGAAAGTCAATAAGAATATATCTTAATAAATTTATTTAAATTAAAAAAAAAAGAAATACCCCTTTTTGTTGGTCTAGCCCATTTCCGGTGCCGCCATTTTTGTTTGCAAATCTGACATGTCGCGAGTGTGGGTGTTCGAGTGAGTGTTGGAGTGCCCTGTGCCCTGGGCGGGGGCGCATGTCTCTGTGAGTGGGCTTTGCATTAAAGTCATCACAAGGCAATCTAATTTGAAGAAAGCGCCGCAAAGTCTGCAACAGAAGGCAACAGCACATGCAATGCCAACTCGCATGTCAGACGCCCATCCAGAACTCTCCGCAAAATGCCTCCTTGGGCTACAAACAGAAAATCCAAACAGAAAAACGACAACGATGCCACACACGTTTAAACATAATAATTCTCAATTTCGTCAGCGATATCAATGGCAGCAGCAGCAGCAGCAGCGCGACAGGAAGAGCATAACACACATCAACATAAACTGACATTTTTTCTATGAAATTGAGCTGAGGAGCAGCCTCCCAACAAAAATGAGAATAAAACTGCCAAATATATGTAAGACACCATTGCGGGCAAGATATTAGTTCTATAATTCTTTTACTTTAGAGACTTTAGTGCTTTTGAAACTATAAATTTTGATATTTTATTCCAAATTTGAATTATTGTTTTTTTTTCCGGAAAAAGAAAAATAAAGAAAAAATACCAAGTACATATGAATCTTTTAATTTTCTCTTTCAATATTTTTTTTCAATCTTTTCACTATTTTCAACTTAATATTTAAAACGTATCTTTAATTTATATTTTCTATCTGGCTTTTCAATCTTTGCTTTTGTTTCAATTTTTTGTTTGCAACCTTTTTTAAAAACATAGTCTTTCAATTGTGACTTTCAATATGCATTTTCCCTATTTTCTTTCAATCTTGTCTTTCAATCACGTTCTTCAATATTCTGATGATTTTATTTATTCTTTTAACTCAATCATTCCATTTAATCTTGCCTTTCAATATTACCTTTCAATTCATACATATTTCTTTCCATAGTTTCGTAAAACATTATCCTTCTTTAACCTTGTCTTACAACCTTGCCTCGCACTTTTTTTCTTGTCCTTCAATAGTCATTCAATATGGTCTTTCAATCTTGTCTTAAAATATTGTCTTTCAATTATGAAATTATCTCTTCTTTTAATATTTAATATTTTAATATTTTCGTTCATCAATACTTTCAATCTAAATTTTTAATCTATCATACAATTTTTTCTTTCAATCTTGTCGTTTATTCTTTTCTTTCAATATTTTTGTTCAGGATTTTCTATCAAACTCGTCGTACTTTCTTTGTGATTTTATTTTAATTTTTTTTTGCCTTCAAACATTTTATTTAAAGGCATATTTCAATCTTGTCTTTTAATTTTCATTTCAAAATTTTGTATATCATTCTTACCTTTCAATTTCGTTTACTTAAATCATCCTTCAATTATTCCTTCAATTTTTTCTCTAAATTCGATTTGTAACCTTATATTTCAACAGTGTCTTTCTTTAGATATTATTTTTAAAATAATTTAATTTTTTTAATATTTTCCAATAAAAATTTCAAAAATATTTCAAATATTAAAATATTCTAAAACTGAATTTCTCAAATCTTTAGAAAAAAGAATTCAAACTAATAACTGAAACACAACTGTACCCCTCTTTGTGTCAAAAACGAGCCCCAATGAAGGAGAAAATGTAAAAAAGAAGCCAAGTAAGAAGGAGCATCAGAAGCATCAAAAAGTAAAAGAAAATAAGAAAAACAAGCAAACGCAGAAGAAAAAGTCGCCGGCAAGAAAAACTCAAACGACATGCGGAAATCATGTCAGATGAAGCAGCAGTCGCAGTAGCAGTTGCAGTCGCAGTCGTAGTCGCAGACTCCGGAGACTGAGGGCGAAGCGAAATAAATGGCGGCACACACATACACACACACACTGGCACACACACACATATGCATAAAATCGCGAACATGGTAAAAAGGAAACGGAAAGAGTTGTACATGTTTGATGGCAGGGCTGCAACTGCAGCTGCCGTTTAGAGTTCGCATTCGAGAGCAGCCACTGTACAGTGGAGACCACTCAACACTAATTACAGTTGGTATCCAGGAGGAGCAAAAAAATAAAATAAATAATTGGAGAATTCTAGAAATTATAATTCTAGACAGATTAAAAAAAAAACTAACCACTTTAAAAAAAAAAGTTATGGAAAAAGCTAAAGAGTTAGATTTCTCGTATTTTAACATTAAAAATATTTTTTTTTAAATTATTTTGAAGATTTCTAAAGCCGTTAATTAAGTTTTCATAGATTTTAAGGTACTATTTTTTAAATAACAATAATAATTATGGTTAAAAACAGCACTAAGTGGCTATGAGAAGTACCGGGTATCATTAATATGAAAGGCAGTCCAAGTAGGTGACGAACCGCATGCCTTAGTTTGTATAGTCTACCATATAGCTTCTATGTAAGTCTAGTTAGTGCTTACTTCAAGGCCCTTAGTTTAACTTAAAAAAAAAACTACAACCCTTAGGTACATAATTCCACAAATTTTATCCCCCATCCCCACCCCTCTTAGTTAGTAATTTAAAACCCTCACCAAGCCCCATCTAATTATACCACAATTCCCCACAAGTTGCACAATCCAACACATTTGATATGCCAGTAGTCCCGACCTCAGATCCAAGTTCCGGCCACAGGAATTATCGAGACTTTGTGGGATTAAATTTCATTATGAAGGAAAAGTGGGCACTTGAACTGGCATTTGGCCCACTGTGCGGGCGGCAGGCATTGTCATTACTATTTGCGCTCGTTAAGAGCTTCTGATGCTCCGACTATAAGTGCATGGTAATGTTTTAAAAACGCGACACAGACGCCTGACGATAACAGCCAACAAAAGTGGAAAAATCCAGCCAAGAGAGGGTGATGGAGGGGGGAGGGCGGAAGGGGGGAGGCATAGAGGGTGGAGCTAACAAGCGATGCCATATCAATTTTCAATTTCCAGTGCGCCAGCAACTGTCAGGGTGTCAGGGACAGACAGACATAGCCGGCATAGCAAACGCAAAGCCATAGACTACACTGAGAAAAAAAATTGAGAGATATTTTTAGAGGGTTTGGAATTAAAAAAAAAAATAAATAGTCCTAAAAATAACAGAATTTTTTAGAAAATTTATTTAAAAAGTTGATAATCTAAAGGTATCTTGTCTTTAATTTTTTTTATAATTATTTTAATTATTTTATTTTTTAAAAATATAATTTAAAATAACAAAAAAAAATATAATAATTCATAGTTATGCACAAGGTCTAATTTTTTTTGATTTTTTACTAATTTTAAAACCATTTTTTCAACTTTTTCAAGCTTTTTTCCCAAAAACTTTCACCTCTCAACTAGACCTTAATTTTTATTCCCAAAACTATTTATCTCAGTGTCTCTGGCCAAGACCAGACCAAAACCATTAGAGATATATCCAAATCAACAATGAAATGCAATTTTTTTGCTGCCATTGGCCTTTATTTTAATTAAGAAATGAAATAAAAAAATCTCTAATGTTTTGAATAAATTTTACTAAAAACCCTCAACTAAACACCTATTTTTAAATAAAAGATAAAAGCTTATCCTATCTAGCTAGCCAGAGCAGTGCATCTTTGAGATAGATATTCTGAAAAGAGCAAGTAATATCGAAAATGCAGCCCAGAAAGTGTCGGGGGGCAGTCGTTTATTGTCAAGTCATTTGTTTTCGCTTGGCCCAATTTGGAGTTTGATTTATGTCGAAAATATTTTAATTTTATTGGCAATGCCCAGTGGCCAGGTGGCACAGGAGTGGGGGGAGTGTGGTTGAGGCAACCGAAATGTAACCCAGATATTTTGGCATACACAAGGATACACGCATACACATGGCCATACACATGGCCAGTAGAGAGAGAGAGTGTGTCCTTGCTGCATCTGTTTTGATAAACTGCATTGTTATGGATTCTCTTGCTGAATTTTCAGGTGAAATTTTTTTTGGCCAAGCCAGCAATAGCCATAGCAGCTCTGTTGGCCTTGTTCGGTATTTTAGCCCAAAAAACATAAATACAAAAAAAAATATGAACATTCCTGCCAATACTTTGTAATCGCATACCATTCTTGTTCAGGCGTAAGTCCTTTTGATATTTTTTCATCACCTGTCTCCTGTTTACCTTTCATTATTATTGTTTTCCACAAATGCTAGTTTAAAATTTAAATTAAATTTCTAAAAACAATGGCAAAGTTTTTCTTTCTCATTTAGTTTTATTGGCAATTTTGTAATGGAAACTAAATGAATGGAAAATATGCTGAAATTTTAGGAAAAACATGGACATTAATTGCTTTTATTTGTTTGAAAATATTTTTTAGTAATCAAGTGTGGTTTGAGAAGGAAATATATAATATTTGTGAATAAAAATACTAATTTTTTGTTTATTTCATAATTTTAAAAATAAATTAAACATCTAACTAACTTTTTTAATATTTTTCAGGAAATGTTAAGCACTTCCTTTAACCTAAAACCACCTTTTAAGCTCCCAGCTAATTAATTGCCCAGCATCCCCAAAAAGTAGGCTATGATTTTTTTCTATTAAGATTGATGGCTCCTTTGTGCCTGCAAACGTATGAGTGTGAGGCTGTGTGCTATGTTCTCTATTCCCTCAATCAGATTAATTAATTGGATTTTGTCAAGCAACACTTCAATTAATCAAAATCAAATTAAAGCGAAAAATAAAGCGCAGAAATACATACACACACCAACCCACTGACCTGCCCCCCCTTGAGGATTTCTAATCCTTGGAGGCTCATTAGGCCCAGATATAACGGTATGTGCTGACACACATTGATAACTCCATGTGTGTGTGAGTGTGTTTGCCCCCTAATTAACCCACTAATGCCTTTTGCCGACTAACGTCGCTAATTAAGCTCAAAAATGGAAGAAACAAAAAAAAAATGAGAGAGAAAAAAAAATTAAACACAAAAACGAGAAAAATTTTACGCTGCCTGCGGAAAAGGTCAAAGCATAAATCAGAGGGCAGGACAAAAAAGGGGGAAGGACAGTTGGAGCGGAGATGCAGGATGCAATTGCCTGGCCTGGCCTGGCCTGCCCTGCCCCACTTTTCTTTTACATTTTCCTCCTCTCACTCTTACTCTTTCTTTTGCTCTCCCATCTCTCCCCCTCTCTTTCTATTTTTTTTTCGCCCCTCTGAAAGGGGTCACCATAAAGTTTTTCCATTTCTGTCTACCACCAGATCGAGTTTCAAGCAATTTCATTTAGAAGTGGCTTTTCACAGGTGGAAAATGAAATGAAATCTGCCTCAACCGAGTGTATGTGTGTTGGAATGACACATATACATTATTCTACATCCATATATATATCATATATATCTCTGCAAATTCCATACAAGTTCTATATAAATTACATATATTTTTCACCTGGTTAGCAAGTTCAAAGGGAAGTTCACTTGAGATATCCTATGAGGCCAAAACAAAGCCATTTGTTAGCATGTCGGAGGCGCAAAAAAAAAATTGCTAATTGGGTTAAGGTGTGACATACTTTTAATAAAATGTGCTCTTTGTTTTTTTAAAAGAGGTTTTTAGCTTATTTTTCGTTTCGAGTGGGGATTAATAATTTAATATTAAATGGGCAGTAATTGGAATATCTTAGCAATACTAGAAAGGTCTCGTTTTAAATATGGAATTTGTGGATTATATGATAAAGAGTCAACTAAATGAGGTTTCCATTTTTATCTCCTCATTTACAAATATTCAAATATTCTAATAGTTAAAGAATAAACCATTAAAATAGTCAACTGCAAGTGTTTCTAACCTCAAACGTCTTTAAACTCTTTACTAATTATTATTTTTATTATTTAAAAGGTTGGATGTAATTAAAATTAATACTAACATTATTGGTAAAGCTATGGGAGCGAAGGCTTTCAACTTAAAACACTAAATTTAATTTCTTTACACCACTCTCTAACTTCACACAACCATACAACACTACATATAACTACAATCTACTGTACAACACTATCTACAACTATTTTTAATAGTATTTTTTACAAGTATTTATACAACACTATTTGATTCTAATCTATTAAACAACACCATCTAACTTTACTCTACTAAACAATACTATTCCAATCCACTTTACTAAACAACACTATCTCACTCTTACTTTACTTAACAACACTAACTGACTCTAAAAAATTGTAATTATACTAAACACTGTCTTTTTTCATAAAAACAAACTAAAATCTTTGAAATAAAGGCTATTAATACTGAATGCACTAAATAATTATAGAAAAAATATAACAATAAAAAACCTCAATAATATTTCATAACCCTGACCTCAAAGACCCAAGCATTCTTTTTAAGACTTATAAATATTTATACCAAAAAAAGTTATTCTATTACTTTTCAGACCCCTCTTATAGGTCATCTCTCCTATAGGTCTTGTTTTTTTTTTGTAAACCCAAGAAATACCAAATAAAAAATCCAAGCACATATTAGTCTTTCTGCATTTTTGGCTTCCTGGAGAGACAGATGCTGCAAAAGGAGCAGATCTCCCAGTTTTTCTTTTTCTTTTCTATTTTGGTTGACACAATTTTCCAATCCGAAACAGAGAGAGCTGAGTATTTTTTTTTTTTTTTCCACAGGGGTCAGGGGTCAGCGGTGCTGGTGATGGTGACGGTGACGGTAACGGTGGCACTGGCAGTACAATGTATTTCAAGTGGAGCGAGTGCAAATAAAATTAAAAAAAAAAAAAATGAAAAAAATCCCCGAAAACAAAACAGAGAAAGAAAGAAAAAAAAATGTTATATGGCGCCGACCTCATTTTTGGAGCAAAAGGGGTGTAGTTTTTGGTGGGCGGTAGCTGCAACTTGTTTTGCCACTTTCGGACTCCCTACCGCCCTCCCTCCCCCTCGCTTTGTTAGCCCTCCTCCACCCTCTTTTCTAGCCGCCTCTGTTTGTCTGTCGACACTTGGCGACCTCTGTCGCTGCCTCAGCCTCAGCCTCTGTCGCTGCCACTGTTTCTGCCTCTGTCTCTGTCGGCGTTTTGTCATTGTTTGCATTTGGCGCGCAATTTTATTGTTGTTGTTGTTGTTTTCGCCTGTGGTTTTGTTTTTTCTTTTTCTTTTCTTTTAGTCTTTTATTTCTTTTAGTTTTGTAACATTTAGTAAAAAAAAAAGAAAAAACTTAAAGAAGTTCAAAATGGAAAATACCTGGTGTTTTTTGGTATTTTTTAGTATGTTTATTTGGAAAGATAAAGAAGGTTGGTTGGAAAATAAAGATATATACAAAACACATCTTAGCTATTCCACTAGATCAACAAGAGAATTAGCTTTTTCAATTAAATAGTCCTTTCATATTTATTAAATTAACATTTAACTTGAAATTCTTAACAGATTAATATTAAATACTCACTAATATGAGTTATATTATATAAAAACTCTATTTTAATTAAATCTAAAGATTTAATCTGAGACTATATCTGTATCCCTTACATCCATATGCAACTTCATTTATATCTGTTTCTATAACCGTGTCTCTTTCTATAACTTTGTTAGCTATTGGTTTTGTTTTTAGCTTAAAAGTTTAAAAAAAAGTCCATAATATCTCATAATATTGTAAATATTTATGATATTTTGGAAGACAGCCATTCTGAGTAATTTCTCGGGCGCCAATTTCAAAAGGCACAAAAATACAGACTCTCTAAACCAGAGGTCGGCACGGCCCTATCTCGGGGGCATAGGAAATTTCTCTGCCCGAGCTCTGCCACACACACACAGTATAAATGTGTGAAACGTCATGCTCAAAGCCTATTTTCTGCTATTCGTTACTAACACTAATGCGGTAAAATCATATCAATGTATTGGGGTGCCGACCACTGCTCTAAACAGAGGTTCTACTCAGGCTTTGAAGCATGAGCGTATGGATTCTAGTTCTAGAAATAGCTCCTGGATAGATCCTAGATAGTTCTAGATCCTGACTTCAATATTATTATAAAAAAGTACTATAATTTTTGAAATAAATAAACTATTTAATATTAATAAAAGAAAACTTTGATACAAAAAACACGATACTATTAATACTATATAGTATTCCTCAAAGTATTCTTATTTATTGCAGTTTGAGATATTTATTTATTTGAGATATTAACTTTTTTTTAAGCAATATTAGAACTAATCTATTACCCATTACCTATAACTATATATCTACCTATCTACTATTACCTAGCATTGTAACTCCCCAACCAAACGATCTCTTAGTCTTTCCCATTCAAGAGGTATTACCAAAAGTCATAAGGTATAAACATTATCTTTTCTCTTTATTTTTTTTGTGGCATACATTTTCTTCAAAAAAAAGTATAAGCTTTTTGTTTTTTTTTTTGTGGTGTTGGTACACTTGGTTGGCCTGAGCGGTCTCATTGAGTTGCCTGCCGGCCATTTTGTCATATTTGCTGGCACCTTTGTCAAGGACGAGCAGAGCTTTCTTTACCAACACACACACATACAGACACACACACACACACAGAGACACACACAACTATAAACCAGTAAAATTCTTTGTGGTGTTGCTGCAATATTTTTGCAGCATCATTTTTTCCTGTTTTTTTTTTTTATTATTTGCCCTGTTGTGGTCATTTGAGCTGATGCAGGAAGTTGTGCAAAATTTAAAACGGAAGTCAATTGTCAGACAGCCAGCGATGGCCGCCGGAAGTGGCAGCTGCAGCATGCAGCATCAGCATCAGCACCAGCCGTGGCAGCGCCATGTTGGTTTTCTCTCTCCACCATCTTTTTTCACTCCATTTTGTCTTTTTTTTCTTTGTTGGCTCTTATTGTTTTTTTCTTTTATTTTTTTTTTTATGTCATTTGTTTGTTTGTTTTGTCAGTTTTTTCTTTTTTTTTTTTTTGTTTCTTTTATTGAGTTATTGGCGCATTCATTTGCCATACGCCGCATGCAAGATTTATGCCCGCCATGTGTCATGTGGCTAAAAACAAACCCGGCAACCGGCTCGCTTGCTTGCTTGCTCGTCCCCCCTTCCTCCATCAACATTTCCTCCATTTAGCATTTACCATTTTCCTACCATTTCCCAACACACACACAGACATATACTCATATATAGGGCAAATTGTTTAAAAGCCTCCAACATAAGCAACAACAATAATATGTATGTTCTCCAATGCTGATCTTCCCTCCACTTTTTTGGGGGATACCAAATTTTTGCATAATTTTCCAGAGAAAACCAGGCCCGAATTCGGTTTGGAGACATTCGGTATTTGGAATTCAGCAAACAGAATGCTTTTTCCCCCAAAAACAACCCACACACACACATACACACATACACACATAGGTATGTACATTTTCAGGCCAATTCTGCTAAAAGCCTTTTTGAAAAGTGCCTTTCTCTACTCTCTACTCTTTGCTTGATTCGGTTTTTAAAAAAATGTTCAAATCTAGATGGAAATATTCCATTTTTTCTTATTTTTTTGAGTTTAGAAAAGATCAAATTTGGATTAAAAGGCGGGGGGTTTTTGAAAAGAATTTTAAGGGAATTTTTATTTGTATTTTGGTTTCCTAAGCGGGTGAAGTTTTTCTAAAATATTCTGATTAAATAATCTTTCAAAATTGCAATTTAATCTTTAAAACTCAAAATATTAAACCAATTAGAAACACAAAGGATTAAAAACCCTTTAATAAATGATACAATTTTGATTAAAAGGATTTTCCATAGTCTGGAGTCTGGAGAGATGTTTTTCTATAATATTCTGATTTAAAAGCCTTAAAATTTGTACTTTAATCTTAAACCCTTAAAGCCACTTAACTAATTATCATCAAATATTATAAAAAAAATTTATAATAAATTTACCACTTTTAAACCACTTTTTAAATCATAGCACCTCTTCTTAAATCTTAAAACCTCTTCTTTAATCTCAAAACCCTTCACCACTTACCTTCCCAAGCTATTAAAACCCCTTTATTGAAACTATAATTAGCCCATTTCAAAAGTCAATCGTTTAGACCCAGCTTATGGCTAATATTTCACAAACATTCATCCACAAATACATACTATGGCTATTCCACATTAATATCACCCAGTTGACATTGTCAAATTGCCTGACAGATGACCCATCATCGTCATCATCATCATCATCAAATTTCATTGATTTATTCTCTAAAAACCAAACAAAAAAACCCCTAAAATAAAATAGAAAACAACAAACAATTGTTGCATATATTGAATGCCTCAATAGCTTCTCTCATTTCACAAAAACTGAATAATTATATTCATTGGATGGATGGTTAGATGAATGATGGTTTGCTTTTGTTGTTGTTTATTATCCTAAAAATAAACCCAAATCGTGTTTAGCAATTAAAACAAAATTAAAGTTAATTTTGATGAGCAATTAAATGCGACTCAATGGGAAACCATTGCGATCCACAGCCCTCTTCTTTCCATTCCCCTCTATCCGAAAATTTCCCTGTTGGCTGTCAAAGTTGAATTGCTGACGCAGTCGCGGCTTTTATCCTCCACTACCTCATTCTACTCCTTCACAGCAGCGCAACACAGCGGGGAGGAGCTCTGGGGAAAACCGACCTCTGACCTCAGCCAAGTCGTTTATTATTTGCCGCCTGCTGTTGCATCATAAATAAATTTTGCAGTGCATTTAACGAATTGTGAACTCACCGAAGGGAAATGTACCTCGATATTCATTTTGTACGTGTTTGTATATATTTACATATATGTATGTATATATATGAATATATTTTAATATATTAAATATACTAGGGTGTCTCTTAATTATTAAAGATTTAATTTTTACTAATAATTAAGAGCCTTTAGGGAAAAAGTTAAGAAAACATAGACCTCTTGCTTGTGAAAAAGTCTACTTTCTTAAAAAATCAAGTCTGGGGTTCGACTCCGGTTTTTAATTTTTTTTTAAATATTTTTTTAAAGGAAATTTTGTTCTACAAATATTAAAAAAAATCAATATATTACGATATCCTATAAAATAGTGCATTAAACACTTTTCAAAAAATATATATTTTTAATTTCTCTTCAAAAATAAAGCTAAGGTTAAATCCCGATTTGAACTCTATTTTTTTCGTTTTTTCTTACTTTTCAATGAAAAATAGTTATAAAAATTTAACATCTTTACAAAAATATCTACCTATTTTTTAAACTTTTTAAAGAAAAATTTTTAAAAATCCCAATTAAAACCTTAATATTTCTATCACTTATGATTCCCACTATCAATATTTCCTATAACTATTGAGTACTACAAGTCCTACCCATATTTTTCCTCCACATTTA
Organism: Drosophila malerkotliana malerkotliana; assembly: GCA_018153235.1. NCBI lineage: Eukaryota > Metazoa > Arthropoda > Insecta > Diptera > Drosophilidae > Drosophila > Drosophila malerkotliana. The sequence goes on along the minus strand of JAECXV010000058.1, from coordinate 6,311,092 downwards.
AAATTTGTAAATTTTTCGAGTGCCATCATAGGCCACCCTATTGTCCATATTTATGGCTATGTGTTTGCTGGGATATGGTTGTGTGTGTGTGTGTGAATGTGAGTGCGGGTGAATATTTATCTCTTGATTTACTGTCCGAGTCTGAATGGCGGCCTGGGGGCATGGAGGGGCTCATCATTACGGCCATTGTATAAAGCCATTGTGAAACAGAACAACAACTGAGGGTATATACCACCAAAGAAAGGCTTTAAGGTTAAAAAACAAAATAGTACTAAAAAATATTAAAAAAGCAAAATATATTTAAAAGAAATGGTAAAGAATAAAAGTTGAATAAAGGTGTTTAATACAGGGTATTCTATGATTTAAACTTTTTTGAAGAATTTAAACTGCTTACTGCGCATTTAACTAATTAATTTACTTTTTTTTAAATTCAATTTATTCCGCACAATTAATTCCGTTTATTTTTTACCCTTAACTCTGATTTTCCCAGTTTTAAAGGGTATATTTAATTTTGGTTTCCAATTTTTTGGTGATTCTTTCCCCAGCTCTCCCTTTATATTTTTAATGGGCTGCAAATGCGAAACTTAATGTGCTTGCAGAAAATTTATTCATAATTAAATATAAATTTATGCTCAATTGTGGCTTAACACGCTGCAGCACCGTCTGTGAAAATATCATTTGTCAACTTTGAAGCCCATTCCTCGCTTTTATTCCCCAGGCTGGCCCTCCAGCCCCCCGTCATTGACTGATTTATGATAAATTTTCATGCAGTTTGTTCAATCATCGTCATTAGTTCTCAACAACACACGTTTTTCCACTAGATTTACTTTTCGAATAAACATGAATAATAATATTCATTGGGGGGATAATATTAGCTGTAAAGAGTAGGTACTTGTACATCCAGTGTTGTAGAGCACAAAGTGATGTGATATACTTATTTGGGTAAGAATATATTTAAACTTTAATTCGTGTTCGAAAAATTCTTCTTTTCTTTGGGGGAAGTATTAGGCATAAAGAGTATGCTTCTTTACTCATATAGACATTTTGTTCCATTTTTATAATCCAGTGATGTAAACAATAAAGGGATATATATATTTAACCTTTACTGGGTGTACAAAATGTATCCTTTTTTACTAGCCATAAGAGGTATATACCAATAATCATGATACCATAACTATAAGAGTAGTCTAGTGGTTCTCATTTCGTTCGATTTTTAGTCCGTTTACGATAATTCAGTGTTGTAAAGCATAAAGTGATATATTTAACCTTTAATGTGTGAAAAATATGTGTGTTATAAATTTTTCTTGTACGCTGATTTGAGGAATAAAGTGTATAAATGAAAGTGGAGCCCCATTATAAGCTGTGGGGCAACAGAGATTAAAAAATAAAATTAAATTAAAGAAAGAACACAAGAACAATTAAAAACATAATAGTGTGTTTTATTATAAAAGGCGAATTCAAGCCCTAGTCACCGTTTAAGGGTTAACAACACATTTCTTACCCAACACTGTTTCACTCTAAACCAGTCATTTTTCCAAACTCACAGATTATAACCTTATAGTTATGGTAGCATGTCTATAATAACCCCAAATTATTACTTCTTTTTATAAAAATTATAACTTTTTTTTGTAAATCCCTCAACCATATAATCCGTATAGATCCTATAATCTATACCTTATCCATCTCTTCCACTCAATCGATACAGCATTGTATGCTTGGCATATTAAATACATCAAATTTTGTGTATATTCCATAATAAATGATTTGCGATTTGCATCGAGCTGATAAACCGCAGGGCGGAAAATGGAAAAGCTTCTTTTGCCACAGCACTCCCTTCCTCAATAGAGTCCCACACCCCAAAAAAAAAAATATGTATATATAATCCCCAACAACAATAAAGTTTAATAACCCAAAGGAATCCGGCAAGAGGAGACGCGCATAATCAGCATCATCAGCGACATCAATTTGTTTCCACCGCCCCGCTATTCCATCCTCCTCCATCCTCCCTAAAAATTTTCTCATTTTTTTTTTTTTCTATATAGGCGCTAAGCTGTTAAAGTGTAAATGACGTGTAAATGTGCGACCTCTGATCCCCAAAAAAAATAAACCCCCAAAATGTCAAAAAAAAGAAAAACTTGGGGAAGGGAAAGTATTTTTCCGCCACCTCCTCCTCCACCTCTCGGAAATATAATTCAAATATTTCACTCAATCGTCGAAGAGAATTGTGAATGGAAAACCGGAAAAAATATATATATTTTATAAATCCCATAGATTTATTTATGAGAACGATTAACAATGGACGTCCTACAACTCAGACGCTGGGCCAGGCCACTTTGGAAAAAAATTAAATTCATTCCCCTTCTGACAAAGTTTTCATGTTTTTTTGTAAAAATTTTCTTCTTTTTTTTTGAGGAAAATTAAAAGGTGTGAGCCGGGAAACGTTGAATGAATGCCGACGGTCGGCCTCTAAAGTTTGGCTCGTAATTTTCATAAATCAAACTGGCCTTTTCAATTTGGTTCTTTTGTGCGAGAGAGATTGGTAACGGCAGCTGCTCTTCCGGCCTTCTTTTTTTAATTAAATCATAAATTTAATATGAAAAAGAGCTTATTCGGTAGCTAATTTAGGGAGAGGGGGAGAAATGGCAAAATCAAAAGGGTGACAAAGTCACCTAAATAGTCACCTACCCATAGATTGTTGTTTTGTGAGTTCTTCTAAGAGGGTTTTCTGGTTGTTGGAGGTTTTATTTTGGTTCTAAGATTTGTTGCTAAACCTTTTGCTTTTTTTCTAAAAGGCCCCTACAACATACATCCCCTTTTTCAGTTGTCACCTACTAGGCATCTAGTCTTTCAAGGTTAAAAGTCACCTAAATGGTGACCTACCTATAGAATATATTTTTGTGAATTCCTTCAAGAGGGTTTTATTTATAAGAGCGCTTTTATTTTTAGATAAAATGAAGAAAAGAAAAACATACAAAGTTTTTCAATTAATTCCTGGAAACTCCTTTTCGAAGACTAATCCAAAAGATTTGATTTTTAAATAAAAAAATACTCCTGTACTTGAATAATACTAAAATAACTAATCAAAGTTAATTTATTTTAATTTATTTTTAAGAGTCTTAAGACCTTGATAAACATTTTGCAATTAATTTGCAATTAAACAGCCGCTTTGCCTGCAAACCGCCATTTAGAATCGAGTTCCTTGGCTTTATTGCCGACTTGGAGTTTGTTTTCGGGGGGTGTTTTATTACACATACCGTAAGTGTGTGTTTGTGTGTGTACTTGGCATGTGTGTACCCCCCAATCGTGCCCACACAAGATTGCCTTCTCTGGCTTATACCCCTTCCTATCCCCATCCCTATCCCTAACCCTAGTCCTGATCCTTTTTGCCGTCTCGTGTTGACTCGTCTTGATTTGATTTGATTTATGCCCTGCTGAATGCAAAGCGAGCTGGCAAATGACTTAATATTTATGGAAAACATTACCGCAATATCCTACTTGCTAGACAGGATTTCGCCCCTCTCCCCCCCTGTTACCCTGCCCCTCTCACGTTGCATCGTTTTATGTTCTTTTAATTTTTCCCCCACCCATCGAGGACGATGGAAAACGTTTTCCTTTCCGCCCACATGGCTGGAAGGAGGAGGAGTGGGTGGGTGGTGGTCCTGTCTCAAGGGCGCCACAAAAACCGCGAGACATGAGTGAGCCACAAGAAGAAGAAGAAGCAGAAGCAACACCAAGCAAAAGGAGCAATCCTGCCACGGTTGCAGCTAAAATTGCAATAACAAATTTTTGTATTTTTTTTTGTGGAAAAAAATCAAAAAGTTCCCCAAAAGCGATTCGTGAGAAATTCGCATAAGTTCTCAAATTTCCAACTCTAGGGAATTATATAAACACACACACTCATGCCACATGCTGCATGCCACATGCCACGGTGTATATGTGCGAAATTGTAATAAAATATTTATGACTTTACTTATTGAAATGCACCCAGAACCCAGACTCGTAAGCGAACAAAATCTCACAGATCATTGAACCACAAACCTAGTGTACTTTTAGGTTAATGAAAAATTAATAGAGCCCCCAAGATACAAAACGAAAATTATGAAAATTCCAAACAAATTTTAATAAAAAAAAAAAGTTAAGGAATACCACTTGGAAAGAACACTTGTATAAAGCCTCAGTCCATTTACCTAAAAGCTTCATAAAATATGTCAAATATTTTTGTGTCCCCCACCGGCAAGAACTCCTTCCCCAAGGAATGCCATGGCAGTGCATTCATAAAAAAGTTCAAGATGCAAAAATAAACACCTCAGGCGTTGCTCTTGCAATTCCCCAAAAAGCGTTAAATAATTGCTTTTTGAGAGGAAAGTTCTTTAAAAATATTTACAAAACAAAAAAAAAATCTCACACTTCTTGTGTCCATTTGCGACAGCAAACAAACAAGAGAAACAGAGAACCAAACAAATCAACACAAACGGACAATATCTTCCATGTTATCTGGGAGCTTACATTAACCCCTCCCTCAGGCTTAACCCACAAGTAGCCGAGGAGTCGGTTCTAATGCGAATACTATCGACAGTCCATCGCAGTAGTGAACTGTAACTGTTACTGCTACTACTATTTACTGACCAGTGTTTGCGATATCCGTAAACGAATCAAATTGAAAAAGGCAAATGCGACGAGGTCTGCTTGTGGTGGTGGTACTGGTACTTTTGTGGGGGTTTTCTGCACTGACAGAAAAGCATACATAGGTACTTAAAGTGCTCTTGAATAAAATACATCGAATATAAGAGATCTTTTCTATTCTAAGCAAAAGGCATATTTCTATGCATATTTTTTAATATGATAGATCTTTAAAGATCAGAAAGCCTAATATAGATAGATAATATTCAATCTATTTAATATTTAATATATAATATAGATATTATTTCTTAGATACATCTTTAAAGTATTCCACATAATATAACAAAACTATGATGGATCTTTAGATTATATTTCTTTAAAGAATTCCAAAAAGGGGAGTTTATAAAATTACATTTAGATTATACCCTAAGGTATTCTTAAACAAAAAGTTTGAAAAATTGTACTTCTTCCAAGTGTACCATGGAATTGTGCATCCTCCTAGAGTCTACAGTCTAGACACAGATTCAGAGATCTTTAAAGTATTCCAAAACAAATGGCATTAACAATGATAGATCTAAAGATTATAGATCTCTAAAGGCAGATCTGTTTGAAGGCAGACAGTGTACAATTATAGATACCTAAAGGGTTACGTATTCCAAAACAAGTTTAAAAGAAAAGTATAAAAAATGATAGATCTTTAAAAAGTATTCCAAACAAAAAGTAAAGGAACTTTATATCAAAGATTTTTTATGTCCTTCAGATCCTTCAATACACCAGATATACGAAATTTTCGATCTTTGATGTATTTGAAGGCAAAAAGTATAAAAGATTCTAGAACCTTAATATACAAAAGTAAAATAATATACAATCACCTTTGAACAAAATTTTAGAAACTTAAAAGTTTAAAACTTAAAAGATTCAAATCATAGCAAGAACTGCGACTAAAAACAACTGCTAGTCCCCCAAAATAAATCCCAAATTTCAACTTTTCTAACCCCCAGTTTCTCTCTCTGCTCTGACAGACCCCCTAAGCCCTTGGCCGGACTGCAATCCAATCCGGCTAAGAATCAAATCCAACCAGATGACATGACAAATTTCGCCGCCAGTAAGCTGCTGGGGCTGAGCTGCTCTCCACAGCCACAGTCACAGCCAAAGTTTGAAGTTGAAACTGGAAAGTCGAGAGTCGCAAGCCGAAAGCCAGAAACGGAAAACGGAAAACTGAAATCTAAAATCAGAAAACTGAAAAACGGAATTCTTGGCCAATGCTTTGCAGACTCATTTTTTTTTCCTGTTTCGGGCTTCGCTGACAATTCAATTGTCACATCCGTTTATAAAGTTGGCAGCAATTGCCACCGAAAGTAGCAGAAAGAGCATTTCAAGGTTAACGTCGTTTTTTGGGAAAGAAAATCATTGGAAAAAAAAAAATAGAAAAAAAGACCAACAGACAACTTCAATTTCATTCAGATTCCGTTACTTGTGCTGCCATTGCTGTGACTGTTTCCTGTCTGTCTTACACTTCCGGTCCCCATTCCTCCGGCTTGTGCCCTCGTTTTTAATTTGGCTTTCTAGCCCCCCTCCCCCGACTCTCCGACCCACCTCGTCTCGTCTCGTCAATTTCAAATTTCACAGATTTGTGAACAAACAGCAGCATTGACTGGCGATTGTACGAAGCGATTAAGATGAGGCCACTCAAAAATTGAAAAACTTCTCCCTCTCACTGGACCATTTTTTTTTTTCAATCAATGATACCTGGTAGTCGGGTGATAGAGAGGGTATGCTCTGCTAGTTGTTATGATGTTACAAAAAAAAATAAGTATTCATTCCTATATTACCTTTAGTCTTGATATTAAATATCTAGTACTGGTAAATATTTAATATTGATTGATTTTTTAAAGAAAATAAAAGTTTACTGTATTATGTCACATTGCTTTCTTAGGTCTTTGACTGAAAACTAATAATTATTATTTATATAATTGGTATTTGTACTAAGGAATTATTAGTAATCCTCACTTCTATCTGCTAAAGTCTTAAATACTTTTAATTAGAAAAATTCACACTACCGGGTATCCCATAGTCTGCTTTTATTTCAAGCCATAAACTCCACTCCACTCCAATCCAAAGTAAAACGTGAATATATAACCCAAAACATGTAGTTCCCTCTATCTGTCTATCCAAATCTAACAGAAAGTTTATAAAGAACTGTCAAGTACTGGGTATCACCTAGTCGAGAGTCTATGTTTTAATCAAAAAATCACCTAAAATTAAAAAATAAAAAGTGGTATTTATTCAAACCAGCTTTTAGTTATCCTACCTATCCCATCTCAGCCATAGTTCCTTTTTCTTAAACATATTACAGGGTATCAGTAAATCTCAGTAATTAAGTCAAAAGAGTCATAAAAAGTGGAATTTAAACCATCCAACCAGTAGCAATACTTTATTCTAACTATCCAAATCTCATAGAATTTAAAATATATCGTATATCAACTACTGGGTAATCACCTAGTCTAGCAGCTATCTTACTTTCTATCCTATCCTTCCCTATCTCTTATTCTTTTAAGAGGCAAATACCAGGTATCACATAGTCAATATGTCTATGACTATATTCCCAAAAACTATCAGAATTTCATCCACCTATCTATCACCTACTGGGTAGTCACCTAGTCGATCACCTATTTACCTTACTCCCCCACCACAAAATCAAGTCGAATGGCAAATGAAAAGTCAAGCATCAAATCTACTCAAATTCAACCGCCCTTTTCCACTTGATTTGTATTTATTTTTTTCTTTCTATTTTTTTTGGGCCACTGTGTCGTGTGTCGTTTATAAAATATTTAAATGTAATCCCGTGGGCAGAAAAATTGAAAGCAAATAGCTTATGATGAACAAATATTGTTCTGTCAGTAAATGACAGAAAATACAATTTTCGGAATATTTATTTAGTCGTTTGTGGCAACGACTTTTTTTTGAGAGAAAATGAAATAAATCTTTTGGAGCCAATTTTAAGGGAAACGTGTCGTATACTTAATATTCTGAGCCCTGTAATTATATTTATTTTATTTTGGTTTTTGCGTTTTAGATTCCCAAAACCAATGCCATTTATTAATAATTTTCGAAACATCAATCATAGAATATGGACCATATTCCATATTTCCTAATCTCTGTCCCCGACTCGGATGGCCTCGGTTGAGGTATAAAAAAATAATATATATATATATTAGTTATAGTATATAGTCTCAACAAAATGAGCGGAAAACGACGAGACTGGTCACCCAAGTGCTGATACAGCGATAACCTTTCGGGTCATCTCTCTCTCTTTTTCTAATCTCCATCTATCTATATAGTATGTATAAAAATAAATATATATATAAATATACGTATGTATATGGCCCTGTGCGTATCTTGTCCCTGCCTTTGTCGTTGGCTCATCTTAACCAATCTACACGTAATTCAATTGTATTTCTTCTTCAAGAATCCAGAATCCAGAATCCAGAATCTAGAAGCTCACTTCAGCAATTGTTTTTGATTATTTAATTTGCCAGACTTTTGCTTTGATTTAGTTTTCGGTTTTCGTTTCGGAAATCCTTGTTTCCTTGAGCCTTGGGGTTCAGCCGACCACAAGATGTGTCCTTAGCCCTTTTGTGGATTTTGCCCCGTTTTTGGATTTTCTATTTTTTCTTTTTTGATTCTTTTTTTTTTTTTTTTGCTGCAGATGCAGCTTTTTTGTCCTTTTCTTTGGCATCTTTTTGTCTTTTTTTTGTGCTTCTCTTGCCATTTTTGTCTCCTTGCTTATGATTTACTCCTGCCGCAGTTCGGGGACCTTGAAAATATTGCAGCGCATTGTTACCAAATGTTGTTTTTGGCCCAGAGACCGCAAATGCCGTTGCCGTTGCTGCTGCCAATGCTGCCATTGCCGCCACTGTGTGGCCAAAAACAAAAGGAGGTCGGGGGTTAGGGTAGCAAGTGGTAGTCGTGTGACTAAGACAAGTTTATACTTTGAGAGAAATATTACATTAAATATTATATTATTTAATGTAAGAAAATAATGTAAGCTAGAAATCAATTTGAGACGGTTTTGGGCATATATCGGCTATATCTTCAAGAGTTTTTGAAATTTTCATTTGAAATTTTAAAGAAACATTCCTAAATAGTTATAAGTTCGAATAAAATGTAAAAAAAAATCGATTTTTTTAAAGCGAGAATGATGGGAGTCCCCTTAAATATCATGTTTCTTATTCCTAAAATTCTTCAAGTCATGCCTTTTTATAATTCAATCATTAAAGTTTAAATAATTGCCTAAATTTCATGTTTTCTTAAATTTTTGATTAAATGGAATGTTAACCTTCATTTGGCCATCAACTCATTGCCATTCTCCTCTTAAATCCTTCGCAAAAAAATAAATATAATTATTCCTATAAACTCAAGCTCATAAAAGTTTAATTATCTAAGCCAAGTCATTATAGTTTTTGGAATCAACAACCTTTATGGGTATTTTTTATTGAAACTTTAAAGACTAAAAATAAAACCCTAAAAATACAAGTTTTTTATTATATTTTTCAACTTTAATAAGTTAATTTTTTTTTATTTTTTCTTTCCAAAAAAGATATCCAAAAGTCGACTTTCAGCTGCCCCTTTAGCTTTAGATTTTCGAACAGGACATGCAACATGGCCGGCAACATTTCCACCTCAGCTGGTCCACTATCCCTGGACCTCCTCCCATCTCCCGACCACGACCGCTTGACCCCTTTTCCCCCCGCTCCCCTGATCACCACTATTTTTCACTATTTTAGCCTTTGTCTCTGTGCATTTGGCTTGACAGTCGCAGCAACCAAAAGTGCGCTTTGGGCCTTTGTTGTTGGCCTTCTCCTCTCGGTTCTCAGTTCTCAGTATTTTGGCTTTAATTTTGAACTTTTTCTTCCAAGATGCTTCTTGAGGGGAACTACATTTTTTTAGCAATTTTTCTATTAAGTCTTTCTATTATTAAAATAAAAGAAAAAGAAAACCTTCATATAACTTTCAATCGCTGCTAATTGTTGGAATCAACAACAAACTTTCAGCTCCCACCCAGGCCCTGGAGGGAACTCTCTACTGGATAATCGAATATAACTTAACTTCAGAGAAATTATTTGTTGCGAAAAGTTGTGCGTTTAGTTTTTCGTCTACGCACAACTTTTGCCAACTCGTTTTTTGCATAAATAGCGAAATAATTCTCGAACAGGCTGCTTCTCGAGCATTTAATTGATTTTGATCGATAGCGTTGGTGGACTAATTGAAATCGGTTCTATGTTAGTTTCGTAGCTGACTTTGATAAATGGCTTATATGCGTGAAGAGATTGTTAATAAAAATGTGCATATAAATGTTTATTTTAAGGGAAAGTTGAACAAGTATGAGATAGTTTGGGTTGTATAACCAATAACTCAGAAGAACCTCTACAAATACCCAACAAATTATGTAAATATTAAATATTAAATATTAATATTTTCTCCAAAAACACAAAGATATAAAGCTTCAAAACTTGAAATCCCTTCAATCACCAAAAACCCACAACTAATACCACATAAGCCCACCAAAACCCGAAAACAAAACACCTCCAGAAACCCCCCAACAAAGTTGATTTAAAGCATTTCCTCAGTGCCTTCCTTCATTTGGAGTTTCCCTTCTGATTGATTTGTCGGTAACCACGATGAGAGCCCATTTGAGTAGAGCCCCCCCTTCCTTTTAAGAAATGCAGCGAAACAAAAGTCGCAGTAAATTAATAAGCTCACCACACTCACGCAGGGGGGGTGCTTACTTACTAAAACAACAACAAATAAATAGAAATACTAGAAACCAGAAAGCCCATCCCTACCCTCCCCCCATCTTATGACTAAATAGTAACACATACTGACCTGACCTACTCTCCGGTTACAAGTAGCGGACACGGGATCGACGATGAACGGCAACGGGACGTATACGTTATATGGTAACGGGAGCGTTTCACAGCGGTGGCAGTTGAAAAAATATACAAAAAAAACAACAACAAAAAATAAAAAACAAAAACCATAAAGAATAAAACAAAAAAAAAATGAAAAATATATAGAAAATTTTGTTATAGAAAAATTTATACTCTATGGGTATATATATATATTCTTAGAGGGGGGGCATAGGCTTATAAATACAAGTGTTTGTGCCATACACTGGGGGAAATTTCGTTTGGAAATAAATACAAATAAATTCGATTTTTTTGTGTGGCATGAAGTTAAATAAAGGAAAGAATTGGAAAAAAAAATTAATTTTTAAAGAGACTTTTTTAAGATTGAAAAACTAACTAACTTGTTGTAATTTATTTTATAATTATAAATTTTTGTAAATTACTTTAATATTTCCTAAATTCTTTTAAAAAATTTAGGACTTTTAAAACATTTTATATAATTTTATTTTAACTTTTAAAATTTTTTTTTAATTTTAGTTCTTAAAAATCTTTCTTAAACTCTTAAAAGTCTTTTAAATTTTAATTAAATCCTTCTAAAATTTTAGTTCTTTGAGTAACCTTTTAATTTCTTGAAATTTTTTTGAATAAAATTTAAATATTTTTTAAAATTCAAAAAAATTTTCTAAAAATCTCTTTAAAAATCTTTAAAAAAAAATCCAAAATTGTTAAAAATGTTCTCCCATGATTTTTTTCAGTGTAAATCGGAGATTGGGCTTTGGAGCCTTCGCTGTTTGAAGTCGCTGGCTGGCTGGCTGGCTGGCTAGCCCCTCTGCTCTGGCAGGTCCTTCATGCTGGGGGCCCCGGAACACGCGATGCCATAGTCCGGGGGGGGGGAGGAGGCAAAAAGGGAGCAAGGGGTTGGGGGGTATATGCGAAAAAAAAGGGCTCTAACGATGGTGGGCATGGCTGACTTTATTCTGACGGACTGTTGCGTGTTTTGGAGCCAACAACTGCGACGTACTCGTTGCCATTGTTGTTGTTGGTTGTTTGTTGTTGTTGTTGTTGTTATTATTATTATTATTGTAGTTGTTGTTGTTGTTGTTTCTGTTGGCTTCTATATACTTTCTATTGTATTATATTTTATATGCTTTGACAAAAGCCCCAAGCCACTTAGACAAACTGCTTCAACTTTCAGCTTTTGGTTCTCTTGTTGCTGTTATTGTTGTTGTGGTTGTTGTTGTTGTTGCTTTTGCTGTTCTTGTTTATTATTGTTATTTAATGTTTATAGTTCGCCGAACAAGACGCGACATGCAAGGCAATGCAAAAAAAAAAATAGAAGAAAATGTTTATGGAATGGGAGACCTGCTCTTAGCGGGAATCCCCTTCACTTTCGGAGGCGTAAGAAAAGGCATTATTAGCCATGTATATATTAGATGACGTTCCTTACATGACGTTCGGCCTAAAACACAACAAAAAAAATTATATACTCAAGCAACAAGAGCAACAACAACAACAGAAACAGAAACAAAACAAAAAAACCGCCAAGGAAATTGCCCAACAAAGTAGAACACTCAACTTTGATCATTCCAATTGGGTTGGCCTTTGCAACTAAATACAAGTCATTAGCAGGTGGCTTTTTTTTTAAATTATTTATAAGAAAAAAAATTATTATCAAATTATTATTTGAAGGTGAAGTAATTCTGAAACATTGAAAATTGAGATTTATTAAAGCAATCTTTATTTTAGTTTTTGCTATAGCTTTGAAGTTCTTACTTTCATTCATTGATAAATTTTAATTTTCTTTAATTTTGTTCATATTTTTTTTTAAGTTAACTTCTTCCTCAAAACCCTTCAAATTACTTCCTTTCTTTTGTTTTAAATTTTTATATAATAACAGCCGCATATTAAAATTTTTATTATTTTTGTAGCAATTTCTAGGCATTTCCTTGGCACTTTACAGCATTTTTCAGCAAATTGGTTTTATTTTTTTACCCTTATTTTTGTTAAAAACACAAAGTTGAAGATTTTATATATTTTTTCGTTAAAAAAATGTTATTGCTTTTTTTATTGCTTCAACTTTGAAGTTTAAACTTGTCATTTATTTCAGCTTTTACTGTTTTTTTTCATTTGTTTCCGCTTAGTAAAACTTTAAGTTAAATTGAAAGCAAAACATTTTTTTAACATTTTTGAACTATTCTTTTGAAATTCTTTGCCACTTAATGCCACTTAAGTTGTACTGACACTTTTCATTAAATTTCTAACATTTTTCTAGCAATTTTCCAACATTTTCTCAAGTTTTTCAAAATTTATTAATTTAATAAAAATTTTATAAAAAAAACTTAAGGTTTATTTCTCAAACATTTTGTGTTTCATATCTCAAAATTTTTAACTTTTTATTGCAAGTGAAATATTTACAGAATTCTCAAAACTATATAGTAATTTTTAAAAATTTCACAATTAAAAAAATTCACATATCAGAGTTTCTTATAAACATGCACTTCTCATTATTTTTCAAAATTTTACATTTTAAAAATGTTCTTCACAGTTTTGAAATTTTAAGCTTTCAATTTTTTCATATCAAAATTTTTCAAATAAATTTTTGCTTTTATAATTTAACAAAATTTTACATTTAGAAACTTAGCCCCAGAGAGCTTAAAAAAATTTGTAATTGAATAAATTTATGACACAAAACTGCATTAAAACCTTAAGTTTTCTTTATATTTATTATTACTTTTTACATTTATTTTGTAATTTTTCGAAAACTTTTACAAAAAAACACCGCTCTTGATTTAAGAATTTCATTTTTTTTACGTTTGTTTTATAATTTATAATTTTGTCACTTTCGGTTTAAAATTAGTATGAAAATCGATTAGTTAAAAAAAAACACTTCCTGCTTTTAAAAGTGCAATTCTCACTCATTTTCGTCTCAAAAGCCGACAAGAATAATTCGCCAATGGAATCAATCAATGAAATCAGCAGTGCATTTAAAAAAAAATGAATATTATATATAAAAATAAACGGTAATTGTTATAGAAATTGTTAATTAGCTTTTTTTTTTTTTTGCTTATTTTTTTTAAGGCACAAAGAAAAGAGGAAAGGCATGACAGAGAAGATGACGATATCACGATCAATGTCGACGATCTGACACACTTGGAATAATACAAAAAATACAAAAAAAAAAAAAAAGAAACTGGGAAACTTTGAATATGCAAAGTAACAATCAATTGGCACAACACCTACAATAACAACAACAACCGCAACAACGACAACAACAATCACAACTTATAGTAAGTCGCTTTTGAATTCACTTTGATTATTCGCACACTTTATTGGGTTTTTTTTTTCGCTGGAAGATGATTTAATGCCACACAAAAACAAAAATAATCAAAAAAAAAAAGAATAGCACAAACACAATTAAGAATGAGAAAAAATCCCAAATCATTAGCACTTTTATTTCCTTTTTTTTTTTAGTTTTTGTTCCTCTGATTTTTAAGGTTGATTTTTTTGACGAATGTTTTGTTATTGTTTTTAGAAACGCGTTTATTTGTGAAATCACCGGGTGTACGTACGTTGAAAATTTTCGTCAATCTGACTGAGAGAAGTAAGTGGAATTTCCGCAGTAATATGGTATATGGTAAGACCGTCGTGGGCCAACTGACACCGTCGACTGAGGCGACTGAGGCGGGCGCCAAAAACCAAAACCGGTCTCGGCTCCCCAAACGGCCTTCGGTTCTCAGTTTGTCGTCGTCTGCCATTCGGTTTTCGTCTTTCGGCTTTTTCGCTTCGGCTCCCCAGCCACCCCACCCCACCCCTGATCTTACTCATCATGGCATCGTTGGGCTCTCTCCCATTCGTTGGCTAACCCCCCTTTTCGGTGGGGCTTGCTCTCGCAATGCTTTTCAATGCCAAGCCAAAGCAGCTGTTCCAGCGTGGTATTTGTTGTTTTTGGTTTTTTTTTTTTCACGCTCGCATGTGAGCGCCCCGGTGCTGTGGGGGGATTTGGGGGGGCTAGCGGGTGTTCGTGTGTGTTTGTTTTCTAGGCGGCAAGTGCAACGCAAATACCGTATTTTTTTTTTAGAAAATTGCGGGTGGCATAGGTTATGTTTAAATAGGTAATTTAATAAATTATTGTTTTGGAAATATTTAATTTTATTAAAGCTTTTTATTCCTCAAAAGGATCTTCAGAAAGGACCCGATCGTACTCTCTCTAAGACTCTCCCTCATACTAAGACTCCTCAGTATGAAAAACGGACCTTTTCATCTTCTCATTAAGCTTTCCCATTAACCCTTAGGTGATATTTGTAACAAAAAACGCCTTTCAATATTAGGAAATAATTATTATCTTTAATTTATGATAATAAAACTTTAAATTTAAAGTTTTTATTAGCCCAAAAATGCAAGTAACTGTTGTGCTTTAAAAATTCATTTTTTATAGCCTACTTAAGGGGGATGTATCTTAACAAAGGCCAAATGTCTAAATCGTTGTATAAAAAACTAGCAAATTTAAAAAAAAAAATAAAAATTAAATGCTTTAATTAAAAAATTTATTTCTTAAATATTTATTTTTAAAATTTAATTTATAAAATTTCTACCCAAAACAGGATTCTAATTAAGAAATTCTAACAAGAATGTACTTTTTATTCTATTAAATAGTATTATTTTAACCAAACCCATAATAAAACTTAAACTCCCCTCCAACACCCTACACTTTGAAGGCATTTAATCACGCCTTGCGAATAGTAAACAGAGAAGAAGGCAAAAATCATGACAAAGAAAGTTAGCAGCGCAATGATTTTAATTGGGAATCGTTTATGGGACAATGATTTCTCTAATCCCAATGACTAATAACGCCATTAGCAATGCAATTACTTCCAACAAGGGTATTTTCAAATTCGCATTGCCTTAAGAAATGAAATAGTCGCTGTTTTGCTAGCTTCTGGCTATTTGTTGTTTCTCCTGAATGATCATGCTCTCTATTATTGTTGTTGTCATAAGCAACATACAACAAATTTTTCAAGTTCAACATGTCGCCGCTGGTTTTAATTTTAATCACACACACACACATACAACACACAAAACATGAGCAATGTTGATTTTGTTGTTATTGTTAGTGCTGTGTTTTGTGGCTTTTTGTGTTACATTTTAATGTTATGCGGCCTTTGTTTGTTTGTTTGTTTTATGCACACTAAACACACATATAATATTGTACATTTGGGGTGGTCCAAAGTCATGAGAATTGTGTTGGTACAAAGGGGCGTATGAGTGATATTTTAATTGAAAAGGTATTTTTTATTATTTTTTAAACTAATTTTTAGTTTTAAATTGAATGCCCACTGTTATAAAATACCCATAATGCCCACTGTGTTGCTGCCAAGCAAGCAACGGAAACGGTAAACTTGCACGTGGAAGTAGAGAGAGCCTCCATGATCACAGGTGCTCTCAGTGCTCTCAGTGCTTCCATTGCTCCAACTTCTCCTAACTGTTCCTTGTGTAAGTTTTTAAAGCTTTAACCCTTAGGTGATCTTACAAAAAAAATACCTCATATAAATATTATTTTTATTTACAAATATTTAAAGAACATAAACATAAATAAAAAAAAACCTTGTCCACCCTAATGTACGTATATTTTATGGGACATTTGGCTGACTTTCTTTATTTAGACTTTTGGTCCGTAATGTCCTCTATGAGATATTATGTAGAGAGCAACTAACACACACACACACACTTATATAGTGAGCTCACATATCAAAAGATAACTGTAATGTTGTAATGTAGTCCATTTGCGACAAATATGCGCACCCAAAAAATGCTTCTCGGACAATGGTTGAAATTGTTCGCATATTCATGACCGAATTACCCACATTTGGGTTTTTCGTGGTGCAGCAGGGGGACGGGGAAAAGGGGTAGTAGAGAGAGAAATGGGAGGATGGTGACTCCAAGGAGGAGGAGGGGGGAAGTACGAGATGGAGGCTGGAGGAATGACTGGACACAGCAGAACAAACAAAACCATTGGCAAGGCACGCAAATCTCGGCTATGACCAAAATATTTGCCAAAGTTCATCGAGACCTAAAAAAAATGGGGAGTACACTGACAAAAACTAGGGTGAACTTTGTGAAATTTTTCAAATATTTTAACAAAAAATATAATTTCGAAATAGATAAAAAAAAAATAAGTTTATAAAAAAAAAAATTTGAAGCAAATTTTTTATAAATTTTTCTCCGTGTAGAGATGTGTAAAAAAAATCCTTGCCAAGAAATCAAAGTGAGTGAGTGCGAAAGAGAGCGAGGGGTGGGGACCAGCAGGGGGGACAGATCCCCGCCGGATATATTAGCCAAGACAGGACAAGGACAGCATCATCGTTTCTATTCGCTGCCTGCGTCAATGACAAGAAATTTGTTTTAAGCTTCCCCTTTCCCCTTCCCTTTATGCCTTTCCAGCCATCCATCCAGCCTCTCCACCTAGGCTAGAGCCACCCAAAAAAAAAACGGAGCGAGAAAGAGGGAGAGAAAAAAAACCCTGACCATAAAAACCGCTACCCGTTCCCCCCGCATGTCCAGCCAACCTTTTCACGATGGGCAACTAATATTTGCCAAGCGTAAAGTAATAAAATATTTCTTCGGTCAATAAATGCAATTGAATGTGAAGCGCCAGAGCCCAAGGAAACGATTGAAAAATGGAAACGGATGGGGAAGCAGAAACAAATAAGAAAAAAAAACGGGGGCCAACATTCAAACAAAAAATTAAACGAATTTTAAATGTACTATAAAATATAAAAATTATATAGAAAAATTTAATAAAATAATAAACTTACCGTTACTTTCACTTCATTCACTTTTCATTGTTCTGTCTTTAGTTAACGGTTCTAGGCGTTGGGTACGTTTTACGTTTTAGAAGTCTTTCACACACACACTCACACTTTCACACACGCGCCACGTTTTTCACCAAAATTTGCACTAAAAACTTGAACAAAAAACAAAAAAATAGCAAGATTATACTATAGTTAGTATATATTTTAACTAATCACTTTGTTTAAGACACTTTTTCATAACGATTAGGAGCGATTAGAGGTCAACTAACACACGCGGTACCCAAGCCACCTTTTATCTTTAAGCACTGGAACCGGAATGAAGCGCATGGCAGAATGCAGAACAGTACTTAGCTCATGGGAAAGAGGCCGGGAAAGGTGAGAGTGCTTTTGATCGTGCGGGAAGAGAGAGTGCAATTAAGAGCAGAGGCTGGCCAAGGCGAAAAGAGCCTAAAGGCTTTCCAGAGAAAGCTTAGTTCTTAATATTAACATTAACATTATTTCAGCCGATCTTTACACACTTTTTCTACTGAAATTAATCTAATTTACTTTTATTTTAATAATTTTAAATAAAACTTGACATATTTCTTTCCAATACCCTATAATTTCTTCCTTCTTTTGAATTTCCTTTAAGCTCTCTTTTTTTTACACTCTCGAGCCGTTTTAATGCCCACTCTGCTCTTACTATTTCCATTCAGAGGCATTCGTAAAAGCTTTTATTGTCATTTGTTTGCTTTAGAATGCAATAAAAATGTTATGCCAAAGGATAAATAAATACGCCTGCATGTTGCCAAAAATCAACATGCAACTGACACGATATATCTATTCCATATATATGGATGTCTCTAGAGAGGGTCTGTGTGTGTCTGTTTATATAAAGGAGGGCACATAAAGGCAGGATGACCATCTCAAAAGGACACTCGAGAGCGGATATGACAACAGTGCGATGAAAGGCCAGGCCAAAGAATGCGAACAAAAATAGAGACTTGTATTATTGGCGTTTGGAAATTGGTCAAGAAATTGGAAAAATATATCTATTATATATAGAAAATGGGCTGAAAAAATATATATTATTTTTAAAGAATGAAGTTTAGTTTTTTAGCATTTTCAAAATTGGGATGGAACCTAATGATACTATTGTACAAAGCTTTATGTTTTTCATTCATTTAATTTCAGACTTTTTATAACTTAAATTTCTAACGATATTTTAGTAAACCTTTGTTTTTCATAATGGTTTTTTGTTAATAAAAATTAATTTTCTCTAGAAAATAAAAGTATAAATAATTGAACCAAACGACTAAAATAATAATACAGTTTTAGTTTAACTCTTAGCTTAATTTAAAGTTTAAGTGTTTTTAGTTAAGCTTAGCTTTAAAAAAAATCACAGTAAACTAATACACACATAACAGAAAATATTATTCAACTTTTAGGAACCACTTTTGGTCCTTCGAGACTATATTTACGTATGTTAGGCCTATTTTAGGGTTTAAATTAAAGATAAATTGAAACTTAAATAATTAAAAAATAAACAGGAATGTATATTGAAAAATACAAGCATTTTTTAGAACGACTTATCTTTCTAAAACCTTACTCCTTACATTAATAATCTCATTTTTGTATCTTACCTGGTTTTTATTTAATCCTCAAAATTAAAACTACGAAATTTTTATGATATTGTATTAAGTTAATATATATATTATATTTTATATTTAGAAGTATAAATAACAAACACAACCCTAGGAATAGTCATAGTAACCTGTAACCAAAAATCAGACCCAAAGTTAGAAATAGACCCAAAAATCGGATGTAGAAATTGGGTAATTTTTGGGAAATTCCAAAAAACAAAAAATCAATAAAAATAATTGCAGTTCAAGATATAGTTTAGATATCGGACAAAAAATAAAATACCAAAAAATGACCGTACGCGATTATTTTCGAAAGTTCCTATTAATGAACTGGAAGAACCACAAGATACAGATATCAAATCCCCTGGAACTGACAATATTGACCTTTTCAGCGCCATTGTTCACCATGTTTGCGGTGATACTACGTTGTGTGATACCCGTGGATCAGCGATCGGACAAGGTATACGAACCGATCGATTTGGATCGATCATGGCTGGAGATGATCGACGGCCTGGAAAATTCACATAAATCGGCCATGGCACAGAACTATAGCAGTAATATGTTTTGCCCAGAAATGGTGATTGGATGGGCGCCCGAAGCCTATAATATATTCGAGGAGATAATGACGATAGCGGCCAAGTCTCTGGTCGCCATGAAAATATCAAAATATGTCAGTTGCGAGGAGCTGGAGGAATCAGTTCGATCTGATCACATATTTGCTGGCATTTGTTTCGATAATGCCCACTTCGAGGTGGACTATATCTTCGAGGACGGTGTCCTGGCCAGTGATATGTCCATAAAACCGGTACTCAACTATACGGTCATCGTGCCTAGTGAGTTGCGGCAATCGGAGGGTATATTTTCGATGGCCAATTGGATGACACTCTACAAGGACGATCCCACCGACTATATTCTGAATAGACTGAATCAGCCCTATACGGGGGGCTTTGTCGGTTATGTCCGTGAGGGATTTATTCAAATGCAGAAAACGATCACCGAATCCTTTCTACAGGTGATTAGCCGTAAAAAGCTACCGAAAGTGGTCTTGCGTCGTTTTCCGGTTCTGGCCAGAAAAGAGGACTCATTAATGCTCTTTTTGGAGTATGGCTTGGCATTATTGGTAATAATGGGCTATCTATTTCCATCGCAGTTGCTAGCTTGGGTAAGTTTATATTTTTTTTATGGTCTGAATGATTTCCCTTTCCGCCTATCATGCATTTCTCGATAGATCCAATTGAAAACAAGAAAAAAGCTAACTTTAAGCGGAGACTAAGTTGGTAAACCCTTGTGGTAAAGATCGGATGTTTATCGCAAAAATCGCATATAGTAAGCCAATCAAGACAAGAATTTTATTTTAATACAGATTTGATTTTTTGTCCATTTTTCGTGTTGGAATCCCTTGAAAATGGGGGTTTCCCCCGTAGGGACCACTGTGATGTCTATATCTTCCCCAATTCCTATCCGATTCTCAAGCGGAGTACCTTAAACGATTTCTAGATCGATTTGCTACCATTCTGCATCAAAATCCCGAAACGTAATATTTTTTAGATTTTTTGTTCATTTTTCCTAATGGGCTCCCTTAAAAATGGGGTTTTCGCCTACAGGATCCACTGCGATGTCTATATCTTCCCCAATTCCTATCCGATTCTCAAGCGGAGTACCTTAAACGATTTCTAGATCGATTTGCTACCATTCTGCATCAAAATCCCGAAACGTAATATTTTTTAGATTTTTTGTTCATTTTTCCTAATGGGATCCCTTAAAAATGGGGTTTTCGCCTACAGGATCCACTGCGATGTCTATATCTTCCCCAATTCCTATCCGATTCTCAAGCGGAGTACCTTAAACGATTTCTAGATCGATTTGCTACCATTCTGCATCAAAATCCGGAGACGTAATATTTTTTAGATTTCTTGTCCATTTTTCCTAATGGGATCCCTTGAAAATGGGGTTTTCCCCTGTAGGGACCACTGCGATGTCTATATCTTCCCCAATTCCTATCCGATTCTCAAGCGGAGTACCTTAAACGATTTCTAGATCGATTTGCTACCATTCTGCATCAAAATCCCGAGACGTAATATTTTTTAGATTTCTTGTCCATTTTTCCTAATGGCATCCCTTGAAAATGGGGTTTTCCCCTGTAGGGACCACTGCGATGTCTATATCTTCCCCAATTCCTATCCGATTCTCAAGCTGAGTACCTTAAACGATTTCTAGATCGATTTGCTACCATTCTGCATAAAAATCCCGAGACGTCATATTTTTTAGATTTTTTGTTCATTTTTCCTAATGGGATCCCTTGAAAATGGGGTTTTCGCCTACAGGATCCACTGCGATGTCTATATCTTCCCCAATTCCTATCCGATTCTCAAGCGGAGTACCTTAAACGATTTCTAGATCCATTTGCTACCATTCTGCATCAAAATCCGGAGACCTAATATTTTTTAGATTTCTTGTCCATTTTTCCTAATGGGATCCCTTGAAAATGGGGTTTTCGCCTATAGGGTCCACTGCGATGTCTATATCTTCCCCAATTCCTATCCGATTCTCAAGCGGAGTACCTTAAACGATTTCAAGATCGATTTGCTACCATTCTGCATGAAAATCCGGAGACGTAATATTTTTTAGATTTCTTGTCCATTTTTCCTAATGGGATCCCTTAAAAATGGGGTTTTCGCCTACAGGATCCACTGCGATGTCTATATCTTCCCCAATTCCTATCCGATTCTCAAGCTGAGTACCTTAAACGATTTCTAGATCGATTTGCTACCATTCTGCATGAAAATCCGGAGACGTAATATTTTTTAGATTTCTTGTCCATTTTTCCTAATGGGATCCCTTGAAAATGGGGTTTTCCCCTGTAGGGACCACTGCGATGTCTATATCTTCCCCAATTCCTATCCGATTCTCAAGCGGAGTACCTTAAACGATTTCTAGATCGATTTGCTACCATTCTGCATCAAAATCCCGAGACGTAATATTTTTTAGATTTTTTGTTTATTTTTCCTAATGGGATCCCTTGAAAATGGGGTTTTCGCCTATAGGGTCCACTGCGATGTCTATATCTTCCCCAATTCCTATCCGATTCTCAAGCGGAGTACCTTAAACGATTTCTAGATCGATTTGCTACCATCCTGCATCAAAATCCCGAGACGTAATATTTTTTAGATTTTTTGTCCATGTTTCGAGATGGGATCCCTTGAAAATGGGGTTTTCGCCTACAGGATCCACTGCGATGTCTATATCTTCCCCAATTCCTATCCGATTCTCAAGCGGAGTACCTTAAACGATTTCTAGATCGATTTGCTACCATCCTGCATCAAAATCCCGAGACGTAATATTTTTTAGATTTTTTGTCCATTTTTCCTAATGGGATCCCTTGAAAATGGGGTTTTCGCCTATAGGGTCCACTGCGATGTCTATATCTTCCCCAATTCCTATCCGATTCTCAAGCGGAGTACCTTATACGATTTCTAGATCGATTTGCTACCATTCTGCATCAAAATCCCGAGACATAATATTTTTTGTCCATTTTTCGTGATGGGATCCTTGAAAATGGGGTTTTCGCCTACAGGATCCACTGCGATGTCTATATCTTCCCCAATTCCTATCCGATTCTCAAGCGGAGTACCTTAAACGATTTCTAGATTTGCTACCATTCTGCATCAAAATCCCGAGACGTAATATTTTTTAGATTTCTTGTCCATTTTTCCTTATGGGATCCCTTGAAAATGGGGTTTTCCCCTGTAGGGACCACTGCGATGTCTATATCTTCCCCAATTCCTATCCGATTCTCAAGCGGAGTACCTTAAACGATTTCTAGATCGATTTGCTACCATTCTGCATCAAAATCCCGAGACGTAATATTTTTTAGATTTTTTGTTTATTTTTCCTAATGGGATCCCTTGAAAATGGGGTTTTCGCCTACAGGATCCACTGCGATGTCTATATCTTCCCCAATTCCTATCCGATTCTCAAGCGGAGTACCTTAAACGATTTCTAGATCCATTTGCTACCATTCTGCATCAAAATCCAGAGACATAATATTTTTTAGATTTCTTGTCCATTTTTCCAAATGGGATCCCTTGAAAATGGGTTTTTTTTTTCTTATAGGGTCCACTGCGATGTCTATATCTTCCCCAATTCCTATCCGACTCTCAAGCGGAGTACCTTAAACGATTTCTAGATCGATTTGCTACCATTCTGCATCAAAATCCCGAGACGTAATATTTTTTAGATTTTTTGTTTATTTTTCCTAATGGGATCCCTTGAAAATGGCATGAAAATGGGGTTTCCCCTGTAGGGACCACTGCGATGTCTATATCTTCCCCAATTCCTATCCGATTCTCAAGCGGAGTACCTTAAACGATTTCTAGATCGATTTGCTACCATTCTGCA
This sequence comes from Drosophila malerkotliana malerkotliana, assembly GCA_018153235.1. Classification (NCBI taxonomy): domain Eukaryota; kingdom Metazoa; phylum Arthropoda; class Insecta; order Diptera; family Drosophilidae; genus Drosophila; species Drosophila malerkotliana. The sequence continues at coordinate 6,287,734 of JAECXV010000058.1, read as the reverse complement.
TCAAAATCCCGAGACGTAATATTTTTTAGATTCCTAATGGGATCCCTTGAAAATGGGGTTTTCGCCTACAGGATCCACTGCGATGTCTATATCTTCCCTATATTTCTCCGATTCTCAAGCGGAGTACCTTAAACGATTTCTAGATCGATTTGGTATTGGTATGTCGATTTGCTACCATTCTGCATCAAAATCCAGAGACATAATACTTTTTAGATTTCTTGTCCATTTTTCCAAATGGGATCCCTTGAAAATGGGGTTTTCGCCTACAGGATCCACTGCGATGTCTATATCTTCCCCAATTCCTATCCGATTCTCAAGCGGAGTACCTTAAACGATTTCTAGATCGATTTGCTACCATTCTGCATCAAAATCCCGAGACGTAATATTTTTTAGATTTTTTGTTTATTTTTCCTAATGGGATCCCTTGAAAATGGCATGAAAATGGGGTTTCCCCTGTAGGGACCACTGCGATGTCTATATCTTCCCCAATTCCTATCCGATTCTCAAGCGGAGTACCTTAAACGATTTCTAGATCGATTTGCTACCATTCTGCATCAAAATCCCGAGACGTAATATTTTTTAGATTCCTAATGGGATCCCTTGAAAATGGGGTTTTCACCTACAGGATCCACTGCGATGTCTATATCTTCCCTATATTTCTCCGATTCTCAAGCGGAGTACCTTAAACGATTTCTAGATAGATTTGGTATTGGTATGTCGATTTGCTACCATTCTGCATCAAAATCCGGAGACATAATATTTTTTAGATTTCTTGTCCATTTTTCCAAATGGGATCCCTTGAAAATGGGGTTTTCGCCTATAGGGTCCACTGCGATGTCTATATCTTCCCCAATTCCTATCCGATTCTCAAGCGGAGTACCTTATACGATTTCTAGATCGATTTGCTACCATTCTGCATCAAAATCCCGAGACGTAATATTTTTTAGATTTTTTGTCCATTTTTCGTGATGGGATCCCTTGAAAATGGGGTTTTCGCCTATGGGGTCCACTGCGATGTCTATATCTTCCCCAATTCCTATCCGATTCTGAAGCGGAGTACCTTAAACGATTTCTAGATCGATTTGCTACCATTCTGCATCAAAATCCCGAGACGTAATATTTTTTAGATTTCTTGTCCATTTTTCCTTATGGGATCCCTTGAAAATGGGGTTTTCGCCTATAGGGACCACTGCGATGTCTATATCTTCCCCAATTCCTATCCGATTCTCAAGCGGAGTACCTTAAACGATTTCTAGATCCATTTGCTACCATTCTGCATCAAAATCCAGAGACATAATATTTTTCAGATTTCTTGTCCATTTTTCCTAATGGGATCCCTTGAAAATTGGGTTTTTTTTTCTTATAGGGTCCACTGGAATGTCTATATCTTCCCCAATTCCTATCCGATTCTCAAGCGGAGTACCTTAAACGATTTCTAGATCCATTTGCTACCATTCTGCATCAAAATCCAGAGACGTAATATTTTTCAGATTTCTTGTCCATTTTTTCTAATGGGATCCCTTGAAAATGGGGTTTTCGCCTATAGGGTCCACTGCGATGTCTATATCTTCCCCAATTTGTATCCGATTCTCAAGCGGAGTACTTTATACGATTTCTAGATCGATTTGCTACCATTCTGCATCAAAATCCAGAGACATAATATTTTTTAGATTTCTTGTCCATTTTTCCTAATGGGATCCCTTGAAAATGGGGTTTTTTTTTCTTATAAGGTCCACTGCGATGTCTATATCTTCCCCAATTCCTATCCGATTCTCAAGCGGAGTACCTTATACGATTTCTAGATCGATTTGCTACCATTCTGCATCAAAATCCCGAGACGTAATATTTTTTAGATTTTTTGTCCATTTTTCGTGATGGGATCCCTTGAAAATGGGGTTTTCGCCTACAGGATCCACTGCGATGTCTATATCTTCCCCAATTCCTATCCGATTCTCAAGCGGAGTACCTTAAACGATTTCTAGGTCGATTTGCTACCATTCTGCATCAAAATCCCGAGACGTAATATTTTTTAGATTTCTTGTCCATTTTTCCTAATGGGATCCCTTGAAAATGGGGTTTTCCCCTGTAGGGACCACTGCGATGTCTATATCTTCCCCAATTCCTATCCGATTCTCAAGCGGAGTACCTTAAACGATTTCTAGATCCATTTGCTACCATTCTGCATCAAAATCCAGAGACATAATATTTTTTAGATTTCTTGTCCATTTTTCCTTATGGGATCCCTTGAAAATGGGGTTTTCGCCTATAGGGACCACTGCGATGTCTATATCTTCCCCAATTCCTATCCGATTCTCAAGCGGAGTACCTTAAACGATTTCTAGATCCATTTGCTACCATTCTGCATCAAAATCCAGAGACATAATATTTTTTAGATTTCTTGTCCATTTTTCCTAATGGGATCCCTTGAAAATGGGGTTTTCGCCTATAGGGTCCACTGCGATGTCTATATCTTCCCCAATTTCTATCCGATTCTCAAGCGGAGTACTTTATACGATTTCTAGATCGATTTGCTACCATTCTGCATCAAAATCCAGAGACATAATACTTTTTAGATTTCTTGTCCATTTTTCCAAATGGGATCCCTTGAAAATGGTGTTTTCGCCTACAGGATCCACTGCGATGTCTATATCTTCCCCAATTCCTATCCGATTCTCAAGCGGAGTACCTTAAACGATTTCAAGATCGATTTGCTACCATTCTGCATGAAAATCCGGAGACGTAATATTTTTTAGATTTCTTGTCCATTTTTCCTAATGGGATCCCTTGAAAATGGGGTTTTTTTTTCTTATAAGGTCCACTGCGATGTCTATATCTTCCCCAATTCCTATCCGATTCTCAAGCGGAGTACCTTAAACGATTTCTAGATCCATTTGCTACCATTCTGCATCAAAATCGCGAGACGTAATATTTTTTAGATTTTTTGTCCATTTTTTGTTATGGGATCCCTTGAAAATGGGGTTTTCGCCTATAGGGTCCACTGCGATGTCTATATCTTCCCCAATTCCTATCCGATTCTCAAGCGGAGTACCTTAAACGATTTCTAGATCGATTTGCTACCATTCTGCATCAAAATCCCGAGACGTAATATTTTTTAGATTTCTTGTCCATTTTTCCTTATGGGATCCCTTGAAAATGGGGTTTTCGCCTATAGGGACCACTGCGATGTCTATATCTTCCCCAATTCCTATCCGATTCTCAAGCGGAGTACCTTAAACGATTTCTAGATCGATTTGCTACCATTCTGCATCAAAATCCGGAGACGTAATATTTTTTAGATTTCTTGTCCATTTTTCCTAATGGGATCCCTTGAAAATTGGGTTTTTTTTTCTTATAGGGTCCACTGGAATGTCTATATCTTCCCCAATTCCTATCCGATTCTCAAGCGGAGTACCTTAAACGATTTCTAGATCGATTTGCTACCATTCTGCATCAAAATCCCAAGACGTAATATTTTTTAGATTTCTTGTCCATTTTTCCTAATGGGATCCCTTGAAAATGGGGTTTTCCCCTGTAGGGACCACTGCGATGTCTATATCTTCCCCAATTCCTATCCGATTCTCAAGCGAAGTACCTTAAACGATTTCTAGATTGATTTTCTACCATACTGCATCAAAATCCCGAGACGTAATATTTTTTAGATTTTTTGTCCATTTTTCGTGATGGGATCCCTTGAAAATGGGGTTTTCGCCTACAGGATCCACTGCGATGTCTATATCTTCCCCAATTCCTATCCGATTCTCAAGCGGAGTACCTTAAACGATTTCTAGGTCGATTTGCTACCATTCTGCATCAAAATCCCGAGACGTAATATTTTTTAGATTTCTTGTCCATTTTTCCTAATGGGATCCCTTGAAAATGGGGTTTTCCCCTGTAGGGACCACTGCGATGTCTATATCTTCCCCAATTCCTATCCGATTCTCAAGCGAAGTACCTTAAACGATTTCTAGATTGATTTTCTACCATACTGCATCAAAATCCCGAGACGTAATATTTTTTAGATTTTTTGTCCATTTTTCGTGATGGGATCCCTTGAAAATGGGGTTTTCGCCTACAGGATCCACTGCGATGTCTATATCTTCCCCAATTCCTATCCGATTCTCAAGCGGAGTACCTTAAACGATTTCTAGGTCGATTTGCTACCATTCTGCATCAAAATCCCGAGACGTAATATTTTTTAGATTTCTTGTCCATTTTTCCTAATGGGATCCCTTGAAAATGGGGTTTTCCCCTGTAGGGACCACTGCGATGTCTATATCTTCCCCAATTCCTATCCGATTCTCAAGCGGAGTACCTTAAACGATTTCTAGATCCATTTGCTACCATTCTGCATCAAAATCCAGAGACATAATATTTTTTAGATTTCTTGTCCATTTTTCCTTATGGGATCCCTTGAAAATGGGGTTTTCGCCTACAGGATCCACTGCGATGTCTATATCTTCCCCAATTCCTATCCGATTCTCAAGCGGAGTACCTTAAACGATTTCTAGATCCATTTGCTACCATTCTGCATCAAAATCCAGAGACATAATATTTTTTAGATTTCTTGTCCATTTTTCCTAATGGGATCCCTTGAAAATAGGGTTTTCCCCTGTAGGGACCACTGCGATGTCTATATCATCCCCAATTCCTATCCGATTCTCAAGCGGAGTACCTTAAACGATTTCTAGATCCATTTGCTACCATTCTGCATCAAAATCCAGAGACATAATATTTTTTAGATTTCTTGTCCATTTTTCCTTATGGGATCCCTTGAAAATGGGGTTTTCGCCTATAGGGACCACTGCGATGTCTATATCTTCCCCAATTCCTATCCGATTCTCAAGCGGAGTACCTTAAACGATTTCTAGATCCATTTGCTACCATTCTGCATCAAAATCCAGAGACATAATATTTTTTAGATTTCTTGTCCATTTTTCCTAATGGGATCCCTTGAAAATGGGGTTTTCGCCTACAGGATCCACTGCGATGTCTATATCTTCCCCAATTCCTATCCGATTCTCAAGCGGAGTACCTTAAACGATTTCTAGATCGATTTGCTACCATTCTGCATCAAAATCCCGAGACGTAATATTTTTTAGATTTCTTGTCCATTTTTCCTAATGGGATCCCTTGAAAATGGGGTTTTCCCCTGTAGGGACCACTGCGATGTCTATATCTTCCCCAATTCCTATCCGATTCTCAAGCGGAGTACCTTAAACGATTTCAAGATCGATTTGCTACCATTCTGCATGAAAATCCGGAGACGTAATATTTTTTAGATTTCTTGTCCATTTTTCCTAATGGGATCCCTTGAAAATGGGGTTTTTTTTTCTTATAAGGTCCACTGCGATGTCTATATCTTCCCCAATTCCTATCCGATTCTCAAGCGGAGTACCTTAAACGATTTCTAGATCGATTTGCTACCATTCTGCATCAAAATCCCGAGACGTAATATTTTTTAGATTTCTTGTCCATTTTTCCTTATGGGATCCCTTGAAAATGGGGTTTTCGCCTATAGGGACCACTGCGATGTCTATATCTTCCCCAATTCCTATCCGATTCTCAAGCGGAGTACCTTAAACGATTTCAAGATCGATTTGCTACCATTCTGCATCAAAATCCGGAGACGTAATATTTTTTAGATTTCTTGTCCATTTTTCCTAATGGGATCCCTTGAAAATTGGGTTTTTTTTCTTATAGGGTCCACTGGAATGTCTATATCTTCCCCAATTCCTATCCGATTCTCAAGCGGAGTACCTTATACGATTTCTAGATCGATTTGCTACCATTCTGCATCAAAATCCAGAAACAAAATATTTTTTAGTTTTTTTGTCCATTTTTTCTGATGGGATCCCTTGAAAATGCGGTTTTCCCCTGTAGGGACCACTGCGATGTCTATATCTTCCCCAATTCCTATCCGATTCTCAAGCGAAGTACCTTAAACGATTTCTAGATTGATTTTCTACCATACTGCATCAAAATCCCGAGACACAATATTTTTTAGATTTTTTTTCCAAAAATATTGTTTTGATATTTTGCCCATTTTTCGTGATGGGATCCCTCGATAATGGGGTTTTCCCCTATTTGGCCCACAAAGATGACTTTATCTTCCCCAATTCCAATCCGATTCTCAAGCGGAGTACCTTATACGATTTCTAGATCGATTTGCTACCATTCTGCATCAAAATCCAGAAACAAAATATTTTTTAGTTTTTTTGTCCATTTTTTCTGATGGGATCCCTTGAAAATGCGGTTTTCCCCTATTTGGCCCACACTGATTGCTATAGCTTCCCCAATACGGAGCCGATTATTTAGCGCACTACCTTGAAACATTTCTGGTCCATTTTTCGTAATGATGAATAGGGGGTTTCCTTTATATGCCCCACAGTTATGGCTATATCTTCACCAATCCTGATCCGATTCTACCTTAAACTATTTTTACTCTCTGCAAAGGTATAATAATTAATAAAAATGTTTCTTAAAAAAAGACAAAGATCATTTATTATAAAAAAAACTTATTCTATATTTATGTATGGTTTTTAAAATCGACTATCTTAATATCGATAATATATCGAGTTATTGATTTTTTTTGAATTTGTATCACGAAAAAGTGTGACCTTGTACGCGACAGAACTCAAATCCCATTTTGTTAAAAATTCCATATAGGCAAACAAATGGCGTTAGGATATTTTTGCCTCTACCAAAGTATATTTAAAGGCGAGATGATGTAATTTCCACCAGAACCGTGTGTGGAGTCAAACCAACCACATCTATTTTCTCATTATTTTGTTTCTAATTTTATTTATTTTTCTTTTTTCATTTTTTTTAATGTCTGAAGAGTCTAGGATTTAGAGTTACTAGAGTTTTCGTTGTTTTATTTTTATTTCTTTATTCTCATTTTCATCCAAATACTGGCCCCTAATCACGAAATACATAATATTCGGTTGATTTTCTTATTTTTGTTTTTTATATTTTTATCAATTTTTATTTTATTTTCTGGGTATATTACACCAACAATGGGTATTATACCTTATTGTCTTGGTTCTGGTTTTGGTCTCTGATTTTTTTATTTTTACTTTTCAAAATGATTATTTTTATTATTTAATATCTTGTATCTAATATGAAGACGATTCAATCTATAGTCATAGCCTTTAAATCATTGTGTAGTTCGATAAATTTTTTTTTCTTGTGATCAATGTTTTTGTTTTTTCCTTCACCTGGTGCTTGACCACTTGACCACAACAAAAAATTTAAGATATAAAAAGTTACAAAAAAACAAATATTATAATTTTATTGAATAATTACCGAATTAAATCATCTTCTAAAATGTTATTATAAGCAAAAAATAAACTACAATTTTTTTTTTTTATTATTATTTGACCTATAGTGGCCCTTAAATTAATGAAAATATGAGAGTTTAATTACTATTCTACTTGTTTTATATATTTTTTTTTATTTTTCATTACTATGTGACTTCTAGTGCTTAAATCTTCAGATTTTAAAAGTAATTAAAGATATCTGATGTAGCAAACTGATCCTTACAGGAATTTCATTCACAGACAAATTTTTTAAAAGCCCAAGATTGTATCTGCATTATCATAAAAGTTATAGCATATCCGATCTTTCAGTTATATTATATATGACAGGCTGATCCTTATGATTGGTAGAATTCCGTAGATTGGCTTGGATGACTAAGAACATCATCCATAGAAAGTCCCAACCTTTAAAGTTAAAAATTCCAAAGGTATGGCATTTCCGATCGTCCAGTTATATGACAGATATATATACCTACCCGCCATACCTACTTAAAATTCTCCATTGGTTCTATCTTTTCTCTAATTAATAACTTTATAACTCAAATATAAATTTTTTTTCAGCAAATGGTTCAGGAAAAACAATCCAATTTACGTCTATATCTCATCAATATGAACATTGGCAACTTCATACACTTTATATCCTGGTATTTTAAAGGACTTCTCTATTTATTTATCAGTTCCGCGATCGTTACGCTTCTTTTAAAGGTAAGAAAAGTTCATCCCTATGAAAAAATATAAAATAATAATCATTTTTCAGGTTCACTGGAGTAATGATCATGCCGTTTTGACCCAAACACCCTGGTACATTCTGTTACTTGTACTGATGACCTATAACTTGTCCAGCACTGCCATGGTTATGATGATAGCTTCCTTTTTCCGGGACGCCGTCCATGCCGTTCGTGTGGTTACCCTTGTCTGGGCGATATCCTATATGCCATCGTTTGTCCTCTGGAATAATCCGAATGTTAAGATCCAGGCTCTGCGATATTTATCCTACATTCTGCCCAATGTCGTTGCAATGATGGTATTCGAGTGTATCGTTGAACGTGAAATGCTCTTTCAAAAGTACTGGGATAATTTCTCATACGATCTGAACTATAATAATGGCCCGATATCGGTGCAGACGAGTACATGGGTATTTTTAACCGATTGTTTGATCTTCACCGTCGTTGGTTTGTACATGGATATGTGGCGTGGCGTGGATCGAACCAGCCAGAAGACGAAGAAACCGACGAATCGATTGAATAGTTTGAGCGAAGATGGCTATCATGATCGCGGCGATAGCTTCAGTCATCAGGGTCAGGGTATTGGTGTCAATTCTACCAAAATCTATGAAGTCGAACCCTCGCATCGACGATTTAAAGTTAAAATTAAAAAAGTATGCAAAAGATTCGGGCCCAACGAACGTCCGGCCTTGAATCTTTTCACGTGGAATGTCTACGAGAACGAGGTCACCGTGCTAATGGGACACAATGGTTGTGGAAAGACCACTTTGCTCAAGATTCTAGCCGGTCTACTGGAACCCACTCGTGGGACTATCATGGTTTCCAATTATAATATCCAAACAGAACGCAAATCCGCCTCCATGGAGCTGGGTATTGCCTTTAACAGTGAAGTTCTTCTCTCCAGTCTCACTGTCATGGATAATTTGAGATTTGTTTGTCGTGTGAAGGGAATGCACAGTTCCACGGAAATCGATGAGCAGGTTAACTTCTACATGTCCACTCTGCAACTGGATGCTCTGAAAAATAAACGTCTGCGAATTCTGACGCCCCGTGATATGTGCTTGGTCTGTATTTGTGGTGCTTTTGTGGGGCATAGTCCCATTATTCTGATCGATGATATACACTCGGACCTGGACAAGGCCTCCCAGAATCTGGTTTGGGGCCTGATCAACGAGGAGAAGTCTCGAAGGACCATTATTCTGGTCTCGAACTCGCCGGTATTGGCCGAAAATATAGCCGATCGTATGGCCATCATGTCCAATGGAGAACTCAAATGTACGGGAACTAAGCCATTTTTGAAGAACATGTATGGTCATGGCTATAGATTGGTGAGTGTTTTAGGGTTTGATAATAATTAGGGATTTTCGGAATTTATTTTAAGTACAATTTATTAACAAACCTTTCCTAATTAGACCTGCGTTAAAGGCCGACATTGTAAAATTAGAGAACTTAATGCCTTGATGGGGAAATATATGCCAAATCTAACGATTGAAACCAACATTGGCTACAAAATAACTTTCGTTTTGGAGAATAAATACGAGGATCAGTTCCCGTTTCTCATCGACGATCTGGAAGAAAATATGGAGAGACTAGATGTGGTTAGTTTCCGGATAAGGGATACCTCAATGGAGGAGATATTCCTGAGATTTGGATGCGAGGAAAATGATCCGATGAGCGGTACCCAGTCGATGGATAATCCAAACACCCTGGTGGATGAATATTATGCGACATTAGATGAGGCTGACCGAAAGGGTAAACGCAAGGGCATAAGGTTGGGCTTTCTACAATGCAGGTCAGACTTTAAAAGAGTGTTATCATAAGGATTATTAATAATTCATTTCCATCGCAGAGCTCTTTTTATGAAACGTTGGATTTTAGCCAAACGTCATTGGATCGTGAAAATCTTTGAACTCATTGGGGTGATGGTAGCCTTCTTGTGCACTTTTGCCGGTACCTTTATTTATGGAAAGAATTATGAACTGATCCCAATGACCTATAACCTCAGTCAGTTGCCATCGATCGATGCTTTCGCTGAACTCTTCTCGAGCGATAAATCCTCCGTCGATATGCATGCCTATTATAGGGAATTACTCTACTGGTACGATGCTAATGTCCTGAATTTGGGCAAGGCTGATTATGAAAAATATGCCCTAATGAATAACTCGGAATTGACTACCAATGTCAACTACAAGTATATGTTCGGTGCTACCTTTGACCGCGATCTGGTGACCGCCTGGTTTAATAATATTCCACTTCATGCTGCGCCATTTGCTCTAAATGTTGTCCACAATGCAGTGGCTAGGTAAGGGAGTTTGTTTTTTGAGATTATTTTTGCTTTCAAAAACCCCTTTATTTTCAGACACTTTTTTGACGAAGAAGCCACCATCGATGTCACTCTGAAACCTCTGAAATTTGCCACAAAAATCGATACTTTTCCACCCGGGTCTCATGGCGTGGGCAGTATCTTGGCCATTAATGTGTGCTTTCTTCTGGGCTTCATTTGGCCAGCATTATCCATTTATCTGATTCGGGAACGTTGTAGTTCCATGAAGAGACAACAATTTCTAGCCGGCGCCAAATTTTGTACATATTGGACTTACACTTTTCTGTACGATGGGATGCTTCTGGCTTTTCATACATTGGCCTTGCTGGCCATGGTATCCATGTATATGCATCCTATTCATAATATCCACTTTTACTGTAAGTGCAAGCCATTCTAACGATATTTTAATGGTTTTATTAGGTTTACTTTTACTTAAAAATTTAATTACTTACAAATTTATATTTGTTTTAATTTTAAATATTTTTTTAAGTAACTATCGAGGATTTATCAATTTTGTTTTACTTAAAAAAGAAAAAAAAAGGTTTTTTTTTTTTTAATATTTTCAACAGAAGAATAATAATTGGATCTGGAAAATATACAACTATTTATACATTTTATTTTATATTTTTTTTATTTTATTATACATTTATTTATCTCATTTATACAAAAATGCTAAACTATTTTTATTTCTATTTCTTATTTTTTAAGGTGTAAGACTCAAGCTATCGATAGCTTATCGTTTTTATTATGTATTTATTTTGTTTTTTGAATGAAAAATAATTATTAAACCCTTAAAAATTAATGGTCATGATTATCTATCATATTTTGAAAATTTCCAAAAAAAAAAAAAACTCATTTAATTTTTTAAGTACTTAACAATGTATATACCTATATTTTCAACTAAAAGTTGAAAGTTAAAGTCTTAAACGCATTAAATCGCATCTGTTAATTTCTTAATTTTGCAAGAAAAAAGGATAAATATCTAATCTATTTTATCATTTTTATAAAAGTATTTCAATCTTTTTTTAATTCAAAAGACATTAATTGTGTAAAGTAATTCCTTTAATTAATCAATATGCTTTACAATTACTTCAAATATTTAAAATCATTAGAAAATATAAATTTAAAATATACTTTGAATAATAAGAAACTAGAAGCTAAAACTAATCGATATTTGTCCATTTTTTAAAAATATTAAGACGGTCATTAACTTAATTTCCTGTGAATATAATGTTTAATAATTTAATGATATTAATCGCTTTCCATACTTTATTTTAATTTTCTTTCTTTTCTCAGTTTTCTTCATGCTGGTCTTCGTCATGGGCTGCCTATGGTTGATTTTTTCAACCTATTTAGTATCTGCCGTCTGTTCGAATCCCTGCTTGGGCTATATGGGTCTATGCTGTCTGTCCAGCCTGGGAGTAGTATGCTTTACTTTAGTGTACACCCATACGATCATCGAACCTTCAACTTCATTGCAAATATTTGCATTCTATGTCGTGGCTGAAATCATTTTTATACTTTTCCTAACACTCGAACACTCGATAATATGCTCCGATGATTCCGTAAAGTTTGCCTCAAAAGTGGTCTATAATTGCAAGTCGGTGCCCAGTTGTTGCAGTTGAGTTCTTAATTTATTTTTGGTGATTTTTTTATTTTTAATTTACTTTCTTGTTTTATCGAATTGTAGATGAAATTAGCTTTACTGGCCCGAATAGTGGCCTGACTAATTTGTATATTGTGCTGGCATGTCACTTGTTCTTCGTCGCTATTACATTGTTCCTCATTGAATATTATTCGATGATGGGCTTTGGATGCTGTCGCAGTGGTACCAAAAATACAATTCATCTACCCGGTGGCCAGGAAATGGCCAATAGCTGGCTGATTCGCAGTCATGTGTCCATGCCAACGGCAGATACACCAGTTCAGACCGAACGTCATCGGATTAGTCGGATACCGTCAAGGTCGAGGCCCGACCATGCCGCCGTCATGTTGGGCATTTATGCCAAGAAGCGTAATGTTGACATTCTCACTAATTTGGATTTCTATGTGGAAAAGTGAGTATGACTATATGATTTAATGCCTTGAAGACATTGAGATTTGGGAGGTTATATATGTAATTTCGTTGGGGCTGATCCTGATAAGTCTGAAATTCAAAATTTTGGTTTCCCACCTCCTCAAACTTTTTCCAGAGAAAACAATTACTTTCAAATACATCTTTCAATTACTTTCAGGGCTGATCCTGATAAGTCTGAAATTCAAAATTTTGGTTTCCCACCTCCTCAAACTTTTTCCAGAGAAAACAATTACTTTCAAATACATGTTTTATTTGTTTATTTTATTCAAAAGTTATAAAATGGAAGAGTACAGTTTATCTAATTTTCGTCTCCATAATATTAGAAATAATGTAATTTCATTTCATTAAAATTTCCAAAAATTTTTCACTTTCCAAGTCCGTTTTTAAAAGGCTTTTTGTTTTCTTCAATATGCTCTTCGGATGTAGATGCATATTCTATGACTTTTTAAGCTTTTAGATCCAGCAATGAAAAAAATAGAATTTAAAAATGATTTCGAGTTAGTTATTTTTGAAAGATTTCCAGAAAACCAAATTAGAATACACACCTCATACTAGGATCGAACCACCAGCCATAGCCCTCTTCCTCCGCCAAATTACGATCAGGAACTCCATCCTCATCCCGATCGAATGTGGAAAATTTAGAGCCCTGCTTAGGGATCATCCATAATTCGCTACCAGTACAATTGCCAATACTTTTCACTCTGTAACCTTCGCTTCGGTCGCCCACAACAAAGTGGTCGCATTTCCTTAGCCTCCCTCTGGTGGATAAAAGCACTTCATGAGGCTTTCCACTGGTCAGATGGTGCAATTGATTGAGTCCAATAAAGAACTCATCGCGCAACGCAGTTCCTGCATCCCCGAATCCACGTTCATAATCATCAAACGTCCGATTAAATGTTTGTGTATCATTTTTTCTATAAACAATTAACCATCCAGATCCAAAATAAAAATATGACACACAAACCGATTTAAAGGGGTCTGAGCCTGGAAAATTGGATTTCGCGAAGGACCCTGCTTTCACTTTGGTTTCGTGGACAAGGATCTGGAAAATCTAAAAAAATCTATGTATTATTTTGCAAGTGATTGGGTTCTGCCGACTTACCTATGGTTTGTGTCTTTGACGTCGTCTTATTATTAATATTAGGAAGTGGAGTTGTTGGAACCTCTTCTTCCGATCCCAGGGAGGCAGAAATTAGGAAACATGCAGAAAGGAGGGCCACGGGGAGAATCATCCTATACCTTTTCTATCGAACTGAAATTTCTACTGAAAGAGTCTCTGGGAATATTTCAGCTGATGCTGCGAGTCTTGGAGCTCCGGCTTTTTAAAGCTTAGCTTTAGTTTCTGATAAGAAATTGGGAAATACCCACACATATGTATAGAGAAGCCGAAATATTCCAAAGACAGAATGCGTACGAAAGGGCTGTCACAGGTTATTGAAGATTAGAGAGAGGTGATTAGGAACAAGACCTGGCTTATGTTATATATACATATATTTGTTTATTTTATATTATTTATTATATACATACTAGTATACATATTCCCAAAATGGAAATTTATTTTCAAATAGATTTCAATGAGTCATTAGTAGCCTTATCTCTAACAAATGCGTGTCGCACCCCCTTTTAGTCTAAGGAAATACTAAAATATACCAAAAACCTCCCAAAAATCTAGAAAAGAATGCGTTAACATATCAGGATCTAATAACTCTGGCAAGTCCACCCTATTAAAAGTGCTAGTGGGTGAGACCAAGATCAAGAGTGGTCGGATCTGGATCTGCGGCCATTCGATGGAGAGACAGCGCTTGAAGTGCTACCGCCTCATCGGGTACTGTCCCCAATGGGACACCCTGCCCTCGGAGTATACGCCCCGGGAACTGTTGCTAATTATGGCCCTGATCCAGGGACATCGCAGGAGCATGGCCCAGGAACTAGCTGATTCGCTGCTGCGAATGCTGGCCCTCACACCCTGTTGGAATCAATCGGTAGGTCAGTGTACCACTGGACAGAGTCGTCGTCTATTATTTGGAGTGGCTGTACTGGGCTCCCCAAAGCTCGTTCTAGTTGATGGTGTTCCGGCGGGATTAGATCCCACCGGGAAGAGGACCGTCTTCACGGTCACCTCACAAATGCAGTCCCGGGGATGTAGTTTCGTGTACACTCACCTGAATAATTTGGATGCGGAACGATTGTGTCAACGTACTCCCATCCTGGTGTCGGGCCAGCTGTGGATGGTGGGGTCCTTCGACGAGGTCCATCGAAACTACCAAGCCGGCTACCAGCTGGAGGTGAGATTCAAGCGAAAGGTCAACCCGAATGTCAGCATGTCCAGGACAACCTGGAATCGAATCAATCACTTCCCCATGTCGCCTCAGAAAAAGTTTAGCGCCTTTATGGAAATTAAATTTCCCTACGCCGTTCTCAAGTAAGTTTTTTTTTTAATACTTTAACAATTTTTAATTTTTTTAATATCCTTCAGGCGTGAAAAAGAAGACTCTATGGTTTTCCAAATGCCACTGGGCTCAACCTCATTTTCCGAAATATTTTTGATCCTTCGCAAGGATGCTTTTGAAATGAACATCGAGGATTACTTCATCACCCGGAATATGCGCATGGGTCTGGAAATTTATGTTTATGATCGGGAATTTGAGGATCCTCGCTACAATAATTGAAAGTTCCTACCGGAAAATAGAGAAATAATTACAAGAACTTCTGTAATATCTTTGTCATACTTTTCGCAGATTAATAAAAAATTCCTTGATCAGTTTTGACTGAAAGCAAGGTGACTAAAAAATTGTACTTTTCTAACAAAGGAGAGGACTTTATCCGTAAAAATATCCTGACTAAAAAGTGACCTATAAAATACCAAAAAAAGTCCTATATTTTATTTAAAAATTAAATCAACAAGATTCATTTTTAAAAGTGCTTTTCACAAAATGTATTACAATTAACTTTAATAAAATAATTCTATAATATTTTCACTTAAAAAAATTCTTTGTAAAAATATACTATACTAATATATTTTAATTTAAATTAAGAGAAAATTTATTTACAGCTTGGCATCATTAAAATTTACAGCTTGGATGATTTTTTAATCAGATAATTTTATATTGAAATACATTCATATTCATAAAATCTTTACATATTTCCGGATAACTCAAATACTTAAGTTTGAATGCAAAAATTCATAATTTACAGAAAAGTCTGGCTTAAATGCATAAATATATAAAAACGCTTAATAACAAATCATTTTATTGACTTTTAAAAAATTTTGTAATTCAAATTTTTAATAGAGGTTGTGAAATAGTAGTAAACTTAAACAGATTTCTATCACCGAGAGTAGATCGAGAGTTTTAAAACATATCCCACCCACGACAATATCGAATATCGCTGTTTTTCTCAGCCGGATGGCATCTAGGGGAGTCTAATATCTATTGATAATTAGGGGAGTCCCACCAAAAGGATGCAGCACACTATACCAAAAATAAATAAACAAAATAAATAAATAAGATTTATGCATACCACAAAGTTGATTCGTTTTGTTTACAAAATAATTTGAAAAATTTAGTCGGAAAATAGCCTATTTGGTGAAACCGCTAATTTGAAAACTAAAAAGCCGAAGGGGAATTGAAGCCAATTTAAAAAATCTCAAAATTAAAAGCACCAAAAATTTTGAAGGATCTCCGAGGATCACTGATACTCTAGCATTATGGGCCGTTGGATTCGTTCGAGATAACTAGGGCTTGCTGTCGGAGTTTCTTCTGGATACGGCGCTCTATGCCGCGGAAGATGTTCTGGGGACGCTCCGAGAGGATCTCGAGAAGACGCTCGTAGAAGGGGACCTTCAAGACAGAGTAGCCGTTGATAAACGGAATTATGCAGAAGGCGGCTGCCTCCACCTGCATCCAGGGACTCGCTGGGTTCTGGGCGGTGCACCAGAAGCTCTGCATGATGATGGGGGTGACTAGCGGGGCCATGACCCTCAGGGTTTCGTCGACACGTCTGCGGAAACTCGCAAATCGTGTGCGGTGGTTTAGGCCAGAGTGTTGGTGGCAGTCGCGCAGCTGGATGCGCTCGAAGAGGACCCCCATCAGGTCATACAGAAGAGGCTCAAAGGCGGAGACCCTCCTAAAATAGTTTAGGTCGCGCATCAGGTTTTGCCAGATTTTCATGGTCAGCTCCACGGCGGACCACTCGCCATACCTCGTCACCTGGAGCAGCACCCGGAATATAAGCTTGCCAAAATCACCCACCTGAAAGGTGGGGGTGCCCTGAGCCACCATCAAGGTCGTGGAAGCCAGCTGTAGGAATACGGCCACGTAGTTGGCCACGAGGGCCCTCTCGTTTTTAGCCACCGCCCTCAGGTACTTGTCCTCCAGGCTTCTCCCCATCTCTACAATTTCCACCTCGAGGTGGCGGAAGATGTAGGCAGACTTTAGTAGAGCCACCACTACGCTGCAGGCTTCTGCGTGGATATGCACCTCCTCGTGACACAGAATGAGGTTCACTCGTTGGAGCACGGGGCTATAGATCAGGTCGTCAGCCCCCATAAATCCGTAATGGGTCCAGACGGTGCAGACCTCCAGGCGGAAGAGAAGGATTATTGCAAGAGAAGAAATAGAAGTTGGATCCCTACCTTAAGGCACTGCTTTTCGCCCTCGAGTCCGATGTTCTCATTCTCGAGTAACTCTCCCATGAGGGTCACCACGTGGCGGGCATGTTCCCTGAGGTTGAGCTGGATGAAATACGCCCGATCGGGACGCACTGTTCGGATAAACCCGCGGGCCTCCCTGGGCAGCAGCTCCAGGAGCTCGAGGAAGGCGCGGATGTGCTCCGGGCAGTTCTGGACCATCGCCTCGGAGAGCTCAGGTAGCTCCTGGGGCCAAAAGGTAAAGAAAAGGCCCAAGTGCACGAGGCATAGGGCCAGCTGTAATACGAGCGGACGTCCAAATGGCAGGAGTGCCGCTTCCTGCAGGTTATCAGTCAGGCTACTCTTCAGCTCGAGGACGCTTTCCGGGGTCAGGATGTGCGCCTCTCGCTTGATCTTAAAGTCGACGGTGGAGGCAGCGAATAGGAGCACGTGCATGGGCTGACACTCCACGTCTGCCAGGATCTCGTTCAGGACCGGCCACGCATGGCGAGATGCCTGGAAGCGTCGTAGAAACCTCTCCCTACGCGAATTGCGCCATATGATCGGGGTCCCCAGGACCTTGGTCACAGACTCCTTGGTGTAGGGGTTCGGCCCCCTTTTGGGGTTAGAGCTCGGCGAATTCTGCATAGAAATTTCTATGTTTTTTCAGTTTAGATATTTTTTTTCAAAAACTCACCATGATGTGAAAAATAAAATGAAATGAAATTTGGAAGAAACTTTTCACAAAACACGACTG
The DNA here is from genome assembly GCA_018153235.1 of Drosophila malerkotliana malerkotliana. NCBI lineage: Eukaryota > Metazoa > Arthropoda > Insecta > Diptera > Drosophilidae > Drosophila > Drosophila malerkotliana. Next base: position 6,269,909 of record JAECXV010000058.1, on the reverse strand, counting down.
CTTATATTTTAGGAAAAATTATTAGACTCCTGAAAAATATTTTCTTTCTAATATTTTTCTCTAGTCTCTAGAAGCTAGTGCTCGTTGTGAGATAAAAACACAGAATGAAAATTTTTAGAAACGCTCCAGGCATTTGGACAAGATTTAAAAATCAATGGCTACTTTTCGAAAATTATTTCCTCCTAAAACACACATTTTTTTTTTACATAAAAATAGTTTGATTCTGTCAACCTAGTTAGTATCTGGAATCTGCTTAAATCCCTGCTTGGGCTTAGACTACCCCCAACCTGGAGGTAGTATGCTTTACATTAGTGTACACTTATACCATCATCGAACCTTCAACTTCATTGGAAATATGTGCATTCTATGTCGTGGCTAAAATAATAAAAATTATTATAAAAATTATTTTCCTACCACTCGAACACTTGATAATATTCCCCGATGATTCCGTAAAGTTTGCCTCAAAAGTGGTTTATAATTGCAAGTCTTGAAGTCTTTGAGATATAGATATAGATAAAACGGATTATTTTAAAGTACTTCTAAGGAACATTTGGAACCTACAATATGTCTTGAGTTGGGAACAACTTTCTCTTTTCTAAAATATATGTTTTTACAATTTTAATCTCAATATTGATATCGAAAGCATTTGCTATTCGTCCCCGATTTTTATACCTGGTACTCCTAAACTTCAAGGGTATATTGTAGTCGTGTGAATGTATGTAACTATCATCTCCGACCCCATAAGTACTTTTTTCAGTGAAAACAATTAGTTTCGATTATTTGTTACATATTTTATTTGTTTATTTTATTCAAAATTTAAAAAATATAAAATTACTGTTTATATAATCATTGTCTTCAAATTATTAGAAATATAATATAGTTACATTTTAGTGCATATCAGGATTATATTTATTTTCCAAAAATGTCCGTTTTAAAAGGTTTTCTTTTCCGCGAGAACCTTCAATCTGTTCTCTTGAGGTACACGCCTATGTTAAACTTTACGGGGCTAATAGATCGAGAAATGAAAAAAAATTAACAATTTAAAAATTATTTCAAGTTAGTTATTTTAAAATGTTTTTCAAAAAGCAAGTTTTGAATACACACCTCATACTAGGATCGTACCACCAGCCATAGCCCTCTTCCTTCGCCAAATTACGATCAGGAACTCCATCCTCGTCTTGATCGAAGGTGGAAAATTTGGAGCCCTGCTTAGGGAGGATCCATACGTCATCGCCAGTGCAATTTCCAATATTTTTCACCTTGTAACCTTCGCTACGATCGCCCACAACAAAGTGGTCGCATATTTTTGTCCCCCCAAGGGTGTTTAACATCACTTTAAAAGGCTTTCCACTGGTCAGGTGGTGCAATCGGTTGAGTCCAATAAAGAACTCATCGTAAGAATTAATATCAAAAGTGCCGAATCCACGTTCATAATCCTCATACGTGCGATTAAATTTTGGTGGGTCAGAATGTTTATTATAATAAACATTCAACCATCCAGATATCCCATTTTTCAAATGTGAAAAACAAACTACTTTAAACGGGTCTAAGCCTGGTAGTTGCATTTCGCGGAGGACTAAGTAATCGTAGTGGCCTTCTGAACAAGGATCTGGAAAATCTGAAAAAATCGATGTATTAATTTTCAAATTATTGGGTTCTGCCGACTTACCTATGGTTTCTGTTTTCGGCGTCGTCTGATTATTAATATTTGGAAGTGAAGTTTTTGAGTTGTTAGGCAGTGGAGTTGTTGGAACCTCTTCAGCTTCAACCTCCACATTCGTTGTTTTATTATTCGATTCTTTTGAACTATTTTCATCCGATCCACCCATTTTTATAATTTTTCCCAACTTGGCAATGTCTTCGCGGAACTGTTTAGTCAACGTTGCAAGTTCACTTGTTTTCTTGAGGTTCCTATTTTGATCTTTTAGGAGGTGGATTTCCTTATTTTTCTGATTTATTAGATTTTCAACTTCCTGCTGCTTTGAATGCAACTGCGCATATTTAATTTTCTCATCCATAAGTTGACTCAGCACTTCCGTATATTTAATTTGAATTACCGAAATCGACTTCACCAAGTCCGAATTATCCTTTTGACATTTTGATATTTGGGCATATTTTTCAAGACGCTCGTTCTGCAAGTCTGTCTGGCACTTCTCGAAGTATAGTTGTGAACTTAAATTACTTTTCAAAATAAAACACTCAATGAGACTATTACTTACATCTTCCGATCCTAGGGTGACAGGAAAAAGGATAAAGGCAGCAGCAAGGAGGGCCACTGGGAAGATCATCTTGTATTTTTTTGATTGAACGGATTTTTCTACTGAAAGAGTCTCTGGGAATATTTCAACTGATACTGCGAGTCTTAGAGCTCCGGCTTTTTAAAGCCATGAGCTTAAGCTTTAGTTTCTGATTAAAAATTGGGAAATACCCACACATATAGAAAAGCCAAAATATTCGACAGACAGAATGCGTACGGAATGGGGATGTCAAGGGTTATTGGAGATTAGAGAGAGATTGGCAACAAGACCTGGATTATGTTCTTAGCTTCTTCTTATTGATATATACATATATTTGTATATATGTATATGCAATTTTTTTATATATTATTTTATTTATTATATACATACATACTAATATACATATTCCCAAAATGGAAATTAATTTTCAACTAGATTTCAATGACTCATTAGTAGCCTTATCTATAACAAATGCGTCTCGCATTAAAGGAATATCTCTCTAGAAGGGTTTTTAAAAAATTAAATTATTTTCAAAGTGAGGGCCGCTTTAGTTTCGTGGCAGTAGACCAAAAAAGTGGATTTGGACCCGCTACCAGGCTCGAAGTACCAGGCGAACAGAAACGCATAGTAGGTGGATTCTGCTTTTTGAATATTTATTATTCATTATTATATAATATATATATATATTATTTAATAGATTTATTATAGATTTTCATAATCCAACAACAAAATGTCGAGCGGCCATCATATTTTAGAAAAGGATCAGTATCGCCATTTCAGGATTTAATGAGGATATGACGCAATTCGAAGTATATTAAGGTCTTGATTCTAGAATGGTACTATGCTTTCCGATCGGTTGGAAAATGACCGAGTTATAAACAAACTAACTTTTAAAAACATAAATATTTAAGACAAATTGGTTAACTACTCCGTGTTAACTTGGCCAAGACCAGATTGTGTTAGCCAGGTATATGGGCCGTATTTTTCTTCATTTTATTGGATGCCAAATGGCCGAGTTATTCATAAAAAAAACAGTTTCGAAAAATAGAATCGACCTACTAGGCGTTTCTATTCGCCTGGTACTTCTGGTAGCCTGGTAGCGGCCCGAAATTTAAAAAATTTCAGCCTCAAAAATCTGTGACGTATTGGGCTAAGCTTGGATCCACTGGGTGGTGTCTTGGCTGAATAGGTTTGAGTCTTTGGTGGAAGGTGGATTCTATGTGAAAAATCGTTAAATTAAAATTGAAAAAAATAAGTTTCCCGCCCGCGGAAAACTCCAGAAAGTTTGGAAAATTTTGGGAATAAATTCGGCAAAAACTCGGAAAAACCAGGATATTTCCGAAAAAGTAAAAAAAAAAAAAGAAGAATTCAGAAAAACTTTAAGAAAAATCTGAAAAAACCGAGAAAAAACTTGGAAGTCATAAAAACATTGCCCAAAAATTCGTTAAAATTGGGGTACAATCTTTATAAAAATTAAATAAATTATCAGAAAAAAAAAATTGAAATAATGACGTCCCACCGCATCCTTGTGGAAAATCCTTCCTCCAGACTTCCTCCCCTTCTCCAACCAGACAATAAAAGACACAGGTGTCTTTGATATCACTAAAATGTTTGCAAACTTTGCATTTTATTTTCGGTTTTTTTTTTCCATTTTTTTTTATTTGCTGTTTTGCGTGTCCTGATCGAGAAAATGGTATTTTTTTTTTTTGTTGCTGTCGTCGCTTAGCTTTTGCATTTCAACTTCACATACATAGTCGGTTTGTTGTTGTTGTTGTACAATTACATAAAAAGAAATATGCGTGTGTATGTTATCTATAGTATATATAGTATATATAGTCGTATATATATATATATATATTCGTATATATGCGTATGTATGTAGGTGTTAAGTATTGATCAAGTAAACATGATTTCCACATTTTATGTTTTTTTTTTATTTTTTTTTTTGACTAAGTTTTAGTGGTGCTACCCTCCATCTAGTTCTCGTACTCCTTCTTGTCTTCTTCTTGTTCTCCATTTCCGTTTCCGTTTCTCCATCTTCGTCGTAGTCATAGGCGGCGACAGGGGGGTTTTGGATACTGAATGCTGGATACTGGATGCTGGGGGGATGGGTGCAGACTACAATATCCTTATATCCTTCTCTAACCTTCTCTTGGCGCTAACAAATTTTGGACCGATAATAAAAATACAATACACAAGTATCCGCATCGGTTTCCCATTATTTCTTCTTCTTACATTTTTCATAGTTTCCTTTCTTTTTTTAGTTTTTTTTTTTTATACACTAACTAAATATACAAATCAACAAACTTTGAAAAAAATACCCTTCAAAGGGGTCTTATAACCGTCATCGTCATCGTCATCGTCTTCCGGGGGACTCAAAGAATTCTATATACATTACATAGAGAGAGATAGCGGTACAGTGGTACAGAAAGAGAGAGCAGCAAACGGGACGCTTAACCTCAAAATTCTTGAATTCAGGATTCAGGGTTCGTAAGATAATACACTTCTTAACAAAAGATATTACTTCTAAATATATATTTTTAACTTTTAGGTAAGAAACTAAAGGTCAACACAAACACACACACTGTATCTAAAGTAAGGTCTTGAAAGGGGGCTCTTGATCCGATCCGATCCTAAGGTCCAGAGCCGAGTCTTAACAATAAGCAGGCTTCTTTAAAGAATAGAACCACCAATTCCTATACTATATAGTACAGTGTGTGTAGCTTTTCAAGATCTGCATGTTATTTACAAATGTTTCACATTACGAACCCTGAACCACCGGCCTCAGTCCTTGTCTTCTGCCTAGTCGTCGTCATATCGTATATATATAGCATAGGTATTATTATAGTATGTGTATATATTTAATATATAACTAGAGGAGGGCGCGCTGGCCGCTCAAACTATCAACAAGAGTTCTCTAATGTTAGCTCACATAAAAAAAAATATTACCATAATAATAAGTAAGTTTTAATCAATTAATAATAAGAAAACGCAAGATAATTATACATCGCTTTTTGGCTGCCGGACAGGTGCTTTCTCGGGATTTCGGGTGACTTGGCGACTGGGTGCTGGGATGGATGATGGGGAATGGGAATGAGGGTGGGGGGCGCTTCTCTGGGAGTGGAAATTCGATTGTGGATGGATGGTTTTTTTTCACTTTTTAAACGGATAAGTAATAAAATGCTTAGACGTATAAATAGGCTCTCTCCTAACGTTAGTATGTAATAATCACATTGACTGCCCTCCTCCTCCTCCTCTTCCTCCTCCTCCTCGTCGTCCAGTTCTCTTCTCCATCCTCGTACACTCGTCCATTCACCGTTCAGTTGCTCCACAGCGCTCCAGCCCTGTGACTACATGTGATGCCACTGCGTCACCGCCACATTGGTGTTGTCGTTCAGCCGTGCGATCTCCTCGTGCAGCCCATGGCCCAGCCACTGCATAAATATCCGGCCGTACGCCGCCTGGCACAGTCGCAGCGGATTGCCCCGCCTCAGGCCCTGATCCGTCTCGCCGTACTCGTCCAAGTAGGGCGGCTGGACGAAGCATCCCTTGCCCCGGCCCAGATACACCACCTGGCAGTCGCGGATGCGCAGGAAGATGCCCACCTCAGCGCCGCAGTCGTGAGCGTGGTGGGTGCACGCGCCCACCGACATCTTGCCCAGCTCCGGCTGGCAGCAGTACGACTGGCCGCACAGGATGGCGCCGCAGATCAGACACATGGTCGGCGTCTTCATCTCCTCGCGCTCGTTGTTCGGACAGAAGATGTCCGACACGCTGTTGATTAGGTCGGAGTAGTCGTCGTAGAGGGTCTTCAGGCGGGGCAGGGGGCGCAGGCAGGGCACCACCTCGATGGTCTGCCTGCCGCTGTCCAGCTGGCGCAGTATGTCCCGGTGCGAGGCGAACGAGTTCATCATGGTGGCGTACACCGTCTCCATGTCAAAGTAGACGCCCAGATTGGGGTCCAGGCCCAAGTACTGGCACATCAGGTCGAAGCGATCTGGCTGGTCCGTCGGGAACGTGTCCGGGAAGTCGATGTCGGTCAGGCACCGATAGAAGAGACAGGCGCACCGCAGGAAGGAGCTCATCTGCCGCTGCACGTAGCCCAGCATCAGGGCCAGGGTGTAGAAGTCGCAGGGTATCACTGCCGTTGGCTGGTGCTCCTGCTCCTCGTTGTCCTGGTCCATTTTGCGCTGCTTGGCCAGTTGCTTCTTCCTCGCCGCCATGTTGTAGCGGCGATAGAAGGCCACCATGTTCTCCTGGATCTTGGCCGGCAGCTGCTCCACGTACGGCAACAGTTCCAGCTCCTCGTCCAGCATTCTCTTGGCCTGCTCGACGTCTGCGTCGAAACAGATCACCGCCTTGGTCACGTTGGCCAGGAACATGGTCTGCAGAATGTAGTAGTCGAACATGTTGCCGCTGGGTATGATGGCGTGTACATCGGAAGCCGGAAAGTGGCTGGTGAATACTGGAAGGGGAGGAATAGTTGGCTCTATTATACATAAGGAGTTAGGAGTTAATCCAGCAATCCTGGATCCTGGATACTCACCGTTCTCGCAACCCATCAGATGAAGAACTCCGAACTGGAACTGGACCAGCATACGGAAGCAGTCCCACTCCAGGACACTGGCTCCCTTCTGGCAGAAGATCGTGTCGAGCAGCTTCGAGGCCAGCTCCGGATGTGGCTTCACCATGGGCGCAATGGCCGCTACCAGGCTGGTATTGCCCAGTTCCGGGCTCTGGTCCATCAAGCTGCTGGCGGCCGAGGAGAGAGAGCAGGCGCGCACCAAGTTGGTGGCGCAACACTGGTGGCGCATCGGCAACTCGGCCTTGAGCGGCTTCTGGTTGGCGAACAGATAGATCTCGAGGGCCTGCAGGGTGTAGCTGCAGGTGTCCCACAGCTGGGCGGCCGATTCGGCCTCGTCGACGCCCGGCGGGGTGGCGGCGCCGGGCAGCTCCTTCTGGTGCTGCAGCTGGCTGGTCATGGCGTTGCCCATGGCCTTGTAGAAGCCGCCCATCACGTCGAACCAGTGGTGGTGCAGCCGCGGCGGATCCTGGACCAGCTGGACACTGCGCTCGAACTGGGCTCTGTCGGCGCCGCCGAGATTCGCTTTGCGCAGGATGTTGGCCATGCTGGTGCGCTGCTTGAGGTCGTCCAAGCCGTAGTTGCCCAGCTCGGCGGCCAGGGTGCGCATGATCTCGACGAAGCTGTCCAGCGGCAGGTAGCCGCCCTCCTGCTGGCCACTGCTGGCGTTAGCCCCGGACTGGGTGAAGGCCGGGAGGGCCTCGCTGACCGGCAGGACCGTGTTGCTGAGGGTCCGGCAGTAGGGACAGTGGAACTCCACGTTGTGGGCGGCGTTCAGGGCGATGCGGTTGCGATGCGGACGCCGCTGCTCCTTCGTCTCCTCGTTGCTGTAGTACTCCTGCCAGCAGCTGTAGTGCATCACGTGGCCGCAGCAGCTGACGTGGAGGGCGCAGCGGCCCTGGTGCTGGTTCGGGGCGGTGAGGATCACCCGCGAGGTCTGAATGAAGGCGGAGCTAACCAGCGGCGGCCCCGGACGACTGATGGCACAGGTTTCGAAGCACAGGATGCACTTGAAGTCGGGCTCGGTGTGCTGGTAGGTGCGCCGTTCCGGTCCCAGACAGGAAACAATGTTCGGCTTAAGGGCCGCGGCGCCCTGCTCCTCCTCGGCGGCGGGGATGTCCTCCCACTCCATGGTGCCGGATCCCGAATCGGCGAACATCTCGGCGTTGCTGTTCATGAACGATTTCTGGGCGTTCTGGATCTGGGCCATCACCTTGGCCCGACGCTCGGCCGCCAGACGGGCGCGGTCCTCCTTCTCGCGGCGCAGCTGCTCCTCGGAGCTCTGCGGCTCGTCGCTGGCCAGGGTCTGCTGGGATCCGGACGGACCGGCTCCCGAGGAGCAGCTGGGCGTTTGCTTGGCCTGCAGCTCCTTATACCGCTTGATTGTCCACAGTATGAAGTCATGATGGGCTCCCAACTATGAATGAGATTCGTCAGTAGGTCCAGAAGCCTGGGGAGTCTAGGGGAAAGCTTACCGTGGGGCAGCGTGCCAGCTCGTCCAGTTTCTTGAGGATTCCGTATTGCTGGGAGCGTTCGTAGAAGCTGAGGAAGGGATAGTGCTCGCTCAGCTCCTCCTGGATTGCAAAGCCCAAGAGATGCAAGATCTGCAAGGAAAAGACATGATGAAGACATGGCTTTGGACTGGAATGGTATCTTCCTCTGGAGACTCACCTTTTGCAAGTGGGATTCGGTGAAAGTGCGATTCTCTTCGAGGGCACGGTCCATCGTCAGAGTACAGATGTTGAGGAACACATTGCACTGCAGGATGTTGGCCATGGACCTGGGAGAGAGAAGAGGATGAGTATGTCGATGCAGGATGAAGTGAGAATCGGAAACTCACTTGAAGGCTGGCGTCAGTTGGGGCAGCTTGGGCGGAGGGCAGCAGACGAGCTGCTTCTTGGCCTTGCAACGCTCCCGCTGCAGCTCCTCGGCCTTGGACTTGTCCTCCTTGGTGTAGTGATAGAAGTAGACGTTGAACTCCTCGTAGAGGCGCTCCTTCAGCTCGTAGACACCCTTGCCATCGGCACCGACTGGCTTCTTGAAGACCGCCACCGAGTTGATGACATCCTCGAAGATGGTGTCGCCGTTGCCGCCGTTACCGTCGGGCAGGGCGCGACTCAGCTCCGAGTGGGAGTAGGACTTGATGCACAGCAGCTGGATGATCTCCTTCATGAGGCGCTCCTCCTCGGTGACCATGGAGACGCCCGGCATCCACCGCTCGCCAATGATGACGATCAGCAGCTCGAGGAACTCGTCGATCATCGACAGCTGGCGCATCATCTCGTCGTCCACACTGGACTCGGCCAGCTTCTTCTCGTAGTTGGGCTGGGCCCAGGCGGTCAGGTTGAACTTGTTCAGCAGATGGATGAGGAACTCGTTGCTCTCCATGAGGGAGGCCCCGATCTGCAGGCAGCAGATGTCCCTGTCCAGCATCTCCACGCGACACCGGACATTGCGATAGAAATAGAGTTGATGGAGCAGGGAGTAACCGTTGCGGCGCCACATACCGGCAGCCACCTGGGCGATCATGGCGTGGGTGCACAGCACCGGCTCGATGATCTCCCTGGGCGTGAATTTGCGCTGCAGCGCCTCCGTTTCCGCCTGCAGGCCGTCGTAGGTCATGTCGTGGTCGCCCAGGTGCAGGTAGATTCCGGCGTAGAAGCGCGACAACGGCAGGTGTATGGAAACGGCACTGGAGGAGACATCGTACACCAGGCAGTTGGCCACATGGCCGGCCACGCTCTTAGCCTCGGACTTCTGGCCCTCGACGATGAAGGCGTTGTTCATCAGCGCCCGCAGGGTCATCTTGTAGAGCTTGCGCAGCAGCTTGGCGTCGCTGGCCGCCCACTCGATCACCTGGGAAATGGTGGTGGCCAGCTTGATGTGCAAGTTGAAGGCGCACTCCCACTCCGGCTCGTAGTCCATGTGCTGGCCGGTCTGGCGGGTGATCGACTCCATGCCCTGCATCACGTTTAGGACGCGCAGGAGGGCGCGACAGCCCTCGAGGAAGCCGCTGCGCAGGTCGTTGCTCAGCACCTCCGGCTTCAGGCTGAGCAGGTAGCGCAGGTCGTACAGTATGTAGTTGGCCCGCTTGAAGAACGTCAGGCTGGCGATGTTCTTGCTGAAGTGCAGCGTCCGGTTCTGGATGAACTTCTCGATGGCCACGTGGTAGAACGTGTGCAGCAGCTTGTCGAAGATGCCCTCCTGGGCGATCAGGTGATGGGCTATGCTCGGCACCGTGAACAGTTGCACGCTGAGCGAGACAATCGAGAACGCATGGTCGTGATCGTCGCCGATGAAGTCCTCCACGATGGTGGCGTAGCGGCGCGAGAACTCCTGGGCCAGCACCACCTTGTTCTCGTACTCCATCAGCATGCCGGAGATGAGGAGGCGGTGCCAGCAGGTGCGGGCCGTCTTCCACAGCTTCACGTCGTATTCGAGTATGTGGCGGATGCAGAATTCCTCCTGACGGCGCTGCACCAGGCTGGCGAACGTCTTGCGGAAGAGGCAGTGGCGGACGAGGAACTCCTGGAACCAGCCCAGCAGCTGCAAGGCGAACTGCTGGCAGGCCACCGCCCCGATGTGCAGCACCGAGGTGCGCAGCGACTGGTAGTTTCGTGGAGTGGTCACCAGCCCCGAGTGCGGCATCATTTGGTTCTCAATGGCTGTTTTCAGATCGTTGCATATCTGAAATGGAGGATGGAAAAAAGTGGCGACCGTGACATCAGTTTTGAAATCTCCACAAAGTCCTCACCTTAAAGGTATCGCACTTGACCACCGCCCGACCCTCGCGATCTATGGCCGCCACAATCTCCATGGCGTCCTTGTGACGGCATTTGGCGATCTTGGTGAGGGTCTGGATGACCTGGTCGAAGGTGTGCGACTCATCGTTGTACAGAACCGTGCAATACTGTGGCCCATCCAACTGACCCTCGGCGCCGGCGTCCAGGCACTGCAGACTGGCATTCGGCTCGATCTCCAGATAGTTGACACAAAAGGCCAGTATGGCCCCAAAGCAGATCTCGGCACGCTCCAGCACGGCATCCGTGATGATCTTGCTCTCCAGCGGGTCTTTGCGATTCGCCTGAGGCAGAAAGAGGGTTACTTTTGAGGAAAGCGCATGAAAGATGGCTAAGAATTACATACCAGATGCAATTGACAGTAGTGATCCTTCTTCCAGGCCTCGTCGTCGCCGCAATCGCAGCATCCACCGCCGCCGGAGGTGGACATCTTGTACTTGTGGAAGCGATGCGCCGATCGCTTGAAGCAGTTGACGCAGAGCACGCAGGTGGGATCGACGCCGCACTCCCGGCAGCTGTACGTGGGCTCACCGTTCTTGAAGACCTTGCCACAAACGGTGGCGGTGTTGCCCTCCAGGCGGAGTTTCTCCAGCGCCGTCGCTGGATTGTCGCCCAGTATGAACTCGACCAGGACGTCGATCATCTCCTCCTGGGCCAGTGACTCCTTAAACATGCACTTGACTGTACAGATCAGATCAAATAGTTAGTATAGTGTTTCGAAATACAAAAAGAAGGAATCTAATGTTAGTTCCAGTCTACTGTACTGGTGGGTTGCATAAAATGGATTGGTGTGGATGAGGTGTATAGAGAGGTTAAGAGAGGTGGTGGAGAGTTGGCGTGATGGCGCTGACCTCCGGACTTACTGGAGCCTTGGATCAGACCGCGCTTTCCCTCCTGCAGGCGCTTGATCTCCTGCACGAGGTTCATGTTCTTGCGGCTCGTACGGAGGAGCTCGTCGAAGGCCACCAGGTCCGAGTTCATGGAGCTGTCGTCATCCGAACTAGAGTCGGTGACCATGTGCTCGCCGCAGCACGCCAGGCAGGTGACAGCTCGACACCCAGCAGTATGACAAGGATGATGATGAAGGATATATGAAAGGGGTAACCAGGCAGGCAGGCAGGCAGGATGCAAGTGCAGGGAGTGATTAGTGAAGGAGAAGGATGGTTAGTTAGTTAATGGAGTTAGTTCGTGCTCTAGGTTGGGGATTAATTTCTTGCAAAAATTAATAAAAAAAATTAACTTGTAAATTAATCATTTAAATTAATATATTAAATTAATATATTAATATTTATATAAAAAACGTGCTGTTAGCTTGATAAAGAAAATTAATCCAAGATCCTTATAGTCACATTATCTACTCACGAGTAAGGGCATTTGTATCTGAAATAAAAGAGAAAGATATTCATTAGTATTGGTAAATTAATCACTAGTAACTAACTAAATTAGTATAAAGTATAGTTATAATAGGGGTTGATAACTCAAACTCTAAAGTGCTCAGACTTTTAATTAATTTTTCGCCCTTTAACATCCAGTGTTGTATAGCGGTATGTGATTTTCCAAAAAAAAACTTTTAAAATATATTTAACCCAAATTAAATAAATTTATTTTGCATGTTTATTAAAAACATTAAATTCATGAATAAAAGTCCAGATATAAAGCCTTTAATATACCATAATAATATCAGATTATATTAATGTTTTTGCAACAGATACTACCTACTAATATTTATGAAATATATAATTTTTTATATATTTTTTAGCTATCATCGATTATTATTTATTTATATATTATTTAGGCTATTGTCTGTTTTTATATAGAGGTCTAAATTAAGCCCTAAACACCGTTTAAGGGTTAACAACACTTTTGTTAGTTAGTCAACACTGTTATGCTCACAATCTCCCATTTTTTCCAACAGACTGCCCTATAGGTACTATTATATCATGAACCATCTATCATTTATGATAATTAAAAAACGTCAATCAACTTAAACCTATTTAATAGACTTCTTCCCAGTTCATTGTTTAAAAGACTTGCAATTATAGCACCCATGACTAATAAATATGACTAAAAAATTATGTCTAGTCATTAGTGATTTGCATTTAATTTTAATAAAAAAAATATTAATAATATTTGCAATTTTATGCAAAGAGTCTATTTATACAAAGATGACTCCTGTACAAGGAAAACTTTTATCCATTTTCAAACTTTAGGTAGGTTACCACACCCCCTTAAAAAATAACCCATACGCCATGTGGGCCAGTAAGCCGCTAAGCCAATGTCTTTTATGGTTTTGATGAAATCGTAGACCCTCTTCTCAGCGCACTTTCATGAACCTATTGAGTCACTAAGTCGCGTGAGTAATGCAATCCACACTCCTAAAACATTATCTAAAAGCTTAGAACAGGTCAGACCACATGGCTGCGATCATCACGATCGTGATCATGATCGTCACACTCTATACGCTGCTATATAGAGTCATTATAATATTATTGTGTGGTTTTGGGCAAAACCACAAAAGAGCAAAAGAGAAAACCTTCGCAACCAAACGAGTTTCGAATTCAAATTCAAAATCAAAATCAAAATAAAGAAATCAAATTTAAATTAAAATTAAAATTCAAACTGAAATGCAATGTAAATGCAAACAGCAGGAAAGAAATAAGATTTACAACAAATATGTACATATGTACTCGGTTCAAGGTCGCCCTGATCTCTCTCTATGATCATGATTGGGAGAAATATTACAAAGAATCAAGAGTTGAATAAATTTCCTTTAAAAGCACGAATTATTATCAAATTTATTATCAATGCATCTGACGTAGCTGGCCAGGGCTATCAGTTATATATATATATATATGTTATATATGTATTTTTATATATTTATTCAAGAGGAAGCAACTAGGAAAAGTAAAAATTATAGATAGTACCTGCCTCATATACTTTACTGGGCTGATACTTTCAGGTCTTTTTTTAAGGTTTGGAAAATTGTATGAGAATTTAAATAATAATAAGATTGTAAGACTTTAAAAAATATATTTCTTATATCTTATATATTTTTTTACATATAAAGCTCTCTCTTAAAAATTAAAAAGTAATTCTTAATAAAAATTGCTCTAAATTTTTAAAAGCTTAACTTTTTAGGCTTATAGTAGCTGATACATTCAACCATTTTTGAGGCTTAAAAAGTTTTACAAAGCCTAATACAATAATAAAATCATAAACCCTGTTGAAAACATTAATAAAATGGTATACTATATAATACCTGATACTTTTAACCATTTTTTAAGACTTGCTAATATTGCCTTAAAATTCGTACAGTAATTAACTAATAATCCCTGTTTTAACTTTAAAAAGATATGTGTATATTTCTTTCTAAAAAAACCTCTTCCATTTTAGGGTCTAAAAACCTCAAAATATAATACAATAAATATTTAAACCTCTTAAATATTTTGTAACTATTTTTAAAGCGTAAAATATAAAACCATTAAAAAATTATCCATGAATTTCCTTAAAAATAATCTATGTATGTTTTCCACTCTATAGTACCTTCATCATACATTAATTCAATATTTAAGGCGTGAAATATGAGCTTCTAATTAACCAAAAAAAATAAGACTATAAATGCTCTTAAAACCTCTAAAAAAAATATAAATTTTTCTGAAAAAATAACCTCTACTATTTTAATGCCTATCGGTGAAGAATGCAAAAATATATAGTTGAGAGCCAAGTGTAAGCTAAGGCGTAATAAACCGGAACAAAGAAGGTGCCTGCCTGCCTGGAAAAGATGACACACACAAAAACAAAAACAAAAACAAAAAAGTAAAATTATGTACATATATAAAAAAAAAATTTAACTGAAAATCACTAAACAAGAAGTGAACTCTTCACTGAGAACTGAGAAGAACAGAGGTGTCTTCTCCGTAAAAGAAAGAGCAAAGACTTTTCATTCAGAAGAATGCATTTGTACAGTGTACGTCATAAAGACATAAACAAAGGCAAATAAATAATTATTATTAAAAATTATTAAAGATTATAAATTCAATTTAATCAATTCTTTAATTAATTGAAATTATTTAAAAAAAAAAAAAACTTCCCTCTTTATGGCTTTTAAATTAAAAATTATAAATCATAATAAGCAGCCATGAATTTAAATGTTTAATAACTCATTCCAATATCCATATAATTACGAGATGAATAAGCCATTTGACGAGCTGTTGCGACTTTTACACGAGCCACTGTAGGTGGCGAATTTATTGCACATCTTGACACAAAAATAACAAAAAAAAAAAAACCAGGCTGTCGGAAATTTAACGGCGTCCCAAATAAAAAAAGATATATACGAGATATATAATTATATATAATATATATATATACATAACAAGAACAAAAACGGGAGAGAGATCATTACAAAGGAAATCAGTTGGCAGGGGTAGGGGTAGGGGTAGGGGTAGGTGGGCGATCGACCTTATATAAATCATGATAAATACACGGCGCGAAATAAATTGCAAATCGGTGGCCGATGACGATGCCGATGCCGATGCATGAGTGTGGGTGGGTGTGGTGGTGTAATTGTGTCATGTCTCAGCTGTAAATGTTATTTTTTTTTGAATATCGGGCTCACAAAGAAACGAAACGAAAGCGAAAACAAACAAAACAGACACAGGCACAGACACGAATGCTAAATATTCGATGGTTGAAAGGTTTAAATACACTCTTCGAATATACATACATACTTTTATAAAACAAACAAAATAAAATTTAAAAAATTAATCAGTTACAAAGCACCTTAAAAGCTTTGTTCTTTCTTTCAAAAAGTTCTTTAAATTTTACAGCATTTTTAAAGAAAGAAATATTATTAATTATTATGGAGAAATAGACATTCAATGTAAATCATTGCTCTTAAATATAAAAAAAACAGTGATTTATAATAAAAACAAAGACAAAGTAAAATCACCACAAGGATATGTATATTAAATATTAAAAAGTTATTAATTTATAGAACTTAATGAAAAAATCGATAACTTATCCTGGAAGTATTCCAACTATTATTTGTCCATTTCTTATATTCCATAAACATTTTTTAATTCCTCCATAATATAAAATATTATTCGGGATAGTCACTTTTCTGACTAAAAGGATATATAGGATATATTCGATAAATCGATAAATATTGAACAGATTTTATATCTAAAATCTATATTTTCTTTATTACTCTAGCATAGTTTAAATTCTATAATTTTAATATTTAATAAATGTAAGAAAAAATTCTATATGAAATACATAATAAATGAAAGATATACTTTAACCTAGAATTCTGTACATTTAGAAACTTTATTATCTACAAAAACTTTGTCATTGATTTTTGTATAGATAGTATTTTCATCTAAATTAATTTTTTCTTTATTTCTTCTTGAATCAATAAAAATTAAATGAACTAAAATTAATGAAAATAAAATTTTTTAAAACACAAAATAATCGCAACTTCATTATTTTCTCATTTAAATATATTAATAAATTAATAACATTTAAATATAATTACTCATAACTCTGAAATTCCATATTAAAAAATCCATCAACCTTTTTTTTCTTTGTATAAATCTTTCTTGAAAATTAATAAATTAATTTTTTTACTGAGAAAACTTTATATTTAAAATATATTTCGCTCATAAATAAAAATTATCCAGAGTTTATAAAAACAAATGCCACAAAAAACACGTCAGAGGAGTGGAATTGCCAAAGCAACAAGGCAACTGGACCAGATAAAAGCAAGTTGAATAAACTGCATCCGAATACAAGCGTGTTTATAAAATATACACAGGAATATATATAAACACTTTGTTGTTGTATTTATCTCGGCGTTATCAGTCAAAGTCTTTGGCTGTTTTTTTATGTCATCTTGCCTCACAGCTGCCTCATCTTCCCACCGCATCGCTGTCTTTCGTCATTTTTGAACGGCGTGTTTTTAGCACGCTTGTCTACGACCAATTAGACAGACTGCAAATATCAGCAAATTCTATATTTAAATTTTTAAATACATATATGGAAAGTATTTATGCAGTGTTACAGGGGAAGCTATTCAAAGGGAAGTACTTTCTTTAGAATAATAACCACCCAAATTCCCTTGAAAAATTATTCAATTAATTTTAATAATAAATTCTATTTATTCGCTTCTTAAAATATATTTTTCTTGAGAAAAAGTATATTGAATATTATTACAAAGGCTAACCACCCACAGAACACCAGTTTGTTAGTATAAGTGGTATGGGTATAAGTACATGTATAAGTATTTTATAATACTCGACTTCCACCTGGTTGCAACTGATAAGGTAAACCATTAAAAATCCAGAAGCAACCAAAAGATAGATAATATTTCGAAAACGTGCTAGGAAGATATGGTACCCAGAGTTAAAATTATAAAAATAAAACATATTGGTATTAAAAATACCTAGCAAAAGGAAAGGGCATATTTTTTTAAGGAAAATTATAAAAGCTTTTAACCATTTTTAACAATTATAAGAAAAGAATTTCGATATATTATCGATAAAATAACTAGACACATCTTTATGGGCTATAGCATAGTCTTCCCACATTTATCGATACGATAATAATTTATCGATAAAGTTACTATTTTTATAAAGAATTATTTTATTAGATAAAATATTATTTTCTACATATCAGTTAAAAAAATGTGATTAAAAAAAAATTATAAGAAAATTATTAGTTAGTATTATAAGAACTTCGATATATTATCGATAAAATGAATATTCCTTTTCCTTTAATAAAGAATAAACAACCCCCCTTAGAGTTCTTCAAGGTTAATCAAATACATATATGAAAAATGATATCCCAAATATCAGTAAAAACAAAACGATGATTACAAATATTCTATTCTGATTACAATTTCGATTACGATACGTTTTCGATTAAACAACGATTGTGTGTCAGAGAGACATTTGCTACTGGTTGCTGTTTCCCTGGCGGATACACGTGCTGATATTAAATCAATATGTTATAAACAGAAACCCGACTCTAAATTGGGAATGATGCAAACTATATATACATAGTAGTTCCTAGTAGTTCCATCCAATTTGCTTGCCTCAAGGCGATAAATGATTCGTTGTCTCCCCTGGGGCTTTTGGGGCGAAAATGCGACTCCGTTCTAACGGAATGTGGTGCAAACGAGTTTTAGTTTTTGTTTTTTATTTTTTTTTTTTTATTTTTTAGTTCAGTTTGTTTATCTAATTTATTTCTGTTTCTATCTGGGAGAGTGCAGTGTCTGTGTGTGTTGCTAGGCCGGGCTTTGTCAGTTGCATACACACAGATACAGAAAAGGTGAGACAGGTAGCACAAGTCGAGGTGTTCAGGTGAGCTTCAGGTGGGCAGTAGCAGTAGCAGTAGTACCCAAAAGCTGTAGCAGCGTCAAACGTTGGAGAGCCAATTGAAAGGAAAATCATGGATACGAGAGCTCACGGAAGCGTGCGAAAACATCAAGCGATAGAAAATGGAAATGGGGAGTGTTGGGGGGGGTGGGAGGAGGAAAGAAACGTAATATAAATACGCAAAAATAGGCAAAAATTGCATATGTATTGCCATACATGAAATGTATGCAATTGTTCAATGGCAATAAACAAAAGCAGAAAGCAGAACACAGAACACAGAACCCAGAACGCAGAACAAACAATACACAGCAATAATGATAATTCAAGAGCGAGATTTTATAATGGGATTCTCCCACATTTCTCCCGCACACCCCTCACCAACCAGTGCTGCCAACTTTTGATTAAAAAAAAAGCTGTTTTTAACTAGAGAGAAACAAAAAAAAAGCTAAAAATATTAAGAAAAAAGCGCAAAAAAATCGCAACAAATTTTTTTTGTTTTTAATCTTCTTTAATTGTGTAATTTATAAAATATTTAACAAGTCGTCCAATTCATTGCGACTATCATTAGTTTCGCTATCATAAGATAAGTTTGTTCCGATCATGCGAAGATAATTTAATGGAATTTCGTACTCATAGCAGCATTTTCCCAGTCTTCGTAAACCATATCTGTATATTAAAATAAAAGATATAAAAATTGGATTTATCTTTTTACTTACAATAAAATATTACCTTATGCTAAGAATGCTGTTAGTCGTGCTTACGCTCATTGAGTTTCTTAGCTTGGATTTTACCAGGCTAAGCTGGCTGAATACGCGCTCAATCTCAGCGTTGGAGATTGGATTACACCATGGCAACGATAGCATTTGCACTTTTGCTTATAGTCTTTTGGCATTGTGTAAATTTGTGTAAATCACCACTTACGCGCACTTTTTACTTTGTAATGGTAGTTTCACGTACAATAGCGATGGTAGTATTGGCAAAAATCGACAAGAACATATGATATGTTGCCACTTACATATATACACCACTGGTAGGTGTTACCGCTGGTAGGTAGGTAAATTTAGAAAAAGCGGAAAAAAGCCAACTGCGTTTTAAAAAAAATCCAGAATTCCCGCTTCCCGCAATTCCCAAATTTTTCCCGCATTTAGACTTTGAAAAAAGCCAGATTTGACGTGAAAAAAGCTGAGTTGGCAGCACTGTCACCAACCAACATTCTGTACTAATATTAATAGTTATATTATATTTATTTAGAGCACTACTCTTATAAAATACCTATCTAATCGATAAGTTTAGAGAACAAATATCGATATCGATAAGATCAACAAGAACTGCTTTCCAGTAGAAGAAACTGGGGGAACTACGGTAATAAGCAATATCTGTTCAAGGGAAGTAGCGGGTATCTGCGGGGAGGTAACCGCTTTCGATTTTGATGGCTCGATTCAAGTGTCGTTGCCAAGCCAATCAATATTGAATTATTATCGCTCTCTTGCTTGCAGTGTGCTATCTGACTCCCCATATGACGTTGCCAACAGACCAGCAATGACTTTCTAAGAATCACACTGCTTGCTTCAGACTCCGAAACTGTAAACTGCTTGCTTTTGCAAACATGTTAGAACATGCATAGCTTTAGGTATTTTATTGCGAAATTTTAGTTTTGTTTTGAAATACATATAAAGAATATATACCACAAAACAAATATGTAAGATTTTTAATAATTTTCAGATTACATTCCCTTTTCATTCTCTGTCTCTCACACTCGTATTTGATACTTGCTCTCACACACACAGACAGACACACAAACAAACAAAAGAAATCTGAGAGTTGCCTAATTGGAATGACATTTAAGGGAAATCGTTTAAGGGAAATGCAAGCTCAGCTCACCTGTTTCCATTTCGTTCGAGTAGTCGAAGTACTTGGGCGAATCCTTCTTGAAGAACTCGACAATGTCGCTGCGTGCAAGGGTGCCGGCCTGGAACTTGAGGCGCCACTCCTTGAGCGGCGAATTGCATTCGGCGGGTGGTGCCACCACGACGTCCTCCATGTCGTAGCGATCCATCGTAGCGCTGCAGTTGCTCCTTCTCGCCTCTGCTCAGGTGCTTCTACTTCTTCTGCTCCTTGCTAGCTAGCTCCCTTCTATTAGCGCCCACTGGAGGAAAGGGATGGGGGATACTTGTGTGTGTTTTTTCGCCTCTCCTCTTTGATTTTTTGTGCTGCCTTTGGTGCTGCGATTATACCACTCTCTCTCTCTCACTCTCTGGGCTGCTCTGGTTCGCTCTCTTGGGGCTCTGCTGGCGCGTGGGTGGCTCTGCTTTGTGTCCTTGTTCCGCTGTTGCAGCTGTTCTGATTGTTACGGTAGTTTTTGTTATTAAACTATTTTCTTTGTTTTTTTTTTTTTATATTATAATTATATTTTATTGTGCTTTTTTTTTTGCTACTGCATCAGAATCGAGCGCGTTTATTTTATGACTTTTCTTTTTTTTCAAGCATGTGTGTGCGCCGTGGGGCTCTCTTCTCATACGTTTTGCTATGAAAAACGTTGCTACCAAATAAGAAAACACAAAAAACAACTAACTAGAAACAAAACCGGAGTAAACAAAATTCGGTAATTTTCACAAATAACTAAAGTTTCTTCATGAGAGGGGGATTAGGGGAGCTCTTTCGCTCGCTCGCTCTCTTGATTCCTGTGTCTCGTGCTCGTGTCTCTTGCTGTTCTTTCCCTTTCCCACTGCACTATCTCTGTCTCCACACGATGTTATATAGTTGTTGTTGTGTTCGTTGTCGTTGCTATAAATTTGATTCCTTTTTTTTTTTTTAATTTTTTTTTTTTTTTTTTTTACAAAAATTTTGTTTAGATACTACTACTAATTTCAAACTATACACACACTTTTCTACAAAAGTCTTACTCCTAATAATTTCTGTTTACTACTGAAGTTCCCCGCTCCCGTTGGAAACCCGTTGGGAAAAAAAAGTGACAGTCAAAGCCAATGTGATTCGTTTTTGTCGTTTTCTTCGTTTCTTCTTCTTTTGACGTCGTCGTGCGTTGCGTTTGGCGTTTGCGATGCTTTTGCTGTTTCCGTGCCGTTTGCCGTCTCGTTGCGTTGCGTTGCGATTTCTGCGCAATGCGTTTTTCTTTTTGGGGGAAAATTTTTGTGCAAGGCGCAGTTTACCGCTGCAACTGTTGCTTGGCCAAAATGAAAATTTTACTCTCGCACCGTGTATATATCTTGAAAATGTCGTTGTTTTTGTCGTCTTTTTAGTTTTGGCAGCAAAACAAAAACAAAACGCACGCGAGCTATTTATCATGGGTGGGAGCAGGACGGAGATGAGGGCGAGCGAAGGAGATCGCGCATGTCTCAGTAAAATGAAAAGAAAAAAAAAAAAAACATTTGACACTACACACACACACACACTCTGTCCCACAGAGACACACTAATACCAAGATAAAAGCACTCCACTATATTTAGTTTGAATTTTATAATAATCGCATTTATTAGTAATCTATTGTTTTGTTGTATCTTCTGGCACAGCAAAAAAAAAAATCAAATCTCTTTCGCTTTTTTTTCGAAGACAAGTTTTCCTCACACACACACACTCTGGCACGTCGGGCAGCTGACGAAAGAGGATTGAGCAACACGCACACTCACGACGTTCGTTGCGTTCGTTTTTCTATAAATTTCGTTTCCTTTTCTTTCTTGCTATTTCTTGGGGCTATTTATTCGCTATTCACTATCTGCGTACTTGCACTTCAACAACTGGATGTTTTCGCTCGTTTCGTTTTTTTCTCTTCTTTTTCTTTTCTTATTTGCTCAAACGTGCAGACGCCGCGTCGACTGTCTGCATTTCAAAAAGATTATTTTTAAGTAGGGATGTCGAAAACATTTATTTATATTAATCGTACTAATTTTTCGCGAAATATCGTTCATCGATTAATCGGTATTGTTTTCTGGTATTTTCTGGTCCGTCACATGTTAAACAGACCTCTTATACTCACGCAACTATACGATATCAAACATATCGTGAGCAGTGTATATTAAATTTTCTTAATATAACTTTATGGAAGAAAATTATATGTTAAATCCAAATTTACAAAACTAAAGATTGCTTATATTTGTGTTACCATATTATATTCATGCGAGCCAGGGGTTTTTTGCGAACCGGGCGGAAGTGTACGAACCGGTTAAAAGTGCTGTTAAGTAACAGCTCTATAAACAGCTGTAAAGTAACAGCTGATAAAAGTTTATGTTAAGTTAAGCGCGCTTTTTGAATTCTATAGATTCACAATAAAAACAATTAATCAATTCTTATATAACTATTTTGTTATTTGATAAACTCGAAAACTTGAAAAATACATAATTCTATACATTCCGTACATTCCCTCATTGACTAACCACACTACAATACTTCAGCTTCTTCAGATTATCCTTTTTTATCCTTCAGCGGCTGCGTGGCCTTGTCATTTCGGAACTCCACCGCCCTTTCGGCGTTTTCGCCGCCCGCCTGCAGCAGCGTCTCTCTCATCCGGCGCCAGAGCCTCGTCGCCATCGACATCGGGATCACCATCCCCCCGATATGAGTCAGGCTAAATGCCCCGCCGCACGGGTTTCGGGGCAAACAGGACCTTGGCCGGCTTGCAGAGCTCCAATTCGCTGCCAGGACGAACGGCCAGGCACAGCTGGATCTCCACCAGCGAGGCCTCCGTCCACACGCTGTGCGAGAGCAGGATGGTGGTACGTAGACGGACATTCGTCTCGTGCTCACCCTGCTCGGTCATGATGGGCTTGAAGTCCGTCATCTTGGGCACCACGGTGTGCATGTGCTGGTCTGGGTATTTGATTTTGATCCGCATGTCGGCCTTTTGCGACTCCAACAAGTTGTCGATCTCCGCCACAAAGGGCACGGCTGCAATTAGTCCGGCTGTCACCTTGATCACATTATCCTGCGACTGCAACGGGCAGGGCTCCAATATGTTGGCCACACACCGCCGGATCTTATCGTTGGCACGCGGCAATGCCAGGGGCGGCGCTTGCTGGACGAGCGGCAGGATCTCTCGGAAGACCCGACCCGGTTTGGGGTCCGTAATAGCGTCCAGTTTGCTTAGCAGCTGGCGCGTAAAGCTGTCGGGTTGCGGATCGCCTCGGCCAGCGCCCTCCGCCTGGGTCTGTTTCTCGGAGTCCACCGGGGCTATTAGTGATCCCATTAGCGCAGGTGGTAGTAGTGTCTCTTCTTCCTCCTTGGAATTGGCCTTGATGAACTCACTGATATCGCCGGCAGTCTGCAGAAGCATCTGGCAAGGTCCCAGGGCGCTCTGGGAGCGATCTCTCACCACCAGGACCAAGTGGAGGGCACAAGCCCTCAGACGTAGCTGCTTCACCTGCAGGATGTCGCCGTAATTGAGGCCGGAGAATGTGTGCTGCAGCTTCAGGCAGTTCCGGATGAGAGTCGCCAGGGACTCCTTCACTGGCACCCGGTTCCGTTGCGTGCTGGCACACCGCTGCATTTGCTCGATCTGGATTTGGGCAGCAAGGAATGTCTCCAGGAAGTTCGAGGTACCATACATGCCTGCATCGATGGCTCCCAGGCGCTATGGAGTAAAAATACCAAGGAGTTAGATGCTTCAGGGGATTGAAAACCTGGAACTCTTACCTGGAGATTACTCTGAGCCGTTTGAAGCAGTTCCACCCGCTCGTCGGTCATGGTGAAGATCTCCTCAATGTGGCTGAGTATCATCTGAAGGTATTCCGACGAGCTGCCCGCCTGGCGCACTGCATCATCGATCCGGTGAGTGGCGCAGGACGATGACGCGCCTTCGATGGGCAGCTGGGGCACCATGCTCGGCATGTAGTCCCTCAGATAGGCGTAATGCCGATGCGTGGCCGTCGGCAGGAGGCTGATGATGGGCACCAGGTGCTCCGCAGCATTGAAGACCAAAATCAGGACGCACAGGTACGCTGGATCCTCGACATCCCGTTCGGGCGTCTCGAAGAAGGGATGCACGTAGAGCAGGTGAACGGTCACGGCCATGACCAGATGTGGATGTTTCTGGCCGATTTTTCGCATGCAGGCGTAGGTGGAGGTGCGATCCTGCGGATACTTGGCCAGGACGTCCAGCAGCTTTTGCACCACCATCAGCAGGCACGTTTGTGTCGACACCCGGCAGGCGCCGAGCATCAAATGGAGACCCTCGCGCACATCGGCCGAGTAATCCTCGAGAGAACTGAGCATGATCTCCAGCTGGTCCTCGCGCAGCACTATGTGCCGCGCTATGGCCGTCAGGCTGTAGATGGCCTTCAGCCGCACATCCTCGATCTCGTCGTTGAACATGTCCACCAGGAAGTCCAGGCTGGTGACTGCGAAATCCGGTCGAGATAGCGCCAACTTGCACATGGATGCGACGGCTGCAGTGCGCACCTCCAAGAACTCATCCTCCAGGCCATGGATGAGGGCGCCACAGGCACCGCTGGCAATGATCGAAATGCTCCTGGCGTCCAGTCGCTCCTGGGGCGCATCGTCCGCCCAGCGCTTGCCGGAGGACCACTCGCCGCTGGTCACCAGGCGGGCGCCGCGCTCGTGGGCGGTCCGCTTTCGGCGCAGGTTGCTCATCAGCTTCTTGTCCAGCGTTTGGTGCAGGAACTCCCGACTGACGGCCGTCATGCCGCCCAGCAGCTCCGCCGCGAGCACCCTGATTTGCAGGGAGAGGTCGCACAGGGACTCGCACACCTTGCTGAAAGCGGCGTCTATCATCCGTATGTCCTCCTGCTGGCGCTCCGAAGCTATTACGTAGTCTGGGTGTCGGTTGCCCAGCATATAGACCAGCCGGAGAGCCTCCATGCGCACCGTTTCGTAGTCATCCTTCATGGCCTCCACGGCGCGTTTGTAGAGCACGGCCGGGAGTAGGGATCCACGTTCGCCGAGGGTCAGCAGAGCGTGCAGAGCCTGGGCGCGGACACCAGAATCCTGAGAATCTATGTAGAAGGCAAGTTTCCAAACGTAATGCCGTTCACCTTCCGATTTGGTAGCAAAACCTCCGATCACCAGCATGGCGTTCTTCTGCGTGTGCGTCGATCCCGAACGTAGCTGCTCCTTGGCGAGGTGCGCCACCTGAGTGTTGTAGGCCATGGGGACCAGATGCTTCCGGCGCTGGCCAATCCTGTAGAGGCACATCATGCCCTGGGCCAGTACCTTCTGGGACGTCTCCTTCCGCAGCAAGTAAATGAAGAAGTCAATGATCAGGCAAACTCCCTGTTCCGAGTTGCATTCACAGCCCAGCCCGGACAGCAGTTCCAGCAGCTTCACTCTCACGGAGGTATCGCTGTCTTTCTCCTGCGCCTGGAACAGCTGGAAAATCTTGCTGGCGACTTCCTTCAGCTCCGTCAAGTCCACATCTTCGTAGGATATCTCATCGGTGATTTTGACCAGGAGATCCAACAAGTCGCGATTAGTACCCGGCGGCGGCACGACGACCGTTTGTGGCGGCGGATTGGCAAGCACAAATGGCACCCCCAGCGGCATGGGAGCACCCACAGGTATGGGTCCTGGTGGTATGGCGGCCACATAACCATCTAGCTGGCTGATCGCGAGCAGTTTCCTCTCCGGTCCGGCTGCTTTTCCCTTGGCATCGGCCGCTGTCCCTGTTTGGAGTCGTAACTTCTTTATCGGCGGCGCCCCGTCCACGGTTTCCACGTAGGAGCCGGTGTGCGGCTTCTTGATGGCCTGCGCCATTATCTCCAGTGATTCTGTCTATATGTTTCCACCTGCGGACAGTTTATTTTGTATAAAAGGTTGCAATAAACTAAATAGGTGCCAGCCGGGTCGTGGAATTCTTATAGTGTGGCCATATCACATCGATAGTGGTAGCACACAGCGAACGGTGCGCGGCAAGATTTATCGATAGTTTCTTACGACTTGGAGGGAAAATTCAAAAAAAGACAATCATTTTTAGTTTTTTTTTTCATATAGTTTCTATAGTTTATTTCTCATTATAGGTTTTACAGCTTACACGTTGTTTTGATCTTTACCGTTAGCAATTTGCCTGCCAAATTTCAGACAAGGATTTTTCCTGCTGCTGTTTCTGTTGTTGTTTTTGTTGCTATTGTTGTATATGAATTTTTTAATCTTAAGTTTATATTTGATTCGCTAAAAACTCATTTTAAAAAAGTATTTTGTTCATTTTTTTTGTATGATTTTTGTTCTTTTTTTGTTGTTTTTTGCATAATATGTACTTTGTTGTTTAGGCCATTGGTTAGCAATAATAATCATAATAATCATATATGCAAGTAAATTGTTTCAAGTTGGATATTACTGAGTGGTTAGATAAGTAGTTCTTGTTGTTGTTGTTGTTGTTGTGACAAAAATATACATTACAAAAACACATTAATTGCCGAACCATACACATGTACACATATTAATCGTGTTTATTCTTGTTCTCTGTTGTTTATCGTTAATCGTGTCTTATCGAATGTATTGTGTGTTTTGTTTACCGTTATTCATGTTATTTTTTGTTTATATGTATGTATGTTCATTTAGGAATCACAGTATTGTGCAAATTACCTTTATTTTTTAATTGAAAAAATTGCATATGCATTTGATGACGTTTTGCTTTTGTATTTTTTTTATTGTTTATGAAATTTTTTGAAGCAGCATATAAATATTATTTATTTTTTGTGTAAATGTCTTTGTAAATGTTAATGTAAAATAGAACCCGACACAGGCAGTGCAATTGTTGTTGTTGTTGTTGTGGTTCTCATTTCCTCTGCTATCGAAAAACGATTACGAACGATTACTTTCGATTATTCCACTGATGAACACTTTAAGTTTTTTTTTTTTAATTCGAAAAAGAGGACATATTAGTTTAGTTTAATTGTTTCCATTTTTGGGGCTTGTTATTAACTATTTTGAGTTTTCATATTTTTTTTTTTGGGAAATCACAATATCTATGCAAAATCTTATACATCTCTCTATATGTTTTTTTGTTTTTGTATATATATATATATAGATCGCTTTGTCGTGAACATTAGATTTAGATCGTTGTCCTCTATACATGTAAATATATATTATATATCCATATATACGTTGTATAGCATATTTTGTTTGGTTTTCTTTTTATGTATTGTTTTATGTAGTAGTTTGTTGTTGTCCTTGCGGGTTCTCTTTCACTGTCTCTCTTATTCATTTCCTTTTTCATACTTTCTTTATTACTTTCCTTTCTTTACTTTCTCTTATTACATTCATCCATTATTATGTCAATCGTTGGGATATGCGTGGTGCAGGTGAATCGTGTATGTGGATCGTTCGGTATTCTGTGTGTTGTCTCCCAATAATTTCTTTCGGTGTATGTCAATTTAAAGGGTATTTGGTAGTCGATTCGATTGAAAACTATGCTCAAGCCGGGGTTCTTTATAGTTCATTACATATAGGCTATAGCTAATTGAAATAACAACAAACAGAACGCAGTGCACAAAATATGGATCATCAAAATTACACACCTTCTATAGATCTTTTTCCTTATTTTTTTTTACTTTATACTCATTTGTTTTTTTTTTTTAATCTAATGCAAAATTTTACTAAGCAACCCTGTATGTATGTCCAAATAATTATAAGCTTATATATCCATCTAATGTACACATCATACAGCCTAACTTGCAAACAAAATATAAATAAAAAAAACAATAAAACTTTCAAAAAAAGTGTTTTCCAAATTGGGATTCAAAGCGACAAAGTTTTCAATTCGAAAATGAAATGGTTTTGTTCGTTTTGTTGTGTTTTTTATATAATTTACTTTATTGTGTTTGGTTTTCTTTTTTTTTTTTTTAGATTCTAATGCCACTTTGTGTGTTTTAGTTTTAAAAAAAAAAGTTATGTATACATTGTTTAAATATTATTACAGATATCTGGATAAAAAGTGGTTTCAACATTCTTCATACAAATAAGAGGCTCTTAATATCGGGGAGTACTATATATGGAACAATATTACTGCATTAAATAGGTATTCGAGGGTTACCCCTTTGGTTTACAACTAATTTTGTTAATTAACTAATTTGCTTTACTTAACGAATTAATGGACAAAACTGAAAGGTTTACTGTTTTTTTTCTTTTGTTTTATTATTTTATTTTATTTGGTTTTAAAGACTATACGCGAAAAATTACATTATACTATGGACGAAAATCAGAAACTTATATACGAGATATATATTCGAAAAAATTGCCGCCGAAAGGAATCTGTAGATCTTATTTGTTTTCTACCTTGTAAGTCTTTTAATTATTGGCGAAAAGTAAACGATTTCAAGTTGAGAATTATCGGACTTGCTGCTAAATTGAACACATCGATATACTTATATTTTGTTGTTGTTGTGTACTGTCTTTATCATTATCTGTATATAATTGTTTTGCAAAATAGTCAAGGCAAAAATCGTCAGACATATGTATGGATCTGAGGCCTGAGTTCTCACGGCATTATTATCTTCGCAATTCAGTCAACAATTGATCGAAGCTGCCCTGATTTTTGTACACTTTGAACAAATCTTAGTTACATATATGTATTTAGTGTTGTTGGAAATCGGATGATGCTCTGTTTTTGTGGCCCTTTTCAATATTTCTATACTCGATCTCCCAGTTCGCCGTTTTTCAACTCACTTTTCTTCCTTTCGCCTTGTGCCACTAAAAACTAAAATATATTTTTGGTTAAAGTTCACACAAAAAATAAAAAAAAATATTACACAAACAGGCATCATCATTTTTTTGGTTTTACATTTTTGGTTTTTTTTTTTATGCTTATAAAAAACTTGTCTTTATTTTTTATTTTTTAATTTGAAAAGGCGTTCCTGTTGTTTGCTAGAATTATTCATTTTTTTAAGCCAAAAAAAGCCAAATAATATGCTTTAAATTCATGCGAGATTCTTTTTTTTTCACTTTACAAATAATTATCATTTTGTTTTCCTTCTTTCTTTTTTTTTTGCAGACACTTAAAGCATTTTTCGTTTTACACATACAATTACACAAAGTTTTCATTTTTTTTGTTTAGTATTTTTTTTGAATAAAAAAATTAAGAAATCAGAGGCGTAAAAATCAAAGGGGAGGAATCCAATTCCAGCCACGCCTCTTAGACGTAGGTGGCGACGGCGGCCGCATTGGCCGAACCAGCTCCTCCGTTGCTGGCAGCTGCTGCTGCTCCGGTTCCGGATCCTGATGCTCCTCCGGCAGCGCCGGCTGTGGCTCCTGTTCCTCCGGAAGCTCCTGCGGCAGCAGATCCTCCAGCGGCGGCGCTCGCCTGATGCGCCGAAGCGGAATTGTTCAGCGGCTGTGGACTGACTGGGGGCTGCAGCTTGCCAGGAACATACTGGCCAATGAAGGACCCATCCTCGGTAAATTGTCCTGATAAAAAAAAGGAAAAAAAAAAAGGATTAATATCAAAGTAGTTAAGGGGTTTTATTTTAATTTATTAAGTTTTAAGCTATTAAATATTTTTTAATTAATGCCCTTTGCTAATTTATTTTAATAATTTTTAGTCTTAAGCCTCATTGTTAACCACAACCAAACACCAGTGCATTTTTGTATTAATGATTAGTATGATTATTTTCATCGCGTTCGTTTCTTAAGTCTTTTGTTTTAGTCATGTTATGATTTTTGATTTTTATTATTTTTTTTTTTGGGTTATTGGAAGGGGGACTGAAGGGAATTAGACTACAACTACAAAAAAGCCAATCAAAAACTACAGTTACATAACTAATTAATAAAAAATTAACATGCTTGAAAATAATATTCAACTTTACCTTGAAAACAAGTCGTCAAAAGAATTTAATACAAAAATCTAGATAAAAACATATTTTGCTAATATATAGCATGCTACGATAATAAATCTAAAAAAAAATATAATTTAAATAAACAAAGTCTACACAATATTTTGTTGTTTATTATTATTCGGTTTTCTTTATTTTGTTTGTTTTTCTTTCTAATTTTATTTAATATATAAACAAATTGTATTTCTCATATAGTTAAGCAGCTGTGTCTGCCTCATCTTGATTCTTTAATATTAAATACTACTCGGAAAAAAAACGAAACTTATTTTGTTGCATTCTCTTTTCCGGGAAAACAAACGTAAAGGAAACATTTTTTTACATTTTACAACACTGTTTCACTGTCCAAATCAAGTTGACAAAAAAAATTAAAAAATAAAAAATTCATTACAAAAACTAAGAGAGAGTACAAAATAAAAAAAAGTATAAAAAAACAAAAAATACAAAGTAATCTAAAGAATATATAAGAATAATAAAGTAAACATGTAAGCAAAAATGTTTGATTTTCGTTCGGCCAAGCTAAAACGGAGATTTTACATTCAATTATATTTTGTTTTTTGTTTTTTTTTGCATTTCATTTTTGTTTTGTTTCTTGTAAAAAAATAATGTTAAATTATAACTTATTTAGGCTCTATATATATATATATTTCTATATATTTGCATTACAAGTAAAAGAGAGCGGGACAGAGATATACAGAGCGTGGTATGCAGTGCACGGGACAGAGTGGGACAGGTATACATACATACATAAAAATGTATGCATATAATATTTTAAATATATTATTAAATATTGGAGATTTTATAAGCGAGCTTCAATTTCCGTACATTCATAGCGATACTAAATAGCTGCCAAAAAATGTGTGTTTTTGAAATAAAATTCAAATTTATTTGAATATTTCGTTGGCCTGTTTTTAAAGGCCTGTTTTCCATAATTTTGTGATTTCTTTCTATTCGATTTATTCGCATTTATTTTCTTTAAATATTTAAATTTTTATCTGCTTCGTTTGCTTCCTCTTGCACTTTCTTAACATCGTCATCTTCTCCTTGCTTTTTGTTTATAGCCTTTTGCTGCATTTTGTTGTTGTTGTTGTTTTATATGGTTGCTGTTGTTGTTCAATTTGTTTGGCAGTTTTGAATTTTCTAAATTAATTTTATATATAATTTATATATATTTAAAATGAATTGTCGATTTTAAAACATAATCGAAGCAGAAACGTTGTTGCGTTGTTGAATCCTGTGATGATTTGTCAATGGTTCGTTTTTTTTTTGTTGTTTAGTGTATTGGATTCTGTGGGGAATTGTTTTTTGTTTTTGTTGTATGTATGTATGTTTGTTTTTTTTAAGGGCTCGGTTTCTATATTTGAGTTGTAGTTGTTGTTGCGGCGCGCTGCTTACTAATTAAATCAAAGTCCTTTGCGTCCATATTGGCCAATAAAGGATCCGTCTTCGTTCATGCCTATATAGTTGGTTTTTGGTTTTTTTTTTTATTTTTCATGTTATGGTTTTTTTTTCGATGTGTGATTGAGAAAAAAAGAAAAAATAATAATATAAAATAAATCAAGTGCAATTCGAAAAAAGTAAACAATTATGTAACACAAAACGTTAAACATACAAAGAAAATGTCTGAAACAAATCAGCAGCTATATGGTATCTATAACTTTTTTTTTGTTGGTTAGTGCAAAAAAAAAAAGAAAGAATAAAGAAACAAGAAAATGAACAATCAACAAACTTCGTGCAGAGATCAATCAAATTCAATGGAAAAGCAAAAGCTTAAGAGAGCTCAGCTTAGCTCAGCACAGCACAGCCTAATTGTAACGGGACGCTCTCTTCAAATCAATCTGGAAGGGAGTGGATGGGCTGGAGCGAGAGTGGGGAGCGAGATGGTAAAAAAAAGTTGGAGCAGCAGCCTTGAAACATCATGCAGCGACTTCTAAGCGGCAGAGCGGAGAGGACAGTAGAGAAATTACACTAGCGGTCAACTGAATGTTTTTTAAAGATTATATTGATTAAAAAATCGTAATTGTTATATTTATAAAATATATAAAAATTATTAAACGAGTTTCAAATAAATTTTTTTAATATTATAATAATTTTAGAGACATTATTCAGTTGCCCGCCAGTGTCTGTCTTGCGAAAAAGCTCCCTTTGGAAGCGCAAGGAACACAGCCGCATAACGGAACAAAAACAACAAAGTTTAAAAAGAAATCAAGGAGAGCCTCTACCTGGACTGATTGGAATCGCTTGCATGTCAGAGCATGTGTGTGTTCGTGTGATTGTGAGAATATGGCTGCTGGTGTGGTTCGAGAGTGGGGGGGGGCCGGGGGGTTGGGCAACAACAACAATGACAACACAATAAAGTTAGAGAAAGGAAGACAGAAGCCTGCCTCTCTCTCTAGGCTCTTAGGCTTTGTTGTTTCCACCGACCGCCATGACCACATCGTAGGAGGGCGGTGCCGGTGAGGGGGAGGACGGCGGTGGGGATAAAGGCAATGGTGGAACGGATACGGATACGGATGTGTTTGGGGAAGCAGATGCCGACGCAGACGTCGACGGTAGCTGTGACAGCAACTGCTGTTGTTGTTGTTGCAGTTGATCCTGTAGCTGTTGCTGTAGTTGTTGTTGTTGTTGCTGCTGCTGTTGGGTTGCTGTTGGCAGCGATATCGACTTGCTGCCTCCTTTGCGGGCAGCGGCAGCGGCGCGGGCAGCTGCAGTGGCCACAGCTGCTGCCCCAACATCATTATCCAATTTCATCCAATAACAACACACACACACACAGCATGATAATACCGTTATACCGTTACATCAAACCAAGGTCGAAAGAAAAAAAAAAACCAAAAAAAATTTGGCAAAAAGAAATCAAGAGAATGAGAAAAAAACGAAAAAAAGAAAGGAAAGAAAGCAAAGGGGAGGCCCTAGAATTCTTAACCTAACTTTTAAAAAAATCGAAAATTTATCGATAAGTATTTTTATGAAAGGAAACCCTGGATGATGGATGTTTGGAAACCCTGAATGTTCTAGCCTTAAAGTTACATTTGAAATAATCCTTTGAAAAGGATGAAAATTAATGTCTATTTTATTAAAAACAGAAGTTTATATCCTCGGGGTTAAGATCGGATATATGGCAGTTCAGTTACATGCCAGCTACAGGATATAGACCCCTATATAGCCCACAGTGAAGGCTATATCTTCCCTAAGACAAAATATTTTTTAGATTTTTGGACAGACAAACGTATGTATGTACATATGTACTTCTATCAACTCAAGTGATGATCCTGATTTAAATATTTATATATATTTAAAAGGGTCGGAGATAATACCCTCTATGAAGGGTATAAAAACAAATTTTAAAATTTAAAAAAATGGATAAAGCTACTGAATGTATCAAGAAACTATAATTTAAAAAAAATCAAAAAAGCTAAGCTATAAAAAAGAGTAAAGTTCTAAAATTGAACAACAATATCCGCAGAATCTACCGAGCATATCAAGTCTTTCAAGGATATCCACAGGACTATCCATATCCTATGATGTATGGAATTTATGGCTAGCTAGTCAGACATACATATAGGCGCCACAAAAAAAGGACGAAAAGGACTCACCAGTATCGCCATCACCGTACTCGGCCATCGAATCGGTGTCGCTCTCCACGCCGGGCTTGTTCGCTGAACTCACGGATTGGCGACCAGCGCTCTTGTTATCCAAACTGTAATCGAACAATTAATCGATTATTAATCGATAAATAATATAGAGAATTCGAAAAAAAAAAGTAAACTCACGGTTGCGAGTACTCGTGGAAGCCGCCCTCGTCGGGATAATCCCGCCGGCCATTGGCCAGCTCCCGATCATGGACGTCGTACTTGCCGCCCCGGTTACGCCGGATAATGCACACAATGATGAAGATGAAGATGATGAAGGCCAGGGCCAGCATCATGCCAATAAACCAGCCGGCATTCGCCACCGTCTCGCTGCGCACCATGGTGGGACCCTCGACACTGTTGGTGTCGATCTCCTGCGTGGCACTCTCCGTATTGAAGTGACCATCGACGGACACGACACGGAACTCGTAGGCGGTCTCCGGATCCAGACCGGCCACCTCCTGGTAGTCCTTGTTCTTCTCCTCGGGCAGGCGGAGCCATTGCGTTTCACCCTTTATCCTGTATTATAAAATAATTTAATTAATTTTTGGTTTCAAAAGGATATATGGAATTATATTCCATACCTATACATGGTGAAGAAGTGGGTGCCCGCATGTCCTTCGGTGCTGGGTTGCCAGTTGATACGGAACTTGGCCAGGCCATTGTCGGAGGGCAGTTGTTCCCAGGAGAACGAGGGCGTGGCAGGTGCCGTCATGGCGGCCACATCCTGGAGGGTGCGCTTCTCGATGTAGTGTCTGTTGGATAATAGAGATTCGATTAATGAAATATAATTTCGAAGTTATCGATATAATCGATTAAATATCGATAAATTCTTTGAAAACCAATTAATACTCACTCGGAACCTTCTCCCATCTTGGTGGTGGCCGTAATGGAGATGCGGTACTTGGAGTTCGGCTTCAGACCGGCCATCTTCATCCTGGTGACCCTCGGATCGGTGATATGGGGATCGTACTCCCGCCGCTCGCCGACATAGCTGCCCTGGACCTCCTCGTAGTAGATCTTGTAGCCGGTTAGCTTGCCGTTGGGATAGAGAGGCTTCTTCCAGGTCAGCCAGAAGGCGGATGAGCCCAGCGGATAGGCATCCAGACCCTGGACAGGCGACGGCACACCTTCGGGTGTATCGAAATCGATGACGGCACTGGGTGGGCCGTTGAAGCGTCCATTGTAGGCCAGGATGCGGGCAAAGTTCTTGGAGTCGGGCTTGAACTGGGTGACGAGAGCATTGTGGGTGTCGCCCTTGACATGGATCTCGCGCAGACCCTCCTCGCCCTCCTTCTCGGTCCAGGTCTGGATCTTGTAGCCCTTGAAGTGGCCCCTCACCGACTCCTCGCTGACGGGCGTCCAGGCCATGTAGCCGCTGGTGGAGGAGGTGATCTGGCGCATCGTGAAGTTGGTCGGCGCGTCCAGAGGACGATCCTCGCCGGAGTAGCCCACCACCTCCTCGGCAGCCACATTGGACTCGCCCCTCTCGTTGATGGCCACCACCTTGATCAGGTACTTGACGAACGTGGGCTGGTCGGTGATCACGATGTTGGTCTGTCTCCAGTCGTAGATGTTCTGGTTCTCCCAGGGAGCGGCCGGAATGTCGCGTTTCCAGTTGACACGATACTGGAAGCCGGGGGCGTTGTGCTCGATCTCCGGCATCGGCGTCCACGAGATGACCAGGTTGTTGGGCTCAGTGCCCTGGCCGACCACGTTATCGGGATTCTTGTACGGCACATCCGGCTGGGTGGTGCAGCTCTCGCTGTGGGCAGACGGGGGCGAGGGTCCGATCTTGTTGAAGGCGATCACCCGGAAGGTGTAGTTCGCCCACGGCGACATCTGCACCACAAAGGAGAAGTCCGTGTTGGGCACCTTTTCGTAGGCAGCGTCCCAGGAGGCGGGCGTAAAGGAGGTGTTGAACTGGATGGTGTAGTGGAGGATGGGGGATCGGTTGTCGCCCTGCGGCTCCCACGAGATCTCGGCCTTGTCCGCCTGGCAGGTGATGCCCAGCAGCTTGGGCGCGTTCGGCACATCCTGGACAATCAGATTGGCCTTGGCGGTCGCCTCGTCGAGTCGCGTCCTTGCCACGCACGTGTACTCGCCCGAGTCCAGTTCCATGGTCTTGGCAATGGTCAGTGAGTTGTCGTTGGTCTTCACGAACCGGGGCTGGGCCTCGAAGTCGATGGGCTGGCCATCCTTTCGCCAATCGATCAGGATATCCAGGGTGTCGTCGTGCGCCTCATTGCACCGGAAGGTGGCGGACTGGCCGGCGGCCACTTCGTAGTTCTGCGGCTCCTGGGTGATGCGAGTGTGCTCCTTGACGACTAACGATCCATCGGCGGACTTGTTTCCAAACTTATTCTCCGCATAACACGTGTACTTGCCAGCATCCGAGAAGGTGACATCCTGAATCTCCAGATCGCCATTGGCCTGGACGTTGTAGCGTCCGCCGGTCAGCCAGTTGCTGCCCCTCAGCCACTTGACCAGGGGCTTGGGAGCGCCCTCGACGCGGCAGGTCATCGTCACGTTGCGTCCGTCCACGCTGGCCTTGTCCGTCGGCTTCTCCTTGATCTCTGGCGGCAGGGCCTGGACATTGAGGTACACATCCCGGTAGACATAGCCCAGCGAGTTGGTGGCGTTGCATCCGTAGTTGCCAGTATCGCCCTTCACCAGGTTGATAATGGTGATCGTGTTGTCGGTGACGGTGCGCCTGGGATTGGGGGTGCTCTGTTCGATGGGCTTGCCGTTGTGGATCCAGCTGATCTTGGGCTCCGGTACGCCTGCGGCGCGACACTCGAAGGTCACCTCCTCGTCCTCGGCGGCGACCTTGATCTCCGGCTCCTTGGTGAAGTACGGCACCGAGTTCACCTCCAGAATGATGGAGAAGGACTGGGCGTTGCCCACGCCGTTGGACACGTCACAGGTGTAGGTGCCGGCGTCGTCGAAATTCGTCTGTCGGATGACCAGTGACTTGCCGTAATGTCCTTGGGTGATGCGATCGCTCCACTGTATCCGCTGGCCGTCCTTGCTCCACACGGTCTGGGGCAGGGGAGTGCCGCCGTAAATACAAAACAGTTCCATGCGCTTGCCGCGCAGAGCCAGCGACTGGCGACGCGAGACGTACTGGCGGACTGGGGGATGCCGGTTCTGGGAGGCGCTGACGCCCATCTGCTTGACGTCGAGGAGGACCTTGTTGCCGATCTTGTATTCGCTGCGGAACACTGACGTGGCCGAGCAGGCGTAGTAGAAGTCGGCGCTGGCATCTTCGCGGGTTACGTTGGAGAACCAGAGATTGCCCTCCGGGTCGAGGGTCATGCGGGAGTTGTTGATCGACTTGATGGAGGCGTCGACAACCTCCTGGATCATCCAGTTGACGGTGGGGCTGGGGAAGCCGTCGGGCGCCGCGCACTTCAGCATGTAGGGCTCGCCCTCGACCGCCTCCAGGGTCTTGGAGTTCTCGTCCTTGAATGCGTTCAGTTCCGCCTTCCGCACGTACACCGAGTTGGAGGTGGCGGTGCCGAACTCGTTGGAGGCGAAGCACTGGTAGTGGCCGCGATCCTCGTCCCTGGGCGAGGTGATCACCAGTGATCCGCGTCCTGGCTGCTGGAGCATACGGTTATCGTACGCCTGCCAGTTGAACTTTTTTCCGTTCTTGATCCAGCTGTATCTGTAATGAGAAAAAAAATATAAAATTATTAGGATTTTTTTTTTAATTCGAGGGCTTTAAGGTGCCACCTATGAGAAGTGAGGAGGAGGGCGCTAATTTTTAATTAATGTTTTTGGTATTTTTGGGAAGTATTATATTATTTAGTATTTATTTAATTATTTTTTTAATTTTTTACTTCCCTTTTTTTGGATCACTTAAGTGCTTACTATGAGAATCGAGGAGGAGGGGACTATTTTTTAATTAAAATAAATTTAAGTTTTTTAATTCTTTCCAACTCCCTAGCCTCCTACCACCCTACCCCCCTAGCTCCGTACCACCCTCCCCCACTACCACCCTACCTCTCTCTCTCCCTTCCACCCCCACCCTCCTTTAAAATATATAAAAATGTTTTATTTTCATATTTTTAATCCTCATCGCTAGGGAATCTATCGAGAAATCTTTTAAAGCCTTTGAGGATGAAAACCATCCAAGACATACTCATAAATAAAGCCCACATGAAGCAAGTATTTTAATTAATTTAATTTCGCCCACTCTCTGAGTAATTAAACTGCCGACATGTTACGATAATGCCATTAAGTCCTCGATAATAATATTGAATTAATTGCTTATATGTCAGTAGTGTTAACTTTCCGATCGTTTAGTTTCACTGGACGAGTAGTATTTTGTAACCGTCGGTGAGATTATCTCATTTTCTCAATTGTATGAGTACATCTGGTCGAGTTTTCCGCATTTCCCCCACTGACACACTAAATACCGAAAGTATCTATTGGACTTGCTTAATTATTAAACTATTAAATCCGACTCTCCGACGTCCGTCTGTCTAACAACTTAATTTCCACATTTAATTCGTCTTAATCAACATTTCACTCGGCGGCAGCGGCAAATCCAAAGAAAAGAAAATATTCATAATATTCATAAATTCTCTGTTATGCACGAATTATGACAGCTTCTTTAATTTTCAATTGCGGAATAAAACAAAAAAAAAAAAGAGTATGTATGGATTGAGGAGAGCAAGTAAGGGGTATCTATATCATTTCTTTTCTTTTTCTTTATTTTTTTTTGCTTGTTTCATGACTCAAGTAATTGCAATTAAGCGGCAAAAGGAAGTCAACGAGCTTGGCTCAATTTTTTCTTTTTACTTTTTTTTATGTTTTGTATCTCAAGCTTGTATCTTGTATCTTTTTCTGTCAAGATATAATTTTTTTTTGTCTCATAACTATGCCAGACTTACAAAAAAAAAAGTTACACTTGGAAATTGATATTAAAAGTAATAAATATTTGTGAGAATTTGTGAAGAGATGTAATTTTAAAAGATTTATTTCATAAGAAAGTGATAAGAAATCTTGAAATATTCTTATATATTTAATACTATTATTCTTCTATTTTTCTTAAATATTTCTCCATTTTTTCTCTTAGTTATAAATGCAACACTCGAAAGCTCAAGTCAATTATGTGGACAGGCCCACGGTGCTCCAGCTTGTTAAGTATCGGAATTTTTATTTAATTTTCCCCGTCTTGTTTTCCAGACTCTTTTCATCGGATCTTTTCGGCGGGGTTCAGTCTTTAGTTGGGGTCATGCAATAGGTCAATCATTTGAATTGTTTTTAAGTGTTGTAAGTTCAACTGCAGACTGAGTAGTAAGTGAGTTTGTTGAACTGCAGCAGAGACCGACTTGATTTCCAAGTGTCTTTTTTCTATGCAGAACAGAACAGAAATATGCAAAATGAAATGGATTTTAATTGCATCTAGTCTAGGGAATTAAAATAGTTGGACCTTTTTTGGTGGCAATTTGCAGTTGCCCTCCGGGTCAGAAAGTCAACTAGGAAACAGCAGGACATTTCCGTATCAGGACACGTGCATCGGCGGCGGGAAACGCCTGCAGACAAAAGTCAAAAACAGTTGCTACTGACACATTAAGTTTTAACCCCTTGTTTATATGCAAAAAGGGTCAATAAATTTCAAAACGAAATATCAGGATAGTAGTAGTAGTGGTAGTGGTGGCTCAGGTAGGATGGCCAGTCAACCAGCAAAGCAGTAAAAGCACAAAAGTAGCAGAAAGCAGCAGAAAGCAGCAAGGTGGCGACATCGCTCGACACCATCGTGGCTGGAAGTTACTCAAGCGGTCACCCAAAAATGGTTATGGTGTTTCCCTTAGGACCAGACAACAGCTGTTTGGGGGGAGAGACACGCCTACGTTGGACGCCCACAAAAGTTGAACTAACTTGGGGGTTAAGGTTTATGATTTTTGATTTTTAGTATCAGTTTTTTTGTTTAAATGGGTCTTTATAATAAACTAACTTCCATTTTTAAGAAATATTATTTAAAAATACTAAGAAAACCAGTTTAAAATTTAATAATTTATATTTTTTAACACCTAACCTCTCTACTATTCTCCATATTTTTTAAGTAGCAGCTGCTATTTGTCCTTTTATTTTTTTGTGGTTTATTCCTTCTTAGCTCGACACCACTTAACCCCAAAGAGCACTGATAGTTTTAGGGTTGACTTGGCTTCACTTAACTCGCCTCCGTCTCCACCTCCGCCTCCACTTCCACCTCCTTCTTCCCTCCTCCTGCTCAGCGAAACCCAACCCCCTGGGTTTCAGCCAAGCCACTGTTTTCAGCTTTCAACGATAGAAATCTGAATAGAAAACGCGCCAAGAAGTGCCAGGACATGGCTCCTGATGACTCATCAACACGGCTAAAAACACAAGCACACACACACACACATACTAATACACATACTGCTTTGCATAATCGGGGAGTGAGAATTGTGGGCTCCCCCTGGCATTTTTTTTTTCGCATTTGTGTGCCGTATTTGGGGTTGCAAAATAACAAAATGCCATAGCATACTTTTTTGCGCGGTCGTTCGGTGGAGCAGTTTAGGGGGCAGTGAAGTGGAGGGATGACAGGGCAGGACCACGCCCACCGGCCGGCATCTGCCCTAACCCAGTTACTATATAAAATATATATATATATATATATATGCATGGATATGTATACTATGTGGCAGTCGCACAAACATATACAAAGGAAGCTGCAGCAGAGGTCAGTCACTTGGGTAATTGAGAGATATTTGAAAATTAAATTTTAAATAAAAATAAATTAAATTATAAAATAATTATAGATTATAGAAAAATAATTAAAAATAGGTTTAAAGCTAAAAACTTTCTAAGAAAAATATAAAGTAAAAGATAAAATTATTTTTCTAAAAGAATACATATTTTTTAACAGAAAATGTAAGAAAATGTGTAACATTTTATAAAAAAATAACTAAATTCTATAAGAATTTAGAAGATAGTGACATATTATAATTTAATTTAAAAAATATTCCCCAAGCGAATATCAACTCTATATTTGGGTATCTATAAATGATGTGATACCCGGTACTCTTATTGACTTTTCCCAACTTTTCCCAAAGTTAATTTAAAAAACAAAAACAAACCTCTAAAGAACAATATATATAAATTAAAAAACAAAAATATTTTAATACACTTCTTTACTCAATAAGTACCGGATATAAACCATTTTTTTTTAAGAAAACTTTTTAAGATCTTATCTCTATTCCTATACCCTCCATTGTAGATTCCTCGATGTGTGTCTACAAAGTGGAAAATGTTAAAAGAAAGGAGCCCAAGCCAAAACCGCGTTTAGCCAAAGGCAACCCA
This sequence comes from Drosophila malerkotliana malerkotliana, assembly GCA_018153235.1. Taxonomy (NCBI): domain Eukaryota; kingdom Metazoa; phylum Arthropoda; class Insecta; order Diptera; family Drosophilidae; genus Drosophila; species Drosophila malerkotliana. The sequence goes on along the minus strand of JAECXV010000058.1, from coordinate 6,229,158 downwards.
CACACACACACACAGAAAAAAAGAAAGTATATACATATATATAGGGGGGGGGGAGAGAAAAGAAAGCTTTGGAAAAGTGAGCAAAGTGTACTAACTGGAGGAGTGGAAGGGGCCCAGACATAGAGTGGTAGGGGGCGGTAGACCAAAGTCAAACAAAAACGGAGCCCCAAGGAGTCCGAAAGGAGCTTGAGGCAAGGCAAGGAGGCAAGGCAAGTGGCTAAGATACGGCCAGCCAGGATATGATGCACTTAGCCACAAGTAATTATACTCTAAGCAACAGGTTTTAGTCATTTTTCGAGAAAATATATTGAACAGTTTATTAGCCAAAGGAAATGGTGTTCTTGAAGCAAGAAATAAGGACTTCCAGGTAAACTATATCTTTATTATCCACGTTTTCCTCATTTAATTTTTAATTACTTTCTCGCCAAATTAGTCACTTTTTTTGTACAACCCCCCAGAGACCTTAGGGTATTCCTGTTGGACTCTCTTCCAAAAATTAATTCCAGGAAATATCCCACCTACTGCCATATGACGGCCAAAAGCCAAAAAACTTTAAATGGCCTAAGGGGCTAAGGGAAGGGGAAAGTCCTTTAACGACAAGGGTTGGCCAAAAAAAAAAAAATACAAAAAATTAAGTCCTTTGGCTGAACAGCAAAAAGCTTTTTTCGGTTAAAATCAAGTAAGAAATAGCCGGGGTGGAAAAGCGAGGAAAAGCATGGAAAATCAAATGGAAATATGTAAGAAAACTAGGCTGGTCATCAGTAGAGTGTTGTTGACATTCTTGTACAGTGTATATTCTGGGTAGTGACACTACAGTACAATTGAAATAAAAGCTATTTAAAGTTTAAATTAAATAAATAAAATATATTCCATAGCTTATTCTGCACTTTATCTTCAAAACTATAAAAGAAAAACCCCTAAAAACCAAAACCCATCACCCAGGAGCTAACTTTGGGGGTGTTATAAGCCTCCAAGTGTCTCCAAGGTATCAACATTACTACATAACAACAAACAACAAAACAAACAAACACACAGAAAATAGGACACGAAACTCCACCGGCTTCCAGGGGGCTCATTAATGGCCGGAAAACATGCAAACAACAATGTTTTTTTTCTTTTTCTCTTTTTTTTTATAGTTCGATGGAGCTAAACTAGGATATAGGCGGAAAGGATGGGGGGAAAGCAGGTGACACACGACCCCGGAACTGCGACTGGTGACCCCTTGGCATGGCAACAGTTGATGGATGGACTTTGTTGGCCCAAAAGGAACTTCTCCAACGAGGAAAATAATTCCAAAAATTAGGTGCGACATTTCCCCAGAGGGATGCCAGGTCCACCCTCGAGTGCTCACTCTAATCAAGTTAACTAAATCATGTCCACCCTATAGTGAGTATGACAAATTGGGCAATTCTACGAAAAAATAGTCCTCCTCATTAACATAATAACTTTATTTAAATCTTTTGTAATTGTAAGGATTAATAATGGTTATTTTTCCTTTGAAAAAGGATTGCTTCCAAAGCATTTTCATGATTTTAATTATATAATTTTTATCTTGTTTTATTTTGTGTTTCTTTTTTAGCAATAAACCCAATAAAACCCAGAATCTCATAAAAAACAATTGACATTGTAGTGCCCTCTTCTTGAGATCTCTCTTCCCATTCCCTGATTTTTTTCCAAAATTTACAGCAAGTGAAAAAAAAAAATAAATTAAAATTACAAGAGACACGCATCAGCAGCATATGTATGTAGCTTTATTATCGAAAGAACACGAATCAGTGAAAAATTGAGGCAATCATCAAGTCATCAACTCAAAGTCAGACAAAATTAACTGGAAGTGATGATCGGTAGCAGTGTCTTTTCTTTTATTATTTTTGTGAGCTTTTTTTTCTTGTTTTTTGTTTTTGTTGAGGTTGCTCAAGTTCAAGTGGTCTTTCCACCCCCAATCCCCCTCTTCTCAGTCTCGATCAGATCTCATAAATATCTTCCCCAGAATGTCTATATCTTTACTCATCAGTACAGCCCAGTCAGTCATGTCAAATGTCAGTTATGTGTGTTTCAATGCGTTTTCAATTGCAATTACAGCACATTAAGTGCTGAAGAAGGGGGGGGCACTGTAAAAAAAAGTAGTATAGTTTTGATTATTTTTTTTTTTAAGAAGCCTAAGAGATTGAAGACAAATTTTAGGTTTAAGTATTTTTGATAGAAAGTGTGTCTTTTTAAAGAATGTTCTAATAGTCGACAAGTTTCAAAACGATATATTAGATAAAGCAATTAATTTCATTAATCGATAATTATCGTTATACAGTGACTTGATTATTATATAGGAATAGGAAGTAGGAAGATTTATATTATATAATAAATAGGAAGATTTAATTCCTGAAAAGGAAGATTCATATCTTTTCAGTTTAAACTCTAAACCTTGTTCCTTTATTTTCCATTCGAATTTTTTTCGATTGAATGAAAAAATATGCCTATCGATTTAAAGGAAGTTCTATAATCGATAAGTTTTAAAACCGATATAATTATCGTTAAACAGCGACATGATTGGACATAATAGCCCTTAAAAGGAAGATTTATAGCTTTTCCATTGAAAACCTCAAACTTTTTCCTTTATTTTTCCATTCGAATTTTTTTTCGAGTGAATGAAAAAATATGCCTATCGATTTGCCAGGACGAGGGCCAGGATTTATGTGTGTGTGTGTTGGTATGGAGAATGAAAAGGATTAGATGGGAGCAACAAACGCTTTTAGCTAAAACAAACAGCAACGCAGTCGCCACGTGCCACTCTCCATCGGATCTGCCATGTAAAAGGTGGCTTATAGTGGGAGCGGAGGTGGAGGTGGAGTGGTGGAGTGAAATGGAAACGGGGTGAAAAATGGGGCCTGACAGGACGATGACTCATCCAGTTAGCCAACCAGAATGGCATGGAGGAATAACTCCACCAACTGAATTGAATGAAACGGCACCAGAAAGGGCCAAGCAATGGGTTGGATTGTGAGCCAAGTTTGTACTTAACATCTGACATGGAAAACGAGACGGGTCTCCTACGGGGTCATCTCACACAAACAGTGGGCAGTGGAAGTTGAAAATTAAATTAAAAAATAAAAAAAGATTATTAAATTTTAGACAACTTTTAGCTAAAAGATCTTTTAGAAAAAATTAAAAACTTCCTCAACTATAAGATACCCCATACCACTCCTTAAAAATCTCTTTTTAAACCCACAGTGCTAAAAAGGGGGAACAGGTCTATGGGGGGTGTGGCACATCCTTAAAGGGTTGCATCACCCGCATTCCCATACACACTCAAAGCGACTGAGTGTGCGTGTGTTTGAATGAATCGAATGAATGGAGTTCCTTCCTCAGGAGTTGGTCTGTTTTTTTTCTATTTTTTTCATCTTTTTTTTTGTGGATGTTGCAACAGGATGCCAGGACATCGAGTATGAGGATGAGATGTCTAACGACATGCAAATATTGTCTGTATGTTGTACATATTTAAAAAGCCGTTTTTGGTTTTACGAGCCATAAAAGATGATGACGGTGGCTGGGATCTGGGATGACGATGGTGAGTCGGTGATGATGATGATGAGGCCGCTGATTGTGTGGGAATTTCCTAAAAGGGGTTACAGACAACACAAAAATAATAATAATAGAAGGGGGTGTTGTCCCACTGGGAGGCCTCTCCCAAAAGCCTTTTGGAGGGGAATGATTGCAAACTAAGACTATAAAAAGGTAGAGTTTCATACAAAATGTTGAAAAATAAAACATTTTCTTAAAAATTATTCATAAATTTGTAGATTTAAGATTAAAGCCTGTCTTCTAGCCATTTTCCACTTCCTTATTGGCTAAAATGCCAGTCAACATGCCAGTTTTTGGGCAGCAACTGAATTTCGGCCGCCCAAGGGGCATCCCCCAAAATACATATGGAGACTCTAGCTGTCTCTTTTGCACACAAATCGATGGACAACAAGGGGAGTACACTAAGAAAAATAATGGTCTATGAATAAGGATATGAATAAAATAAAAGAAATATGTTTAGCGTTTCTTTGAAAGATTTTTCACTGGAAATTGTATGAAAATGCTATATATTCCTATATTCTATTTCTTATATAGAACCTACATATATCTTGTACATAACCTAATACTCTTCTATAGTTCCTATATACTATATATAACCTATATCTTTAAAATATCATTCATTTTTCAAAGAACCTTTACCTTTTAGAGAACATTTATGTTGTTTAGGACCTACACCTTTTATAGAACCTCAATATTTTTATATAAAAAAAACCTACAATTATCTATTATTTTATACTATTTCTTCCAGTGCACCATTTACTTAGATTTTGGTTCATATCATGGTCTTGTATTACTGTTCCTGACAGCACGAACCAACATTCTGATATGCGATACCCGACAACGGAAGGAATTCGACCAAGAAAACGAAAAGTTAACAAATCAAAAGATGGCCTAAAGCAAGAACCCCCCAAGAACCCGTCGAGACACACCTGTGGCCGACAGACACCACCTGTACCGGAAGTAGAAATGAGCTCTGAAAATATTTGGATAACATTTCTTACTATTTTTTTTTTTTTTATTCAAATACCGAAAGAGAGACCCAGTCTTATGCAATGTCATTAAAAAGTCATGAAGACTCGAAAGCGGAACCTGTGGAGAGACACATACAATTCTTCTTGTCTGTAATTATTATGTGCGTAATGTTATTTTCTTTTTTCTTCAAAAAAAACCTCATAAAAGGGTTAAAGAGTGGGGCCAGACCGTTAGAAATCGTCGGCAAAAGAATAAAAAAGAGTCATACATAAATGCAGTTAACGCAACAAAACAAGTTAAAAAAAAAAAAAACATAAAATAATAATTCTGTGAGAAAGTCAGAAAGAAAAAGTTCTCAAATTTTACAGACATGTGTTAAGTACATATTGGGGTTTCTACTAACCAGTTTTAAAAAGAAAAAAAGAAAGAAAGAAGATTTAAAGCTTATACTTCCCCCTTTATGCTTAAATCTCCCTTCTTAAATTCTATTAAAATATAATTTATTTATTGGCCAAAAACACTCTTAAATCATCAAGAATGAGTCATGATTTTGGTAAATAAATAATATCTTTACGTTCCACCCTCGACAAGAAAAGAAAAATGCAGAAGCCCTAGTCTTAATGTCCATTTATTTCGTTTTTTTTCCATCGATTTCCTTCAATTTGGTTGCATTAAATATGCCAATCGGGCTATGAACAAAAGATACTGTTCCCCCCCTCCTCGATACTACATACACCCTTTATATAGATACATATGTATATATAGTACTCCTATATATATGTTTATATAGAAAGATATGCGCAATAGCCGAATTAAGCCGGAAAACGAGCGGAAACGGGACGGGTATAGAAGCCGAATAAATGACAAAATGGCAAAAACTGAGACAGCAACAACAATGACGACGTCATCATCCAGTAACCTTAACCACCCACTTTATCCCCCATTCCCACTCCCCATATCCACCCACCCACTGCTCCTTCCACTCGTCCTGTGTGTCCTGTGAGCCCAAAATGTTTGATTGATACGCATGAATCATGTTACCCAAAATGGAGAGTGCAGGGCTACAGTGAAGCAAGGATAAGATATACTTTTCATAAAAATATATATATGTATATATTTCTAATATTGAATATTTACCAAATGAATATTTAGCTTTTAGTTTATTTTATTATTTTTAAACTTGTAGTATCTTAAAAGTATTTAAACGAAATTATTGTATTATATTTTAGGTTTTTTTTTGTTATTATTTATAAAGAGTTATCTTTTTAGTAAATAAAACTTGAATTTATAGAACATATAGTTAATAAACCTCTTTTTTTTACAAATTTTAGTTTAAAAATATATTTTTTCCTAATAATAAAAGGAATATGTATAAACTAAGAAGCTAGAGAAGCTAGAAATTACGTTTCCTTTTATAAAATCCCTCAAAAAAAACAAAATATTTTTATAAATTTTAGAATCCCACATAAATGTTTAAAAGTTTTAACTAGAAAACCTTTGTTAAAACTTTCTTGAATAAATAAAATACATATTATTTAAATACTCTAAATTATTATAATTTTAATTTAATTTTCATTGTATGCTATCCTTTTATCGAATCTCCCCTGTATTTTGTCCCCTCAGACAGTTGATGTCTTCATCATTCTTTTTTTTTTTTTTTTTTTTTTGGGGTTGAAAGATTCGGATTTTAATCGGACTACTTAACGATTGAATTGTTGTTCAGTTGCAGTTTTTATATTATTATTCTTTTATTTTATTTTGTTTTCTTTATACCCTAGCTAGACTTTCTTTTGTTGCCTTTCTAGTGGGGCTATGTAGTGGGAGTGGCAGAGTTGACTGTCAAGTTGGGCACCAAAATTGTTGACGCCAAGTTGGCGAGACAAAATCATTAAAGAAACATGAGGCTAAAATAACAAAATTAACGACCCTACAGCAGGAGTTGGGCATAAAGGACACATGGTATGTGAAGTTGGGAGAGAGGAGAGAAAAATAACATTCAAGGACATGGAACTACTACTGGCAGCTTCACAATTTGAAGGACTTTCGGTGTAATGTGGTGTGAAAAATCAATGGACCTTCAAACTCTCTCGCTCTGAGCTCATAGCTCTTAGCTCTTAGGTCTTCCCTTTTTAGCTACAGGGCGTATGCGTAATATTATGATTTTCTTTTTTAATAGAAATATCTTTAACATTTAGATTTAACCTCAAGCTTCGAACGGAAAGCTTTTGGATCATTTTTCAAACGTTTTTTTTTTTTTGTTTTTAAACAAAGATAAGCCCTTGTGTTTTGTCATGGCTCCCACACACATAAACACAGACACATTCAAATCTAGAAACTAGTTTTTCTTCAAAGTTTAAGCCAACTTTTCAAAGTCAAACAAAACCAAAAAAAGAAAAGAAAAAACCTCAGACAGCTGAAGCAGAAAAAACAAGAAAGGAAAGCTAACTTCGGGCGGAGCCGAAGTTTATATACCCTTGCAGTTAAAACCGGATATATATCGCAAACATCGGATATAGTTGGCCGATCCTTATGAGAATATGATAATATTACCCAATTTATTATAATACAAAAACCAAACCTAAAAATGTCCCAAACTTCTATCTTCAAAAACACAAAAGTTGGGTCATTTCCGATCGTTCAGTTATATGGCAGCTATAGGATATAGTCGGCCGATCCTAATGAAATTTGGTAGGTTGGATCATCTGGCCAAAAATATAATCTGTATTAAGTTTCAGCTTCCTATCTTCAAAAACACGAAAGTTGGGTCATTTTCGATCGTTCAGTTATATGGCAGCTATAAGATATAGTCTGCCGATCCTTATGAAATTTGGCATGTCGTAATGGTTTGCCAAAAATAGCTCTCTTGTCAAATTTGAACTCTCTAACTCTAAAAACACCAAAGTTATACCATTTCCGATCAATCAGTTATATGGCAGCTATATGATATAGTCGGCCGATCTGGGCCGTTCCGACTTATATACTGCGTGCAAAGGAAAGAAGGGTGTGTGCAAAGTTTCAAGACGATAGCTTCAAAACTGAGAGACTAGTTCGCGTAGAAACGGACAGACAGGCAGACGGACAGACAGACGGACAGACAGACGGACAGACGGACAGACGGACAGACGGACATGCTCATATCAACTCAGGAGGTGATCCTGATCAAGAATATATATACTTTATAGGGTCGGAGATGTCTCCTTCACTGCGTTGCACACTTTTGGACAAAATTATAATACCCTCTGCAAGGGTATAAAAATGTTACAGGCCCTTTAGACAAACTTTAAAAATAAGACAAAAGAAGTCCAAGGGCATTTAAACAGGGACGGGGACGGGGGAAACCGAGACCTATGTAAATTGAAACTTGAATTTAATTCATTGAAGAAAAATGAGAAAATGAAGAAAAACAGAAAGCCCAACGAAAGGGAAAGTTAACCGAAATATATCTTTAATTGATTAAAATTTTATTCAATTTTTTTATTAATTATAACTAATCTTATTGTTTTAATAACTAATTCTTGTCTAAAAAAAAAAAAACGAATAACTTTTTCTTTAAAAATGCAATAAATTGCAACCACGCCCACTTTTTTTAAGAGAAAATCTGGAACATTGTCATTAACATGGATATGCTAAAAATGGAAAATGGGAAAAAAAAAGCCCCAAGAGCCAGATCATTATTATTAACATAATCATTGGTCTGATCTTTGGGGTTTCGGTCTCTAAAAATAACTGTGCACGCATTGCGTTGCGTTATATGCATTTCCCCCCATTCCAACAAAAGCAAAAGCAGAGAAAAAGCAAAGCAAAGCAAAAGCAACAAATGACAACAGCAGCAAGCCAATGACAACAATAAAAGTATGTCAGGCTGAATCACAGAGGCGTATAGATAGATGTATAGATATAGATATTGTAGCTAGAATGCACACTCAACTAAAATACAAAATACAAAAATTTAATAAAAATTCTTATAAGAAGAAAAAGAGTAAAAAAAATTAATCTAGACTCTAGGCTGGAGGGAAGTGATTTAATTCAAAGTTTCTCTTCATTTAAGAGACAAGTCAACGGGAATTGATTCAATTTTTTGATTAAATCTTAAATGTTTCACTTTATCGATAATTATCGATTATTCATACATAAATTAAAGACATAAGATGATGAGAAAGAAATATATAAATAAAAATACAGATAAACATAGCTAAAAACATTACTATTTACTTATAGAGAAGTCTTAATAATATTCAAGTTTCAATTAAGGTTTCCATACTGTATCGATATTTATCGATTTATTTGTACAACTCTTAAGGTTTCTCTAAGGTTTTCTCTTAAGGCTTTTGAACTTATTAGCTTTACAAAATGAGTTTTATATTTAACTTTTATTATTTACCAAACATTTTAATATCCTAGAAAAACAATATAATCGATAATTATCGATTTATTTGTATAACTCTTAAGCTCTCAACTCATTGGCTTTTACAAATGAGTTTTATATTCAACTTTTCTTATTTGAAAAATATTTTAGTCCCATAGAAAAACGATATTATCGATAAATACTAATCTAAAATAGATCTCTCTACATTTCATCCTCAATTTCAAACAAATGCCTGCTTTTAAAAGTATCTATATTTATTTTATTTCTCTCACTGCTAGTTAAACCCACACTCAAACCACTTAGGCATAACCAAATAATTATGAATTAAAAAAAGCGGAAAAAAACGAAAGAAAAATGTCAGTAATTTACTTTATTACATAGCCAACATAAAAAAAAATGAAAATTGGCCAGGCAATTTCCGTTTAATAACCTCACCGATTTGTTTTGCTTTTATTCCGCAAAAATTCCGCAACATTTTTAAAGCAAAAAAAAAGATTGATTTTTAAAAATAGAATATTTCTTTAGGAGCTTGTTTATTTACTTTCTTCTGGTGCCCTATAAAGCCCCCTCCTATATGGAGGTCTATATGGGATCATTAGCTTCTTGCAAAATTCAAATCTGCTGGCCAGATGTTTGCATTTTATGTTGCAATTTATACAACGGAGTCTTTTCACCCATTTATGGGAATTATGTTTGGAAATGTGGGCTATAGTATATGAAGTGTGTCCCATGTCCCATAAAATTACGTAATTCTTTGCCAGCCGGCTTAGATTTTTTTTTTTTCGGTTTTCGGTTAATATTCTCAACGTGCTTGACCATCCGGTCCGGTAAAACTGGTTTCTGATAGTGTCCGATTGCCTTACCCTTCTGGCCTCTAAACCCTCTCTATATATATATTTTTTTTTCTATATAATTTTTTTTTTTCCAACACACTGTACCTGTTAGTAGAAATGAACCACTTGCTGGCATCAAGGCGTGAAAGAGCTGAGAGAGTCGGTCGGTCGGTTGGTTGGGAAAATCGAGGAGAGCGCACACATTTCCCATTTCCCACTATTAACCCATTTTAGTTTTCATCGTACACGACGTACGTGTAAAAATAAACAACACACAACAATTTCTGGCTCTTGCAGTTTTTTTTTTTTTCTTCCTCATATCTGTATCTTTAGCTTTGGCTTTGGGTTTAGATGTAGATGTATCTTTTTCTCTAGCATGTAGATGTATCTGAGTAGCTGTATCTCGGTGTAGGCGTGAATGTGTCGTTGACGTCGGCGTCTGGCTTTCGGCCATCTGTTGATATTCTGCCAACGTTTACTGCAGCAATGCCTTTGGCACTTTCAGTTAATTGCTTTATTTTTAAGAGAATACTTTTCTCAAAATGGCAAGTAATACTAGCAAGTAAAACAAAACATCAACTAAATCTGAAGAATCTTTATGGCTTTTTATTTGAGTTTTTCCTACAAAAATAGTTATTTTTGCACAAATATTTTATTGGCTTTTAAAATTCATTAGAGGTTTACGACAGCTTCTTTTATTTTTTTTAATTTGTTTTTTAATTTCTTGTATTTTTTCTCAAAATAAAACCTTTTAGTTTATTTTAGAAACAGCGAAATAATTGTATTTTTTTCAGTTTTTCACCCATTTTTTTTAACTTTTTCTTTTGTTTTCTAGTTTCCCTGCCTATTTTTTGCTTTGAAAAATGTTCTATTTTTCTATAAATTATTCTTTTAATTTTTCTAATACCCCTCTAATATTTTCCCAAAATTTCCTCATTTTTTCTCTACCAATTTTCGGCAATAAAACAAATATACAGACGCTTTGGAATGTTTCTTTTCTTTTATTCTGGGTGGCACTGCTCATGGCTCTGCTCCCTCATTTTTTGGTTTATTTATTACTTTTTATTTTTTTTTTTTAGTTCTTGCACAATGAGGTCATCAACCATCAACTGCCTGTCTGGTCGCTGTCCACCAAAAAAAAAAAAAAAAACAAAACAACAAAAACCAAAACATTTCAACTTTAAATTCCGCATTTTTCAAGCGAATCACAAAACATGAGTCACTATGCAGATTGCAGTACTTTGTTAGAGAATTTTAAAATTTTAAAAATAAAGCAATGGTAATCAAATGGTTCTTAAAATGCGAAAAAAACACGTTTCGCTTAGATTCGATGAAATCAAGTTCCAAGCTCAAGTGCTGAGTAAGACCTAACGAATTAATTCCAAAATTATTGTCCACTTCCGGCTAAAAATGCTAAAAATTCTATGAATCGATACATGTAGTTGGTAATAAAATAGAAATAAAAACCATAGCCAATTAATTAATTTTTTATGACCTAAAGAATGCATCAGAACAGTACAATAACTATATCAAATTCCCTTTTCAAAAAACAAACGTGCTTCCTGCTGGCTCTTCCAATAATAAATTCTACAAAAAACTAAAAAACTTTCGTAATAAACAAACAACAACATGGCCCAAAACAACAAGGCCAAAATAAATAAACAAAATAGGATTTTTCAACAAGCGAGTGCTTAAGATTTGATTTATGAGATTTAAAACGAGGGAGAGAGTCTATTTTGTAGTTTTTCCAACCAAAAAAAAAATATATATATATATATATTTTAAAGGGAATTATTGTAGTTATTTGATATATTCTTAAACTTACTCTGGTTCTGGTTGTCCATCAGCCTCGCATTCGATTATAAATGGATTGTCGCTTTCTTTATTTGGTTGTGCTACTTTAAATAAAAGATCTCCGGGTGCCGGTTGCTTAATAATTCGAGGTGGAGAGTTGGCTAAAAAAAATAGGAAGAGAGTATATAAATATATATATCTTTAACAAGATCGATGAGTATTGTAAATCTTTAACACTAATTGATCGCATAAATTGTTGTCCTCCATCACCTCTCGAGCTATTTTTAGATCTTGTTTCAAAAAGAAGAAAAAATTGCTTCACTAATTTTAAGCAAAATGGAGCAGGACTTTGGGGAATACTTAAGAGGGGAAAAAGAGGGAGATTTTGTAGAAAATCTCCTAAAGCCACTTTTCTGCCTTAAATCTCAAGTGATCTATGAAGCCGTTTTCCATGAGTTCTCTACAAGAATGCACCTGAACTATATTTGTTTTTCTTCTAAAAATACCATTTCAAGTGAATTATGAATGGAAAATGTAGAAAAGTATTTCAATTTAGATGGAATTTATTGTGGGGACTTATGGAAATTGGTTCAAGGGGTGTTCTAGGGTTTTTAGATTAATTTTATAACTATGAGGTATATAAACTAAAACTATTAATATAATTAATTAGTATTATTGTTTAATCCACTTACTTGTTCCTGCCGTTACACTGCCCAAAAGGGCAGCCACTAATAACGCGGCCAGCATCGTTGACTGCCGCCACATGTTGGTCCTTCTAGGTCGGAGTTCAAACTCCTCCTCGTCGTTGATTTTATTTTTTATTAAATTTTTCTTTAATATTAAATAGTTTTAATGGAATGTGTATTTAATTTGTGGTATTACTCGGATGCCCTCTTGAATTTTTAAAAACAATTTTCTCACTAATGAAAATTGCATGCGAGCCGAGCCTTTTATTATTTAATTTTCTGCCACTAGATGCTGCACTGCAAATACAATTATTACGTTACGATAACAATGGCGTTGATAATGAATGAAATTCATTATTGTCTCTCGAGGCGGGAAAACTTGAGACACTTTGAGACACGCGAGAGGGGGGCGATCTATATAGATATATCATATGATATATATATATATATTGGTGTGTATTGGATGGGAAAAAGTCTCTGGTGTGTGGGCGCGAGTGGGTGGTTGGCTGGCTGGTTGGCAGTAAAAGTTTAGCACTTCTTCTCTAGTCTAGTCTGGTCTGAGCTGAAAATAGAGAGAAAAGTGAAAAGGAGTCGTGAGTAAAATGCAATTATTCTACACGAAAGTGTATATCTAACTTAATGACTAGCAGATGTGGGGTTTTGTTGCGAAAAATTAAATGGAAATGACAGAGTTGTAGACATAAAAGTTGTAGGAGTAAAAGACTTAAGAAATTAAAGTAAAAAATTACAAATACTTGTCCAGCTTTTATTCCAATTCGAGGACAAAATAGAGAAAAACACACCTTATCGCCTTGAACAGCGACCCTCAATAGAAAATTCGATATCGAATGCTAGTTGCCATTTCGAAAATGCAAAGCCGAAACAAAAAGAAATATCGATTATTGTTAAATTTTATTACTATTTTGCCTTGACAAAAAAACAAAAAGAAAATAGAAATAAAATATAAAAAAAAAAAAAAAAAAATACAAAATAGGTAGAGGAAATGGCCAAGAGAAGCGAGGCAACAACCGAGAACCAAAACCAGACACACAAAACCCCATCAACCGTCAATGAATCAATTTCACTAAAATAGTGACAGAATGGAAGGCGAGACATACATAGAACGGGGTGGATGGGGGTAACGTCATAGACCTGGTTAGGAAAAATGTGCCAGGGCAGTTAGCAAATTGTTGGCAACAGAAAAAGCATAAAGGAGAAGCAAGTAAGACAAGTGGAGATACTATTGGTGGGATACCCTTTAAAGAGGGGGAGGTAGGACTTGTAGGGCCATTTAAGCACTAAATAGTGTGACCAAAGGCACAAAAATTACTAGGTTTAAAGGGATAAACCCCTAAAGGATGAATATAAATGGTCTTAAGCTTTAGAAAGTATGTGTAATGATACTTTATTAGCTTTTAATGACAATTATTTACAAATATATTCAGCTATTCTAAACCGCTAAAAGTTTTAACCTAAAAATAGTGGGACCAAAAGCCTAAAAAGTACTAGCTTTAAACGAAGAAACCATAAAGAATAAATATTTATCATCATAATGCATAAGAAAGTATGTGTTATGATACTTTATCAGCTTTTTATGACATATATTTACAAATATATTGAACTAATATAAACAGCTAAGGGTTTTAACCTCAAAAAAAGTGTGACCAAAAGCCTAAAAATTACTGCCTTAAAAGGAAAACCCCTAAAGGATGAAAATATATCATCCATAAGCATTAAAAAGTATGTATTTTAAAAGATTATCAGCTTACAATGACATATATTTACAAAAATATAAGTTTTTCTAACCAGTTGGGAATTCTAACTTCAAATTTGACCAATTCTGACCTCATTCTGGCCATAAAAGTACTGCCTTTAAACAGAAAAACCCCTAAAGGATAGAAATATATCATCATAAGCATAAGAAAGTATGTATTTTAAAACATTATCAGCTTATAATGTCATTTATTTACAAAAATATTAAACTCTACAAATTGTAACCTCAAAAAAAAGTGTGACCAGAAGCCTAAAACCGAGAGGATTGTGAAATAATCCCTAAAGGATTGTCTTTCTGGGTTTACCAAACCTAAAACCTTTTGCAGAAACAGAAAGCCCCCACTTTAGGATGCAAATACCCATTGTTTCGAAAGCAAAACAAAAGGGTTAGGAGGAAAAACACCCCCAATGGTGTGCTGGCACCCCCCCTTTTGGTAACGCTAATTGAATTAGCGTTTTTTCCATTGACAGGTGCCCAGTGCCACAGACCGTAGTCAGTGTTTTTCTGCCCTGTTCGCCGCCAAAGCCTTTTCAAATTGGCTAAAATGCTGAACTGCAACGGACGTTACACGATCCGTATTCCATTCATCTTTGATTTGTTGGATTTATAAAGGAAATCAGACCAGAATATAGTAGTGATGCAGCAGCAGCAGCAGTTCCAGCACTTTCATCATCATCATCATCATCATCAGCAGCCAATCCAGCAGGTACAATCAGACTCCCAGTTGGAGCACAGGACCTCACCAGACTTGGAGCGGAATCGGGACCGGGACAGGCAACAGAATCGCTCTTCGATGGATTTCCGTAATCTGTGTCAGCGACTGGACGTGGATAGCTTGAGAGGTAGATATATATAGTCCTTATAGGACCTCTTGTTTCCTAACTCTATATACTCTATAATCCCCAGCCAAGCTACCATCTCTGCCACAAATAAAGTTGCCCAAGGCCTTGCCCAAGTTGCGAGGCCGCAAGATATTCCGCAGCTCCAAGTCGGGCTCGACCAGAGCCAATGCTGGCTCCACCAAGGACAGGGGCTACTCGGGGCCACCTCAACAGCAGCAACAGCAGCAATATCAGTCGCAGCTGCAGGTGGCCGCCACATCCCAGCAGTTTATCAACCGGACACCCCAAAGGATCTCCACGATTAGTTCGCTGATGTACGAGGGGGGTGGTGGCGATGGAGCTCCGGACGACATCCGGAGATCAGAGTCGCAGCCGGGCACATACCGCAGTGCCGGCAGTCTGGACGATGACTACTATGCTCCGGGTAGCGGGGAACGGGCCTCCCGTCCCATCAGTCCCATTAAGATTCCCTCGGGAAGCGAGGAGGCAGCAGGATCGTCTCAGCCCCCCACTCTCACCCAGAGGATCCAGAGGGGCTACAAGAGTCTCAGCGAGCTGCGGCTGAAGCACATCTTCGCCAAGCAGACCACGGTGCGGCGGGACAACATCGAGGTGGATCGCTATGTGGAGCAGTACGAGCGGGAGCTCAAGTCCGAGAAGCGAGCGAGGGAGCGCCGGGATCGGGAGATCGCTGAGAACTACGACATCCAGATCAAGACTCTGGCGGGCACTCGGCAGAACACCTTCGAGGAGGACGAGGTGGAGCACGAGCAGTTCGAGAGGAACAAGGGACACCACCATCACCACCACCACCAGGACACGGACGAGAGTGGGCTGGAGGCCACACCACCGCTGCCAAGTCGTCGCAAGCCCGGCATAGCAGCCACTCGGTTCGCCAAGGTCCGCAAGCCGCCTCTCGAGATGGAGGCTTCTGGAGAACAAGAGCCAGATCCGGACCAAGATCGGGATGGCAAGACATCGCCTCCCAAGGAGAACCAACCACCACCACGTTCCAGCAGCTACAAGCAGCTGCTGAGCAAGCTCCCCCACCTGCCCAATCTGCCCAATCTCCCCCAGCTCTCCCGAGCCAAGCCCGAAAAGGAGTCCAAGCCGGAAGCCACAACCAAGTCGGGTCTGAGGCAGAATATCAAGAGGATACGAAAGTCCATCAAGCGGCCGGCCAAGCTGAAGCCCAAAGTCCCGGCCAGCCAGGACACCGACGACGAGGAGGAGTCGGAGGAGAAGAAGGATGCCTATAAGGACTCCAACAAGGCCCCCACTTCCTCCACAAACCTGAGAGCTCGCCTGGGGAGATTCGCTTCCACGGAGCAGCTGCAACAGCGCTGGCGGAAGAGCTTCAAGCGAACCAAGGACGAGACCCCCAAGGAGGAGACTTCGGCCGTGGTGGGCGGTGTCCTGGGGGGCTTCCTGCTGGGCAGCCAGCTGGAGAAGACCCTCGGGAAGCTCAACGAGAAGATGCACCAGATCAAGTTTTTTCAGAGGCAGGGTCAGGCGGCCAAGGAGCCGAAACCCAACACCGTGGGCCATGAGCCCGTGGAGCTGGACGACGACAACGAACTGGCGGCCACCTATCACCACAGCGATAGCGATGACAGCGGCGAGGATGTCTCCGCTGACGAGGCGTTTGGCGAAGTCCAGCCGGAGGATAGTCCGGAGCATCTCCGCAAAAAGAAACCACTACTGGAGAGGGAGAGGGAGAAGGATTCGGCTGCGAAGGAGCAGGCTGAGGATCAGGCATCCATACCGGCAGCTAAGGCCACCCACGCTTCTCGCCAGATGGCGAAGCTGGCGGAGATTCAGGCGGCGTCAAAGGGCGGGGCTGGAACGACGGCCTGGAGCAGCGAGTCCCTCGAGGAGATAGCCGACGAGGACTACCCCCGAGTCCTCATCCACCAGGAGCACTCGGACAACTTTGAATCCACGCTGATCATAGCCGTGGCCACCAAGAATCCCACGCCCTCGCCTCAGCAGCCTGGTCCCCCGAAGGCCAGTCCCTGGCTGCCCAACGACCAGATCATCGCCGGCTTCAAGCAGGAGGCGGCCTGGCCAGCTCCGGCCCTCTACAAGCCCAAGAGCATAGACATCTTCGAGGCCTCCGGCGGAGGCACTGCCTTCGCGGACTTTGACGAGGCCCTCCGGAATGCTCCGGTTTTGAGGATCAGTGCCGGGAGCATAGCCTCCAGCATTGAGGAGAAGGACGAGGGCCACACCCGGGTGACCAGGATACGCGTCCAGAGTCCTCAGATCGGCAACAGTCGCGAGAGCCTCATGGCCCAGGACGAGGAGGAGGAGGAGGAGGAAGAGGAGGAGCCTGAGGAGGACGAGGATGACGAGGAGGAGGATCTGGAAATGGAACTTCCTGTGGAGGCTATTGACCTGGACGACTCGCTCTCGGAGCGTCCTCCCTCGGCCTCGCCACCGCCTCCACCGCTGCCCCAAAGAAGGCCGCCGCCCATTCCCAAGGCCATCGATAACACACCGATATACGATGCAGTGCCTCCACCACTACCGATAACCAAGCCGCCCGAGAACGAGGCCAAGCCAGAGCCCAAACCGGCCGCGGCTAGGGTCTCGCTGCCCCAGAGAAGCGCCTCCATGTCGAGGCCGGCCAAGCCCCTCGTGAAGACCAGCTCCCTGCGGCTCACCTACAACGAGCAGGTCCGGCCCGGGGACATCGGGAAGGTGAACAAGCTGATATCCCGCTTCGAGGGCGGTCGGCCGCGCCTCTGCCCCCGCCGGATGCACAGCGAGGAGTACGAGCGGGCCTGCGACGAGGAGGAGGAGGTTTTCCAGGAGGTCCTCCTCCAGAAAGTGCGAGCCATCGATTCCGTAACGCCCACCAATCGGAATGTGGTCGTCATACCACAGATCACCCTCAACAACAACAACAACACCGAACGGGAGCCGGAAAAGCCCAAGGAGAAGGTCACTACTGCGGATCCGAGTCTGGATCGTCAGAACTCGAACTGCAGTCGATCGGAGTACGGTTCTCCACTGGCCTTTCCCAGCAATCGACGCAGTTCCACGCCCACCAACAACAACAATAATCCAACTATAATACCCTCTAATCCGAACCCAAATCCGAATCCGAATCCGATAACTATTCAGCATCAGAGACGCAGCCGACGCTCCATGACCCGCGACGATGATAACTTTTATAGTTTCGATAGCGACGAAGGTAGGTTTATCGATAACTACCGATAATTTATCGATTACTGATGTGATATTTTCTTTAAAATTCTTTCAGAGAACAGCTACTACTCCATAAGTCCCTCGGGAAGCAGTCGCTATGTGGTGGAGATTTAATCGAATAATAGTATTAGATCGATATTTTAGGAAAAACGTATATCGATTAATGGTTTTTTTTTTCTTCTAGCCTAAGTCCTTGATTATTTGAATAAAGTACAACTTGTAAAACGACAAAAGACACCCAACACTAAGCTAATTTTAATTTTTAAAACTATTTTTTTATCTTTAATTTTTGGAAGTTGGGGTGAAAAAGTCGAAAAGGAAGTTGATTAATGGGGGATGGTCAGGATATGGGTGCCAGGGTGCCAGGCTGCCAGCTGACACTATCACCCACCCTATATAGAGGCTACTATGGTGGTTGCAATGATCCTGCAGGACCTGAAATACCTTCCCCCCCTACCTCCCTAGGCCTTCTGACCCGCTGACTGAGCGCATTTTAATTGATAATTTATGCTAATTAATTAATTTGGTAGAAATGCAGTCAAGGGTGGTACAATGTGTGCCTTCTATCCTTTTATCTTTCAAATATTACATCGTATATATACCGGTTCTATGCAACATATGCCGCTTGGCTTTTGAGGATAATGCACTTTTTAAATTTGGATTTGGTGGAATTGTTCTCTGATATCCGTGGAATAGAAACAATCATGTCCTTAATTCGTTATAGGACATCTGTTTGGAGTAGTTCTTAAGGGGACTTTGTAGAGAGAACTACTAAGGAGGGGAGCTATGGGTTCAAGTCTGTTTGGAGTAGTTTTCAAGGGGACTTTGTGGAGAGAAGCAGAAAGGAGCTATGGGAGCTACGGGTTCAAGTCTTTCTGTTTGAGTCTCTGAAGTCTCTATCTTCTTAATAACAATATTGGGAATATATTTAGAAATTATTAAGATATATGTAGGACATTTTTAAGAAATATCTGTTGGTTTTTAAGATTTTATTTAAGGGAGAATTATTTAGAAGAGCTACGGTCTTTCTATTAAAAAACAATGTATAAAGTATAACTATTTATGAAAGATATGCTAGTTGGAGTCTTTTATTTCGAGATTCTGGGTTTTATTTTATTTATATATTTTCTTATTTTTTTTTTAGGATATATTGCTTTGACTTTTACTTTTAAAGAGTCTTGTTTTTAATTTATTAATTTATTTTCTCCCTTTTTTTGAAAATATTACTTTATATATTAATTACTAGTAGTATTAAAATATTACTGGAATTTTTTTTTTAAGCTTTTTTAATTAAAAAAAAAGACCATGATTATTTTATTAACTCTATTTTATTAAATTTACAAAGAAACTCCATCAAGAATATGTTTACAAAGCCCTAAGTCCCTTCTAACCTTGTCTTAAATATATATATCTATATGTATTTATATAAATATATATATACATATACATATGTAAGATTCTTTGAAGATTGAAGATTCTTTGATTAATATTTCTAGGCTTTTAATTTCTATAACTTTGATGAGAAACCCCTATAAACTAAAGCCTTTAAACCTAAAATTTCAGTTCGAATACACATGTCCCTTTATTTCTCCCCTGCTCTGACTTTGATTTTTTAGTAACCTTGGCCCTTTGCCTTCTACTGCAATGCAGTTGAAAACTCACAACCCGTCGCCACCCATCCTCCCATCCTCCACGGGGGCTTAGTCATTTTGCAAGTGGGGCTGGGTGCTGATTCATTAGTCGGCTTAGAAATTCAACCTCTTGTTTTTTTTTCTATTTTTGTTTTGTGGAGTGAGTGATTGAATGACTCTTGTGGGGTCATATCCAGGCCTTTAATCAGAGCAAATTAATAAGCCCAGTCCTTTCTCGTTGTGGCTCGCTATCATCATTAATTAAACTTTGCTTGTGCCCTTACCGATTGCCTCCATATCGCCTCCATATCCACTCCGGTGACTAATTTTCCACTCTGCCCTCCTCGTCTACGAAAGAAATGTAATTCTTAGAGATGGTGAAGCTCTAATTTTCACGCTTAGGCCCCCATGGAAGCAAATTAAATGCCAATAAATTTTCCAAAAACTAAAAGAGGAGGAAGACTATAGAAGACTATGGGAGACCATACCAGCAGAATTATTCTTTTGTTGATTTTTGGGCAGCAATTAAAATGGAAAAACTATCCCCTCCGCTCCCCGCTCTCGGGAAAATCAAATAATGTGCGAAATTATTTGGTTTTTAGGTTAGGTTAGGTAGCCGAGGATCAAATCAAACCCAACCAGGACTCTAGCAACCCTCGTTTGGGAAATGAAGTTACAGCTGCAAGCACAGTTATTTGACACGCGACCGAAAGTATCTACGAAATGTTGCCAAAGGACTTTCAGATACAAAATACAGGGACTGAAACCCGCACACCACCACACCCTCTGAGGAAAAATAAATAAAATGAAATAAAATCCACCCCAAAAACTGAAATGAATTCCTCGTCTTCCCTTTGTTTCCATTGACACTTTTTTTCTCTCAGTGCATGTGTGTGGTCAGCTTGGGAAATGGATTAAATGAATGATTGACAGAGTGACCGCCGAATGCCGGCTCAGATATGCATCCAGCGGATGAATAGCTCTTTCGGCTCTGATTCCACATCTCCATGCTTTCTATAATTTTTAATATTTTAATCAGATTATGTTTGAAGGGTTTGAGGACTTAAAAAATTATTTTTCTATTTTAAGATTAATAAACACAGCTTCGAATTATATCTATTTGCTTATTAAGGTTTTAAATTTTAATTTATTTTCAAGACTTTTTTTAAAAGAATGTTTTAAATAATATTTTTCAAAGGTAGACATTCCTTTAAAATTATTTTTAGAAATATTTGTTTATATTATTTATATTTATTTATATTTATTATAAAATTCTCCATACAAATAATAGTTTAAAAAAAATCTAGAAAATAAGAAAATCATTATGTTTTACTCTTAACCCCTCAAAACACCTTAAAACAATTTCCCCTTTACCCATTAACCCACTAAAGGCATCTAAAAAATTAAATGGAAAACAATTAATCAACTAGATTCCGCAACTCTCTTTTTTTATTTTTAAGAGGAAGTCGGGGGGACGGGGAAAAAAGCGGAAAATTCAAAGGAAGTGAGTCAAAATAGGCGCAAAACTTTTAACCGCAATGGTGGGGCGGGTGAGGTGCTGGAAAAGCCCAGGGGGAGGCGGTTTTAGACTGGAGAGGGTAGGCATTTTCCACTGGGGAGTTGCTGTCAGGTTTCCGGACCACAGACGCGTGGAGTTCAATGCTCTGCCGGCGAGGCAACATAATGCAATTTATGAAATGGGAGCTCCACTGACAAACCAACTCCCCTCCGTTGGCCTCCTGATGCCTCCCCTCTCTGGGGCCAAGGGGAAATAGCCACATTTAAAACGGAGCAACTAACTAACGCATTAAACGGAAGTTTTAAGCCCGCAACTAAGAGAAGGGGAAGTGTTGGCTAAAGACATATAAAATATTACAAAAAAAAATAAATAAAAAATAAAATATATTAATAAATAAATAAATATAAAAATAAATTTAAAAAAAAAACATAATTAAATAAAATAAATAAATAAATATAAATTATGTTATGAATTTTACTATTTTATGCTAATAAATTTATTTCATAAAATTCTATTTTATTTATTTAATTATATTATATAAGCCATTTTATTTATTTTCCTTATTTAATTTATTATTATTATTATTTTATTTTATTTATTATTTTATTTTATTTATTATTTTATTTTATTTTATTTATTATTTTATTGCCTTTATCCCTCCTTTCAATTATAAAAAAAATAATAATTTTTATGATTTAAAGCTTATTTATATTTATTTTTCCTTCAATTTTATTTGTTAATTTTATAACTTAATTTATTACTTAATAAACATCCATGTATGTATTTATTTTGTCAAGATCATCACTCTTGGAATGAAGATCTCGCAAATCCCTGATCAATATCGTTTTGTCTGTCAATACCTACACATTTTTTATCGTTAAATCTTTATTTGATTTGAACTTCCATAAATAAATAATAAGAGAAAAAAAATTAGCAAACTCAACACTCAAGACTCTACCTATTTTTTTTGTATTTTGTGACTCAAAGCAAAGTCAAACTTATTTCTTTATTTTTTTTTTCGTTATGAGCTCACGTATTTGTTAAAAAAGACACACCCAAAAGTGAGAAAAAATATTCAAAGAGCTTCAGGTTTGTTTTTCGAGACTCTCTTTATTTTCAATATTTATTTTTAAGTTTTTTTAAGAAATTGAATAATCTATAAGAGGTGTGGTTCATACTATTTATTCTTCAATTAAAAATGTTATTCATATTTTTTGGCCATTTTCCACTGTAACTTGTGTTGCATTCTGCTTACATTTAACCCAAATGATGAGTGCTTTTTGCCCAAGTAGCTCCATTGGGCTTAAACCCCAAAAACAAAAACCCAAACAAAAATATATACATATAAACATACGAGTATATAAAAAAAAAGATGTTGGTTAGAAAAGAAAAAAAGTCTGGGAATGGAGTGGCAAGGTAATGCAAATTGCAGTCAGTCTGCCACTCCTGTCTGTGTGCAACTGTGCCACATGGGGTTTTCACTAGCGGACTGCCACGCCTCCCCCCCCCCATGTACCGACCCCACGATTTCGTCCGAAAACACTTAAAAGTGCAATGCACTCAACAACTCGGCAATCGCAACGGTACTGGCACCTAGAGTTGCCACAAAACATGGTTGATAAAACTAGCGAAACTAAGCAAAAAATAAAGCACTGAGAAAAAATCTAATAGAATTTTTTGGTTTAAACAAAAATAAAGAATTAAGAAAAGTTTATAAAAAAAAATTGCAAGCTAAAATATCTTATAAAAAAAATTAAAAAGGTTAAAAAAAATATAAAAATATTTCCTCTTATAAGTTCGAACCTAAAGCCTCAAGCTAGCATTAGTAATTAATTATAGTTATTTAAAGACATAAAAAAACACCTTCACACTTAGTTTTTAAGTATTTTTTTTATAAAAATGTCTATAATTTACTTTGTTTAATATTTTTTAATACATTTTACATATTTTTAAAGCTTTGAAACTTTAAAAACATTTCTTAAAGCATGTAATACATTTTCTAAAAATCTTTAATCCTCTCTTATATAAATTTTTCGAACCATTTATAACCTTTACTGCCATTTATAACCTTATAACCTTTATTGGAAGCTTTTAATTAATTAACACCTTAAATTTTTCTCAGTGTATATGAAAAGATATATGGTGGCAGGCCAACAAAAACAAAAGCAAGGCAACTAAAAAAGCAAATAAAAGGTAAACAACAAACATCTAAGAGCGGCAACCGCGAAAACCGCCAACCGGCATCGAGTCCCCTTAACCCACTACAGCCGACAGCCAACAACACTCCAAAGACTCCCCCCACCTTTCTTAGCCCCCTTTTGGACACACACACACTTGGGTATTCTTTTTTTTGCCGGCACTATAACCCCACAGATATGGAGAAGAAGTCGGTGCGAAAAAAGGCCTTAGAAACGTTAAAAAAAAAGTCGTTGACTAATCAAAAGTCTGAAAGGAAGTTGCAACAATGAAAATGGCAGAAGCCAGAGCCATCAATGGGCTAAGCTTTTTACAAAAATGTATCCCTAATTCATTCAAAGAGATACACGAGATTGAAATATTAATTCAAATTTGAAATTAATTTAAATAATTCTATAAAATATAAGGAATATATAAAAATAAAAATAATTATAAAATAAAATATAGAGAATATAAAAAAAATAAAAAAATAAGCTCATTGGGATTTTTGTTCAAGAGACTAGAGTTTTTTTTAGAAAGTTTATCTAATTTTTAGGCTAGGCTAAAATATCTCTAAAATATCTCTACTATTTAAATACCATATATTTTCCTATTTTTTTCCAATCAAAATTGTCCTTTTTTGTTACATTATTTTTTTCATATTTTTCAAAAATGTCTCACTTTTTGGTAATTATTTTGCAAAAATTTAAATAAATATTTTGCATTTTCTTGAATTTTCTATTAAAATAATTTTTCCTCTTTTTTTTTAATCAAAACTGTCCAAAGAAAATTCCCCTGTTTCTGTTTCAAGTTTCCAGATATTTTTTTGTTGTCACTTCCTTCCTTGGCGGAAAATCGTATTTAGTTTCTGGTTCTGTAAACATTAAAAACTATAGGGATTGGCAGGCAATTGGAAAAAAAAAAAAATGTATAAATTGGCGAGGCGGCAAGTCGAAGAATAAAAATGAGAAAAAGAGCGAATAAAACTGAAACGAATAAGAAAAAAAAAATGGAGGCAATGGATGAATGATGACATCATCGTTTGGTGTTTGTTTTTATTCGATTACTTTGTCTTTTTTTTTTTTTTAGCCAGAAAAACATACTATTTCCTGGCTTATTATTGATTTTTTTTTTTGCCGGCAAAAAGGATTTTTTTTTTGTTGTTTTTTTGGTTGCCTGCCACATGCAACATGAAAGATGACATCATGAAAGGATTTGGTTGTTTGTGGCAGGGAGGGGGAGGAGATGTTGGCCAGAAAATTGGATTAAAACAGCCACAGAAATGGAGAGCAAAAAAAAATGAGAAAAAGTGTGCGAGAAGACGAGCTGAGAAATGAAGAGACACAGACACAGAGACAGAGAAAAAAAAAAGAAATGACGTAATCGGCGGGCCAGCTGTTTGAATTTGAATTCAAATTCGAATTTGAATTTTTTGGAAGCTAAAAATGTGAAACGAACGAAAATCCACATGGCAAATGGCTATATAGACATAAAGCTATACGATATATATACCATTTCCAAGCCCGCACGCATAAATTTTATTTATATATTTACTCACAATTTGTGTGTATTTTTAATTTTTGGGCGTTTCATTTTAATTATAAGAAATGCCAGGCAATTGCAGGCCGAAAAAAAAAATATCAACATAAATCTTGAAAGATAAAGATACAGAGAGAGAGAGGGAGAGAATGAGATCTGAAAGATACATATCGATGATATCATAGAAAAGCCAATAAGAATGGCTAGAAGAATCATCTAAGTTTTAGAAAAAATGGTTTTAAAATAAAGATTAAAAAAATGATGATGTCACATTGTCATTAAAACAAAAACATAATAATGCATGTCTATAAAAATATACTAAAAAAGTATTTGTAGAACACTTCATGATAACCTTTCCAATTCATAAAAAAAAAAACGAAAAAATCATTTGAAAAAATTACTTTCAATATCAGCCTCATTAAGGCAGATCGTTTTTCATTGAGAAGGCCTTCAATTGAAAACGATAAGCGACAAAGATATATTCTACTAAACTGGAAGAATTCTACACAGCCCCTATGTACATATATTCTGGGGCTGGTACTGGGCTTTCTTTTAATTTATGTGAAAAAGTCAGGCATAATTAAAGCAGTTCATTAATTGGAGGGAGCCCTGCGCAACGGAGTATCACTCACTACCCTGAGGGTCAAATTAAATGCACTTTAAAAAAAATATAGGGGTCATCCATAAGAACTTAATTTGGTTTTGAAACCCTATTTTTTCATGGCAATTAGTTTTATTTAATTATTTTTCTCTCAGTGCTCTGGTAGTGATCTGGGCAGTGGGTGTGTGGCTCTAATTTTTGTCATGCTCGGCTTAGTTTTTATTGTCACTTCAGGCGGCCTTTTTTTCACCCAAATGGGGGGCTGTGAAAATATATACATATATATTTTTGCAATTTGTCATCCAAAAGACCTCGGGGGGAAAGAGTTCTATCAAAAGTGATCAGTGATCAATAATCAGTAGTCGGTGATCTACAAAATCTATAAGATAAGGTTCGACCTACATATATATTTTTATTTTAGCTTGAAAATATAAAGGAGAATTTCTTGAAATTTATAGAATTTTAAGAAAAATAAAGCATACATATTTTTAAGAAAAAATTTACTATGTGTTTCTATATAATTTTTACATTCTATACATCACAATCTATACTTCTATAAATTTAAATGTATAAAAATATAAATTTCTATAAGAAAAATATATAGAAATAAATTTATTAAATAAATAGTAAATAGTAAAATAATAGTAAAATAGTAAATAAATTTATTTATTAAAAATTCAACTATTTAATATTTAAATCAAAGATAATGTTTTAAAAAGGCTTATAACATTTTATGTTGAAGAAAACTTTATTTTTGAAGTTTTTAATACCTTATATAGAGTAATATTAAAAAATTTATAATTTCCATTCCCTGATTTGTTTAAGAATTTAATTAAATTACTCCCTAAAGAATTGAATTTTCCAACCTTGACTTTAATTCTTTAAAAAATATAAACCATCCCGAAGGAAAGTAAAAACCAAACCATTCCTAAAGAATTTTCTTTTTCCTGAAAAAAGAAAACTTCATAAAAGTGATGACTTTATTAAGCCAATCCTACCGCCAACACCCCCACCCCACCCCCGTCGGCTGACCCCTCCGCTCCCCTATCCCTTTTGGGCCATCAAGGGCATTCATTAGCCAACTGGCAGGCTAATTTTTTTTGTTTTTATTGCCGCGCTGCTGCTGCTGCTTCAGTTGCTGTTATTTTAATTTTTTTTTTTTTTTTTGTTTTTATTTTTTGGGTCGACTTGGGGCGGAGGCAGCACTCTACGCTGCTGTCGCTGTCGCAGTTGCTGTCGCTGGGGCGTAACGGGTGGCAGCGGACTACTATGAAAGAGTATTAACAATGATGACGTCGGCGCTGCGATGACCGCATGGTCAACATAACAACAACAACAACAACAAAATGACAGAAACAGAAATAACTTGGACAAGAGAGCTGAAGCTAAAGATACAGTTGGAATTCTTCAATTGGGATGTTTTTTTTTTAAGAAATTTTAAAAATTTATTTTTCTTTTCTTTATATTATATTTTGGTTATATTTTTTAAAAGGAATTTTTTTTTAATATTTATTTGAATTAATTTAGTTTCTAAAACTTTCAAAAACTTAAAGATCATAATCTTTGAATGTTTTTTTTATACAAAAAATAGAATATAAAAATATAAAAAATTATAATTTATTTTTAATTTTTTCATCTATTTTTCTGTATTAAAATACCTTGTTTTAAACCAAAATTTTTACATTTTTACATTTTTCCAAACACATTTTCCATTTAAATAAAGGCGTGTTATTTAATATTAAAAAAAACTGGTTGGGGCTACTAACAACTAAGCCAAGTTTAAATGTAAAAAAAATTCAAGAAAATTAACTTTATAGAATCTTTCCTCTAGAATGTATCTTTCACTTTAAATATCTTAAATTCAGCAATTTAAATTATGTTGAAAAAAGATGGATAAAAATAAAAAGCGAATATCTAGTATCCAAGAGAGTTTCTTTTTTTTTTTTTTTTGAAACAGAGAGCGAAGCATAGAGGTGAGAAGCCAGCAGAGAGCTGGAGAATTCAAGCTGATCTCTGAATCTGCCCCACCTTCACACACACACTCGCATCAACCAACACACACACACACACAGATACAATTTGTAATTCGCGCTCATTGTCTGCGCTCCTCCCTCTTGCCCTCTTGCCAGCTCTTCTTCTTCTTCTTCATCGCCATCATCTAGCTTCTAGAGGCAGAAACCTGTTTTTGGGCGAAACGACGAACGAAAAAAAAAAGATGGTGTGTGATGGTTTAAAAACTAACAAGGGAGTGACTATTAGATACTATTATAATACTATCAATTGGAAACTTACCTATTTTAGTCTTTCTGATGTAAATGGCTCCGAAACTTTTGCAGAAACAACAACAAACGACAGGATTCTTAATAAAAGTTACACTTTCAGGTAAAAGAGATAGGGCGCTTGGAATAGAGAGGCAAAGAGAGGAGTTGGGAGGCAAGAGCGACAGAGTAAGAGAGAGAGAGTTTTGGCATCGTGGTAAGCCAATACATACAAATGCAACAACAACAACAACACCAAAAGCCGTCAAGAAACGGCTTAAATTATGTTTGAGTTTTGAGCGTTGTTGTTGCTGTTGTTGTTGTTGCTTTTAGGCCCGTACAGTAACTTAAGTTTATTTTCGTTGTTGTTTCTGCTTCTTCTGAACTGTTTTTCTTTTAGGCTTTTTTTTATTTTCTTTATTTTTGGCGTCCTATGCTGCTGCTCTTTTCCTTTTTTGTTGTCATCGTGATTTTCGCACTTCGAGTGAATTCCGTAGCCAAGCCATGGCTTTTTCGGAATTTCTTTAATTAAACTTGGTTTATTCTCATCTAATTTTCGGGTGCGGCACAATTTTAAAAAATACAAAAAAAGCCAAATATACAAAGAAAAAAATCGAAAAAAAAAAACAACTTTTGTTTGGCTCGACCAAATGTGATTTGTTTTGGGGGGATTTTTTGTCTGTGCGCCAGCTGCCAATTTTAAACAATTCCCACAGACACACACACACACTCTGCACACTCTACACACGCCGCACGAACGCAAATAGCCACTTTAAAAAAAAATGACACGGCCAACTAATATGTATTGAAGTAAATAAGAAAAATCTTCAGCACGACGGCGGCGGCGTCAGTTTAATATTAATTCTCCGATGATTCCAATTTCCACACCGTACCGCCCGTCTCGCTCGAACAGATTTACGCACCCAAGAGCAGACACAACCGCGCGGCTTGCGTTTTGGAGTGAAAATACTGGGTGAAACGCGACTAACTTGGCTGTTTTTAATTCAAAGTAAATGCAAGATATTTCTATCGAACTATCGATATCGTTAGAAAAAAAACATCGTTAGAGATGGACAAATGAAAACATCGTCGCTAAAATGTCGTGTATTCGTGGTATTTTTTGTTCTGTTATACTAAGGTCACACATATTTGTTAGGTATGGTACAGTTGAGTGGGAGCGAAAGGTCCGATATTCGCCGCGAACCGGGTAATAATTTACGAGCTTTGGAAAATAATTATATTTGACTTTCGTATGTCACTAAGTACTCAATTTTACTATTTATGGCTTTTTATTAGTCATTATTGCTTTTCGACCACTTTCTTTTAATAATGTAGGGAGACTCACTGAAACTACCAAATTTAATACCAGAATTTAGGCGCCTTACGTTATTGTAGTGTTGGAAAGCGTCAAGTGTGTCACTTTATCAACACTCTGAAGTTTAAAGGCGCCATTTGAAGGATTATTTTGCCAATTAAGCCATGCCACCGAAACGTGCCAAAAAATCAGAGGTAATGGCTGATTTTCATGTTAATTAAAACTTAAACACTACTATGAACCTTTTAACAGAAGCCCGCTAAGCAGGATGAGCCGCCTGACGAGCTAGATCCTTCGCAGCCTGTTCTCTCCATAGAACACTGCCGATCCTGACGAGTCTTTCGTCGCCGGGCGGAGGAGTTGCACGCCGCTCTCCAGGGTCTCGGTCTTCCACAGCTTCAGCTACGTCTAAACCCGTCCGGAGCACCGCGTCGTGGAGCCTTCGAGCTGAACTTGTCCGCCGGTGGAAGCGAGGATCAGGTGCTACTTTGGTCAGGACTAAAGCGGGGTCCACCTCGTGCTCTCAAGTTTCCCAATGCCGAGGAGATGCTTACTTGTATTAAGGAGATACTGGAAGGAAAAAAGAATCAGAAGGAGGACAAGGCTAAATCGGATGTGAAGGAGACTTTGGAGAAGAAGAAAGAGACTTTGGAGGAGAAGAAGGAGACTTTGGAGGAGAAGAAAGAGACTTTGGCGAAGAAACCAAAACCAACACGCAAGCGCTCCACCAGAGCCTCTACAGAGGTTAAGGAAGACGATAAAGAAGCCCCTTCCAATGGCCAAACACGCAAACGCTCCACCAGATCCTCCACAGAAGTGAAAGAAGAGCCTCCAAAGGATGAAGACACCGAGCCAGCTTCCACTAGCCAAAAACGGAAGCGTACCGCGAAAGCCTCCACTGAAGACGCCTCTTCCAAAAGCTCCAAACGTGCTAAAAAATAGAAATCTCCGCCAGCAATAGAGCTATATGAAGTATGATCGGCAAATCCTATCCAGGAACCGACCATAATGAATACAATTTGTTTGTTTGCCTTTGTCTGGAAGAAATTTCTATATAATGCTATACATAATATATATACTATATAAAAAAAAAGTCATTATTGAAAAGTTTGTTATTACAAAATATATTAAAACATCTTAGAAACCTATTTTCCTTTTTTTCTCTTGTGGGATTCTTCATTGATTTTTATCATTTTTTTTGTTTCATGCCTCATGTATATAATTTTTTTAAGTTTTTCTTGATTTTTTTTTAATTTTTATACTTTGATTTCTCCAAATTTACAAAAAATTTTCATTTGATATTGTTGTTTTTGTTTTTATATATTTTTTTTTTTGGTTAAAAGGTGTTTTTTTTCAGCTCTGCTTAAAATTTATGATCCTAGAGAAAAATTTTGGTTTTACGAAAATTTCATTTTTTTTTTTTTTAGCTTTTTTCTATATGCTAGAGATACCCTACCACTTGCCTAAATAGATTACACTTTGAATTTAATTTCCATCCTTTTCATTATCGTCTAAATAATAATATATGTTTTATGAAAAAAAAGAAGGGCAATAAAAAAATTAGATTAATTTAGAAAAAAAATAATTAGAGAAGAGGAAACAATAACAGAAACCGAAAAAGAGATTGCATTTAGATAGCGAGCTTGCCCGTGGGTTGGACTAACTTTAAGTAGTGTTGCTAATTATTTATATATATTATTTTATATATATATATATAATGAATTATATAATTGGTATATCAGCAGGCGAACTTTAACAAAACGAATCCAAAGGTTTTGTCGAAAACAAATAATTTAGAAAGTAAAAAAATAAGATTAGTTTTAGGAACTAGACACTTCCGTTAAAGTTAAAATATAATATAAAAATTCATTTTGGAAAAAGTCCGCCCGAACCAACTAGGGATAGAGTTTAAAAAACAACAATCAATTGGCTATGGGAACGTAAAGTTAAGAGAGGCGAAAACATTGGAATTGTATTGGCTACGGCCTGCTTGTGAACTCATGATCGTGATCCTTTCTCCTAGTCCTGTTTCTGTTCCTGGTCCTGGTCCACTTTTTCATCTTTTTTTTTATGTATTTTTTATGCATTTTTTTTAAAGGGGGGGTCTAATCAACTAAAAACTTAAAAACTATCTGTTTTTTTTGTTTGTTTTCTTTTTTTTTAGTTTTTAAATTAAGCGAAAAAAAATAAACAGAACTGGGGGAGGAGGAGGTGGAGGATGAGGAGGAGATGTTGTGTTGGTTCGTTCCTAAAGGTTGGTGTGGATCTCCCTTTGAAAGTTACAGAAGCGTTACAGATACTTCCGGTAGTTGCGCAGGTGGGCGTTCGCGTCCTCGACCACGCCCACCGCCGCTGCGGCACTCTCGAAGGATGGCGGCTCGATGACCATACCGGGACTGGGCGGATCACCGCCGCCGGCAGCACCGCCTTTGGCTCGTCGTCGGCCGCGAGTGCCAGCACCGCGGGATCTGCGATTATTGGCCGCCGCACCAGATGCACCGCCTCCAAGTCCTCCCAGGCCGGCGCCGCCGGGGCCACCTATCGAGCCGGCTCCACCGGCGCCCGCCGATCCCAGGCTGCCGCTTAAGATGCCGCCGGAAGTGCCATTGCTGCCGGGAACACTCTCACCCGATTCGATGGCCTCCAGCGAGGCGTCCAGCGCGGCATCTGTGGTCGTGATCCGTGTCCGGGTGGCTGCACTGCGTCGCCGCGAGCTTGAGCCGGCACCGCCACTACCACCTCCTCCGCCACCGGCTCCTCCGCCGCCACCGCCACCGGAGTCGCCGCCACGCTTGCCCGGTCGTCGCTTGCGTCTCTTCTTGTTGCCATACCGCGGATCGTAGTCATACTCATCGTCCGCCGGCGACTTGGGCTCCTCCAGCGAGTCCACATCGTTCATGTCCATGTCGTCGTAGAACCACTCCTTGGGCAGTTGCTCCTCCTTGGCGGCCGCGGCTGCGGCCAGGTGCTGTTGCTGTTGGCTGTCCTTGCTGTCGGAGGTGTCGCCACCGGCAGCGCCCAGCGAGCTGGACTCCTCCAGGCTGAAGGCGCCGTTGAAATCGTGAGCAGTATCGCTGTGCAGGGAACCAAGAACGGTGGGCGCTGCAGCTCCGCCGCCAGTCAGCATGTTGAGTGTCAGCGATGAGGAGCTCCCCAGGCCGCTGTTCAGGCCGGGCATGGAGCCGCTCAGGCCGATGCCGCCGCCTCCGCCCGTCAGATGGCTGAGGTTGCCCAGATTCAAGCCGCCGCCGGCCACCAAAGCCTCATGCTCCTTGCGCAGCGCCTGGAATGGTCGCTCCGGAAAGCGACTGTAAATGGAAAAATGATGAATCTGTTGTCTTGGAGGGAATATCCAAATCAGAGCACATACCTGTACATCTTGTTCAAGTATTGGCGACGACTTTTGCGCCATCGTGCCGCCGGATACGTGTATATCTGGCCCTGACGGAAGCCGGGCATCCGCTGGCGCTTGTCGAGGAACAGCTGCGAGTGGTTCTGGGCCACTCCCGTCTGGGGATCGAGGAACGGCAACCGCAAGCGCCGCTCGATGCACAGGCGTGTATTGAAGTTGGCACTGTACTCGATCGTCTCCCGATAGCTAACATCCTTCAGGAAGCTCTCGATCTTGGCCAGGTTCGGCATGGAGACAATTTGGATGTTCACCGAGGCGGAGGACATGGTGGCCGACTTGAATCCTGCGGCCGGCTAGGGTTCCCCCTGATCCTGCAATCCTTGCTAACACAATCGGTTCCCGTGCAAAATGTTACCGTTTCGGCCACTGGCTCCGCTAATCCATCCCAGATTTTCTCCACCCGCGATCCCGACGCACTCCTATGATGATCCACACGTATTTTCTACAAGTGTGTGCTATTCGTTCGCCTATCGTTTCGTTTCGCTTTTCTTATCTCTCTTTTTTTATTCGCTGCTCCCCCTGTATTTTTTTTTTTTCGTCACTTTTCTCCGCGGATTTTTTCACACAGCTCTCCGGCCTCGGGTGTTTTGCTAACTATGTGACCCCGTCGGGCGGTGGGCGTGGCCGGAGCGGGAAGCTGGAACGTGATCAACGCCCGCAATTTCTTATTGTTAATCGATCGGAAATTATTAACGTTTTTCTTGCTCTACGTTTCGTGGTTCCTTCGCCGTCAGTTTTAGGGATGTGCTATTGCCGATAGAACTCGTGAGCAGTCACGCCGACTTAGGGCTGGCACGGAGTACAGTAGAATCTGCTAGTATTTTCCAACACTAATTGTTTTCAAATTTTATTTAAAATATGAAATTTTGTTTATTAAAAAAACACATATATTTGAATATAAATATTTTCAGTTTTTTAACATTTTAAAGGGTATTACAATTCTGGTCAACAGTTTCCAACGCAGAAAAACCCCATTTTCAAGGGATCCAATCAGGAAAAATGGATATAAAATCTGAAAAATATTTTGTCTCAGGATTTTGATGCAGAATGGTGCCAAATCGATCCAGAAATTGTTTAAGAAACTCCGCTTGAGAATCGGATGAGAATTGGGGAAGATATAGCCATCCCAGTAGACCCTATAGGGGAAAACCCCATTTTTAAGGGATCCCATCAGGAAAAATGGACAAAAAATCTAAAAAATATTTTGTCTCAGGATTTTGATGCAAAATGGTGGAGAATCGATCTAGAAATCGTTTAAGGTACTCCGCTTGAGAATCGGATAAGAATCGGGGAAGATATAGCCATCCCAGTAGACCCTATAGGGGAAAACCCCATTTTTAAGGGATCCCATCAGGAAAAATGGACAAAAAATCTAAAAAATATTTTGTCTCAGGATTTTGATGCAGAATGGTGGAGAGTCGTTGTAGAAATCGTTTAAGGTACTCCGCTTGAGAATCGGATAAGAATCGGGGAAGATATAGCCATCCCAGTAGACCCTATAGGGGAAAACCCCATTTTTAAGGGATCCCATCAGGAAAAATGGACAAAAAATCTAAAAAATATTTTGTCTCAGGATTTTGATGCAAAATGGTGGAGAATCGATCTAGAAATCGTTTAAGGTACTCCGCTTGAGAATCGGATAAGAATCGGGGAAGATATAGCCATCCCAGTAGACCCTATAGGGGAAAACCCCATTTTTAAGGGATCCCATCAGGAAAAATGGACAAAAAATCTAAAAAATATTTTGTCTCAGGATTTTGATGCAGAATGGCGGAGAATCGATCTAGAAATCGTTTAAGGTACTCCGCTTGAGAATCGGATGAGAATTGGGGAAGATATAGCCATCGCAGTAGACCCTATATGGGAAAACCCCATTTTCAAGGGATCCCATCAGGAAAAATGGACAAAAAATCTAAAAAATATTTTGTCTCAGGATTTTGATGCAGGATGGTGGAGAATCGTTGTAGAAATCGTTTAAGGTACTCCGCTTGAGAATCGGATAAGAATCGGGGAAGATATAGCCATCGCAGTAGACCCTATATGGAAAAACCCCATTTTTAAGGGATCCCATCAGGAAAAATGGACAAAAAATCTAAAAAATATTTTGTCTCAGGATTTTGATGCAGAATGGCGGAGAATCGATCTAGAAATCGTTTAAGGTACTCCGCTTGAGAATCGGTTAAGAATTGGGGAAGATATAGCCATCCCAGTAGACCCTATAGTGGAAAACCCCATTTTTAAGAGATCCCATCAGGAAAAATGGACAAAAAATCTGAAAAATATTTTGTCTCAGGATTTTGATGCAGAATGGTGGAGAATCGTTGTAGAAATCGTTTAAGGTACTCCGCTTGAGAATCGGATAAGAATCGGGGAAGATATAGCCATCCCAGTAGACTCTATAGGGGAAAACCCCATTTTTAAGGGATCCCTTCAGGAAAAATGGACAAAAAATCTAAAAAATATTTTGTCTCAGGATTTTGATGCAAAATGGTGGAAAATCGATCTAGAAATCGTTTAAGGTACTCCGCTTGAGAATCGGATAAGAATCGGGGAAGATATAGCCATCCCAGTAGACCCTATAGGGGAAAACCCCATTTTTAAGGGATCCCATCAGGAAAAATGGACAAAAAATCTAAAAAATATTTTGTCTCAGGATTTTGATGCAAAATGGTGGAGAATCGTTGTAGAAATCGTTTAAGGTACTCCGCTTGAGAATCGGATAAGAATCGGGGAAGATATAGCCATCCCAGTAGACCCTATAGGGGAAAACCCCATTTTTAAGGGATCCCATCAGGAAAAATGGACAAAAAATCTAAAAAATATTTTGTCTCAGGATTTTGATGCAGAATGGCGGAGAATCGATCTAGAAATCGTTTAAGGTACTCCGCTTGAGAATCGGATAAGAATCGGGGAAGATATAGCCATCCCAGTAGACCCTATAGGGGAAAACCCCATTTTTAAGGGATCCCATCAGGAAAAATGGACAAAAAATCTAAAAAATATTTTGTCTCAGGATTTTGATGCAGAATGGTGGCAAATCGATCTAGAAATCGTTTAAGGTACTCCGCTTGAGAATCGGATAAGAATCGGGGAAGATATAGCCATCCCAGTAGACCCTATAGGGGAAAACCCCATTTTTAAGGGATCCCATCAGGAAAAATGGACAAAAAATCCATCAGGAAAAATGGACAAAAAATCTAAAAAATATTTTGTCTCAGGATTTTGATGCAGAATGGCGGAGAATCGATCTAGAAATCGTTTAAGGTACTCCGCTTGAGAATCGGATAAGAATCGGGGAAGATATAGCCATCCCAGTAGACCCTATAGGGAAAACCCCATTTTTAAGGGATCCCATCAGGAAAAATGGACAAAAAATCTAAAAAATATTTTGTCTCAGGATTTTGATGCAGAATGGTGGCAAATCGATCTAGAAATCGTTTAAGGTACTCCGCTTGAGAATCGGATGAGAATTGGGGAAGATATAGCCATCGCAGTGGGCCCTATATGGAAAAACCCCATTTTTAAGGGATCCCTTCAGGAAAAATGGACAAAAAATCTAAAAAATATTTTGTCTCAGGATTTTGATGCAGAATGGTGGAGAGTCGTTGTAGAAATCGTTTAAGGTACTCCGCTTGAGAATCGGATGAGAATTGGGGAAGATATAGCCATCGCAGTGGGCCCTATATGGAAAAACCCCATTTTTAAGGGATCCCTTCAGGAAAAATGGACAAAAAATCTAAAAAATATTTTGTCTCAGGATTTTGATGCAGAATGGTGGAGAGTCGTTGTAGAAATCGTTTAAGGTACTCCGCTTGAGAATCGGATAAGAATCGGGGAAGATATAGCCATCCCAGTAGACCCTATAGGGGAAAACCCCATTTTTAAGGGATCCCATCAGGAAAAATGGACAAAAAATCCATCAGGAAAAATGGACAAAAAATCTAAAAAATATTTTGTCTCAGGATTTTGATGCAGAATGGCGGAGAATCGATCTAGAAATCGTTTAAGGTACTCCGCTTGAGAATCGGATAAGAATCGGGGAAGATATAGCCATCCCAGTAGACCCTATAGGGGAAAACCCCATTTTTAAGGGATCCCATCAGGAAAAATGGACAAAAAATCTAAAAAATATTTTGTCTCAGGATTTTGATGCAGAATGGTGGCAAATCGATCTAGAAATCGTTTAAGGTACTCCGCTTGAGAATCGGATAAGAATCGGGGAAGATATAGCCATCCCAGTAGACCCTATAGGGGAAAACCCCATTTTTAAGGGATCCCATCAGGAAAAATGGACAAAAAATCTAAAAAATATTTTGTCTCAGGATTTTGATGCAGAATGGCGGAGAATCGATCTAGAAATCGTTTAAGGTACTCCGCTTGAGAATCGGATAAGAATCGGGGAAGATATAGCCATCCCAGTAGACCCTATAGGGGAAAACCCCATTTTTAAGGGATCCCATCAGGAAAAATGGACAAAAAATCTAAAAAATATTTTGTCTCAGGATTTTGATGCAGAATGGTGGCAAATCGATCTAGAAATCGTTTAAGGTACTCCGCTTGAGAATCGGATGAGAATTGGGGAAGATATAGCCATCGCAGTGGGCCCTATATGGAAAAACCCCATTTTTAAGGGATCCCTTCAGGAAAAATGGACAAAAAATCTAAAAAATATTTTGTCTCAGGATTTTGATGCAGAATGGTGGAGAGTCGTTGTAGAAATCGTTTAAGGTACTCCGCTTGAGAATCGGATAAGAATCGGGGAAGATATAGCCATCCCAGTAGACCCTATAGGGGAAAACCCCATTTTTTAGGGATCCCATCAGGAAAAATGGACAAAAAATCTAAAAAATATTTTGTCTCAGGATTTTGATGCAGAATGGTGGAAAATCGTTGTAGAAATCGTTTAAGGTACTCCGCTTGAGAATCGGATAAGAATCGGGGAAGATATAGCCATCGCAGTAGACCCTATATGGGAAAACCCCATTTTTAAGGGATCCCATCAGGAAAAATGGACAAAAAATCTAAAAAATATTTTGTCTCAGGATTTTGATGCAGAATGGCGGAGAATCGATCTAGAAATCGTTTAAGGTACTCCGCTTGAGAATCGGATAAGAATCGGGGAAGATATAGCCATCCCAGTAGACCCTATAGGGGAAAACCCCATTTTTAAGGGATCCCATCAGGAAAAATGGACAAAAAATCTAAAAAATATTTTGTCTCAGGATTTTGATGCAGAATGGTGGCAAATCGATCTAGAAATCGTTTAAGGTACTCCGCTTGAGAATCGGATGAGAATTGGGGAAGATATAGCCATCGCAGTGGGCCCTATATGGAAAAACACCATTTTTAAGGGATCCCTTCAGGAAAAATGGACAAAAAATCTAAAAAATATTTTGTCTCAGGATTTTGATGCAGAATGGTGGAGAGTCGTTGTAGAAATCGTTTAAGGTACTCCGCTTGAGAATCGGATAAGAATCGGGGAAGATATAGCCATCCCAGTAGACCCTATAGGGGAAAACCCCATTTTTTAGGGATCCCATCAGGAAAAATGGACAAAAAATCTAAAAAATATTTTGTCTCAGGATTTTGATGCAGAATGGTGGAAAATCGTTGTAGAAATCGTTTAAGGTACTCCGCTTGAGAATCGGATAAGAATCGGGGAAGATATAGCCATCGCAGTAGACCCTATATGGGAAAACCCCATTTTTAAGGGATCCCATCAGGAAAAATGGACAAAAAATCTAAAAAATATTTTGTCTCAGGATTTTGATGCAGAATGGTGGCAAATCGATCTAGAAATCGTTTAAGGTACTCCGCTTGAGAATCGGATAAGAATCGGGGAAGATATAGCCATCCCAGTAGACCCTATAGGGGAAAACCCCATTTTTAAGAGATCCCATCAGGAAAAATGGACAAAAAATCTGAAAAATATTTTGTCTCAGGATTTTGATGCAGAATGGTGGAGAATCGTTGTAGAAATCGTTTAAGGTACTCCGCTTGAGAATCGGATAAGAATCGGGGAAGATATAGCCATCCCAGTAGACTCTATAGGGGAAAACCCCATTTTTAAGGGATCCCATTAGGAAAAATGGACAAAAAATCGAAAAAATATTTTGTCTCAGGATTTTGATGCAAAATGGTGGAAAATCGATCTAGAAATCGTTTAAGGTACTCCGCTTGAGAATCGGATAAGAATCGGGGAAGATATAGCCATCCCAGTAGACCCTATAGGGGAAAACCCCATTTTTAAGGGATCCCATCAGGAAAATTGGACAAAAAATCC
Source organism: Drosophila malerkotliana malerkotliana (assembly GCA_018153235.1). Classification (NCBI taxonomy): domain Eukaryota; kingdom Metazoa; phylum Arthropoda; class Insecta; order Diptera; family Drosophilidae; genus Drosophila; species Drosophila malerkotliana. The sequence goes on along the minus strand of JAECXV010000058.1, from coordinate 6,190,369 downwards.
ATCAGGAAAAATGGACAAAAAATCTAAAAAATATTTTGTCTCAGGATTTTGATGCAGAATGGCGGAGAATCGATCTAGAAATCGTTTAAGGTACTCCGCTTGAGAATCGGATAAGAATCGGGGAAGATATAGCCATCCCAGTAGACCCTATAGGGAAAACCCCATTTTTAAGGGATCCCATCAGGAAAAATGGACAAAAAATCTAAAAAATATTTTGTCTCAGGATTTTGATGCAGAATGGTGGCAAATCGATCTAGAAATCGTTTAAGGTACTCCGCTTGAGAATCGGATAAGAATCGGGGAAGATATAGCCATCCCAGTAGACCCTATAGGGGAAAACCCCATTTTTAAGGGATCCCATCAGGAAAAATGGACAAAAAATCTAAAAAATATTTTGTCTCAGGAGTTTGATGCAAAATGGTGGAAAATCGATCTAGAAATCGTTTAAGGTACTCCGCTTGAGAATCGGATAAGAATCGGGGAAGATATAGCCATCCCAGTAGACCCTATAGGGGAAAACCCCATTTTTAAGGGATCCCATCAGGAAAAATGGACAAAAAATCTAAAAAATATTTTGTCTCAGGATTTTGATGCAGAATGGCGGAGAATCGATCTAGAAATCGTTTAAGGTACTCCGCTTGAGAATCGGATGAGAATTGGGGAAGATATAGCCATCGCAGTGGGCCCTATAGGGGAAAACCCCATTTTCAGGGTACTGCGCATATATTGAACAACATATTGAAAATTGGGAACAAAAAAATATTTAAATTTATTATTTTAAGGAAAATAATATTTATTTAACTTTCCTTTTAGCGGGCTTGCTTTTTATTTTTCCAGCCGCCTTTTGTTCTGGTACAGCCCGATATGTTCCATGCAGTTTATCCAAAATTCCCAAAACTCCATAGTTATAGTTGAACCTGGAATGTAAGGCATATAATATAATATATAATATATAAGGCATATATATAGATATAGATATATAGATAAAGTTACTCACTTGGCGTGATGATAATCATGAAACTTGACAGATCCCCCGGACCAGGGGAAGCTATAGCCCGTATGATCGCTCATGGAGTTGACAATCGCAAGAGCAAAGATGACCCAGGCGAGGGCCACATGGGTGCCCAGGAAGGCAATGGACAGGGCCACGGGCATCAGGTTGGCCACAATATGCTCCACGGGATGGGCATACAAGGTGATGGCGGCAATGGGAGACGTCCACTCGTGATGCTTCTTGTGAACGTACTTGTAGATGGACTTGTGGTGGAGCAACCGATGGGCGTAGTAGAACATGATCTCCTCCAGAATCACAAACACCACCAAGTCCCTGATAGTCCTCTTGAATGTTGGCAACTGTCGGATGTCTCGACTGTTCTCCGTCTTGTAGACGAGCTCGTAGACTACCCAGGAGGTCAGGACATTGACCACGGTCAGGTTGAAGATGACCACCTTGACGGCATTCCAAAGTTTCTTCAGGTCCACCGGTTCATTCTGGCCAGGTTGGATTTTATAGCGACGCAGGAACTTGGGCTTGTTCGTTATATCCATCAGGGTGAACAGGGCCGCATAGATCCAATAGACGGAGAATATAACCACCGTACTGCCCAGGACCCATAGTCTCCAGGGGTCCTCTCCAATGACCGCCAGCAGGTTCTCCCACTGCTCCTGCATCCAGTCCCCCGTGTGGGTCCACTTAGCTGAGAGGTTCTCCATTGTGTTTGGCTTGGATTCTGATCGCCAACTAGTCGTTGGATTAGGGATAGCTATTTTTTAGCCATAGCCATAAGCCATGGGTGCGGTACAGTCGTTTTTAGAGGTTATATTAGTTAATTATATATTTTTGGAATATTATTTAAATATTAAAGGCAGTTAAGATAAGACCATAAAAGGTGATATATATACATTATCCAAAACCCAAATAAAAATAAAATATACTTCTCTAGAAGCTCATCACTTGAATCACCTAATCCCTACCCTAGATCTAGTAGCACTACCCCCATATCATTCTATATATATTTTACTATCAGGGTCTAGTGCAGGCTGATTGGCATTACGTACAATTTTAGAAACCCTAGGTAGCTTATCGTTTCTTTTGTTAGAAATTTTAGATTATTGCCAAGCATTACTATTGTCCAAAGATTAGGCTACTTTCTATATATATATATGTATATATATTATTATAGTGGGGCTTATTGTTTGTTTAAATCTAACCGATTCAAAGTTCAATCCCTGATAGAGATTAGATCTGATCAGAGCCTTGCCTAACATTTTGAGTTCGTGTGTGGGAAAGTGATATTATTTGATCATACATGGTATGAATTATATCAAAATTTTGTGGTCTATATCTTTTTCCATAACCAGTTGGGAATTTTAAACCAAAATTTGAAAGATGTTCTATTTTTACTTACTTTTTTAAAACCATTTTCCAAAACTTTCTCACCAAAACCCTTAATTAATTTCTTTGATTTATTTTGGTTTTTATTTTTCCTTCTTGTATATTTGACTTAAATTGGTTTTCCTTCATTTTTTTTTTAAATTTATTTTTTTACAACAATTCACTTGCTTGGTTTTAATTTTTGGTTTTCCTTTTTTTTTTTAGATTTATGCATTGAACGCCTTCAGTTTTGCTATGCTAGTTTAATTAATTAATTGTTTAATTGTATATTTTTTATATTTATATTTATCTTCACATATATTTTTAAATATATATATGGATGTATTGAAGCACAGATAGACGAACTGGGTCGTGTGGAAATAAGCCAGAAAACAGGTCCATAAAGTAGAGAGAGACCCACAACGATATCCTATTTTTTAAGAAAACTGATGTTAAAAAAATTTTAATAAAAAGAAAAGAAAAGTTAAATGCCTTTAAATTATTACTTAAAAATTACTAAATATTAATTTTGGTTTTTTTAATTTTTTCATTACTATTTATATATCTAATGCTTAAGCAGATTTTGTAAGTATTGCCTTGTTCATTGGATTGTTTCCTGTGTCTGTTTATGGTTTAGTTTCTTTTTTCCAACCTTTTTTCCTGTTTTTTTTAAGTTATTGTTTTATGTTTTAATTATTTTTTTAGTGTTTGTATTTGTGTTTTGTAATTTTTGTGTGATTTTCGATTTCGATTCTTTTTTTTTGTTTTTTTTTGGTTTATTTAATTGAAAAGGCACTGCTGCATTCAAACTTTTCCTTTCCTCTGCCCCCAGATCGTAGCCCCTTAGTCTCATTTGGTTTTTATTTTCTTCAATTATTTTTTATTCATTAATTTTTTAGTATTTGATCCTTAATTTCCAACCGAATGCCTGCACAGTTTTTCTGTATTTTTCGCTAATTCTAAGCATCATTTTTTCTGTAAGTGTAAAGTGTCGTTCTTAACTTTCTTGTGTAAGTTTTCATTTTGCTCTTCTTAAAACTTAATTCTTTACAAAAAACATTTAATTTTCAATGCATTTGGTTTATTTTTTTATTAGGAAACTCTGTCCATTTTATTTATTAATTATACCATTTACCCTACGTTTATTCATTAAATCTTTTGTGCAATTTGTCGTTTTTTTTCTTAAAATCCTTTTTCAAATAAAAATTCAAATAAAATTATGGATGAACACACAACATTTAAAAATATATATATAAATCAATTAATTAATAAAAAAAAACCATTATGAAACCTGAGTTTAATTATTAATTATTTTTCAATAGCTAATTTAATTTTTTTCTCAAATTTATTTATAATTTATAATATTTAGTGTTTAGCTATCATGGAAGCTCAACAAATAGATATATTTTTTCAAAAATTTCCAAAAAAAGGGAATTACATCAAGATTTAATTTTAATTATAAATTGAATTTTAAATATGTATTTCATAATACTGATTTTGAAAGCAATTTATGAATGTACGATTTTTTAAGACTTGAAATATTTTGAAAAACGTTTTTTCGACTAAATTGTTTTTTGTTTCTCAGGAAAATAAATTAAAATCTAAATAAGATTTTTTTTATCTTAAAAAACATTTTTTAAGGAAAATCATTAAAGGGACTTTCGGTTTTTTGAAATATTTTCCAGAACTTTGGATATTTTGGATGTTTTCAGGCTACAAACACTAAAAACCTAACCGATCCTTCTCATCCTCCTGCTTGGTTTGGAATACTCGATCCTCAGACTAGAAAGCGTGCTGGCTGCCAGACATCCTCGTTCATTTAAAAGCTTAATCCTAGGGGAGAACCTTGAGCTACAACAACAACTACTGAATGACTCCCAGGACTCCAAGGAATCGGGAAACTCTAACGACCACAACACCCACTATTATTCAAGCTGCCGGCGATGATGGCGGTGCTGGCGATGATGCCGCTGCTGCTGCTGCTGTCGATGATGATTCCGGGCCATCGCCTCCGTCTCCATGTCCGTATCCGTGTCCATGTCCTCGTCCCGATTCGCCTCATCATCGTCCTCCTCCTCCTCGTCCGGCTCCTCATCATCGTCGATGGCATCCTCATCGTGCTCGTTGAGGAGCAAAGGACTATCGTCGCCCAACCGATTTGGCGGCAAGGCGCTGCCCGGTGTGGTCGGTGCCGAGCGGGTGATCCACCCCTTCCTGGCCACGCGGCCACGATTCACGAAAAAGCTAGCTCCACTGACCACACTGCTGACGGGACTCTTGAGGACGCATCTCTGGGCGCCGGATCCTCCACCGGAGCCACCTCCGATTGCCGCCATTGGAATGTACAGGGCTTTGTTCGTCTTGCCGCCGGAGGACGAGGATGTGGAGAAGAACTTTTTGCTCTTCCCGCTGCCACTCGAGGCGGATGTGGTCAGGATGGGCTGCATCGTCGGCATCGTTTGCTGCGAATTCGAGGGCGTGGACAGCGTGTGTTGGAGGCGTGGCTTGGCTCCTCCGCCACCTACGCCTCCGCTTGCTCCTCCAGCTCCACCTCCTCCACCGTTTAGGAGTAGTTGTTCATAACTGACCCCAGCCTGGAGCTGCCGTATTTGGTCGAGAATCTCGCGCACTTCACCCGTCGGACTGGTGGCCTGGGGCGGTGATCCTGGTGTTCCAATATTGGCCAGACTACTCACGCCCGATGCCTGGGCCGAGGGCTGGCAGCAGTTCTCCAGGCTGTGCAGGGGATTCGGCTGGATGCAGCCATTACTGTAGATGACCGGCGTTCCAAGGCCACCGGAGGAGCCATGTCCCATTCCACCGACGCCGCCGCCCATCGCCAGACTATTGAGGGAGGCGGCCTGTGTGGCTGGCCCGCTTTCGGTGCTCTGTGAGGCTCCTCCAGCTCCGCCTCCGCCTCCACCTCCTCCGAGGCTCTCGGGTAGCATACCTGAAAGGATATAGGATGTATTGGCTTATTAATTATTTGTCCCCGCATACGAGGTTCCAAAATTAAATCCCAGGACATCATTAATTCATAAAGTCCTTGACACGCTCTAATGAGACAATCGATAATGGGATTGGATTTTGGATTCTCGGTAGGATTCCCTCACCCGCCACACAACTATTGTTCACGAAGATGTCGCTCAGACTGCTACTGCTGTTGGCCAAATATCGGAAGTGCTGATCGCTCTGCGACTGCAGATATCCTCCACCTCCGCCGCCGCCTCCAACGCCACCTCCCACGCCCATGCCCTCATCATGGGAGGCGTGCAACCGAGTGCTGTACAAGGCACCTCCGCCCGGGGACGTGCCCAGGGCCACGGTGGCATAGTGCTGGGCCGCCTGGGCGGGCATCATCATGCGTGGCTGATAGGCATCCGCATCCACTAGCTGAGAGGCGGATCGCGGCATCCCGCCATAGTGCACCGTGGCCATGGGAGCCGCCTGGTGCTGATGTTGCAGTTGCTGTTGCTGCTGATGCTGCTGCTGCTGCTGCTGATCCAGGGAGCGGAGGTGTCCGTTATGGGCATGGGCATGGGCCACATAATGATGCAATCCCAGTTCCGGACTCGCTGCGCGGGAGTAGGGTGGCGGCACCAGGGTATTGGCCTCGTTGGCATTACAAATGAAGCTGGAACTTAGCGAGTCCACAGTGCTGGCGGCGCTCAAGGATCCCCCCGCCGCCGGGCGGACAATGTAGTTGCGGAAATACTGGACCATCAAGTAGCTGGAGCTGCCGTTGCCCTTGCCGTTCCCGGCATCACTGTTGCAGGTGAACACCAGCGGGTACAGATCCGGTTTCGAGGTGACCTAGTGGGGGATTAGGCCCACAAACAGAGAATTAGAAGAGGGAGACGGATGGACGGAAAGGACTCTTACCTCCGTGTATGGCGGCGGCGGATGGTGGAAGGAATTGCAGCGACTGTACTGGGGTGGGGCATAGCAGGATCCGGCGGAATCGCCCTCGGACTGAGTGTGATGCTCGTTGAAGCCCCAACCGCAGAGGGTCCTTCGCTTCTTCCACAGTGAATAGGCGCATAATATGGCCAGGATAATGGCCACAACGACGCACCTGAAATAGAGGACACCAGGGTATTATTTATTCCTTTTATTTATTATTCAGAGATTGAGAGAGAGAGGGTGGTGGAAGGGTATCTTTAACTGCTCGGTTTGCAGCTGTCGCGATTGGATGAAGAAACCCATTGGAGCCGGATGTCCGGAGTGTCCGGATGTGCGGTTGCCACGGCGTAACCCGTGTGTCTCCTGCTATGGCCGTAATCGAATTCTGACTGGAAAAACATTTTTTGTTTGCCATTTCGGTGGTGGCCAAGAGATGGGGATTATGTGAGCAGTCGGGCATGCAGGCGGGCGGTCTGGTTGGTCGTCTCATTAGTTGGCATTGCCATTTCCATAGGGGGGAGGAGGACAAGGGGGAGGTGGAGGCGGTGGGCCTCCCACTTGCATAAGCCTCTCTACTTGACTCGACTTTTGACTTGACGCAACCCGGCGGCAGCGGCAACGGCACTGAGGCACGTTGGCACTGGGGCTCACTCACTGGGCGCCACCTTTGCTGCCAATAATAATAATATCTCGCATGCCACACAATGCCAATCAGCTGCGATGTCCAACCAGCCAACCCACGACCCATTCCGCCTACCGACCTTGCAGTGGGGACTACCCCGGGGAATCCCACTCACTTTAAAAACAATCAGTATCATTACCACGATGTCTAGATACTCTTTAGATAAGTTTTCAATATGAGGATTATAAAGTACTCCATATGGAACATACCATTTCTTACCATCTAGCTAGCATCAACCAGGCTCCTAACTTTGCCTCACAAACCATTTTGAAAAATATCACAACCCCATTTGGGAAGGGTATACCAAAAATATGGAACCTTGACTATCTATCTATGGCCAGGAGTACCCATCGCCCCGAGCCGACACAACGCTTACTCACCAGAAGAACCAGTGACTGATGAAGAACAGATTGAGAACGTGCTCCGAGGGTGGGGGCAGGGGGCGTGGTCCGCCCTGGTACGGCGGACAGCAGCCCTGCGTGCAACAGCCCTGACTGCAGCCCTCACAAAATCGAGCCGTCACCTGTAAGGTACAAAATATATAAAATAAATGGAAAAGGTTGTTTTTTTTTGCATTTCAATATACATTTTTCATGATAAGGAAAGAGTCATAAAGAAGAGTGTTTGTTGTAGTCTAATAAAATATGAAAAGTATGTAAGGAAAATTATATTTTCAATATCATGCAGTTACACGGGAAAAAAAAATTAAGAACTAATACTTACAAGTTTATATAAAGGGGAAAAAATGTTAAAAATGTTATAAAACTAGTAACATTTTTTAAAGGAAAAATGATAACATCCCTATTAATATTAGTAATGTAACAACTTTAACAAATCATTTTTCTCAGTGTTGCAATTAGCTTCCTGCCATGACAGCTTACAGTATAGAAAATGGAGGAGCAGCAACAAAAACAAAGATATTGGAGGATTGGGGAACTGGAGGAGAGAGGCAAGGCAATGGCAAGCAAATGAAAATGTCATTGTCAATATCGCGCTGGGTCCCTCTCTCTCTGAAGGGCCTCCAAGCCCCCAAACAAGCCATAAACAACAAACCGAACCATAATAAACTGAAGAAGCGAGAAACACAATTACAGTTATGCACGGGCGCCATTGCAACAAAGGAGTACTACAGAGGAGCTTCGATAAGTGAAGGGAAGGATATGGTCTTTCAAGGTAACGGGAAGATAAACGATAAGAAGTGAAGTGAGAGTATCAGAGAGAGAGAGAGAATTTTAAGTTCTAAACTACTAACATTTTGATTTAAAGTATTTTTAAGGTTTTTAAATTAAAGCAATTCATGTTTTTATTTGAACTTTTTTTTTGAATATTTATTATCCTTTTGAGCTGTTTTTTTAGCGAATGCCCTAAAGAATGGAATAATAAATAAATTTATTTATGACTGCAGGGCTGAAAATGCAATCAAATTTAAATTTAAATGAAAGTGCAGGTATGCAGGTGTATGCAAGCCCATGTATTACATGTTTGTACATGTATGTGCATGCATATAGGATGTACATTTACAGGTGGGATGTGCTAGGCATGCAACATGGATGGATGCACGATGGATGCGCCACTTACGTTGGATGGCAGCAGGGCCAGAAGGACGATGGGGCGGAGCCACTGCAGCAGCGGTAACAGAGAGCGCAGACAAGCTGGGGGAGCAGTGGAGGCAATGGATGATGAGAGCGAGGGGGCGTGAAACCACATGGCAATGGTTCTCAGTCAGTCTCGGTTGTGCTGCCTCTGCCTCAGCCTCAGTCTCTGCCTCTGCCTCAGTTTGTGCTGGCGCCAAATGTCCGCGCTACGTTGAGTAGGGAGGGGCGGGGAGGGCGGTGGAGAAGAGGGGTGTCCTTTCCACACACACACACACACACTCTCTCTTTTCGCAGCCTCCTGTGTGTTGTCCTCTGTGTGATTTGTTCTCCTTTTGTTTTGGTTTTCTATCTGTTCCTTTTTTTTCGTCCTTTTTCGTTTGGCTACTTTGCTGTCCCGTTATTTGTGCCACATTTTGTTGGTGTTTTTGTTGTTATCCTTTTGCTGCTTCTACTGCTACTGCTTCTGCTGCTGCACACACACACACACACACTCGCTTAGCTAAGCAGAGAGCGTTTTGTTTTGTCCTTGACAGACGACAATGCAATTTACCGTTGCATGCTTTTGTGCGTTGCGTTCAAGTTATATCTTGTTTCTCTTCGTGTTGTTGCTTCTGCTGTTGCTGTTGCTGCTGAAACATGAGAAATTGTTGCTACTTTATCCTGTGTACATGTTTACTCTTGCTCCTTGTTGTTGTTGCTCGATTACTTTTATTAGTTTGCTCAGCCACATAAACGCACACACACACACACAGCCAAACAAACACACACACACACACACACACACCCAGAAAACAGCCAGAGAGCACTCGAACACATACAAAAATATACAGACAGCTTAACGACGCCAAGAAAATTTTCTTTTCCTGTGACGCCAGCCACTCTGTTTTCATTCCCAGGCTCATATATTTTATTAAAAAAAAAACTACTAAGAAAAACACTTTTGTGACATGAAACAACATGAAGCATCACATGAAAAAAACAAAGCACACTTTTCCAAAAAGTCCTTGCATTTGTTGTCACCCCGAAAATTCGCATATACACAACAACAACAGCAACAAGAACAACAGCAAGACCAGCCAGTGGGTGGAAGAGAGAGGAGCAAAGAGGATGCGGATGTGGGAAGGTCGAGGGGGCGGAGTGTCGGATGCGAAACACAGTCGAAAGCGGAATTCACCGTTAGCCTCGGACGTGGGAGCGCGCACAGCAACAACTGAAACTGAAACTGCGAGCGAAAATCTGAGCGAAACAAAGGAGCAGCCCAGCACAGCTTTGTAACTGTAACAGTAGGGTTGCCATCCGCTCGTGGTGTTTCAGGGTTCAGCGCCTAGGGTTAGGCCATGCTTATTTTTCACGCATCCTGACCACCCTGACAGCTGACACAACTTACAGCAGCAATGTAACAAAAGAGAGCGCATGCGCTCATTTGGCGCTAAATTTAAACTTAAAAAGTTCCATTAGGAGTAATTTTAAGAAAAATCTTTATAGAGCTCAGTAAATTGTATATATTTTCTAGTTAGGAAACTTTTCGACTTAAATTTTGTAAGTAATTTATGCAATAAATTTTCCCATTATAAATTATTGTGAAAATATAAGATTAATTTAAATAAAGAAACTAAAACGTTTAAAAAAAGGTTTAAACTTAATTTAAAAGATTTAAAAACTTACTTAAAAGGCAATAACTTTAAAGCTTAAATAACTACTTTACTTTGAAGAAAGAGGCAATGCTCTTAGTGCCCTTCGCTCCCTTGGCCAGAGCCTTCTCCTTGGCGGTCATCGAGCGCTCCTTGAGTGGCGGCGCTGCCGTGGGTGATGTGATGCTGGTATTTTGATCCGTATCGCTGTCCACCAGACCGCTGCTCTTTAATTTCGCCGAAGCATCATTGTCGTTTAGTTTAATTTTCTTCGACTCCCCGCCGCCCTCTTGGCCGGCCTTTGATTTGCGCTTTTGCGACGCTGCCTTCTCCTCGACAATGGCCTGAATCTCGCTGGTAATGTGCAGGTAGCTGGTTAGTTTCTCATGCAAATCCGAGTCCAGGTAACGTCCTACTATGTCGCAGGCCATGCGGGTGTAGTCCATTTCGTTGGTGCTCGCAGTTTCAGCTGCCAGCTTCTCGCTTCGCACAAAGTTCTGTGACTGGGCGCTGTGGCCGCAGTGGACATTCTTCTCCTTGAGAATTGCAACCACCTGGCGCGTTTTTAGAGCCAGCCAGGCAAGAGTGCGTTCTTGGTTGAACTTGTAGAAGCTTAAGTCTCCCGACTTCTTTACATCCGCCACACATTTGAGGCAATCTGGGTTGATTATCTCGTTCAGCAGGCGACTGGTGCTCGGCTCGTCCACTGCAATGTTGTCCAGCGACATTGCTCCTGTTGGCAGGACAAAAAGTTAAAAATATGATACAAATATATGAAATAAAGCAAACCAAAACCCACTTTGCCCGCAGTGCTTCCGTAGATGATGAACGGCAAGCAGCGTGGGATCCACCGGCACCGTCATGTAGATTTTTCCATTGGAGCACACTTCGCTGTTCACCAGCCAGCTTCGCCTGGGCTCCGCATACTCCAGCAGTTCCATAATCTGTCCATTGTCATGGGTCATGAAGAGTGCCTCCTTATTCTGGCCTGGATGAAAGAAGCGCTCGAATCGCAGTTTTTGTTCATCCTTATCCTGGGGCAGCGCTTTCTCCGCCACAAACAGAACTTTCTTGAGAGCCGTTGCTGTTGGTTTCTTCCCGGCCGCCTCGGCATCCGGATCCGGCTTGGGTTTGCTGCCTCGCGTTGCTTTCTTGCTCATTATCTTGGCCGAAATAACAAATGTAAACTAAACCAAAACCAAAAATGTTTTCCCGCTTTTCCTAGGGATGACCATTTTTCGATATCTTTTATTTACGATATTTTTAACACTACCCTATTCCGATATATTTTTGCACACTGGCAGCACCAAAAATCAAAAGAACGTTCTGATGAAATTGTGTTTGACTTAAGAATTCCCGATTCTATAGCAAAATGAGTCAGGACATTGCCAAGACCATCAAATTCCGGGACATTTGCGATCTTTTAGAAAAGCTCAAGACCACCAAGAAGGTAGTCAACAAGGAGGATGTGCTCAAAAGTTACTACGAGTCGTTCTGCCGCCATCGCGAATCCTTTCGCCGGGAAACGGGACTAACGGACGAGCAAGGAGAAACAGGTCAGAGCAGCTTCTATTCGGTGCTGCGTCTGCTCCTGCCCAGTGCAGACACACAGAGAGACAATTATGGATTGCAGATCACGACCCTGGGAAGGCTCTATATTCGGGTACTTCAACTGGCCAGCGATTGTGAGTTGGAATGGTTTTTAACATAAAAAACATACATTATGACAATAATATAACAAATTACAGCTCGAGACGCCCACATGTTGCAGCACAGAAGTGGAAATATGTATCGGGACTATGGGGATGTGGTCTACGCCGTGCTCAAGCCACGGTGCTTTAATCCTCCCAGTAATCTGCGATTGAGTCACATTCACCAAATGCTGGACACCATAGCCAATGAGGATATAACAGGTTAGTAAGCAGTATCAGTTAAATTAGAAGTAATCCTATCCTAATCCTAATAATCCCCAGTTAAGCAACAGGAGTTGATCAGATTCACCGAACTGGCCTCGCCGGAGGAGCAAAAATGGCTGATCCGTTTGCTGCTGAAAAGCCTGGGCCTGGGCATTGGCGAGCAGCGCATCTTTGGCATACTCCATCCCAAGGCTCAGGAGATCTATTTGCGTTGCTCTGATCTCGGGCATGTATGCAATCTTTTGGCTGTGAAGTCGCCCAGTCTGGAGGCTAGTACATCGTCCACATCGGCCGTTGACAAAAAGCCGGACGTGACGACCCTCAATCTCAATGCAGTCATTCGTCCTTTTCACCAAATCCGACCCATGCTGTGTGAACGCTTCCCCGGCGACATTCAGGAGCTGATGCAGTCGGATGTCCTCTATATGGAGACCAAAATGGACGGCGAACGCTTTCAGTTGCACATCGACAACGGTCGCTTTATGTACATCTCCCGGAACGGTGTGGACTATACCCGGAATTTCGGAGCAAGCTTCGATATTGGAACCTTGACCCCAAAGCTAAGGGGTCTCCTGCCGCTGAGCCTGCAATCGATTATCCTGGATGGCGAGATGATGGTGTGGGATACGATTCAGAAACGGTATCGGGAAAAGGGCGAAAACACGGACGTGAAGAACCTGAAGCCGGAGCGCAGCTGGCAGCCCTGTTTTGTGGTCTACGATCTGCTGTACTTCAACGGACAGAGTATGCTGGACCACACGTACATCCAGAGGTCGTACAGGCTGCAGAAAATGATTGTGGAGCAGGCGGGAGTGCTGCAGTTGATGCGCGGCCAGAAGCTCAGCTCTGTGGAGCAGTTCAACGATCTCTTTCAACAGGCACTGGACAACAAAGCCGAAGGCATAGTCCTGAAAAAGCAGAACTCCACTTACCAGCCGGGTGTGCGAATCGGAGGTGGTTGGTTCAAGGACAAGGCTGATGTGAGTTTCCTGGATAGTTAATGAACAACAGTCTTATTCCCTTACTTTCTCATTAGTATATCAAAGGTCTTATAACGGAGTTTGATGTCCTCATCATTGGCGCCTTCTACAATCATAAAAGGACTTTTGTGGAGTCATTTCTCCTGGGTGTCCTGCAACCGGCTCCTTCCGGCAGCTCCCATCGGCACGAGGTGTTTAGCATTGGCTGTGTTGCGAACAACACCCAGCAGCGCGTTGTCCTGAATCACACACTGAAACCACATTGGCATGATGTTACAAAGGAACCACCACCGCTGTGGTATCACTACAAGAACAACGATCGTGCCGGCTGCCCGGATCTTTGGATTGAGCCGCAAAATTCGATCATTCTGCAGGTAAAGGCTGCCGATTTGGCGCCAAATGGTGCATTTTTTACGCGCAAGTCTCTGCATTTCCCGCGAACCGAAATGAAGAGGGACGACAAGTCGTGGAACGAATGCATGACACTGCAGGAATTTAATGAGCTTTGCGAGGTAAGTTTTGAGGGATAAACCCATGGGGGCCATGCTAAAGAGAAACTATTTATTTCCAGGGCCCGGCAGCCATCAAGAAACTAAACAAACGCCAGCTACGCCTCGAGGATGTCACCACCAAGCGGAAACACCAGCGAACAACGCCGGCGGAAAGACGTCGCCTGGGCCTGGCGGTGTACGAGAAACGCTGTCGATTGGATCCCGAAAAGAGCACGTCCCGGCTCTTTGAAGGCCTGAGCTTCTGCATCCTGAGTGGCTCAGCCGGCCGGCACTCGAAGAGCCAACTCCAAGAGCTGGCTGTCCAGAATGGTGGCACTATCGTGGAGAATCCTCTGCCCAACGATCCGAAATGCTTCTGCATAGCCGGCGATGAGACGTTTCTGGTGAAGCGTATGATCCTGCAGGAGCCACGACTCTGTGATATTGTGCGTATGGAATGGCTGCTGCGTGTCACCAAAAAGCAGGAGCTTGAGTTGCGGCCCAGGGATCTGATGGCAGCCACTGAGCCGTTGCGGGAGGAGCTGGCCGAGTGCTTCGATCAGTACGGCGATAGTTATAACAAGGACATCACGGATGTCAGCGACCTGCAGGAACTGCTAGACGACATGATCTTAGATCCACAGGCACTGGATGGTATTACGCTGCGGGAAGTGGAAGCTCTGGAGGATCAACTAATGGGAGAGAGCTCCAAGCGCAATCTGAACATGTTCCGACATCTATACGCCGAGTTCTATCATCCCGAAGGCGATGACTTGGGAAGGATTCTGTTCCAGCAGAACGGAGGACATGTGGTGGATGGTTTGCATGAAAAGTTGAATCTGGGCTTTGTGTGCCTCAGCACCGGGATAGATGATGAAAGCTACCAGAGGTGGTTAAATGAACATCCCAATCTACCAGCCGAGAAGGTCCTCAACTCGGCCTGGATACATCAGTGCAACAGCGAGGGTATCCTCCTGCCTATGCAGTGCTTTAACGAGTTTTGTTGAATTTTTTTTGTTACGAGTTCTTAACGTTTTTCTTAAATTTGTGATAAATTTTTTGTAACCAAGTAGCCTGGTGGAAATTTTGCTGGACTGTCAATTGGGGAGCTGAATCTCAGTTCAGTTTTATTAAACCGTGTTCGTGTTAACAACTCCTCAATCGGAGTTGCTACGAATTCCGAAATATATTTTTTTTCAGTTCACCTTGCTATCTCAAGCAAGTCAAAAAATATTCAGAAATAAAAACTGAAAACTAGTTTAAAATAAAAGTTAGTGAAGTAACATTACAATGGCGAAGATTATGGACGAAAAGGAGGTGAGTATTCGAGATAATTATTTGCCTTTTTCTAAATTATTTGGTTTTTGTTAGGCGCACTCAACTGCCCCTTCAGTGGTAGGGCAAGATGCTTCTGGTCAGACTGGAGGAGTTATTGTAGGACTATTGGAAGGAGGCCGTAATGGAGGCGAGGCTGGAGGATCTCTTAAGAAAAACAATGCTGACGAAGGCCTAAAGGTAGGCGATGCTGGAGGAAGTCTACAAAAAGGCGATGCTGACGAAGGCCTGAAGGTAGACGATGCTGGAGAAGGATCTAAGGGGGGAGATGCTGGAGCCGGTCTTAAACGAGACAATGCTAAAGGCCTAAATGAAGAAGGCCTAAAGGTAGGCGATGCTGAAGGAAGTCTACAAAAAGGCGATGGCCCTGGAGAAGGCCCTAAGGGAGGCAATGCTGGATTAGATCTTAAGCGAGACAATGCTGGTGAAGGCCTAAAGGGAGGCAATGCTGGAATAGGTCTAGGCAATCTTCAGAGAGGCGATGCTGCAGAAAGCGTACAAGAAGGCGATGCTGGAATAGGTCTAGGCAATGTTGAAGAAGGCCCTAAGGGAGCTGATGCTGGTAAAGACGATGCAGGAGGAAACATAGTTAATGACCGTGCAGTCGGAGGAGCCAATGATGGGATCCAAGCCACAGGACAAGGCAACAATGAAGTGGAGGCTCCAGCATCTAGCAACGGTGATGCTGGAGAAGAAAATGTAAACGAAAGCGATGACGACGGAGTCTGGGAAGGTAGCTACACCGAGTCAACCACAAGCATCAACCGCGGCCAAAGAACCCCAGGCATCCGCTTTGGTGACTGCAACAACAACCACCCCGCCAGAGACCGCCACGCGGTCAGAAACTATGATCAGGGCAACGTAAACGATGGCTCTGGCGACGAGAATGCGACCACAGGACAAGGCAACAATGAAGTGGAGGCTCCAGCATCTAGCAACGGTGATGCTGGAGAAGGAAATGTAATCCAAGGCATTGAAGAAATAATTTACGAAAGCGATGACGACGGAGTCTGGGAAGGTAGCTATACCGGGTCAACCACAAGCATCAACCGCGGCCAAAGAACCCCAGGCATCCGCTTTGGTGACTGCAACAACAACCGCCCCGCCAGAGACCGCAATCCGGTCAGAAACTATGACCAGGTCACCGTAAACGATGGCTCTGGCGACGAGAACGTGACCCGTGAACGCAGACCTTATAGCCGATATCCAGACTATCCAGACTCCAGAAATAACTCGGACGACGAAATGTCCGAATATCTCTACGAGTACGAAGAGAACCTTGTACGTCGCCCGAACAACCCAACGGAGGAACAGGCCTCCTCGAGGGCGGTTGGACGCGTTGGCAAGATTCGTGGCAGACGTCGTAGCCGCCCCGTAACGGATGCATCACCAAATGTGAACAAGAACAAGAAACGTTTCGGAATTCGTCTCTAAAATGGAATAGTTTCGAAGAATATATATTAGTTTGTTGGACAAAAAAAAAAAAAAGGGCCTTGGGAATTTAATCCAAACCGTCTAAATTAAATTTAAAAAAATATCAAGTTAAATAAAATTTAAAAAAGATTCAGTTATATTACAACTAAGATAGGAAGATATTGTTTTAACTTATTAATTATTTTAATTTTTAATATAAGATATTATTGTAAATATTGTAAATAATTTTAAGATTTTCAAGGTGTGTGGTGCAACCAAATGTCGACCAATTTTCGCCTGTTCTCTGTTTTGGATTACCAGGCGAACAGAAATCATTAGAAAGGGGCCGAAACCTCTGGCCATGACGTCACAGGAGAGGCAGAAACGTGGGTGGTAATCTGTGTTTTTCGACACCACCCACAGGCACACAAATAGTTGCCCCATTTTGGTCTCCAGAGGATCTTAATCACGCAGGCGCCAAACCCAAGGCGGGCATTAAAACAAAGGATTAATGGGGTTTATTAAAATTTTATGATTTAAAATCGTAACATTTTGAGGAAAATTTCTTGTAAAAATATTAAAGAAACAAACTTTAAATATTGTAAGTTTTATATTCTCTACTGCTTTAAATTCCTTTTCCAAAACGTTTAAGACATCCCCCATTAAAATCGGTTGAGAAACAAGCGAGTTACAAACACCATCATTTTGAATTTGGCGCCCTCGCGCGCAACATTGCCGCCGGCCATTTTAGAATTCTCAACCGGTTCAAGCAGGGGAAAAGTATAAATACAGGGTCGCTGCGCGGAAATCGCTTTTCAAATTACATAATATCTTTGCCATTTTCCAACCGATTTGCACGAAACTAGTCTTAAACGACTCGGCCGATCAAAATTAAGCGATCTATGAAAAAAAATTTCAAGATTTTTGTCCAAAAATTTGTTAGATGATTTTTCGAAATTTTTTTTGCATCAATCGCTTAGTTAGGTCCCCCTGAATCGTTTAAGACATCGCTCGTCGAAATCGGTTCAGAAATGGCTGAGATACTATGTTTTTGAAAAAGTCGGTTTCGAGGCAGCGACGCTCTATTTATACTTTTCCCCTGCTTGAACCGGTTGCGAATTCTAAAATGGCGGCCGGCAACCATGATGGCCGCCGCTCGCAGGCGCTTACTTCCAAATTGTAAGTGCCGATATCTCAGCCATTTTTTGACGGATTTTAAAAAGGATTACCATTTTGAAATCAGGAACTTAATATCTTTTGATCCGCATTTGATTTTTTTTTTTAAATTTCCAGTCGATTTTCGGCAATTTTCGTGATGTTAAATTTGTGAAATTTTTAAAAATTGGGTCAGATTTAAGTTTTTTGGATTTGACAGGGAAGTTATAGTACTAAAAAATACAAGATCAGGAAAATATAACATTCTCGGATCGGACAAGTATTAGCACAGTTATAGCTTTGGGAAGATGACAAGTTTCGATTTTTTTAGAAACTTTTATTTTTCAAAACTCACCTCTTTTTTGTCTAAAAAATAAGTAAACAATTTAGGTTATTTTTGCAAAAAAATTTTCATTTTTTATTCACATAAAAAGAGATAACGAGCAGATAAATATTTTTGTCTGTAAGATGGATATAGGAGGGGCTGTTGCTGGATGGTTTTGCTTCTCAAAGGGTTCTGGTTCTAGAATTTGGAGGTTATGTTTAGGAAGTGATCTAGTTTGTGGTTGGTTTCAGTGATTTTTCAGCTTTTCTGCACTTGGGCAATAAGAACATCAAAAATACATTCATTTTATTCATTTTTTTTTGTTTTGTAAAGTTAGATATATATAGTGTTTTTGGGGGTGTATATATATATATATGTATATATATAGCATAAATTATTTCTTTTTTTTGTATATGTGTATAACATTTAACACTAACAATTCTTAAGCGCTCTCTCTCTCTCTATCTTTCTCTTTCACTCTCGCTCATGCTATCTCGCTTGTTTTCGCGTTCATTCATTGACTTTTTGTAACATTTAATGAGGAATATATGCAATCTCTGAGATTGTTTAACACATTTATCGACTCCATTAGTTGAACATCTAGATTACGTACATATGTCAATCAAATTGTTTATCAAGCTTTACGTTAATTATTATTAATAATCAATACAAATACAAATACACAAAAAAAAAAAAATTAACATCTTGGTATATAATTATTAATTGTAGCAGCCTGTTGCTTTCTTTGTTTCAGTTGTTTTTCGTTTTTCTTTAAAATATATTCAATTCATTCTTGGGAGTGGGGCGAAATTCGTGGTTCGTTATATCGATAGAATACGGTAGTACATTACATTTTACATACATACATATTTTTAAGTTTATAAATTAGTGTTTTGTGTGTGTGTTTGTGGGTTTTTGTTTTGTTTTTTTCTTTCAAATGCAGATTTCTTTTAAAATTTAAAAAAATGAATTTTTTTTTAATGCTACACTGCTACAATTAAATCGCGAATTCTCGTTGTAGGTTTTGTTTGTCTGCTTTTTTGTGGTTTCACTGTAATACACTCTATATGGTGGTTGGTGATCTAAAGGATAACTCTCCGATATCTGGCTTACGAAACTAATTACATAACAACTATCAACATTAAACATACAATATATAATTATAATAATAATAATAATAATCATAATAATAATAATAGTAATATATATATTTTTTATATAATAGATAATAACATTAGTTACAGTTTCATTTTGTGTGTGGGGTGTGTGTTTTTTAGGGGTATTTGGATGTGTATTCCTTCCATTCCTATTTAAAATTTAAATTTAAATTTAATAAAAAAAAAAACCATAAACAAAATAATAATTGCATTTCTCTTTAAATCAAAAAAGTCTTTTGGAATTCCTCGCATATTCATTATATATTCGTAGCTACACATAAACATATATAATATATATTATATTTTATTTTTTTTTATAAATTATTAACTGTATATAATCGTAATTAGTTTTTTTTAACCAAAAAAGAAATTATATTTTCCAACTTAACTTAAATCCCAAAAAGGTAAGATTATTTTTTGTATTAATATTTAAAAGAAACTTAAGCTCTTTAAAGAAAAAAAAAGGAAAAATTTACAAATCAGACTTTAAACAAAAAAAAACATATATATATTTTACAATGTAATAGGGAATTTTTGTTAGATTTGTTCATTAATTTTCCATTTTTTTCGGGAGTTGATTTTCTTTTTTTCTCGTTTTTGTTTTTTGTTTTTAGGTATATGGCAGTCGTTATCATTGTTTTTATTTTTTAAACCTTTTGAGATAAGATGACTTTTTTCTTTCAAAAATCAATATTTAAATGATAGCAAAAAAAAAAATTATATTATAATATAAACTTTATACCTAAAACGTAAGCAAAAACTACAATCTATTAGTTTTTTTTTTTGTTTGTTTTCTGGTCAAAAAAATTGGTCGATTTTGTGAAACCATTTGTTGAAAATTTTGTCCGTTTTTCGGTTTTGGGTTTTGGGTTTTCTACAATAAAGATATTTCTCTTAAAACTAGGCCTGTGTAGAGTAACAATTACTGTTATTTCACAAAAATATAGAACAAGTCCACGTAGTTTAATTTGTTGATCTGAAGCCGTTTAAACTGCAAGAAATGGAAAGATTTTTAAGAATTTTTAAAAATATAAAATTAAAAAAAAAACTCACGCTGATCGAAGGTGCTCGGATTAATGTAACTGATCAGATCCTGGTCCGACATGGTGGTCAGCTCCTGGGGAATGGGCGGCTGGACGGCCACCGCCGCAGCAGCTGCCACAGCACCCACAGCCGCCGGCAGTATGCTGCCCGCCGTGGAGGGCGCAGAGGCCTGTTGGGTCATCACCGCACCGTTGGTGGTCACAGCGGCGGTGGCCACCGATTTCTGCAACGCATTCTCGCTGGCCAGCGCCACGATCAGAGATTCTTGCGGTGTCGGCGGCACCACCGGCATATGATGACCCGTCACATGATGATGCTGGGTCACATGATGACCCCGATGGCTGGCCACATGACGGCCGTGATGGTTCATCGACTGGAAGTTGGCGGCTTCCACAGCGACGGCTGCCGCGGCGGCAGCTGCTGTTTCCGGCGTACCTGAGTGGTTCAGCAGCAGATTCACCAGCGGATCTCCGGCTGCAGTCTCCACGGCGGACGGGGGGACCACAGCTGCCCGGTAATGGTGCTGCTCCTGCTCCTGGGTGGTTATAAAGTCGGCCGCCGCCTTGATAATCATGTTGCTGACGGCCGTGGAGGTTGCGGTGGCGGCCACTTCGGGCTGCAGGACGGCCGGCGTGGGCGGCATGGCGTCCACTACGCCCACACCGGTGGCCGCTGTCGGCGGGCTCATCATAATGTTGCTCAGGGCGAGCGCCGCCACGGCAGCGTCCTGCTGGGTGGGCTCCGGCTGCATGGCAATGTCGTTTAGGATCGAGTTGGCCATGGTGACCTGGTGGGGAGCCAGGATGTTGGGCACTACAGCGGTGGCAGCGCCATTCGCTGAGCACAGTATGGTCGATGGCGACACGGCGGGATTCATGATAATGTCGGTGGACAGGCCGCCGGATACATCGACGGGTGCAGGCGCGAGACCGGCTGCTCCGGCCAGAGCGGCTGCCGGCTCCGAATTGAGTATGATGTCCTGGGTGAGGGGTGAACTGTTCGGTGAGCTTTCCGTGCCGCTCAACGAGCTGGACGAGTTGGTGGAGCTCAGCGAGAGACTCCGCTCGAGGACGACATTGGGCGGTGCGATGCCCACCTTGGCTTGGAGGATGTCCGTGAGGGCGTGATCGATCACCGCCGAGGTGGTGAAGAGAGCCGGCTCGGAGGTGCCGTTGCTGCTGACCACGGACGTGGACTTTGTTAGCTCGTCGATGAACTTATGGACCTGCTGCTGTTGCTGCAAAAAATTAAAAAAAATTAACAAAATATTTAAAAAAATTAAAAAATCCAAGACCTACCTGCTGCTGTTGAACTTGAACCTGCACCGCCGGCTGCTGCTGCTGCTGCTGCTCCTGCATTTGTTCCTGCATCTGCTGGACTTGCTCCTGGATCTGCTGCTGGACCTGCTCCTGTATCTGTTCCTGCATCTGCTGGTGCTGCTGCACCACATGCTTCACAATCTCATTCTTGACGGCCATTTCCACGGCCACAGCCACAGCAGCCGGATCGATGTCGACGGCGGCGGCCACCGCGGCAGCCGTTGCCGGAGCCACCACGGCCGGAAAGCCGGGCAGGCTGTTCGACTGGTCGTACATGATGGTGTCCATGCTGGTCTTTCGGGCGAAACGATGATGGTATTGCAGGGCGGCGTTGGGACTGTCTGGTGTCGATTCCCCAGTGAGGGGACTGTGCGAGCTGCTATCGTCCAGTAGCTCGGTCTTGAGGGCCTCGGCACTGGCGGCCACGGCATTCAGATGGACCAGCTGCTGGTCGGTGATCATGGGCGTGGCACTGGGCAGGGAGGAGCGACGGACGCCCATCGGTATTTGGGTGGTGATCGGTGGCGGCATCATTCCGGAATCGATTTCGTGTTTCGCCTCGACGGCATCCCCCACCACACCCGATGAGTTTGGATTGCCGGACGCTGATCCGGAGTTCCAGCCACTGGAGACACCGCTGGAGCCGTTGGAGCCACTGGCGCTGGGCGCTGCTGTGGTGTCCATGAAACTGCTCACATCTACAAGAGGAACAAGATAACAAAAAAACGGAGAAGGCCTTTTAATAATCACATTTTGGTGGTTGGATCGGTTTTTTTTTTTTTTAATGGGCGTTCCTGTTTTTGTTTGGAAAAAGAGGGCGGGGCGAGGTCGTGGGGGTGGACGTATAATAAAAAAATCATAATCGAAAATAAGATGTAATAACAAAATATAAAGATATAAGGGATCTGAGAGAGTGGGTCTGTTTCCTAAGCCGGGTTGTCTAAAAAAAAAAATATATATATATATATAGATATAGATATAGGGTCGCCGAGAGAGATCTTTTGAAGTTCCAATGCTTTTCTTAAATTTTGATTTAATTTGCCAAACTACTACTTAGAAACTAAAAACAAACTTAAGCTAGATTTTAAAGAAAAGCACTCGAATTCTTCAGATCTGCCATCTCCGCGGTTATTTCTTAAAATACGCTTAGACTTTAGTTAATTCTAGTTGGTCTATGATTACTTTTTAGAGGTAAACCTTAAGGCTAAATGGTTCTTATGCTTGGTTCTCGCAAAAACACACCATTCGTAGGGTCATTCGTTCAAGAAAAGGGCGAAGAACAGAGATGTCATGTCAGAAGGGAACAGCAGAATCCAATCAAATCAAATGCAGAAAACACCAAAATATTTTGCAAATAAATCAGACAGACTCTTAAATCTGCAAACATTATTTTACAACAACAATCAGAACTGGATTATTTTATGCAAATCCCCCCCATAATTAAATCAACATTAAAAATAT
Organism: Drosophila malerkotliana malerkotliana; assembly: GCA_018153235.1. Lineage (NCBI taxonomy): Eukaryota > Metazoa > Arthropoda > Insecta > Diptera > Drosophilidae > Drosophila > Drosophila malerkotliana. The sequence goes on along the minus strand of JAECXV010000058.1, from coordinate 6,167,588 downwards.
TCAACAATTATGCACCAAACCCTTTCACGCATCCTTTCATCAACATTCCAACACTCATTCCAACACTTATTTCAACACTGATTCCAACATTCAAAGCCTTAAAGTAGAGCACTAATTCTCGACAAGAATTTAAGAAAAACACCAACAACCATACTTGCAAGCTCACACTTTAAATTCCCTAAAAACTTTTCCTAAAAAAACTAAATTAAAAGTCTCTCGACCATTCACCAACAAATCAATCACACCAACACACTCCAAGCTATGGATCTTATACTTTAAGCTTATCAACTACTTCTAAAGGTTCCAACTTAAATGTAAATGCTTAAGTTTAAAGTTTTAAGGTGTTTATAGGGATTAGTAGTAGTACTTCCCCAAGCGGGTGGGCATTGATCTAAAAAGCTGTTGTCTTGTCTCTAGGCGTAATGTTGAGGCTCTGAAGTCGAGCAATGCTTTAAAATTCCACTCGTTCTAGACGAGTCCCATCACTACCACCTCTTCACTGTTGGATCTTTCAGAACAAGTTCCCGCTATGTATTTCTATATCTAGTTCCAGTCTAGTCAGTTTCTATCCCATGGGTCTCTCTCATCGTTGAGAACTGAAGAACTTCTGTACATGATTTGTGTGATTAGTTAGAGGAGAACAATGACAGTATATATTTATATATATATATTTTGTATCAATCATTGATGTAGAAATGAAGATTCATTAGATACTAATGACTGATTTCGATAGTTCCCCTTGAAAATAATCGTTTAATTGTCAGAACTAATTTCAGTTCGATGAATAAACTTTGACAGGACAGGACACAAAACTGATTATAGTTGTTAGCTTTTTGGATATCCAGATGCTTAAAAGGTAAAAAAATGGTTATATATGTGATATGGATCGGGTTTCCCTTAAAGTTAATAATTATGATAAATGTGTGTGTGTGTGTGTGGGTGCAGGTGTGTGTGTGTGTATGTTTAGGGGGGGTAGTACGTGTTTAAATTAATTAATAGACATATAGAAAATGGTTTACGAAATGGCAAAAAAAGAAATTGTACGTTGGTTGTAATATTTTTTTGGTCATTTTTTTTTTCGGTAAAAGTCTGATGGTTTTTGTGTTTTTGGATTTTTTTTTTTGTTTAACCAGTACCCTAAAAAGTATCCTTGGAGCTTGGAGCATTAGAGATGAGACTAAAGATGAGCTGATGTGTGTGGTTGGCTGTTGAAGGTAGTAGAGTCGATGGAGTTCCGTCGCAGGTCATCGGTCGGTCATCTAATCTCCGGTGTTGGTAATCGCTGGCTTCGTTGATTTTTTTCTCATTTCCATATCATTTTTTTTCTTTTTTTTTTTGTGTCTGTGTGACGTGTATGGGTGTGTGAGTATTTATCGACCGATTGCTGTGATAGCTTCGATTAATACGATTGTTCTTTCGATCATTATCGATATCATCGATATTTCTGTTTTTTTTTTAGAATCCAGCGTTGCTTTCCAGGCAAGCTTTCTCGGTGGCTCTTCGTTTGCCGCCTATAATTCTATTTAATATTTGTTGCTGTTGTTGTTGTTGTGTATTTATATATATATATTTATTGGATATATATATATAGAGATACAGGTGTCTATTATTAATGACTTAATTTTGCTTTAAATTTTGGCCTTGCATTTTATGGCACTCAAAATGTTTACATATTTGACTATATAGTTAGATTGAGCACCTAAATTGCTAAGAGAAGGGGAAGGAGGAAGAATATAAAGTAAAAAATATATATATGCATATTTTTTTTTGGGGATTGTTTTTTGTTTTTTTGTCTAAATATTTTATTTTTTTTTTGTGAAGGAAAGGGAGTTAAGAGTTTATTTTTTTTTTAAATCCTGATAATCATTATTTTTTTCCTGACTTTTTTTGCATAAAAAAACAGGTTAGAGAGGGTCACTGCCTTTTGTGGTTTTTGGTGGATTTTCTTTCTTTCATAAAATCCTTACGATCTTCTGCTGCTTCTGCTGTGTGGCTGCTTATTTTTCTTCTTTTTTGGTATTTTGTTGAGTTTTATTATATATATTTTGGTATATTATGTCTTCCTTCATCTGGTATTTGTATAAGGGGCGGGGGCAGGGGTATTTCGGGTGAATATTTTTGGGGTCGAAACATGATCAAGAAAACTCTGCACTTCCAAACGACCAAAATCCGCACACGCAAGCAAACAAGTTCAAACATGTTCCCAGGCACGCACTCAAACACACCCAAACATAACCAAACATTCGCACGGAAACCGCGAAATTCTACAAAAATTCAACTCAAATTCAATTCTTTGCAATTATTTATATGAGAAAATATAATAATATTCTTCATCATCTTCATAATCATCATCGTCATCATAATCGTCATGGAAAAAAGGATCAAATCAAATACAAATACAAAATACATTCATCCCACAGAGTTGTTTCGATCAGTTCTTTCCACTTTTCTGCTCATATATTTTTTTTTTCAAAAAATTAATTTTTTTTTTCAAATTCTTATTTTTTTTTTTTTTGAGCAGAGAAAAAAAGAAAGGGTCAGAGATATATATAATAGAGTGTGAGATAGAGAGTGACACAGCGAGTGAGTTGGGTGGGGGCGGGAGTTTTCTTCTTTTTTTGGGAGAAACTTTCCTTTTTTTTTTTTCTTGTGTCTCTTAATCATTTATAATTATTTAATTTTAATTTGAATATCTTTTGTGATTGATTATTCTGGTTTCTTGTGCTTATAAATGAAGTAGTAATATATTTGTTTATATTTTTTGTTTTTGTTTTTCGCTTTCCGTCGTTGATTTCCTACTTAATGTACTAATTATTTAATGATTTATTTTTAGACATCGATTTTTTCATGCGTTATTCGGTGCAAAACAATAGTATAATGATTTATCGAGGGAATATGAGAAATAATTGGCAGGCAGGCAGGAATATATATATTGATATAGATATGATAATGACATGAAGCCCAATATTTTTGGGGGAGAAAAAAATGACGAAAAAAGTGAAACGAAAATCTTAGACTATGACTAGCTTGACTTGCATGTGCATTAGGTCACATTGGTCTGTCAGTGTGGCCATGCTGTTTGCCAAAAATATTAACATGACGAATCATGAATTCCCATTGAATTTTTGCTTTCAACTTTCTTTGTTCGTTTAGTCCACATTCTACAGACTTGCTAATTGTTAAATATATGTATATATATTTAATAAGAAATTTTAAACAATTTTTTAGGTAACAAATATACCATTTTTTTAAGGAGAGGTTAAAGAACTGAATAACGCATGAAGAGATCTGATTGTTATTATTATTATTATTATTATATTTTTGTTGTACTAAGTTAAATATTTTCTAACTTCCTAACCGCAAAAAATAAATAAATGGAATAAAAAAAAATAGATATTAAAAAAAAGGAAAATAATTCACTAATTGCGGCAAAAGTAGTGCTAAAACATAAACTAATTAGGATATGGTACTAAATATATAATTATTTTTAAGAAACTGCCTAAAAACTGACTACCTGTTTATACTTTTTATTAATTTTTTTTTTTTTTTTAATTTCGATATTATTCCTTTGGTTTCGTTTTCGTTTTTCGATTTCTTTAAAGCAATCTCCATGCTGGGAGTAGATAGAATATTTTTGTTTGGTTTTTTTTTCATGTCTTGGAATATAGTTATGAGAACACTTAGTCAACAAATAGATACCTTGGGCGTGGATTGTGTTACTTAACGTACTGGCCGCCGCCAGCGTCGTGTACTGTCCCTTGGGCGTGTAGGTGAAGGTGTGCGGTTCGCTCTTCTTGCCGCTCGATATGATCGACACCTGCACCTGGACGGGCTTCAGGATGTTCTGATGCAAATACGGCGGTACTGTACATATCAAATGGGTCTAAAAAAAATCGTTTCAATTAATATATTAATTATAATATTATTATGAAAGTAATCTCACTCACCTGATGCAAATACTCCTTATCCGGCAAGACACTCTGCTCCCACAGGGCAGCTGTTCCTCCGATCAGTTGCTGACGAACTGCTATCTCCGTGGCGGGATCATCGCCGTTGACACTGTCGTAGGTCTCCTGGAACACCACATGCGTATCCTTGAGGAAGTTCTTGCCAATGATGAAGAGCTCAAGACCACCATCGACGGGACAGGAGTTTAGGGACTTTTTACAAATCTCTGGGACACCAGGTGGTTGAGCTTTAAAATAATATTATTATTAATATATATTCTTATATATAATATATATTATAATACTCACTGCAAATGATAGGATTCGAGCAGACTTGAAGGGTCTCGGTGGTGCCATCGTCGCGGGTATATTGGGTGCGGAACACCATGCGGCAGCGAGTGGACTTCTTTTTGTTCTTCTGGGCGAGGTGCTCGGGGAAACGGTGTTCCACATCCACATTGCGTTCCTATATGAGGAAAAAGGGATTAAAATAATTAAAAGATTGAATTTTTATGAAAAATATATGATAACCGGTACTATATCACTTTAATATTTTTCAAATATAATGGAATATAGGGCCTTATATTTTTGAGGGTATTTGGGATCTATTTAAAAAGAGCTATATGATACCTGGTACTAATTTATGGTTAGTAGGAAATATTATTGAGTTTTTATAGGGAAATATATCCTAAATAATTTAATAGAGATTTTTAGACATGTCTTACTAAAACAATTAAATTAGTTAGACTATTAGTTAGCTATTTAATTGGATAAAATTAATGGCCCGATTTTTTAGACATGTCTAACCAATAATAAATGATACCCTATACTACTAATTTTCATTTAATAAAAATTAATCATTTTTTTAGGTTTACTTTCAGAATTATACATTTTTGAAGATCAGGGACATAGAAAAAAGACTATTTCGACTTATAAACCATAAAGACCCCCAACTATATCCTTCATATCCCTAAACCTTACCTTTAGGATACCAACGCAATCACAGGTAATGGTCATGTCCGTCTCGGGCTTGAAATCAATCTCAATGACCATCGTGCCGTCGACCTTCTTCTCGTTGCACTGCGTCGAGTTCTTGCCGGCCACCTTGCAGGCCTGGTAGAACATGTGCGGGGCCACCCGACCAATATCCGTTCCAATAAAGACCTGAAGTACGGCCGATTTGTCATAACCGGTTAGCCGGACAATCGGGAAGCCATTGCCACTCCGATCCTTGACGGCGCCACGGCTGCCCTCGGTCTGGTAGCGAGCCCGATGCTGTTGCTCCGGCTGGGAGACGATCTCCAGTTGGACTTGGCCATCATTGGAGCTGGCGATGCTGTTGAGTGGGGTCTGGGGTTGCCGTTTATTGGCCACTCGGGTCACGGTACGGGCCGAAATAAATCTAAATCGGAAATCGGGGGAAGAAGAAAATCAGTTTATCTTTCATGATTGAAAATTTTCCATTATTATTACTATTAAAAAAAAAAATCAGTTTAGTTTATTTATCTTTTAAAAGGAATAAAAAAGATAAAAAAAAATTTGAAGGAAGAAAAAATCATTAAAATGTCTTGGATTATGTACTTGAATTTTTTCGGTTTGAATGTGCGATTTGGATATGGATTTAGCATTTGAGTTTGAAATGATTTATGACTGGCCGAGAAATAAAAAAAAATTAACAAACAGGAACAGGCGGCGGTATGAGATGATTTTTAAAAAGTTAGCCACAAAAAAATACACAGGAAAAAAAAGCTAACAAAGCTACAGATACATAGATACAAAGATGCAGATGCAGATACTGATACAGAGATTTTTTGGTTAAATATGTAAGAGCTTTTTGGAAAAAAATGTGAATGATATATATGACTTTTGTTAATTACACACACTCACACTCACTCATACACACACACATACGCACCTATACACTTGAAAAAATTTTGCACACATACATGAAACATATAACAGTATTTTTTTGAAATTTTTCTTTGATTTTTTTTTTTTTGCCAAATTGTTTACAATTTTTTATTTTTTCGAAATTGTTTATTCTTTGTTTACCAACATACACACACACACATATGCATCATTCTCTCTCTTTCTCTCTATATATATATATGTACAAGAAGGTATTTATTTATTTATGTACATATGTATAGGTGTATATAGAGAAAGACAGGAACAAACACACATTGAGAACAATTATTATTAAAGAACAAAAGTCAAAGTCATCAAACTAAACAAACGCGTTTTTCTTCGCCTCTGCAGTCTCTACAGTCTACAGTCTACAGTCAGCTCTGACTAAACAAAATTTTGTTTGTTTTCACAGTTTCGGTGATTTGGGCGATCTGCTTTTAAGCAATTTTTTGCCAAATTTTTCAAGGTTTTTTTTTAAACACTTTTTCTAGGGGTTTGCGTTTTTTTGTTTAAAAATTTGTTTTTTGTTTTCTAAAATTTGTTTTATTTTGTGGCTATTATTTTTTTGATTTTAAGATTTATTCGAATATTGTTATGAAATTTTCTTCTTTATCAGTATTAATTTAAATTTTATTTACCCTTTAGTTTGGGTCAAATATTTTTCTAATATTTTGAAAAAAAATTGTTAGGTATTTAGGAGAAAAATCCAGGCATTTTTTTAAACACCTTTCTGATTAACATTTTTGTATAATTTTTGTTTTTTTTGGCAATTGTTTGAAAAAATGGAAAAATTGTTTAAAAATTTGAAAAAATCTAAAAAAAGAAATGAAAAGCTTAAAAAAATATGTGTTTCTAAAGTAATATTAAATTTTGAAACCACCTTTCCATAAATTTTATTAAAATTCCTTTTTTAAGAAATTTATTTTCAATAATTTTGAATGAATTTTGTAATTTATTTGTTTAAAATTTCATTTTTTTATAGAGTTTTTCTTAATAATTTTTCGATTAAAAATCGACTGTAATCCAAGAAGAGTGTCTTTTGTAGATTCTTCTCCTTTTTTAAAAATCTGAGCCACCTGTTTCTCTACATTCCTGTTTATTTTTGTATAGCTTTTTAGTAAAATTTTGAAAGTTTCTTTAAAAAAACCTATAATAAAAAAATCAAAAATATTTGTGAAAAAAAATAATTTAAATTCCTCATCAGTAAAAATCATCAGTTTTATGATTTATATTCCTAAATATTATTTGTCTGGAATTTATTTTGTTATTAATTTAGTTCTTTAATATTTTAAAAATAGTTTGAGGTTTTTTTTTTTAAATTTTGGAAAAAATACCTTTAGAAGTATTTTTTTAATTTCTAAATTTTTATTTTAATTCGGGAGTTTTTTTTTATTTTGGTTTCCTGGAAAAAGAGAACGCGGCTTACTTTGTCTCATTGCCATTGTTGTTGTTGTTGTTCTTGGGACGCGACAGAAGGCTGACAGTGATAGTGGGCGTGGCAGGTGTGGCAGAGGCTGAGGCTGTGGCTGTGGCAATGGTGGGGGCGGTCGGCGATGTCTCCACGGAGGAGGCAGAGGAGGAGGCTGGCGAGGCGGAGGTGGCCGCCACCGAGCTGGCAATCTTGCGGATGAACTCGTCCTCGCTGCAGGCATCATCGTTGTCCAGTTCCACCTGGTTGCACTCCAATCGCTTCCGCTTGATGTGCTTGCCACGATGATGATTATGATGATGATGATGGTACTGGTGCTGTCCTTGCTGCTGCTGTTGCTGCTGCTGATGATGATGATGTCCTGGCTGTTGAATAAATCCAGTATATTGGAACTGCTGCTGGGGCTGCTGAGACTGCTGTTGTCCAGGATGCAGGACCTGATGCTGGAAGGCATTCACCGCCGCCGCCACAGCCGCTTCGGTGGCCTGGAAGACGCCACCGAACGGATCCTGCGACACGCCGCCGCCCGAGGAGGATGTCGCCTCCCGGGTCGAGTCGTTCACGAATCCCGTGTCCTCGTCCAGGCTGCCCGTTGACGTTGCCGTCGGCGTTGGTGTCGAATTGGCCGAATCCTCCGATGAGGACGATGCCGATATCAGATCCAGATCCTCCAGATAGTGTCCTCCCATCATTTTCTTGGCGTGACGCGATCTATTTTGTAGCGTATACATACATATATACAGACATTCATGTACAGGGGGGGTGGTGGAGGGTAGTGGGGGGTAGTGCAGGGTCATAGGGGGGATATTTATACACACACACACAACAACAGCAACAGAAAATACACACACTCTCGGACACACACGCACACACATTTTGGATTTTGAAAAATGTTTCTAAAGGTTTTTCAGATTTTCTTTTTTAAATTTCTAACTAAATTTTTAACTTTCTTTTTTTATTTATTTTTTTTTAAATTAAAATTATGATTTTCTATTTAAGAAGAAGTCGAAGGTCTTAGGTTCTCTAATATTAGCTATCAAAGACCTTCTTCCTCCAGTTTCTAACTTTTATTCAGTTTTTCAAAATTATTCTGATAATTCCAAAGATTCCAAACATCCAGTGTCTATTTTTTGTATATTCCTAAATTCCATATGTTGTTTTTAAAATTAAAATTAAAATAAACCTCATGAAGTTTCGAATCAATTTTTAAAATACTCTTTTTAAAACCTTATTTTCTTTCTATTTGTCACTGCCCTATTTATTCTTAAAAAAAAAAAAAAAATACAAACCAAGCAACAAAGTAATCAATGTTTAATGTATAAAAAAATAATAAAATGTTCACTTGTCAATTGCATCTATCTGTAATAGCAAATTCCAAGCCAATCAATGTCCAAATGCATTTGCAAATGAACTCGAAAGCAGAAAAACTCAATGACTTTAGAATGAAAATTATTTTAAATAAAAAAGACAACTAAAGCAGCCTTGGTTGTTAAAACAAATTAAAAAAATTAATTAAAAAAATTAATTTAAAAGAAAGTAAAACTAATTCTAAACAAATTCCCATTCCCATTTAAGTACTAGAAGCAAACGCATTAGCTAATAGAAGCTGATAACGACTAGTGCCATAATTCCCTGCGACATAATGCCCATACGTAACCTATATATTCTACTGCAGATCGTTCCTAACCCAAATCAGGTACTATATAGGTAATATTTTAAGCGATAATCGGGCGGGAAAATACTTTTCTTTAGTCTTGAATGTATTTCGGAGATTATTATAGATCCCTTTTTGGAGCTTCGCTTAGCCGTCGGTAGTTAAATGTATTCTATTGATGGCCAACAGTGCGTATAAGTGATCTTTTGAAAAAAATAACCAAAAATCCAATCAAAAGTCATTGGCCAAAGGTGCGAGAAAGAAACGGCTCCATGGCCGGAGAAAGAGACAGACTCCTAACCGAGTGGCCAACAAAAAATAAATAAATTAATGCAAATTAAATTAAACGCCAAAGAATGTGTAAATTAAATAAATCAACAAAAATTATAGAAGAATTATTAGCAAAAAAACTAGATATTTTTATAAAAAAACATAAGGATTGTAAAGATTGAATAAAATAAATATTTTAATAAAATAGATTTAAATAAAAAATTATATAAAGGATATATTTTTTAAGAAAATTAAGAGAAATTTCTATGAAATTAGTCATTAGTTATAATAATTATTCCTTATTTTATTAATGTCATTATTATTTTTAATTTCAGCTTCCTATTCCCTATAAAAAAGCCTTAAATTACAATTATTATTGCATTATTAATGGCACTACAAATCATAAACAATAAAATTACAAGCCAACTACTAAACAAGCAAGTACTGATTGTACCTCCAATTAACCAAAGCCCTAAAATAAAGTCCTCAATAAAAAAAAATCACAACAAATTCTTTGTTTTTTTTTTTTTTATAATTTTCGAGCCTTTTTTGTTTTGTTTTAGAAGAGATAAGGGGCAACCCCAAAAGCCAGGCTGAGATTCACAAACTGCAATTTGCAGTAAAATTGATAAGCTGATAAGATAATAAAAAAAAGAAACACTGATAGAGACATGCAATTACAAAGGCTATAAAGTAAAAAAAATACAATATAAAAAAATGGTATATTTAAGTAATTATAAAAAAAAATAATCAAACACTTAAAAGCAATAGCAAACATACTAGTAGAGTATTTTAGTAAAAATTAAAAAGAAGATATTAAGCCGTTTCCAACACTAGCACTTTTCCACTACCTCTTAACTTTTCTTAAGTTTTTTATATATTTTTTTAAATTACAATCCGTATTACTCTACAACACGATACTCTCCATGCCAAACTCAAAACTGAACTGATGGATGTGAAAGACAGATTTCGGCTTTTAAGTCTGATAGCTTTTCCCGATTTCTTCCGATTTGCGATCGAAATCCCGAGCTTGGCTATTTGATCCCCACCCAAAACACACCATGGTGATTCCATTTAAATGCTGAGTATCTAAGTATTCTCTTACGGGTTCTATAAACAAAAGACTGCAGTTCCGTATGTGGAAGCCACGCTTACAGCTGCTCGAATTATTGGAAATTAAATGGGGGAAATATTAAAAGGGTTATAAGTTGGGGGGTCTTAGTTATAAAGCCTTTTCTAGAGGAGTGATTAACCCAAGGACCCAATGAACCTTTGAACTGAAGCTATCTATGAAGTACTTCCAGAAGTAGAATAGAAGTAATAGTAGAATAATTGAAACCTAATACCCATAACCAAAACCATAACCTATAGGTTTTGTAATTGTTTTTAATATTTTTTTCGGAATTTTAGAAGCTTTGTTTAGAGTTTTAAATTAATAAAAAGATTTAATAAAATACAAGATTTAAGGCTCTAGATTTAAACTATTTTTTTTTTTAATTGAAGTCTATCGTTCTTCTTAGTCTCTTTTTTTAAATATTTTTTTATAGAAAATAAATCTATTTTACAGCCCTCTTTCCTCTTCCTAAGCACTTAAAAATATGGCACAAAATTTAGAAAATAGCATAAAACATAAGATAAGAGTACCGACTATCATATAGTCAAGAAACTCTACCAAGAGAGCATCTCTTTTATAAAAGCGGACCATTTTGAACTCCAAAACTTAAACTAAAATGTTAATTTCCATGTCATATGTGTGCGCATTTTTGTGCATGTAGGTGAAGTGTGCATTTTATTATATTCTCTTACATAATACTCATTTCTGTTTATTTTTTTTTTATTATTTTTTTGGCAAGGCAATCAAATCAATCAAAAATATTCATTCACTCCAAAAACCATGAATCAAACGCAGAACGAAATGAAATCATGAACTGGCAATTATCGCGAGTTTTGTGGAATTTCTTAAAAAAATAAACTCGCTTGGAAAATAAAAAGTTTTTTGAAAAAAATGTCAAAGGGTGGGACGATTTAATTCGATAATAATTTTTTATATTTTTAATTTATTTTAATTTTAATTTATTATTTTTAAATAGAACTCACCTTGATACAGGTATCGCTCGTATTAAATGCTGCTGCGGTGAATGTTGCTGTTGTTGTTGCTGCTGTTGCTGTTGTTGTTGTTGCTGCTGGTGGTGCTGATGATGTTGCTGCAACGTGTTGCTTGCAACGGCAGCTGCTGCTGCGGCCGCTGCTGCCGCAACTGTATTAGTGAGAGCGCTATTGACCAGCAAGCTGGAACGCTGCTGTCCGGCCGTACTGCCCCCGCTGCCGCTAGCCCCATCGACCACGCCCCCCGCCGCTGCTACCGCCGCCGCCGAAGCTCGCAGCTCTGTGTGCTGATCGAAGCCGAGGCCGCTGTCGTTGGAGTTGTCGCAGGGGGGCGGGTGGGGGCGCTGTGGTATTCGCTTGCCGGGAACAAGCTTGCCAGGACCCGCCTTAAAAATAAATTAAAAAAAAAAATTGTTAAATAAATAATTTAAATTATTTATAATTATTTAATCCTGCGACAAAATATTTTTCAGATTTTTTGTCCATTTTTCCTGAGGGGATCCCTAGAAAATGGGGTTTTACCCTATAGGGCCCACAGTGATGGCTATATCTTCCCCAATTCTCATCCGATCCTCAAGCAGGGTACCTTAAACGATTTGTGGATCGATTCCCCACCATTCTGCATCAAGATCCTGAGACAAAATATTTTTCAGATTTTTTGTCCATTTTTCCTGATGGGATCTCTTGAAAATGGAGTTTTCCCCTATATGGCCCATGGTGATGGCTATATCTTTCCCAATTCTCATCCAATTCTCAAGCGGAGTACCTTAATCGATTTCTAGATCGATTCTCCACAATTCTACATCAAAATCCTGAGACAAAATATTTTTCGGATTTTTTGTCCATTTTTCCTGATGGGATCTCTTGAAAATGGAGTTTTCCCCTATATGGCCCACGGTGATGGCTATATCTTTCCCAATTCTCATCCGATTCTCAAGCGGAGTACCTTAAACGATTTCTAGATCGATTTGCTACTATTCTGCATCAAAATCCTGAGGCAAAATATTTTTCAGATTTTTTGTCCATTTTTCCTGATGGGATCCCTTGAAAATGGGATTTTCCCCTGTAGGGTCCACAGTGATGGCTATATCTTCCCCAATTCTCATCCGATTCTCAAGCGGAGTACCTTAAACGATTTCTAGATCGATTTGCTACTATTCTGCATCAAAATCCTGAGGCAAAATATTTTTCAGATTTTTTGTCCATTTTTCCTGATGGGATCCCTTGAAAATGGGATTTTCCCCTGTAGGGTCCACAGTGATGGCTATATCTTCCCCAATTCTCATCCGATTCTCAAGCGGAGTACCTTAAACGATTTCTAGATCGATTTGCCACCATTCTGCATCAAAATCCTGAGACAAAATATTTTTCAGATTTTTTGTCCATTTTTCCTGCTGGGATCCCTTGAAAATGGGCTTTTCCCCTATGGGGTCCACTGCGATGTCTATATCTTCCCCAATTGTTATCCCATAAATTCGAAGCTTCACTTATACAAATAAGTATAAAAATAAATACTCACCCTGGTAATAGTATGGAGTTTTCCGGGCAATCCCTTACCCGGCTGTCTTTTCGATGGGATCCGAAAACCCTTTCGATGTATTCGGGCGCTCATTGTGGAGTTTGTGGACATGGTCATCCTCATGCCTGGAAATGAAAAAAAAAAAAAAAGAAAAATTGTTATTGCTGTTGGTTGGAATAATCGAATATAGAATATAGAATACTAGGAGTATGTAGGTTCATTGAAACAAACAAAAGAAAAGAAGAACAAACCAGATAGAGGGGGAAAGATGTTGTCTGGGTTGGCAAGTTAAGTTACTTGACTGCCCATGGAAGCTGATAATAGCAATATACTCCGTCTCCGGATGAGGCCATTGAACTTCTCCCGGACACACACACACACTGTATGAGATTGAAAGTCCGCCGGAGAGTAATGGTCATGTATAGGAGGGTCCATAGGAGAGATTCCATGCTCGGTAGTAGTTTTGCAAATTGGAACTGCAATTCCAGCTCATGTTTCATTGTTGATCTCAATTGAAGCTCAATTTTCATTTCCAGATTCTGCATTATTTCTGCACCCGATTGCCGTCTATATTTGTATATATCAACTGGCTTTTTTTTTCCTTTTTTCTTTTGTATATTATCATGGGCAACCCGAGCTTTGTACAGAAGAACAACAAGAACTTATGCTTCTGATAAGCAGCTCCTCCACTCGGCTAGAGAAACTGAACCCCAAAACCAAAACCCCAAACATCCAAACCCAATTTCCCACAAAATAAATAAATTTTTTCTCTTCGGCTTGGGCTTCTTTATTTATTTATTTGTTCATAAAAAAAACGCCTCTATTTCGCAGTAACATTTAATTAAAATGCAAATCAATGGCAAATAAAAATTTTCATAATTCCAAAGAGGAGTGTGTGGCTGTGGCTGTGAGAGAGTGTGACTGGGGATGGGTGTAATTTATTTTATTTATATTTTATATTTATAAAAAGAGGCGCCTTTTGTTGGGATAGGCCTAAGAAAAATAATAAAAAAATATAGCTATACATGTGATAACCCTTTTTAAGGGAGAGAGGTTTTAAAAATTCAATAAAAATATAAAAAATCTTATTCTAAGATAGTTTAGTTTTTTCTAGTAAATATTAATATTAAATATTCCTACTTTTCTATTAAAAATTCACTATAAAATCCACCTTATACATATACCCCCCATATCTCTAAAAAGTCAATACCATTCCCGAATCGTGTGAAAATCGGTTAAAGAACAATACCATAAAAACCCCAACCAACCAACCAACAACCAACCCTTAGTGGTTATATACATAAATATATGTACATTAAAAAAAAAACAATAACAAATATTTGTCCAAATTCCGTTTTTTAACACCTTTCGTACTTAAATTCCGGGGAAATTGGTTTTGGGAACCGCAGGTCTTCCACCTGAGAAGTATCCGTTCCGTTCCGTTCCCTAATTCCGGTAAAATCGTTAAGCAATTACGAGCTAATTTACGAGATAACAATCGGGCAAACAAAAAAAGCTCTTTTTTTTATTATTATTATTTTTTGATAGCAAAGCCCCAGCCAAGAAAGCAAACAAACTTTGATCCTCAAATTACAAAGATCCCCATCCAGTGACGTCTACATAGCATTGACTATATCTTAAAAATATAAAAATATATATATATAAAAAAAAAGGTGAGAAAATCTGTTGAACTTTTGGCTTTTATGATACGAGCAGAATCGGGAGAAAACACCCACGCGATCCGCACCCTTTTGGCCTAACCTTGGCTGCAAATCAAACAAACAAACAACAAATATTTATTGTTGGGCTTGTGGAACGCGTACCCGCCTACCTGAAACAAATCCGTATCCGATTATATATATATATACATATATATATTCGGACGGACGTAGTCTAAGGAACCCAAAAAGAGGCCGGAAAATGGGCCCGTTATAGTATACCTGGGATCGGGGCAGATATGCAGATAAGATCTGTTGGTGTTTCCAAGGGGGATAAACTGTAGAGTCATGCCCCGAGATACAGATACAGAGAATGAGATAGATATATGTATATGTAGAATGCACCGTGAGAAACAAAGGGGATTATTAGAGGTAGTCTGAAGAGACTGAAGATAGTTTGGTTTACTTGAAGATATTTTATTTTTCTCAGTGTACTAAGATACCGCCAGATAAATGAATGCGTTAACGATCCATGCCTTATTGTAATTTTTGTCGCATTTTTTGTTTTGTTATCTATTCTATGTATCCCTGAGATGAATGGCAGACTTTGCTCTTAAATTGCCAGACAAAACCGGGCTTTAATTCAATTTTCACTATTAAATATATGTATGTATATGAAATGTAGGTAGATCCCCCCCCTCAAGACACATATATAGTTAAACACAGATGTTGGGCTCACACTCAACACAGAGTTCAGAAGTTCTATAATTAAACGCAGACTCCTCCGATAAAATGGCAGAGAGGTGAACGCAAAAAAAAAAAAATAAAAAAAAAAAAAAATAAACAGATTGTCAATAAAACAATGAGAAAAAAACAAAAAACAATAACTGAAAGGGATCTCGAATTAATTTCAAAAGTATATTGAACCATAATGACCCACTGTACTCGCAAAAAACACGACAAAAATATTTACCTTTTTTTGGAAGAAAGGTAAAGGGTCTTGACATTAGTCTTGAGTCTTTTTTTTTTTTAAGAATATTTCTGAGATGTCTCTCCACTTGAAGTTCTTCTGTTTTTAATTTTTTTATTATTTTTCTTTAATTTTGTTCTTGTGGCGCCCATGTGCCCGGGGAGTGTAATCTTATCTTTTTCGGACCTGGCTAGCGCAAACTTGGCAACTGCGCGAAAAAAATAATAAACCAAAAAAAAAAAAAATTTAGCATTAAACAAGTAACAGTAATACCCAACTGGAACCAAAAACACCCAACCCCCTAAATAAAACCCGATATGAAGTTGGAAATTGAATCATCGGTCGTACTCTTTCCCAAAGGAGATCTTTTTCGTGAAAAAAAAATAATAGTAACCAAATGTTGAGCTTTCAGAGAACTCTATCAATGATAATGATGTTGATTATTATTATTATTATTGTTATCAGAGGAGATTTTTGTTTCGAAAGCAATTATGGCGTGTTGCCAGATAAGCTGGCAAAGCCATTAGCATTGGATGTTGGGGATAGTATGTCTAGATTTGCCACCATTATCGTTAATAGATTGAAAAAAAAATTTAAAAAAAAAAAAAAAAACATAAAACTATAGCTATACAGCAAACATAGCTATCAGTCAAGGATTGATTATTTCCAATAGAAACTTTTGGTAATTTTGGATGTCCTGAAGGGGTTTTCATTGAAAAACTTGTGTTTGTGTTTTTTTAATAAAAAATTCAAACAAAATATTATTTTTGTAAATTTTTTTTATCACTGTTTTGTTTTATTTTTTATTTTTAAAATATATTTCCCTTTAGAACATGTTTAAAGAAACAAACTATATGGTACTCACTACTGTCCCCTTTTTCTCTTAAAGCCTCCCTTGCAAATTTTTCTCTTGAAGCTTTTATTAAAACTCTCTTTAATCTTTCTAAAACTACTAAATTTTTACCCTTATAATTACCCAAATAAACATCGATATCCTTGCAATATATTTCCTTAAAAAATTGTAGGATTTTTATCATCAAATTTGTGTTTTTTAACAAAAATGTTTTTTCAAAAAATGTAAATTTTGTACTGAGGAGTACTGAGGATACTGAGAAGTTCAGAAACGGTTCACTTCAGGCCAGGTTTTGAGGGTTTTCATTAAGAAATTTTTTTTCTTTATTATTTTTTATGAAATGATTTTCATAAAAATTTATTTTTAAATGAAATTTTAGCAATTTTTTTCAATGAATATAAAATTTAATTTCTTAAAAAAAAACAGCCAAAATAAAAAAAACTATATGATACACGATACTGTCTCACTTTTCTCTTAAAATCTTTCTCTTTTTTTATTTCTTTCTCCCTCTCTCTCTCTCTCTTTAAAAAATCTCTCTTTAACCCTTTCGCACTCTTTAAACACCTCTTTAATTACGCAAATAAATTACGTTTTTCATAAAACAGCAATTAAAACACACAGTTAGCAGCCAAAATGTGGCATTTCCTTACCGAAATTGCTTTTGTAATGATGTTGATAGGCTTGCAAGTTAGTGTTATTGTTGCCGTTGTTGTTGTTGTTGCCATTGTTGCTGTGATGACCATAATGATGGCCATTATTGTTGCTATGATTATTGTTGTTGTTGTTAAGACCACCATTGGCATTATTGGCGCCACCACCATTGGCACCACCATGATGGCTAAGATTATGCATTTTGGATGGAATCCGATACCCGGACTCGTAATGTTTATACTGATTGTAGGTGAATCGCATTTTGATGGATTGTACTCTTTGTTCCCCTTTTGGTTTTAGTTTAATTTATTTATTTATTAAATATATATATATATATTGTTTTTGAACTTATTACTATGGCTTTTTTTGTGTTTAGTTTTTTTTTATTAAATTATTAATTCATTGAAGGTTTTTCTTTTTTATTGTATTATTTCACTCTTTCTACTCTCTCCTTGAGTTCTTTTCGTTCTCTTTTTGGGATAGGTGCTTTTTTGAATAAAATTTCTTATTTTTTCAGGCATAGATTTTGTTTTGTTTTTTATTTGGTAATTATAGTTGGCACATTAAATTGTTTCCTTGTTTGTTTTCTAATTTAATTGATTAGGTTTTTGTTTTGCTTTTTCTTTTTTGGCATTTCAATGGATTTTTTGCTTTGTACATTTGTTGTTTTGACGAATTAGTTAGTTTTTTTTTTTTAAGTTTTGTTATTTATTTCTTTATTTTTTTTTTGGTTGAATAAATGTTTTTACAATAAATACAGTTGCGTTTTTTTTATCTGCCTTTTTTTGGTAAAAAGAAGAAAGAAAGAAAAAAGATGAAATCACCGCATAAAAAAACGCTCTCGAAACGCTTCACAATCGCGCCTAAATCGCGCGCGAAATAAACGCTGCTAAAACGCTCTAGAAACGCCCGTAAAACGCTCTGCTAATAAAATTTACATTTCTGCTGCGTTTTTCTCATTTTTTGTTTTGTTTTGGCCATTCGCTTTCTGTTTTTTTTTTTTGTATTTATTTATATGGTTGTTTATTTTAATTTTTTTTTTATAGAAATCAAGAAAAAAAAAAAGAATGTTGTTTTTCATAAACTTCGGACTTTTAAGTTCAAAGTCCAGTCCTCAAGAAATACATAAAAAAAACAAAACAAAACAAAAATAATTTAAGGGACTTGGTATAATAATCTTTAGATTTTAGTGCATTATTCTTTTCCTTTTTCCCTTTAAAAAAAACTGGATTTATTTCTGCTGGTTGAGAAACTGAAACACCTTGAAAGGTTTTTTAGCTCCTTGGGTTGCTTCCTTGTTTTCGTTTTATTTTTTTTACTGTTTTACAGTTACAGGAAGAAACGCGGGAAAAAATTGAAAGAATTTACAAGTTGAACAGGTTCCTTGATATTTTTTCCTGTTCTATAGGACAAGAGTCTTCTGCCTTTTACTTTTTCGATAGGAATTTTTTTTCGTAATTTTTTAAATCGATTTTTTTTTTTTTAACCCAACAAGGTCTTGGCAAATTCCTTTGGTCGGTCCTTATTGGTAAAAATTATCTTTATGTAAAGGGTATTTTTTTAATAACAGAATTAAATTAAGGCTATTAAGGCAGAAAAATAATATATCTTTTTTAGCTTCATAAACCATATTATTTTTAATTTCTTGGCTTTAGAAAAATACCTATTTTTATACTTTAATAAGAAAATATTCCTAAAATCTTAAATTGTTCTCTCAGTGCATTTTGGATGTTTTTGGTGGCTAATCGAGAGACATTGGACAGCAAACTCGATGCGGTGACACAGATAATTGTGTTAGCACCGCCCGATTGCCCCGCCCCCTTCTATATACTGCTGCTACGCCTCCCCCGGGGCTTGTCCAAAACTTAAAACGGCCTCTGGCGTTTTTCAACGTGGTTTCTTGATCGGTATTTATTTTTTTTCGATTTTTTTTTTTTTGACAATCAAATGCCAAGGCAAGTTCTTGGCTTGATTAAATGCTAATTGAAATTGTACGGTTTTTTTTATCAGCAATCTTTATAAATATATATAGGTATATATATAACAAATTAAATTACATATTACAAATGTACACAAGTCAAGTGTCGTTGCTTTTGTGACAAAAAAAAAAAAAAAAAAAAAAAATCATGATCTTGTTTCATTGACCCACATTATACGTGTAATAAACGATCAGAACTTGGCCTGATCTTATCTGTTTTCAGACTCCGATTCGAATCCGATTCAAATCGTTATTTTAATTTTTTTTTTCGTACAGGAAACAACATTCAACGGGTAATTGTTGTATTTTTATTTTCAAGTTTATTTGCTTGAATCGAAAGTTTTTGTTTTTGCAGAAAGTGGATATTTGCTAATAATAGCATTTCTTCGTTAAAAAAAATAACGAAAAACGAAATTTGGGAATTTCAGGAAATGGAATTTTGTAAACAAAACATGAAACTATTTTTGCCAATTATATTAAACAGACTAAATCAATTAAAAACCAAAAACCCTCGAAAGAAATATTATTTATAGACACTTGAATAATTTAAATTTTTTTTCACATTTTTTTTTTTTGGGTTTTTCTTGATTGGTTAATTTTGTTGTAAACAAAACTCTTTTTTTTTTACGTCTTAGAGTTTTGCGGGGGAATCACAAACCGAAAATGAATATATTTTTAAGTTTATTTTAATTTCTTGTTTATATATTTTTTTTTTTTAGAGATTCTCGACAGTTCCCCGGGGATTTTGGGGTTCCGGTTCGGATCAGATCGTTGTGGTCTGTGGGTCTCGGATAGAGCGACTGGAACTGACTTATAGATGGGGGGACTGTGTCCGCAGACCCAGGTTGCCCCCTTCCCTCCCTACAACTGCCTTGGCTCCTCACCTCCCTGGCCGAAAGGCGATAAGATAAACCCGCCACTGAGAGAATTGTTCCAAATAATTAAAGATTTTAATTTTAAGGAAAAAAGCGCCAAAATATCTAACTTCTCTAAAAATTATATTTCCAACTATTCTATAATTTTTATTTTAATGCCTATTTGTTATTTAATTTTTTAAGCTTAAAAAAACAGGCCATAATACAATTTTTAAACATTAAATATCCCGCAAATTTTGTAATTTAGAAGTTTTAATTTTTTTTTTTTTAACACACACACCACTTTTTTAAAAACAAAACAAAAAATGTAGAAAAAAACAGGAAGAAAATTAAGTGTGAAACGGCCGGAGAGTTAGTTAGAGAACCGTAAACTGTAACCCGTAATCGGAATTGGAATCGGATTCGGATTCGGAATTGAAATTGAAATCGAATCGAGCGACGACGGACGAGGCGATGCGAACACTTACGCTGAGATCGATGAACTAAAAAATGTAAAATCCCAAAAGAACGACATACACTGCAATGATGCCTCCTCTGATGCTGGCTATATCAGAGCCAGAGAGCAGCAGCAGCAACACACACACAGAAAGAGAGCCCTGGCCAGCATGGAGTGGAGTGGGAGTGGGAGTGGAAGCCAAAGCCATACCAGAGAGAGAGAAGAAGGTGGTGGTGCGCCGCCAATGGGAGAGCTCACGCAGGCAAGGCAACCGGAGCAACAAGTGTACGCGTGGCCGAAAAATGACGACAACGTTTAATTGATTTCAATGTATGTGTGAGCAGAGCGCGCGCGCCTATTATTATTATTGTTGTTATTGTTCTTCTTCTTCGCACTGATTGCAAACGCAAATTGATAAAGCAACTTGGTGAGAGAGTGGTTAAGTGGAAGTAGTTCGTTATGGCTGCATCTTACTCCCTCCCACCCAGCAGAGAGCAATTGAAATCAATATCACAACAGATCGGCAAAAAAGAAAACAAAAAAAACGAAAGAGGAAGGAAGGCTGCGGGCCCTGTAAACTGCGCTACGGCTGCGGCTGCGCTTTTCTCACTTTATCTCTCTCTCTCTCTCTCTCTATCAAACACCGGTTAAGTTTGGCTCTCTCTTTTATGCTTACATGCTTACGGCCGCCGCTGCGTATGCGCATTGTTTTAGGGTGGACCATAAATACATTTGTCAGGGCCTAGTTACGATTAAATTTAAATATTTAATTGATTAATTAGAGACTAATTATTATTATATTAATTATAAGATATTTTTTTAAATTAAAAAGCAAACTCCAAAAATATCACTCATACGCATGTAACTTGTTTCATACAAGTTTTCTTTTCAACAACTTTTCAATTAATTTGAGTTTATCAAGAACCAACCTAATGTGCGTATGTTCGTTTAAGTGTGTCTGTGTGTGTGTGCGGCTTTAGTGCCAGTGCGTGGCTGTCAATTAACACTAGACAGCACACGTTCGGCTTTGCGGTCAATTGCAGACAGTCAGGGCCAGTCTACAGAATGGAATGCCAACATACAATCACTGATAAGTGGACAGAAAAACAGAAAACGAACAAAAAAATACAAGCACTGAGAGAAATAACGAATTTAATAGACTTGAAAAATAGCTTGGACTTGGAAATAATAATATAATAGGATAACAATAATAGGTAATGTATTTTAAAACTTATATTTAAACTTTTAAATACTAATAAAAATATTTTTCGCAGTGTACTTTTTTTTTTGTCAATTTCTCGTTTTAGCAGAAAAAAATGTTTATTTGGCAAGTGTGACCAAAAAAGGCAAATTTTAACACCAATTTATAATTAATTTAATTGCATTGATTAAAAATGTCTGTTCACTGGATTTAATTTTTTTTTTTAAGAATTTCTGTTTTTTATTCGTAAGATAAAAATCTATCTTTTTTTCTTCCACATTCTTGGCAAGTGTCACTCTCGGAAACGCTATTAAAATCTAGCATAACGGTGCATTTTTCGAAATTCGTTTGCCCCAAATTTGGTCACACCACAGTCACGCGTATTGAGGGGGACCCGGTGGGGGGAGTTGAGGGGATGAAACACGGTAGGTGTGAGGTGTATATTGTGGGGTGTGGGGTGGCCACATGTCGCGCGATCTCTCAGCTGAGCAGACCAGCTGTAAAATAGAGAGCTATAGAGGCTATAGAGAGTGTGATAGTGAAAAAGAGTAAAGTGGAGAGCATCTATTGGGGCACTCCACTGGCAATACAGAGAGAGAAACGAATAATGCACGAATGATAGCCGAAGGTATGATCGTGCCGACGACAATAGCAAATGGCGTTAATTTCTTATTGGTTGCTGATGTTTCGATGGCGGGACAATGGGTTAAAATGTTCATTAAAGACATGTAACCATTTTTTTCGTAGAAATAAATAAATAAATAATTTAACTTATGCTAACACAAAATATTGTATTTATATGCTTTATGAGAGAAAAAGAAAAACTATTATATAACTAAATTTTGTCTTATTTCCTTATTTTCTATAATTTGTATTTAATTCTATTTATGTTTAAACTTTGTGCCCCACTGTACCTCTTTTCTGGGCGGCTGATAAAAGCAACAACTGTAACAGTAACAAAATAAACACAGCATACAACACATGTAAATTGTCAACGTCGACGTCACTAACGAAAAGCAGCAGCAGCGGCAGCAACAGCAAACGCCAACAGCGACGCTAGCTGAGCAAAGAGAGCACGCGCACACCTCAATCCGGTGTTATCACAACAACAACAACAATATTACCAACAACTAAAAACGTCAAATGATGATAGTTTTTTTTTTTTTCGGCGGCGTAGCATTGAAAATTAACAAATGGACTGGATGAAAATAAAAAGGGGGAGGGGTGGGGTGGATTTGTGTGCGAACGGGGGGACGAAGAGGAGAAGAAGAAATAGAGGGAGCGTGTGTGCCAGCGAAGGTAAGACACAAATACAGGCAAACAATAATGCGTATACGCAACGTTGACGCCCATTTATTTTCAATATTGTTATTATTTTTTTTTTTTTGCATACCAGGATCAAAAGAAATAAAAATAATAATAAAAAAAGCTATTTCTTCCATATCTGTTAGAACAGTTTATATTGACAATTTTTTTCTAATTATTTTGTATAGAAAGGCCTAAAAGCTAAACCCAAAATGGTATAATAGGGTTTTTTAGAACAGAAATAATTTTATCAAATATTTACATTTCTTTTTTAGGCAAGAAAAAAATATGATTTTCTAAATTAAGAGCTAAGAGCCAATCATAGAATTTTTTTTTTAAAGGAAAGGTACATTTCTAAGGTTTTTAAATAAAGGATTTTAAAGGATTTTTAAATAAATAAGAGTCTATTATGAATAAAATTGAAACGAAATAATTATGAATGAAATAATCTAAAGAGCTAAAAATATCTAGATTTTTATCAAATTTTATATAAAATGTTCGATATTTTCAGATAGTTTTTCCTTTTAAAAAATCAATATAAATTCTTTAAAAAGACCGAAATGCAGAAGTTTACTTTTAATCATTTCTTGACTCAATAATAGTTAGTTTTATAATTAATTTATTAGATTTTAATCCCTATTATCCCTATAAATTTCCCTTTAATATTCCCATAATTTATCCCCACCTATTTTTTTTGTCATTTGCAATCTTAGGAAGCTGGAAAAATTCCAAAACAAATGAAACATCGTATAAATAATTATAGAAGACAATTGCTCCTGCGGGTCAAGCAACTATAGTTATTGTTTTTGCTCTATTTTTTTTTTATTGTTAATTGTACCGATGCAGGTGATGAAACAAAAGTACAATAAACCGTATTAATAAGTACAGGTTGTAACCTTGAACCTTGACAAATATACCCCAAGTAAGTTGCTTTTTTTTTTTTTGCGTTTTCGCTTGGCTATGATATTGTTTTATAGTTGTTGGCTAGTGATCTTAGCTAAGGTCGCCACGCACTAAAAAGTAGGGTATAATATAATACATTCATCGGAACAACAACAACAATCAGCAAAAACACAACAAGCTGAAAATACATGAGATGTAATAATAATCATCATCATAATCATGATGATGGAGGGGTGGGGAGGGGTCTTTGGGTAGGAGGGGGGAGCGGGGAGGGATAATATTGTCAACGAACAAAATGTTATAAATTATACATAGCCCGAGTGACAAATGTGCGCAACGACCATTAAAAATGTTAAGTATTATTAATTAAATTTCGACACGGATCGAGGAAAAGTCCAATACATCCGATTTTAGATGACAATTTTGATTAAAGAAAATACTCATTTTTTGATTTATTAGTTTTTTGAATGATAATTAAGTATATTAGTAATAAAATATTAATAACTATAGGAAGCTCCTAAAAACGAATTAGTTTTCCTTGAGAGACCCCTTCAGACTTACGGCCTATGTTTCAAAATTCACTAAATTCCCTAAATCATTTTAATAAAAATACTAATTTAATAATACTAATAGTTCTATAGTAGTAGTTACTAAATCTTCAATTTTATCAAAATCCTATCTAAAAAATATTCTAACAACAGGAAGACGGGGGAAAAAAAACATGAAAAATTTGTAAAATAAATTTTAAAATTATAAATACCAAATAAATAATACTAAATTGACTAAAGTTAGAATATAACTCTCTTTAAAAGAACTAGTAAATTCTACCAAAAAATACATCAAAAATACCAAACATTCTTAAGTTTTCTTAACTTTCTCTACCATTATGAACCACACTGTCTTCTATGTTTTCCTATATATTTAATTTAATTTGTTTCGATTGGCACTCTAATTAGTGTGGTCAACGAAAATGATTAAATTATTTTCAAACCATATTTTTTTTTTGCGTCTTCATTTTAGCCAATCAAAAATCTCGGCCAAAAACACCTCACCATAACAATAAAAAAAAAAATGTAAAAGGCGGTATGCGGTTAAGGTACAAAATAAAAAAAATAAATATAACAAATATATATATGTTTTTTTCACATTCAACGGATGCTGTACATTATGTATATGGGATCGGATCATATCAGATATATCGGAGAGACACCAACCAGATACATGCGTAGCCCAATATCTTAATCATGTTAAATACTTAATCACGATCTCTGACGATTTATTTCATATCGATTAACGCCGGTTTCGTTTCTTCCCTTTTTTTCCCTTTATATAGTATATATATATATTTTTTTAACTTGCGACGCCACGACAAACCGCTAATAAAATTGGTAAACAAAATGCGAGAGAAGTAACGAACCAAACCGAACCCATACTTTGCGTCAAAAAATAAATATCATTTTTGTGGTTAAAGAATTTTTGGTTTTTTAAGAACAACAACCAAAAATCACTGTTTGTATGACTGTTGTAAATATTTATACATTATATTTTTTTTTTTCTAATTTTTGCAAAATCATTTCTTATTTTTTGCTAAAAATTTTTGTTTCTATTCGAGGTAAACAGTTTTTTTTTTTCAAAAAAAAACTTTACTATGTTTTGTACAGCAATAAAAGAGTAAAAAAAAACTAAAACACCAGACACGAAATGTTATTGAAAATGCCTTTTTTTATTGGCCAGCTTCTGGCTGCCAGAGGATCGTAAAAAAAAGGCAAAATCAACATCAACATCAGACTGAACCAAAAATTGTTATTCCTTGTTGCACGTACCATACGAGACTTACGATTTAAAATAACAACAATAACAATAGAAACAATGAACTTCAAAAGCAACTCAGACGCACAACAATAATCATTGAAAAGCGTTTAGTGTTGTTTCGCGTTTTTTATGCTTTAATTTGCTTCAAATTTTGTTGTAATTGTTGTTTGCTGCCTTTTTGATTTAATTATAGACAAAATGGCCTGGGCAACGGCCAGCCCGGCACAGACAGGCGGCGGGCCAACAAAACCCCAAAATCAGGCAAAAAAGCGCGTCAAAATATCACGCATACGCCACATTGGTCGGCTCGCGATCTCAGCTGTTAAGCGCATGCTCTCTCGGCCAGAAAAGAAATAAAAAAAAAACACAAAACAGTGACCAACCCGGCCGCTAACGGGGCTATAACAGTAGCTCTGTAGATAAGCAGCTCTGATTTCTTTATCCAGACAATGTTAGCCTGTTCATTATTATTATTATTTTTAACAGCATTTCGACAGCCCCGGCTCTGAATCATTTTTATGGGCCGCTTCTGAAGATAAGCAGATGCCTCTGACCCTTTTTCTTAAATAAATTAAATATTATTTAGTGGATATTTAGTGAAAAAGATTAAGAATTTAAAAATGTACACAAGAAATTAGTTTAGGAAAAAGTGCCCTCCTCCTCGATTCTCAAAGGTAGCACCTAAGTATCCCTTAAAAAGCATACAAAAATACAAATAAAATACTAATAAAAAATATTAATACTGTAAAATAAAGACAAAAGTTATAAAAACAATAGCGCCTTCCTCCTCGATTCTCATAAGGACCACCTTAGTAGCCCTTCAATAATTAAATAAAAAAAATATCAAAATTTAAAATAATTTAAAATAAACTAAAAAATACTCTGTTTTTTGTTGAAAACAATAGTGCCTTTCTCCTCGCTTCTCATAGGCAGCACCTAAGTATACATTAAAAACCATAAAAATACTAAATAATTAGTAAAATACTATAAAATGAAGACAAAAATTATAAAAACCATAGCGCCTTCCTCCTCGATTCTCATAAGGAGCACTTAAGCAGCTCTTCAATAATTAAATAAAAATAATTATAAAAATACTAAATTTTGGTGGAAAATAGTAGCTTTAAATTTAAATAGATTTTAATAGCCTCCTCCCTTTAAATTCCTATTATTTAATGATAAATAATTCCTATTTATTCCTTGCCTTTTCCTTTCTTTAAAAATTCCTATTTATTTAATGAAGATATTTTTAATAGATGTTGGCCATTGAAAAAGGCATAAATTGAAATAAAAAACTTACAAGGCAATAAGGTTCTAATGGAAAGTATAAAATATAAAAATTGTAATTACTTATAAATTACTTTTTTAAAAACAAAAAAAGAACAATTCAAAAATGCCTTGGATTGATTCTTTTTGAAACGTACCTTCTAATTATCCTCCTTCTATTTATGATAATTTAGGCACAATATCTCTATCAAGTGTTTCCAATTAAATGAATTATTTGAAAAATGTTGTAGGAAAGCCCCTGCACTTGAGAATTCCCACCCTGTTCGATCAGTAATCTTTTTTTTCGACCCTAGCTTCCTCTTCTTTGGCCACTTAATGGGAATCATTGCGCGTGTCTCCTAATCACCAGTTTCTTTTCTTAGATTATGCAAAAAAAAAAAAAAAAAATATTTATAGGAAGAAAAAAAAAACTCTTGAATAATAATAATAAAAGAACCGACTGGTCACAGACAGTTGGCGATAAAATCGTGGAACCAATTTGCTGGACAGGGAGCAGGCCAAAAAAAATCGAAAAAAATCTACTAGCAACAGCCCCAAGGTACTCCCTCATTTTATAAGTACTTAACCTTGCTACGAAAAAAAAAATAGAAAAAAAAACAAAGAGATCGTATACTAGGCTGACGGTTTTCTAATATCAAACACCTAATGCCATACCCCCTACGTATCACACACGGAGAGAAAATGAGAGCCACTAAGAGAGATTGGCAATGCTGATAAACGCTGATATTTGAAAAAATAATGTTCGCTACCCGAGTTTTGGCTTATGTTGTCATTTATTTTTATACGGTTCATATTTTCGACTTCCGGGGGGATATGCATACAAAGAAATTGTACACAGCAAGAAAAAGAATAGATATTTAAAATTAATAGAAAGTAATATATAACAGTAAAGTAAAGTAATTAATAACAAAGTAATGATTTATTTTATGGTTCGTTCCAATACAGAATTTATTGATTTTAAAGTCAATAATAAAATAAAATAGTAATAATAATATTAATATTAATAATAAAATAACAATATTTTAACTTTTTAATAAAAGGTTGTCTTCATAGTCCGTTGATTGCCTTTTTAAAAGCATTTATGTTCTAAACGTCTAAAGCTTGGCATTAAATAATCCACAAACTCTTATAATCCACACATTTTTCGATAATTTATCGATATATTCGATTTGGGAAAAAATGGAGACACCTAGAATCCCTGGAAAGCTTTTTTAGAAGCATTTTTATTGAATTCCTAGACAAAAACGTTCAAACTTATCGTTAATAATGAAAAGATCATCTCAATCAACAGAATTTCGATATAGTATCGATATTATCGATTTGAAAAGAAATAAAGACACCTAGGATCCTTTGATTCCTTTTTTAGATATATTTTTAAGGGAAAAAATTCTGAAACTTATCGATAAGTTATTAGAAACAAAGTGGACGTATTAAACATCATTTATCGATATTTTCGATTAAGATATTTCTTTTCGATAATCTTTTCATCGAATTTTTAAAATCATTTTTATGAAATCCATCAAGAACAACTTTTTATCTTATCGTTCCATGATCGAAAGACTCCCCAAATCAGCATCGACAATAAATCGATTTTGTCGATTATAAATTATTCAAAAATAAAATCTTTTCAGAGATAATTTTTGGCAAAGTGTATTCTTATTTTTGGATACATGAATATTATGATAGATGTGGTTGGTGGGTGGTTTGGGGGCTAAGATAGATGTTAACCTGGCATCACGTGGATGGGCTGGGCCTTCTGATAAGAGAGGAGGAGCATGACAACACAGGTCCCCCTCCCCCCTCGTTTATTTTCGCGCTCTCTTTCTCTGTTTTAGAGGCCTTCCATACGACTTGAAGTCACAGAAATCGCCAGTAATGTTGATTATCGCGTCATGCTACGCGCACTACTTTAATCATATGTAAATGGGCCACGCCCACTGGCGGTGCTGGCCGCCCCCCAGCGGCTGTAGCCGATTGATCAAAGTTATAGAATCGACAATCAAGAGTCAAGAATCGAGAATCGACAATCAAGAGGAAAACAAACGGTAATAGAGCTGCGAAAGATGAAATGTAATTTGCATTTGCGCGTTAAATTGATTAGCATAGAGGCTAGTTAGAGGGGAATCACTCTAAAAAAAAAAAATAAGGGCATTAATTTGATTATTATTTTTACATTTGTTTCTATGGATATCCATTCCACGTGTATTTAATTTTCTAATACAAATTTTAAAATAAAATTGACTTGTTAGCTTATGGTTTCTTTCCAGGAAAAAAAGAAAGCTTTGTAGAAATA
Source organism: Drosophila malerkotliana malerkotliana (assembly GCA_018153235.1). Classification (NCBI taxonomy): domain Eukaryota; kingdom Metazoa; phylum Arthropoda; class Insecta; order Diptera; family Drosophilidae; genus Drosophila; species Drosophila malerkotliana. The sequence continues at coordinate 6,138,536 of JAECXV010000058.1, read as the reverse complement.
TGAAAAACTAATGAATTAGGGCACACTTTATTAAGAGCGTTTTTTTAAATTCTGTCTAAAATATCTTTAGAAATTTATTTAATTTAAGAAAAGTTATTTTAGAAACCCTTAAAGGCCTTTGTTTCTGCTTTGTTTTTAAATAAAAAAATGTTATTAAAGAAGCCTGATAATGAAAATCACAAACATACTTGGTCACACTTTTTGAATATGTAAGCAGGATACTTTAAAATTCGTATATTTTTATTTATATATTATTTAGTTTATGATTTCATTAAAGGAACTTTTAATAAAAAAAGAAGTCTATAAAATAAATAAATAATTAACGAATTTGGGCACACTTTAATACAGAATTTTGAACAATAAACTTGAATCAAGAAAACACTTACGTAAGCATAAAAATGCAAGTTACTTTGAATAAAAATTACTTTCATTTAAATAAGTGTTTTTTTAAAGGACAAAATCACAAACAAAGTTGGTCACACTTCTTGGGAATATCAAAGAAGCCTTTAAGAAATCCTTAGGAACCAACAACCCTGGCCATACTTTTTGGGGGTGTGACCATAACCCTTCGAAAAACCTTAAACTTGAGGTGTTTTCTTTAAAAAAAAAACTCCAACCAACATAAAAACAAAAAGAAAGAAAATAAAAAACAAAGTATGTATAGAAAATTAATCGAGAACAAAATAAATTGCTGTTAATTGAGGTATTTGTGTTTGGTTTGGCTTGTCGTGCGTTTTCATCAAATCGTACACCCGAGCGATATGATGGTATGTTAGATGACTAAACCCCTCGGCAATGTCACGAAATGCGCTAAATAATAAATAATTTTCTTTAGAGCCCATCCTCCCCTGTGGCTCACCTTTTTTTTGGTGGGGGCCGTCTCTCTCTATCCCTCTCTATTGCCTTTCTTGTTATCTCTTTCGAATTTTTAAGTTGGCGCTTTTTTCTAATTCTAGTGCTTTTGCGATTTATTATTGTTTTTGTTTACACACCTTAGCATATAATTTGCGTAAAAAAAAAAAAAAAAAAATAGAAAAACAGACAACTCTTCATAATTTGTGGCGTGAAAAAGGCCTTGGAAATTGTTCATTTTTTTGAGAATATTTTACATTCCAATTGAAAACAAATACCAAAAATATTAAGGAGACTATAGATATAATTGATATATTCATATTTTTTTGGTATTAATTCTACCCTATTTTCTATGAATGAAAAAATAAATTTATGAATGAAATCGCAGTAGCTGCTTTTATAAAAAAATAATTGTGCCTTTTTGAATAATTATATGATTGATGATCAAAACAAAAACAAACAGACCAAAAATAAATAATCTAAAACTCAAAAGTAATCAGAAAAGGAAAGAAAGAAAGAAAGAGGGAGAGAGATAGCTGTGATCGAACACATCGCTCGGCACGCGCCTCTCACGTGACTTTGGACCAAAACAAAAGCCACCGAGAGCCCAAGTAATCGGGGTGAATAAACAACAACAACAACAAAAACAAGAAAAACAACACAAATAAATAAAACACAAAATCATAATAATAATAAAATAAAAACAAAAACAAAAACAAAAACAATACAAGTCCAGTTCAGTCCAATCAAAAGTACTTTGTGAGATGCTGGAACGACTGAGTGACTGACTACTGGAACCTCAATCAGAGTCGCTGTTCTGTTAGAAGTGAATTGCAATCTTCGTCATAGTTATCACGTTGAATAAAAAATATATACCGACATCTATACATATATATAGTTTTTTTTTTTCTATTTTTTTTAGAATTTGTATTTCTATTTGGCATTTGCCGAAAAAAAATCGAGAGAATCGGCCCGAAAACGACGACAGCAACTGCCGCCAAACGTGAAAAGTAAACAAAATCTTATCAGACAACACACCGCTCACGCCCAGCTCATAAAGATACACACTAATACCATAACATAACAGACACTGAGATACACTAACACTCATGCCACATAGATACAAAACAACACAACAAACACAAATGCAAATACAGAGATCATAGGTGTGCGACGTACATTGGACGTCTGCGCTCGCGAATTTCACAATACGAAGCGAAAAAGCAACAAAACCAACAACAACAAGAGGTGTAACAACGAACTGAAGGATACCCTATAGTTTTAGAGAGGCTTTAGGTGCTTAAGAAAATTTTAGAACATTTTTAAGGCTTTATAAAGATTTATTTGGGATATATTTTAGATTCTATAGCTTCTAGTCTGTTTTTGTAAAAAATTTAAGAAAAATTAAAAATAAATATTCTTCTTCGAATTTAATTTATTCTTCTAATAATTTTATTCTTCTTATAAAATAGTAAAAAACCCATTATAAAAGTAAATTATTTTACTTTATAGAATAAAATTTAGGTTTAGGAGCCCCTTTTTCCTTTTTTTTTTTTAATTTAAAAATATTATTTTTATGTTTAGTATTATTATTTTATTTTAATAGTATTATTTTTTTTGTTTCTGTTCATTATTGCTGTTTTAAACCTTTACAGAATTTTCCTCTAAGATCATTGCTTTTAGTTTTAGTTGCTTTTAGTTTGAGATTATAGAATGAAAAATAGTCTTTTAATTTTATTTTTATTTATTATTTTTTTATTTTTATTATATATTTATATTTTATTTCATTTTAAATAAACTAACGATTTTTTATTAGACTGTTTCAAAAAAGATTAAATTTTATAGACATCTTAACTAGAAATTCTTCAGAATTCTTCCTATAAGTTTAAAAGCCGTACATTATTTGGCAGCATTGCTCTAAACTTTATTTAATAACAACCATTAAAAAATAAATTTTAAAAACATTTTTAAATCAATGTCTATATTTCTAGACTAACTACTAACTTAAAAGATATTTTTTTAAACCTTCAACTTCAATATCTATATTTATAAAATTATTAATTAATTTAAAGAGTATTTTCCTAGTCTATCAGTTAAAAAAAAAACACCTCCCGAAAAAAATGTCAGAGGCCTTTTTGCGATTTGCCGAAAAAATCACAAAATCACAAAGAAAAAAAATGTAGAAATAAATAACTAATTGCATGGGTTTCTGTCTGATCGGGTGTACATGTTATATATGGTATTGTGTATATGAGTCTTGATGGGTTGTGTCTCGATCGTTAAACTCCGGCCGCAGACTGTCTGGAAGAGGAAGAGCCTCAAGACGGCAAAGAAAAAGCAAAAGCAAAAGCCAAAGAAAAAAAAAAAACAAATAAAATAAAAATAAAAGCAAAAACGTAATCAAAATGCGAACTACTTTTCAGAGATCTGAATCTGATGCGATCTGGTTTGGTTTGGTTCGTATTCGGATTCGTTACGTTTCCAATTCCAAGACTTTTAGCAAAGATCCCAATTATCTTGTGTACAACTACTCTATAGTACTACTGTGACGGGGGCGGGTATGTAAACACTATTATAATATCCCATATACTGAGATCTCTCTCTAAGATCTTATTTAAGAACCCCCCCTATGATGATGTTACACACGCGACACGTGTATGAAGTGTACACGACCGACAGAGGTCGCTTGCTATTATTATTTTTTATTTTTTAATTTATAAACCCACGCGCTCAAGGCGGAGCATAAATTTATAATCTCTTACATAAAAATGATAAATACAAAAGCCAAATATTTACGCAAGGCAGCAACAAAAAAAAACACAGAAACAGGCTGAAAACTATAGAAAACAGGTAAGTTTTCTTCAAAAAAAAAATAATAGACTCTTTTTAGAAATAGATAGAGGTGTGTTTTTTTAAATTTTAATAAAATTTATCAAGAAATTAAATATAATAATTATAACTTTATAAAAACGTCATAGAAGAAGTTCATTTTTTTTTTTGAAAATATTATTACATAGCAGGGATTTTCTTTTTAAAACATTTGATTATTTTTTCTTTTTTTTTTGGATTTTTGTATTTTTTTTTCATCATAACCAGCTATGCAAATGAGCTATTTAACTCACATTTGCACTTGTTATGTGTTGGTATTTTTATTATTTAGACAGTTTGGGCCTATTCATATTCAAATTAAGCCATTTTCGACTCATGTGAGATTTTTAGATGCTGCTGCTCTGTTGGAGGACAACGGACGTCGAACGACCCGACCCTTCTTCTTAAAAGCCGGAAAAACTCATACATCAATCCGATTCAATTGTTCAATATCTGTTATTCCCTTTTTTTTCATCTTTTTTTTTTTTCTTTAAATTGTATTACTTAGTTTCGATGTGAATGGAACGAAAAACGTTCGTTTAGCACTTAAATAATAAAAGCAAATAGGCAAACACTGATTTCAAATGCGTTTTTCTGGCTCAGTGTCGCCACCCACACAAAAATAAAAAAAATGAAAAATTTACAGACACACGAAAACAGCATCCTAGCGCCATGCCATTTGAGAACGTTTTTCTTTTAAATTTTCATCAAATAATGGGTTTAAAATGTATCTAAACATAGATTAGAGCAAGTAATATTGGTAATAATCTTTTTAAAATTTATTTAGTTTTTTTTAGGTTTAAAAAAAAAAGATTTTCTTAAATTTTAAAATTTATCGATTAATTTTTGATTAAAATTGCAACTTTCTTTCGAGGGGTTAGCTATCGATTAAGTAATGCAACTTTATTGATTATTATCGTTTAAATTTGAGATTTTTAGTTAAAAAATTAGTTATCGATTAACATATTTCTGCTTAAAATGTGGCTTTATTGACGATTTTTTTTCTTTTATTTATTAATTGTTTTATTTTTCAAGAATTTTAGCTACGAAAAAAATCAAAAGTCTATCTAACAAGCTTGTAATGGAGCTTTATCGATTATTTTTTCAATTAAATCTTCATCTTTGATTAAAAACGATTATTTATCGATTATTTTATTTATTTCAAATTTTAACCAAACAACCTACTGTTAACTTAACAGTTTGTTAAGTTATAAAATAAGCTTAGAATGTGTTTTTTGTCATTGATTGTTGGATTATATTCTAATACCTCTTCGAAAATCGAGTATTTATGGATTATTTAATTTTTTTTAGAATTTTAACTAACCAACAAAGCTAAGAAAAGCTATGTCTATTCATAGAAATATATCCTAAAATCAAACTAAAATATTCCAAACCATATCCTTTAAAATAAACAAAAAGAAACCCTTTATAAAATATAAAAGAATTCATCGATTTAAGGATTAATATATTTATTTGTTTAAAAGATTTCTTGCTTATAAAAATTTGCATAAAAAATCCCACCCTCTCCCCTCAGAAAGAAACTTTGCCCAAAATTTACTTACCATTTCTTGGGTGCCCTCGAGTGTTTATCAAACACCACACTCCCCACTTAATATTTGCCGAAGGCTTGGACCCCTACCCAGTTAGAAAAAAAGAAAAAAGAAAACAACAAAAATGTCTATTATATTTGGGGCTCGTCAACCAGCAAAAGAGCCAGAGCCCAACCGAGAGCCGAAAAGAAAAAAAAAACAAGCCGCACACAACACAACACACACAGCTCCCTCCCAATGTACACAAATAATTTGGATGATTTGTATCTGTCCAAAGTGCAAAAAAATAAGAAAAAAAAAAAGATACGAAAAAAAAAGAACTATGTTGTGCTATGGCGCGGTGAAATTCAGGCATATTATTACCTTATATGTATATCAGACAGGTGAGAATATCACATTGGGGAATGGCATTTCCGTGTTTCTTTAATAAAACAAAAATATTTGCCATTTTAGTTTAAAGAATAGAACCTAAAGATTCTTAAGTATTTTTAGTTTATTTTACAAAAAAACATTAATAACAAAATAATAAATCTTATCTTGAAAGAAGCCTTTTAATTTTTCTTTCGTTTTTTTTTGTCAGGAATGTTGCTAAAATGTTGTTTAAATCACGTTCTTGATATGGACTTTGATTTTACAAATGTACAGATAAAATATACCAACAATACACCTACAGAAAAATAATAACAAAACCACAATAACTAGAGCCCACAGCCAGGCCTTTTTTTTCTTCTGCAAGTTATCATTTCTTCTTCATTTCGCATTTCTTTTTTTTTTTTGTTTTTTAATTTTTGGAGCTTTGTTTGTTGTTGTTTTGATTTCTATTTGGGTTTCACGACACCCCAGAAGAGTTCAAGGCCAGCGAATTGGTAAGACAGACAGTCAGATATTACAAATATTCATAAAGAAAAAAAGAAATAAAATAAAAAAAAGAAAGCAGAAAGAGCTACGTAAAAAAATAGGATTTGATTAGGAAATTCGTATTTAAAAAAAAAATAGATATTAGCAGCATAATAGAGTATATTCATACCCGGTACTTGTAGATTAAAAGAATGGGAAGGGAAAAAATTATTTTTAAAAAAATATATATAGGTTGGAATAAAAATATCTATTAGAAGAAAAATAGCAAGAATAGTTACCGGTATTGCTAAAGCTATTATAGCTATTCCTTGTTATAATAATAATATTAGACATATTATAGAAGACATTTTTTAAGGAAGAATTAGAAACAGAATTTATAGAAAGAAAAAATAAAAAAAAGGACTATGTTTTTAAATAGAAATATTTATTTTATTAAAATAATTCATGCCCAGTACTGCAATTATTAGCTATTATAGCTATGTATTCCTATTTCTCCCATTTCTTATAAAGATATTAGGGGTATTATAGAGTAATAAGAGTGGTATAACAAATTACTTATTGTTACCTCTATACCTCTATTTGTACCCAATACTTGTTGATTATAAGGATCCAAATGGAAAGCCTTTTAAAATCTTTTCAAAATAGACACCGTTTTCTATGATTTTCTTTTTTATGTAATTTTCTAATAAAAATAATAAAATAGAACTACAGGAAATATAGTACCAGGTATCATATAGTAGGTACTTAGTAACTAGGCCAATAATTTAAAAAAAAAAACCTCTTCATTTATTTATTTATTTTTGGTGAAATTAAATACCAATATTTACGATTTATACGTTTTGAACAAAAAAATGAAAAAAAATTGACAGTTTCGCACTGACTGGTGTCTCGCCGTCGTTGATTATTATAATTCATAAATTAATAAACATTCGCGGCTCTGTGTCGATTGGTGCCAGTTGCTGGCGTCACAAAAAAAAAAAATAAAAAACAGTCAATTTTTGGGCTCAGACCACACACTCGCCCTCCAAAAAAAAAAAAGAGGTCTTTAGCCTGACAATATTTTAATAAAAAAAAATAACCTTTTTTTAGAAGAATTTCTGAATGCTCTATCTATAGCCTTTTTATGGAATTATCCACTGAAATGGAAAATATTGGAATTACCTCTCTACATCGATAATAGAACCTGTCGAATAATTTATTAATTTTAATATTAAATCATTAATGGGGTTAATTTTTTTTGTTTTTTTTTTTTTGACTCATAATCTACAGTTATAGAAGCTTGAATCATTTATCATCTGGAATTTCCTACCAAGTCCAAGCCAGAAGGTATTTCTCGTAGAGTATTGGCCAGACTTCTAATTATAAGCGATCTGCATAACAAATAAATTGCTTACAATAATTTCCATTAAAAAAAGAAATTAATTCTTAACCCATTGGATGCATTTTGAAACCGGAATGGCTATGGAATGGCTGGACTGGGGGGACTCACTAGAATGACGACAGCCAGCGAGACCGGTAATGCTCAAATACGTCACAGCCAGAGCCGGAGAAAAGTTTTTCACTTTGCGGCATTTCCGGACTACCCCCCACAATGCACTGTTAGAAAATATTTCAAGTCAGCAGCTAACAAAAAATATATATGGGATTCGAAATGGTAGAGGCCTCTATAAATAAGAAAACCGGCGTTAGAAGCAAACGCTTCACAAAAAATTTTGTTTTAAATAAGTCTATTGGGTTATCGATAAAAATCGATAGAAATCAAAGTAATAGAATATATGTGGTTTAATCTATAAAAATTGATAGAAAACCACCTAACGAACAGGGTTGTATTTTTTAAGTGATAAACTCTAAAGTTAAATCGAAAAATCTACATAATCTTTTAAAGCATCTTTTAAATAAATATTGACTATGTTATCGATAATAATCGTTAGAAATTATTTTAAATATAGGTTAAACATTTAAACCGGAAAATTAAAAATTGTGACTCTAGTTTTATCGAAAAACCCCTATTATATTGCTCTTTTTTTTCAATCAGAAAACCATTTTTTTAAAAGGGTTGTGCTTTAAAGCCATAAATTAGATGAATGGTTAACATTTTATTCAAAAAATCAACTGGAATCTATTCTTTTATGAAGTTTTCCTTTTAAAGAATCGTTCAAACTGGTCAAATATTCAAAAAAAGCTTACTTTTTTTCAATAAATATATAAAAACAAAAACTTTATTTAAAGCAAGAGATTTTATTTCTTTAAAACAAGATTGCGCCTACCTTTTCGATATATTATCGATTTATTATTTATTTTCAAACCTAACTTGACATCTTATATAGTTTACCTTTAAAAATAGATACTAAATCGATTATATATCGAAAACAAACTATCAAATAAAAACTCCTTTTAAAGAACTACAATCCTACCACCCCATTAAAACTGAAGACTTTTAAATGAGAAACCTTTTAAGAAGTAGCTTCTATAAAATAAAATATTTTTTATTCAATTTTTAGAAGCTTTAACCCTTTTTCTTAGCCCTGCTTTTCGGCCAGTGTACGTTACAGCCAATTGAGTTCAGTAATAGACGGGTGTTGGAGAGCTCCCCCAAGGCAAAGGGGGTCTCGGAGGGTTAAAGGAGAAAAACTAGGGAAGCCGGCCCCTGTTCTAGATCAATTTTTCCAAGAAACACTTTGCGTTTTGACCTTAGACAATTGTGTTATTGTTTTTGTTGTTAGTTTTGTTTTTGTTTTTTTATTTTTTTTATAGTTTTCAAAGTTGCAATGGAATAATCTAGCAAACGTAATGGAATTTAATGTCATATAACAAGTCAGAGGATCAATAGAGGATCATCATGAAATAGGCTATAGTATATAGCCAGTGATTCATAAATACTATTAAGCTCACGAGACTAGTCTTATGATTAATGAAAATTAATCATAATCATCATCAAGGCTAACAATAATAACTTAATTATGGGGAAAAGGTACAAACGAAATCACAAGAATATTCTTTTTTTAAAAAAACCAATCTGGAAACTGGATTTTACAAAAAAATTGCAATAATATCTATTAATATCAACTAGAATTTAAATTAAACCCTAATAAGAAAAAGAGTCCTCAACTGTGACTCATTTTCATTCAAAATATGTACATATATACTGATATACTGGCATTACCCAAACGATTTCATTTCGATTTTTGGTTCGAAAAATTATGGAACCATAAACGCTCTCTCTGATTGCATTTTATTGTCTCCTGGCAACACAAAACAAAAAAAAAAAACAAAAAAAACGTTGAAAAACACCGAAATATTTAATGGGGGTACCAGTGATATAAATTTTGGAGCCAAACTTATCGGCCCGTATGACTGGCATTACAATATCGTTATATGGTCGGCTTTAAAAAAGGGTTTATTTCACAAAACAATCAAGGCGCTAACCTGTAAAGTACGGTGGGCTTTTGAATAAAAAAGGTCAAATAGAAAAAAAATATTAAAAATTAAGAATTTTTATATAAACCTGAGATGATATGTTTTATAATTATAATACTAAAGCTTAAAATACTAAGAAATAGATCAAAATAAAATATATATTAAAACCAAAGAAATACTAAACGATATACCCTTGCGGTTAAGATAGGATATTTATCGAAAATATCGAATATTAGAATAAGGCCGATCCTGCACCAATTCTCATCCGATTCTCAAGCGGAGTACCTTAAACGATTTCTAGATCGATTTGCTACTATTCTGCATCAAAATCCTGAGACAAAATATTTTTCAGACTTTTTGTCAATTTTTCCTGATGGGATCCCTTGAAAATGGGGTTTTCCCTTATAGGGTCCACAGGGATGGCTATATGTATCCCAATTCTCATCCGATTCTCAAGCGGAGTACCTTAAACGATTTCTAGATCGATTTGCTACTATTCTGCATCAAAATCCTGAGACAAAATATTTTTCAGATTTTTTGTCCATTTTTCCTGATAGGATCCCTTGAAAATGCGATTTTCTCCTATAGGGCTCACTGCGATGGCTATATCTTCCCCAATTCTCATCCGATTCTCAAGCGGAGTACCTTAAACGATTTCTAGATCGATTTGCTACTATTCTGCATCAAAATCCTGAGACAAAATATTTTTCAGATTTTTTGTCCTTTTTTCCTGATAGGATCCCTTGAAAATGCGATTTTCTCCTATAGGGCTCACTGCGATGGCTATATCTTCCCCAATTCTCATCCGATTCTCAAGCGGAGTACCTTAAACGATTTCTAGATCGATTTGCTACTATTCTGCATCAAAATCCTGAGACAAAATATTTTTCAGATTTTTTGTCCATTTTTCCTGATAGGATCCCTTGAAAATGCGATTTTCTCCTATAGGGCTCACTGCGATGGCTATATCTTCCCCAATTCTCATCCGATTCTCAAGCGGAGTACCTTAAACGATTTCTAGATCGATTTGCTACTATTCTGCATCAAAATCCTGAGACAAAATATTTTTCAGATTTTTTGTCCATTTTTCCTGATAGGATCCCTTGAAAATGCGATTTTCTCCTATAGGGCCCACTGCGATGGCTATATCTTCCCCAATTCTTATCCGATTCGCAAGCGGAGTACCTTAAACGATTTCTAGATCGATTTGCTACTATTCTGCATCAAAATCCTGAGACAAAATATTTTTCAGATTTTTTGTCCATTTTTCCTGATGGGATCCCTTGAAAATGGGGTTTTCCCTTATAGGGTCCACAGAGATGGCTATATCTTCCCCAATTCTCATCCGATTCTCAAGCGGAGTACCTTAAACGATTTCTAGATCGATTTGCTACTATTCTGCATCAAAATCCTGAGACAAAATATTTTTCAGATTTTTTGTCCATTTTTCCTGATAGGATCCCTTGAAAATGGGGTTTTCGCCTATAGGGTCCACAGGGATGGCTATATCTTCCCCAATTCTCATCCGATTCTCAAGCGGAGTACCTTAAACGATTTCTAGATCGATTTGCTACTATTCTGCATCAAAATCCTGAGACAAAATATTTTTCAGATTTTTTGTCCATTTTTCCTGATAGGATCCCTTGAAAATGCGATTTTCTCCTATAGGGCCCACTGCGATGGCTATATCTTCCCCAATTCTTATCCGATTCGCAAGCGGAGTACCTTAAACGATTTCTAGATCGATTTGCTACTATTCTGCATCAAAATCCTGAGACAAAATATTTTTCAGATTTTTTGTCCATTTTTCCTGATGGGATCCCTTGAAAATGGGGTTTTCCCTTATAGGGTCCACAGAGATGGCTATATCTTCCCCAATTCTCATCCGATTCTCAAGCGGAGTACCTTAAACGATTTCTAGATCGATTTGCTACTATTCTGCATCAAAATCCTGAGACAAAATATTTTTCAGATTTTTTGTCCATTTTTCCTGATGGGATCCCTTGAAAATGGGGTTTTCGCCTATAGGGTCCACAGGGATGGCTATATCTTCCCCAATTCTCATCCGATTCTCAAGCGGAGTACCTTAAACGATTTCTAGATCGATTTGCTACTATTCTGCATCAAAATCCTGAGACAAAATATTTTTCAGATTTTTTGTCCATTTTTCCCTTGAAAATTACGCTTTTATTATTTCTTTTACTTTTTTATTCATAATTTATTTAGTTATTTTGTTTATTTATTTTTTATTCGCTTCTTTAATTTCTTCGGCTTTAAATTATAATTTTCCCTGCAACCCCATCGAAAAGGTATTAATATTTTTGGCTTAATTTGTGAACAACCTACTTCCTGCTTGGCTGGCTCAGCAAACAATTTCACAAAATAATATCAATCAATAAAAAATAATACATATAATAAAAAAACAAACAAAACATAAAGCAACAAAAAATGAAAGAAAAAAAAAAAGAAGTCAAAAAAGAAATACGTCAGAAAACACAAAAACAAATTTAATCATTTTGTTTTGAACGAAAAGTTTTATTTGAATGATGCATCGGCATTGGGACAGTGATGAACTTGCTACCCCTACCCCGGATACCCGGCCGCCCCTCTTCCTCTTGCACCACCACCCCCCGAAAACCACGCCTCTTGGCCCAAACCCCCCTGATTTAATCAAATATGTGTGTGCGTGTTTCGTCTGCTGGCTGGCGTCGCAATAACAAAATAATTGAGGTGGGTTCGCAAAAATAAAAAAAAAAAAACAATAAAAAAAAATAGCAAAAAAATATACAGAGAAAAAATGTTGGTGACAAAAAAAAATTATATATTTTAATAATAAATAACTAAAAAACTAAGAAAAATGTTAAATAGGTTTTATGTTTATTTTTAAATCCCAACGAGCCTAAATAGATTGGTTAAAAAAAAAGCTGTTTAAATATTTAAAACACTTGAATTCTTAAAAAAAAAAAAAAATAATTTGTCTCTTAAGAGGACTAAAAATATATAACCTTTTAACTGATTAACATTGAATATTTAATTGTTTTCTTTTTATTTTATTTTTTTTGGTGAAAGAGCACAAAAAGAGAAAGAAAAGAGAGGGTTTTGAAACTCAAGAGAGCAAAGAGAAATAAAAGAGAATCAAAAGAGAGCCGCTGCATATAGTTAAGCCATTTATAAATTAATAATAAATAAAATATTCATGTTTAAAGTAGAAAACTTGTTCAAATAAAATAAATAATACTAAAATTCTAATTTAAACGATTCTTTCGTTCCAAAAAACCATTAAAATATAAATTCAAAAAAGAATTATGTCAAAAAATAGAAAATGTGCCTTAAAAGAGAGTGTTTGAAACTAAAGAAATTGAAGAGAACCTAAAGGAACACAAAATAAAACAACCATCCAATAAAATCATTCATAAATTAACTAAAAATAAATTTAAAAAAAATAATAATACGAAAAAATAAGAAAATTTGTTGACAAAAAGAGGAAGCCAAGCAAACTATAATGAATAAAAGAAACAAAACAAAACAAATCAAATAAAATCTATTATAACACATCCATTAAATTGATTATCAAACTTAAAATATTCAAATTATTTAACTAAACATTTTGATTAAAAACGCTATAAAAACTAAAAAAAAAAATATAAAAAATCACAACCCAAAAATAAATAGTTCTTCTTTATAAGAAATCTCCACATATTTTTCTCTCAGTGCACAAACGATGATCATTAACTAATCTAGAGAGCAGAAAATTGTATTGAATTAACCAAAATGTTGGCAGACACAGGGAAAGAGACGGCTAGATAGAGAGCGATAGAGAGGGCGATATTCAAAACAATTGCTGACTCAAATTCAAGTCACGAGACTTTCAAAGGCAATTAACCAAAACAGACAATAAAAACAACAACAAAGAGAGAAAGAGGGGTGGAGAGGAGGGTTGGGAAACAAGTCAAGAAGATAATAGAGCAGACAAGAGACAAGTGACAAATTACAAAGTCCACTTAATTTGCAAGGCAGAAGAATCCTAGGGTTTCCTCCCAGCTGGAGGCTGAAATTGAGACAATTGCATTCCAGGATACGTGCTACAGAGGGGACTCTAGAGAGGGGAAGCTTGAGGTTGCTCTAGCAGAGGAGGTTCTACTTGAAAAATATATAAACAACTCGAGAAATATATAAACTCCGGACTACTCGAATTCTTCTCGAGAAATACATAAAATATAAAAATAAAAAGTATATAATAATATATGTAAAAAATATTTTTATTTATTTTATTTTAACATATTAAATCGAGTATTAAATACTAAAGATAATGTTAGTATGGCGCTAGATACTAAGTCCTTTGGCCTGATAAAAAATATATTATATCAAATATATGGTGGTTTTGATATATTTTAATTATTTCTTTAAAATGTTTCTCTCTTTTTTATTTTCTAAGAATTCTTAATAATTAAAAGATTATTCTTATTAGAATTAGTATTATAATTATAATTATTCTTATTAAAAGAGTTGCTTTAGGAGAAGGCATCCTATAAGTTGTAGAAGGACTATATTTTTGATAAGAAATTTAAAATTAGAAATTATTATAAAATTATATCATTTTTTCTTTTAATTTTTAATATTTTTAACTTTTAATTTTTACTAAATAGTCCCTAAGTTTCAAGATAATAGTAAGAAACCTAAAAAGATCAGAAAACTATAAACTATAGCTTTGATAGAGATAAGCTATAGAGTTTTTAAGATAAGCACTCAAGAAGAAAATAGATCTTAAGATCTGAAAAGTTTTCTAAAGATCATATCCCAAGTTCTAAGGACTATATCCCTATAACCACCCCTAAGAAACCAATAGAGACTTGACTTCAAGACTAATTAAGACAATTTCCAAGAGTTTCTTTGTGATTTCTTCCAAAAAAAGCCAGCATTATGTTCTTCCCTTCCCTCTAAGGCACTCCCTCTTCCAACAAGGACACTAGATTAGTTGTCTGAATAGTGGAGTGGGTGGTAGTGGGTGCTGTGCCTTTTCTCCAGCAGGTGGCGCTCACTAAACGTTGCCAGGCAGTCACCGCCACCGCTAACACCACTCCTCGTGCGACCTTGCTGGAAAAACATCCAATTCAATTCGATTATGGGGGCATTAGAAAAAGCAACAGAAGTGGTAGACCAGCAACCAGCAACCAGCAGCAGTGGCAACAGTGGAGCACCAATACCACAAACCGAACAAACAAACAAATAAATGGCCAAGAGAGCGGAATGAAATGAGACAAGTTGGATGGGCTATCTGGCTGGCTTGGAAACCGAATACTCATCAAACAGCAACAGAAACTGAAAGGTTGGGGAATCTATATAGTAGGTGGTGGGCTTCTATATAACCAGGCGGTGGGAAGGGGGGGCTTAAGGCGAAGAAATGGTCTATCACTATAGACTTTGTAGTTTCGAGTTTATTTCATTTTTTTTGTTTTTAGGAATTAAAGGTTAAACATTGAACTCCAAAATTAAATATATTTACATTTACAGTAAGGACTACTTAAAAAGTCTGGTATTTTTTTTAAAATAAATAAAATTATAATTTAAGAAGCTCTATATAACTAATTATAAACTATTTTGAGTTTCTTAGTTTTAATCTCTTAATCTTAAGTGTCTTTCTTATCGAATGACCTCTGTAATCCAACATGTAAACATACATAATTGTTTTTATGACAGTGTAAGTGTAACTGTGTGTGTATGCTCGTGTGTGTGTTTGTGTGTGTATTCTTGTAAGCATAAATATGCGTGTGTGTGAGTACACGTGCGGCGATTTCAATGTCGCAATGCTTGTGGGGGCCAAATAGTTTTGAACTCTACACATCTACTAAACTGATATCGATATCAGACAAAAAAAACAACAAAAAATATACAAGAAAAAACAACAAAAAATAGAAAAAAAAAATGAAAAAGAATAGTTAAAAAATGATCAAAAAAATGAGTTTCCTAAAGTGCTTCAGTAAACTCATCTTGAAACAGACCTCATTTCTCTCTAAAAAAAAAAACAGTAAAAAAAATAGTTTCTGGTACACCTTTTGGGCCAAAAATGTATCTATTTTTGTTTGTCATCTATTTACAGAATTAATAAAAAAAAAAGCAGAAAAAAAGGCAGAAAAAAAGCCAAAAAAAGCCATCAAAAACAACAACAAACCACAAGATAAATTAGAAAAAAAAGAGAAAACATGAAAACCAGAAATCTTTGAAAGATCTCAAAAAAAAAAAAAAGAAACCAAAAAACATTGTTTATCAGAATTATCAGCAAGTTGATGTTCAAGTTCAATGCCAAACACTGGTAATTTTAGTTTTTCCTTTTTTTTTTTATAATTTAGTTAAAAATAAAGTATGTAATTAGAAAGAAATTAGGGGGATATTTGAGAGATTAAAGGTGAATAGTAAAATATCAATTATACCATCAAGATTAATGATATTTCTTTGAGATTGGGAAGTTATGAGATACCTTTCATATAGAGATCTTATGGAATAGAATATCTTCAGATGTTTTTTTTTAAATTCATTTATTTAGATGTTTTATTAACAATATAGTACAACAAATAATATAATTATTATTGTAATATATGATAATATATCTCGAATAATTATTTTTTTACTTCTAAATCTTTAATCCTAAAACCTAACAAACTCAAGATATAGTTCATATGGCACCTATTTTATTATCTTTTATAGAAAACCTCTCTTGCCTTTATAAGGATAGTCTTTATAATAGTTCATAGAAGATAAATAGATCATTATTCTTCAGTCTTAGAATCTTAACAACTGAATAATAGATCTAAATAGATAAATACATCACTATATTTAAGATCCTAACCCAAAAAACCCTCAAATTCGATTATTTTATTGAACAAATTCTCAAAATAAACTTGACAATTCGGACGATTTCCTAGAAAACACTTGATAATACATCATATTAGACTAATACACCATCATATTTTGAAATTGCACTTAATAATACTCCTAGGTCTTTAGGAAAATAGGTCCTAATAGGTAGCTAGATGTTCACACTTTGAATCTGAGCCAAAAATGCAACAAAATCCAAAATTTTAGAGAAAAAACCGCCCTAACCTAAACATTTGCTCAAGAAAACCATTATAATAGATCATAGATAGATAGATATATCATCATATAGATAGATGGATACAATCGATACTTGGATATATCATCAAACTTTCATACTTATCATCAATCATAAACCAAACAAAATCTTCAAATTCCTACAAATTGTGGTATTTTGAACTTGAACTTTGTACAATATTTGAAGAAAACCCTCAAAATAGATCATAATAGATAGATATACCAAATAGATATACATATGGATATATGATTAGATCGATACTTGGATATATCATCATATTTTGAATTATAAACCAAACAAAATCTTCAAATTGTTGTATTTTGAACTTGAACTTTGGACAATATTTAAAGAATCCCCTCATAATAGATCATAATAGATAGACAGACCATCATATCATGAATCTCAGCACCATATTCCCAAAAGGGCTTAAATATATTGATACTTTTGGGCCAAAAAATAATCAAAAAATAAAGAAAAAAAAAAACAAGAGCAGTCTTAAAGAGTCATTAGGTAAAAAAAAGAGAGAGGTGGGGTGGGGTGGGGTGGGGAGGTGAAATTAGTACAAACCTGTTCCGCGGGCCGCGTATGTTGTTGTTGGCTGGATGGACGCTGAACTGGAGCCGGGGCCAAGGGGCAGGGGTAGCGGTACGGAGTTGGGTCCGGTGCCAGCTCCACTGGTTTTTGTGAATTTCAAAAGCATAGTTTTGATCCGTTGTTGTTTTTGTTGTTGTTATTTTGTATTATTTGATTTTTTATTTATATTTTGTTGTTGTTTTTGTGTTACTGTTTTTTGTTTTTTTTTTTTTTTGGGCTACCAACAGGAGAGCTCCGAGCGGGCGAGCTGGCGGTGAGAGCGAGAGAGCACGCTAACGGTACAAGTGTCTCCGGGCAATTGGAAGCCCAATATCGAAATCGAAGTGCCCAACGACTGCGACGCAGGCTGCCTGCGTCAATTTGTTGCTATTTTTAGCAACAACAATTTCTCCTCCTTTTTCGCCTCGCGTTCTCCACATCCAACACACTCTTTTTGGTTTGGGTTTTGGCCTCCTTGCCGCCTTTGCCTTCTTGTCTTCTTCTGGGCCCCCTCCTTGCTACAACTCTCTCTTTCTCTCTCTCTCTCTCTGCCTATGTGTGTGTATTGCTGTCGCACTCTGAAATTCCTTGGGAGCTGATACAGCTCCTGGCTACAGCCTGACGTTTTGTTTTATCAATTATATTACAATTACAGTTTCGTCTTGCCTCACTCACACACTCGCGCGATCTCATTCACTCGACTCTGGTCGCTGTGTTGTTGTCTGTTGTTCGTGTGTGGGTGCCCCTCCACATGTGTGTTCGTGTGGGTGCTGGTGTGTGTTCGCTATGGCCAATTGTTTTTGCTTTTGCGATAGCAGCTCTTGCCTTCAACACATACGTTCCACTGTCACTTGCATTCACCGTTCGATTGGTTAATTGTTTAACAATTAATAAACCGTTGC
Organism: Drosophila malerkotliana malerkotliana; assembly: GCA_018153235.1. Classification (NCBI taxonomy): domain Eukaryota; kingdom Metazoa; phylum Arthropoda; class Insecta; order Diptera; family Drosophilidae; genus Drosophila; species Drosophila malerkotliana. The sequence goes on along the minus strand of JAECXV010000058.1, from coordinate 6,120,408 downwards.
ACTTGAAAAAAAAACAAAACTATTTTGCGCACTATTTTCGGACGCTGGTGCTTCTTCTTCTTCTCTTTTGCATTCAACTGGTGCGTAGCGCTGCCACTGTTTGCCAATCGATGGTATCTGGCAACACCCAACAGGTGTTTCCACCGATAGTTGCCTATCGATAACACGCCTTCCCCCACAAATATTGCGCTCGCACGTGTTTCAAGTTATTTATTTATACTCCTATTTTTTTTTTGTTAAACTCACAGTGTTAGCCAGAGCATGGGAAAATTCCGGTCGAAACTGAAGCGCCATGGCAAGGGCAAGACATGGAGCAAGGGCCAGTCGGCCACCTCCAATCCTGACCAGATGAAACATCGCCTAAAGGCCAAGTCGCGCTTCTTTCAGCCAAATTTGAATCTGGGTAAGTTGGTTGCCTCGTGTCCTTTAATCCAAATCCAAATACGAAGTCTTTTGCTACCATTTTAGCGGCTGCCACTCCCGCGGGCCTCACTATGGAGGCGGTGCACAAGCACGAGCAGCGACAGGCCTACAATGCGGAAACCACAACCGTTAACGATGTCGCCGGTAGCCTGAAGGACTTCACCCTGGAGGACGACGACGGCATGTCCGGCATGTCGGGCACGGCACCCACCGGCACTGGCACCTTCAAGACCTTCAAAACCTTCGCCTCCAACTACAGCAGCTGCAGCAATATGAGCTTCAAGAAGCTACTGACCGGTTTCCGGGCCTCCTCCGATCTCCACAAGGAAATGCTGGCCATCCTCAGCGCCCTCACAGAGATCATACGGGAGAACGGCGGCGGCGAGACCTCCACGGAATACTTTCTGCTGCTGATGGAGCAAATCGAGGCGGCCACCGAGGAGCGCGATATCTTGGCCGGTGTGGCGTTGCTCTCCATGGGCATTAAGTCGGTGCCGGCTCCGGTTTTGAGGAAACGTTTCGCCCAGACGGCAGCCACCTTGCAGACCCTTCTCCAGCGATTCATCGACTCGTCCAACCAATCCGTGATACGTTATGTGAGATGACCCAAGAATTCTCTAGAGATCTTCTCACTTATTCCTATTTCCAGCTCGTTGGATGCATGTCGGTGCTGCTGCGCGCCCAGGACTATGCCACCTGGACCTACAGCTCCACGTTCCAGTACTTTGACGCCCTGCTGGCCTTCAGCATTCACTCCAAGCCCAAGATACGCAAGGCGGCCCAGCACGCCGTCGTTTCCATCATCCACGGCAGTTGCTTCATGCTGCCGCCCCCGAAAACGGACGAAGCTGACGAGGATGAGCAGCCGCAGGAGCCAAAGGTCAAGCATCATCCGGCCAGCAATCGGGTGACCAAGTTCTGCCTGGCCCAGTTCAAGCCCGAGGTGCTGGCCAACTCGCAGACCACGGTGCTGCACACTCTGGCCCTGCTGAAGGACACCCTGTCGGGCTTCAAGACGGAGGATATACGCAGCGTGTGCGAGCACCTGCTCTCCATCATGACGGCCGCCAATGTCCTGGTGCGCACCAACTGCTTCCAGGCACTGCACGCCCTCTTCCTCACCAAGAGTCCCAACCTGAATGCCTCGTTGTGCGCCAAACTGCTGGCCGCCATTCACGAGTATCGTCCGGATCGCAGCGATGTCCGGCAGACACTGGCCTGGATCACCGTCCTCAAGGAGGGGCATCTGCATTTGGCCAACCTGCAGCTGGACTTGTGCATGCAGGCCCTGCCCCGCCTGGTCGATGTCTGCACCACCGATCTGTGGCTCTCGGACCGCACAGAGCTCGTCGTGGGCGTTTCCAATTGCCTCAAGGAGCTTCTGCAGGACTGTGTGGCCCGGGCCACCTCCACGCCTCAGGATGCGCAACGCAACCGCCAGAGTGTGTCCAAAATAATAGCCTCCCTTCACAAGGTTCTGAATGCCCCCTTCGGCGAAGTCTCCAAATACGTAATCCTTATCTTCTCCATTGTGTTCGAGGCTTGTGGCAAGGAGTTCGGGTGAGGATCCAGTAGCCTTCCATCTCCTAGCCTTCCAAAGGATCTAAATATCTCTATCCCTTTCTAGAAAGGAACTCACTCCATCCCTGCTGACCATCGCCAAGCGCTACGACAGCCAGAGTGCCCACCGTTTGCAGATCGAGCACACCATCATCAGCGCCATCAAGGCCCTGGGACCGGAACTGGTCCTGACGGCCATTCCGCTGGCCGACGGCAAGGGCGCCATGCAGCTGGAGCGCTCCTGGCTACTGCCGCTGCTCCGCGAGGGTGCCAACGGCGCCAGCCTGCAGTTCTTCAAGGAGAGGATCGTCGCCCTGGCCATGGACTGCCAGCAGAAGTGGAAGCAGTTCGCCGACTCGAAGAACACCTCCTCGGCGCACATCTACGAGCTGCTCTGCTGCCAGCTGTGGGGCCTGTTTCCCGGCTTCTGCCGCCAGCCCCGCGATCCGGACTATCTCCGTCAGCTGGCACCCACTCTGGGCGCTGCCCTCGAACGCAATCCCGAGTTCCGGCCCCCGATCTATGACGGCCTGATGGAGCTGCTGGACGACAGCCAGAGCGAGGAGTGCCACCAGGCCATCGGCCAGTATGCCAAGAACTTTCTGCCGCGTCTCTTCAATCTGTACACCCAGAAACCGAACGGCACCTACGAGGCGGACCAGCGGGCCCGTGTCCTGGACGTCATCCGACTGTACATCCTGCGGGCCCCGGCCGAGGTGCAGGCCCAGCTCTTCGAAACCGCCCAGGGCCAGTTGGCGGACAGTGCTCTGGCCAGCTTCGAGTACGATGCTCTGTTCGACATAAACGCGGCCATCGTGCGGGTCCAGAACTGTCGGGCCATTCAGGCCTATGCCGACAAGTTCATGGTGCCCATTCTAAAGAACGAGAAGTCCAAGCTGGTGGCCAAGGACGAGCAGAAGCTGAAGAAGCAGCAAAGGAAGACCTACGAGTAGGTGGAGGACTGTCATTTCAAGACTTGTTCTAATCTCTTGCCGACCTTTCAGACTCCTGCGTGAACTGATGACCTCGGAGCAGCCCTCCTGCCAGAAGTTCACCCGCAAGAATGGCATCTCCCTGCAGCAGCTACTCCTCGAGGCCTTCACCACCAGCTGCAGCGTGTGCCAGGCAGCCAGGCTATAGTGGGTTTTTAGAGTCCATCCATTATCCTTCGTCCTTTCTCGTAATCATCTGTTATGTCCTTTGTAGCTGCTTGAAGTCCCTGCTGGAGGGTCGCAGTAATCTCACCTACAACGACCAGTTGGTGATGAAGACCATACCCGAGGCTGTGCTCAACTACAAGGAGTTCTCCACCCGCAAGGAGCAGGTGGCCGAGCAGCTCATCAAGTTCATCGCCCAGCTGTACCAGGATGCCGGCAAGATTAATGATTTCGTGGACATCCTAACGGCCGGCTTCACGGGCGACGAGGCTCTCATCACCAACACCATCTTGGCCTTCCGGGCGGTGCTCCAGCAGCAGGGCCAGCACCTGACAGTGGCCACTCTGGAGTTTGTCCTCCAACAGGTGTCCGTCTTCCTCGTCCAGAAGTCGCGCAACCAGTCCGAGGCAGCGGTGGCTTTTCTCATCACATTCATCAAAGTGATGCCCATTCCCCTGGTGGCCAATCACCTGGAGACCATAGTGAGTTTGTAGATACGTAGTCTGGATTCTGGATACTAATAAGGGTTGTCTCTCCTCCAGATGCGCTCCCTGTCGGCCATGACGAAGGACACGAAGCGCTACTGTCGCATCCAGATCGGCTACTTCCTGAAGAAGCTCTGCAAGCGTTTCACCACCGAGGAGCTGGCCCGCTTTGTGCCCGGCGATGACGAGGTCACCCACCGGCGGCTGAAGAAGATCAGGAAACAGATGCGTCGGGATACGCGCAAGAAGCAGAACGAGGAGGCCCAGGCCGACAGCTCCGATGAGGAGCTCGTGGGCGGTCTGGAACAAAAGAGCTATACGTGAGTTCTCTCGAGGATCTCTTCAAAGTATATCCTCATAACCCTTATCCTAACCCATAGCATTGATGATATTTTGGCCGATTCGGATTCGGATCTGCCCGAGGACATGGATGCCGAGGACGAGAGTGGAGCGGCCAGTGCAGCTGCCGGCAAGAAACGCAACAAGTCCAAGCAGAAGAGCACCTACATACGCGAGGATCCTGATGAAATAGTCGATCTGGCGGATCTCAAATCGATTGGCAATGTCCTGAGTGAGTCCCTAGCTAAAGTATGTAGTATCCTCATCCTATATCTATTATCCTTTAGCCAGTGGCTCTGCCCAGTCGGCTGGGGCTGCGATCAAGAGCCTGAAGGCCAAGCCACAACTACCGAACGGCGGCTTCAAGACCGCCGACGATGGCCGGCTCATCATCAGCGACAAGGCGCTGCGCGGCCAGGGCGGCGACGCCTCCGACTCCGATTCCGACTCCTCGATGGACGAGGACGACAAGGATGACAAGGAGCCCAAGGCCAAGCGCGGCATGGAGGAGGACTCCAGCGACGAGGAGGAGGTCCAGAAGCAACAGTCCGTGGCTGGGAAGCGTAAACGCAAGGCCACCGATGCCATGAGCACGAAATCCGGCAAGACGACGGCCAGCAGTCGCTACACATCCGGCGGCAAGGGCATCCACAGGCAGTTGGGTGGCGCAGCTGGAGGTGCTAGCGATGCCATGTCCGTGAAATCCGGCAAGTCCACGTCGCGACCAGCGGGCAGTGAGTACGGCAGCAAGAAGGCCAAGGGGGATATGAAGAAACGGGGCCAACTCGACCCCTATGCGTATATTCCGCTCTCCAGGAATAATCTTAACAAGAGGTGAGTTTTCTCGAGAGGATTAGAGATTAAACTTAAGACTAATCTTTATTTCTTTTGTCCAGGAAACGTTCAATGAACTCGCGGAAATTCAAGAGTGTTCTGCGCGGAGCTGGAGCTGAAATCGGAGGTGGAGGCGGAGGAGGAGCCGGTCGCGTTGGCAAGAAATACAAGTAGTTCTCCCGGACTATGAAGATTATGAAGATATATAGAAGATACTACCGATAAGCAAGCTCCAATAAAAGTGTTAATTACTTTGTTTATCCGCGAGTATATAATATATATACTAATATTATGAAAAACAGTTCTAAAAGTATATAAGTTACAACCAACTTTTATTATTGTGTGTGTTTTTTGTCGTAAATGCCAGGATACAGAGTAATCCCTAATCTCTATCACATGTCCTTCTCAAAGTCCTTGACGATGTGCGTCCTTCGCCACTCGCCCTCCGGATCCAGGCCCGCCATTGTCTCCTCAATGAAGTGCATCTTGTTGTCGCCATCCACCAGGATCACCGTGTGGGTGCGACTCCCATAGCCATGCTCCGGTATGTGAACGTTCAGGGAGCTCAGTCCCTCGCCCCAGTTGGGGGCACGACGCTTCAGCTCCACGTCCGGCCAGAATTTGTGCTTCTTCTTGAGCAACTGCAGCAGGTGGTCGGCGAGAGTCTCCACACTGGCTGTCCCGTGCTCCTGCACAATGGCCTCGAACTCGTCCCGGCCGTGGCGCACCTTCTCGAAGGGCGTGTGCGGCAGGCTGTTGCCGAATCCGTAGCAGCCGCCGTTCTCGAAGTCCTCCAGGGTGGGCGGCACGTTGCTCAGCAGCTTGACGCGGGCGGGCAGCGATGAGGGTCTACGGGGGAGGTTTTTGGTTTAAAAGATTAGGAGGGTTGGGTTTGGGTCTTTGGAGAATCGTTCTGGTAAGCTTTCAAGGTATTATTCCCAAGGATTGGATGGGAATTTTCTAAGATGTGGATTACCTTAAAAAAAATCTAAAAAAAACATTTCACTTCTATCTTTTGATGCAGTTTGGTGAAGAATCTATCTACAAATCATTTAAGACCCTCCGCTTAAAAATCGAATAAGAATTGGAAGAGATATAGACATTTCCGTAGCCCCTATAGGGCGATTATACACGATTTCTTAAATTTTTAAAAGGGTCTCCTGAGAAAAATTGACTAAAAATTAAAAAATAATAATTTTATTCAGATTTTGATGCAGATCTATGAAGAATTGATTTAGAAATCATTTAAGATATTCCCTTTAAGAATCCGTTATGAATTAAAAAGGATATAGACATCGTTGTAGCGCTTAAAGGGCGAAGCTGCGAAGTCCGCACCTTTTATAGGAAAGTCGCCGAGAAAAATTGAAAAAATATTCGAAAAATATTTTGCTATAAGATTTTGAAGAAGATTAATGAAAAATCGATATAGATACATTTTAAGGTACTCGAAACAAGAATCGGTTCAAAATTGGCCAAGATATAGACATTCTTCTGGCCCATATGGGACTAAGACACAATATTTCATATACACAATTCTTCATATTTCTTAAGGGGGTTTCCCTAAAAAAATTTAAAAAAATCTAAAAAATTTTTCGATCTTAGATTTTGATGCAGATCGAGGGAGAATCTTTCAAAGTCAAGAATCAAAGTTCAAGAATCGGATCAAAATTGACATAGATATGGCCATCTCTGTGGGTCATATAGGGCGAGCACTCGATTTCCCCAATTTCTAATAGTCTCTTGAGAAAAAAATTTAGAAAAAATCGAAAAAAATATTTTTATCCAGATTTTGATGCAATTCTGTTGAGAATCGTTCTACAAATCTTTTAAGGTATTCACCTCAAAGATCGATTCAGAATTGGCAAAGATATAGACGCGTTTCTGGCCCATATGGGACTAAACCACGAATTCTTCATTTTTCCCTAAAAAATTAACAAAAAATCGAAAAAATATTTTTCTCTTAGATTTCGATGCAGATCGAACGAAAATCGATGTAGAAATATTTTAAGGTATTTCTTATAAGAATCGGCTGGGAACTGGAAAAGATATGGATATTCCCGTAGCCCATATAGTTCAGAGGCACGAATTCCGTTTTGTTCATAAAGGGTTTCCTCAGGAAACTTGACAAAAATAACAAAAAAAAATATTTTTCTGTTCGATTTTGATGCATTTTCTGCTGAGAATTAACCTACAAATATTTAAAGAGATTTCTTTTAAAAATTTAAAAAAAAAAAATAGTAATTGGCATAGTTATGGACTAAGGTGTCTTATATGAAAAAGCTCAGATTTAAAAAAAAAAAAGTTTCAAAGAAAAATTATGAAAAATATGTATAAACAATTTTTTGCCTAGATTATTATGTGGATTTATAAACAATCCCTCTACATATCTTGCAAGATACTTCTTATAAGAATCGCATACAAAAATTCCAATATATAGATTATTAAGTGAGCCATATATATTCTTAAAAATGCATCTACTGCGAGCTTTTTTTTCTTGAAGATTAAAGTTTGTCCAATCACTTTGTTTATTGGCTGTCCAAACACTGGCTAAATAAAAAGCCAAACATTTAAAATAAACACCATAAATTAATCACCAAGGAGTATGATTGATTTATGACTTCCAGTAGAAGGATTATACCTTCTTCCGCCCACTTAGTACTCACCCAATCTCAATGGAGACAAAGTTAAAGGCACTGTACTTGGTGCAATCCTTGAGCAGACTCTGATTGTAGTTGAGGATACTGTGCTGGTCGTCCGGCTGGGCCACGAAATCGGCCACAATCATGCCGCGTCCTAGTAAGAAATGATCATTACTCGAGGGGCAGTGAGTCTGAGTCTTAGTTGAGGTGGTGGTGCTAGTAATAGTGGTATTGGTGGTATCTGAGACTGAGGTGGAGCTGTGGTGGTGGTTCTTGGCATTGCAATTGCTGTTGTTGTGATTATGCGGTTGCAAAATGTTCTTTGGCGCTTCAGAGACACATGTTTTAAAAAAAAATAATAAAAACAAACAATAAAGAAACGAAGAAAGTTTCGAAAAAAAAAATACAGAAATGTGAAAGTTTTTTAGTTTAAGCCGGTGAGATATTTATGATTTTATGAGTGTGCCTCTGGGTTAGTAAATATTTCGAAGAAAAATTTAAAAAAATATGAATTTTTACCAACTGCATCGCGTGGTTTGGGTTCTCCGGTTAGATTGAGGAGAGCCCCCACCTTGAAGACCCCTCCAGAGTGACCTATGGCCAGCCAGGTGCCACCCTCGCGGCCCGGTTCCAAGTCTATGCCTGGAATAAGGGGTTTTAGGATATATTTTACTATAAAAGGTTGTCAAAAAAATAAATAGTATAATTTTACAGAGAATTTTCTTGAAGAAAACTTTAGTTTTGAACTGATATTTAAGAGCTAATACCAAGTTTTTAGGTTTCCTAATATTTTTTTAAGAAAATAAAATCTTCTTTTAGAAGAATATTTAGAATTTAGTTTATAAATTTGTTCATAATTTTTTTTTTTTTTAAATTAGAAAAACAATCGAAAAATGGTTAAATTTAATTTTTTTAAGGTGAAAAATGTCATTGTTTGACTTTCTTTATATTTAAAATACATTTTTTTAAATTTTAAAATTTTTTTTTGAATCTAATTCTGAAAAATTTTAAGATCTTAAAAAAAAATTCAAAAAAATATAAAAACTCTTCCATGGGCTTCCCTAAAAATCCTATCAAAATTCCAACCACTTACCACCGTAGACATGCTCGGCATTGCTCCACTTGGCTGCCGTCTGGGTGTTCCTGGCAAAGAACTCATCCCGATTGGAGGCTAGGATCAGCTTATAGCCGCCCGCCAGGGGCTGGGAATCGGCACAGAAGAATATCACGCACATCGAACAGATCCGTGAGAAAAGGTAAACAAAATTACAGGTGGGCAGAAGAATCCGCAGACAGAATCCGCAGACCGTAGTAGCGTAGATGTGAAATCAACAAAAGACGTCGAACAACTGGGGGTCTATACTCTCGGGTGGGGGACAGTATCAATGGCAGGTCTCTTTGTGGCTCGGGGCTGACTTGGCGGGGTTGTGTTGCTCGATTTTATCACTAAATTAAAGCTGATACAGTCTTATCCGTTGTTTGTGTTTCAAACGAAAATCATAAACGCCGCTAATCTGAATACATGGCCGCAGATAAGTATTTGAATAGATACATATGTTAGCCTGCCCATAGGGTTATGCATCATACTTCTCAATGGGATCTATTTCCGTCCTTAAAACATTGTATTATTTTTGTTTTTTTTAATCTTTCTTTTTCTTTTCTTTTCTTTACTTTCGTTCAATTAACTTTGATCTTGTTTTTGTTTTGCTTTCTTTTACAAGTGTTTTCTTTTTTTTTCGGCGTTGCCAGCTGAGCGAACCGATAACAACCGATAACGGTAGACACTTGAAAAAAAATAACAATTTGTTTAAAATTCAGATAAGATATTAATAATTTAGTGCTTGAGTATAAAATGTTTGGGGAGTTACTTAAAAAAATAAAAGAAATTTAAATAAAAAAAAACTTTAAAGATAATTTTTTAAATTGAATCATAGCCTAAAAAATTTCAGATTTCAAGCTCTTAAGAGGAAATACTTTATTTCTTAAATATATTCCTAAATACAATTAATTAAAAGATTAAAACACAAATATTTCAAGACATTTATTTATAAAAACATATTTTTTACAAATTTAATTAAATAATACATATAAATTAATAAATATTTTTAAATAAAGCGCCAGTCACATTTTAAAAAAGGCGCCCTAATCACAGTTTCCTTTTTGCCATTCACACACGTTATTTCACTGGCAAGGTCACACTGCACCGCCGAACAGCTGTGCAAAAGCTGAAGGAACACAAAAAAAAAACACAACCAAAACGAGCGAGAAATGAAAAGCGAAAGAACAACAATCCGAAAAGTTTATAGTATTATTAATCGAAACGAAGCGGCGTGCGCACACTGTGGCTGGCTGCGAAGCGCGTCGGTTGTTTTAATTCCAACACCGGAACATTTATCACCGATAAAAAAACAATTAAAAAACATAGAGAAATAGAGAGAAATAATAATAATAATAACGACAACGATAATAACAAAACAGTCATAGCAAAAACAACAACAACCACAATAACTACACTGTATAATAAAAACAAAATGATAGATTGGCGAGTGCACTTGAATAAAAAACTCAAATAAGAAAATGTTACCGAGAAGGTGCAAAAAATAAATGCAAAGAAGAACAGCGCCGCACACACACCTGCAGATACCTGAATTCCAAATTTCAAGACGATTTAAATACGAACAAAAATATACACAAAAATACAAAAAAAATAAATAAAAAGAGAGGGAAAGAAAGTAAAGCTCAAGTGAAAATCAGGCCAAACCGATTGTTATTTTTTTTTTTGATTTTTTATTTTGGTTTTTTGATTTTTTTTTTATATTTTGTTCTGTGTCTTTTGTTTTTTTTTTGGCGGTTTGCTTTATTTTTTATTTTAATTTAAAGAATAACCAATGAAACGCGGTTCAAATACCAACAAAAAATAAGAGTATTTTTTTTTTTTAATTAAAATGGAATTCCTGGAGAACTTTTTTGAAAGCCTGCAAAGCCTATTGTGTAAGTAGTATAATTAAAGAAATACTTAATAATTTTAATTATTTATTTTTTGATAATTTATTAACTTCTAGCATCGTACATCGATCTGGATTATTCATTATGGCTTTATCGTTTCTTGACCCCGCTGATTGTCACCTTTCTTTTGCCGCTGGTGTTCGTGGCCCTCATCTACATTTCCTTTTTGGTTCTCTTCATGTACAAGCTGCACAGGTAAGCGGAAATGGAAAAAAAAAAAATAAAAACTAAAGAAAAAAACACAACAGAAACAGTAACATAAGCTGGCGGCAGAATGGAAATGCTTCCAGAGAATACAAGAATGTATGGGAAGTAATTACACACTCTCCCACTCTCTCTTCGGCTCACTCTACCTCTACCTCTTCCTCCTACTCATACTCTTACTCCTCTTGTCTCTCCCTTTCTAGCCTCAAGTGCTTCTAGCCTGATCGCGCATTTTTTTGTCGTTGTTCTTTTCTTTGGCCCCTTCTTCGTTTCTCTTTGTGGGGGACCGCCTTTTGTCTCCTTCTGGCTTACACATGTAATTAAAACAAAAAGAGTGGGAGAGGAGCAAGTTTGGAGCTCCCTCTCTTCCAGAAACTTAAAAACTAGAGTTGCCAACTAGATAAAATAGCCAAAAATCAAGGCTAGGGCAATAGCTAGAGTAACAACTCTGTTTATTGCACTTTTGGCCAACTTGAGCCGTTCTGGCTTTTGAGCAGGTGATCGGTATGAGCCAACTACCAGCTATACTGACAAGTGGTCTACCTTGCCCGGCCTTACCTTTGATTTGTGTCAGTGTGTTTTGCCAGTGCTGGCCTGGTGGTGGGCTTTTATTTATTTTCCATTTCTAACTCAACTCTCTAATGCCCAACCGGTTAGCCATGCTAATTAACTGAAAAGCTCTACTAGTCTCTGGCCCTAATGGCTTTAACTAAATTGTGACTAACGATGCCTGCAGTTTACAGATAATTACACATGAAGAAATATTAGTCTATCTTAATATTTTTAATATTTATATTAAAATGTATTATATGAATAGAATAGAAATTTTATTTAAAGAATATTTTCTTCCTTTAAATCACCCCCTAATTTTTCTCAGTGCCTTTGTTATCTATTTTTTTTTTTTACAAAATAAACCTCTGCTAAACAGTTCGATAAGCGAATGACTCCCCATAGACCCATAGACCCACAGACCGAAAAACACGCCATTGAACAATTTCTTCCCCTTCCCCAACATTGATATTAAATGATATATATATAGTATTCCCGATAGGAATGGGAATTGGGTTTACTAATGCCTATCAGTTCATGGTCATTGTCGGTTTGTCAGACCAGACCAGACCTAATCACGGGAATTATAAATCCATAAAAGATGATATAGCCACGAAATGCAATTATCAAGAAAACTACCGCATTTATTTTTTAAATCCCTGACATAAGAACGCGGTTTATGGCCATAAAGTTTTATTAAAAAAAGTTACTAAAAATAATTACAAAAGATAAATGACCTATTGGCCTTGTAGATTGAAAGATTCATAATTCCATTAATTCCAAAATGCAAAAAGCAAACTGTTGAAGTTGAAAAGGTCAATCCAGGAGTCAGGTTTACTTGGCTTTCTAATTAATTGCCCAAGAAATTTAGAAAAAAAAAAACTGAGAGAGGCGCCCACTGATAATTGAGTTTAAATTTAGTTGGCTGCCTTCACCGATCGCAGGTGTTATCAGCATATCAGCAGCATTCGTGTCGTGTCTTTCCACATTGTGCATATCAAAGAACTTATAAATCAATACATGTATATATATATATACATATATAGTCATACATACATGGAGGATCGGCTCACCTTGGCGCTAAAAAACTGCGTTTAGTGGCGGCCTGATAACAGAGTTCATTCACAAGTCTTCTGGCCACTTGGCGACCAAAACAAACTCGGTCTCTACAAGCCAACAACATGCAGCACTGACAGTGATCAGCTTTTTTCAAGTTTTTATGAAATTTTAGATTTTTGATTTATTTTAGCTTTTGGTTTTTAGGGAACTATATTTTAAATAAAAAGAAAAGCCACAAACATCTTAGAGGAGCTTTAAATCAAAGGAAAATTATGGGTGTCTGGAAACTAGATCTCAAAAAGAATATACTCTTTCAAAGAGTTCTGAGGAATATTATAGAAATATTGAAAGTTTGTCTTCAAAAGTATAGTCTATAAAAGGTAGATCTGTGTAAGAGGTGTTAATTAAACAGAGCTACTAAGCTCCTAACTTATAAAATATATATTTAATAGATATAAAAGTATCTTTAGTCACTATAAGTAACCCTTAACTATACTCTATAAGGGTGTTACCTTTTTGGGGTTTTAAAAGTCACTCCATTTATAAGATATTTTTTCGGCAGGGTATACAACTTTGCTCTATACTTTAAAAGGTATAAATTTAGGAGAACTATCTAACTAAAAGTTCCTCCATTTACAAGATATATATCTATATCTACATCATTAGAAAAATAGAAAAAAAACCTCTTGACGATTTTAAAATCAGGTGACGAACCCGCATGCCACGTCCATAATATCTGATATTCACTTTAGTAACGAAAAAATTCAATATGTAATTGAATTACTTAGAATTCACCTTCTTTTAGATCGGGATGGTTGAGGAACTAAACCACACTTACTTAGGAGTGGAGAATGTTACTAAAAAACATTAAAAAATATTGTATCTAGAGCCCCTGCTCTAATGTCAAAATTTGTTGGCTTTTATACAATTTTCTCCCAAAGATAAACAACAAATATTTTTATAAAAATGATCTAATCACTTAAAATTATGCCATTAATTTGGTATATAACATATTCGGATCATACTATATATAGTGCTTTTTTTCACCCAAAAGCATGTTGTTCTTCACCTCCTAGACTGCCGTCCACAGTGATAAACTGCCTACTCTATTTTATACTCTATAAGGTACAAATTTTGGGGATGTATAGGGTAACCCTACTCTTAAGATATTATAATAAACTATATATTATTTAAACTATATATAAACTATATATTTTAATTTATTAAATATAATAAGCAGAAAACTCTACTCAATCCTCCATAAGCTACAAATTATTTGGCTTTAAAAGTCACTCCATTTATAAGATACTATAATATCTTCCTAAAAGTACTTCCCTATTTAAAGAACTCTTATTTTAAGCATACTTTATAGATGGATCTTTCTTATAAACATATTTATACAGATCCATTTAAAAATTGTACTAAAAAATGATAAATATTTGAAGCCAATACCCCATAGCTATATAATCTAGATCATTAAAACCTATATCACTATATCATCTTCCAGACAAGTGATCATGAGAGCCGTACAAACGGATCGCAACTTCTGGCGGGTGGGACGAAAAATAGTGGCCGCCATTTGGGACGCCCATGCCCGGATCTATCACGGCTACGATGTCATTGGCCTGGAGAACATACCCCAGGAGGGTCCGGCGCTGATCGTCTACTACCACGGAGCCATACCCATCGATATGTACTACCTGAACTCCCGGATGCTGCTCCAGCGCGAACGTCTGATCTACACGATTGGTGATCGCTTTCTGTTCAAGCTCCCGGGATGGGGAACCATTTCCGAGGCCTTCCACGTCAGTCCCGGCACCGTCCAGTCCTGTGTCAGCATTCTGAAGGACGGCAACCTGCTGGCCATCTCACCGGGCGGCGTCTACGAGGCCCAGTTCGGTGATCACTACTACGAGCTGTTGTGGCGAAATCGTGTGGGTTTCGCCAAGGTGGCCCTGGAGGCCAAGGCCCCCATCATTCCCTGTTTTACGCAAAATCTGCGCGAGGGCTTCCGCCAGGTCGGCATCTTCCGGACCTTCTTCATGCGGCTGTACAACAAGGTGCGCATCCCAGTGTATCCCATCTATGGGGGATTCCCGGTCAAGTTTCGGACCTATTTGGGTAAACCCATTGAATACGATGAGAATTTAACGCCGCAGGATCTGCAGGTTAAGGTGAGCATTGGTCCACTTTTTGGTCCTTAAAGGTCCTTAAAGTTAACAATTATTTTAATTCGAAATTCTATAGAGTTCTGGGCTATTATTTGGTTATAATTATAAAATATTAAACTTTAATTTTGTTTATTAAAAAACCAGTTCTATAGAGTCTCTCCCCTATTCTTATCTTTTAGAACCGTGTTATGCATTCCAGCTCTATAAAACCCATCTCATAATGATTAAAAACCTCTTAAAATTATTGTATAATTGTGTACTTAAGCTTGTACTTTTATTATCAACAGGTTGCCACCGCCATTGAAGAGCTAATCAATAAACATCAGCGCTTACCTGGTAGCATTCTGATGGCACTTTTGGATCGACTGCCCTCCTTCAGGCGATCTTCAAAAAAAAAAGATGAATAAATATATATAGAGAGAGATCTAGTGAGGATCAGGAGCTTAACTCCCACGTTAATCCCATTTCCGTATATCGTATATAGAGAGATTAACAGATTGACTTTGGTTCTTGGCCATATAAAGACTTTGTTCCACATGTACTTCAACTTTTGTATAAGGCAGCGCCATATACACTTTACATAGATGTATATAGCACACTGTATATCTCTTTAGATCCTTAGATATCTAATCTATATCTAATTTTTTTTGTAAATGTTTCAAATGTCTACCAAGCTGTTTACTTAACCCACCAGATAGCAACTCTCTTACTTTTTTTTTTTAAAACAGAAACTTAAGTCAAAGACCGAACAAAGATACTTTTCTTTTTTTTACATTTTTTATTTGCTCTTTTTAATTTTTTGTGTTTTTAAAACGAATTAAACAATTATCTTAATAAGATGACAATTTTTGTACTTTTTATGCAAAGCAGTAAATAAAACCATATATCTCAGCAGGTGTGAGTGTGTGAGTGTCTGTGAGTGTATCTGTGTGTGATTGGTATAATTAAGGATATAGTAGTTAAGGAAATCTTGTATAAAATATAGAAGTAATATCGGAATATTCCATGTTTGTGAGATATTGTTTCCCCAAACAAAATAAGCGACCCAGAGACAGTTTACAAGAGTTCCCAATGTGAAAAAAAATAAATAAAAAATAAAATAAAATAAAATGTTTAAACAGAAATGTTAAAAAAAATCTTAAGAAAAAGTTTAATTTTGTAGTTGGGTTTAAAAAGTAGGGGACATTAAAATTTTATTAAATATTTGTATAATATATAAAAAATTTATTCGTAATTCAAGAAATAAAAATGATATATTGAAAATTTTAAAAAATTATTTAAAAAAACTTACCATCACTAGTACTTTTAAAGGCTTATGTATTACATTCTTCCAGTCACTCCTCTACATATGTACATGCCTCTACTGTAAAAGTTAACGGTTCTTCAGGCTGAGGACGCTTCAGGCTTAGGATGCTGCCCACACACAGACACCATTGTGGACTTGCAAAATGGAGTATTTGCCTTGATTTTACCTTTATTTCAAATTTTTAAGTTAAAAACACTATTTAAATAGTTAAGTATTTTCATTCAAGATTTAAGGATTACTTTTCTTGGAGGTTTTAACTGGTTCTTTAATGGATTTTAAAGAATTAACGGATTCTCAACACAGACACTCGCGCGCGTTAACCGGTAACCTGCACTTGACTTTCTAATTCTAATTTACGTATTTTTAAACAATTTTAAAAATACATTAGCTAGATCTTGTTGCAAAGAACACTTTCAACCAAAAACTTAGCTCCAAACTCTCATAATTAAGCACAAAAACGAAAAATATTAAAAACACGTCTAAGGATTTGATCGCCTGCGAAGCTGTAACTGTCAAAGTTGCCACCAAGTTTTCCAACACAGGTATTGTTGAACACTGTTAATGAGTTGAGCGCCAAAAAGGATCATTTTTGAATTGAAATATAAAAAAGTCTAGAATAAAAGAAAAACACCATTGTTTTTTGCATTTCTATATATATTTTGTTGTTATAATTTTAAAATTCTTCTATTTAACGCTAAATGACTGGCTTTTTCTTAACTTTTTTTTTCACTCATTTTCAAGTTTTGTACAGCAACTGGAAACTGGAATATCCACTAAAGATTATACACAATTTATAGTAAACTACTTGTAGGATAGTTGAATCTTTCTTTTTTGTTTTTGGCAAATAATTATATATTTAAACTTTAAACATTTAAGATTTAAAGCAACTTTGAAAGTAATAGACTCTACATTTAAGCTGTTTTCTATTGCATAACTTAGCATAAAATCTTCAATTAAAAATTAGCATTATTGGTAATTGGTTAAAGAAATCTTAAAAACAATATAAGCTATAATTTGTAGTTTAAATTATAAGATCAATATCGTTTCAATTGTCATTTGTTAGACCAATTTTTACTGAAGACTTTGGTTTTTTTTTTAAGAAACTATCCTATTCACAATATAGATCGTTATTTTTCGTTTTTTTTAGGAATCCAGGCGCAGGGATGTTCGACGAAGAACTCACAGCAGATGATTGATCCAAAGGGAGGATGTGGGAATGCCGGTACACGGGCTCAGAAATGCTCGGCCATCAGTAGCACCACAGTGGCGGTCCAGCCGGTGAAGACATTACAGCCCTTGCCCTCGCCAGTGGTGTCGTCGTACTGCTCCCACAGATAGCCGCTCTTCTTGTACTGCTTGAAGATATTCCTCACCAGATTGTCCCGCAGCTCGGTGTATATCTCCCGGGCGAGGGCGGCATTCGGGCCCTCGATGTTGCCATAATGATGCAGTGCCTTGGCCGCCAAATAGTTGATGTTTATCCAGATGGGACCGCGCCAATAGGGTGGATCGTGTTCCGTATTGCGTTTCATGTACAACGGCGACTTCTTTGACAGCGACCGCAGGCCAAAGTTGGTCCACAGCTGCTCCGGATCGCGCAAGTCGTGCAGCATCTTGGTGAGATGGGGCGAGTCATGGTCCAGTTGCTCGAGCAGCAGTGGAAACAGGTTCACATAGCCAAAGGTAGTGTCCACAAACTGATAGCTCGGCTCCTCGCCCGTCACCCGAACCATTTCCGGTTGCTGGTAGTTGTGATGCTGCTGGTGCTTCGGTGTCAGCGCCGGCGGACGCTTTAGCTTCACCTGGTCCGTGTGCAGGCCCCAGTCGGCATATTGATCGCTGTACGGCGCTAAATGGAGCCGGTTGAGCTGCTCGTTGTCGGTGAGGAAGGAGGCGGTCTCGTAGTACTTGGCATCGTCCTTGCCCAGGATGCTGGACAGCTCGGCCATCACACTGGCGGCCAAGGCGATCCAACAGCGCAGATCTACGTGACGTTCCCGATCTGTGGGATGTGAGGCTCTCGGATAATCGTCCAATCCAGACGACAAGCTCTTGGGATTCAGTTCCCGCTGGGTCGTGGCGTTCCGGCCGCGCCACAAATACGTTCCCAGAACTTCGCCTAAAAATAGAAAGAGAGGTAAAGCATGATTCAGAAAGAGATGGCACTAAAACAATCGCATACCTCGTTGCGTGGTATTGTACCAGTTGAACCAGGCCTGAACCCGGGGATAGAGACGTTCCAGGATGGCCAGGCGACCCTTTTGGGACAGCTCCGCCCGGTGGCTGGTTAGAAGCTTCCTGAGCGTGAGGAAGAACGTTGGCGGATTGGCGTTACTGTTCCGTTGGGTGACGAACTCCTCTGGCACTTTGGCCAAGGCCTCGACGCCCAGGATCTGCTCGCGGGGTATCCATCCTTCGACGTTGAGCAGATCGAACCAATGGCAAATGATGTCCAGCTCGATGTCCACGTCCCAGGCGCTGATCAGCAGGCCGTGGAAGCCCTCGTCCCACAGAAAGCCACGTGGAAAGAAACTGCGCGATGGCACGGCCGTGTAGAGGGGCGCCTTCCAGTAGGGCACAGGGTTCTTGGTGTGAACCGACTGCACACGACTGGAGCCATAGAAGTAACCGATGCCGCCCAGCATGTTGCTCAGAGCGTTCCGGGCGAATCGTACTTCCTCCGGTGAGTGACCCATCTTCTTCAGCTGGAAACGCTCCTCGAATCGACGCTCGAATTCCGTGATCTTGGCCTGCAACGATTCCTGATACGCCCGGCCAGTCGGCGGCTTGGGAATGGACTCGCCCAGCGAGAATCCAGACGTGGACTGATAGGTAATGTCCAAGGTAAAGTCCACCTCCGCTGTTATCTGGATGGCGATAAAGTTCGGCTCCGGATTCGACGTGGGCAGGCCATTTTGGGAGACTATTTCGCCGGGCAGGCCGATGAACCGGTTGCCCCGCTTGTCGGCGAAGGCGCGGAAGTGCGAGAATAGGGTGTCCTTCAGCTTGCTGAGCGACGGAGCCACCGTGCTCAGATAGGATTTGTGCAGGATCTTACCCTTGACGGCATGGAATCGCACCTGAAACTCACCGAGGCCCTGGGTCTCGCCATAAACACCCGGCTCCGGGCTCTTGTCATCCGACACGTACTTAATGTGACCCAGCGTGCGTTCGTCCAGTGCCACGTACCAAATTAGGGAAATGCTCTTGTCCCAGGCCCGTGTGGTGTTCCTCACAGATATCCGGGCCGTCCAGTCGCCGCCAAACTGCTTGCCCTCCGGGTATTTGACAAACGAGGTTTTCAGTTCGAAGGGGAGATCCTGGATCTCCTGTACACCGAAACTCCGACCATCGTGATGCGTCCAGCCGTAGGAATCCAGATTGTCGCCCTGCTCGCACCAATGACGGATGCCATGGCCGCCGGGTCCCAGATTACTGGGCGTGTACCACATTAGACCCATCACCAGCGAGTGAGGATCTCTCGTTTTCAGGCCGAAGTATGTGAGAGGCCGGTAGGAGCCCCAGTAGCGATCCGGTTGCTCCAGACCAGCGCCAATCACCATCTTCTGGTGGTCGAACGGCGTATTGACCCGCGTCTCCAGGTAGCCCAGATAGCCAAAGTACGAGGCTATCACCAGGCAAACGCAGCCAATCACCGTCTTCCATTTGTCGAGCATTAGATTGGGGGACAAACTGAAACGAGTGCCCTTTTTCTGTTTGGAGTTGTGTGATGCTGCTGCCGCTGCAGCTGCCGCCGCCGCTGCTGCTGCTGATGCCGTCGACGTGGACGGTGCGGAGCCGGAGGAGCTGCCCGCCCGCGAGGATCCGCCGCCAGCATTACGGGCCATTTTCCGGGTTCTGAGCGCTATTTTATTGCAGTTTTTAGTCAATTTTCAGCGGTTGTTTTTTTTCGCATCGCTCCCCGATGGTTGCCAGATGGTTCAAAAGGCCACGAATCGATAACGGAAAAGACGATAAGAAGCTCCAATAAAGAGCGCCAAATTCAAAAAATTAGTTTCTACTTGTTTTAAATATATAATTTATAGTATATATTAGGCAGAAATCTTTAAAAAAAACTTTACAAAATCTACACATTCCAAAAAGCTATTTATAATTTATATTACTAACAACGGATACCAGGGCAGTTTCCTTATGCGATTATCGATGGATCGTCGAACCAATATTCTTCGGGAAACGAGAACCAGAAATTACTTTTGGTATCATCATTGCAATGATCTGAATTGACATCAGCTTCATCCTTGACATTGGAGCCCGAGGAGACTGTCTTGAAGCTGGTACAGCTCATGGCAGGACTAGTGGGCGGGGGTATGGTACCATGTAGCTGGAGCAGACAATTACCTCCGATTAGGGGATTTTTCAGGATCTGTTTGGCCACCGACTGATAGATGGTCTCCCGGATATCGTTCGACGATGAGGTGGCCTTAATACTGGTTATATAACTAACAGGATCGGGATCCAATTGAACTTTTGACAATTGCCGGTTCGTTTTGGTTGCCTTCGTTAGCGTCCGTTTAACTTGCGGATTTGTTTTCGGTTTTGGCTTTTGTTTCGGCTTTTGTTTTGGCTTTGAATCCGGGCTCGAATCCGTTTTCGGTATTGGATTCACCTCCCGATTTCGCATTAATTTCGTGGTAGGGGGCCTTTTGATGCTCTTGGGAGTTCTGGTTGCTGCAGACGTCAAGGGCGAGGTAATACGGCCATTCACGACTTCGTTACTTTCCTTGGCAAAAATCCCCGCTAGATATTTGTACATTTTTTTGAGCTTGAGTCACTGATAATTTGTATAAAAAAATTTGACTGGTTTAAAACGTTTCGATTTTTCTACTTAAATGTAGTTCATTGCTTGATCTTTTCTTGATATGTCTTTCAAAGCCTATTTTATAATTTAAAATTCAAATTTTTAACTTGGCGCCAAGCTAACACAAGAACTATCAACGAACGGAGGTGCCAGACCTATTGATGATATCTGCAACATTTGACAACACTTTCTTCAGCACACATGTGCATTGCAATATTTTGATTCGTTTATTTACCTTTTTTTGTGGCCATATATCACAAAAAAACGAAAGGATAATGAACGTCAGTGAGGACTTCAAGCCAGTGCCCACGCGGGCACAACTGGCGCTGCAAAAGAAGCAGACCAACAGCGAATTCAAAGCCCTGGTGTTTCACGAACCGCAATCACAGCCAAAACGCACAACAGATGCCAAGAATAAGGATCCAGACAACGAAAATCCATCGAAGGGCAAGGATAACCAGTCAAAGGATATCAATCCGGAGTTTGACATCAAGAAGGCTCGCCATGAGGTCCTGAACTTTGCCAGGAACAATCAGCGTGTAATCAAAAACAAACGGAAAATGGAAATATTTCAGTTGGAGAAGCTGGGAGCCAAGCCGCTGAAGAAAGCGTCGAAGAACTACAAGGAGCTGAAGGATGAGCGCCAGCGACTGAAGAATGTCCGCGAGGAGCGAAAGAAGTTCCACCAATTGGGCAAAAACCAAACTGGAGCGGCGAGCGTCAAGTGCCGCACCAATTTACAAAAGGACCGCAACCAGAAGAAGAGGGCGCCGGTTTCCAATATTGATCAGCACTACGGCAAGGCGCAGCCCAAGTTCAAAAAGCGAAAATAGTCATACAATTTTTTTTTTAAATTTATGTTAAAGATAATATAGTTAAATATACTAAAGAGAGTTGCCATCGTTTTTCAATTCGTGGTTATCTGGCAGCACTACCGCCTGGCCTGCAACATCTGGTCTTGCCCATCACTGGCAGCAATCAGCTTTGTTGATACGATTACGTGAATTATTTTTGCGAATTAAATTCCGTGAAATACTCAAAATCAAGCAAAAATGTTCTCTCCATCGCGTGCCCTTCGCCCGGCCTTGAGCCGCTGCTACACCCAGATCAAAGGCGGACCCGTTTCCGGCGGAAGCAGCAGTTCAAAAGCCCCAAAAGCTGGATCGCAGTCTTCCTCAGGATCCTCCGGCCGTGCTCCCGTCACGGGACTCACCAGCAACTGCGTGAAGCCCTCCACCGGACCCGTGGGACCTGGTGCCTCAACTACTGGCGACTACAAAGTCCCTGAATACTACAGTTTCAACCGTTTTAGCTACGCAGAGGCGGAGGTTGAAATGGCCAAGTACCGCTGCCCACAGCCATCGGCACTCAGGAAGTAGACCACTGATTATCAACCAATTGTAGTGAATGTAAAATAAACCAAATGCGAAGCTTGTGAATAAATATAAAATAAATATTTTACTTATTGCAAATAGCTATGTGTTGGAAAGCGCTAAAAGGTCTAACAAGGTGGTAACCTTTCATTAACAGGGCTGCAATTTCAAAAAAAAACTGCCAGCACTGATTTCATTCCCGATAGGTTAATCAACACTGATGCTCTCTTCGGTTTAATTACACTCTCCCACTTTTGCTCTCCCAGTGTTCCAGTTTTCGCCCAAGTCCGAGCGCGGGAATCATTAAATAAATAGTAAATACTATTTAGTGCCCTGTAAAAGCATATATTTTTTAAATTAAATACTGAAATATTGCTGCAACAGCCCGGGGCAACCGAAAAAGCCAGCAATAACAATAGAAAATCAGCAGCAACAGCAGCAGGAACAGCACAACATTAACAGCAGCAACTGGCGTGTGTGTGTGTGGTACAGTTGGGTAGAAAAACATCGTCGCTAGCTGGCGGTGTTGCCACCTCGGCTCTTTCGATTATTGCCACCACTCTTGCGCTGCGCCGCAGCAGTTGTTGTGCATCTTGGCAAGTTTTAACGAGCAGTTCTGTTTTTGTGCTGTTTTTAAAACAAAAAACGACAAATAATTAAATCAGTTAGCAATTATCGCTTAGCGAAAGTCGATCGATCGAGAGGCAGAGAGCGATTTGCCGCGAGAGCAAAATACCATTTAGCAATAATAATTGTGAGAGCCACAGAGAGGGAGAGCGCGTTGTGAAAGTGGCAAGCGAAAAGTGCTGGCAAAAGTAAAAACAAACTCCCGATAAAATGCAAAGCGATTTGCAAAGGTAAGATTGATCAATTTTGTAAAATTTAGAAGTGATTTCGGTGCTAATGCGGGTCAATTTGTTGCTCATTTATATGTATGTGTATATATGTGCTCGGCTGGCGCGCGAAAAAGTGACGAAAATAGGCGCCAGAGTTGCCAGAGCCGTCGTTTTGTTCTTACACGCACGCATACACATGCATTAATACAGTAGTCTCTGCATAGTGCAGTTGAGGCAAATTGGTTTTAAATAATACAAAAAATTATTTATTAGTTGCGAGTGCATTAAGTTCTTTCAAAATGCCAACTGCAGCGTGTGGCAAGTATGTGTGTTGTGCGTGGCATCAACGGCCTTTACATAATAACCCCATGTGTGGCCTGACTGTGCATCACATGCATGTAGGCACGGTTCACTGTTTTGTTTTAATAAAATCAGATTTTGTTGCATTTAAGGCACAAATGCAAATAGAAGCCATTTAAAACCAATCCCTAGCAGACTCCCCTATTAGGCAGCGACCACTGTATCCAATATACTACTGTATCTGTGTTTATTTCAAATCTCAATAATAACGAGCTTATTGTTTTGTGTGTCCACAGCTATCCATGAAAGATGCGAGCTGGAAAAAAACAGGCAGCTGATAGCGGAAAGACACGTCCTTGCATTGTCTACGTGAGGAATATACGGGAGGAGCAGCGGCCGGGACCCGGGCGGCCGAGGAAGGCGACCCAACAACAGCAGCAGCAGCGATTGCAGCAGCAGTTGAAACAGGAACAGGAACAGTATCTACGGGAGACACGCGGACGCCGTGCCGGCGGAGGTGTATCAGCAACGGCACCCATTCACGAAAGGCAGCCACCGGGCATCGCCCTGCGGACACGGCAAGTTGCTACGCCGCCGGTCAAAAGACAGCATCAGATCGTTTCGCCGCCATCGCCGCAGAGGAAGGCCAAAGACGCGATTATGGCTAAGCGACGCAACACCAATCTGTTGCTGGGGAATCCCATCCAGAAGGTTGGCGGTCTGAGTAGTCGACGCATCACCACACACACCGAGTCGACGCCGTCGCGGGCGCAGACACCCAAGATGTTCAAGAGCAAACACCAGCCGGTGGCGATGAGTCCGCCGCCGACTATAGCGGCCAGTCGGTCGCGGCGATCGATTAAACCGAATCCGAAGTACACCAGCGAGGACATGGTCACGCCAAAGTATTTGGCTGCCTTGGCGAGTGATTCGGGCAGTAGTCCGTCGTCGGTGGGACGTCCCAGGTCGAAGCCGATGTATCGCAACTCCAACGACGACATTAACGATCTGCTCGATCTCGACGAGGACGATGACGACGAGCTGGCGGATGCCGCCTTCAATCCCCAGCTGCACAAGTCGGACGACGACGATGACGACGATCTGAGCGAGGGCGAGTTCGAGGAGGAGCTGCGTCGCCCCAAGCTGCCGCCGGTGAAGCGTGGACGTGGACGTCCGCCGAAGGCCAGTACATTGGCCAACACGCCCGGCTCGTCGGTGGGGAACACATCGGTGGCATCCAAGATGGGCGCTTCAGCCGGACGCCCGACACCCAGCAGCCTGCAACAGCTGCGTCGCAACATGGCCGTGAACATAGCTCGAAACAATGCCAGCCTAACGGAGGGATCCCAGATAAGCGCCGCCAAGCGCAAGCTGGAGATCAACGATAACGATAGTCCGGTGGCGCGCAAACGCATGGTCCTCTCCTCCGTGGGCGGCAGTGGTCAGCGCAGCATGCCCGTCGCCAACGGGGCCACCAAAATGGGCGGACACGGCGGCACAACGACTACTCAGCGCTCCAAGATGGGCCAACTGCGAATGGTGCCGCAGAGTTCGTCGGTGACGTTCAAAGTTAACACCGGCAGCGGTAATCGCTCTGTGCCGGGCAACTCACGGTCCGCGGGCGGTGGTGGTCATGGAGGAGCATCGTCCGCTGCCAGCGATTCGAAGCACAACAAGTCGGATGACGGAGATGATGTGCCCACGTTCACCATTGTCAACATAGACGACATTATCAATCAGGACGATGTTTTGATCAGCAGAGCCAATATCAATGCCGCCGCCGCAGCATCAGCAGTCGCACCCGCCGGCGGCACAGCCGGCAAGAAGCTTCCTGTGGGCCGGCCCCGCACCAGGGGCATCCCGCCCAACAGCAGCAACGCTGTCGAGAAGAAGGCGCCGCCGCCGTCGTCGTCGTCGTCGGAGAAGTTGAGCCCATCGTCGGTAAATAGTCTGAATCCACCCAAGCGCATCAAGATTCTCGCCAGCAATTCGAGCAGCAACACCGCCAACAAATCCCATTCGGGCTACAATCAAAACAAGAATATTCTAACAAAGCCCCAGCCACGGATTCTCAACACGGAAATGGGCAAGAAGACGCAGACCATGAAGCCCCTGATGAACATGGGCAAGGAGCTGTGTCCCACGGACATCGACACCGAGGAGGATGAACTGGAGCCCGACTTGGATCTCGACGATGATGAGCCGCCGGCCACGATAGTGACTCGAAAGAATGTCAAATCGATCACTTTAACATCAACACCGCACAGTGCATCGTCCGGCAAGTGGAACAGCAGCAGCACCACCACCAGCTCCAGCAACAACAACACCAACAACAATAGCAACAATCGCCGGAATATCCTGTCGACGGCGTCAGCATCCTCGGTGAATGCTCGCACGGACCGGAAAGTGTCGAAGCTAATGGGTGAGTCCGGTTCGGGATCGGGTTCTGGTGAGCTGATGCTGTTTAAGAAGCCCGGGATCAGTCCCCAGCGTCGCAGCAAGGAGAATCATCAGCAGAAGGACGACCTGAAGGATTCGGATGCGGATGCGGGAGGATCGGAAACGCATAAAAGCATCACCAACACCATCAGCAGCGGCAGCAACAGCACCAGCAGTAGCCATCCCAAATACTTTCCGCCAGAGACGACCACCTTTTGCGAGGAGGACGGGCGTGTCATTAAGAAGATCACCTGCTATGAGACGTGGCACGTGATCAGCACCGCCCGGGACTCGCCGGCGAAGACGACGCGGCAGCAGCGCACCTGCCTGGAGCTGGCGCTCGTTAAGCTGGCCAATGTCGCTAACCGGATCAAGGTGCCGTCCAGCAAATGGACCAGCAAGGTCACCCTCTACAAGGTGTCACCATCGTTAATGCAGCGCCAGACAATGACCATATTCACCGGCGATCTGAAGGTGTACAATATACCCGAGGAGGACCGGCACAAGTACCAGCCGTCGTGCGTCCTGTTCCGGCGTGCGGCGGTGGACAGGGCCAAATGCCGGGTGCCCTACGATCGGGCCATTATCTTCAAGAACAAATGTTTCTATGCGAATATCGATGGGAAGCACGTGAACCTATTGGGCGCCCCGGAATCGGTCAACACTCTCAAGGATGTGGAGATCCTGCTGGACATTGTCGATCATCTGACACTCGACAGCGAACTGGTCGAGATGGTGAACACCACCAAGTGAACCTGAACCGCCAAGGATGACAACTAGGACATGTATCACATTGTAAAAAAAAAAACACCCGCACATACACACACACACACACACACACACAAAAACAACAAAAAATGATCAGAAAAAAAAAGAAACACACACACACACATACAAACATACAACACAAACAAGAAGGACATTTTTATGATTTGTTTTATGCAATAGAAGCCGATAATACTATAAAGAAAAAACTATTTTTTTTTTTTGATTAATCCATTAACTTAGTTTTAATCGTTAGTCTAGCGTAATTATCTTAATATCATAAAAAAACTGATAACGGACGTACATATATACAGAGACAGGACATGTATCAATGTACCATATATATAGTATATATATATATATACAAATACCAACCAACACACAACACACAAATCCAAAACTATTCTAAAAAAAATCGGCAATGATATATATTACCTTAATAATATAAATGAAATCAGCAAAGGATCCAATCTTAATATTTTTTTAAATGCCTGCCCCCCTCCCCCCTCCTCCTTAAATGATAATTGATCAATTTTTAAACAAGCAGTTATGTAAATCGTAGTATATATATATATATGTAGGAAGTATATATATATTTATATATATATATATACATATTTAATGGCGAGCGTATGTACATGGGTTATATGTGTCGACGCTGAGGAGGAAAGTTAGTTGGTAAGTTGCGTGTAAATTTAATTGAAAAAGTCCCCCTTTAAACATTATACAAATAAAAGAAAATTGATTCTGAATAAAAAATTGTTTTACGAAAATATCCGGCGGGACACTGAGGTTCGCCCTGAATAAATTAAATCGGAATGGGAGCACAGATAATAGATGCGCCGCGACTGGGCGATGAAAAAAGATTCCATTCAAGTGGAATTTAATCAAGGTTTGTATGGTATATATAGGCTTCCTTATAGCTTTGACGAAATTTATGGATATATCTTCATATTATTCGTACTATGGGTTAATTTTCTGTTCATAATGATTAAAGAATAAAACAATATTATACGTAGAATTCTTCAAAACGGATATGACATATATGTGTAGAAGATAAGGTTCAATATATTCACACAAAAAAAATTCCATTTAAAAATGTATAGAAACAATAAAAAGAACATATTTTGTAGGTGTGTGTCGAGAGATTAAAATAATTAAATATTTATATGTGAACTCTTAAAATCAAATGGAATTGTTTACAACTAAGAGCCTCACAATTCGATTAATACAAACAGAAAATCTTTTTATTTTTAATTCTTATTTGTTTAAAAGATATATATTAAAGAAATAATTAAAATTTTTAAATTAAGTATACGTTATTTTCCCCTACCGAAAGACTATCGCTTAAAATGCCATCTCTAACAAATAACTATCGAAAGCCGGAGACACAACCGATAAATGTCCGATTTCTTTTTGTACATCCCTACACGACTGCGACAAAAAGTGAATATTTCGTTTCGGGCTGTTTTTTTTTCGTTTCGTCTCTAAACTTTCGCCGTGTAATTGTGCTGTATCCTGAAACTGGCCAAGAACTGAGTGATCCGACAGCTATATAGCTGCTATCCGGACAAATGGATCTGTCTCCGGGGGATTTGGAGCAGTAACCCAACCCAAAAAAAGGAAAAAAAACGAGAAAAACGCAAGCAGAGGCGGCGGCAGCAGCAGCGAACACAGAGCGTGCGAGCGAGAGGGGGCGATATATTCGCTGAGGAAGAAGCAGAAGCAAAAAGCAGAGGACTTGGGCTGGGGGGAAAAATTTTGAATCGAATTTTTCGTAGTTCTCAAGTGTGTAGCTGCGACGAAACGGAACTCTTAATTGACTGAAATCACCGTATAGAAAACGAGAAACGACACCATACATACAGCACAATGGATCCGGACAGGGGCAGCGGGCAGGAGACGAAGGTCATCTACCACATTGACGACGAGACGACGCCGTATCTGGTGAAGATTCCCATTCCATCCGCCCAGGTGACGCTGCGCGACTTCAAGCTGGTGCTAAATAAACAGAACAACAACTACAAGTACTTCTTCAAGTCAATGGACGCGGATTTCGGTGTCGTCAAGGAGGAGATAGCCGACGACTCGACCATATTGCCCTGTTTTAATGGCAGAGTTGTGTCCTGGCTGGTATCGGCGGATGGGACCAATCAATCGGACAATTGCTCGGAGCTGCCGACCAGCGAGTGCGGCGACCTGGCCGGTATGGGCCGTAAAATATCGCAACAACAGCAGCAGGTGCAGCAGCAGCAACAGCAGCAGGTCCATTCCCAGCAACAGCAGCAGCAACAGCATCAACATCTCCAGCAGCAACAGCAGCAAAAGCTAATCGGCGGCAATCCAATGCTGCAGCCGCCACCGCTCACATATCAATCGGCATCGGTGCTATCCAGTGATCTGGACTCGACCAGTTTGTTTGGCACGGAATCGGAGCTAACACTGGACCGGGACATGACCGACTACAGCAGCGTTCAACGGCTGCAGGTGCGCAAGAAGCCGCAGCGTCGCAAAAAGCGAGCGCCCAGCATGTCGCGCACCTCCTCGTACAGCTCCATAACCGATTCCACCATGTCCCTCAACATCATTACGGTTTCGATCAACATGGAGGCGGTCAATTTTCTTGGCATCTCCATTGTGGGTCAATCGAATCGCGGCGGCGACGGCGGCATCTACGTGGGCAGCATTATGAAGGGCGGCGCCGTCGCCCTGGACGGAAGGATCGAGCCCGGGGATATGATCCTGCAGGTGAACGACGTCAACTTCGAGAACATGACCAACGACGAGGCGGTGCGCGTCCTGCGAGAGGTCGTCCAAAAGCCCGGCCCCATCAAGCTGGTGGTGGCCAAGTGCTGGGACCCGAATCCCAAAGGCTACTTCACCATACCGCGCACGGAGCCGGTGCGTCCGATCGATCCCGGCGCCTGGGTGGCTCACACCCAAGCGCTAACCTCGCACGACAGTATTATCGCCGATATCGCGGAACCGATCAAGGAGCGCCTGGACCAGAACAACCTCGAGGAGATCGTCAAGGCGATGACGAAGCCGGACAGCGGCCTGGAGATACGGGACCGGATGTGGCTTAAGATCACCATACCGAATGCATTTATTGGGGCGGATGCCGTCAACTGGGTGCTGGAGAATGTCGAGGACGTGCAGGATCGAAGGGAGGCGCGTCGGATCGTCTCCGCTATGCTGCGAAGCAACTACATCAAGCACACGGTGAACAAGCTGACGTTCTCCGAGCAGTGCTATTATGTGGTGAACGAGGAGCGAAATCCGAATCTGCTCGGACGCCAGATGCTCCATCCGCACCAGCATCCGCACGGCCATGCCCTCAGCCATGCGGACACGGAGAGCATCACCAGCGACATCGGGCCGCTGCCGAACCCGCCCATCTACATGCCATACTCGGCCACGTACAATCCCAGTCACGGCTACCAGCCGATCCAGTACGGCATCGCCGAGCGTCACATCTCGTCGGGATCCAGTAGCAGCGATGTCCTCACCAGTAAGGACATCTCGGCCTCGCAAAGCGACATCACATCCGTGATCCATCAGGCCAATCAGCTAACGATTGCCGCCCATGGCTCCAACAAATCTTCCGGCTCATCGAATCGTGGCGGCGGCGGAGGCGGGGGCGGCGGAGGCAATAATACCAACGATCAGGACGTATCCGTATTTAATTACGTATTGTAGAAACCTTTCTTTTTGCAATCAAATTGTGTTTTTAATTAATTAAATTAAATATGTACGATTATTCTTTTTTTATATACGAGTATACAAAGCAAACAAACAGCAAACCACAATATATAATAATTATAATAATAATAATAATAATAATAATACTTATGTATATGTATATGTAACTTGTAAGTCATAGGAAAGAACAGCAGAGGATGATGAGATGGAGATGGAGAAGGAGGAGCAGCCAGGATAATGAAAAGGACGTGAAGAATACAAAAAAAAAAACAGAAACAAAAAAAATAACAAACGGATCACCACAGGGATTTATATATTCGGCTAACGGTTGTGGCGACGATCAGATCAGATCAGCTGAGATATAACTGAGATATATAGTCCTGGCTGGGAAATAAATGATATGGCAGCTTGAGCATGCGAGCGAGAATGATTTTGAATAAAGTTCTAAGAATTTAGTAATCACAAAGTAAATAAATACAAATAAAATGAATAATCGATGGATTTTTTTTATTGGAAAATTGCAATTACTTATCTTTTTGACATATTCATGGGTGGGTTACTTAAACCTAAAAGGGATATATCTTCTAATATTACTTAAAGTACAAAAAATATCCAAAAATAACAAGTATTTGATTAAAATTAGAGTTTTCTTAAAATGAAAATTTTCAGAGGCTGAAAAAATATTTGAAAATCTACACATGTGATTTCCTCAAATGAAAACATCTCTATACGCGGAACCATCGCTTTTCCAGGTATGGGCGTGCATTTGAAGTGCATAAAGAAATCTATAAATAGATTTTTTTTTCAAACAAACATCAAGATAAATACAATTTTTAAAAAAGCCGCTACTCTCACCCGAACCGTGTTTACCAACACAGTTTTCTGATACACTTATCGATAACTGCCCGGATCTATCGAACGCCAAAACCAAAACAAAAGCAAAAAACAAATAGAAATACAGCCAAAAAATAAAATAGAAAAGAAAATAACATAAATGGCTACCGAAGTGGAGCCCGCAAATACGGCGGACAAGTTTTCAGCTAATGCCGAGGAACTGGAGAGCTATTATCTGATGCTGGAAAACGGCAGCATTCCGGAATTGCAGTGGCAGTTTCCCGGACGGAGACCGCCATCTCCGGACGTTGGCGGCGGCGTCGGACCTGGCACCGCCAACAAGGAACTGGAGCAGACTGTTGGCGAAACCATAGAACAGGAGTAAGAGGAGACCCAGACCGAAATATTCGATTTTTTATTAAAAATGCTATTTTACTCATTTTTCAGGCCCCAGAAGGCCCAGAACGACTTCGATTTCAGTGACGATGTGGCGCCCACACAGATGCGAGTCCGAAGCCAGACATCTACCCCCAAGTCGGCCAAGAAAAAGACGGCCAACTTTGCTGGCGTTATGGAGACGCTCAAGAAGAAGAATGCCGAGAGCTCCTAGCGTATGCTGAAATTCTGATGTAATCCCAGCAAGGGTACTTGGGAGTATATACGATTCTAGGCGAAATTTCACCTTAAATAGGAAGGGGAATTTTTAAATTTCTAAAGAAATATTTAAAAAAAGATTTAAATATTATTTCAACAAAAGTCCGATTTTTGAGGGCTTTTTGATGAAGATTATGTTTTAAAGTTTTTAATTAGATGGTAGTTGTCAAGTTAGGAATATTAATAAATTTTATAATCATTATACAATTTTAAATTTTAAACAAAACTATAGCTAAGTTGTGCAATTTATGATTCTTTTATAAGATTTTTATTGAAATTATAAAACCAAAAATTTAATTGAAAGCTGTATAAAATAATATAGAAAATTGTAGACCTTACAAATAAATTTAATAATATACAAAAAATAAAACACAATGTATATACATATATGTACATACATTAGATATTTAAATATCGTTACTTTGAAAACAACAGAGATAGATTGACAAAAATTCCCCCTAAGGCTATCTCTTTTCTTTTGAAATATTTTTTCAAAATTTCCATTAAACAAGTAAGGAAACAACCCTTGCGGCTAAGATTGGATATTTATCGCATATAGTAGACCGATCCTAACTAGAATTTTATTATAAAACCAATTTATTAAAATAAAAATCTTTAAAAAAAGTCCCAAGCATCTATCTTCAAAAAACTAGGGTTGGTATATTAACCAAATACCAAATACTTTTGGCAGCTATAGGATAAAGTAAACCGAGTCTTCAAAAATCGAATCGGAAAGTGTCCAATTTTTTAGATTTTTTGTCCTGAGATCCTGAGACAAAATATTTTTTCGATTTTTTGTCCATTTTTCGTGATGGGATCCCTTGAAAATGGGGTTTTCCCCTATAGGGCCCACTGCGATGGCTATATCTTCCCCAATTCTCATCCGATTCTCAAGCGGAGTACCTTAATCGATTTCTAGGTCGATTTGCCACAATTCTGCATCAAAATCCAGAGACAAAATATTTTTCAGATTTTTTGTCCATTTTTCCTGATGGGATCCCTTGAAAATGGGGTTTTCCCCTATAGGGCCCACTGCGATGGCTATATCTTCCCCAATTCTCATCCGATTCTCAAGCGGAGTACCTTAATCGATTTCTAGATCGATTTGCCACAATTCTGCATCAAAATCCAGAGACAAAATATTTTTCAGATTTTTTGTCCATTTTTCCTGATGGGATCCCTTGAAAATGGGGTTTTCCCCTATATGGCCCACGGTGATGGCTATATCTTCCCCAATTCTTATCCGATTCTCAAGCGGAGTACCTTAAACGATTTCTGGATCGATTTGCCACAATTCTGCATCAAAATCCAGAGACAAAATATTTTTCAGATTTTTTGTCCATTTTTCCTGATGGGATCCCTTGAAAATGGGGTTTTCCCCTATAGGGCCCACTGCGATGGCTATATCTTCCCCAATTCTCATCCGATTCTCAAGCGGAGTACCTTAATCGATTTCTAGATCGATTTGCCACAATTCTGCATCAAAATCCAGAGACAAAATATTTTTCAGATTTTTTGTCCATTTTTCCTGATGGAATCCCTTGAAAATGGGGTTTTCCCCTATAGGGCCCACTGCGATGGCTATATCTTCCCCAATTCTCATCCGATTCTCAAGCGGAGTACCTTAATCGATTTCTAGATCGATTTGCCACAATTCTGCATCAAAATCCAGAGACAAAATATTTTTCAGATTTTTTGTCCATTTTTCCTGATGGGATCCCTTGAAAATGGGGTTTTCCCCTATAGGGCCCACTGCGATGGCTATATCTTCCCCAATTCTCATCCGATTCTCAAGCGGAGTACCTTAATCGATTTCTAGATCGATTTGCCACAATTCTGCATCAAAATCCAGAGACAAAATATTTTTCAGATTTTTTGTCCATTTTTCCTGAGTGGATCCCTTGAAAGTCGGGTTTTCCCCTATAGGGTCCACTGCGATGGCTTTATCTTCCCCAATTCTCATCCGATTCTCAAGCGGAGTACCTTAATCGATTTCTAGATCGATTTGCCACAATTCTGCATCAAAATCCAGAGACAAAATATTTTTCAGATTTTTTGTCCATTTTTCCTGAGTGGATCCCTTGAAAGTCGGGTTTTCCCCTATAGGGTCCACTGCGATGGCTTTATCTTCCCCAATTCTCATCCGATTCTCAAGCGGAGTACCTTAATCGATTTCTGGATCAATTCACCACCATTCTGCATCAAAATCCTGAGACAAAATATTTTTCAGATTTTTTGTCCATTCTTCCTGATGGGATCCCTTGAAAATGGGGTTTTCCCCTATAGGGCCCACTGCGATGGCTATATCTTCCCCAATTCTCATCCGATTCTCAAGCGGAGTACCTTAATCGATTTCTAGATCGATTTGCCACAATTCTGCATCAAAATCCAGAGACAACATATTTTTCAGATTTTTTGTCCATTTTTCCTGATGGGATCCCTTGAAAATGGGGTTTTCCCCTATAGGGCCCACTGCGATGTCTATATCTTCGCCAATTCTCGTCCGATTCTCAAGCGGAGTACCTTAATCGATTTCTAGATCGATTTGCCACCATTCTGCATCAAAATCCAGAGACAAAATATTTTTCAGATTTTTTGTCAATTTTTCCTGATGGGATCCCTTGAAAATGGGGTTTTGCCCTATAGGGCCCACAGTGATGTCTATATCTTCCCCAATTCTCATCCGATTCTCAAGCGGAGTACCTTAATCGATTTCTAGATCGATTCTTCACCATTCTGCATCAAAATCCTGAGACAAAATATTTTTCAGATTTTTTGTCAATTTTTCCTGATGGGATCCCTTGAAAATGGGGTTTTCCCCTATAGGGTCCCATATAGCTTTAAAACTGCGACTATTTCGCGTAGAACCAGACAGACAGACGGAAATGCTTATATCAACTCAGGAGGTGATCCTCATCAAGAATATATACTATATATTATATAGTATATGCGTTTTAGGGTCGGTACCCTCTGCAAGGGTATAAAAAAATCTAAAAAATACCATGAAATAAGAAATACTAGCAATTAAACACGTAAGAAAATTGATTTATTTGCGGAAATATCCATTTCATTTAAGACGAATAATAAGTTATTGTGCCTGCGGGTGTGTGTGTTGTTTGTTTTTGTTTTTTTGTTGTTTGTATACATCTTGTATATAGAATATATATAGTAATACAGATACAATTCTGTGTATGTATATATAGAGTGTATATGTTTTTGTTTCTTTTTGTAAATAAATGTATATAATTCGTTTCGGTTTCGAAGTATTGTGTAGGTTAAAAATGGCATTTGATAAACATTAATTGACATACCTTAGGACTATATGTGCACATGTTTTGTAGATTTAACTTAGTCGCAGTATTCGTATAAATTGTATTTCTCTTCCTTTCCATTTCTTTTTTTTTTAAAGCTTAACTAATTTAATTATTATTTACACAATACATATACTTCTTTTTTTTTAGTTTTGTGTGTATAAGCCATTTTATATAGGTGAAAAAAATGCAGCTCAAGCTTATAACAATATATAACAAAGTGGGCTAAAATTTATAACACATAGGGTTGAGAATTTTTGCTTTAAGTTTAGGTCAGGGACTTAGTCAAGGTAGCTCGGGGGGCGTGAGACTAAGATCTGGCGAGAATACGAGAGAAAGGCTAGCAAGGCAATATTTTTGTTGATTTTTTGTTTTTCTGTTTTTTTTTTGTGTGAGGCCTTAGAGATTAGGATTCTGATTTGATTTTCCAAGCCAGGAAAATCACGTCAAGTTTGAGGGTGTTTTAAAAACGTACATATTAAAAGCTAACATCTTAAAAAAAAAACATATTCCCTAAAAAATATATATAGTATATAATGTGTATATCATTCCGGTGTTCAAAACACACTCTTTAAGCTCTTAGTCCCCCCTCATTCCACGATCATCATTAATTTATTCTTCGGGCGGGGCTGTGTCTGGTCTTGGAGCTGCTCCATTACTAGTCGGTAGCGAGTCTTTAATGCCACAATGGGGGGCTATCATCTCGACGAGAGCGCCAAAGGTGGGTCGGGAGCGGGGCGTGGCATGCCAGCACTGTTTCATCAAAGCGTAAATCAATTCCGGGCAATCTTTGGGGCGGGGTAAGCTGTAATATATGTACAAGAGAGTGTGTTATCAGCATCAAATGACCCGTAAAGGTTATCGTTTAAACTCATAAAGCGTCCACGGATCAGTTCATCGAATGATGACAAATTTAATGAATAAATCAAGGGCCGATTAGACTCACCGTTCCCCATCATTGAGACGTTTAAGGAAATCCTCATTGTCTTTCTGAATCGGATGCAAGTTTGGCAATTCGCCGCGGGAGAACATCTCGTATAGGGTGACTCCATAGCTCCAAACATCCGAGAACGTTGAGATTTTTCCAGTTGATATGGCCTCCGGGGCGTACCTAAAAAAATCATTATTATAATTATTATTATTATACCCATGAGAGAGGTGCAAGACGTACCATTTAATGGGTATGTCGCGATTACTTATAGCTATATAATAGCCATCGGAGTTGGCGAACTGCGCCAGACCAAAGTCTGAGATTTTAACGCTATCACAACCACCGTTGCGATCGACCAGAATGTTTCGGGCGGCCAGGTCCCGATGGATAAGCTTTTTGCCAGCCAAATAGTCCATGCCCTATGGGGATACAAAGTCATTAAATCGATCCTCATGGGGAACATAAATTCTTAAAGGGGAAGTGCCAGTTTCCGCTTCACATACCAGAGCTATGTCCAGAGCGAAGCTAATCAGGCGGGAGTTCTTGAGATTAGGGGCCTCGAAGCGCAGATATTGATCGAAGGAGCCGGACAAGTACTCCATCACAATGCACTGCCGTCGCTCCGCATAATACTTAAACTTGACCACATTCGGGTGGTCCAGTTCCCGCATTATGTCGATCTCGCGCAGGAAATCGGCCGAGACATGCATGTTATTCGTTAGCTGTTTGATGGCCACCTGCTCCGGCGAACGATCCTTGTCGTAGTATTCCAACTGGCCGCGATACACGACACCGTAGTGGCCCTGTCCGATCTGGTTAGCGGTGCTGAAGATAAGCCTACAATCGTTCAGCTCCACCACCATGCAGAGATTGGACTCGGGGAAGGGTATTGGGCAGGGTATATTATGGCTCTCGCTGCGATACTCATCCGTTGTGCCATCTGAAAAGAGACTCTTTTTAGAGATCCCGATCTTAAATAGTAGAATCAATGGAGAAACATACTGGTATCAAATCCTGGGGCGGGCATGTAGTCCGTGGCATACTGGTCCTTGATAATACTCAGGCGGGCAAAGATCTGGTGGGGACTGAAGCGTTTCTGAAACTCATCGCTCCACCCGTCCATAATCGTTTCGGATATGAGGGACGGACATATGTCCGCGTCCAGAGGCTCCAGAATATTACCATCCATGTTCCGCTGACGCCTCAGATCCTCCTGTCGCAACGTCCTCAAATCCCGCTGGCATCGCGAGAATATCTCATAGGTGGTGGTGGCAAAGGCCCAGAATTGAACGTGTATATCGTTCTTGGCAGCCTGAAGGTTACGATAATACGACACTGGTATCCAGGGTGAACTAAATAGAGATTAAGGATCGAAAAAATTAATAAAATATTCTTTTAATTTGTATTCTGTTTTGGAAAACTTACTCAGATTCTCGATAGGGACGCGGATAGCCCGGATCACTGATCTTGGCTTCCAGTATAAAGTTGGAGGGATCATACTTCGTCACATACATATTGCTGGCCCTTATATAGCTATGTATTATCTTATTATCCTCCAGATAGTGCATTCCACGCACCAGCCCGTGCATCAAGTCCAGCAAACAGTGCAGACTCACGTCCCGCTTCGTCTGAAGGAATCGATTCAATGGCTTGTCGCCATTGTACTCCATCACCATGGTATAGGGATCGGAGAGCGTGAGGCCGTATAGCTTGAGGAACTGCGGTGACTGGATGAGACTCCAGGTCTGGGCCAGACGGAAAAACTCCATAAAGTCGCCATCGCTCTTCAGCATTTTCATGGTGACGGGCACATCCTTGACGGGACTCTGTTGGATCCAATCGCCGCGTATCGAGAACATCATACCATCCTCGCAAAGTGCAATCAAGTCTAAAAGGAAGTGCGTCTTTGTGATGAAGTTCTAAGGAGTTCTATGAGGAAAACCCACCTGGATACCACTGAAGATCCGTTTTTGGATTAAAAATCTGGGGATTACGCCGCTGCAGTTCCGACTCGCTCAGCTGCAGGTCAGTCTTTTTGGCCTTGAGGTTCTTTGGCAGCAGGAGCAGCAGCAGCGGCGGCTTGTCGTACTTGGAGGGCGGCAGCCTCACCCTGTCATTCGTGTCCGCCTTGATGAAGTGCGCCACCTCGGCCAGCGAATTGAACGTGTGATCGGCATTGTTGTAGGTGAGCCTCCACTGATTCGCCGCCTCCAATCGTACAATACGAAAGGTTTCCGGCTTACAACGCTCCTGGTCAGTTTCCCTGGCAATTCTACACCTCAGAAAAAATCATCTATTATTGGTAATGTTTACAAAAATATTATGACATAGTGTACACACATCTTGGTGTTGATATCAATGTAGTAGACCCCGTATTCCCGGTCGCATTGACGCACAATGTAGCTCCCACATTGATCCCCATTTTCGTGCAGTTTCATTAAGGAATAGGCTCCTCCTATGGGAGGGTGTATGTGCAGAGTTCCCAGCTCCTCCAGCGACGGGGTGCGATACGAATGGCACAGATCCTGCATCCATTTGGTTGTTAATCTGTCATGGAAATTAAAATTAAAATTTATTGGAATGTGATGGTGATCTTAAAGGTAATTACTACTAGTAAGTATTTATAGGATTATGGGTGAATGAGCTGAGCTAGGCTTATTTGTGGGGTGGAAAAATATTGACATTGAGTTTAATAAGTTACACCAACTGTGCCTTATCAACAAAATTAAGTTATTCATTTTAAATTTAAACGTTATCAATTGATTTTATTTATTCGTTTTAAATTGAATTACTTAATAAAGCACAGACGCCGTGACTTAAAAGTCCTGATAAGATCCTATAATCGTGAAACTACACCCAAGAAATACAGAGTTCGGCTAAGAAAATTTAAAAAAATAAGAAAGAAAAACTTTAACAAGAAAAAAACATCTAAGTCATATTTTTTAAATATCAGTTATTTATTATTAATCGAACCTTATGAGAATAAAAATCCTAAGCTACTATCATCAAAAACACCAAAGTAATGACACATCCTATCGTTCAGTTGCAAGGCAGCTATAGGATAAAGTCGGTGAATATTAATGAAATTTTGTAGAGCCTATTATTTGGTTAAATGAAATGTGTAAAAAATCCCAATCTTCTAACTTAAAAAACACTGAAGATATGGCATTTCCAATGAATCAGTTGGAAGGATAACTGCCTTACAGGACTAAACCTTGTACAGGAATATCTTAATCAGGCAAAGGAGTTTTGGACCTTTAATCAGTTGGATCGATGAACCAAGCTCAATAATTAGCCATATAAATATATTCTAGAATTTGAATTTCATTTCGGAATGAGTCTTTTTGGATAATCAAGTATCAGTACTACAGAAGTATACTGTCCCATGTCTCAAAGCCCATATGATAATACTTTTAAAGGATGTTGATGTTCTTACTGAGAATTGGCTACCTCAAAATGGCTTCCAGATTTTAATATTATTTTTTGAAACCTCTTTTGAAGCGATAGAGAAAATAATTTTGAATAAACCCCGAAAAGATAGAATTTCTAAGAACACATCCTTTTGAAAGATATGTCTTAAGAGTCTTATAATAATATGTCTTAAATATATAGTCGAATATGTCTTAAATATGCCTCCTTCAAAATATTATTGAAGCTAAAAAGGGCTACATATTTAACAACATTTATATAGAAATCTTATGTTGAGCTTATGCCTTAATTCTGAGTACTGATACTTGTCCAAATACTTAAACAAAAACATCAAATTTTTAATGAATTTGTATAGTTTTATTTTTAGAATGTTACTAATGATATCTTTAGGTAAAAATAGGTTAAAATCGCTCTGCAAAACCATTTAAAATTAGTATTCCGTTGAAATACTAATGCCGACTGACGTATATACTAAACTAAATTATGTATTGCCTTATCAATTAAATAATAATATTATTACCAACGTAATGACTTTTTTATGGTGGGGTTTTTTTTCGTTCTTCAAATAATATTTCTGATAAGAAGCACAGTTTTTTAAAGACTTTTATACTTCCACGAAATATATGTATATTAAAATATTAAAAAACCAAAAATATTACACTTGATTTCAGATTGAATTGAGTTAACTTATA
This sequence comes from Drosophila malerkotliana malerkotliana, assembly GCA_018153235.1. Taxonomy (NCBI): domain Eukaryota; kingdom Metazoa; phylum Arthropoda; class Insecta; order Diptera; family Drosophilidae; genus Drosophila; species Drosophila malerkotliana. The sequence goes on along the minus strand of JAECXV010000058.1, from coordinate 6,080,591 downwards.
GAATAATGATCACTCACCTTATATAGATGCTTAGGTAGGAGATGAAGGACTTCATTTCCTGCTCCGTCTGGAAACGCATCTCGAATCCTTTGGGTAGTCCCTCTATCTCCAGCCTAACATCGGTGTTACTGATCTTCGAGATCATGAAAATACCTTCAACACGTCCCACCAACAGCCACTAAAATTTAAGAAATTCCAATAATTATTATAATCAGTCGTTTTTTGACAGTTTTTTTAAAATGTCTTTTGACCTTCGCCATTCTTCCAAAATCCAAGCAGCCAATCTGGAGAGGGGAATTGCTCATTCTTATCAGCATATAATCCCCCAATAGTGGACTACTTTGATAGTGGACAGAATTTGCTTTTAAAAAACATAAAATTTTAATTATTATATAGAAATGTGGAACAGACAAATGGCTTTAAATCCCCTCTAGAGTCTAGAGGATTCTAGGAAGCAAACACAGGTCTACAGTCTAGACCTTTACTTTCAAAATTGATAAAGTTTGTAGATCCAATGTAATATTTTCTAAGAATCTATATTCTTAGCAGCAATATAGTAATTACCTTTAGAGTTGCCTCAGAGGTGACACGGGCCACTTTGAGACCAGGATTTGGAGAGTCGTGCGGGAAAACCCGGACATAGACATCGATTCCTGCATTCGGAGGACGTCGCTTGCCCTTCTTGCCGCTGCCCACGTTCGTTGTGAGTGTGGATATGGTGCTGGTGGATCCCATATCCGATGATGACGTGGATGTCAAGGCTCCGGGTATGGTGGTCAGGCCATGACCCAAATACGGTGCGCCGCCGGGCAGATCCTCGTTGGGCAAATACATGACCGTGGCCATGAACTGTTCGGTCAAGTAGGTGGGCGCCAAGTGGGCCACCTGGTGCACGTAGTGCCACATCAGGCGGTCCACGCTCGGCGAGTTGGCGCTGAGGGTGCGGAATACTTCGCGGATCTTGGAGCCGACAAAGAAGCTGTGCGCCTTCCACAGGCTGGGCGGCAGGTATTTCTTGAACATCTTCTCGATCTCACGCATCGACTTGTGGTTCAGCTGCATATCGATGATCATGTCCATCACGGTCAGTCCGCTGGTCATGTCCTTGTGGTCCGGATAGCGGATCTCGGGTATGAGCTCGTTCACCATATCATAGCTCATCTGTCTGTAGAGGAAGCTGTGGCTGGCCTGATCTATCTGCTCCAGTTGGGTGTCCAGTTCGGGCACACGGAATCGCATCTTGAAGCAGTAGAGAATTTCGGGTTTGAGATGTTCGTTGTGCGATACCCAGGTGCATTCGATCCTAACGGCCGTGGGCGATCGTGTTGTTGTGTGGTGTTCCCGGATGCCGAAGAGCAGGATGCAGGTTGGTTTGATGCCAAGTTCGCGGCATATCTGTATGATGATCTTCTCGCACTGAAGACCCACCGGAAATTCCCGATATTTGGACATTTTGGGAATCGCGACTCGGACCATACTGTCGGTACTGTGAAGACTTTGGGACGAGGAGGCGCCACTGCGCAGTGATGAGTTGGTGAGGCTGGCACTGTCCGCCAACGAAGTGCGACCACTGCTATTGTCGTCCATTTTGGGGCCGTTTAATTATTTTGGTCTCTGAGCCAAAGGATTCCCCTTCCAATGCGCACTGAGTGAGAGTTGCCTCCTTGGTTGCCTGCCACTCTATCACCTGATAAATATTCGAGGAGAGAGTAGTAGGTGGAGGAGGAGGGGCACCTCCGACACAATCCCCGCTAGAAATTCGCGACTGTCTGGCTGGCGGAGCCGTAGCACTCTGATATCAAAAACCGACTAACGGCACTAGCCACCCGACACCTCGGATCAAAGCAAGCTGGGAAAACTTGGAGCCCAGCTTGTTTATATTCGTGCCTAGCTGGTTTCCGAGTTGGACAGGGTTATCTTGCGTTGTTGTTTTTGCTGTTTTCAGTGTTGATAAGCGTTGGATAAGATTTTTGTATTTTTTGGTATATTTTCTTCATTAATATGTTATCGATAATTATAATTGCAGTATTTTCTATCCGATTTCTTATCGCACTTTTTTTTAGTTGTTTCTGGCAACGCCGTTCCCGGTTAAGCTGGTGTTGCCACCTGGGTTAAACATATATTTAAAAAATTAGGCGCCTTATATGTTTAAAAATAAATTCAAGAATAATACAAAATATTTAGTTTAATTTTGTTTCGTTCTTTTCTTTATTGCTTTTTTTTTATCAGTTCTTTACAATTCAATTGCTCAGCATATTGAAACTGGCTCTATATTTTATTAAAATCTTTCAATTTATTATAATGTTAAAAACAGCGCTTAACAAAATATGCATAGCTTGTAATGATTTATTTTTTGCATAATTTATACCGATAAGCTGCCGTTTTCCCACGATGAATTCTTTAATATTCTAAGCGATACACATACTTCGAGTTCTTTCCTGTGAGCTGAGCCCCTCTTTTCTTTAGCTACTACGATAAATTTAATTAGTTTTTAACATTTTGAAGCCTTCCCTTTGCGGTCCGAATTTGATAAGACTATTTATTTTGACCACAAGGCCTCCAGTGTCTATGATAAACCTCTTATCGCACTTTCTAAAAGGAAAAAAAACTAATAATACAAATTATAAAAAGCATATGGTACACTTGTGTTTTCTTTTTTTTTTTGTGCCTGTAAAACAACAAGATCTATTATTTACAATTAATTGTTACTGATAAAAATGTGTTTATTTAAGAATAATTTTTAAATATTCATTTAAAAAGAAAAGGAGGTTTTGTCCTTCTTAACTTTATTGATTAATTTTTGTTTATTACCAAATAAGAATTTTAATGAAGACAAAATATAGTTTAACATTTATTTATCTTCAGTCTTATAATCTTTATGAATTTAATTTTGACAAGCCTCCCAATTTAAATTTCCTGAGGCTGGCTTCATATATTCTCGCTCTCTTTTCTCAAATTCAGCTGAAAACCTGAAGAGATCTCAACGAAAGCTAAGAGAAAACCGTTACGAGTTTCAAATCCAGAGCAATACAAATCAGCTTCCTTGGCGCCCGTCTCTGGGGGATAAACGGACAGCACTCCCGGACGTAGGAACTGACTCCATCCAATCGCACCGCCCGCGTCCACGTGCCACCAGCACCACCGTCTGACCTGCGCCGCTATCCAGCCAATCAGAGTCGGGGGGCGTGGCCATAACGGTGAGCCGGCCCGTATCCGATTGGAGCGAGCGCATGCCAAAGAGAGCGCCACACCGGTGAGAGAGAGTGGCAGAGCGCCGGAGAGGCGGCTTGGTCGCTCGGCTGGAGTTCGGTTATCGTGGGGCCTAAGTCGCCGCTGGTGGCCAAGCAAAGTGTCAGTAACGGTTTAACCCGCGAGCGTACCATATTACTTTGCTCTAAAAAAAAGCCCCTCTAGAATAAAAAATAATAAAAAAGAACCAATACGCGCCTTGTGCTAAATATATTTATTTTTTTTTTTTAAGTTTTGCGTAAAAGCAAAAACAATAAATAAACCAAACCAAAAAGTGAGTGTAAGTTTCAAAATAAGCCACAAACAAAAAAACAAATGAACGCGCCAAAATATTAAAAACTTAATTTAAAAACTAAAGTTAATAAAAGTGAATAAAGTGAATATATGAACAAAGAATAGCCTGAATAATGAAATTCTTGTTCAAACTGTAACTGTTAAACTTTTAACTCAAAACAATAAATAAAACATAACAATATATTTTATTTAAAAATAAAAGTGCAAAAAACAATAAAATGAAAACAATAACAAATAATAGCTCAGATATCATTTGGACACTGCATGTTCGAAACAAAAAAGAAAACAAACAAACATCTAAATGTTAATTTTTGTGACTAATTTGTTAAAGATGTATCTTAAATAAAATTAAAAACAACAAAACAAACTTGCTAAATCGTGGCAAAACCCAGATTTAATTTAAAATGTTAAATAGTTCCAAATATAACTCCCCAGGAAAAATCCTATAAGTGGGTTTTCTTGGGAATTGTTGAGTTTTCTGAATATTTCAAGTTTTTTAAATTTCAAGTTTTCAAAATTGCAAGTTTTCAAGTTTTAAAATTGTTTGAGTTTTTATAGAAGTGCAAGATTTTTTTTAAATTATTTTGAATAAATAATAAGATTATAAAATACAAAAAAAGTTTGAACTTACAAAACATAAACGAAACTTTAAGAACATCATTTTAAAACATATTTGAAATAAATTTTGGCAAAAAAAAGACCAAGAAAGACCAACAGAATATCGAAAAATAATCACAACAAAAAATTAATAATAAAATATTGTATATATATATATTTTTTTGGTTTCAAAGCAAAAAAAGATTAGACTTTTTTGATGAGTGACGAACAAAGGGGAGCGCGGAGGAGGAGAGTGTGTGATAAGGGATCTGCCCGCCGCTAAACACCCGCACCCACACACTGAGAGAAATAGCGAGGGATATCAAAAGGACCGAAATCGCCGGTTTAAGATCAAAGTGATCATCGAAGTGCTTTGAATTCGCCGTCGGTGACGAATGCATTTGCATCTCCTGGTGGCAGCCGCGACGCCTCCAGCTGATCATACGGGTGGTGTGGAAGACCCCGCCGCCACAGAGGCAACTTTTAACAGTGTTGCAAGTAGCGAGGCACCAAGTAGCACCAATCCCAGTAGCATCCCCATAACAGTCAATTGGCCGACCAGTGTGGCGCCCGTCAGCATCGCCGGTCACGGCCGCCTTGCTCGCAGCATCAACGGCAGCAGCGGCGGCGGCAGCGGCAGCCATCACCATCATCACCTGCACCATCACTACGCCCCCTATCACGCCGCCGCCTACCATCCGCATCATCCGTACTCGTACCACCACCCGCCGCCAGGCACCCCCACCCCCACGGCCACTGCCGCATCGGTCGCCTCGGCCGTCTCAGCCGGTGACATCGCCACTGCCGCACATCCGCCGCCCGCCTCGCATCCCCCCGCCATGGTCACCTCGTCGTCCGCCTCGCCCACCGGAAATGGCTGGACCAGCACCGGGGACTTCAAGGGACTGACGGCTGTGCCCGCCGTTGTGGCAGCCACGGGAGCCAGTGGAGGCAACTCCGCCGGTGGCACAACCGCCAAAGTGTTGGCCATCTCCAGTAGCGCCAGCGTTGGCAGCAGTTCGCCAACAGGTGGCGCCAGCAACGGCACTGCCCACAGTGGACACAGCGGCAGTACCACTAGCAACAGTGGCAACAACAACAACAGCTCCAATAGCAACAACAACTCGAATAGCAACAACAACAACAATGCCCTGCACCAGGATCTGAAGTGGATGGAGAGATTGGTGATGAAGCGACAGCAGGAGCATCCAGGAGAATTGGGTGAGTTACAAAAAGGTCAAAAGGTTACAATTTTTTATTAAAAAAAAAGATCAAATAATTAAGTTAAAAAAAAGGCAGAATTTAAATATCTAGATAAAGGGTATTGCTTTCTATCTATACATTTTTTATAAGCTATTTTTTTTAGGTTTCAAAAGCAGTTTTTCGGAATTTAAGGAAATATTTGAAATTTTAATACAATACATGTTTTTGTTTTAAATTTAAATACTTAACTTTTTTTTTAATATTAAAAAGGCATATTTTTATCTGAAATTGACAACTTTAATCTTCCGATCGGAATCTTTAATTTAAATCTTTAACTGAAATAGTTACTCGAACTATAAGTTTTTGAAACTAAAAGTAGTTTAAAGTAGAAAGTAGGAGAAACGTAGTACAAAGTACAAAGTATAAATAATTATTTTATTAATCAGAAAGTTTTATTGAGGTAGGATATTTTCATTATTAGAGATCAACGTTAGAGATGAATAACTTTTTTGAAAGTTTTTTTTAAAGATAATAATTGAAATTATTTCCTGATTCTGTCATTTAATGTGTATTTCCTTTGAATCTCATGTCTTTGTGGTCTTTATCTTTTCATTAAAAAAGTATTACTTTAAATATATTTCCCAAAATTGCCCCTAATACATATTTGCCCCAAAAATCTGAGCAATAAAACTTTAAAGGAAGGTACTATAACAAGAGAACCATGTTTCTCTTTAAAATTAAAGGGAATATTTTAAATAAGAAATAGTGTTAAAAATCTTAAAATTTCATTGATGAAATTAAGTTTTTTGTTCAATTATCCATCTTTTTTTTTATATTTTTCTTACAACTTCCTTAACATTTGTATCATCAAAGAGTAAGATCCTTTTTTTGAACTTTTCCCACAAAAAGCTTCGACTTATAATTTCCCTTATAAAAAATCTATAAAATAAAAAAAGAACCCAAGGCAACACTTTTAGCTCGTGGCCCGGCTGAGATTGCATATTTTTTTTTTTACAAAAAGTTATACTCACATACTGTACGCACGAGTATCTGTGGGATAACCCGATCCCCAAAAGGTGAAGCGCAAATTCTTTGCCACATCCTTGCACAATGCACTTCTAGAGCTTCCTCATCATCATCATAATCTATATATGGAGGTATATATATATGTATATATATATTTATGTAAGTAGCCTTATCGGATTGCACAAGTCAGAGCAGAGCCTCCAGCGGGATGACGATGTCGGGATATGTGCGTAAGTTGATATCGATAATTGTTATTGATATCAACGCACGAGTCTTTGGCCTTTTTTTTTTTTGCTCATCTTCGGGTCGATTGGTGATATCAATGACCCAAAGCGAAAGCTGCTAATGAAATCTCAGCTCATCGCTCCCCCTTTTTTTTACAAAATAATATCAGCAAAAGGAAACTGGTTCTTTAAAAATTTCTTTAAGGTCCTTTAATAAAAGTTATAATAATTAAAAGATATAGAAATTATATAGATATTACATAGATCTCTCTTAGCATCCTTATCCCCATAGACGCAAATCCATAAATCATTCAAATGCCCCATTTTTGGCTCCACTTTGGACGCAATCAGGTCAAATGCCAAACGCCATCCGGATGATGGCTTTAACCCTATTGTGTAATTAATTATGCACCGCCGGATGGCGGCTAAAGGACCAAAAGGACGCAGGACAACGGACAACAGATGATTGATATTTATGAACTGAAATAAACTATAAATTATTGAATATTTTGACGCTGCTTGACTGGCGATGAAATTGTATAATTTAATCAGTACCACTTGCCACTTAATTGTTTTATCCTTAATATCCTTGTTTTTATTTTTTTGCGTTTTTTAGTGCGCACGAGCAATCCTTACTTCTTGTGCTCCGCCCTGCCCTCCCATTGGCGCTCCAATAAGACGCTGCCGCTCGCCTTCAAGGTCGTCGCTCTGGCGGAAGTGGGCGACGGGACTTATGTCACGATCCGGGCCGGGAACGATGAGAATTGCTGCGCCGAGCTTCGCAATTGTACCGCCCAGATGAAGAACGACGTGGCCAAGTTCAATGACCTCAGATTTGTGGGACGAAGCGGAAGAGGTGAGTTTTTTAATGAATTTCTAGTTGGGATTTAGGGATATTATAAAGTATTACTTACAAAAGAATGGGTTCTTATACTTAATATCTTAAATAATAACTGATATTATTGATCTTATGATTTCATTAAATTTAAATTTTCCTATTATTTTTAGTAAAAAATTGCTTAACTTAGTTACTTCCTTTAAAAACCAAAAGAACTTCTCAACCTTTTCACAATCCTTACTTTCTTTCCTCTAATTTGATTGTAAGCTTCTCAGATCTTCTCAACGGAAGTTCTTGACTTAATTTGATTTAAAAATATACTCAAAAAAATCTCTTAAATTTAAATAAATTGTAAAAAACATTTTTCAAAGGTGCTTAAAGGATAGACTCTTTTTTTTCTAAATTAAAGAACAATACTTAGAAACTTTAAAGAGTGTAAATATGGAACGGGAACTTGAATATCACACTGTATATTGTTAAACCCATTATTTTAAATGAAAAAAAACTTATCTAAGGCCTTAACTTAAAAAGCAAAAAGCCTTATAGTTTAAGGCTTCAAATACTATTTTGATGGTTTCAGAAAAACTTAGGTACTAGGTACAGGAAAACTAGATACAGTTCTTGCGCCAAAAAATGAACAGAGTTATCTCATTCAGTTTTCTTTCTTGAAAATTTCTATAACAATTACTTTAAGTTTTTATAAAATTCTTATAATTCTTTAAAACTCAGTTTTTTTTTTACTGTGCAAGTGTCAGGAAAAAAAAGGTTAACAAAAAGAACTATATTATCAGATCGGAAGTGCTGCATTGATTGAGTGACAAGCCCGAAAATGAAGAGGAGTTCTTAGTTCTTAGCACCCTGAGAAGACTAATGCCTTCCTTTAAGTTAGTTCTTCGTATTTTTGGGTATTTTTGATGTCTGTCCATAAAATGGATCAAAAGATCAATGGTACAGCAGTCGTCACATTAGGCTGCAGTTGGCGCTGGCCTCGGGGAGCAGGAACATGCAACATGCAATATGCAACATGCAACTTCTCACTTGCAACTTGCATATGCGAGGAGTATATGGAAATGCCTGCACTGGGATCGGGACACGCAATGTTCTGGTAATCGATTTGAACCCACAATTATATACATATATAGTAGTATGTATATATAGGGAGTATATATTAGTATATCCCAAGAACATTGCATAGAATTTTGCAGCAGCAGCAGCAGTTGGCTAATTAGCTGCAACTGTTGCCTATCTGTTTTTGATCCAAAGTCCACCACATACATACATATCCGTAGCAACCCTCCCCACTGTCTCTACAATTCTTGACCAATTTTAAGGACTCGTGCCGCAAAAGGACGAAACACAAAATAATTACAACAATCACTCGGAATCCAAAAGGGGGCATGCAAATAACAAGCTAATGATGTAAGAACATAAACGCTGACCAAATTGTCAACGGCAGGCAACAAAGTTCACTTGGCCTGGCTTATAATGGTCACGCCCCCACCATGCCACGCCACACCAAGCCATGCCACGACCCAACGACCTTTGCGCCCTCACTCCCCCCGTCACTTGCCCTGTGAGTCGCGGGACATCATGCGGCGATTTCTGATTAGATGACAAAGCGAATCCGTATCTGAAACAAAAACAAAAGCCCAAAGGCAAAAGCCATCAAAACGTCAAGCGGAAAAATATTAAGCGACACTTGTAGCAGGGATATGGGGCTTAAGGTTAGACTTTATAATATCCTGGCAGAAGGAAAAAAAAATATTTTGCAAAGAAACTAAATAATATCCTGAAAATATATACAAAAATATGGAAAATATAGGGAATAATAATTTAATATTTAAGTTTTCAAATAATATTTTTATTCAAATACTTGCTAATAAAGAGACTCGTATTACACTAATCTACAGTCTTGTAAAGTTGTAATGAAAATAATATTATTCATTTAACTAAATATAATTTTTCGTATCACTTTAATTATGACTAAAAATGAAAAAAATGAAAAAAAATTATTTTTCATAGTTAAACATAAAACAAACAAAAATAAAATTAAAAAAAGTGAATCATATTTTTAAAAGTCTTGAAGTACAGGGTATTATTTTGAGAGGCTTTTGAGAGGACTCTGTGGGCGGAGAGACAATTTATGCAATTAATTGAGTGGGCGTGGCCATTTATCGCCTCATGATCCTGCTACTGGCATGCGTCAACATATTTGTTAATTTTTTTCTTTAATTTTAATCACCAGAAAAATCTGAAATGGACATTGAATATTAGTGTCCTTTATGTCCAGGGTTGATCCCGTATTAGATCCTTTTAATTAACAGCACAAACATTCAAAATACTCTCATTCCTTGTACCTCAAAATATGATATCATATCAAAGGACTTGACTTCTGTCAGGCAATGCTGGACAGGATTAAAATTTGCTGGAAAACCAAACAAATGAAGGACACGCGCCAGCCTGGAATTTATAAGTCGCTTCAGGATTTACATGTATTTTTGTTTTTTTTTTTTTTTTTTTGGGAAAAGGGTTGACAAGGGGGTGAAGGAGATGGCTGATAAACTTCAACAAGTCCTTGATCCGTCTTAGTGGTTGCAGATACATACTCTTAGCAGGAAATAGACTCTGGGTTAATAGGAGGAATTTTTTTGTAATAGTTAGCCGGTTCTAAAAAGATATTTTGAGGATTTCTATTAGGAATTCAAAAAGAAGTTATTTTGAAATAAAATAATAATAAAATAAATTATATTTCATTTCATAAAGGTCTTCTCAGTTTAAAGTTAAAATTTTGATAAAACCATAACCAGAATATTCGTGTTTGGATTTGTTTAAAATAAAATAAAGCTATCACTCTGGGAATATATTCAGTATCTTCAACAGAAATCACTTCCCTGGGAGACGTTATTATGCCATAGTTCCCAGCCCAAAAAAAAAAAAAGTCTCCATAAGTCTCCATAAATATACCCCCTTAATAGATAAGGTTAGCCGTTTTTTTTTTTATGTAATCCAAGTAATCCACAATCAGTGCGAATGTGAACGTATGTTCCGAGTGATTTGTCGCAAAGGCTATACTTAATACTAAGTTCCCACAGAGAGTTTATCGGAATATTCGTACAAATATAGTGAGTATGCCTCATTGGGATTGCCTGGGTTCTGGAAACACACTCTATGTTTTCAGATCCAAAATATGATTTATATTAAGTAGAAATAACTGACGAGTTCGTGAGCCTTATTGTTCATATTGATAATGACTAATTTGGATTCCAGAAAGAGAAACAAAAAATGGGTCTGTTGTCCATGTCCCATTATATGGTTATTACCTTTTCGGGGCTTTCATGGTCCTACCATATATATTTTATCATTCAGCCTTCAGACAAGAAAAGACAAAAGGGCCTAGAGCCCCCGAAATGGGGCAATAACGTTTTCCAATTACTCTCTAACGAACTTTTACCCAAGTCGATGGATGCTCCAGTTTGTCTGGCTCTTTTTGAAAAATTACCCATACTCCCCCTACCCTCCACTACAAAAGAAGGAGCTCGGTTTCTTTCTTTCCATCGGCTTTGATTAATTTGGATTTGGAGATTTCTTCTACAAACGAAAAGTACACGCACAGCGACCATTTCTGTTAATAATAATCATAATAATAAAGACATTTGAAAAAGAACCGAAAACGCTTTCTAACTGATGCCCATTTCGGCTGCTCCTCGACATCCATTTCCATTCGTGGTTTTTTCTCTAATTGAGACTCCGATTGAGACATCAAATCTATGATTATCTCCATCTAGTTTGGACCTAATCGAGTTCATATCGAACCTAATGGGTGTGCTTTCGGGTTCTTGAGACTTGAGCCAGTTTTTGGTAACTTTTCGTGACTTGCGCCATATAGTATAGCTCAGAAGGGGTTCTATATCTTTGCCAATTCTCACCCGATTTGTTAGCGGAATACCTTGAAGCTCGGTTCTTCATCGATCTACATCAAAATCATAGGATAGAATATTTTTTAGATTTTTTGTCAATTTTTCTAAGGGGACCCATTCAAATACTGAATAAATCGTGGTTTCAAAACTTATATTCAATATGGACCAAAACGGTGTCTATATCTTTGCCTATTCTTATACGATCTTTTAGCGGATTATCTTAAAAGATTTGGGGATCGATTCTTCTTCGATCTGTATCAAAATATGGAAGTAGAAGATTATTTAAATTTTTGTTTAATTTTTCTAATGACCCCTTGGGCTCCTTGGGGATATCGTGGTTGCGCCCCATATCGGTCAGAAGGGTGCCTATATCTTTGTGAATTCTGATCCGATCCTTGAGCGGAATACCTTAAAAGATTTATTGGTGCTCCATCAATCTGCATTTAAAATTTGAGATAAAATAATATTTGTTAAGTTAAAAAAAAAACCTTTTCAAGGGACTCCCTACAAAGAGCCTGGCTTAGCCCCATATGGCACAATGTTCTGCCTATATCTTTTATAATTTTTAACCGATGCCTAAGCTGAAAACCTTGAATAATTTTCTATGCATTTCATAAGAAATATATTGGAATTGTATGTTCTTTAGTTGCATTTTTAGTCACACAATTCCTAATTTCCCCTTCCCTCGCAGAGTTGACGTTTCCAGTTCTTAATTAAAAGTTAAATGCAATTTCCATCAAGTAGGACTCGCTCCAGATGTCTGGACAAATACGTGTGTACATGTGGGAGGATAATACACGTATCCTCCCCCAACACAGGCCGTCTCTGTTGCACCTTTGCCACGGCATAGAAGATAGCTGGGCAAGTGAGTGAGAGGGGTGTTATGGGGATGGGTTTGGGGATGCGACTGAGGTTTTTGCGGTTTGTTCTCTGGATTCGCTCTTTGTTTTTGGTTTTAGGTGTGTGTGTGTCTGGGTGTGTGTATGTGTGTTTAATTATGTGTGTGTGTATTGGTATGTCCAGACAGAAGACTGTAAAAATATAGAATTTAAAACAAAAAAAAAAATAAAAATACATCCAATCGATTTTTCTACAATTTTTTTTTCCAAGCCTTTCAAATGGTGTCTAGTTTAATGGCCATAAAGTGTGTAAACATTTTGGCCAAGCCCACTTCAGTTTGGCCACAATGTTGCCTTTTAACCAAAAGAATAAATACGTAGCTGCGTTGGGCAAAAAAGGGGGCGTGGTCGGGGCGGAAGACAGGTTGCAACATTTACTCATTTTATGTGCAAATTTGGCGGGCAGTCATTAAGGCGAGATAAACCAAATTTATGTCAGTCGGTTCAAACAAAACTACACCGACGGGTAGTACGTTTATTTTTCTCATTTTTTGGGGTTAATATGAAAGGAAGTAAATGATACCCTGGAGGAAATTGGCCGGTGACTTAGTATATGTAGGTATTCTAATTAAATTTTAATTTAAAACTATAATTATACTTTATAATATTAGAGGCTTTGTCTTAAAAGAACTAGAATTATGTAGGTACTATCTTAAAGTGTGCCAAACTATTTAATTTAAAAATAGTTTTATAAGCAGAGAGAAATCTGGATCTTAAGATCCTTAAACAAGGTCTAAAAGTACCGGGTATAGATTGTCCAAAGACCTATCTTTCTCTCTCCATCAGTTCCTTCTTAAAGTACCGGGTATAAATATTCTTTGTATAACCCACTCTCTCTCTTACTTCCTTCTTACCTATAAGTATTCCTTCAACCTATACATTTATCGTCCTATAGTCCATAACCCTCCATAGTCTCTCTTTCTCATTTCTTAGTTATAAGTATGGCAATATGCAATAATGCCACGTACCAAAATTCTTAATGATTAGTTCAAAGGGTTGCCGAGTTCATTGAGACCACAAAGAACCTCACACTTTCCACCATACGGCATGAGAGTTTATAAAAGGCGCGTGTTCCTTCTTACTTTATTTTTTCTTTAAGACTTTTTAAGACTCATTTATTTTTTGGGGTAATTTTAAGTTGGCAAATTGATTCGGAAGCCCAGTGAGGTTGTGGCATAAATTAGTTAGGTGACTTTTACGACTCAATTCTCTAATTCTTTCCGCTTGGCTTTCGGCCGTTTGTTGCAGGGAAGAGCTTTACGCTGACCATCACTGTGGCGACCAGTCCGCCGCAGGTGGCAACTTACGCCAAAGCCATCAAGGTGACCGTCGATGGACCCCGAGAACCCCGCTCCAAGACAAGTAAGTAACTCCCGATCCTAAGAATTATGGCCTCGAAATATTACAATATGTTGCTTCGTAAAACTTAAAATAAAAAACAATTGGTTTACAAAAATGTTTATATAGTGTGTCATTATAATATTTAAATTAGTCATCATTACTACATTAGTACAATCATACTTATTTTGATGACAAAGTATTATATTTTATATTTCAAAATATTTGTTGTGTTTGTTTCTTTATCTTGAATTCTTAAACATATTGTTTCTGAAAATTATAATGCTTACCCTACTCAAAAATAAGGATTAAAATTAATAACAAACATAAGTGGTTACAGTGTTTTGCCAATTAGCAATTATCACTTGCCACAAACTATTCACAACACAATGAGGCACACAATGCGGGAAAACAAAACAGTGCCCCCGCTGCGTTTTGGGTTTTTGAAATACATAGCATATGTCCTTGTCCGCTACAGTGTCCGTGTCCGTATTCGTATTTCTTGTCCGTATTACGTATCCCCTGAGGTAGTCACTTGGCTAGCAAGTGTTTAAGCCGGGCCAAATAGCTAAGCCGATCTGCTCAATTGGCCATAATCGTCTTTAATGTCTAATCCTTAGCTCAAAGTGTAACAGAAGGTTTTTTCTTACACAATACAGAGAAGAAAATGTAGGGGTCATTCTAAAAAACAAATTTAAATTCAAAACAATATTAAAAATATATCCAATAATGGGAAAATATTATTCTTAACATTTGTAAATAATTTTTAAGAAAAACAGGTTAGAAACTATCTTTTATTTAAAAATATTTTTTAAAGGATCTTCTTTTAATTTCTCAACAAGTTCTAGTATATTCAAGCCTAAATAATAGTTCAAGTGATCTTTTCCAAAACAAATATTCAAAACTAAAAAACCACTAATTAAACTAATAATACCTAATAAATAATTCATAATCCTTAAAACAAATACCTCTTATGATTTTCCAATAATTAATCTTCGATATATCATTTATTTCCTTTATAAACAATATCTGCTTATAATTTTTTTTATGGTGTAAACCATATAAGATCCTTTCTCTTCCTGCCCAAGGATCGTGTGACAGGCAATGTCCGCCATTTTTAGGGACTTTCTGTCATTCGGGAAGGTGTTTGAAAAGTGCAGCCGGTTTTAACTGACTGACTTGACTGCCTTTTGAGGCAAAAAATCGAAAGGGAAGGGGGCAACGCTTCTGCTTCTTACGGTTTCTGAAAATTTTGCGGTTTGCAAAGAAAACCTTTTTTTTTTCTCCTCTCGATTGCCTCTTTTTTTTTTTATTTTTAGTTCGTATATAATGCACATATGAATTAATTTTTTTTTCCACTTGATATTTCGTTAATGCATTTTTAAGTCTTCGCTGCAACGTTAATAGCATATACAGAAGGTAACAGTATATATTGTCATATATATATTATTTTATATGTACATTAAAATGAAGCTTGGGCTTACCTTCAGTTTTAAAATAAAGACTAAGAAGTAAAATGATATTATGCTTGGCAAAATGGAGTAGATTTTTAAGTGTTAAGCTTTAAGTCGGTTATTATAAAGTTAAAAGGATTTATTTTTATACCCTTTCAGAGGGTATTATAAGTGTGGTCAAAAGTGTCCAACGCAGACGTCTCCGACCCTTGGATCCCATCACGAAAAATGGACAAAAAATCTAAAAAATATTTTGTCTCAGGATTTTGATGCAGAAATCGATATAGAAATCGTTTAAGGTACTCCGCTTAGGAATCGGGTGAGAATTGGGGAAGATATAGCCATCACTGTGGACCCTATAGGCAAAAACCATATTTTCAAGGGGTCCCATCAGGAAAAATGGACAAAAAATCTAAAAATATTTTTGTCTCAGGATTTTGATTCAGAATGGTGGCAAATCGGTCCAGAAATCGTTTGAGGTACTCCGCTTGAGAATCGGATGAGAATTGGGGAAGATATAGCCATCACTGTGGGCCCTATAGGGGAAAACCCCATTTCAAAGGGGTCCCATCAGGAAAAATGGACAAAAAATCTAAAAAATATTTTGTCTCAGGATTTTGATTCAGAATGGTGGCAAATCGGTCCAGAAATCGTTTGAGGTACTCCGCTTGAGAATCGGATGAGAATTGGGGAAGATATAGCCATCACTGTGGGCCCTATAGGGGAAAACCCCATTTCCAAGGGATCCCATCAGGAAAAATGGACAAAAAATCTGAAAAATATTTTGTCTCAGGATTTTGATGCAGAATGGTGGCAAATCGATCCAGAAATCGTTTGAGGTACTCCGCTTGAGAATCGGACGAGAATTGGGGAAGATATAGCCATCACTGTGGGCCCTATAGGCAAAAACCATATTTTCAAGGGGTCCCATCAGGAAAAATGGACAAAAAATCTAAAAAATATTTTGTCTCAGGATTTTGATGAGGAATGGTGGAGAATCGATATAGAAATCGTTTAAGGTACTCCGCTTAAAAATCAGATGAGAATTGGGGAAGATATAGACATCGCAGTCTACCCTATAGGGCAAAACCCTATTTTCAAGGGATCCCATCAGGAAAAATGGACAAAAAATCTAAAAAATATTTTGTCTCAGGATTTTGATGCAGAATGGTGGCAAATCAATCTAGAAATCGTTTGAGGTACTCCGCTTGAGAATCGGATGAGAATTGGGGAAGATATAGCCATCACTGAGGGCCCTATAGGGGAAAACCCCATTTCCAAGGGATCCCATCAGGAGAAATGGACAAAAAATCTAAAAAATATTTTGTCTCAGGATTTTGATTCAGAATGGTGGCAAATCGGTCCAGAAATCGTTTGAGGTACTCAGCTTGAGAATCGGATGAGAATTGGGGAAGATATAGCCATCACTGTGGGCCCTATAGGGGAAAACCCCATTTCCAAGGGATCCCATCAGGAAAAATGGACAAAAAATCTGAAAAATATTTTGTCTCAGGATTTTGATGCAGAATGGTGGCAAATCGATCCAGAAATCGTTTGAGGTACTCCGCTTGAGAATCGGACGAGAATTGGGGAAGATATAGCCATCACTGTGGGCCCTATAGGGGAAAACCCCATTTCCAAGGGATCCCATCAGGAGAAATGGACAAAAAATCTAAAAAATATTTTGTCTCAGGATTTTGATTCAGAATGGTGGCAAATCGGTCCAGAAATCGTTTGAGGTACTCCGCTTGAGAATCGGACGAGAATTGGGGAAGATATAGCCATCACTGTGGGCCCTATAGGGGAAAACCCCATTTCCAAGGGATCCCATCAGGAAAAAGGGACAAAAAATCTGAAAAATATTTTGTCTCAGGATTTTGATGCAGAATGGTGGCAAATCGATCCAGAAATCGTTTGAGGTACTCCGCTTGAGAATCGGATGAGAATTATTGATCTCTATTTATTATTGAATGATAAAAATTTCTTTAAATGTTAAAGATATAAATAATGAATTAGAATCGTATTCCTTTTCATAAACACCTTCCCTTTATTTCCTTTGCAGGTCCTACGGGTGGCCCCCACTACCGTGCGCTGGGCCTGGGCCAGCGTCCCTACATCGACGGCTTCCCCAAGTCGCTCCACGAGCTGGAGGCACTGCGTCGCACCACCAAAGCTGTAACCACGGCTGCGGCAGCAGCAACGGCGGCCACAGCCGCTACTGCGGTGGCAGCGGTCGCAGCAGCAGTGGCGGTCAGTCCCGCTGGCGGAGGTGGCACAGGAGGTGGGGGCGTGGTCGGGGGATCGGGAGCAGGTCTGGTGCAACAATTGAGCAGCAATTACTCATCGCCGAATAGTACAATCAACTCGGATTGCCAGGTTTATAAACCAAATGCGCCGCATATTCAAGGTAAGTGCAAGCAATACACTGAGAAAAATAAATAATAAAATTTTTAATTAATGTATATCAAGGAAAGAGGGCCTATAATAATATTTATATAATTTGTTAGGTTTTTGTAGCTATTATTCAATCTTCAAGGCATACCTCTATCGATTTTTAAAATAGTTTACCATTTAATGGAATTAAATTCCATTCCAAGATGTTTTAAATTCCAAGAAAAAAACTCCCTCTTTTTCCAAGTGTATCCAACCCGCTATAAGTCTTCCCCTTTCCCTTTTTGTTCTTGGCCCCTTTTAATGAAGTTGTTAGCGATGAAAGCTGGCCACGCTTGGGGATTGATGTCTCTGTCCGTCTGTCCGCGTGTCCGTCTGTCCGTTGGTCCGCTTGTCCGCCGTCTGTGTAGCTTCGTTGACTGGCACCAGGCTGCCTAAACGTTTTAATTGAGTTAATCAACCTGCCATACACCTTTAACTTTGGTCGTCTCTTGATTTATTTTTGGTATTTTTATGGCGCGCTTTGTTTTTGGCAGACGATCGCTAATTTATTTATTTTCACGCAGCTCAGCTTAAAAATAGTTCAGCGCCATTGTCGCTGTCCGCAAAACAAAACAAAAAATAAAATTAAAATTAATTTATAAATATAAAAAATCGTAGAATAGGGGAGTTTTAAAAGAAAAACTAATATTGGTGTTTTCTTAAATAATTAATTAAAAAGCTGTAAGAAAAATATATAATCTAAATATTTTACATTTTTACAATCTTAAATTTTATGTATTTTTTCTATAAATCAGGAAATCTTTCTTAGGAATGAGTAATCTTGTTTTGTTTTTATCTATTTTGGCTTAAAACCAAAAAATTTATTAAACCACATGCCACGCCCCTATTTGGCAACCACATGCTAGACCTTTTGGGGGCTTATAGAACGGCATTACGAGTGCCAATCAACCCAGTATTACCTCCTCTATTTGTTGTTTTTCTTGTTTTTTTGTGCCTGGCGTTACCAACTAATTTTAGCCAAAAATCCAGAGAGAAGGCTTGTCTTTTCGGGGACACGCGCGTTTCGCGAGCGGTTTTAAACGCGGCTTCAACCAGTTCACACCAAAACCATCTGTCACTTAATAAAATATATATATATATAGATATATAACATATATAACTGATATAAATGTGTGATCTATTATCATGTATGATGACTATTTTTGGGTTGCCATGAGAGCTTCGTCCAGACAATGGAAAATTTTACATGCATTCCATAACGATTGTCTTGAAAAGTTGATTAAAAACTATATGTGTGTTATGGGTTTGGAAAGGTGTACTATTGGGGATTGAGTGTTATGGTGGTATGGTATTGGAGGGGCACTGGACTGCCCCTGAGTCACGGATGAGTCAGTGGCCAGTTTGGAACTAGACGAATCTGAGCCACAAATCGCCGTGTTAAGTCCAGAGTTAAGCGCTTCGCGTTTTGCGTATGCTAATTAATTTATAAATGTGTCTTTTACGCTGTCGGTTTACTCTTTGGAAGAGTCTTTGGGTTTTTTTCACAACGTTTGTTATAATTTTTTTTAAGTGTATTTTTAAGATAGAGCTACAATATAAAATTTCCATTTAGATCCATTTAAAAACTTAAAGCAAAGTTCTTTGAGAATGTTTGTTTTTTTTTTTTATGAAAGCTTTAAAAGTGTTTGGTTTTAAAGGTATTTATAAAGAAAAGCTTAAGCAAATATTTCCTAAAAGAGGTCATAGATAGTATTTTTTTAACAATTATTTCTTGTATCAAAAACTTACTAAATAAGATTAAATAATTGATTAAATACATCAATTGAAAGTATTAACTTTACTCTTGATTTTTGAAACTCATATTACAAACATTATTCCATTTTTGAAAAGCGTTGTTTTTAAAATCCTAAAATATATATATTTGATTTTTGAACTAACCGTAAAGCTGCCTAAATGTAAATTAATATGTTAAAACTTTTTTTTTATACCTTATAAATATTACATTATAATTTTTTTAAAGAGCTTTAAAAAAACCTTTGCTTGAATATTCTGAGAATATTTTTTCAAAAAAGCTAGAAGTTCTTAGTCCCTTTTTTATTTTTATTAAAAATATTATTTTTTTTGTTTATTAGTTTTAAGAGTATTAATATCTCCTACATTATTTTAACTTATTTAGAGTTTTTTTGGGATTTTTATTTTTCCCATTTGGCGGAAGGGGGCAGTTGACTTTGATTGTGAACGAGCCTGGTCGAAATGTATTGTCAATGGGGAATGACACATCGTTGACTTGGCCGACGTCTTTCAATTAGCCAAAAGCAACAACAAAAACAGTAACAATAAAAACAACAACAAATGCAATACGCTTTGCTAAACTTTTTTTTGTTGTTGTATTTTTTTGTTTAAAAAGATGGAACCGGAAATGCCCGAATCGAAACATTGAAAGCGAGAAATCCAAATCGGAATCGAAAGCCTCTATAGAGCGATCTTTTCATGTTGTTGTTGTTGTTGTTAAGCCATAAATATTTAAATGTGGCGCTTAAGCTGTTAATTTACACAATATTAAGCAGCAACAAAAACAAAAAGTAAAAAGAAATATAAAAGTCATCTGGCAAGCGAACAGAATTCAACGGAAATCGTTGCTAAATTCAAAGAAATCGGGTTCAGATTGTGGCAAAATGTGTAACCTGGGCTAAAAAGTGAAGGAGTCAGTTGAAAAAATAAATCAAATAAAAAATAATAATAAAATAGAAAAAAAGGCTACCAAAAATAGTTAAGCCCATAATGATAATTGATGATAAGTGAGAGTCTCAGACGTCCCAGTCTGCTAAAAATTATTTATAGGCTAAAAATTACAAAAGATAATAAAAACATAGATATTTTAGGTGCAAATTTGTAGGTCTTCATTTATGAAATTCTTTTCTTTTGTTTTTTTTTAGTGTCTGTGTCTAAAAGTAGTCTATTTTAATTAGAAATATTCAAAATAATTAGTAAAAATTTCTAAAATTTTGAATAATCCTATACAGAATTTTTGTCTTAAAAATATTCATACCTGTAATAACAGATTCCTTAAAAAAATTAAACATTCCTCACGATCTATAAAAAAAAGTCTAAAAATTCCCTTCTAATTGTTTTTGTGGTTCCTGAGCACCACAAACACCTGTGGCTGCTGCCTGATGTAGATGCCCCAAGTGGCAAGTGAAGCCCCAACAGATGTTGCAAGTTAGCCCAAAAAAAAAAGAAATACACAGACTGAGGAAACTTTCAAAGCTCACACCTTCGTGTTGCAATTCATTAAAGAAAGATTCTGGAAAAAGGAGCGTGTGCAATATGCAAATTTATCGGGGGTTTTATGGGGTTAGTTGGGTTTTTTATTATATGTATTTTTTTCTCAATTTTTTAATACGTATGTATATATTTGCGGGTTGGCAAGTTCTCGCCACAAATCAATCCAAATGCGGTTGCGCAGCTGTTGCAGCTTCACTCGAGATGCTGCTGCTCCAAGATGCAACATGCCACACCCCGTAGTAGGGCCAAACGGGGGTTGAGGAGAGGCCCAAGAGGGTTAACACTCTAGCAACTACAACAATGTCACACACATATTGAAATGAAATCTTTTTGGCCCATAAAACAACCAACTGTGGCAAACCAACTTTGGTATTTTTACATTTTTTTTATGTTGTAAACTGTTTTCTTTTTTGTTTTTTTTTTTGTTGTTTGTGGTACCACCAATGGCCGCAGTCAGTCTACATCCCACCTCCATCTGCCCGCTCTTACGGGCTTCACTCTTTAAAAAACCCAATCCCGAGACCCAAAAAACCGCAAACTCACTTCCGTTTCGTATCGTACTTGTTGTTTTTACCGCCATTTTGCAGTCCGAAAACAGTCCAAGTAAGTACTACAAAAGGGAACACCTATAAAAAAAATGTTGTTAAAAACGAAAAAATAAAAAATAAACAGCATTATTCAGGCCAATAAAAGCAGCAACAACTGTTACTGCTGCCAATACAAAAAGGCTAAAAAGAAACGGGCCAAAAGAATTCTGGCAGAGGCACTTTAATTAAAATTACTTTAAGCCTCCTAAAAGTTAGCTGTGTCTTTTGGTTTTGCACTGAAAAAAAATATAAAAGAGGTTATTGGTTGGTAGTTTTGATAGGAAGAGACTTGTAAATATTTTATTTTCATTGGGAAGAACTTTCTATAAGATATTTTCAATAGATTTTTGGTTTAAACTGCTGTTTATGTAAAAAGCTTTATGATAAACAAACTATATGTTTTTACAAAAAAACATCTATGGTCACACTTTATTTTATGCATATAACATGGTCACTTCTTATTGAAAGATATCATATTAATTATGTTTAGATACTGATCAAATATACATAGGTCTTAATTGATATTAAAAGAAGATATAAGATATGGAAAGGATTATATCATTTGATTATAAATATTAAGAAACTCACACTTTATTTTTTATGATCTTCATTTAGTTTATATTGGCTGTAAAACATTGTTAGGTCACACTGTTCCTTTGTGAAAATATCTTGAAATTCAAAGATATGCTTAGATAAATAAAAGATCATTAAATGAAAATGATGTAAAGATATCTGGCCACCGTCTGTTTCTGGACCTGCCTTGCTTTTTGTGAAGAACTTTGCAGAAGCTGGCACTTGAAGTCACCTTACTCCACCTTATTTCACATCACATTTTGTGGTTTCAATTGATCCGACTGCATCCGCTTCTCATTTGAACCCTTTTCCTTGTTTTTTTTCGAGCTGTTGCTTTTTATTTGCGAGCGGATATATGGTCGAAAATCGAAGATATCCGGTCGAAGCCGTGGGATTCTCTTCCACTTCACAACAGACTCAATGCAAATTCAAAGATGTAAAGACATTAGAGTTACCTTGGTGCTTTCCAGGATGGAATTTTTCTTGTTTCTTTTTGTATAACCACATCCCCTACTACTACTTGTAGTACGAGACCTACGTTGCGTATACGCAATTTTCTGGTTACAACAAAAAAATAGGAGGGACGGGGCCTACAACGAAGAAATTCGCATAATTCCACGTGCCTGAAGTAAATTATACGGTAGGAAAGGCCTCACCTGCCTCACCCTCCCCCCTCTGGACTGATCCCTTCTAATTTAAAGGCTTCTTTCTCTTTCCCTCTCTTAACTTGGCTAACTGGGCTTTGGCTTTGGGCTTTCATCCTGGTCGTTTCGCTTCATTGCAACCTCATTTGGGTCTTAGTTTTGCGGTGGTCTGTTACCGCCCTACCTTACCACTAAATGCCCCGCAGCCCGCAACCTACCCTACCGCCCCTACCCCACCCTCCGCTTGCCTGTTTCCATTCCCATTTTAGCCAAGTTGGTTGCAACGCAATTTGCGCCTTAATTGAAACATTAAAATGTGATAAGTGACGGGTGAAAAGTTGCATGCAACTTACCATTTTCCCTTACCTTTCATTACTGGCCGCTAGCCACGCCTCTGATTTAAAATAGAGGGCGGGGCTATATACAAGTTGGAAAAGGGTAAGGGTACTTTTTACATATAGGGCTTGTTTTCTAGGCATATAGGAACTTATTTTATGCAAAATACTTTACGAGAAGTAACTCTATTTTCATTGGCTTGTTCTGTTTAAATAGTTATAGGTACACACTATTTGTTTTTAAAAAGAGATGGTTACACTTTTTGCAATATAAACATGTAGGTATGAATTTTGACAAATTAAAAACTAGAAAATGCCATGGTTATAACATTACGATCAAAATAGATACATTAAATGGCTTAGACCAGAATTTAATGATAATATATAAATGATTAAAGTATTTATAGGCATAAACACATTTTGAAACTATCACCTTTTACTAGTTTTTATTGGTTAAAAGATTTAAGAAAGCCTTTATCATTTTTTACATAACTCTTTTTCAAAATATTATATTCTAGAATCACTAAGAAAATACTTCCTTCTTAATGATCTTTGTGTTTGCTACCTGAAGTCGGGCTAAGAGTCATCTTCTTTTCAATTTAGCTTATTTATGTTTAATTCTTTCCCCACTTGCCATATATTTTCCTCCTTTATCGCAGATTTCATAATAAATTTGATTAATTATGCGACATTTTTGTCGCTGCCTTTTTGGGGCATCTGACAGGGGACGAGGGGGGGCTATCGCGTAATTAATCAAAATATTTGAGAAGCAGGGCAAAAAGCTGCGATGTCCTGTAGAGTTGCTTAGGTAACACACCTCTTGGAATTTTCTTCTTCGTCTTGGCAATATTTTCCTTAACCCTTAACCCTGGTTGGGTCTAAGAATATGGTTGACTTTTTGTGCGCGTGGTGGAAAGGGTTAAAATGTAACACACATGCCTTCGTCGTTTGTCGTTGTTGCCATGCATATGAAATGATGTTTTTCAATTATCCTTTCGGCCACGCCCACCTTTGTGTCTGACAACTTGGCGAATTTCATCCGGTGGGTGGGGCAACCAAGGGTTAACTGCCAGGGCGGGGGAAATCGAGGGTTAATTGGCCTCCAGCTGGCAAGTATTTACTGAATTTTTAATCTTTGTTGGCATATTTTCATTTCTTTCTTCTTCTTAATTCAAAATATATATGTTTTAGATAATTTTTTTAAATTTTAACCATTGTGATATAGTGGTAAAAATATAAAAAAAATAAGAATAAAAATTATTTAATAAAAGTGCCTTCCTCCTCGATTCTCATAGGAGGCAGTTAAGGTTTAGGGTACATAAACATATAATATGAAATATTTAGAAAAATAAATGTGTAAAATTACTAAAATAATAACATAATGTCTACATAAATATATAGATAGTATATGTATGTATATGTATTTCGAAACATATAAATATAATGTCTACATCTAATAAATATTTTAAATTAAAAACAATTTCCTAACAATTTTTTATTAATTTATTTCCAGAAACTGACTTAATGGGAGCCGGCGAATGGACAGGATCCCCGAGCACAGCGGCGTCCTACTACCACAGCCATCCCCACCACCATCCACACGCCCATCACCCGCACGCTCATCCGCACGCCCACCTCCACCAGCACCAGATGGCGCTTCCACCTCCTCCGCCACCTCCGGCGGCCGTTCCTGTCTCTGTTACGGGGAATGGCGCCACCATGGGCGTCGGCATGGGCATGGGCGTTGGAATGGGCGTGGGCATGGGCGTAGGGGCAATGAATCCGTACGGCAGTTACGATGCTACCAACTCTCTGGAGGCCGGGAACTACGCTGCTCATCTTCCGGGCGTTCTGCCGGAGATGCACGGACATGGCTTTGCCACGGATCCGTATCAGACGGCAGGCTATGCCACCGGAACGGGGGGCGTGACCTCGGGAGGTAGCGGTAATTCTGTCGGCAATGCCGGCGGCTCCAAATCGGAGCTGGACTACGGTGGGGGCTACAATCAGGCGTGGTCGAACGGCTATCAGAACTACCAGTACGGCAGTTGCTCCACCACGGCTCAGTATGGCCCGCAAACGGCGGCCGCGCCACCGCCACCTCCACCGCCCCCCGTGGTGCTGTATCCGCAGCTCTACTCGACGGTCAATCAGAATCAGATCCACCTGCACCTGCACAGTAGCGAGAAGCTGGAACAGTATCTGGGCTCGGCCGCCGGCGGGGGGGAGCAGTTGACGATTAGCTCCCTCACCGGGAGCAGCAGATCCAGCATAGAAATCGGCCAGGATCCCTACCAACATCACCAGCAACAGCATCATCAGCATCCGCATCAGCACTCGCAGCAGAATCCGCAGCAGGCGGAGCAACAGGTGGTGGCCGGAGGGGCTGGCGGTGGCGGCGATGTGGTGGAGTCCCCCCGAGAGGAGGACGTGGGTGATCTCACCCCGGTGTGGCGACCCTATTGACCCAATCGGATAGCCCGCACTTTACCGCCGCACTACCCACATCCGCACACACATCCGCATACCCATCCCCATCCCCATCCACCTCCGCATCCGCATCTGCAGCCACAACTGCATTTGCATATTGAACTGAATTAGAAAACAAACAAAAAACAACAGAAAATGTACAATTTCAACTCTATTTTTTTTTTTTTTTTTTTTTTCTAGTTAATAAAATATTTATAATTAAATGCTTCATCTAAAAAACATCAAGTAAGTGTAAATAAAATTAAGGCATAAAGGAACTTTGAAGACTATATCCCTTTATATTTATTTATGATTTTTACAAGTTTTAAATATTTTACATTATTATTTCTTTAAAAAAATACCAGCCAACAGGACAGTAAATATTTTAATACTTAATAGACAATTACGTTTTTTTCTTCGTTCGCTTCCACTTTTTTTAAAAAATACTTTTTTACTTTTAAAATTAAAGTTAACAAAGTTCCATTGCCATAAAACATAAATGAAAAATATTATCAAACAAAAACACTCAAAATGTATGTAATCCCTTGAAAACATAACTTCAAGAATAAATGTACATAAAAGAAGAATATTATTAAAAACATAAGAGCCACTGATTAAAAGTAAACGTAAATATTAAAAGTAAAAAAATGATATAGCCAACCTTAAATTTAGAAAGCACCAAACTCCCCACAAAACCTACAAAGTTAGAGAAATAATAAAACAACTTTTTTTTTGATAGCTTTAAGCCAAGAATGATACTCCTTAAAATCGCACAACTATCTATAAATATATAAAAAATATATATATATTAAATATAAATTTTTTTTTGTTACTTTTTGTATGTGTGTGACTGAGTGTGTGAATCCAAAGCCAAAGGATTCAAAATTTATAAAAAAGAAAATTGAACAAAAAAATTATTGATAAAAAGAAGACTATAAATAAAGTTATTGTATTTATTTAAAAAGTAATTGTTTTTAAAGGGGTGTGTAAAATTTTAATATAAATATTTTACAGAGTTGTTTTTTTTTTTTTAGAAAATTAGGCTTGAATTGTGCACAAAAAATGTGTTTTGTGTTAACCACAAACGAAATGCAGAAACTTTATTTAATTATGTGCATATTTTAGTCTAATCTAAAAAGCAACAATGGCTCAACAGCAAAAACAAAAAATTCGCAACAATTGCAAAAAAGAAAAAAAAGGAAAAAGATAAAAAACAAATCATGAATTTTTGAGTGCGAAGCCTTAAAAATGCGCGTGTAAATAATAAATTAAAATTATTGCCAAACATAATAACCACAAAATGTGCACAGAAATAGCATCCACCTCTTTCTAGCCTACATACGTGTATGTCTCTAGGTGGAGTGCCCCCTCTCTTTCTGGGCTAAATGTGTAGTTCCCTCTCTTTCACATGACGATCTCCGATCTGTGGAAGCTCTAGTTCCATTTTCATTCCGTAGCCTCTCTTTTTGCGGTTAACCCTCCTTGGCTACCATGGCTTAAATAAATTGAACCGAAGAAGCAACGGCAGCGAGCTTAATATTTAACCCACCATGTTTGGTCTACCCCACCCCACTGCCTCATTTTAACACCCTGTTGGCCAAATAAGTGGCTTTAGGTGCCTTTGGGTGCCGCCATTGTTCCGCCAGCTATTCCGCTGGCATGCAAATCAAGACAAGTCACTCAAGTGTTAAATTGCAAAAGACATTTCCATTGTCGGCAATTGCGACAACGGAAACCCTAGACACGGAGACCCGAGATCCGAGATCCGAGACCCCAGTTTCGAGATCAGAGATTCGAGAAGGGGGCTCTATCCCATCGATAATCTATACTTGTAGGGTCTATCCACTGAAAATATTGGAGAAACTCATGGTGGTTCTTGGCCTAAGATATGGGCTGACTTTACCATCTATTCTAACCTTTTAGAGAGGTCTTTAATCTATTATAGATTTCATGTCTTTTTTTTTAAGATAACTTATAATATATCTAACTACTTAACCCTTTATTTTTCTCAACTCAAAGTGTAGAAGCCAGATCCAGGCAAGCGTTAAAGATCTGTGCTCCCCTCAACCCTTTTGATTTTGAAACCCCTTTTGGATGGCCTGGCAGAAGCCCGACACACGTCTCCCTCAAGATCCCCGCCTTTCAGACCCCCTCCAGAATATAGTAAGTGATCCACTCCAGTGTCTTGCGGTGGCCCAGAACAAAAAAAAAGAAACACGACAAAATAAATAAATAAAAGTTGAGCCAATGTTGGCTTACAATATATACAGAGAGTAACTTTGTCAGCAGTTTATGATGGGCGAATTGAATTACCATTGAGGGAAACTGTAGAAAGAGCTGCAAACCTGAAGCCTGAGCCGAGTCATGAGCTAATTAACTCCCAGTTCCACTGATCCAGTCTCCTAGACTATGTAGAATCCATGTAAGCCGGCTACCGTGAGGAGTTCAGAGCACCTGGGTGGTCCTGTCCGGCCGGTTAAAGCCTGTTTATGAATGGGGATCGGTTTTGTGAATCGAGATCAGGGTACAAGGATATTGACCCACATACCGAAAGCTGATCCTTTTCTTGGGTTCTATTTTCGGATTGGACTGGAAAGTCCGTCAATGACGTAAATTGACATTATTAATTTTCAAAGAAATTATGCTTTATCATTATTATGATATCATCAACCTGATTTCACAGGTTTCCAATCATTTAACCTTTAAATTAGCAAATCCAATGATTAAGACTGAATCATCATATTGGGGAATCATCTTTATGAAAATTAGGCATAAAATATTACCAACAAAAAAAGTACTTAATGGCTGATTACTTAAATTATTTTTGATTTGCAGAGAAAGGCTTCTATAACTCTTTCTCAGTCTTGCTTATTGTCTTTCTCTTTTTAGCTTTACTGGAATGAGGTTTTTTATTCATTAGCTTTGACTTTAACCAAAAAAAATGGACGAAAGGAAACTGTAATGACACAAAGGGCGAAGAAGCTGCTTGAAAAAAACTTTCTTTCTAGCCAACTGGCTTTTCAACTGGTTCTATCTCTTTTACCAGCTATGTGTCTGTCTCTCTCCTTCTTTTCTACTTTGGTCTATTTAAGCCCATGTAATGACCAAAAATGAAGACAACATGGCCATTGTTGTGTAATTGCAAATACAAGCATAACGGTAAATTTCTATGTTAAATATAATTTTGTACTCTCTAAAAAAGTTGTACCCTTTCTCTTATATTATATAATTGAATAATATACATTTTTCTAACTACAATCATCTTTCCGTGTGTCCTATTTTCTATCCTGTTTAATTAAAAAGTATTAATACTTTCCTAAGCGTGATCAAAAACTGTGTGGTATTTAAAAAAATACCTGTGATAGTAATCACGCGTGGCTTTTACACTAAATACTGCACCCTTCGATAGTTCCGCCCCTACCACTCGCACTTTCTCCTCCCCATTGGGGATCAAGTGCGATCACTAAGTGCGTCCTATTGCTTTGTTGCCAAAGTCTTACTTAAATCCAGTGTTTTAAATCCATCTTTCGTTTAATCTGTATTGCAATATCATGATGGATATTACAATTTCGATTAATAAGTTGTTTTCATTATTCCAAGTAATATCGTAGGTGAGTAATTGCTGTGCGTTTGTAATTAAGGTGCATGGTACATGTTAGTACCTGTGTTTGTGTATTTTAAATGCACTTTTCTCGCAGAAACAGTTTAAACTCCTAATAAACAAAGTCTTGACCACATTTATTCAACTTTTTAACCATTTAAATACAGTTTTTAAATGCAACTATTAAAATATGATGAAAGTCCTGGCATGTCCTGCATTACGACACAACAGCGTTCATATATTTTACATATGTATGTACATAGGAACAAGGAGGATGAATGTAAATTACATATGATGTCAAATAAATTACATACATATGTACAATTGCACATGCAACGATGAAAATTCATGTAAGTTTATAAAAGTTTAAATTATTATTTTTTTATTTAGTAAACATTTCACTCCTTTAAATAAGGAAAACATATCCTTTGGTTAAGGGATGGCTGCTTAATTCGTATTATTTAATAATGTAAAAACTTTAAGAGTGTATAAGCTTCGCCTCTGCCCCAAATATTTTTTTATACTGTTATTTATGGTGTCGAGTTGGGGTGCGTGTTTTGTGCAAATAAACCAAAATGAAATCCGCAACAACAAAAGCCAACAGGCCAGAACGGAGAGAGAGCTGGCCAAAAGAACAACAACAAAGAAACATAAAAGACCAGTTAAGCGCCACCCACAAACGTGCGCAAACACACAAAAATAAAACAACAAAGCAGACACAACAAAAAATCGGCTTAAAAAGAAAAACGTCAAGAAAAACCAATAAAAAAACAAAAAAAAAACTGAAACGAATTCCAAAAAGGTATCCACCCACAAAAAAGAGAGTTAAGAGAGAGAAAAAAGACCCCAAGACCTCAAGAGAGGGCTAGCTGACAAAGAGTAAGCTCTGGACTAAAAGGGAGAGAGAGAGTGTTTTAGACCAGGTTAATGGGGTAGGCCAGGTATGGCGGGGTTTTCCAAAGCAGATGGTTGTAAAAAATTTGTTTTTAAATGATTTTTGTAATTTTTTATTTAGTTTAAGCCAAAAAACAAATTTTTTTATAAAATTAAGCTTATACTAAATATATTTCCTAAAAATTTAAATTTAATTTTTTGATAATAAATTATTTCATATTTCTTTTTAAATTTAAAATTATGAAAACCAAAAAAAAAACAAATTCCTAAACTTTAGAATGACTTGGCTGAATTGTTCTCTTTGGCAAAGACCTACTCTCTTAAGTTATATTCAGCGGAACGCGCTCTTAGCCTTTATTTTAATTTTTTTTTAATGCGAGCCGAGTTCCGATGAAAGGCCCAAAGTGATTCATTGGATCATTGGGTTTTTGGCCCGCTTGTTGGCCATATAGAGGCATGAACTCTGCCACTCTAGTGACGTTATAGCTCCGCTGATTAAGCCCAAACTTGAATGATGATATACTTGAATTCAAATGGATCTTCGATATGGATTTAACCCAGATCTATATATAGCCTATATACAGAGAAAGAGAGCTAAGAGACATAGAGACTCGGATAAGAAAGAAATTTCCCGCCACTGTGTGTGACGTGGCTGGCACACGCTGCGTATGAGTAATGTGAGACAATTGATACTGCATTTGGGACTAATCCCCGAGATCGGGGTTCTCTAACCCATATAGATTATGGCCATTAAGCTGTCAGGGCAGGCGGCACGCATGCCACACGCTTTCGAACACAATTTTTGCAAATGTTTTGGATTTTTTTTACTTTGGCAGCAATTGGGATACACACCTGGTCGTTTTAAGTTCAAACATCTTACCAAATCGTAAGCTAACACTGAGAGAAATTAATGGTTATAGTTAAATGGAAATGGCTAATGGTTTATTAGATAGTTTATTAGATATTTTCCTTCAAAGGGAGTAGAGGAATATTTTTATTAAAAGTTTTAGGAAAAGTGTTTATAATTTAATAAAAGGAGTAAGGAAATCTGTTCCATATATCCCATAACCCCATCTTCAATTAGACCCAATAATATTTCCCAGTGTAATACCAATTCGGTTTTGAAACTTCGATTTCGTATGTAAATTTTTGGTTCTTTGCCTAATTTGGCCTTTTTGAACTTTTTGCTTCTAACCAAATGAAATTAGTTGCGTTGGCCGCCAAACAAAAAACCTCCCATCGGCCCATCCTATGGCTTTCGGAGGGGTCCAAGGGGCGGCTGACTGTGAAGAGGGGGCGTGGCAGGGGGGCTGATATGCTACTAATGTGTTGGCATGTGTCAGACACGCATCAAATGCAGCATTTGAAGGGAGCAGCAGGCAGCAAAAAACCAGAACAGGATGAGTTCTTAAATGAGATGCGAAGCGAGTCCACTGCAAAATAAGACAAAACAAATGCCATACATAGTGATAAGTTTAAAAATAAAATCTATTAATAATTATAAAGACATCCTGATAAAATATACCATGATGCACTGTCTATAGTTAGCTCTTTGTTCGTGGATCAAGATGACTCTGATCTTATGAATCAACTTGTGCCAAAGTCCAGCGACTCAGCAGCATAATGAATACATCCATTGATTCATGGCTTAATCATGTATCGATATTCATGAATACTTTTTGTATGTTTTGAGGGGTTTTCATAGTTTTGGGGGCTAACTTCGTGGAAGTTATGAATTTTATTGCTTTATTGCTAAAATGTCATCTCTAGGGCTTTTTGGTTTATACACTTAGAAAAAAGGTTTACATTAAATTTAAAAACTAGGCTTATAATAGAGTTTTAATTATTTTATTTGAATTTTAAATTAAAATATAAAAGCTTTTATTTGGCCTTAGTTTAATAAAGATAAAGATAAATTAATTCCAGTGCATAGGCTGAAGGTCACAGGGCCAACAAAGGGGGGGTGTGAGTGAAAGTGCGGTCGCCCTTGTGGCAAGTGTTGCTGTTGTTGCAGGTGATGTTGCTGCTGCTGCTGTCACCCGCTACGCAACTTTCGATGATGCGACGTCGATGAAGGCAACAACCAACCAGGAGGGACGTGGTAACAGGGGGTTTGGGTCAAAACGAGCGGGGTTCGGGCTACCTGTGAACTTGATTAGCGGTTTTCTGGTGCTGCCACCGCTCCAGCCCAAAAAAAAAAACGTTGAAAAAAAAAATACAAACCAGGAAAATGTTACTCGGAGTGATTAGCAATGGCTGGGATGGGATGGCTAGTTGATGTTGCCACCACTGGTGGCAGGGATGTTGTTGCTTTCGATTTCGTTGTTGTTGCCACATCATTATAGCTACTTTATTGGACTTTTGATTATTTTAGCACCAATTTATTATAAGCCTGTTTCTGAAGTCTTACAAGCCAGGGAATATTATAGTTTAGTTGCTGGTTGTTTAGGTCTTAAAAATAAATATTAAAAGTTTAAATATGAATTTTTATAATATTATTTATTTATAATAAGTTTCATTGGTTTTCTTTTATTAATATTATTATTTTATCTAATATTTCTTGTATTTTTCCTTCAATTTTCTTTTAATTTTTTAATTATATTAGGTTAATTTCTTTTTTTAAATAGGTATTCCTAATTTTTTTACAAAAAAAAATCAAAAAGCTCCTATTTTTTTTATTGCTGGCTTTTAGGCCACGTTTGCTTTGATGTTGTTGGCTTCATTGCTGGCCTGTTGTTGTTGCTGTTGGGTTCGGAAACCGCTTATTAAATAAACGCATTGCAAATAAAATAAAAGCCAAAGCAAAAAGCACAAAATCGCTCGATAAACGGGATAAACAAATTTATTTGTCGGCTAATTGAAAAATGAAAATGACTTTTCCGGCGCGAGCCCGGCATGTGAAATGCAGGTGAAAGTGGCAGAGGCCTGTGGTGGTGCGAAAAAGGGTCAAAAGGTGGCTTGGTAATAGGGCTAACCCAAACCTAACTAACCAAAGGCCGACCATAAGGCCCAAATTTGGCCAAGAGTCTAAAGGCTAATCAATATTTAATCCTTAATTTGATAAATCAATGTCAAAAATCTTTTAAAATCTGATAGGCATTTTTTTTAGACTTATTCCGTATCAGCCAATAATCTGCAGCACGTTCTGGCCAGCCAGTTCGAAATGGTCGAAATGGGTAAACCCCGAGGCGTAAACAGTTTATTTTTGCGCCAAGCCAAGCTCGTTTGTTTATGTGGCACAATGGGGTAATAACAACAAATAAGGGTGCCAAATAAGGTAACACCGAATAGCACTGAATAAACAATACTCTATTTGCCACAAAATAAACAAGAAAAGGTATTACAGCCATTTGAATGAAAAAGAAAACTCTTTTTTCACTTTAACTGGTAGAAAAGTGATGGCTTATTAATTTATTTAAACAGTAATATGGACAATTTATTAAATAATACGTATATGATAGTGCAATAGTTTATTAATTATGGTATGAATAAGCAAAAATATGTACTTCCAGAAGGTAATGGCCGTATATTATAAAATATTAGGCTTTAAAATATTTTAGAAATTTTATTTTATTTTATTTAAAAAGCCTTAATAATTAATGCTAATTTTTGGAAAGCATATAATATCTTCAAGTCCCCAAGCCCCCCAAATACAAAATCAAAGCATAGAGCCAGTGAATCATTTTCTGTAAAAGTGACGACAACGTCGATGACAAAGCCACCATCGCGTGGACTGTCCCTTCCCTCTGCCATAAGTCCCGACCATCCCCATTCATCCATCTGGTGGACCTCAGACCGTACGGTGCGGCTCAGATATAGCGATCCGGCGATCTGAGCCCGTGCACGTAACCCACAGTGCCCTGAACTTGGCTCCCATTTCCGATTTGTATGCAGAGGGTGTGCTTGCGAGGCGGAATGGGAACTCCAAAGCCAAAGTCGGCTATAAACTTGGCCGAAAGCGGACTACACTGGGCTAAAAGGCTTTTAAAAAAATATATAAAAGTAATATTTTAATGAGGAAATAAAAGTAAGATAAAGATGAAGATAAATTATTCATATTAAGTTCTTAATTATCATCAATTATAAATATAAACCCCAATATTTTGTTT
This sequence comes from Drosophila malerkotliana malerkotliana, assembly GCA_018153235.1. Classification (NCBI taxonomy): domain Eukaryota; kingdom Metazoa; phylum Arthropoda; class Insecta; order Diptera; family Drosophilidae; genus Drosophila; species Drosophila malerkotliana. The sequence continues at coordinate 6,046,661 of JAECXV010000058.1, read as the reverse complement.
AGTGTAGCTACAAAGAATATTTACAATTATGGCAGGATATTTGGTGCAACCGCAGCAGTCTCTGCAGCCGCCAAGGAGCCGAAAGCAGTTTGCCAATTTGACGGTCTCTCACCTTGGCCTAAACCCCTCCAGCCCCATCCCCTCCAACCGCTTAAGCCCACCAAATAGTAGGCTAAAATAATAAAAAAATGAGAACCGGTTTTGTTAATCAAATAATTTGAAAATCAAATGTGCAACTCTAAGGTAGGTTAGGGAACTTGCTATATAGGCCCGGCTATATCCAATATCGTTACTCCGGCGACTAGAATTTGTCGCCCTAACCTGAGTCACTGAATAAATTTCGTAATTCTGCCGGGGGATTTTCAAAAACGAGGTGCGGGAAAAAGCAAAAGCTAAACAAGCCGTAAAAAAAGCCAAGCTAAAAGCAAAAAAAAAAAGTAGAGTATTTAATAATAGAGTATTACGAGTAGAAAATACCCCCACTAATCTGGAATTTCTGCAATTTTCCGAATTGAGGAAAATCTATATTTAACATGAAATGGTTATTCGAGTTATCTAATAAGTAATATCATTGCTTAATCAAAGATTATTGCATAAATTTTCTACTGAAAGCTTCGTTATTTAATTTAGTATTTAATTATATTTCAGTGCTGGAATTCCAACAAATCGGTGGCAATAATTTTTAATCTATTTGAATTTTTTGTCATAACTTTAGAGGCCTAGCGTGACAATTCTTTGGAACTTGTAAGTCTGTCACTATGTGTTCTATACATACCAGAAAAAAATAATGGACATGGATCTGTCAGAGAGGGCGATTAGGAGGGCATTTCCATAGAATGGGTCTTGGATGGATCGAAAGGCAAGGGCATTTTTCAAATTGAAAAGTGAGGCGCCCAACCGCAAGGTTCTTAACTACCTCTATTTATAGGCTCACATAATAGATGCAAGGATACACTACTCTCGAGATGTGTCCTTTATTGGGGCACTGAGAGAAATTAAAGGTAATACTAGGAGGTTTTAGAAAAATTGTTAGAAAACTTTCAGAAGTTTGAGCTTTTTAGGATAGACTTGTTTTCGAAAAATTCTAGCTAATTATTTAAGTTATTCCCTATTCAAGTTTCTATAAGTGTGTCTAGCTTTGTGGCAACCGTGTCCTGTCCTGACTTTTGAAAGGTCCTGCTGAGGGGTATCTCCCCTCCCAGACCTCCTTGACCAAAAAATGTTCGGGCCAAGTGTGGCCCCCATTTGGAAATGCAAAAACGCACCGGATGTACCCATTGAGGTGGGGGATGGTGGTAGGGATGCAGTTGCACTTGCACCCATGCACTTGCACCCTCCCCTCCACCCTCAGCCATTGATGTGGCACACAATCGAGCAGACAACGACAACGAAACCTACAATTTGATTATCGCAATGAGAATTGCAGCACTTGGCAACGACAACGAGTCACTTGGGAAGGACTGAGGACCCTACAGGTCCTCCTCAACCTGTCCGGGGTCGTGCCCCACAAGGTGGCACTACCCGGTAGAGGATGGTAGAAATCAGAGAATCAGAAGTGGAGACAGCGTTGGCGACCCTTCCGAGTCCGAGTCGCGTTCGCATTTTGTCAACATGTGTAGCTGTCTGTTTTAATGGCCAATTTCTCACTCTAAATGGCTGCCGGCCAGTGTCCTGCCAAAGGCAAGGATGCCCGGAATGCAAGTCCAGAAGGCAAGTTGCCGGGGCTGCCCCGGGCTAGGAAAAATTTCAAAGAGCTATGGTCCACCATAGCTACTCTGACTTGATTTCGGGGTACTCTGACTTATATTTATTATTATTATTTTCATAAAAGACAATATTTTTATGTCTTAAGATTCTAGATTAAAGTATATTATAAAATATATTTAAAAGGATTTTATTTTATAATATTAACATATGTATTATAATATGAAAAATTTTTAGAGCACTTTTTTCTTGAAATTGTAAAGTAAATATTATCAGAATTGTCTGAGAATTATAAAAAACCTATCAATAGTTTTTTTTTTTTTAAAACCTTCTTATTAATTTGTTGTTTATAGCTACTTTTAATTACTTATACCATTAAACTATTTTTTTTAATTTCAATAATTTATTTTCCAATTTACAGAGTCTTCCCTCGTCGTCGTGTTGCCTTAAAATTTCCCTATTTTTGTCGCTTTTTTCTTGGGCCCCTCGATTGGGGTCCGGAAGATGCGAACGGAACGCATTTTGCGGCCAGGAGCCAGAGCCCAGGACAGAGGACACAGGCTCCTCTGAATCGCAATCTGAATCTGCATCTGGATCTGCATCTACATCTACATCTATATCCTTAATAGGGAATCCCCGATCTCCAGCCACCAAAAACCACTGAAGAACTGAGGAGGAGGAGAAGGAGAAGGCGGTGGTCCTCTGGCCAGGAGCCGGAAGTGTAACAGTAACAGTAGCCAAAGGAAGTAGTTATACCCCTGTGTGGTGGTGGAGAAGGACACTCTGGCAGCAGAAGGTGTCCTTCGAGTGCGTTGTAGGCTCTCCTCCTAATGGCAGCATATCATTTACAGATGTCGCAACATTTTGCATAAAAATTTTTGCTGTCAGAGACAAAACGCACAGAGTGGAGGAGGTCGTTATTCCGGTTGCATCGCCACCACCATTACCACTAGCAGCAGCAGCCTAAAAGGGATTTACAGGATCCACCAGGAGATCAGGGTGAGTACTCGGCATTAATGCTGTTTTCTGACCTTAAACGCTTTTTCCCAGCCAGGAAATGCATTTTCATTTAGCAGCGGAAGTAGCTGCAAATGAGCTTTTAGTTTTTGCTCACCTTTGCTCCTGGCGGCGCATTTCCGGTCCGCCGTTGTCCTCTCAGTCCCCTTTGACCTTTCTCTCTTAATCCTTCTGGTCCTGGTAGAGCTGATACACCTGTTGCTCTATCTACTCAAGCCAGTTGCATTATCCTGCCGGCCGTCCAGTCAATGGACGCGTCCATGTGGCTCTGCTTTTCCGGATTTTCCATTTTGGACTTTCAGTTTTGAGTTTTGATTTTGATTTTGTCCATTCTGCCAGTTCCAGTCTGCGGAAATATGCGTCTGCCACACGTCCGTTGAACTGGTAGATGCACTGAGAAAAAAATTAGGGAGTGCTAATAAAAATAAGGAATAAGAATAGGAAGCTTGGAATAAAAGCCCCATGGATACTTAAGTATACATAGTTATTGGGTGTAGTGGCATATACTCTAAAATAAGGTTAATAGAATCATTTAATTATAATAAAAAATAGGTATATTTTAGCTTAAAATTACATATAAAAATCTTAAACGTTTTTAAAGAAATATTTTTCAATTTTAAAATAAAAGAAATATTATTTTGTAACCCACATTCCTACTAAGAACTAAAGTCCCTTGATTTCAGATCATGTTTTATTCACTTTTGTAATTATTTTAGTTTCTCTTTTATTTTCTTTACTCTTTTTATTTATTTTCCTCTGCCCTAAATTTTGTTTAATATTTCTTGCAGTGCCTTTACATTATTAGCCATTTAATCGAATGGAATGACCATGAAATTCCCGCGAGACCTGTGCGTAGGTGAAATTTGTTTTTAATCCCATTAGCTGCCATTTGAAATTAGTTTCGGTTAAAAGTTCAATTTTTAAGTTCGTTCCTGTTGCAAGTCAAAGTTCGGTTAATCCTTAGGGTTAACAGACATATACTAGGGGAGGGGAAAGTAGGGGCTTACCACTGACCCTTCCAGAGCCAACTTACAAACGACCATGGCGAGTAAATATGTCAAGTGCAGGCCTGGCCAAAACCAAGCACAAAAAAATTAATAAAAACACAAAAAAAATGTGTTTAAAAATAAAAGTGGTTATGGCCACAAAAATGCTTTGGCTTTTTTGGTGTCCAGCCCAGCCCTGTCCTGTGTCCTGTCTTGCATTTCCGGTTGCACTCAGAGAGGCCCTCGATTCCAGTGTAAATTGGTCAACTAAATTATGCAGCATCAGTTGCAGTTGCAACTCCTCTCTGGGGTGTCCTGTCCCCCCTTCCTGCCTGCCCCATAAAAGTCCCAGGACTCGACACCCGAACGAAGGCTGAGCAACAGCTGAGTGAAATTTGCATTCTATAAAATTTTAAAGCTAAATAAAGTGTCGCCACCTCGGGTTGTGTGGCTT